>CM061531.1:98791813-101238399 GCA_030545055.2 Neoaliturus tenellus
AATTCTTAACTTGGAAAATAAAGGAGACAAGATGGATGTAAAAGAAGAGCTTTTGATCTATTTACATGCAAAACAAGACAATAAGAACATGCTAAATATCATGCAAACGCAAAAAACAAATTCCATCCATGAAAAAATAAGCCAGATTAGATCAAATGCTAAACCAATTTACAACCAAACCTCAAGAGCTAATGAAACAAGATATTAATTTGATCATATGGTTATTCTTATTATAAGTTTATTTATAAAGTAATTTAAGGTTATACTTGTACACCGTGAAGATGACCTAAAGTGTCGAAACACGTGTCGTGTGTAAAATAAAATGATTAAAGGGTACACAGGTTGTTTCTTAATATTTACATATACATATACATATATATGAAAATGAACGAACGGTGTTTTTGGCTTCTGGGGACCTCAAAATGAAAAAGTAAAGTGGTCCCGGGCTTAGGTCTTACCATGGCTACTATCGTAATAGCGTATTCCCTATATTCCCTATAGGGAAATTCGCTAAAAAGTATTCTGTGCAATTTTCGACGAGACAGTAGGTGGAGATCTGGCAATGACAATGCAAGTGCTTTTACGAAGATTTTGGAAGCTGTTTATTAAGAGAATAATATCAGCGTTTTAATAACCTGGTCTGACTCTTGTGTTCCACAAAACCGAAACTCATTAATATCTAATGCTCTAATCCAATTCTGAAAAGACAATCCTGAAGTCAATTCTATCAAAATGCAATATTCTCTTCCAGGCACCCTTGTGTTCAAGAAGTAGACAATACACATGCTCATATTGAAAAGAGTATGAAAAAAACGGACTTTTACACCCCCATTAGGCCTTATTGGAATTTCTAGATCAGTAAACAGGTAAAACCCATATAGGATAATACAAATTAAATCGGAAGATTTTAAGAACTTTGGCCAAACAGCAGAGTTGTTCAACTACATAGCTGTTCCGCATACCCAAGTATATACCCTAAAGTTTACCAAAGAATTGGGAACGATGCTCTACAAAACATCACACGATGAATATGAACCAGAAAATATGGCTAGCATTGAGTTTATGGAACTTCAAAGCGAACCCCTCCAGCATCAGGAAACCTAGGCCTAAAAAACGTCATCGAAACAAGACCTGGTACACACGTTATTTAGCGTAAAACCCCCCAATCTTGGAGAATCAAAATGAAATCTCAGTGTTAAAGAAAAAAGACATCCAAACTGCATTTCCCTTCTTGCCCTTGCAGGACATTGATTACTATTAAGTAATTCTCAAGCTGTAAATGATATTTTTGATCAGTTGTACAGACTTAATTTATAATTAAATAATGTAAGTTTTGTGTTATTTTGCAAATAAATGACATGATTTGTGTTTTGAATTTGAAGTTATAACAGTTATTCCAAACCACTCACTAAAATAATCCCAGCAAAGTTACTTTTCAAGAGTTCCAAGCGCAGTTAGAACCTTGTCAGTCAGAACATACACTTTGTTGTCTTTGACAAGGTTCTAACTGCAAAAGTGCTCTAACTGTAATTAACAAAACTGCTAATATTTTAGACATTCAACATAATTAATTTAGAATATAAAAGTAACTAATATAATATTACCAACTAACATAAATTGAAAATTTAATTTTAAAAAAATTCTAGGCTATTGAAACTTTGACATTGAATATCTCAAAACTTGTCAGAACAGTTAGAACCATGCTCGAATAGATAAAGATAAGAAGGCAGGATACATGATTGACCCTTCAATAAGATTCGAAATGAGTAAAGATCAGCCTTATGAAGTAGACAGTGAAAAAAGAAATATCAATGAGCAAACAATACCATACCTGAAAGAAAAATACAAAATTCATAAATTTGAAGTCACCGGAATATTCATTGGACCAAGGGGCACGATCCACTATTAACACAGGCGTTCTGGAAGAAATTTGGTTTAAAGAAAGAAAATCTAAATTAAATTCTAATATAAACCATCAAGCACTCTGTCGCAATTTTACGAAATCATTTATATGCAAAATACTAAAATTTTACTTCGAAATTTCATATCATAAAAATTTAATAGGTTGTTTTGTATATTATCCTTTTTATAACTTCCTCAATTGAGGAAGAATAGGTTTATACTGTATATAAATAGGTCTCTTCGTTATAAGCCGTAGAGGTTTTAACGGAGGCAGGGTTGTAGATAGCCTTGTAGTTCAGCATGCCATGCACGAGAGGTAGTTTTATCTGCTGTGGATGTTCTTTGCACCACTAATTGGCTTGATGCAAATGCAAACGAATCACTGTAAGCAATATATTTCATCACTAGATTCTTGTTGCTTTTCTTACTAAATGGAGTTTTTCGACCGAGTTCGTAAAGTGACAAAGACTCGAAGAGCAATTAACTCTAAGGCTCACATTACGAATGATATTTTTTGTCGTAATAGTTTATCGAACTGCATACACACTTGGATATCACAACTTGTTTAAGTAACTAAAAATAAGAAATATCTCGTTAATGCTATTGAAAATGCAGATGATTGTGATCACATTGTTAATCCAAACAGCTGATAACTCCGACACCCGCTGACCTAACAGTTATGTGAAGGGCCGATTCGGAGCAGTGTGACGATAATACTATACAGGGTGTTTTATAACTCCCTACCAATATTTTAGTTCATTGTTCCTGGGTTAGAAAGATATCTAAATATCATATTTAAATTGTCCGGAAGCCTTTAGTTACACACACACACAGCGGCCATTTTGTTTTTTGTTTTTTCACATAAGTTAGTAATTTTTATTTCTGTAACGGATGATTGTTTTCAGTTCATATTTGGTATGGATCTTTATCATACCAATGTACATTTCCAAGAAAAAATTTTTTTTTTCCAATGAATATTTTCAAAATGGCGGCCATTTTAAAATTTAAAACTCAAATATCTCAAAATCGGCAAATTTTATAAACATTTTACAAGAGATTAAAAAGTTGCCAAATTAAATTATCTAACCAATGGGACCAAGTTTGTAAGGATCCAACATTAAATAACGGAGTTATTGCGATTTTTCTACATGAAAACATTGATTTTGCTGTTAGAATGGCCTTAATTTGCATTGATTTTAATGCAAAATCAATGTTTTTATGAAGACAAATCACAATAACTCCATTATTTGTTATTGGATCCTTACAAACTTGGTACCATTGGTTAGATAATTTAATTTGGCAACCTTTTTTATCTCTTATAAAATTTGCCGATTTTCAGATATTTGAGTTTGAAAATTTTAAATGGCCGGCATTTTGAAAATATACAGTGGAAAAAAATAATTTTTTTCTTGGAAATGTACATTGGTATGAAAAAGTTTCATACCGAATATGAACTGAATACAACAATCCGTTACGGAAATAAAAATTATCATGTGTAAAAAACAAAATGGCGGCTGTGTGAGTAAATAAAGACTTCCGGACAATTTGAATATGATATTAAGATATTTTTATAACCCAGGAACAATGCCCTAAAATATTGGTAGGGAGTTCTGAAACACCCTGTATAGATGGAAAGCAGGTGCAGAAACTCCTTTTAGGAAATTCAGATCCCCATTATCCAAGTTCATTAATACGTATGGCGAGAATGTGTCTGACGATGCTCAACTGAAGTAGATTGACACAACATTATTATTATTTAAAGTAATGTATTGTGTTTAGGAATAAACACGAAGCATCTTACGTTGTATAAACAAAAACTGCTGCTGAGAGTGTTATTGTGTAAGGTAAGAAAGCAGAGTCGAGGAGTGGAGACTCAATAAGTGCTTCAATTGGAGTTTGCCGTAGGTTCTTGCCTCTTATTGCTTACCAGAGAAAACACTTTCAGTTGTATCATGTAAACTCACTAAATGTGGGACAAATATAACATACAATCAAGATATTGCACTTGGTATGTCTTGAACAATTTTAATTAAATTTTAATCTGTATGTTGTAGCCAATTTACTTAAAAGAATACCTCTAAATGATGCCCAAATTTATAATTAATAAACAAAAACACTCTTTAATAAAAAAAAGTATTAAACAGTCAAAAAAATTAATTTTCAGATGTTCAATGTGCATGTTAAAATTTATCTAACATATTTATATATATACTATAGAGCACATTTAAATACGTAATATTTGGTTTAGGATCAACTTTACTTTGCTAAACGGAGTCCTTAGCAGAGTTCGTCTGATCTAAAATATTCATTCCCTGATGGAGTTTTGTCACCCGTGCTATTTATTCATAAGAGTTCCAGTGACCAATTCTCCTGCCACGGCGAATTGCAAATACTGCCACTCCACAGTTGGCTTACATACTGTACCATATCAATTATTGGTGAAGTAAACTAATTATTTACCAATATGTTATTCAAAGCTTAGATGTGATAGTGTTTAGTGTTTTAAAATAGATGCAACATATGCTATGAATATTAATTTTAATATTCTTTCAGTGCATTGTCTAGCACAAAACTACACAATTCAATCATGCTTATAAAACCCAGTTCGAAATAAGTACTTGTAAGTCTCTTGTTATCTGGTATGTCAATTGTTTTCCCGAAACGTGCACCGTCGTCGGTCACTTCGGACACTACTATACGCATTGTTGACTCTGCACTGCTGTCCTGTAGTCTCGCTCAAATTGATTGGAATAATATTTATAAAAATTTAAATGTAGATTCTTGTGCATCAGATCTTTTACAGATTTTTACAGATTCCGTCGAAAGTTCTAAAAAACCTATCAAAGCTTCATTAAGATATAAAAAATTAAAACCTTGGATTTCAAAAGACTTAATTAAGTTAATTCGTGAAAGAGATAAGTTAAGTAAAAAAGTCAATAATCAACCTTTTAATGTTACATTAAAAAATAGTTATCGTGCTTTAAGACAACAAATTACTAGAGAAATTAAAAACTCCAAACGCGCTTATTATAGACTTAAACTTAATCAATGCCAAAATAAACCGAAAATATTTTGGAAATTAATTAATGAACTGGCTGGAAGAAATACTGTAAAGGACTCTTTTCCAATTCGAAAATTTTTGCCAAATATTTATAGCATCACTCCAAATGTGTAAAAAGATGTTGCTGACGACTTCAATACATTTTTTTCGGCTGTTGGGCACAATCTTGCCACCTCTATTGATGGGGGCGGTCCGTTACTTATCAACGACGCGGACTACAGGCAGCACACTTTCTTTACTCTACACACAGTGACAGAACTAGACGTAATTAGACATGTGACTGCATTACGTGGTGGGTCTGCTCCTGGCCATGATGGTGTCTCGGCTACCATTCTCAAAGATAATATCGGTATCCTCTCCAAACCTTTTTTACACCTCATTAATTTAAGCCTAGCTTATGGAGTTTTTCCAAATAATTTTAAATTAGCCAAAGTATTTCCTCTTTACAAATCCAGCTTATACACTGAGAAAAATAATTTTCGACCAATATCTCTTCTAAGCGTTTTTTCTAAGGTGCTTGAGAGGATAGTGAAGGAACAACTAGTTGCATATCTCAATCAAAACAAAATTTTAGCAGACTGTCAATATGGATTTAGGACTAACAAAAATGTTTCTGATGTTCTTTTTGATCTAAACAAAGAAATTGATCATGCACTCTCGGACAACATGCGCACGTTATTAATCTTTTTAGATTTGAAAAAAGCATTTGACAGTGTAGACAGGATTAAGCTCATTGAAAAACTATCTGCTATAGGTGTAACTGGGAATGCACTTTCGTGGTTCAGGAGTTACTTCTCTGGCAGACGACAGACCGTGTCCATATGCGGCATCAATAGTGATGAGCGCTCTGTGGATTATGGTGTTGTTCAGGGTAGTACTCTTGGACCAATTTTATTTTTAATTTACATTAATAACATTTCAAAATTACCCATTTTTTGAAAACTTTTTCTTTTTGTCGATGACACATTGATCGTTGTCAAGGATAAGTCATGGGATGGTGCCAGAAACAAATCTCTTTCGGATCTAATGTTAGTAAAAAAGTGGCTGGACCAAAAATACTCTCTCTTAATGTTTCTAAAACGAAGTACATGCCTGTATCTCTCTCTACTTTGTCTGACTATAATTTGAATGATTTAGTTTTGCACAATTGTAATAATCATGTTAACAAAGACTGTTCTTGTGAGGCAATTGAAAAAGTACCATCCTATAAGTATTTAGGTGTTATTTTTGATTCGCGTACGAAATGGACAGAGCACATCACATTCCTAAAATGTAAAATTCGAAAGTATATTTTTGCTTTTAGACAATTAAGTGAAATTCTCACTTTTAAGGAAGTTAAAATTGCTTATTTTGCTTATGTCCAATCACTTCTTTCATATGGCATTATAGCTTGGGGCGGAGCATATAGATCACATCTTACTGGTTTAAATGTTGTGCAGAAATCTATTTTAAAAACTGGGTTTAAAAAGTGTAAACGATTCCCCACAGATCTATTATTTCAAGAAACAAAACTGTTTTCAATTCAAAAATTGTTTGTTAAGGAGCTTTTCAGTTACGTATGCAACTAGAGTTGGAATTTCTGCTATCCAACAGCAAAAATCTTTAGCAAAGACTAATTGTTTTTATATTACTCATATTTCGAAATTATTCCTCCCACTTTAATAGCAATACACTTTTTGATTCACCTTCGATTAACATTTTTAAATTAGGACTTAAGGATTGGTTACTGGTTATCAGTGATGAGGAGGCCGAGTCCCTTATCTGTGCTGATTACAGTAGACCCATAAACAACTAACTCCAACGTGACTGTCCAACTGTCCATCCTTCTCCCCTTCACCATGCACGACATGAGAGCTTCATGTTTCCTCCTACCCGTTTTAAGTATTTTTATTATTATTTCTCTTTAAAATGCGTCACATCCATTAGTTAATCGTGATATTTATATTTTATTCAGTTAAAAATAGCTCGGATTAATTGTGGAAAGATAATTTTATAATTGATATAGTCATTCTTCTTCTTTTACTTAAAAACTAAGTATTTAACAGATTTTTTCCCCAAATTTACATATATTTTCAGTAAAAATATCTTTAATTGTACTGCTATAACAACTCGGGCCTACGCACAGACCATTCACGGTCCATGTGGGCCTATTTCCTTATTGTACATGTATCTCTGTTTCTTTAATTTAATTTTTTTTGTCTTTATGTAATTTGTTTGTATCAAGGATATTTTTTATTTTTGGAAATAAATCTTTTTGACTTGACTTGACTTGACTCTTAATAGGTCAACTTCTACAACCCGTAGAGAGTAATATGTGTTGTGGTTAAAAACATGAAGTTTAATAGCAACTTAAATCAATTTAGGGTTATAAGTAAGAAATGGATCGAAATTAAAAATACTTACAAACCTTTGGAAACTTCGTGTAATATTTTATTGCTTACGTGTTATAGCAACGTTAGGTATTATTTATCGCTACAAATGTTTTTATAATTTTTCTATCCATAAATTCATCCATTTCAATAATTATTATTTTTTAATACTTCCAATACTAATTACTTTTACAAGTTGTACACTATTGAATGTAGAAATAGTTCGTTTTACCATTGAAAAAAAAAACAAACATAAGCGTGGAATGATTAGTATAAGTGTAGTATTAGTGTGGATATTTTTGAACCATATGAAAATTTGTCAAACTAACTAACTTACATAATGAACATTTCAGTGGTCTTTCAAATGAAAATAACGAATTGCTCGCTGTCGTTCGTGGCAAACACATGCTACTGTTTAGTAAGTGGTTTCATGTAGCAAATATTCTCCGTTAAACCAACTTCCTCAACGCCTCCCAGTTTCCTAAGTATTGTAGTATTCTTATTTAGTCACCACATACCAAACCTTCCCTACGTATAGTTTACTGTTAATAGATTAGTTTTGAAACAGCCAATTTAAAGAAGATTTAATGTTTGTGGACTGTAGAAGGGTTTTTAATTCCAACATTTAAATTATTTCTTAACAAATTAATAGAACCTTGCAACGGTATCTTGGAAACTTACAATGGATAGCTTATTCCATAAAAGTTACAATGGGAAAATTCAATTCACTGTCAAGTCCCAGGCTGAAAATATTGTAGCAGGACGTAATTACGAGTTACAAGTTTTTGCTCGTAGTTCAGGTGACACTTGGGGCAATTTGTTTACTATCAATACTTGTACACAACATAATATTGTTGTAGCACAAAATACGCCACCATTTAAATAAACTGAACAAGGTTATACTTCACAAGGAAATATTACAATACAACATATTACCTCAATTAGTTTTCCATCTCTATGTGTTATTTTTATACAATCCACTACATCTTTTGAATGATTTGAGTTACGTGATTGAAACTTGGCACATTTGTTACGTTTGTTAATACACTAATTCGGTTCAATTTTGATATTTCTATCTTTTACGGTTAAAATATTATAGTGAAGGAACTTTTAAATTTTCAAACAGAAATATCTGTAAAACAATATTGTTTTTTTCTTTACTTAAAATATTTTTTTACTTTCTAAAATTTAATTATCTTATAACCTACATTTTAATGATTGAAGGATGGAGAAATGACGACCTTTCATTACAAACACATACCTTTTGCAAGGCAACTTTGGCAAGTTTGGTGCTTTCCTAATTACAATCCTCACTATATCTGTGGTTTGTCTTTATATCTTTACAACATTAGTAAATTTGATGACATAATTAAATTGTTGCAACAATTTTGTATTTGAAACATTTACAGACAGTTCTTAGTTTTTGAGATATTTCAAATATCATCTCAAATCGAAACTTTAATGAAAACGTAAATATCAGTCGAAGTGACAACATTCCAAGTCGAAACACTTTGTTAAGATGTGTTCAAACATCCAGAACAACAGGAAGCCTTAAAAAAAAAAAAACCTAAACACAAACGGTCCTGTAAGTATAAACCACCCAAAACACAAGCTTAATCTTTCATGCTTATCTGCGTGCAGATCGACTGCTTCTGACTGCAGCAATTTTAACAAAGACGATGTTGGAAGTTTTCATTGTTCTTACAGGATTCGTTGTCTTTTTATTTTTACTGATCCTGTGGTTCTGAATGTGTGAACATATTTCAAAGGGGTTCAACTTGTAATTTTGCCACTCTAGCCAACATTAACGTATTTTTAACAAAGTTCCACTTTGGCTTGACCATAAAATTTACTAATTTAAAGTGTCTTATTAAAAAACAAGGTAGCATGCTGACTTCTTATCCTTTTTCACTATAATGGTAAAACATTCTTAAGACAGTGACATAACCTGAATCACTTTAACTCGTGTAATAATAACACAACCACTATTTCAAATTCGTCGGGTTCCCACAAGTCGCCATGGAATAATAAAAAATTAAAAAATACATACGAAGTGACAGAACACTATAATATTACTCATATTGTATTTTAATATTTACTTGTTTTTACCTTAAACAACCTGGTAGGTCTAATGGTTACGGGACACCCTTGTATATTCCTTTCTTTTCTCATTAAGATTAGTTACATCTTGATTTTAAATGGTAAATAAAATTAAGTTATGAAGGTGTATAATAGGCCAGTAATTGTTTTAAAATATTAAGTATATAAATTTTGTTTTTAAAGATGGTAATAAAATATTGTATTAAATATTTTCATTTATATAGTAGAACGCCAGGAACAAAAGTTATTGTATGAAGATATCCTTTAACAATTATGTATTAGATAAATAAGCTGTTAAACTGTAGGAGAATGATTCCACCACCTCCTGGCAAGTGAGGCCTGCATGATCCTGCAGGACTGACGTTGGAGTCCCAGTAGGCGACCAGTATCTTGTGAGTACTTTAAATCGTATGCTTTTAGCATAACAGAAGATGTATTTCTACTTAACATACCGCTCCTAAAGATTCAACGCATTACACGATATTGTAATGATTAATTTCTTTGTTTACACTTCACGCCTTGATGCTTCAATCAAGGGGAGTAGCATATGAAGAAATTTAATATATATTTAAATTTAATAACTTGGAATGGTAGAGTTATTGACAACCGATTCGTCACTGCCGTAGCAATACAACATCCGTTACCCAGTTTTCTAATATTAAAAATTCCATAGGAAAACTTAGTTTTTACGGCAGAATTTCTAGGAACAATAATTTTATATTTTTTAACAGCCTTGACACCTATTAATATAACAAATAGACACTTACGTGTTAAGCCAGTGGTGTCAAATTTAAGGTTCATGCAGAACCGGTTTCGTACTAATTACAGTACATCTTCAGCTGCCTCTTCTTGTTAAAACATAAGCCCATCTTGTGGTTGTCAAATATGCGTGTGGTATTTGACAACCACAAGATGGGCTTATGTTTTAACAAGAAGAGGCAGCTGAAGATGTACTGTAATTAGTACGAAACCGGTTCAGCATGAACCTTAAATTTGACACCACTGGCTTAACACGTAAGTGTCTATTTGTTATGACAATAATTTGTACCAGATGAAAGTCCGCTGCAGTGGCGCTAAGGGCTGCCCCCGGCCACACGAACTGTCAGTCACCGATATTTATAGGTTTAACAATCCGTCATCTTTGGCACGCTCAGGATCTCGTGACCCAGTGGTGCTTTTTATAAATACGAATAAATATGGAATATTTAAAGAGCCGAGAAATATATAAACAGTTGAATTATTGGATTAATTAAGCGTTATGATTTACTAACCAACTAAGCGTTATGATTTACGTATAAATCTACCATTATCGTTCGATGCTTAAGAGTCATCTTCACCCCTGTGCCAGTAGCCCATTGTTGCGCAGTCGGCAATGTTAATCATACGGCTTTTAATGCAAAACATAATATTTTAATCCCCTGTTTCGGCCGCCATTTTTCAACCGATTTTCTTTAAACTTGGTAAGTGATTAGTTGAATAGTTATATTAGGCTCTCATACCTCGTAATTTTGAAAATTTAACAAATCTAACTGAGGAAATTCGAGTTACTTTGCGACGTCACAGAGAGTAACATTTGTTAAATTTTCAAACTTTCGAGGTATGAGAAGCCTAATATTCAACTGTACACTTACCAAGTTTAGTTTATATATAAATAAGTCAAAGAGTGTCTGACTCCTCGTGGGCCGTCCCCCTTAAGGGGTAAAAAGGTGATAATAGCTTAAAAGAGTGAGCATTAATGGCCATTATTGATATACCAAGTCTCATGACTTTATCTGTAATGGTAAAAATGTATTTCACCGTTCCGGGACTTTTCAACCACACTGTATAAACCAAACACTTACCAAGTTTAAAGAAAATCGGTTGAAAAACGGTGTCCGAAACAGGGGAGTAAAATACCATGTTTTGCATTAAAAGTCTTATGGTTAACATTGCCGATTGCGCAACAAGTGGCTACTGGCCCAAAGGTGAAGATGACTCTTAACTAGAGAAACTTATACTTTTGTACTGTACTCAAACAATACCTTAGTAATACGATAGTTATAAAATTAAAGGGTTTACCTAAGTCATTATAAACCTGTTTTGACTGGTGATTGGTGCAGATTAAGCAAAATGTTAATTTGCTTAAACACATTTGTAAAAATTTTCTTTGAAATGTCAATTTACACCCTGTATATTTCTGTCTTTACTCATTAAAATCAGTAAATTTACAGCTTTTATTTTAATTAGAAAACCACAATATAAAAATACCAAGCTTTATATTTCGGTAGAAGGTTTAATAATTATAGTTTGAAGCAATACTATGAAGTCAGTGTGATTTTGGCATTTTCGTCTTTTCGCTATTAATTCATGTTTTGTTCTGTTAATTTGTTCGTGCTTCAAATAAAAACAAGGGGGCTATCTTTTAACTATAAGTAAAACAAATACACAAAGTACATTTAAGTGGTAAGTCGTAGTTAGCAGTTGAAATGATTGTTGATCAGTTTAAAATTATCATTATGGTGACCCGATAGCTCAATGATTAATGAAAGCGACATCGGAATCATAACAATCATGGTTTCGAAGGGAACATGCACTATATAGATTGTATAGGCCAAGTTTCTTTACTACAAATTCTATGCACAGACCTCGCTGTGACAGTTTACCCAAACGGAGCAAGAGAGAAAAACAGGCATCCATCGTTTTGAAAATCATTAACCAAATGAAATGTTGGGCTTAGGCTACCGTTTCTTTTTTATATACTTTTTTTATTTTTTCATTTTTTATTTTGTGTCTATCAACGCCAGTGGCATTTTTTAACATTTTGAAGGGGAACTGTCCAAACCCTAGTCTTGTTACTATCTAACATCGACCAGATGTTAGAAAGCATCATTAATAATTGCCTAATGACAAATGGCAACTGGGTCCGGAATCGATACTTAAAAAAGCTACTAACTTTTCTCATGATGGAACCGACAACCTTTAAATTCAAAGGCATAACCATTTAGTTACTCAGCCAGTTAACATTAACATATTAACATTGTACATTATATATTGATGCTTTGTTGTGATATTTCAATGAAAAAAGTTGCAAGAATGTTCAAAAATTATTTCTGGGGCTTGTGTTTATCCATCTTTAGTTTTATACATAAAGTTTGTTATGATACAGTCCTATGTTACATGTAAATTTCTATGGTAAGGTAAGACTGAAGAATAATTCACTTAATTCAAATACAGCAAAATATACCCACTATCTTCAAGCTAATGATGATCTAACTAAAGAGAGAGTTTACACTATTTTCACTTGGAGGAAAAATATCGAAAGAATAGGAATACTAAATTTATCACTTAAAGTTTCTTTTACCGAGGAATTGTATAGCATACTCAAAGCAAGTTTAAATAACAACTAAACAATTGTGCAACATTGAAAAGAAAAAACTAGGTTTACTTTAAACTCTTATTGGAAATTTTTATGAAAGTTCAGTGTCCCCGTTTATTTAGGTACAAAAAACGTGCTTAATACCTATAGGAAATGGGGGACTGTTTAAACTATGAAACAAAACGTTCCCATGTTTCTTATTATTTTATTTGTACATAAAACAGTATACAAACTTATCACATTTTCAGCAATTTGTTAGTATCTGAGAGTAATTTAACCGAACATAACTTAAGATGGATCATGTGTCATACTTTCTACTTTAATAATATCTATTGTCTTTTTATCAAATTAATTAATAATATTTTTTTCAAATACACCCCGTTTACATTTTGCAGTTTCAAATACTGAAAAAAGTTAAAGAAGAATCAAGTTTTTAAATGAACATAATTAGTTTAAATTTATACACTAAAACTTGGCTTCTTTTTTTGTCATAAAACGTTAAAAATATATCATCTTTAAATATCCTAAAAAACTTTCCATAGTAAAAATACTAACATAATTTCTCCTGGTGAGCAATTTAATCGTGGAAATAAAGAATTAAAAGTATAAAAATGCAAACTATTGAACTATAATACACAAGTAGGCAAAAAACTTACATAAATATCATGTCATGTCCTTTCCCTAAAAATATATATACAATATGATAAACTGTTTATAAAAAAGTATGTTTTATTACCATTGCTTTATAAGTAATCGTATATATTTTTGTCAAATTAGTAATAGATTAACAGTACTTACATATAACAACAACATTTTCGTCTTTTTTGCTTAAAATAAACAATCTTACATTTAATAGCTTGAAAGTATAAAAAATAAGTTTCCTATACATTACCAAGTAAATAGCTATAAATATACATTAATCTATAGTAACTAACATGATTATATGTATAGTATCACAGCAGGGCAGCTTGTCACTAGGTGCTAGGTTGAATTGCAAGTTTGAAATGAAATATAGCATTATTATCTTTAACAAAATGGTAATATTAACTACATTTTTAAGTAATAAATCGAACTGTAAAGCTATAAATTATTACCTCAAACATATTGCTTTTGTTTGTGATTCCATCGTTTCAAACCAACAGCTCCATTCCAAATATTTAAAATAAAATGCATTATTTAATATAATTCACGATTTGTTTTGTAAATTGTTATAGATATGTATTCAAACATACAGGATTGATGTATCAAAATAGTCCTGATAACCATTTTCTCGGCACAAAAAATAGCATTACCTACAATTAGCTTTAAATATTTTTTTTTAACTTGGAATATAAAATCTTAATTTTATTATAACATAAAATCTATACTTTAGGGCCGTATAAAAAATCAAGTTATTTTGGAAATTAATATTTTGGACAAAAGTCTTATTTATAAGTAATATAAAACATTATGCTGTTAATACCGAATTCTAAACCAAAAGATACTTGATAGTATAAAAAATGTTTATCCCCTTACTCAGAAGAGTTGGATGGTGCATAGCTGTGATGATAGAATAGAAGTAACCTTCCTTTCTTGCAGCAAAATCATTCCATTCTTTTTATACTCAGCCAGGGTATGTGCGATTATTTTGTTAAATAGAGTCTATAATTACCTAATATACATTACATATAGGTCATTACAAAGCATAACGACTTACAATGACATGTTTGGAAGTATACACTTAACAGTGGATTGAAGCTTCAACGATTATTTACATAGGTACTTGTAACGCTTATTTACAATTGCTTCTATCATATAAACACTACATCTACTTAGCTACACTTTAGAAACTAGGCGCTCTAGTTTCCAGCGATATCTCCAAATCAGCTCAATTAAGCTTAAGTAAAGAACCCAATTTACTTCTAATAAAAATGTTGAAAAACTATGAAATTTTATGTAATAGAAGCGCCAATTTGAATGTTTTTCATATGCATGGTCTCCATATCATACAATAACGAATTGAGATTAAACAAATTCTAATTCTTCTATTTGTTTACAAATTTGAAGATTTCAGATGTAAATATGTAAATACAGAAATAACTTCCCAAAAATCCCTTTGATACATTTAAATTTCCCCTAAACACTACCTAGTAAATCAGCCGTCTTTGAAGAAATTTCAAAAGTAATGAATTTTTTTATTCTATGTAGCTTAAATATATATATATATATATATATATATATTTTTTTTTTTTTATGGAGATGATTTTGTTTTGACGTTTGATATGTTTACATGAGCCAATCTCAAACAAGTTGTGAATAAAGACGATTGGTATTTTTTTAGTTTATTAAAATTTTATACATAACAAATAATGTAAAACCGGGATTAATTTATCTAAAACTTCGTGTCTGCGCTGGCAAAACTAAACCGCCCAGTCCCTAACGTTGGACCATCATTATACATAGTTGAGCGGGGAGTTGGTTTTGGGGCAGCAGGTAAAGCAGCAGGGGAAGACGCACTCCAGCGTGTCCTTGAACGCTTCTCGGAAGTCGCGGTTGAAGTAGGCGTAGATGAGCGGGTTGAGGGCGGAGTTGAAGTAGCCTATCCAGAACAGCACAGTGACCACGATCTCCGGGCAGTAGCACGCGTCGCCGCACAGCGTCGTGATCACATACCTGCAAGACAAACGTGCAAGAAAAATAAGTGGCCTGGAGAAGCAGAACAGCACAGTGACCACGATCTCACGGCAGTAGCACGCGTCGCCGCACAGCGTCGTGATCACATACCTGCAAGACAAACGTGCAAGAAAAATAAGTGGCCTGGAGAAGCAGAACAGCACAGTGACCACGATCTCCGGGCAGTAGCACGCGTCGCCGCACAGCGTCGTGATCACATACCTGCAAGACAAACGTACAAGAAAAATCAATGGCCTGGAGAAGCAGAACAGCACAGTGACCACGATCTCCGGGCAGTAGCACGCGTCGCCGCACAGCGTCGTGATCACATACCTGCAAGACAAACGTGCAAGAAAAATAAGTGGCCTGGAGAAGCAGAACAGCACAGTGACCACGATCTCCGGGCAGTAGCACGCGTCGCCGCACAGCGTCGTGATCACATACCTGCAAGACAAACGTGCAAGAAAAATAAGTGGCCTGGAGAAGCAGAACAGCACAGTGACCACGATCTCCGGGCAGTAGCACGCGTCGCCGCACAGCGTCGTGATCACATACCTGCAAGACAAACGTGCAAGAAAAATAAGTGGCCTGGAGAAGCAGAACAGCACAGTGACCACGATCTCCGGGCAGTAGCACGCGTCGCCGCACAGCGTCGTGATCACATACCTGCAAGACAAACGTGCAAGAAAAATAAGTGGCCTGGAGAAGCAGAACAGCACAGTGACCACGATCTCCGGGCAGCAGCACGCGTCGCCGCACAGCGTCGTGATCACATACCTGCAAGACAAACGTGCAAGAAAAATCAATGGCCTGGAGAAGACCGTGAGGACAATCGCCAAACCTAGGAGAAGATATATGTTGTTGTTCGCTTAGGTTTTAACGAAAACCCCACTATGATTATCCATCACTTCATCAACTCAGAAGCTAATTTAATACTCTTATGTGAACGGATAGGTTAGCCTAGCCAGGGTATTGGTTAAAAGTGAAGAGAAAAATCAGGGTATAAACAGAAAAATAAAGGTGCAGAACTCTTACTATGCGACGGAGAAAAGTACATACGATTGTATTTTGTGTTGATGTTGTCTAGCTTAAGTTGAACTGGTTTTAGTTAATCTGAAAACTTGGTCATCAAGTAATTTCATTCCCAAAGTTTTTTCGGTACTTGACGGTTACAGGCACCATTTATTATTTTGAGATTTCGTGAGGAAAAGCAATGGAATATGACACATTATCTTACATTATTGATCTTTTCTAACTTTTTGCTAAAATTTCAGGTTTTTGGGTTGTTCCATATTTTACAACAGAGTTCCAGAAGGCGGGTATGTCAGCAAGGAGAGTAGAGTGGAGAGTGTGCGCTAGTTTGGTTTGGTTAAGACAGATCAGCATAAATAAGTCAATAATAGTTCCAAAATCTTCTTTCACTGATTTTAAAAGTAAAACTACATTAACATTAATATATAAACCGTAAACTGATTATTACGAACATCATACCTCTTGCAGAAATAGAGCAAGACTTTAAATAAATTTCCTTCGTACACTCAAATCAGATGCGTTGTTATCAAACAAGCGTTAACGAAGATAACGGAACCCAAATTGACATATCTACACTGTTCTTACCTAACGTAGCCTTACTACACCAAACTAAAATAGGTGGTCCCATAACAAACAAGTGCCGTGTCTTTCTTCCCGATTCAACATTATTTGATGGTACGTTTATAATCTCATAAGATAGATTAAACTTGCAGTAGAATAATCCTAAATGGCTGCGAAAAAATCCATTAGTATAACAGTCTTACATAGCCGAAAGCAGACATAGTAAAAAACTATAATCAAATTCCATTAAGTGTTCTCACCACAGGAAGAAGGGAAGCCAGCACAGCATGAATGCACCCATGATGATGCCCAGAGTGCGCGCCGCCTTGTGCTCCGTTCGCCAACTACTGGACGACTGCTTCACCACCGTCCCTGTACAATCATTATACATACGATCGATCAGCACAATATAAACTCCTAAAATAGAATAAATATATTTGTTCTGAATACTTTAATTTTCAAACACATATTTTACACTAGACAAAGAACTAGATCTTGAAGATGTAATTACTCTATTACTGTTTACCATATCACTGTTCGTCCCAATGAAAATTAAATCTATTTTTGTTATAAAAATGTTTGCAATAAGGAAACAATGTGTATTGAAACTCATACTTATTTTATGTGTAAGCAATGTATTATAGCAATTTTAAGAAAATACTAATATTAAGTTTTAAATTTTGAAACAAAAGGGAACAAAAGGTATTTTTATTAAAGTTTATTGAAATAAAAATTTAATTAAAGGTAGTGAACTTTAACATAGGTGTCCAACGGGATTTGTTCAAAGTAATTCAAAATAATTTTGCCATATTGTATGTTACAAAAGAGAACAAAAACAGTACGAATTTATTTTAACGAAACCAACACCTGTACTACCAATATTTGTGACCTAGGTTCAGTTACAGCTTGACACACATTCACATAGCAAAGCTACCGGCCAGGTGCATTCAGGCGTATGAATGTGTAATGGAGACCAAGCCAACAATAGCCAACTGTGCAGTGTGCTGCCGACCATTTACCTGCCCACGTAAAACAACATTCATACTGTATGTTTATTTTTTTTATTTTTTATTAATACGTATAATATAAAATTATTATATGATATTTAGTAAAGGGAGATCAGCAATTAATTAACTTGAATTCCTAACCACGAGAGTGGCCGAACGATCTTTTTGTCCCCGAGACGGGAGTTGAACCCGGTCCCGCTTGGTGATAACCCAGAGCTCTGCCACTGAGCTATGGTTGCTGCTTAGTTTAATGTGAAATTTATGTCGCCCATCTTTTGCTTTAATGTATGATAAGCCTTGTAAAATTAATAAATACTTTATTCGAATTATGCATTCTCAGTGTGGATAATGGAGTGTGATGGATATGCCATCAATATTGCTTGGCTATAGAAAATTTACAGCTTAAAATTTAGACTTAGCAAGACTTGTATTGGATGATGCATTATGGCCAAACATTAATCTGACAAACCTTTAAGTACCACGGAAGGACATGAACTCGCCTGTTTTGTAGTTATCTACTGATAAAGTTAAACAAATTTAGGGCCGTAAAAATTGCTAAAATATTTCGCTCGACATTGTGGTAAAATATCGTATGATAAATCACATCAACGCACAGCTGTAACAATCTCCGATACGGAAAAGCTGTGGGATATGGCGGGAAATGGGAAGCAATAATTGGCGTTAAATTGTTTTTACGGCGGATCATTCCGATTTCCTTCTAAACAAAATTAAATTAATTTTCGATTCGGTGATTAACTCTCTTTTCATTTATCTTCCTGTTCCATTCCATCCTTCACCTCTTCACACTTTCCTAAATACATGTTGGTGGTTTCCTAAATACATGTGGACTTATAAAAACTAAACTACTTTACAAATTCCAAATAAATTATTGTTTTCATGTTAGCTTACCTATACTAACTATTCAAGTAGTAATTATTTTTAATTAAAATAATGAGTGTTTGTAGGAAAGATTTTTAAATTAAATAAGTTATTGAGGATCCAGTTCAGAAATTAATACAATTAATAACATCTAAAACTATCCTACCCACCCTCCTATACCTGTCTATAGTAGGTGATTGAAATTCTCCTTACCGGAGGTAAAATATAAATTTGTGTATCATCTACCGCATTGCATCTAGGTCAAACAGATCAGTATTTCTTTTGCTTTCGAGATATATTGAGCTACATAAGGATCGTATTGAAATATTGAAGGAAAACTCATTTCACGCCTGTCAATGCACAATTGATCCCTAGAGTCGCCCCCATTTTGTTCACAAACTTTGTAATTTACGTAAAGATCCACTTCATTCACTTTAATGTTGCCTTTTGAGTCGGTTATTCGACATTTAACTGATAGGTTGATTTACCTTCTAAGGTGTAAAATTGAGCTTGTGTGTGATATAAATGCTTGGTTTAGTGTCTAACTAACATGGCAATAACAATAAACGTAAAATAGATGTGAAGTTTTACATGTGACAAGTGTCTTGCATTTTTGTCACCAAAAGGTAAGCTGTACGCAGTGCATTGGACCACCTATCTTATAGTTTCAAGCCTTTGTTTTTAGGATAGATGTATGACAGAATTTCTTTATACAAGAAAGTGAACTATTTTATGATATTGACTTACATATTAAGTTAGATACAAAATATTATTAAACTAAAAACAAAAATATTATCAAGAACGTTGGTAATATAATGGTGTACAAACTGTAGTTTAAAAAGCGAAACTTGTTTCATATTTCTGATGGCAAATGATTGAATATTTCGAATTACACTGGTGGTTAGATTATTAGTTGATGAATGAATGAATATATAAAAATGTCCACCTGTGTCTATATCATGTGAACTGTGTTGAGTCTTGTGTTGAATTATTTAATGCGCTGTGTTCGTCAGTATTCTAAACACTACATTCACAAAAAAATTTTAACTGTTCCTAAATCATCAAACTTATTGTTTGTAAATAATCTTTTAATTTTGTCTTTCTTTTCTATTTTGATCGTATTCAATTATTTTTAAACTAAATTATTTTATCCTTTGTAATACTGTTGACAGCTATAAAATGTTAACAATTTATTATACTGATAAATAAATTAGGGCATATAAAATTTTCTTGTAAACCAACTTAGGTTAATACAGAATTAACTTATTAATAAGATTTAATAAGTTAATTTGATAAAATTTGAACTCTTTCAGTGTTGTTGAAGGTACACATCTGCAGCAGCATTCTAGAAGACCCTCAAGGGGTAGGTAATTTTTAAATTAAGCATAGATCGATATGCATATCAAATTAAAGGTCTTACTTGGTAGAGTACAATGCCGCAAACTAGACTTAAAATGGATAACCCAGACAGAAATGGTAGGCATTCAAATTTTCCATTAAAATCATATGGGTAAAATTTAAAAATGCAATAACTTTCTTAATACTCAACCTTTTGACGTCGGGTTTGTGGCTAATTATTCCAAATGCAAAGACGTTTAAAATGATGTATGATGTGATGTGACAGAGGCTAAGGAAGTTTCAAAATAAACATCCTCTATGCGATGTCCCCCAATGAAGTCTTACAGAAATATGCTTTGGCTTTTGTCACATCATACATAATTTGAAACGTCTTTGCATTTGGAATAATTAGCCACAAACCCGACGTCAAAAGGTTGAGTATTAAAAAAAGTAATTGCATTTTTAAATTTTACCCATATGATTTTAATGGACACTTTGAATGCCTGTCATTTCTGTCTGGGTTATCCATTTTAAGTCTAGTTTGCGGCATTGTACTCTGCCAAGTAAGACCTTTAATTTGATGTGCATATCAACCTATGCTTCCATTTAAGATTTTCTTCCGACTCCTTGTGGGTCGTCCCCGATAGGAGGCAGGGAGTTGGTAATAACATTGAAAAATAGTTTTATAACACCCAATTGAATTTGCAAAGTTTTAATCTTTTAGCTAAATTAATAATAAAAATATTAAGTGGTTCCCGGACTTTTCAGCACTTCTGTATAATAATAACCTTGATTGTTTTTCACAGAATGAATCCCTAGGTTATAAACACCAAGCTAGAGCTTGTAATACACGATTTTTGTAGGAATCTTTTGCAAAGACATGGTTTTTCAGGTTCGAAAGTAATTGTTTCATTTTCTTCAGCCATTTTTTTTATTATCATTGTTACGTCTTTGTTACGTCTTTTTCTGTTGGATTTTTGACTTTCAATATGTGTCTCTCTTTGTAAAATGATTTGTTTATTAGTTTCCGCATCCGCTTCATTATTAATTTTCATTTTTAGTATGTCACACAAGATTCAGGCATCCTTCTGATAAGGTTTACGGCGCAGATTGAAATTTGAATCAAATATATCCCTACATTTGAGAGACTAACTAGTTTTTCTGGGGTTTCTATTTTCTACAAGTCATACATAACTAGAATTGTCATATGAGCAAGTAAAAACTCACGGTCTGTCTTTGATCGTTAATAGTGGGCTTTGTACTTCAGAATTTTTTATATGATTGATTACACCTTACAATTGGCCACAAGATATTTAGTTAGTACCAACAGCCTTGCCACGTTTGTCCACAAAACTGTTGGATATTATTTTTAAAAGAGCGTTTTCACTCGCTTAGGAGATATTCCATATGTGTTAACAAAAATATCTCGGCATACAGTAGTGTTTCCAATCGTATAGGTTCCAGAATTTTTTTTATTTATTTTTTTTTTGTAGTGTCATTATTTGTGTAGTGTCGTTCAACTCATTGTATTTTCAGTCACTACAGCGCCAATATATGCGGTTTTCGCATCATAACTCCCTAGTTCCCAAAAGTTATTTAATTTCGTTTTTCTGATTTCGACACTCATTTTTTCGTGAAATGTATTTTTGCAAAGGCACAAGCAAAAGTACTCTATATGTTTAGGGGAAAGTTTCCCAGGGAACAAAAGCGGGATCGTATTTTGTTGGTTGTGATTAAATAATCTATTTTCCAACACCACTCCATATTCCCTATTTTTCGGACTACTTGGTTTCCTACCGACGACCGTCGGGAAACCAGACCGAACCCTTGATTTTCCGAACTATCCTGGTTCCTAACCGACGACCGTCGGGAAAACCAGACCGAACCCTCGATTTTCCTAACCATCCTGGTTCCTTACCGACCAAGGTAATGTATGGTCTATCAAGGAAGATACCATCTCTTAACAGGTCTTTTTACTTGTGAAAATACTACTTATGATTCTAGTGCTATATCCGAACTCACCAAATCGGAACAGGAACCAGTTTTCTAAATGAAGAATTTCCTAAAGTTAAGGACGTCGGAGGTTTGACTAATCTAGTTACCCATAAAATTCGACTGAAACCCGGAACTTAGCCAATAAAACAACGTTACTACCAAAAACATCCTATAATGCAAAAAGTTCTTGATGAAGAAATCGATAAAATTCTTGAAGATAAAATAATAGAAAAATCTAATAGTCCCCGGTCATCTCCTGTGGTACTAGTAAAAAAGCTATCAGGAAAATATAGGTGTTGTGTAGATTTGCGAAAAGTCAATGAAGTGTCGATCCGTGACGCCTACCCGCTCCCTCAGGTCAACAGGCACATTACATATGAACACTCGAACTCAAAAATGGCTACTGGCAAATACGGCTTGATGATGAAAGAAGACTAATCACCGCTTTTACTATTCCTGGGCGAGGATTGTTCCCACTCCGGGTCTTGCCCTTTGGTCTACATTCAGCCCCACCTGCTTCCACCGGCTATTGGACACCGTAATTGGGCCCGAGTTTGAGGCAAAATATTTCGCATATGATATTGTAATACTTTCAAAATCATGTGACGAACACCTTAACTTATTGAGCAGAGTCTTCAAACGTCTAATGGATGCCGGATTAGTATTGAATGCGGAGAAATGTCACTTTTGTCAAACTGAATCGTAATACGGATGGTGGAACACAATATACCTCAAAATTATTTCATCAGCTAACGAGATATTGGAGGATAAAGCATCAGCTTACAGCTGTTTACCCTCCCCAGGAAACCCCTACTGAGAGGGCCAACTAGGTGATCAAAACAATGATAAGCCAAGTTGTCTCGAATGAACAGCGAAATGGGTACTTGTATTTAAGTGACTTTAGGTTCGCTTGAAATTCGACAGTATATGATTACACCACCTGCACTAAAACTAAAACAACCGAAACCCACATTTTAAGAACTAATCAAGGTGGAAAGAACGGATCATCCAAAATCTTTTAAAGATGTCTATGACGAACGTATCGCACGACTCGAATGGCTTATCGTCGCCAAGCCCAATCTTACAACCTCCGGAGAATAGATAATGATCTACAAGTAAGGCAAACGGCCTTACGCAAGACCCCGGTTGGAAAAAAACCTGGAACTGGACGACAGTACAATTTCTGCGTACCTCCAGCTGGTTCAGAAGGACGCTTTGGAAGCGGATCCGAGCTTCAAGATTGAGATGATGGATACGTTCCTGTTCTCGGACCTGGACAGTGGCAAAGTGGCCCCAGTAAGAAAAAGGTACGAAAAGGTCAGGCTCTTTGAGAAAGACCTACTAGTGGTAACCCTTCATGTACTCGTGAAACACCACTGGGCTCTCATAGTCACAAAACCAAAACTAAGGAGAATCGAATCGTACAACTCCCTAAAGTTTCCCCACAAGCGACACTTGTATTCATTATACTATGCCCTAATGCGGGAATCTCTTTTCCCGGCGTAGACTTCCGGTCCAAAGCCTGGGGCATTTATTATACCAAGAGATGTGGCCCTATAAGCAACCGCCAAACAATTGTGTAGATTGCGGGGTGTTTGTGGCATGCTATGCTGAAGCATAAATGAATAAACTAGAGATAAGTGACGATCTGCCACAAATGGACCCTGAAGACTTCAAACGAAAGATGGCGAATGGGCTCAAGGGCGTTTACAAGCCACAACTGTCGGATCTAGAGGGACTAAATCCTATGTCCATCTTTTCTCCCTCGGAAGGAATAGTTCCATCAACTTCAGAAGTGGATGAATGGGGCAAGGTTGTAAAAGAACTCCTGGTTGAGTTGGAGAAGTGTAACCCCAGGTGGAGAGCACCCACGTGAAGGATCTTACGGGGAAACAGGAAAAATTTCTGGGTCCCCACTATCGCCAACCCTATCGATTACCTGTTCTCAAAATTCAGGTAACCTACTGGACACGGACCAAAGGTTGGATGAGGGAAGCCAGTCACCTGGTTCAACACGTTCAACAAGGGATAAAGCAAATTCAGATGTAGAAGCATCAAGTCCAGACTCTAAGCCTGGACTGTAAAATCCGTCAGAAGATCCTGAACCAGTCAGTTCAACCCCGACAAAATCAGTTAAGAGAAGGATGGGGCGTTAGCCAAGGATCTAAAAAAGAAAAATTTATTTCCCAGGCGGAAGCTGGAAAAGGATTCCTGAGCGACTATTGTTAAAGTACTGAGGGTATTGATGAGAATGAAAAAAAAAACTTTCTTTAAAAGAGATTTTAATAAAGTTTTTTTGTGCTTGAAATTTGTAATTTGTTTTGTTAAAACAGTGAAAGAAAGTTGTTTGTTGAACAAGTTGTTTTTGGAATTTCTACTCCAGTTGATTATTTAAGTATCTGCTTCAACCTCGACACTACTAGGTCGAGGTTTATCTAGGTAATAAAGGAAGAATGTTTTTTTAGTATTAGTATTTTGTTGTTAAATTTGTTTTCTTAAAGAAAAAACAAACCGATATTTTGTTTACTATGAAAAAAATCGTTTTTATTTTTATTCAGAAGAAGGAGAAGATTTGTAACGTGTTGAAATTAAATTGATAATTTTATTTAATACCTTACAATTGTATTTTATGTACCTTCAAATCGAGACTGGAAATTTTAATTGTATTTTGAAAGCGACAGTTTTTGTTTAAAAGCAAAACGTAAAGATTTCGTTCAAACTGCGCCGGCGTGGCCGAGAGAGCTCGACCCTGCGCAATAGAGTGAGGAGGGTTATTGCGCGCATGCGCACGCACGAGCGTCCGGCACCGCGGCGTACCTGATCCTGATTTCTGAGTACAGTCGAAAAGAAACACTCGACCGCACAAACGGATGCTGACTTACAAGGTTGGACCAGCCTTCTGATTCCTTTTGCTTTAAGGCAGTTAGAGTCTATCCAAATCTCAGCTTCAGTAAACTCATTTATGATTTAGATTTAGTTTTGTCCACTCACCGTTGGCGTTGAGCTCGGCCTTGATCATGGCGCCGTATGTGTTGGAGCCCGCCGAGCTGTTGCGGCTGCCCGCCGTGCTCGTGGTGGCGGTGCTCATGACGTCGCCGTCGCTGGGGTGCAGCGTGTGCCGGTAGTGGGGGTGCTGCGTGCGGTGCTGGTGGATGCTGTTCAGGATTATATTGCTGGATGTCCGCGACAGCGCCTTGCGTTGCCGCACCGCCTCCTTGTATATCCTGTCACACATTCCAAATAATCAGTTTAATTGTGGTTGCTGACCACTTGAGAAAAAGAGGAAAATATATCTTATCACATTCTTTGTACAAATGGTAAAAAAAAAGTAAGTCACCAACAGAGATTAAAGGCCAGGTTATCATCCAGTTAAAAAAAGATAGAATTTAAGAACTGTATCCATCTACTTTGTTAATCCCTAGCTCTACTCTTGATCTTTTAACAGTAGTAATCTGAAAGTGTCTTAAGAAAGCTCATATTCGGAAAGACTTTATATTTTGGTGAAGGGTAAGTCAACGATCTATTTATATCTTGGATAATTTATATAACTTTATTACTCATCGGTGGTGGTAAGGAGCTACGTGTGGCGAAATCCAATATGGTTGAAAATTACTTAAGGTGCTTGATGTCCGATTCAGCCCAGTACATTGTAATATAACCTCCCTGATGGTCGAATAATATATTTCACTATACATCCAAGCCTTATTATAAGGGGAAGACATTTAACCCCTTCTATTAACAAAGAACACTTACTATAAGCATACTATAAGACTTGACACATAAGTTGACAGACGGCCAGATAAAATGGGTTAGGTGAGGGTCTAGAGATGGGGTATTTTTTTTTTTTTTTTTTTTTTTTTTTTTTTAACGTCGGACTTAGGTAATTTTCTATGTAACAGCTGATTAACCAATAGAATTGAAGCTATGTGACGTGACTTATCGAAGCGATCTAACAACTGAAATTTGAACCATGTAAATGAATGTAAATCAATCATCTAATCAACAGTCGTCAATCGTCAAATAAACTATCATCAATCATACAGGGTGATTCACGAGGATGTGCAAAAACTTCGGGAGCTAATTCTACTCATTGAAATAAGCAAATAAGGACATGTAAACATATGTCATAAATACTTCGTCTAGCCGGCATTTTATTTTATACACGTAGCAATTTTTATTTCCGTAACGGATTGGTGGATTCATTTCGTACTTGGCATGGACCTTTACCACAACAATGTTAGTTTTCAGAAAAAAAACATTATTTTCCTATGTGTGTTTTCAAAATGGCGGCCTTTTAAATTATAAAACTCAAATTTCACAAATAAAAAAGTTGACAAATTAAATTATCGAAACAATGATACGAAGTTTGTTAAGTATTGATAAAGAATAATGAAGTTATTGAGATTTTTCTGCAGAAAAACAGATTTTGCATTACAATTAATAAAAGTTAAGAAAAATGTCTTTAAAAATTCTCAATAACCCCGTTTTTTACCGTCAGATCTTATCAAAATTGGTATCATTGTTTCGATAGTTTAATTTGTCAACTTTATTGTCACACATAATATTTTTATGAAATTTTCCACTTTTGAGAAATTTTTGTTAAAATTTTAGAATGCCGATATTTTGAAAATACACATAGGAAAATAATTTTTTTTATGGAAACTAACATTTTTTATATAGGTCCATGCCAAATATGAAGTAAATCCATCAATCCGTTAGGGAAACAAAAATTACTAAGTGTTAAAAACAAAATAATGGCTAGCGGCTAGACGAATCATTTTAGCATTTTAGCATTTTACTTATTTTCATATGTAGAATCAGCTCCCGAAGTTTATGTACATCCTTGTAAATCACCCTGTATAATGATTAATTTAATCGTTGCGTTATACAGGTCACCGTTACAGCACATAATAAAATAATAGATTTTTATAAATAATTTTTTTTAAGATATCTTATGAGGCTCAGGATTTGAAAGTCAAGAACCATATAAAAGGTGGTTATGTCAGGCAACCATTCAAGCTGTAACAATTTCAATGCGATATTGTATAGTACATTTAATTTTAACAATTGCAAGTCAAATAAAAAATGGAATGATGAATACGTGTTTTCAAAAATATTATGTAACCTATAACGAGTTTAACGATATTTTTCAATAAGTAAATAAATATCTTTCCACCGTGATTGAAAACTTTCAAAGAGAGGAAATCAATCGTGAACCACATAACATTTTCAAGACAAGCTTCGAAAGAATTTTAATTAAACTTTTGCCAAACAACGTGCAAAGTGGAAAGCTCATTACAGGTACGGAGGCAAGTATTCTGGTTTCCCGATCCCACGCAACCTCAAAGTCTTTCGCCATTCATCTAAATGTGATCCGCCTTTTCATAATCTGGCCAGTAAGTTATAAATTCCTACTGTTTTAAGGCAAGGGCTTTATACAAAGAATTTGAATTCTCTCAAATTTGTTTTTTTCATTACTGAAAACTAATCATGGAAGATGTTAATTGTTATGGAGTCAAATCAATTTCAAAACGTCCACAGTTAATTAAACATTCGCATTTATAATAATTTCTTAAATATTTTGTTCCTGATAAATATTTTGCTTCTGGCCGAAAGTACATAAATAATTAAATAAGGTTGGAGATGAATAATATCGTGTGGATATGAGTCAATATGCTTGAAGTTAAAGTTTATAGTCCTAGTTAAATAACACGTTAAGACAATACTTGTGTTAAAAATATCATCAATTTTTTTCCTTGCGAAGTTTTGAGGAGGTGCTTTGAAGAAGGTTTTAGAAGTGATCTACTAGAAAAGTTTTAATATTCCATATTTAAAGATTATCAAATAAAACCAGAGCACCCTATTTATAATTTTTATTCATAATATAAAATTGGGGGCTCCGGTTTTATTTGATAATTTTTAATAATAGTATTAGCATGAATATGTGACCAAATTTCTATAAAATCCATATTTTTAGTAACAGATGGGGTCTACAGATGACAGATTTGCAGTCTGAGGGGGATCCGTCGCCCACGCTGCACTGCCAGCTTAGGTTTAAGATTTAATCTCCTCGTCGTAAGCTGCAGTTCAGCTAAGTGAACTTCCTTTGGAATGTGGTCTGTGGGACTCATTTTTAAGATATGAAAGTCACCAAGCGAAATGAAGCTTAGTTGTGAACTATAATATATGATTCAACGATTTTTTACCGTATCTGTCCTTTCAAAGAACGCAAGACTTATCTGCAAATTTTCATATAAATATGGATAAAAGCTATGTTAATATTATTATATTGATAACAAAATTAGATACTTTATCATACCATGTAATATCATTTACATTTTTAATTAATAATGTGAACGAAATGTTATACATCTACAAATACGAAAAAATATCATCCGTAAGTTTAGTATTTTATTTAAAAATACTTCATACTAAAAATTACTTACAACCAGTACGTCTTTTCATCCATAATATTACATATTGTTTGGTTCTATATAATATAATTCATTGGTTAATTACGTCTAACCAATGGACTAAAATATTGATAGTAAAAATAAAAAAGTAATAAGATGATAATAAAGGTTAACGTTACTACAGAATCATTTAATAACATCTAAAATGGAAGGGTAAATGCAGTAAAAAACTTGTATAAACCGAGATTATTTTATTTTCATTTTTAACTGTTATGAAATATAATTATGACAAATATAATTGTCTTCTCAATCAAATAAAAAACTTCTCTATGTATGAGAAAATATTGCAATAAAACTAAACACTATGGTCCACCAGTAAAAACAAATAAAATATTTAGACCAAGTCGTATTGGTGAATTCCTTATGATTATAAGCAGCATGTGTCACTCTTATAGCTACACCCAATAAGTAGGTGTTATTTATAGTCAACAACACACCATTACCAGACATGATCAGATGGTTTTACAATTATTAAATAATGATTTCGAATATCCAAAGGACGAAATGCGATGGTTGCACATTGCGCAATGAAGGTGTAGTATTTTTAGAATTTTATTTCATATTGTGGTCTATTCTCGACGTTTGGCATACAGTAAGTTTATAATGGTCAATGCTGGTCGAATAATAATTTTACTTACAGCGTTAGTACTAAAACACCAATTAGAAATTCTCAATAAATATAAATTATTTTGAAAATCTAAAAATACAAACACAAAGAATCAATCTATTATTCTTATCTTTGTAATTTATTATTAGTAAAAAAAACACAAATTTCCATTCTTATATCAAAGTACGTAATGAAATCTACAGATAATGATTTTTACTTTCTCCTCCTATACCATAGTATAAGGAGAAACTATTGTTTTCGTCAAAATTTTCGAATTTGAGTTGTTTGTGGATTTATCCATTTTGGTGCCACCTGAGTCCAAAAAAGTGGTTTTCAGAGTGATGTCTGTGCAAGGGCGGATCCAGGACCGAATTACGGAGGGGGCGGTTTCCTGGAGAGGGCAATAGCAACTCAAAACATTGGGGTGATTGTTTCAGGGGGGGGGGGGGTGCAATGACCTTGAACGTCGCGTAAACAGGTGAGGTCGCGAACGTCATGGTCTTACATGAGTCCACTGTCAACTGATTTTGAGAATTCTCTGCTTTTATTCCGACAAACATTTACGTAAAAAATAAATCTTAGACTCTTAATCTCAAGTAAAAGCATAAGATCATGTCTAAAACGTGTTTTTTATTACATTTTGCAAGATAACAGAAGTTTTAGTGCAACACAGTCTAGGTTTTAATTGTAAAAACTGATTGAAGGACGTATTTGGAAATGAAAAATTTGAATTATCCCGTTCTATTTATAAAATTTATTTATAAAAAGAGGTAACAAACCGTTAAGATGTAAGCGTAGGCCTACTGTAACCTATTTGCGAAAAGGTAAAATACTTTTTCAGAACTAAAAAAAAATCTTGCTTGGGTACTTTTTGTTTCTTTTTATAGATGACCTAAAAGATTACTAAGGAGTTACCGATCTTCCAGCCATACTTACTAATTAATGTGCTGTCACTGTAACATTTATTTGTTGGCCTAAAGATGGAACTGTAATTGAACTATTTCCACAAAACAGCTATATTGTAGGCCAATACAAAATCAATGCTACAACCTATATGGTTATTTATAGGTTCTTTTTTGCTTTGTTTGCGATAGTACAGAGATGCTAAACCAGATTTTCGACCTTGGCGAACGTCCGTATCACCGTCAAAAAGATTAAAAACTGCCGTAATTTTGCACTTTTTACGTTTGGCTAATTTTGTCCCTGAAGAAACAGTTTTTCATGAAAATCACCCATTATCATTTTAAAAGTGCATTAATTTTCTTACAATTTAAGAACAAAATATAGTTCTTCAACATAGTCAATATGGTCTTAAAGTTTTTCTAATATGGCTCTTCAAAGTTACTCAAAATATCCATTGACTCTAATTTTCGTGTGTAAAGCTATTCAGCATGTCGGAAGATTATCGATCCAAACCTCATAAGGTTTTTTTTATCATCTTATGCAGTCTTATATTGCTTATTTTTCTATCTGTCAGTCTAAATGTGATATCAATAGGCGTAAGTATTTAAAAATTTTCATTCAAAATGCATACATTTTAAAATTTGAAATATCACTAAGTATTTTTATATCTCTTCCGCTTCCAAAATGGCGGCAATTTAATTTTTGCAAGAGCGCTTTCGGTGACTTGCCATAGTTAACTGCTAGTCGCCGAAAGTGCTCCTCCGAAAATACTCAAATAAAATCATTGTCAGTCCAACGGACAACATCGCCGATTTGTTGAACATCGGACCGCCACGACATCTACGTCTAATTTTAAATGGTCTTAATTTATAAGAAATTCAACGTAATTTTAACATGATTATGAATGATTTTTGTTACAAACCGTTTCCTCACGGTCAAAACTAGCCAATCGTATGAAAGAGTGAAAAATTACGCCAGTTTTTAAGCTTTTTGGCGGTGATTCGGAGGGTCGGTAAGGTCTAAAAATTTGAGGATCTTGGTACTATCGCAAAGTCCCACTATCCCATTTCATGCAAGTTAGGCCCTACTTTGGATGACAAAGTTAATGTACTAAACCGGTGATTTTTGGAGTTGTAGGCCTATACATTGCATTGCGCGCGAATAGCGGGAACAACCGAGGATAGCTGTTCGGAGCTTCGGGCTCGCCAACATTGCGCCGCGCGCTAATCGACATTTCTCGACAGTTCGGCTTCGCCTGGTATCCATGCAGCCTTTGAATGATTGCAACGCAGACGCAGATTGCGCAATACCTTCATACTTTGATATTAGTGTTATAAATTAATTAAACAACCTTTAAAATGCATTTAAAATTTGTTTATTTTTTTCTATTGAAATACAATGTCTAGTACTTCAAAAGTGTTATGGAAAGATATAAAATGAGCCAGGTAAAACTGCCCGAAAAGTTTCCTTACGGGGGGGGGGCGATCGCCCCTTCCGCCCCTCCCTGGATCCGCCAATGTGTCTGTGTGTGTGTGTGTGTGTGTGTGTGTGTGTGTGTGTCCGTGTGTCTGAATGTAAACAGAGCAAGAAAATGCCCCAATGGTCTGATTTTGGCGAAATTTGGTATGTAGGTCCAAACTCACGATCATTCCAGGCGTTTTTTTGATTTTTTAGAATTTTTTTATTTTTAAGGGTACTTTAAGCCCAAAAACCCTCAAAATCGTGAAAAATCAAAGTTTCTAAAAAACGGCTCAAATGATTTTGATTAAAAGTTTGTGGTTTATTAAGCTTAAAATGGTGAATAAAATGACACCACCCGCATCTCCGAGTAAATGCGCGTTCAAAAGTTATACAATAAAAAGTGTTTAAAAAATCTTTTAGATTTTCAAAAATAGCTGTAATCTTGAAATGAATTTTACCTATCATAATTAAATAAAGCTCAGAAACTAAAATAATTTGTATTTTAATTTATTGTTCTACGTTAAGTGGTTGTGGAGAAAATTCAATTTTTCGTTTAGCGGTAAACGCAGTACGTTGTTAAAAGTCACAGACGCGCGTAGGGTGAAACTCAGGCTGCTCAGCTGTTAGCTATCCGACTGAGCCATCAAGACATTAATGTTTGAAGCTTTTAACACCTTTTTTATATTGTTGGGAGAAAGTATGTGTCAGTTATCTGATACCGTTTATTAATGTAGTTTCCATAATATTACGGCTCGTGACGATTGCCTCTGGAATGACAACGGTGTCACAACGTAGTACCAGGTGCATCCTCACCGCTTACAGCGTTTCCAACCTAACGGTGTCTGAACGCAGTACCAGGTGCATCCTCACCGCTTACAGCGTTTCCAAAATAACGGTGTCTGAACGCAGTACCAGGTGCATCCTCACCGCTTACAGCGTTTCCAAAATAACGGTGTCTGAACGCAGTACCAGGTGCATCCTCGCCGCTTACAGCGTTTCCAACATAACGGTGTCGCAACCCAGTACCAGGTGCATCCTCAACGCTTACAGCCTTTCCAAAATAACGGTGTCTGAACGCAGTACCAGGTGCATCCTCGCCGCTTACAGCGTTTCCAACATAACGGTGTCTGAAAGCAGTACCAGGTGCACCCTCACCGCTTACAGCGTTTCCAAAATAACGGTGTCTGAACGCAGTACCAGGTGCATCCTCGCCGCTTACAGCGTTTCCAACATAACGGTGTCGCAACCCAGTACCAGGTGCATCCTCAACGCTTACAGCCTTTCCAAAATAACGGTGTCTGAACGCAGTACCAGGTGCATCCTCGCCGCTTACAGCGTTTCCAACATAACGGTGTCTGAAAGCAGTACCAGGTGCACCCTCGCCGCTTACAGCGTTTCCAACATAACGGTGTCGCAACCCAGTACCAGGTGCATCCTCAACGCTTACAGCCTTTCCAAAATAACGGTGTCTGAACGCAGTACCAGGTGCATCCTAACCGCTTACAGCGTTTCCAAAATAACGGTGTCTGAACGCAGTACCAGGTGCATCCTCACCGCTTACAGCGTTTCCAAAATAACGGTGTCTGAACGCAGTACCAGGTGCATCCTCGCCGCTTACAGCGTTTCCAACATAACGGTGTCGCAACCCAGTACCAGGTGCATCCTCAACGCTTACAGCCTTTCCGAAATAACGGTGTCTGAACGCAGTACCAGGTGCATCCTCGCCGCTTACAGCGTTTCCAACATAACGGTGTCTGAAAGCAGTACCAGGTGCACCCTCACCGCTTACAGCGTTTCCAAAATAACGGTGTCTGAACGCAGTACCAGGTGCATCCTCGCCGCTTACAGCGTTTCCAACATAACGGTGTCGCAACCCAGTACCAGGTGCATCCTCAACGCTTACAGCCTTTCCAAAATAACGGTGTCTGAACGCAGTACCAGGTGCATCCTCGCCGCTTACAGCGTTTCCAACATAACGGTGTCTGAAAGCAGTACCAGGTGCACCCTCACCGCTTACAGCGTTTCCAAAATAACGGTGTCTGAACGCAGTACCAGGTGCATCCTCGCCGCTTACAGCGTTTCCAACATAACGGTGTCGCAACCCAGTACCAGGTGCATCCTCAACGCTTACAGCCTTTCCAAAATAACGGTGTCTGAACGCAGTACCAGGTGCATCCTCACCGCTTACAGCGTTTCCAAAATAACGGTGTCTGAACGCAGTACCAGGTGCATCCTCACCGCTTACAGCGTTTCCAAAATAACGGTGTCTGAACGCAGTACCAGGTGCATCCTCGCCGCTTACAGCGTTTCCAACATAACGGTGTCGCAACCCAGTACCAGGTGCATCCTCAACGCTTACAGCCTTTCCAAAATAACGGTGTCTGAACGCAGTACCAGGTGCATCCTCGCCGCTTACAGCGTTTCCAACATAACGGTGTCTGAAAGCAGTACCAGGTGCACCCTCACCGCTTACAGCGTTTCCAAAATAACGGTGTCTGAACGCAGTACCAGGTGCATCCTCACCGCTTACAGCGTTTCCAAAATAACGGTGTCTGAACGCAGTACCAGGTTCATCCTCGCCGCTTACAGCGTTTCCAACATAACGGTGTCGTAACGCAGTGCCAGGTGCATCCTCGCCTCTTACAGCGTTTCCAACATAAAGGTGTCGTAACGTAGTACCAGGTGCATCCTCGCCTCTTACAGCGTTTCCAACATAACGGTGTAGTAACGTAGTACCAGGTGCATCCTCGCCTCTTACAGCGTTTCGAACATAACGGTGTCTGAACGCAGTACCAGGTGCATCCTCACCGATACAGCGTTTAAAAAATAACGGTGTCGCAACCCAGTACCAGGTGCATCCTCACCGCTTACAGCGTTTCCAAAATAACGGTGTCTGAACGCAGTACCAGGTGCATCCTCGCCGCTTACAGCGTTTCCAACATAACGGTGTCTGAACGCAGTACCAGGTGCATCCTCACCGCTTATATCGTTTCCAAAATAACGGTGTCTGAACGCATTATCAGGTGCATCCTCACCACTTACAGCGTTTAAAAAATAACGGTGTCTGAACGCAGTAACAGGTGCATCCTCGCCGCTTACAGCGTTTCCAACATAACGGTGTCGTAACGCAGTGCCAGGTGCACCCTCGAATCTTACAACGTTTCAAACAACAGGAATAATAACGGTGTCTGAACGCAGTACCAGGTGCATCCTCACCGCTTACAGCGTTTCCAAAATAACGGTGTCTGAACGCAGTACCAGGTGCATCCTCGCTGCTTACAGCGTTTCCAACATAACGGTATCGTAACGCAGTGCCAGGTGCATCCTCGCCTCTTACAGCGTTTCCAAAATAACGTTGTCGTAACGCAGTGCCAGGTGCATCCTCGCCTCTTACAGCGTTTCCAACATAAAGGTGTCGTAACGTAGTACCAGGTGCATCCTCGCCTCTTACAGCGTTTCCAACATAACGGTGTCGGAACGCAGCGCCAGGTGCATCCTCACCGCTTACAGCGTTTCCAACATAACGGTGTCGTAACGCAGTACCAGGTGCATCCTCGCCTCTTACAGCGTTTCCAACATAACGGTGTCGTAACGCAGTGCCAGGTGCATCCTCGCCGCTTACAGCGTTTCCAACTTAACGGTGTTGCGACCCAGTACCAGGTGCATCCTCACCGCTTACAGAGTTTCCAAAATAACGGTGTCTGAACGCAGTACCAGGTGCATCCTCGCCGCTTACAGCGTTTCCAACATAACGGTGTTGGGACGTAGTACCAGGTGCATCCTCGCCTCTTACAGCGTTTCCAACATAACGGTGTCGTAACGCAGTGCCAGGTGCATCCTCGCCTCTTACAGCGTTTCCAACAACAGGAATAATAACGGTTTCGGGTCGCAGTAACAGGTGCATCCTCGCCTCTTACAGCGTTTCCAACATAACGGTGACGTAACGTAGTACCAGGTGCATCCTCGCCTCTTACAGCGTTTCCAATATAACGGTATCGTAACGCAGTGCCAGGTGCATCCTCGCCTCTTACAGCGTTTCCAACATAACGATGTCGTAACTCAGTGCCAGGTGCATCCTCGCCTCTTACAGCGTTTCCAACATAACGGAGTCGTAACGCAGTGCCAGGTGCATCCTCGCCTCTTACAGCGTTTCCAACAACAGGAATAATAACTGTGTCGGACCGCAGTACCAGGCGCATCCTCGCCTCGTATAGCGTTTCCAACAGGAATAATAACGGTGTCGGATCGCAGTACCAGGCGCAACATCGCCTCTTACAGCGTTTCCAACAACAGGAATAATAACTGTGTCGGATTGCAGTACCAGGTAAAACCTCGCCTCGTACAGTGTTTCCAACGACAGGAATAATAACTGTGTCGGATTGCATTACCAGGCGCATCCTCGCCTCGTACAGAGTTTCTAACGACAGGAATAATAACTGTGTCGGATTGCAGTCCCAGGCGCATCCTCGCCTCGTACAGCGTTTCCAACGACAGGAATAATAACGGTGTCGGATCGCATTACCAGGCGCATCCTCGCCTCGTACAGCGTTTCCAACGACAGGATTAATAAAGGTGTCGGATCGCATTACCAGGCGCATCCTCGCCTCGTACAGCGTTTCTAACGACAGGAATAATAACTGTGTCGGACCGCAGTACCAGGTGCATCCTCGCCTCGTACAGCGTTTCCAACGAGAGGAATAATAACGGTGTCGGACCGCAGTACCAGGTGCATCCTCGCCTCGTACAGCGTTTCCAACGACAGGAATAATAACGGTGTCGGACCGCAGTACCAGGTGCAACCTCGCCTCGTACAGCGTTTCTAACGACTGGAATAATAACGGTGTCGGACCGCAGTACCAGGTGCATCCTCACCTCGTACAGCGTTTCCAACGACAGGAATAATAACGGTGTCGGACCGCAGTACCAGGTGCATCCTCACCTCGTACAGCGTTTCCAACGACAGGAATAATAACGGTGTCGGACCGCAGTACCAGGTGCAACCTCGCCTCGTACAGCGTTTCCAACGACTGGAATAATAACGGTGTCGGACCGCAGTACCAGGTGCATCCTCGCCTCGTACAGCGTTTCCAACGACTGGAATAATAACGGTGTCGGACCGCAGTACCAGGTGCATCCTCGCCTCGTACAGCGTTTCCAACGACAGGAATAATAACGGTGTCGGACCACAGTACCAGGTGCAACCTCGCCTCGTACAGCGTTTCTAACGACAGGAATAATAACTGTGTCGGACCGCAGTACCAGGCGCATCCTCGCCTCGTACAGCGTTTCCAACGACAGGAATAATAACTGTGTCGGACCGCAGTACCAGGTGCATCCTCGCCTCGTACAGAGTTTCTAACGACAGGAATAATAACTGTGTCGGACCGCAGTACCAGGCGCATCCTCGCCTCGTACAGCGTTTCCAACGACAGGAATAATAACTGTGTCGGACCGCAGAACCAGGTGCATCCTCTCCTCGTACAGCGTTTAGAAACGACAGGAATAATAACTGTGTCGGACCGCAGTACCAGGTGCATCCTCGCCTCGTACAGCGTTTCCAACTACAGGAATAATAACTATGTCGGACCGCAGTACCAGGTGCATCCTATCCTCGTACAGCGTTTCCAACGACAGGAATAATAACTGTGTCGGACCGCAGTACCAGGTGCATCCTCTCCTCGTACAGCGTTTCCAACGACAGGAATAATAACTGTGTCGGACCGCAGTACCAGGCGCATCCTCGCCTCGTACAGCGTTTCCAACGAAAGGAATAATAACTGTGTCGGACCGCAGTACCAGGTGCATCCTCGCCTCGTACAGCGTTTCTAACGACAGGAATAATAACTGTGTCGGATTGCAATACCAGGTGCATCCTCGCCTCGTACAGCGTTTCTAACGACAGGAATAATAACTGTGTCGGACCGCAGTACCAGGCGCATCCTCGCCTCGTACAGCGTTTCCAACGACAGGAATAATAACTGTTTCGGTCCGCAGTACCAGGTGCATCCTTGCCTCGTACAGCGTTTCTAACGACTGGAATAACGTCGAACTTCAATTTATTACTTGAGTTCTATTTCTTCGAACCTCAATTTATTACTTCAGTTTTACTCCACAATATGATTTAACTAGCAAACAGCCCGTCAAAAATGACGGGTAATTTTCATGATTATTCATGAATTTGATGTTTACGTTTGAAAATGGTCACAGAATTTATTAATACACCGACAACATAGTATTAAAACTAAAGTTTTTCCATTTCTTTAGCAATGTGAACAGTTATCTATATATTAATAAGCAAGCACGTTTCTTTTCCTCCTTTTTTCTCAGCTTGTGCGCAACGTAAAAGAAACCCTCGCATACCGTTTGAAAGGTAGAGCTTGTAGATTGAGCAGAATGGTATTTTGATTCACATCGGCCCCCGAGGCTACGCCCTACAGGCTTTGAAAGTTTTAATGTTAATCTTATGGGAGAAGGATAATCGATTGATCATGAAACCGCTGTTGTAATATTAAATTATAGCAAATCAGGAAAAACAGTTTGTTTTATCTATAATTTTTTTTTTAACTAATTAGCTCAAGATCAACTAAATATTTGGTCGAATTTTGACCAGTGGGCGATTTCCTAGTCTATATATTAATAGGCAAGCATGTTTCTTTTCCTCCTCTTTTCTCATTGTGTGTGTATCGTAGGAGAAATCCCCGCATACCGTTAGAAAGGTATAGTCCTGTAGATGAGCAGAATCCCATTCTAATACACTTCGGACTCCAGGGCTACGCCCCACAGGCTTTCAAAGTTCCATCTTATGGAGGAAGGATAATTGATTGAATCATTAGACAGCTGTAAAAACAACTGCTAGAAAAAGAGGAAGGACAGATGTTTCAGTTATAGAATGTTTTTAAACTTATTGGGTCCAGAACTAAAAGTTTGGTCTAATTTTGATCAGGAGGCGATCTCTAGTATATCATTAACAGTTTATAAGTTTAAATAGTTTATAATACTTATTATCATATAATTTTACAATAGGCCTTTGAGACTTTACAAATACCCCCCGTCGCAGCAGACCTGCGTACTCAGCGAATTTCCAAATTAGTAATATTAATTTTGACCAGCTAAACTTGTAAACAAAATTTCATCACGTGCTCATAAATAGGGAAATAAATGTCTATTCTCCTTAAGATAAATATAGGGAAAGAGTATGCAGGTATGCTGCCATGGGGGACACTAAAAGTAAGTTTTTAGCATAGAAAAAATTGATTTCGACCATATAAAGACATATAGTAAGTTTCATCAATATCTGTCCATAAATAAAAGAGTTTGCCTATTCTCCATATGATTAACATGGGAAAAGAGTATGCAGGTTTGCTGCCATGATAAGTACAAAAACCAAGATTTTTTACCTTAAATGGATGAATCTCAACCAAATGAAGCTAAATACCAAGTTTCATCCAAAAATATTGGTTAATAAGTGAAATATTAACACATCCTTATTCTCCTTAAGATTAACATTGGAGCCCTAAAAGACAATGTACTGTCTTTAGACTTTGTAATATCTCGGTAACCAATGGAGATAGAGCAAAGCTTCAAAATACTAAACTGTGTGTTTTTTTTAGCTAAATCCAATGGTCAAAATAAAAATTTAAAATATTTAAAATTTACATATGAAAAATGCAAAAAAACCATTTTTGGGGTACAAAACCCCCCAAAACTACCCCTTCCGGTAGGTCGATATGTCTGGTTTTCGAACTCATCCGAATAAACGTAGGATTACACATCTCTACCAAATTTGGTGTCGATTGGACCATTTTTACGAGAGTTATCGTGTCTAGGGACACATACATATATACATATATATATATATATATATATATATACACATATATATATATACATATATACATATATAAAATTTTTAATGACTATTATTTTTGGTCTCTGGGCACCTAAAACGAAAAAGTAACATGGTCCCGGGCTTAGGTCTTACCATGAGACCTACGGTAATAGCTTATTCCCTATGGGAAATTCGCTAAAAAATATAATGATTAAAGGTTTTTTAACCGTATTTATATATATTCCATTCGAGATGTATGGTCAATTAACTTATTGGTATAATTTCGCTGACTCAGAGTCCATTGAATTTGCCAGAATTTGGAATTTGTATCTTATTTGTTAAACACTCGAGATTTACCAATCTGATTAAGTGTGTCTTCAACCTCTGGCATTTTTGCCTCCTTACGTTCTTGTTTAATTTTGTTAGATTTACGCAGAGTCCCCATTAGGTTTTGGTATCACCACCATCGCTGAGCACCATTCTGTGGGCTCTTCCACAGTGTTTATGCATCTAATTGAACCTTGCTTTCAAGTTCTGACTTAAATTTTTTGCGCAATGGTATAGAAGTACATTCCTGATACTCAGTGCTACTGATTTGTCCTCTAAGTCAATCGTATAGACTTATTTCTTCCAAATCATAGTTCTGCATTTTCACATATTTGCCCTCTATTGTTTATTATATTAGTAAGAACAATAAATCAACTGTTAAACATGTAGAATCATAAGCCTACATGACCTTAAAAGGTTGAAAAATAAGAATATATGGATGTTATATAATGGCCTATATGAGGTAATTATAAAAAAAAAAAATAATGGATTAAAATACGGTGGGGAGAATTTTACAATCATAAGATTATGTTTATATATTCCAAAACATGAAGCTCATTAGATAGTTGATAGTTATAAAAACATATGTGTAAAGAAATATTAATAAATAACACGTAAGTTTAAATGCATAAATTAAATCATCTATATTAAATAAAATCTCTTTATAGTATAGCAAACAAAATTTTATTAAAGCATCAGCTGTTAAATATTTATTTTGCTGCTTTAAAAACCACTGCAACATTACAAGTCCTTTATTTAATTGGTATCTGTCATCATAGATTTAAAAGTTGTCTGTTTTTGTTTACAAAAGCACTTTGTAAAGCAGCAGTGGTGTCAAAGTTCAATGCAGGACTGTGGAGAACATATGAAAAAAGAAGGGCTGTTTCATTCCTTTGATGTTGGAAAATGCCGCTTTTGAGTCAGGCCGGTGACGTAATTAATCTGATGTCCATAAGAATAACATGTACCAGCTGATCAGGCTAGTGACGTTTTGGGTACTAATTTTTACATCGTTTTACCCGCTAATGAAACAGCCCTTGTCTATTACATTACAGCAGTTTTCCCCAGTCCTGGTTCAATGTAAGATATGGATCACCTGGGGCAGTAAACAAATCGACAAAATCACGTCTTAGATTGGTCTAAATAAGGTCTAATTTTCATTTTGCGGCTTTATAAGGAATTTTCTGAGGGATACCATATTTTTCCTATCATCTAGGGGTCATAAGAAATCTATTGACACCAAAACGGCCTCGATCCGTTCAGTAGTTTTCTCTCTAGACCCTGAAATACACTCTTTTATTATATAAGATATCTATGGCCAAACAATGAAGTATTGCCCTAGAAACATGCCCGAGAAACATTTTATTACATCAAAATTTAAAACTCAAACATTTTAGTACTAAACATTTGAAATTTGAATTTTGATTTTTAAGTTATGAACTTGTTTTGGCCCTTATGAGGCCGAAGGAAGTATTTCGGCCTCTAATGTTAAATCAAGAAGTTTTAAAACCATAAATAATTGAAGAAATAAATTATATTACTTCTACCCTTCAATGATGTTAAACATATGCCAATAATAATAACAATTTACTTTGAATATCATCATCTAATGATAAGTATAATATTTCAAATATTTTCATTTTTATATTTTGTCTAACAGGTGGTAGACATGATTTAAGAAACCAGTTTAATCCATATTGTGAATTTATGTAAGACAATGTTTAAAGCTTTGCTGCTGCATGGCCTCAGCTGGCCTTGTAGGCAGTGTTAAATCGCTTTATTGATCTACTTGGTATTCGGTCTTGGCCTTTGTTGCTACCATGTAAAGAATGAATAAGATACAACATTCAAATTTCTACACTGTATCACACTTAGTGCAGGCATTTTTAAAAGGCAAGGTATTTCTAATCATATGTTTACCGCATTTTAATTCACAAAATTCCATTACATATTTTACTTTAAACACCATAATACAATTGGTTTAAGGAGAAATTTGGAAATTAAATTAAGGAAAACGTTTAAATTTTGTTCATTTCAATTACATGAGTAATAATATTTATAATCTTAAAATAGATTGTTGATCAATTGAAGGTTCCAAAGAATCTTAGATAATATTTATTTATATACACGACCTTATGTATGACCTCCTTAAGAATTGTAGATTTTGCCAACCAAATATTATACAGGTTATTGCCAGGGGAAAGTAAGAACTCATAAGAAAGTATAAGACGATAGCATGCTTACGTATATTTCAAAACCAGTAGATACGAATCTAGAAAAAACAATTATTAATTAATTGGCAATTTCTGGCTAGACATATGCAGTTACAAAATTTGCCATTTTACCACTAACCACATTCGTTCCTAGCATATGGACCACGAATATACAAATATGTTCTCTTGTTACTGTATTGAGCTTACAACTAAACTGTAGTGTCAACCGTCGTAACTGACGTAAGACCAAAACATCTACAAAAGAAAAAACAACAGTAGGATAACCATTAGTTTTGAGGTATCTCCTTTTTAAATACTGAAATCTTCATAAAACATTTTCTTTTTTTAATTAAACACAAATGAACTAAGAATAAAAGTTTCATACCTGCAATTTAATTTATTACTCTTAAGGATGTATTATTTTAAATACCTATGACTCGCACCACATGTAGGGAAAATATTTTAATAACTTGCTTTGAAAATAAATCATTTAATTTAATATAAATAATAATGCTATGTTTAAGATGATAGAAGTGAGTGCAAGCCACCTGCTTGTCTCGCCCTCATTACCCGAATAGCAGATAAAACAATAACACCTGATGCTAGCGTGCACTTGCCTTCACAGAGTGTACCTGGAAGTGCTCCACGCCTTTGTTGAATTAATGCTATTGTAATTATGACAAAATACGAGTAATTATAACATTTTCATATAGCTCTTTTACCATTTACCATCAGTGATCCTCTTCACAATCGTAGAGATCGGAGAGTCGTCATCTTGTGGGGATATTTGTTGAGTGAAGTGTTGGTGTTAGCGTGTATATGTGTATATGTGTATATGTATGTGTGTGTTTTCCCCTTTTTTTAGAGGTCTGTTAGGCTATTGTGCTCCTCATAGAATTCTTTTAAGTTATAATATAGCCTATTTAGTAGGTTTTTTTTTTTTTTTTTTTTTTTTTTTTTTTTTTTTTTTTTGCATAGGTATTGATCCCATGTAAGTTGGTGTTCTACTGGTTACTTTTAGCCTATGTTGGTTTGTGTTGAGATTTGTACCATATCTAATGTTGTATTGGTGGCATAAATTTCTAGTTTCTGGTGGATTTTGTTTGACTAGGTTTATTGTGTCGAGGATGTATAAAGAGGTTAGAGTTAGGATCTGATGCTTGGTGAAGAGTGGCTTGCAGTGCTCCTGGAAGTGTGATTTGTCTATAATTCGGATGGCTTTTTTTTGAAGAAGGAATATTTTTTGGATGTGGCACCAATTTATTTATTTTCATTTTATTTTTTAATCCATAAAAACTTTCAGAGAACTAAAATATTGTTTATGCGAAGAAGTCTCCTGCATTGCAGTGGACGGACCAAGCTAAACATACGGGCTATATTCTTGACCCCACCATAAGATTTTAAATTAATAAAGAACAGCCAGAAGAAGTCAATGAAGAAAATAAAAAAAATATATGAGACAACCATTCCTTTCATTTAAGACAAATACAAACAAAAAAAATTTTAAGTCTTTGGTTTGCTTATTGGATCCAGAGGCACTATTCCTAATTTTTTATGTGTGTTTTGGAAGAAATTTCAATTAAGTAGGGACATCCTATCAAAAATTTCAATTGTGGCCCTAAAACACTCTATATCTATCATACGGAACCATTTATATTCATCACGAACATCATATTCAAAAGTATTGTAGTATTAATATTTATTTGTTTTAGTATCCTGTGTTTTGTGGCAGCTTTCCCAGTGGGGAAAGAACGTGTAATTTTTATAAATTATCTTATATATATATATATATATATATATATATATATATATATATATATATATATATATATCTGTATATCAACGCACAAATATTAATGTATGTGTGTATATATATTAATAAGATTGCTTTGTTAAAAAAAACTTACCGAATTTTTTAATTGCTAATACGAATGATATAGGAATATTTTTTCTTGAAAGCATAAATTAAAAAAAAATTATCTGTTTTAATAACTTTTGTACCAAATGTACATATATTAAAAATAATGTTTAAGTAAAGGTCATAAAAAAGGTGTTTTTACAGATCATGAAATAGATGTTTTTACAGATAATATAATTAATGTTCTTTACAGATCATAAAATTGATGTTTTTTATAACCTCTAAACGATTTAGGAAGGCTAAAGTACGAACCACCCTAGGCAGAACGGAAACATTGATACAAAGGAATATTGAGGAGGAATATGGAATAAGGAATTTATCTAAATATTTTTATGTAATATATATATATATATATATATATATATATATATTTCATATTATTAAACTGTATATACTATCAACAGTTTTTTTTTTTCATTACCAACCATGTACAAGATTTTTGTATGTACAGTTAATTAAAAGATATAAGTATATGCAAACGAAATTTATATTTTTATTTATTATAAAATCTAAATAGCCTATACCTTATTTACATGTCTTATTACAAGGGCAAATAAAGTTCAGGGAAAAAACACAATTTACCTCATTCAGTTTACATCCATACAAGATTGGTCCTTTGTATTTAAAACAGCCCCACACAAAAGTATATTTACATTCTTTCAAATGATGACTAAGTTTTTTGATATAATGTTGAATGTTCTTGAATAATGTTAAGACGGGGAAGCACAAAGTATCAAAGGGTAATCTGTTTAAGAGCTGATTCCCCTAGTTAACTAAGTGCGATAAATGGAAAATGCTATTTTTATTTTACATTAAAACCAATTATGTTTTTATTTTAAACCATGGATGTAAGATATATAAAAAATTCAATATTGATTTGCATTGAAGTTTATATTTTTTCCAAATTTTAAAGTAAGTTATGGAAGTTTCAGCTGTATATTCAAATTACGTTCCTATCTTTATTCCGTAGGTCGTTAGTTATTAATATTTTTCATTAGGATCACAGTTAATCGAACTTAAAACACGGTAGTTATTTTTCAAGTTTGTAAACAAGGTCTGATTTATATCGGCGTTCTAGTCGTCTGCGGGAAAATTCGAGGAGATTCATTGAAAAAAATACGTTGAATTTTACGGTTCTAAGAAAAGTTAAAGGATTTCCGGTGGCCAAATAATTGTTATCTATGTGTTCACTACGAATTTTGTGGTCAACGCACCTAACTTTAAGTAACAAAGGATTTTAACAATAAGTCGGGAGGCAAACCCAATAAAAATTAAAAAACAAATTAAAAATTTTACCCAATGAATTTCTAAGAAGGCCTGATGCTTACTCCGATGTAGCAGTGCTCTAAAAAACAGCTATTTAAATTTGAACGTTTTCTAGACGACATGTTAACTTAAGAAATGAGCCATGAAAAGCCAAGTCGCCGGTCGATATGAGTCAGTCTGCAGCGCACCGCACATGGACTCGACTGCAGCCCCCCCCCCCCCACCACCACCGCCCCCCCCCCACCACCCACAGCACACGGGGGAGGTAAACAAAGGACCCTCTTTGTTTATGATCTTTTACAGGTATATTTCCCTTAAAACAATGGCTGTTTCGAATAAACTAAATTGTTACACGATGGTATTACATTTGGTTAAATACTGAGCTCGAGGTTTTTATTTTTGTTTATTCTTAAATGTAAGGGATCAACTGTCGTAATAATTAAAAACCATTTTAATTATACCCTTATATTTGTATTTTGGCTAAATCTTCTAAAAAAGGTTTATTTCAATAGTTTGTGAAATCAAAAATTTATTTAATAAATTTTACTTTATATAATATTTTTAATTACTATATTATGTTTTTTCTTTGAATTTAGGATGCACAAGTTTGTAAATGTTCCATCTAAACATCGATTTTATTTTTATTAAAATAAAGCATAATTCTTTAGTTTTTAATTCTTTCTTTTTTTTTTTTCTTAGCCGAGAAAAGGTCATTTTGCCTTCTAATATCATGGTTTACCATTTGTCTTCCCTTGTGTTGGAAAGAACTCTAAGGTGGCAGATCAAGATTTAGAAAGACTGGAATAAGAAAGAGCTCAGCTTAGAAGAAAATGTACTGAAAACATAAATAAGATAAGTTAGAAAAGGAACCAGGTCTAGGTAGATAAATGAATTTTATCTTTAAGCAGCAGATAAAGCTGAGAGGCTCTTCAAAATAGATCAACTGGTGAGTGGTCTATTGTTTTCCACAATCAAAGATGAAAACACATTGGGTAGATAGTATGATGTTAGAGAGAGTTACAGGGAGAAGTGGTTCTTGTTTGGTAATAAAAGGGAAGAGTTATTAACTCCAAAGTTTATAAGGTCTGTAGCACACTGTGTTCATTCACCTAGCGACTTATCTGAGCGTAATGAGAGGATTTACAGATTACCTAAATTAAAAATAGAAAAATATTATAGTAGTATTAAGAACTGGATAAAATGTTGGGCTTAATTCCGTAAAATACATAATAAGAATGACAACCTAAATGAGGTGGATAAGTTCCAATATCTTATACAGTCAACTCTCAAAGGCTCTCCAGCTAGGGAATTGTTAGAAAGCTTTCCTCCTTCCTTTCATAACTATGCCAAGGAAGTAAGACAATTCAAATTATATTTGGTCGAAATCAGTTGTTGATTGAACCCTATTGAAGGAGCTATTAAAATTAATGTTAGCCCAAGCTAGCAATAAAACAGCCGTACCCCCACATAGTTTGTATGGTAGGTTAGAAACACAGCTAAGGTCTCTTAAACTTTAGGATTGACATGTGACAAATATGCATAAATGTTATCTCCTTTAGTGAGTCGTCTCTCCCTGAACCACTTTAAAAAAAAAAAAAAAAAAAAAAAATGGGAGCGTCAAAGGAGTACATTTACAGACTTAGAAACATGTAACCAAAACGCAAGCAAGATTACACAATTAGATGATGGTCTCCTAGAATTTCTAAGAAAGGAAGTAGAGTGTGAGGAGAGATTGGCCCTGGCCACAGTTAATTTTCAGAATGACGAAAGTAAGGAAGTACGAAAACATATTCCCCAATCAATATATACTACATTAATATACTACAATATATACTACATAAAAACCCTGACTCATTTCAGAACTAGCACCTAGCGACTGCAGCTGACCTACTTAATGTGAAGCAGCCTACATTCAACTGCGTGTTCTGCGAGGGACAGCACTTCAGTGACATGTGTTTTAAGGCTCGCAACCTGACGACAGTTGATCTGCAGAAGACCCTCAAAGAAAAAGGATGCTGCTTCATATGCTTGAAGAACTGACACATTGCTTCAAAACCTAAGATAAAATAAAGTGTAATTTATGCAACAGGCGACACTCTATCTTTGTATGTTCCAACAGGAATGTAAAGGAAGTTCGAGACAAGCCTAAGGTAGAAGCTGTTGAGCATAATTTATAGAGTACTTGATCAAATCAGGTTTTGTTACAAACATTAATAGTGAAAGAAAATTAAGAAGGTCAGCAAGAAACAGCTCGTCTGTTGATAGACACAGGATCACAAATATCTTACCTCACCAAAATATTGGCTTAATTAATCAAATACAAACCTTTGTCGACAGAGACACTCTGGCATGCCTTACTTGGTGGTGCCCAAACTGAAGTAAAACTCACCAAACTCACCAGACTTACAAAGTTATAATAGAAAGCAATAGTTAGCATGCAGTTTAAGGTCTTTGAAAGATGTCGTATGTCAAAATATACGTGTTTTTGGCAAATGAATTGAAATGAATAATGAGTGGGTTAATGAGTTATCCAAATTGGAAATGAACTTGACTGATACTGAGCCGGGTCCAACAGACATTCTCATGAATGGCGATATAGCTGAGAAATTATTCACAGGTGAAAAACAGTTATTAAGCCGTGGTCTTATGGCAATCAAAACATTGTTGGGTTGATGGAAACTTGGTGTTGAACGTATTGAATACCCAACGGGAGACACAATCCAGAGCCAAAAGATCGTCAATGCGAACCAAAATTACTAGACACTGTAACAATCCCGGACTATGGTCGGTACAAGGTTAAACTACCATGCAGATAAGGCAGTTAAGAACATACGCCTTTATTTATTTTTTTTTAATTTTGTGTCTATCTAAGTCTGTGGCATTTTTTCTTTTTGACGGGGAATGGTCCAAACTCAAGTCTTATTATAGAAAATAATCATTTATGTTGTATACGGTAGCTAAATTAATATCATTTATATTTTGCAGAGTGGCAACACTGTTAAAAATAATCAGTATAATTTTGGGGTTATGTTTGTTAGAAGAATCTCGTGTTCTCAGTTCGTAGTTCTGTTTTCTGTTTGTACTTGTAGTAAAAATGTAGTCTCAATAAAGTGATATTATAAATGTTACCACCGTATCATTTCTACACCATTAAATTGTTTTCTATAGGTTATGGGACCAGGCCATTAATAAATAATAAAGTAAAGCCCAATTAATTGCAAAGAAGACAATTTACGAAGATGTCTGTGACTAGCAACCAGAACCTTCCGCAACTTAGCGACAGCAACTTTTCAAATTGGAAGTTCAGGGTAGAAAGTTTATTAGCTGAGAAAAATGTCAAGGAAATTTCCCTTGAGAAGAAATCCGAAGAAGATTTAGCGAAAATGGATTCAAAGGCACTAAGTGAACACAAATCTAAAGAGGCAAAAGCAATGTCCATTATTGTGCAATGTGTAACTGGTACACATCTGGAATATTTAAAAGGTTGTGAAACTCCATATGGTATGTTTGCCTGTCTCAAAAATATATTTGAGAGGAAAAGTACCTTGTCTAAGTTATTTGTTGGAAGACAACTGTTATCATTGAAATGCAGTGAGGACATGAAACTACAAGACCATTTTGTAAAGTTCGACTCTCTAATTAGGGATCTAGAGGCAACTGGTTGTAAGCTTGATGAAGATGATAAGGTCTGTCATTTGATGCTAACAATACCCAATAAGTTTGACACAGTTATCACAGTTTTAGAAACAACAACCTCTACACTAACATTGGACTATGTAAAGAGCAAATTACTGGACGTAGAACTCAAGCTACAAAACTCTAGCCTAACTTCAGGTGCAGCAAACAAACATTTTTCAAGTGACTGTTCATTCAATGTAGGTCACGGAGGGCAATCCAGAAATAAGCCCAGGCCTAAATGCTTTAGGTGCGGGAGTACGCAACATCTAATATCTGATTGCCCCAAACCTCAGACCCAGGGTAATTATTCAAGAGGAAACTTCAGATACAACAATCGTGGTAGAGGAAAGCAACCTTTCAGGAATAACAATACAAGAAATCACGAACCTAACCAACAGTCAAGAGCTCATATGGTTGAAGAAGAATTAAGTTTCATAGCCTTGTCTACGGAGGTAGAGTGCAACCAAGAAGGAGTTATAAACTTTGTTCTCGACTCTGGTGCAACAAATAATATGGTAAGTTCACAATATGAAAGACATATGACTGATGTGCATAATATTGTTCCCTTGAAATTAAAATTAGCCAATGGAGAAACAATGGTAGATAACAAAGCAGGAAATCTTAAAGTAAAATGTTTAGACAACAATCAGTTGATTAACATAAATGCATTGATTGTTGAGTTGTTGCCGTACAATCTGCTATCTGTACATAAAATTAATGAAGCAGGTTATAAAGTGATTTTTGAAAAAGGTTATGCTTCTGTCAGCAAAGGAAACAAAACATACTTTACGTGTCAAATGTCAAATAATTTGTTTGTCGCAAGCTTTGATGTACAAAATAAACATAAAGCACTAATTTCGAGCTCTCAAGAAAATGTTTGGCATCTTCGCTTAGGTTACATCAACAGAAGAGGACTACAATTGTTAAACCTACCTTACAGCAAAAAGGTATGCGACTCGTGCCAAAAAGGTAAGGCTAGTAGGCCACCTTTCAAGGAATGTAAAAAACCTCGATCCTCTCGAATCGGTGAGTTATTGTACTCTGATATTTGGGGACCAGTAAAAGACCCAACCCAAAACGAAGAGAAGTACTATTTATCAGTGATTGATGATTTCTCTCATTTCACTCAAGTTTATCTTCTACGAAACAAGTCAGAAGCTGAACCTAACCTAAGGAAACACATAGATCAACTAAGGGCACAAAATATAAACGTTTCAAGAATAAGAACAGATAATGGTAAAGAATTTACTTCAAATTCATTTGAAGAATATTGTACTAAACATGACATCAGGCATGAATTAACTGCAACATACACTCTACAACAGTGCGGTGTTGCAGAGCGTATGAATCTGACTTTGCTGGACAAAGTCAGAACTATGTTTGTAGATACTAATCTACCGAAACACTTATGGGGAGAAGCTATACGGTGTGCTGTATTTCAACTAAACAGATCGCCTACTCGAGCAAATGGTGGTAAAGTGCCAGCAGAAATTTATCTAGCCCACTTGAATCTTGAAAAACTTCGTGTTTTTGGCAGTAAGGCATGGGTATATAGGCTACCCAAGGCAAGCAAATTAGAGCCTAGAGCCCTAGAAATGAGAATGGTAGGCTATGCCGGAGCGGGATATCGGTTATGGAATCCTGAAACTAACGATATTGTAATATCCAGAGATGTAAGATTTGATGAACGCAATTAAGTGTTCAACTCAAATAGGCCTATGATGGTGGATAACGAAGCAGTAGAAAATGATAAAGTAGAACTAAGCAATGATAGTTCAGAAGATGAAGAAACACCGGACAAAAGTGTGTCATCACCTAGGCCTACTAGTAAACAAAAAACACCATCTCCAGAATGTAGGCCTAACAAAAGGCAAGTTAAAGTGCCGAAACATTTTGAAGATTATGAAGTCTACACAGCTTAACTGCCTACTAACATGTGATAAAGATCCAGTAACCTATAAACAAGCTATTCAATCTGGGAATGAATGGAAAAAGGCTATTGATACAGAGCTCGAAGCATATAGACAATTCGAAACTTGGACAGTTACAGATTTACCTGAAAATAAGAAAGCCATTGAAACAAAATGGGGTTTTCGGACCAAATCAGATGGAACTAAAATGCGAGGCTTGTCGCTAAAGGATTTCAAGAAACTTGCTATCCAAATTAACTTTATGCCCCAGTCGCAAAGATGCCTACCGTAAGAATGACAATTTCACATGCTGTGCAGAATAACTGGAAATTAAGACATCTAGATATCCCGTCTGCTTTCCTTCATGGAACATTAACTGAAGAAGTATACGTTAAAAGACCAGAAGGTGTTAATGAAGAAAACGGCAAAGTTTTAAGGCTAAATAAAGCTTTATATGGCTTAAAAGAATCGCCTCGGTGCTGGAACGATTGTTTTGATAGTTTTTCAAAACACAATGGACTTCAACGATCTGCACATGATGTATGTTTGTATTTTAATAAAGATGTTTGGCTAACTCTTTTTGTTGACGACTGTCTGATCACTGGAGAAGAAAGTAAAGTTGAAATTTTAGTGAAGCAATTAAAAAACAAGTTTAATGCTAAGGACCTTGGTAATTTGGAAAATTTTCTGGGAACTAAAGTGACCCAAAAAAAAAGACTGTGTTAAAATAAATCAAGAAAAACTAATTGAGAAGATACTTAAGCGATTCAACATGGAAAACTGCAAAGACAAAAGTACCCCAATGGAAGTTAATTTTCAAGTCGACCCTACAGAAGAGGTAATAACTAATGTTCCTTACAGGCAATTGATTTTCAGTTTGAACTACCTGGCTATGATCTCTAGACCAGATATTTGCTTTTCTGTGTCTTACCTAGGACGCTTCTTGGACAAACCTAACCTAACTGTGTGGAAAGCTGCCAAACGTGTCTTACAGTATGTTAAGGGTACAAAGGATCTAAGTCTTATTTTTACGAAGAATGAAGATGAAAAATGTTTAATAGCATATTCTGATGCCGATTGGGCAACTGATAAAATGAACCGTAAAAGTATCAGTGGGCAAGCTGTTTATCACTGCAAACACCTGGTCTCATGGAGTTCCAAGAAGCAGAAAGTAGTTGCATTATCGACTGCGGAGGCGGAATACATAGCTGCAGCTTCATGTGTTGCTGAGGTGCTGTATCTACAAGGACTAGCTGCTGATTTTGGCTATCCGGGTGAAACGCTGTTATTTGTCGACAACCAAAGTACCATTTCTATGATTTCCAACTATGAAAACTCAAGGAGATCAAAACACATCGACATCAAGGTGCATTTTATAAGAGACATTATGAAGAAAGGAAAGTTTGAATTAAGGTACGTGCCTTCTGAAAATAATGTTGCTGATGTTTTCACCAAATCACTAAGTTTGCCTAAACATATCTGTCATGTTTCAAACCTGAATTTGAAAGTTGCTTAGGCAGTATGACCAATACCTGTCAAATCGATTAGGCTAATTGAATTTTTATTCTATTTCATTATGGTAATTTGATTAGTATTTTCAAGCCAAGCTTATTTTTACCAGTTTGATTGTTTTTGCCTATTTTCTCATTTTTGCGTAGAATATACTGTACGGTAACATACAGCCTATTGTCATTCAAAGTTTGTAGGGCCTATAAATATTTTCTTTACATGTTTTCTCATAGGCTGTCAAACTATGCTGTCTCGTAAAATTTAATGATTTAGATTTATGCTTTTATCGTAAACAATGTTTATTGCCAATATCTAAAAATCAGTACGGCAATACTTAGTAAGAAATTAATTTTTTAGGTTAAGTTTTTCTTTAAAGGGATTGTCTTTTATTTAGAACAAGCGTTGTATTTCATTTACTGTTTAATGATTAGCCTATTTGTTTCATAACTATAATTTCTTGTTTTGGTTTGCAATTTTAAGTACTGCAATGAGCTAGGACTTAGGCCTATTAAAAAATATATTTATTTGTTACATAAATTTTTGGCAGGACTTAAAATTGAAGGGGGGTATAGAAAATAATCATTTATGTTGTATACGGTAACTAAATTAATATCATTTATATTTTGCAGAGTGGCAACACTGTTAAAAATAATCAGTATAATTTTGGGGTTATGTTTGTTAGAAGAATCTCGTGTTCTCAGTTCATAGTTCTGTTTTCTGTTTGTACTTGTAGTAAAAATGTAGTCTCAATAAAGTGATATTATAAATGTTACCACCGTATCATTTCTACACCATTAAAGTGTTTTCTATACTTCTTACTATCTAACATCGGCCAGTTGTTAGAAAGCATCATTAATTAATAGCCCAATGACAAATGGCAAATGGGTCTGGAATCGAACCTTCAAAAAGGTACTAACTTTTCTCAGGATCGAACCGGATTTTATACCGCAACTAAGAACTATGAACTAGCTCACAAAAAGCTCAAAATAGCTGCTGCCAAACTTTTATTCCGAGAAAAGAGTATCCTGATCCACCCCTAGTGAGTCAGTAGAAACGAATACCGGTAACCTTGGAAAAAATTATGACATGGAAGTAAGAGGAGATCCGAATGAAAAAAGATTAAAAGTACAAGTACGAGAAGCAAACGCTGAGTAACTAAGCAGAAGAACATAGTCCAATAATTCCATTTAGGATAAGCAGAGGCTGAGAATTTAAACGCCCTGAGATATTAAGAAGTAGATTTCTTCTCAAAGTAGAAGTATGTTAGCAATATGTGATATAAACAGCTCATTATTGTTGAATTGTTTGTCATATTTTTCCAGTGTGGTTTTAATTAGTGATTTGATTAGAATAAATTTTATCTCTGTTGGTTTTAATTGTTTGTAAAGAAATAAAGGTTCACTATACTTTTTCTTAAAGGTCTTCAGTTTTTTAAGGTAAATTTAGTTAATTAAACCTTTTGTCTAATAATATCTTAGTTTGTCAAAAGTAATCTTTTTTAAAAGTTCCATAAAAAGAGTTAGTATTGGAGTTTTTCTAATTCATTATTATTATAAATCATTTTTAAATTTCGTATACAAAGCAGCAATTCACGGAAACTTTTCTGACTATTCATTCAATAAATTATTCATTAGTTAAAAGTTTTGTTTTCAAAACAGCTGTTCGGGTTATAACTATAGCTCTTATGTAATGTATTTTCAATAAATAAATAAATTATGTATTGATAAAATAAATTAATTGGAATAATATAAATTCTATTTTACAACTTCTAATTTTTTCATTACATAATTTTAAGCTAATGTACAAAATGCTTGTATTATCTCAGAAATATCACATTAGTATATTACGATAATTGTTAAAATAAATCGAAAATCATTGTCATATTAGCATAATATAAAATATCTTAAATGTAGTTTCTTGGCAGCTTGGTGTTTCTTTTTTTTTAAATGATTAAGAACATGATATTTTTTTGTTGCAAAAAAGTAAATTTAGGTAGTACATGCATCCTAATAAATCAAATTGTTATAACAAGCATTTTGGTGATTTTCCATTGTACTAAATTGGGTACTAATTCCACTAACCAAATAAAGTAAATATTTTTCGTTTTTGTTAAATTAATTAACTAAGAAAAGAGTTTGTCAAATAATAAAAAAATAGCACTATATATATATTTATATACACACACACACACACACACACACACACACACACATATATATATATATATATATATATATATATATATAAAGTCATTCACAAATTATATGGCATGTAAATATTGTATAAAATATAGGAATATCTATATAAAGTCAAGTTAGTTAAAATATTTTACGCTTGATGTGGTAGTGTGTAAGTCAGTTAGTATAAAATTTAATAATAACTGGGGGTAGTTGAGTGGAATTCATTATTCAATGGTAACTACTTTTTTCGTTTTCTTAGTATTTTCTTAGAATAATTAATTTTAAAATGTTAAAAACAAAATGAGGTAAATAAATGAAACCCAATAAAGAGGATTAAAACTTGCTCAGAGGGTTGCAAGATTAAAGTGCGTGGTTTTGCGATTGTTTTTTTCTGAAATAAGTGAAAAATATTTCATAGATGTATTATTATAATATAAAATAAAAATTATGTACAGCCAACTCAAATTAAAATATTTCCTCGAGTGATAACCAAGTGTTCACTATCACAACTTTTCAGGCAACAGGCGAATTTTAATCCTCTTCATAGCGTATCATTTATTCACCTTTCTTTATAGCATATTAAAATTAATTATTCAAAGGAAATATAAGCAAAACTTAAAATAGTTTTTACCACTGAGTAAAGGATTTTCACTCAACTTCCTCTAGTTATTATTTCATTTTATACCATCTAATTTACTTGCAAACTACATCAAGCGTAAAACATTTAAGTAACTTGACTCGATATACTTGTAATTCTTACATTTTATACAACGTTTACACGCCATGTCATTTATGGATCATTATAATAAACACTGATGAATAAATATTAAATAAAAAACGGTAAGTTATTCTATCAGAATGAAAGGAAAATTAATAAACAAAAGAAAAACAACTTTTAACTTTAGTTGGCGTTTAATCGTAACTAACGATAAATTTATATTCCATCAGGAAAGTTGAAAATATTAAGCTGATAAATAATCGCCTTTCATGAAAAGCTTTGAACGAGATTAAACTGTGTGGGGAGAGGGGCAAGCTTGTAAATGTATAACTTCTTAATGTTTAGCTCTATAGAACACCGGGGTCGATTCAATATTTATCCAAAAGGTTAAAATAACAAACTTTTTTATGAAGTTTTTGTATTTCATTTATATACATACATACATATATATATATATATATATATATATATATATATATATATATATATATATATATATATTATTTAGTGTCTGTTCCATTCTATATATATATATAATCTAAAACAAGCAATGTTTGCTCGTGCTAATTTTTTTTTTCGCTCCTAGGATTTTTAATCTTATGGTTGAATATGGGGTTTTCGGCCACCAGGAATCGATTGGACCTGTTCCCATGACTGGGAAAATCCGGTTTTCGTCCTAGAGCCCTTCAAATTTCCATGTTATCGTTATGGAGATTTGTTATTGTCACTGTGCCGATGGCACGCCACTTCCATCGACACAGTGACAATAACAATGAATTTGCGATCGCCCGCGCGACACAAAAATTAGCTGATAACAAAAAATAGGTGATAGCTGTAGATATAAACCAATGTGTTACATCGTTAATCAGTGGTTAAGGAAAATTATACCAGAGTGCAGCACCCTTCGGCCTGGCGAGTGAGCGAAGCGAACGAAATCTTAAAAAGGAAGAGGGCGAGTGAGCGGAGCGAACAAGCTTTGACTGAGAAATGATAGTAATTACTTCACCGAGCATAAGCTTGGTCCCCCAGGTACTGTTTATAAAACTGAAGTCATGAAAAAATTAGAAACTGATGAAATAAAATTGCAAAATTTCCATATTTACGTTGAATATTTTCAATTGCTCTTATCTAACCATGTAGGGAATCATTTATATGGTATCTGAAAATATAAAAATTAGCTTTAAATGTAACTCGACTTTATTGTATCATTTTACATTACACTTTATAAAAACCTAACCAAACGCATACAGTGTAATCCAGTTAAATCATCGGACACATTTTGAAAATCAATAAATAAATAAAGAGCTACTTAGAAACATGGGAATAATTTTATTAAATAGCAAATTATAAACAGTTTACGTAGTACCTTAAAAAAATTAACAAATTTATGTAATTAATAAAAGTGGTTATAAAAAAACTTGTAAAATGGCCAAAATCCTTGGCCTTCAAGTTGAACAGACACTACACAATTAGGTTTTTTCGGAATTTAAGTTACAACGAGGACAGAATGTTCCCAAGGAAGGTTCAGAACATTGAAGAACTTAAGAGAGGTTATTGGAGGTATAACTTGAGCAGTGTTCAGAAAAACATTATCTGAGATGTAATTGAGACCACAAACTATGAGGAACACTTGGAAACAGTTTAGTTTACTTCTAAAAAATTATGTAACATTAATCTCTTATTGTATTGTTATAAAAAAACTATTTAAAATATGCTATTTCATTAAACAGTTCCTATGTTTCTAAGTTGCTTGGTTATTTATTTATTCAATCACAAAATTTGTCGAGTAATTTATAACCACCTTCTATATTAAACTTCTTCATTAAAGCCAACCCATCGTTGTCGAGTTGGTCTAAATTGTATTTTATAAAAATATAACTAAATAGCGAATATTATAGTTGTATAAAATACCGCTGTTGAACTAAGATGCTCGTAACTGTTTAGCGTATAACATATCACAATAATATGAGTATCACTGGATCAAAGACGGTTAACATTGAAACACAGATGTCTAATGACGCGATTCAGTAGATCAACCGGCGATTAAACCGTGACGGGGAACAAAAGGTGACGTCATCAATAGATCGCTGTGATGGTGCTTTGTCATTGATAATGGGATCATGTCGGACGGTATACAATTGTGCAGCTCTTAACCAGCTTATGACTCGTTTGGTATTCCGCAATTCCAAACGTTGCGTTGGTATGAATACCATCATATAACAAATTTTAATTGCTAAAGCTAAAACCCAACTATTATAAGTTTAAAGACTTGCATTGTGTTTCATCAAAGTACAATTATTCCATATTTTACGAGTAATATATGTAATTATTTTGTTCTTTTGGCATCATAACATAAGTAAATACAGAAGCCTAACGTTTTCCGTAGATATTATCTTTTATATCACCTACGAGTTTTTTCCATATCATATCACAAGTTTTTTTTCTGTAGAATCGTTTAAAGTATTAATTTGGATAGCAGTAAAAATATTCCACAAAATTTTTTATTTATGAATATTTTTTTAATAGAGGATATTTACATTTTTAAGATACTTCACTTATTTACACGTACTTTTATTTATAACGAAAGTATTATCTACTAATATTTCTAATTAGATTTAGGAAAAAGACAATGCCTTTGTTAAAAGGTATTTATGCATAAGGTACGAGGTACTTTTCCGTTAATGGGACCTCCATCCTAAAAATAGACTAAATGCAATATTTTTTATTTTCTCTCTAAGTGCTATGTATATTTTAGCGAATTTCCCTATAGGGAATACGCTATTACGGTAGTAGTCACGGTAAGAACTAAGCCCGGGACCACGATACTTTTTCGTTTTGAGGTCCCTAGAAGCCAAAAACACCGTTCGTTCAAATTGATATATATGTATATATATCTATATATATATATATATATATATATATATATGTGTCCGTGAACATGATAACTTTTGAACGGAACCTCCGATTTTGATGAAATTTGGTACAGGGGTGTAAGCCAGCCTCTACTAGGTTGAGTTCGCGAACCAGAATGATCGGACCATGGGAACGGGGTTTTATGGGGTTTCAAAAGGGTTAAAAATGGGTTTTTGGCTCTTTTTACTTTTATTTAGAAAATTCAACAATTTTAACTTAAACCATTTTAAAGAGCTTAAAAAAACAAACAATTTAGTATCTTGAATTTTTTACCTAGCTTAAATGGTTATGGAGAAAATTCAAAAAGTATGTTTTCCATGTTATTCTTATGGGAAATCAACAAAACCTTCTATCTTGCTTATTTATTGTCATATCTTGATCAAATTTGGTATGTACATTCATTATGAAGCGTTTAACTTATATTTGCTTAGAAAACCCATATGGCGGCAAACCTACGTACTCAACTCTATAGGGTTTATGGGGAAAATAAAAAGAACACCATAGCCTTATAAAATTTCGTATGTACAATCACTAGGTAGGGTTTAACTTATATTTACCAACAAAACCCATATGGCGGCAAACCTACATACTGTCATCCACATGGATTTTATGGGGAAATAGAAAATATACCAAAATTCCATTGGAAATTCGCTGAGTACGCAGGTCTGCTGCGACGGGGGTATTTTTCTGTAATAATCTTTTAAGTTTCATAAATGAGTCGTTTGAATCTTAAATTTTTGGCACTAGTGTATAAGTTCCATTTTCTTAGGAACAAGCAATCAGCCATTTAATGGTTGTTTGTACTTTTAATGGAGTTGTCTGACACACCAGACTACGGTTCACAGTTAACAGCTGTTAAAAAATTGCTCAAAGTTAATCTTTATTTTTGTTTACTTTTCGTTGTTATTTCGTTACCAAAATAGCAACCCACAAGAACAATGTGTTTAAAAATTACGATTTTAAACTTAATTTTAGATACAATTGATTTTTTTGGGGTTGAGGCTGTTTCTAAGCTTATTATTCGGCCAAAACATACTTAAATGTAAAGTTTAAGAAAAATCTACCCGCTAGATGTTTAGATCTTGGAACACACATCCCTTCAGACACTCCTCGTGTTATAGTATTGGATACTGTAAAACAATTGTTTGATTGGAAAATTTGTATTATTAATTGCTTATACAGTATACTACCGATTATCCTAGGTATCCAAGAATGAGCCTTCTTTGGATAACATCGAAGCCCGAATAACACGGAGGTTCATTATATTTTGTGTTAAGGCTAGAATATGACCACTTTAAAATGCCTGAAAAGAATGTTTTTCATAAATAACAAGTGTGCATAGCACATAAAACCTGACCATGTGAATAAAGTGTTCTATAAAATGTTTGTCCAGCACCTTAAGTTTAGTTTTGGATTGAAAATAAAAACAAATATTTCAGCCTAGAGCTACCTCATATAACCGGGGCTTAGTTATTCTGGAATTTAATACGTTACACATCTGTAGAATAAAACTACTGCGGTTTGAGATTAAAATTCTTAAAATCTTAAGAGATTTACATGCTGTGGCCATTACAATATTTAAACCAATAGCAATTAACTTAGGAAATAATCTCACTATATTAGATTACAAAATACCAAACAATTTGCCAACAATTTTACTTGGACGTAATAGTAGATTTCGCATCTATAGTAAAGTAGACCTATTCAACTAAAAGTAGATTTCATTTGTTTCAATAGGTAGATCTGCAACATAGTTTATGATACTTAATCAACAAGGAGTAAGGTAATACAATTTTACAAAAATCTTCCTTTCTTTGTGCTGAGGCAAGAATATTCAGCCAAAATAACGCTTATATAACGGCATTTTACGTCTTTATAATATACGATGACTGAAGCACATTCATCGTACGCGTTATCTTAGATTATTGAGCACCGTGATGTTGCTGTTTGTTGTTTGCTGTGAAATTTTGAGTTCTTCTGTGTAAAAACTATTTATACGTACAATTTACATACGCTGATTATTTTAAAAATATTATGAAGTAGAAAGATCGATTAGGTCAAGACTCCTTCGATCGAGAACGTATTTACACCACGTTTACGTCAATGACTCTAAAAATAAACTTAATAGGGGCCAACATCGTGACATCTGACTTCAGAGTAACACACGTCAATTCCTTCACAGTATTGGGTTAATTCTCATGAATTTTACTCAGCACTATTTTGCAAACAATGAAATTGTAGGTATATTTTAAAACTACTGCACTTTTCTACTTATTTGTAGAGCAATAACTTCCACGAACATGAATACAAATAGGAACATTTCGTTACTGAGGTCTAGTGACATACTTTTCGTAGGACGTCAACTTATTATAAAATGACGGAGTTTTAAAAGGCGACATACTATTAACAAATGACACTAACACTATTAACATATTGTAGAATCAACATAATAATAAAAACAGCTCAATTGTTATAACATATTGTAAGCGCTTCTAGTGCTAATTTTGATATAATTGCTGCTGTATTAATAATTTAAACGTGTAAAATAATCTCCAGCTGATTTTCCCATCCAGAGCAGAAAAGCGTTATTTTTCATAGTCGATATGTCTTGATAAACCCCTCATAAACTTGTATTTTAAGATTTATTTCCCTGAAAACTACAAGTATTTATACAATATATATACATCGTATGGCTGTCATAGCCAGAGGCCCTCTTAAAGATAATAATAATTAAATAAATAAAATATGTTCTGCAGTACAAAGCACCTGCGTCAATAGATTTAAAATAAAACTAAAATAAACAATAATGATCTCTCTATAAAGCTAAATCCAGGGCGCTAAGCCATTGCAGCCCAGCTTCACTTGCACAATGAAACTCATAGTCATAGTCTGAAACTATGCTCCACAGCCGCATGACTGGTCTTCTGTCATTCCCCATTTGTATTTCCAATAATTACATCTTCCCACTCCAGTGCGGAATCGATTGAGAACAGTCCACCACTTCCGAGGAAGATCCATATCACTTACTGCTAATGTTGGGTCAACAATCAAAAAGTGATTCCGACCTTGGAAAGAGTCCCAGGAGGAAGTCCAGTCGGTATGGATTGAAAAGTTTGTGTCCATCAACTGGGATGCTGTCCGCAGTGGTGGTCTTCGGGACCTCAATCTGCCCGTCTCCTGGGGTAGGTAATCATGGATGGGTAGGTGTGGAGCAGATAAGATCTTAGTATATTCCCTAATGAGTGCATCCCTTCGTCTGGTTTCAGGTGGAGCGATATTACACAGGACCGGGAGCCAGGGTACAGGTGTTGCCATGAGTGTACCACTTATGGCTCTCATAGTCCTGTACAGTTGGACGTACAGGACTATGAGACATGCCCACTGTTCAGCCACACGGGAGCACAGTACTCTGCGGTTGAGTAAACCAGGGACAAAGCAGTGGTTCGCAGAGCTTGTGCATTAGCTCCCCATGTGGAGCCAGCAAGGTGATGGACAATGTTAGTCCTGGTTCTCACCTTGGCTGCTGTCTTTTGTAGATGGGTTTTGAATGTCAGGGACCGATCTAAAGTGACCCCCAGGTACTGTGGGTTTTCATTGTTCTTTAGCTCAACACCGTCAAATACAATTTTAAGCTTTTGGTGGGCCATTCTATTGTTCAAGTGGAAGCAAGAAACCTCGGTTTTTGTTGGGTTTGGATTTAGCTTCCAGGCTTTAAAGTATTCACCGAGGGTCGTGAGGTCATTTGTTAGTGTTTCCTCAGCTAGTTGGAATTCCTTGTGCTGATAAGCCAGAGCTATATCATCTGCGTAAACGAATTTTGAGGAGCGAGTGTCTGAAATGTCGGCTGTATACACATTAAACAGCAGTGGGGCGAGCACTGACCCCTGTGGCAGGCCATCCTTTAGTTGCCTAAAAGTACTTTCCTTTCGTCCCAAATATACTTTAATCATCCTGTTGGAGAGCATTGAGTTGAGGAGACGCAACAGGAAAGGTCAAGGAATCAGGTTGTAAAATTTAATAAGGAGGCCTTTTCTCCAGACAGTGTCATAAGCTGCAGTAAGATCTAAGAAAGCAACGGAGGTTTTCAGTCTGCGCTCAAACCCATTCTCGATGAAAGAAGTAAGAGCTAGAACCTGGTCACAACAGTTGCGCCCAGGTCTAAACCCAGCTTGTTCGACGGGGATACTGGAATCGAGAACAGGGAGGATTCTGTTGTATATCAACCTCTCGAGCAGCTTATAACAGACACTAAGAAGGGTTATGGGTCGGTAACTTTCGGGCAGTTTTGGATCTTTACCGGGCTTCAAGACAGCTATTATTTTGGATTTTCTAAATATACCAGGCAAGTCGCCGGTTTCCATAATGGTGTCAAAAACTGCAAGAAGCCACTGTCTAGCCTTTTTACCCGAGTGTTTTATAAACTCCGGGAAGATTTCATCCAAGCCTGCTACTTTGCCAATTGGCATCGCATCAATCGCCGCATCTAGCTCATGCATAGTGAAAGGTCTAGAGACTTCCAATGGTGCTTTCCGACTTTGCTTTATTTCATTTAGCTTAAAGTTCACCTTCCTGTCCGCAGACGTACGCACGGGTTTAGACAAACAGGAGAGGCGTTTTGCAATATCACAAGGGCGGGGTTGCGAGACAGTGTTTTTATCATTTGTTTTACCAGTGGAGAGCTTTCTGAGAAGAGACCAGGCTTTGCGACTGCTTTGGGTGAAGTTCATGTTCTCAACGGTTTTCACTCATTTCTCTCTCCTGGTGTTGTCGAGAGAGTAAAGCAGTTTGTCCGCTACATCTCTGTCAGCAGTATCAGTGAACTCACTGTAAAGGTCTTCGCACTCTTGACTCCATCCTGGTATATACTCTTTCCTGAAACCTCTTGGAATAGACGCTTTAGCGCAAGGCAGAACAAGTTGTGTGAACCGATCGTAGTTTTTTATTTTAGGAGGGATGAACCTGATGCCTTTGTCAAGCCTAGTGGAGAAGGCCTCCCACTCAGCTTTGTTGAAATTCCACCTAGGCCGAGGAAAAGATCTTACTAGAGGAATTTGGATTCCCACTGATATTAGTACAGGCCTATGCTGAGAATGAGGAAAGGCACCTAGGACACTGCAAGTTGGTGTAGGTGTTCTTGATTGGTCACAAGAACAAAAGCACAAGTCTGGAGAGTACCCACGACGCCATCGAGCTGAATGGAAAGTGTGTGGGTCTTTGGCATTAAATACCAGGAAAAAGTTGATATTTTCAGCCCAGCTTGAAATACGAGTGCCGTTGTCATCATCGGACAACATCTTCAGTTTCATGTTAATGATTAACAACGTTTTCATTTATACAATTATTTAAGCAAACGAAGTCCTATTTTACGCTAAGGTAAAATAATAATTTAATTTCTTATGACTTAAAAAATTGACTTTAAGAGTGATACGTGAAACGGACGAGATTCTATATTGGTATAGTTAATCTTCTAAATTTAAAAAATCAATACACCAATATAATTATTTAATTTTTATTTGTTTATAAAATAAACAAATATACTTATAACCAAAAATAAAATTTGTGGCACCACAAATTTAATGATTATATTGGTATATTGATTTTTTAAGCTTAGAAGATTTAAGAGTGATGATTAAAATCGAAACTGAAAACGAAACTTTACAAGATGTTAATAGATGTAATTGGTAGTACAACACGTAAACTGTGACAACACAATGTGCAGGGGTCGGGGCTGGGCCATCCTGGCACGCCACCGCCACCGGCACAGCGATAATAACAATGAAACTGCGCTCGCCCACGCGACACAACCTGTGACAACACAATGTCAGGGGTCGGGGCTGAGACAGCCTGGCACGCCACCGCCACCGGCACAGCGATAATAACAATGAAACTGCGCTCGCCCACGCGACACAACCTGTGACAACACAATGTCAGGGGTCGGGGCTGAGACAGCCTGGCACGCCACCGCCACCGGCACAGCGATAATAACAATGAAACTGCGCTCGCCCACGCGACACAACCTGTGACAACACAATGTCAGGGGTCGGAGCTGAGACAGCCTGGCACGCCACCGCCACCGGCACAGCGATAATAACAATGAAACTGCGCTCGCCCACGCGACACAACCTGTGACAACACAATGTCAGGAGTCTTGGCTGAGACAGCCTGGCACGCCACCGCCACCGGCACAGCGATAATAACAATGAAACTGCGCTCGCCCACGCGACACAACCGGTGACAACACAATGTGCAGGGGTCGGGGCTGAGACAGCCTGGCACGCCACCGCCACCGGCACAGCGACAATAACAATGAAACTGCCCTCGCCCACGCGACACAACCTGTGACAACACAATGTCAGGGGTCGGGGCTGAGACAGCCTGGCACGCCACCGCCACCGGCACAGCGATAATAACAATGAAACTGCGCTCGCCCACGCGACACAACCTGTGACAACACAATGTCAGGGGTCGGGGCTGAGACAGCCTGGCACGCCACCGCCACCGGCACAGCGATAATAACAATGAAACTGCGCTCGCCCACGCGACACAACCTGTGACAACACAATGTCAGGAGTCGGGGCTGAGACAGCCTGGCACGCCACCGCCACCGGCACAGCGATAATAACAATGAAACTGCGCTCGCCCACGCGACACAACCTGTGACAACACAATGTCAGGGGTCGGGGCTGAGACAGCCTGGCACGCCACCGCCACCGGCACAGCGATAATAACAATGAAACTGCGCTCGCCCACGCGACACAACCTGTGACAACACAATGTCAGGGGTCGGGGCTGAGACAGCCTGGCACGCCACCGCCACCGGCACAGCGATAATAACAATGAAACTGCGCTCGCCCACGCGACACAACCTGTGACAACACAATGTCAGGAGTCTTGGCTGAGACAGCCTGGCACGCCACCGCCACCGGCACAGCGATAATAACAATGAAACTGCGCTCGCCCACGCGACACAACCGGTGACAACACAATGTGCAGGGGTCGGGGCTGAGACAGCCTGGCACGCCACCGCCACCGGCACAGCGACAATAACAATGAAACTGCCCTCGCCCACGCGACACAACCTGTGACAACACAATGTCAGGGGTCGGGGCTGAGACAGCCTGGCACGCCACCGCCACCGGCACAGCGATAATAACAATGAAACTGCGCTCGCCCACGCGACACAACCTGTGACAACACAATGTCAGGGGTCGGGGCTGAGACAGCCTGGCACGCCACCGCCACCGGCACAGCGATAATAACAATGAAACTGCGCTCGCCCACGCGACACAACCTGTGACAACACAATGTCAGGAGTCGGGGCTGAGACAGCCTGGCACGCCACCGCCACCGGCACAGCGATAATAACAATGAAACTGCGCTCGCCCACGCGACACAACCTGTGACAACACAATGTCAGGGGTCGGGGCTGAGACAGCCTGGCACGCCACCGCCACCGGCACAGCGATAATAACAATGAAACTGCGCTCGCCCCGCGACACAACCTGTGACAACACAATGTCAGGGGTCGGGGCTGAGACAGCCTGGCACGCCACCGCCACCGGCACAGCGATAATAACAATGAAACTGCGCTCGCCCACGCGACACAACCTGTGACAACACAATGTCAGGAGTCGGGGCTGGGCCATCCTGGCACGCCACCGCCACCGGCACAGCGATAATAACAATGAAACTGAGCTCCCCCACGCGACACAACCTGTGACAACACATTGTCAGTGGTCGGGGCTGAGACAGCCTGGCACGCCACCGCCACCGACACAGCGATAATAACAATGAAACTGCGCTGGCCCACAACCTGTGACAACACAATGTCAGGGGTCGGGGCTGAGACAGCCTGGCACGCCACCGCCACCGGCACAGCGATAATAACAATGAAACTGCGCTCGCCCACGCGACACAACCTGTGACAACACAATGTCATGAGTCGGGGCTGAGACAGCCTGGCACGCCACCGCCACCGGCACAGCGATAATAACAATGAAACTGCGCTCGCCCACGCGACACAACCTGTGACAACACAATGTCAGGGGTCGGGGCTGAGACAGCCTGGCACGCCACCGCCACCGGCACAGCGACAATAACAATGAAACTGCCCTCGCCCACGCGACACAACCTGTGACAACACAATGTCAGGGGTCGGGGCTGAGACAGCCTGGCACGCCACCGCCACCGGCACAGCGATAATAACAATGAAACTCTACTCGCCCACGCGACACAACCTGTGACAACACAATGTGCAGGGGTCGGGGCTGAGACAGCCTGGCACGCCACCGCCCCCGGCACAGCGACAATAACAATGAAACTCTACTCGCCCACGCGACACGCGACAGTTGCTGATGCCAATATACTCGTCATTTGATATGGTACCTGTGTTAACGGCTGATTGGAATGCAATGTTAGTATTAGTACAATATTATTTTTAAGAGGTTGGCATAATTTTTTTTTTTGTCTTAATTTGCCCTGTCCAAATAAACCATGATCTGTGTGTGGACCTTATCACACAAAGTAACCGGGTGAGCCGGTACATTATAGGTGAGTTGTAATGATAAAATTCACTGGGAGAACGCGGGTTCGAACCCATAGTCCCGAATTCCGGCACTCAAAAAACTACGTCACCGACTCACCCATCATATGTGTTAAAATTCCTCATAAATATTTTAAATCTTTCCAGAGAGTTACCCCAATGCAGTATTAGAGACACTAGAATGAAGGATAAAAGAAGAATTAAAATTAAGAATTAAGTTAAAATAAAGAAAATACTGGAAAAGGTAAGTAGTGTATAAATTTAAATGAATTTAGAAAAAAAATTTAAATAAAAAGTGTGATAAATAGGTAAAATCTAGATGTGTAAATTCTTATGCATTGTTAAACTTCGTCAGTGCAGTAAATCTTACACTCTAAAACAAGCAATGTTTGTTCTTTCAAAATTTTTTTCGCTTTAAGGATATTTTATTTTTTGATTAAATATGGGAGTTTTGGCCACCAGAAATCGATTGGAGCTGGTCCCATGTCTGGGAAAATCCGGTTTTCGTTCTAGAGCCCTTCAAAGTTTCCATGTTATCCTTATGGAGATTTTATTGATTGAACAAAAATCGGCTGATAACTGTAGATATAAACCAATGTGTTACATCTTTAACCTGTAGTTTAAGAAAATTATACCAAAGTGCAGCACCCGTCGGCTTGGCGAGTGAGCGAAGCGAACGAACTTGTCTTTAAACTGGAAGAGAGCGAGTGAGTTTAGCGAACGAGCTTTGTGTGAGAACGAAAGTAATAATTTTACTGAGCTTAAGCTCGGTCCCCCTGGTACTTATTATTAATTATTATATTACCAATATTTACTTTTATTAAGTATAGGATTTTTGAGAGTTGAAAATAATACCACAAAATAACATAAAGTGACTTTTCAATCAGTATATTTTAAATGTTTTTTTGAACTTGTGTACTTTGGTTGTGTACTTCTAACCACAGTACTCCTGGGCTGGGTCAGAATTAAATTTTCTGTTGGTTATTAAGTTATATAAATATCTGTTGGACAGTCAAGTTTTAAACAGTACATAACAATGTTTTTAGTAGGTATAAAAGAGAGTAAACAGATCCATATAAATAAGGTAACAAGAAATCAAGAATGTTTATATTTACATGATGAAGAACAAACAACACGAAAATAGGTTAAAATAGAACAGTAATTAGTAATTAAGTAAATGAAAACACATTTCACAATAAATTACGTAATGGAAGTTTCAAAATGTTTAATTAATCGAGATAAGATGAAGAATTTTAAGCGCTTTGATATTCCCTCCAGACTGGAACCAAAACAAGACCACAAGCGCTCTAAAGATGATTAAAATCCCCTCCCCTAGTAAGATGTTACCACGTTCTTTAATGTAAGACCATAAACTTGTTCCCTTAAAATTTTTGTAAAAATCATACTAACCGTTTACTATATTTCAACTTCTTTAACACGATTGTGTAATTAAGAAAAATGATAAGATTTATAAAATTTGTAATTTTCGAAAGATTCATGTAGAAATTATGTATAGTTCTAAGTAAACTTATAATTCATTTCCTTGGATAACTAAACGCATTTTAACTATTTGAGTATTAATATCCTCTATCAGTCTCGAATTCAGCCTCTACCATTGTATTAACAAAGTGTATAAACTTATTATTTACATAATAACACCAACATCTCATATAGATTTACAAATTGGCATTTCTGTGGGTATTATACCCATATCCAGTTACATAGACAAATTTATATTTATTTAAATTTACATTCAAATTTAAAATAATGATTTAATTAAAATTTTGGAAAACCTTTTATGAAAGGTTTTATATCTAATCTTAATTTCTAAAAGGAAAAGAATTAAGGAGGAAGGAAGGGATGGGGAGGGAGATTAACTGCCTTGATTGCTTGTGAAGAGCGGAGCTTTGGTTGGGACAGCGGAAATTGATACCAACCACCCTTTGTTATGTCAGCTGTTTTATCCCCCAGATATTGTAAGTCTTGGTCCGCCCCGTCCTATTCAGACGCCACCGTATTTTGAGAAAGATTTATTCAGAGGTTTGGTGGTAGGGTATTATTTAATCAAAAGTGTGTGTATCCTATGGTTTTCTTAAAATTTACGGAAATGTATTATTTACTATCAATATGTCAAAAAATTACATTCCGTTTTTTAAATCTATCAATTGGGTCAATTTTCATCAGTTATCTTCTCACTGGCTGGCTTGTAAAATTGTTGTCATCAGGAAGCTCCATGTGTTAAAATGAACAAGACTTTGTTCTCCCGAAAAAATTATGCTGTCATTCAGTGCATCCTGCTAAAAGAATAACTAAAACTATTTCTCCAAACTTAAACTTAAGTGCACACACTAACTATTTGTTATTCAAATGGAATTGTGTGAAATATTGGGTTTTTTAACTACTTTTTGATATAGTGTTTATTTATTTTGCAGTTTTTTTTCTTTGCTAACATATCTGCTAATTTTTTTGTATGATCCATGATCAATGGAAATTGTGTAAATGTTTCAATTAATTTTTTTGTACCTATCTTTAGGAATTATTTTAGTTTAGGTTTATATTCAGATCGGTACGTTTAACTATGGTTTTGGTGGGAATAAATTGTGCTAAATGGATGAGAAAAACGGAAAAAGTGTGAAGCAGTCTCGGACTGGTGCTTAATCTAGTAAACAATTCTAAATTAACAACAGAAACCCAATTATCCGTGAATATTATTTTATTTTGTAATTTGATTGGTTAAATATAAAAATTTTTGAGGAAGTGATTCAAATCACCGGAGATGTAAATGCCGTTTATTAGCGACCTGTTTTATTACTCTCTGCAGGAAATTGAAAATATACATTATGAAGTTATATCAGTTATATTGTTGATTATGTAAAAGGATGAATCGAAGTTACACTACTTAAGCTAGGCAAAATGGTTTCATAAATAAAAATCGACACGACCGCAAATACAAAAAGTTACTGGCATCCAATAATTGAAAACTTAAATCGTATATTTCATAACAAGAGTCGAAAGTTGATCATTGCATGTTCGAGGCCATATGTTTGAAGTGCAAGATTTATCGAGCACTTCAAATATGGTCGAGGATATGCAAAACCACTTTCGCTCGTGTTTTGAACGATACTCTTTGCTACACAACAAAATCTATTTTTTTATAAAATCAGATATTTGAATATTTCCTTATTACAAAAAAAAGAAAAAACTCGCAAAAACGTACAAAACATTTCAAAACTACAATTTTTTAGTTTACGGCTTTTATTTAAAGTTCAAAATTGCTTAATAATAATCAGGGCATAACTTAATAAACATAAACATGGTAACAACTAGGAATAAGCTCCTTGTTTACTTCGTCTGCTCTACTTTTTAACGTAAAACGGCATGACACTGGTACCTCCATTTTAGTAATGACTAATTACTCAAATCAAAGTGTCAAAGTCTAAAATGAATAAGAGCAATTTCTGAAACTTTAAGATCTGCATTTCATTTTAAGGCAACATATTAGTTGTGTCAATGTATGTAGACTGTATTTTACATAACGATCAATAATGCTCGGGGGCAGATCGAACGAGTAGGAGTGGGCCTATACTATCTTGAAAAGGCATTCAGTCATGACCAGTTGTAAGTCTCTTTCAAACAGAAAATAGTTCCATAACTTTTAAAGGTATGAAAATGAACCCAAGTCTGATGGACAACCTACGTTGTTTGGAAGGAACAATTTTAATGGGAAGATTTCTTTACTATTACACAAACGATTTGCCTTATTACATAATAAGAAATATACTGCCGACTCATGTTATTTCATTTGATTACACTTTCGTCACTGATATCAAATATGGGTTATATGATAATAAAAAAATAAAATTTGAAAAGAAAATTTCTTCTAAAACATGCCATTTGTTTCGTCTTTAAATTTGCCAATTACTTTTGTGTTTTTTCGTTATAACTTTCGATGGTTTCTCGGATAGTCTGAGAAATTAGTCTTCTTTGTATGGGAAATTTCGTAAATCTTCATTCTTGACCAAAGCCTTAATCCAGTACGCGAACGCATCAGAATCCATATAGCTAATACCAAAATTATCTCTTCCGTAATAGTTTAACATTTTGTTAAAATGAAAATTGTACATGTGAGTTTCGCTGATGTCAAAAATTAAAAACTTAAATTGCCTATTAGACTGCATAGCTTATATGCTGCGGAGCAGAACAGGCCCTCTGGTTCTGATTGATCATCCATCAGAATGATTCCAACTAGGTTACATTACTGGACTAATTAATCTCAGTTCAGGATGATGTTCCGATTTCCTCTTCTTGCGTGACAGGCCGATGTTAATGTCGGGGGCCGATGGTTGTGGTGGTTTGGTAACATTGGGGGGGGGGGGGGGGTAGAGTGGGATCGCGTGTCCACCGGCGTCCAGTTTCTAACCAGTAATCGTCTTATTTATCTCAGGGCTAATTTTAGGGGATCTACAGCAATTTATTAAAAAAAGTTAGTTAGATTACGAGTCCACTTTATCAACTATACAGACCACGTTGATATAAACTAATTTATTTATTTTATTTTTATTTCTTTTACAGTATGGACGAAAATAAATTAATTCTTCTAATATAATTCTGACTCATATTTCACTTGAGTAAAATATATTTGTTATAAAAATTATAAAACCATGGTCTTGATTAAACAAATGTATGGCAATTGATTGTATGGTTATCAGAAAACAAAAATATAAACTGAAGCAGTATTCATAAGAGCATACTGAAAGATAATACAGTTTAGTATAATAATTAGATTTATAGCTTTAATGATCATGTTTGTTTTGCAGCATAGCGCCATTTTAAAACTTTAATTAAGGTTAAACTATGCTTATATTAATTATTTACGCTAAACGAACCTCATACATTTTTGTAATTTTTAGAAGCTTTATTAACTTTCAAATATTATCTTATCTAAAATGCTTTTATTTCTCAAATAATTAATTAAAAATAGGCCTATTTATAATAATTTAAATAATTATAAAATAATAATTAATAAATAACGAATAATTTTTCTCAACCATTCACAGCTTTTATTTATTGTGTTGTGCAACTAATGGTCAAACCACACAAAAGTTTATTATAACTTAGGCCTACCAAATTAGTTTTGAATGTTATTTTGTATACACCACTATTTACGACTAACTGGACTAAGTCCTAAAAAAGTAAATAAAGTAATAATACCCCCCGTCGCAGCAGACCTGCGTACTCAGCGAATTTCCAAAGGATCTTGAGATTTTGTATTTTCCCCATAAACCCCTTAGGAATGAGTATGTAGGTTTGCTGCCATAGGATGTTGTTAGAAAATGTTAGTTTTGTTATAAAATGTAATAGTTAGGTAAGGTAAATATCAAATTGTATCAATATTCGACACTTTAAAATTTTTCCCATAAACCCCATGGGGGTGAGTATGAACGCCATATAGTTGTTGTAAGCAAATATCAGTTAAACCCTACCTAGTGAACGTACATACCAAATTTTATCAAGTTATTCCAATAAATAAGTGAGATACAGGGTTTTGTTAATTCCCCATAAGAATAACATGGAAAACATATTTTTGGATTTTCTCCGCAACCTGTTAAGCCATGTTAAGAATTCAAAATACTAAATTGTTTGTTTTTTAAGCTCTTTTAAATGTTTTTATTTAAAATTGTTGAATTTTAAAAACTAAGGTCCAAAAATGCCAAAAACCCATTTTTGACCCCTTTGAAACCCCATAAAACCCCGTTCCCATAACCCGATCATGCTGGTTTGCGAACTCATGAAAATAGACCTGGTCTTACACCTTCATACCAAATTTCATCAAAATCGGAGGTCCCCTTCAAAAGTTATCAGTACCACGGACACATATATATATATATATATATATATATACATATATATGAAAATGAACGAACGGTATTTTTGGCCTCTGGGAACCTCAAAATGAAAAAGTAACATGGTCCCGGGCTTAGGTCTTACCATGGCTACTACCGTAATAGCGTATTCCCTATAGGGAAATTCGCTAAAAGTTAAGTAAATGTAAACCATATATTTAGGTTGAAATGCTCTACCCGGGTGTATTACAAAGAAACGATTTCTTAGTAAATAAAATTGATAAAATTTAACCAATATGAAAAATCTCTAATTTTCCAAATGTTAAAAATATTCAGAATTATAATTTTTGAGAATGAAACAGTCAAGCCGTTAAACAAAACCACAAGACCTAAGGATATTAATTAATAATAATAAATTTAACTAGAATCCCAGACAACAAAGGACTGGCTTTAAGTGGTTCTTGCCTAGCCATTGAATGGGAAGGTCCGTATTGTGTCGTGGAGCTCTCGGACAGACCCTCCGACCGGGAATTTATGCAGTACTGAAATTACCTGAATTAAAACAGCCAAGCTCACGGCTTTGAAATGAATATCGTGTTTGATATTAAAAGCTTTTATAACACTGATCAAAGCCAGGTGAGTGGGTTCAGTTGGATGTAACCGTTTACAGTCGCCATCTGTGAAAGGTAGCTTTTAATTGATAAAAGTAATACAACATCTGTAATCAATCGGGCTCAGATTTATTAAAATGGTTGATGTCTGCGTTTTTTTTCAATCACATTCTATTAGTTTCTTAGAGTTTAAAAATATTCTTTTATTGGTAATTTTTTACATTACATAACAGACAAGGTTCTCGACATTTGGAGTATTCTTATTGTTCGATAATTTTAATTGATTGATTTTTTACTATCATGATGCTCATCGAAACCCTCTAATTGTTACAGCAGTGTAAGTTATACGTGAAGTTAATTTTCATTCAATATAACCATTAAACTACACTATTAAATGGTAGAGTAAGGCCTCATCTAGCAGAGTAAAGAAACTCTATGGCAAAAGTAGTGGTAAAGATCCAAAACAAAAATTCAATTTACTGTAGTGAGAACGCGTACGCGATATTGTTGGGCCATAAAGCTGGGACAAATTCGTTGGAAAGAAGAACGGAGGGAATTGATAGCAAATGTGTTAGGTCAAGACGCCGGAAATCGGTTTTCGGATGTGAGTTTGGAGAAAGAAAAACGACGGCAATCGACGATGGCACAACTATACCTAAATTTGCTTAGTTTAGCCATCCTTCACCTATCACTTTATTAATTGTACATTTATTATTTAATTAAAGTTAAATCGAGTAAAGTGCTAAATATACTGAAGCGCCGAAGACAAATTATTGATTAGAACAGATACCATAGAACCCGTAGAACTTACTAAGGATATAGGTAAGACGGAATCACCTCAGGAACGGGATTGTTACTTTCTTACTAGTGTTTCATAATGTTACTTTCAAAAATACTCAATTTCCCCTCAGTGCTTGTTTTAATTTTCACTATGGATTGAAGTCTGATTTATTATTCACCAATTATTTTATTTAAACTATTTATTCATCCGAAGCATATTTCTTAACACAACTCAACGATAATGAATCCTACTAGTTCCAGGTTATACTATAAAAATTTTTAAATGTTTCTCATATCAAAAAAATTTTGAATGTTTTCGTTTTTCCTATATTGTCAACAAATCCAATCTAAACTAAATCTTATTACAAAAAAATATTCCATGCTTACCAAGGAAACCCTTATAAAATACTAAAATACTTACACTTTTGCTCATAGTAATAAAACCTACATTTTAATAGTAGTTTCAAAAAGTGATGTTTTATTTTCATGGTATATAAAGACATTTTAATTAGATTCAAACACAGCTTGTTAATTGCTGTATGCTAATCATTTATACTTGGATAAACCGTAAAATGTACTAAATTTAAAAATGTTAAAACAAATAATTCGGACAAAAGTTTACAGTAAAATTGCATATATTTGAGTTTTACTTCTTGCTTTGGAAGGACAATGGTTTTCACCCGTTGATCAGTTGTTCTTGAAGGTGGAAGAACATTTTTCTTAAATCTTAAATATAAAACTTAAATATAAAGTAGAATTTAAATATGTAGAATGAATAATTATAAATTTATATGATGTTTCTTTTAGGATTGAAATATATGCTAATCAATTTATAAATTATAATTATCATAAAGCTACAATATTTGAAGAAACACACAATTAAATGGCAGAGTAAGGCCTCATAAACATCGAGGCAAACCCCGTTTATCACCCTTAGTCAGCTCTTTTGATTTTTCATTTAATTTATTTGGGGGGTTTCTAATTAATCAGGGTTTTTATCATGCGTTTATAAATAAATCAAAGTGCGTTTCTCAGTACGAAAGATCAAATGTGTCATATTACTAATGACTTTAAATAAAAATATTCAGTGTTTGTTTATATTTTACTAACAATCTAATTGAGTATGGAACGTTTGACTTATTTTGGCCGAAAGAAGCTGATTCCCAGCAGCTCATTTATCAACAATCAGTATATTAAATGTAATAGCCTAGACATTATGTAACAAAGCACTTTATTTGCTGACGAATGTTATTTTCATTAGTTAGTAATGAAATGAACGTACCGGTATTGTACTAAAACTGTCAGATAATATAATAATAAAATATGTCATGACGTAGCCTTTTTCGGAAACATATTTCCTTCCATATTAATAACTAGCATACCCGGCATGCCCTGCAATGCCAACCTGAGGAATTTTTTGCCCTTCAGGTTTAGCCAGTTCGCTACGCTTACACGCCGCAAGTCTATAATATCCTCTAGTTTTTATTACCAACCTCCCCTCAATAATTGAAATGAGAACAGCTGTTAACAACCTTCCATAAGAATAACATGGTAACTTTAAAGATGTGTGGGGTGGAGGTCTATGGAGGAATATGGATAAAAAAGTATACTATATGTTCTTCCAGGTTCTAAGCTACATTCAACAATTTTAACAACTTTCAGCCAAATCAGTTCAGCTGTTTTCGAGATATAAGGAGTGTAACTAACACGACTTTCTTTTATATATTAATAATAAATAAAGTAGTTGTTACATTAAATATAACATTATTATAAGTAAAAAATATACATGTAAAATTAAGGTGCTGTTGTTGTTATTTAGAATGTTTGTGAAATTTTTATATTAGTAACAAAAGTTTTTGTTTGTAGGAATTTACCAAATTTTTTACAAAATCATTTTTGAGGATAGATAAGCCTACATGTTTTAGCTTTGCGAACTAGTTAGATGTTTATTTGTGATTTTACATTGAGGTATGCGTGGTTCTTATAAACTATTATTCTAGCAAACAATTATGTAATGTTTTCTCGTTAAATCTTCTATTTATGGGTTTTTAAATACAATAATGATCTTAATGTTGTGATTCCGTAAACCTAAAATTATAAAATGTAATGTAAATTCAATTCAGAACCTATTTCCTTAAACAGTTTCTGCAATTTAAACTTATCAACGTCATATATTTTTAAAACTTTCTCCTCTAACTAAAATTTAATATTTTAGGTGCGATATAACAAATTTTATGTATTTTGTTTCATGATATGATTATTGATTTGCTCTATTTTGATATAAATTTTAACTGTATTGCTAATAAACTTCTAAGTCATTTTGTAACGAACTTGTCGACAACCATTTAACGGAACGGCTAGTGGGTCATGCCCGACCCCAGCTAATTTAACTCTACTCGTGTTAAACCCCGCTTGCAAGTTCAGTGTGTGCAAGTTGTCGTGGACGGTGCGCGGCATTATCCGCTTTGAATTGCTAAACAGCAGCACAGTAGTAGCGGTAACCAGCTCTTCTGGCTACGACAGTAACATCAAAGTTGTATTAACAACACCACCGGTACTCAATTAGCAAACTAATATCCAAACTATGTTAATTAATAGACAACCGTCCCAATGGTAAAATGTATTTTCAAGTTGTATTAATTCAAGTAAAATATTAATGCAAGTTTTTTCCTTCAAAATAAAGGTTAGAAATAATTGAATAGATTGAGGTCTCTGCTTACCTTCAACATTATCTAAATATTATAAGGTCAAAATTATTAATGAATCGTTACCCAGATTAAGCGAATAAAGCCTAATTAATCAGTGTTATATAATAGTTATATACATTTTTATTAAATTTAAATAAAACCCCTTTGTTGTGTAATGAGAAATATCCTGGTGTACTCAGTTTTAGTAAATTAGATAAATCTGTAATTACAAAAAACGTAAAATAATTACAATTGCACACTATGAGTTATAATGTTGTGTTATGAAGTTTGTTGTTGTCATTTAAGCTTGTAATACAAAAAGTTTAGAAAAACCTATATTGGCAGACAGCGAGTCAGCCAATAGCTTACTTTTAAATACAATTACCTAAAAATTACCTAAAAATCAATATTTGAGTAGATAATAACCCTATTAAAACAACAAATATTAACGAGATTAAAATGTATTTAAGTACGGTTATCTCATAAAGTAACTTTTTATTTCAACTAATTTGTTGAATTGTTTTCTGAATAATTTTACCAACTATATTAATATTAAATTTATATTTAGTATTAAAAATCCATAGTAAAAATTTTAATAAAACCATTAAAATTATTCCCTCTATTAAAGGTTGTTTACTAACATCATGCTAATAGAATAACTGCATATCTTTTAGGTTACGTAACATCTCTAGTTTATAGAGAGGATGGTAATTTAGGTCGAGAGAAAGGTCGTTCGTACGACAAGTAAATTAATTGGTCCATAACTCACAGGTTTGTCAGGCGAGAATCTCATTAATTTCATAATACGAGACTTGCAGTTTGGCACCCAGTACCGACCCTAAATCTTTTTGATTTTTTATATTTTCGTACAAGGTTTGCCGCTTCACTGTATAACGTTGGACATTCGTGTCTTTCTGGGGCAATTAAGCATTACTGTTCTACAATAGATATTTTTAAGAATTTAAAACTCAGTTCACACTCAATAAAACTTGTAAAGTGTCATTTAAGTTCATACAAATTAATAATAAACAACTACTGGTCTTACCTGTAGTACATGGTTATCATAACAATGCCAGGGATCCAGAAGGACACCGAAGATGAGATGATGGCATAGTAGTCGTTGACCACAAATATACAAATAGACGGGTGTTTCTTGCGAAACTCCTGGTGCGCGGCGGTGGTGTACCACCCCATGAAAATGGGGGTAAACGAGATGGCTGCCGGCATGAGCCACACGTTGGCAATCATGAAGGAGACAGTCCTGTGTGTCATGGTAATGGGGTACTGCAGCGGCCGCACTATGGCGTAGTACCGGTCCACACTGATGCAGCACAAGTGCAGGATGGACACTGTGCAGAAGTACACGTCCAGGGAGTTCCACACGTCACACATAAACTGATCGAACATCCACTTCCCGGTTAGTTCGACGGAGGCGTTGAACGTCATCGCACAGAGAGCGACTAGCAGGTCGGCCAGCGCCAACGAGACGACGTAGTAGTTGGTGATGATGCGCAGCTTGCGATGGCGGAACACGCTGATGATGACGAGCGCGTTGCCAAGCACGGCACCGAAGATGATGGTGCCCATGATGAAGCCGCGGACTAGCAGCGGGCCGAGCGACTGGCCCTCGAACGCGGCGACCTCGGTGTCGGTGTGAGGCGGGACGGAGCTGTTGGTAGCGGTGATGGCTGGGTGGGACGCCATGTCGGTGACCATCGTCAGCGCTGGTCCGCCGGCGGCGACTGGGGCGGCGGGCTCATCCTGCAACAGGTGTAACAGTCATGAGCCGGGACGGAGATGTTGGTGGCGGTGATGGCTGGGTGGGACGCCATGTCGGTGACCATCGTCAGCGCTGGTCCGCCGGCGGTGACTGGGGCGGCGGGCTCATCCTGCAACAGATGTTACAGTCATGAGCCGGATGGAGCTGTTGGTAGCGGTGATGGCTGGGTGGGACGCCATGTCGGTGACCATCGTCAGCGCTGGTCCGCCGGCGGTGACTGGGGCGGCGGGCTCATCCTGCAACAGATGTTACAGTCATGAGCCGGACGGAGCTGTTGGTAGCGGTGATGGCTGGGTGGGACGCCATGTCGGTGACCATCGTCAGCGCTGGTCCGCCGGCGGTGACTGGGGCGGCGGGCTCATCCTGCAACAGGTGTAACAGTCGTTTAAGTAATTCCTAATCAAGGCAAAAAGGGTGACCTAGCCTAAGCCTAAATTGAAGAGGAGGTTCTTTAATGGGTAACCCCCTTCTTAGGGGAGTTCTACACTACAGGCTAGCCACCTGTGTGCGCAATCGCATTTTTCTTCTCCCACAAAAAAAAAACCTAGATAAAATACCATATTGATGATTGAACGCTAACGCACGTAAAATAATCACTTGGAGAATACTTTAATGTCTGTTTCTTATCACAATACTTAAAAAAAAATTGAAGAATTTTAGTCTCCCAAATGTATTACTTTTCGAAAATCGATTCCTACACATTTCATTTACAAATGTGTGAAATGTAAGAACTTTGACCTTTGACCGTCGCCTCGACCAGCTGACTCGTCGACAAGAGGGACGGCAGTCTGTTGCTCGCAAACCCCGAAACCAGAAGCATCGAGGGGCGCGGAATAATGGAGTAAGTACCACAACTTATTTCTAGGGGGGGGGGCCTTATTTTGGGGCAATTATAATTGGCAATTTTTATTAGGGACAAAAATTTCCAAATTCTAAATTAACAATATTGCATTCGTTTTTTTTTTTAGAATATTGTTCAGAAATTCATTATCAAATTCTTCAGAAATCGAGACTAGATAGGGGGATGGACGTGTTCATAGCCGTGAAAATATAAAATATTTCAATATACATAACTTAAGCACATCAAAGCTAACTAATATGGGAATTCAATAATTTTGATCGGGTTGTCAAATTAAAATAATTGGGGATCAGCACGCCTTGTCAAGCCGGTGTCTGGTGCACGTTCTGGACCCCGCATATTATGTAAACTATTCGTAAGACTAAGTAAAATAGTACCTCCCTTTAATTTTTGGAGTTTCCTGTTTTGAAAATCAACAGGTATTAGACCGTGTTAATATTGGTTAAATCTGTCTCTATTCTACGACTTAACATTTTTCCTTCCAAAAAGCCAACTACATAAAATAGTTAAATTAGTTTACCTACACGTAAGACAAATAATTAACAACAATGCAAAATAGACAACTTATTTAGAGGCATGCAGGGAATAGAAATCCTCTACGTCCACTGCCTTGTGCTTTAATGATAAAAGTAAAAAATATGTCGTTATACAACCATAGAGAAGTCATAATATGAAGAAAAATGAGAGTCGCTCTGAGAAGTAAAAAACACTGTAGATTTTTAACTCGCCAATTCATGAGTTATGCTCCATTTTCAGACGCAAAACACTGAATTGCAAGCAACTTTGGAGACACAGATGCAAGGCCATTGACTGCGCGAAGGCGAGAGAACGATCGATAATCCATTTACTCTGTCGTGCCAATGGAAGGGAAACAGAGTGAATAGTGTATTTTCATATCCGACTACACCAGGAACCATGGTGAAAATGTTAAAAAAATAATCACTGTCGTGTTATTATATTAAGTCAAAAAGCTATGATTACTTAGGTGTGTTGATAAAATATTTTAAAAAATAATTAAAACAATCTATTGTGTCGTTTTGTTAGAGTTCAACAGTTTTCACATTTAATTTGTTCGGTATTAACAAATAGATTAATATTTTTATGAAATGAATCGTTTCATACAGGAGTGCTGAAAATCCTGAGAACGGCTTGATATTTTTATAAAAAATTTAGATAGAAGTTTAAAACTCAATTAAATTAACATACAATTAAGGGCTAACCTACCTAAGAACCTTATAACTGAGTGTCCAAGTCTCATGAGGGTCGGCCCATGAAGTGTCAGTAGAAAATATTAAATTTAAAAATAGGTTGATATGTACATAAAATTAAAGGTCCCACTTAGTAGAGTAAAGAGCTTCAAACTCGACCTCAAATGGATGCCAGAGCCTTAAATGACAGGCAATCGATCATCTCAATGGAATTATATTGATGAAACTTAAAAGTTAAGTAACATCTGACATACTTGACCTTTTGAGATCGGGTTTGTAGCATATTATTTTAAAAAGAAAAATACCTTTTAAATGAAAAATACAATTTAACATTGGATGAACTTTTCTTCAATACTGCCTCTAGGGGATATGATGTCACTGAATGTCTTACAGGAAAAGTCATTGGCATACGTCTAATAGATTTTAATTTGAAAGGCCTTTACTTTCTAGTAATATGCCATAAGCCTGACCACAAAAAATGAACACTGTCAAATTTATGAAATTTTTAAGTGTAAACAATTGGCGTATTATTTTATTAAGAATGTTGTTTGCCTGCCATTTAACACATGGTTCGTTAATCCATGTGTGGGTCGGGTTGAGGCACTGTTCTCTACTAAGTGAGACCTTTCTATCAGTACAAACCTTCATGCATTAACAAATATTCCGCCCCATTTTATTCATCATAACGATGTCATCAATGCAATTTCCCCAAATATGAAGGCAATAAAAGCTAGAAGCCCTGGGCATAAACCGATCCAGGCCAAGACCGGCGATTGCCTGGAGGCCCTCAGTGCGACGCTTTGATGTGGCTCTTATTGTGCTCAATATCTGAGAGGGGAATGCGTCTTTGATTTTTCAACTCTTTCAATCTTGTCTATTACATCGTCGGGCAATCAATCTAACAAATGGATTTTCGATTAGTATTTTTGCAAAGAAATTTCAAATGGTTATTTCATGTTTTTCAACACGCGTTGGCATAATCGATGGCACACACAAGGGCATAATCAATGGTTCACACATGGGCATAATCGATGCCTTTTTTTGAGCATTTCCCATCATTTAGTGAAATACTATTTTATATAATAACACATCTTAAACTGATACTATACTTATTTAAATATCTATCTTTTTTCAGTATAAAACATTATAAGTGACGAAAAAATTAGGCTGCTTTCTGTGAGAATAATTTTTTTACATTTATTTTGGTAGCCTCTTCAGAAAGAGTCTATTATGACAAATATTTTTGATTCTGTGAGTATCTACGCCATTGACTTTTTTAAGTTTTGATGGGGAACTATCTATACCCTAGCTTGTTACCATGTAACATTTGTTAGAAAGCATCATTAATTAATAGGCCAATGTCAAATTTCAACAGGGTCCGGAAATTTCAACAGGGTCCGGAATAGAACATTAAGCAGATACTTTACTTTTCGCGGGATCGAGCCAGCAACCTTTGGATTCAAAGGCGAGCATTGTAACCACTCATTTATCCAGCCAATTAAGAATATGAAGAAGTCACAGCGATTGATGACAAAAACTCAATCAGGGGGCGTAACATAATTGCTTTAGACATGAAAACAAATGTAGGATGTATTTTTTTATTTATTTTTTTTTAATAAGATTAGAACAAAGTAATACTAGAAGAAAACCTCAGAATATAAAATACCAAGTTGGAAGATTAAAAATTATTGATTGATTAATTAGTTGGTTATGAACAATTTTTAATTTATTTCTAATGGTTTTTGACAAAAATCAAGTTGAATAAAAATAAAAATTTCTGTATTTTATTATTACCAGTTAAAATTGCTATCAAATTTTAAGTAGTAATTTATACTTACCAAACAAAGTAATAGGACGTTAAGTATTCTTTTTGTTAGGGTACACATTGGTAAGAAAATGAAATATAAGTAAATGAAAGAAATATAAGTAAATGAAAGTCTTTAATGACACAAAGTATTTCCCCCTAAATGGAGTTATAGTATCGAAAATGTTTATGTGGTTTTAATTACCTAAAATATCAGCCGCTCACCATTTATTTGTACCTTTCTTAACTATATTTGTGTTTCGGTACATTGAAATACATATGTCATTTAGTATTGTAATAAATCACTAATACTACGTTTTTATAAGCAAGTTTCTTTAAAGATGTAAGATTCACAGACCCTTATCATAATTAACACTGAGCTTGAAAGTAAACAACATGACGTTCAAGCACGGCAAGGCAAAGAGGAGAACTCATTTGTATAAAGTATACAAGTAGACGCGCGGCACTGAAACTTCAAAGCAATAAGTTGACGCTCCACTAGACTGAAACTTGGAGCGATATTGTTACATGATATGAACATTGAATAAAATGTTTTTGTAAGTGTTGAAATAACATCTATATGTATCTCCCGTGTACTTGGGTTTGCCAGAATCATAGGGTTTTAAGAAGCTAAACAGAGGTTTTCTGAGATTCTATCAATTTTATGGGGGCTTCTGATTGTGCAAACTCTAAAATTGATTGCAATGGTTAAAGTTTTTTCAAAAGAGCCTGAAATAGACAAGACTGTAAAAACCGTCACGGTGTTGCCGCTCAGCTTAGCTACTTCATGAACCCCTTAAAACCGGCACCATGATTACAATTGATAAAGTCTTTTAATAATTTGATGTTTGAAAAAGTATGTCCGGTCTCCAATGCATGGTTGGCCATTGCTTATTTTTCAGATCTATTAAATTTCAAATGCTTAATAGGTTTTTTCACAATTTTGACATTTTATTTCGTATACACACAATTTTTCATATTTTTTATTGCTGCTTTAGGATTCAATCCAATATATTTTAGTTTTAATTTGAACGAAATCCTTTTTTTTATTTAAGTGGTTTCAGAAGTCTTTTTGAATGATTGTTCTATAAGAGTCATATGGAATACGGTCTATAAATAGGAAACAGTCTTAACTATTTATTAAGATTTATTAAAAAAATAAAATCAGGCCCATCATGTAGGCTATATGTACATTTGTTCACGATTGCTTAAAAAAATTCTCTTGCTGAAATCCATTCAAGTGACAATGTGAACTTAAATAACGTTCCGCTTTATGTAGGAAAATCTTTTTAAACATAAATACACCAACCCTTATTTAGGGTTATTTAGGGGTTTAAAACACGACTTCACTCGCATTTTGAGCTGAACAATCAAGTGATTGTGATGAAAAACAGCCGCGTGGCCGAATGTTGGGTCAGTGTAAATATTTGAAACTCTCTCGCCTCCGAAAGTGGACACACAAACCACGTGCTCCTTTGTGTTTAGAGGTAAAGCAACTAAAAAAATACAACACTACACTGGTTGCATTCGATAAACTCAAAAACTATAATGTAATAAGCATACAATTCAATGTCATTAATTTTATTCACTAATTATATTGTGTATGAAGTGGAGAAAAAGTATGTGAATAATAATGAGTTGTCTACTAGTAAACTCATAATATGAAAACGTTATCATAAATTTATCACGACTTTTCAAAACTGAACCTATGTAAGAGGTTTTATTATTACCAACTATATAAAATTGGAAGCTTTAAATACCTCTTAACTTACTTTAATTTATATAAAATATTCATTTGATGCTAAATACATGCACATGCATTTAATAACATCCATATCATTTTCATAATTTTCTTTGCCTTAACCTTGTTCATTTCAATTAATGTACCATGTTTTTTTTTATACTATTGGCATGGTTTAGATTTTTTTAATACGAGGTATATTAAATTTAAACAAATCTATAGATTATAAATAAATTGAAAAAGCTCTAGTTTTGAAAAATATATCATCGTATTGCATAAGAAGTTGATTGTAGTATAAAAATACTAAAATGTTCTTTCTTGTACTGAGTATTAACATTATTATTAAAATTTATTTGTCAATCATATTATTAAAACTCGTAATCATAACTTATAATAATAGGTTACTCAATACTAAAAATATAAATTAAACTTTTGGTTTAAGCATATTTCGGCTTAATATCTAAAGTCGCCTTCAGCTTATTAACAAAATAAGATAAGTCATGAATACCAAATGACAAATTAAACACACCTTAAAATTTAGCAACTTTATGGGTTTAGTTATATATAACCATATTTTATAAATCGCATTCAATCTGTAATGTGCTATATAAAAATAACAATTTAGAATTTTCAAGTGCAGTCCTTGTTTCATCAGTGGAATATAGTATATTGGGCTTATCGTAGCACTTGGTTGGGAGATACTTTTTCCATATTTTGTCATGTAAGCAGCTTCTTTCACATTTCGTATTTCCCAATTACTTCCTTGAGTAAAATCTCCCAACTAAGGGTCACAATAAGCCCTATGTTCAACTACTATTGCATTTAAAAAGTCTAAATTTTAATCCTATTTAAAATTAAGAACATTTTACATAGTACATAACAATTCGAATTTGATTTATAACTTAAGTTGCTAAATTTTTACATGTGATTAATTGTAATTTTGTATTCATGCCTTATCTTAGTTTGTTTTTTAGATACTAAGATGGCTGTAGCTATTAAAACGAAATGTACTTATTTCAAAAGTTTTATTTTTATTTTTAGTGGTGGGTAACTTACTCTTACAAGATATGTTTGATACGACGATCAAGAATAATAGATAATGAAAATTCTAACTAATTAATGAAAGATTAATTAAAACTTAATAGAGACATATATCAAAATATATTGACAAAAATAGACAATAAACTAATTGTTTAACGTCACTCAACAATAATTTAAATTGTTCACATTCAACATGCATGGCTATTAATAAAATAGTGGTTACATAACAGGCACTCCAATTTCAAGCCGAGCACAAAATTTAATCAAGATGCTCATAAATTTCATATTAACGTGCTTTCGCTTTGGAAACACTAATAATAGATAACTGGAAACCATTTTCGCTGGGAAAAGTTAAACTTCAACGATATAAATTTATATAAATCAAATTGATTTATTACCCCGCTTAAATTAACTAAATATTGTGCAGTTTCATCAGATTACCCCCAATAACACTTACACTTTGACCTTTCCCTCTTAAATTATACACTGCTATTGCATTTAAAATGTATATTTTTACAGTTTTGTTCTACTTTTTTAAAAACATTATTTTGTTTAGAATTTAATGGATGTAAATCTAATTGTTTGAGATACATCTAAATTTCAATATAAGAGTAGTGAAGGATCTAGGCCTTCGTTATTTGGAGATATAATTTAATAAATTAATTTGTTGAACAGCAAAGTAATATATATATATATCGTATGGCATTAATAGCCAGCCACCAACTTCAGAAAAATATAAAACATTCTCTGCGGTGCTTAGCACCTGCGTCAAAACATTTAAAAACTAAACTAAAAACATAAAGTTATGATCTCTCTTTATAAAGCTAAATCCAGGGCGCTAAGCCATTGCAGCCCAGCTTCACTTGCACAATGTAGCCCAATCAATCCTTAGGGGAAAGCACTCAAAGGGCACTCATTGACTATGTGAGTCATAGTCTGGAACTCCGCTCCACAGCGGCATGACTGGTCTTCTGTCATTCCCCATTTGTATTTCCAATAATTACATCTTCCCACACCAGTGCGGAATCGATCGAGAACAGTCCACTGCTTCCGAGGAAGATCCATACCACTTACTGCTAAGGTTGGGTCAGCAATTAAAAATTGATTCCGGCCTTGGAAAGAGTCCCAGGAGGAAGTCCAGTCGGTATGGATGGAAAAGTTTGTCTCCGTCAACTGGGATGCTGTCCGCAGTGGTGGTCTTCTGGACCTCAATCTGCCCATCTCCTGGGGTAGGTAATCATGGATGGGTAGCTGTAGAGCAGATACGATCTAATTATATTCCCTAGTAAGTGCCTCCCTTCGTCTTATTTCAGGTGGAGCGATATTACACAGCACTGGGAGCCAGGGTACAGGTGTTGCCATGAGTGTACCACTTATGGCTCTCATAGTCCTGTACAGTTGGACGTACAGGACTATGAGACATGCCCACTGTTCAGCCACACGGGAGCACAGTACGCTGCGGTTGAGTAAACCAGGGACAAAGCAGTGGTTCGCAGAACTTGTGCATTAGCTCCCCATGTGGAGCCAGCAAGGTGATGGACAATGTTAGTCCTAGCTCTCACCTTGGCTGCTGTCTTTTGTAGGTGGCTTTTGAATGTGAAAGACCGATCTAAAGAGACTCCCAGGTACTGTGGGTGATCATTGTGCTTTAGCTCAACACCGTCAAATACGATTTTAAGCTTTTGGTGGGCTAGTCTATTGTTCAAGTGAAAGCAAGATACCTCAGTTTTAGTTGGGTTTGGATTTAGCTTCCAGGCCTTAAAGTATTCACCGAGGGTCTTGAGGTCATTTGTTAGTTCTTCCTCAGCATGTCGGAATTCCTGGTGCTGATAAGTGCAATATCATCCGCATAGGCAAACTTTAATGAGCAAGTGTCAGGCATGTCGGCAGTGTACACATTAAACAGCAGTGGGGCAAGCACTGACCCCTGTGGCAGGCCATCTTTAAGTTGCCTAAAAGTACTTTCCTAGTGTCCCAAATATACTTAATTCATCCTATTGGAGAGCATCGAGTTAAGGAGACGCAACAGGAAAGGGCAAGGAATCAGGTTATAAAATTTAATGAGAAGGCCTTTTCTCCAGACAGTGTCATAAGCTGCAGTAAGATCTAAGGAAGCAACAGAGGTTTTCAGTTTTCGCTCAAACCCATTCTCGATGAAGGAAGTATGAGCTAGAACCTGGTCACAACAGTTGCGCCCAGGCCTAAACCCAGCTTGTTCGACGGGGATGGTGGAATCCAGAACAGGGAGGATTCTGTTGTATATCAACCTCTCGAGCAGTTTATAACAGAAACTAAGAAGAGCTATGGGTCGGTAACTTTCTGGCAGTTGTAGATCTTTATTTGGCTTCAAGACAGCTATTATTTTCGATCTTCTAAATATACCAGGCAAGTCGCCGGTTTCCCTTATGGAATTAAAAACTGCAAGAAGCCACTGTCTAGCCTTTTTACCCAAGTGTTTTATGAACTCCGGGAAGATTTCATCCATACCTGCTGCTTTGGCAATTGGCATAGCATCAATCGCCACATCCAGCTCATCCACTGTGAAAGGTCTTGAGACTTCCAATGGCGCTTGCCGACTTTCCTTAATTTCATTAAGCTTAAAATTTATTTTCCTATCTGCGGACGTACGCACCGGTTTAGATTGACAGGAGAGGCGTTTTGCAATAACACAACGCAGTGGGGGAATGAAGTTGTTCGCGTCCGCAGCATTCCATTAAAGCACGTACTCCCTGGGTGGTGCTAAACGAACAACAACTTTTTGGCAGCTGAACTATCACGCGAGTGATCTCTCAGCTATGCCAGCTGCCAGACCAAATTAAAAGTAATATATAGGAAACATATTATAAAGAAAATATGAATTTTGTTCTGTTTGGAGACTCTTTCGTCTACATAACATTACATTTTTATGGCTTTCATTACTATAATGTAATAAAAATTAAAAATATTCAATATAAGAAGGATAAAATTGCCTTAACTATTAGGTTAACATGAATTAGTATGTGCCAGAAAAGCACCCAAACCCATTTATTTCCTTAAACTCTTCTTGAAATTGGATCCTTTAGAGTTTATAACAAAGTTGTTTTATATCCTATTTATGATTCTTAGATGCGGAAGGATGCCGCCCTTTCATTGAAAAGCCGTAAATGATGGAAAATACAAAAGTATTAAAATAATAAAAGCCACCAACATTAATAGAAATAAAAGAAAGTCGTTTGTAAGCCAAGTGCAAGAAATATAGTTTTAAAACTATTTATACCGTAGTGCTATGGAGTGATCTATAAGATATATTTTTAAATCGATTTTTTATATGGGAAAACTTATTCATCTCTACATTTACATTTAAAATAAAATAAATTTAAAAACAACTTATAACAGTGTACACCTTTCGAGGTCGCTTCTTTCCACTTTACGTTTATTTATAACTTTGTATTGTATCATTTAAAATTCATGCGAAAGGAGCATAAAATGTCATGCCTGTTGGAGTAATTGTTGAATCAACAAACGCAAAGGTTATTAATACACAATGTGGATGTAAAGGGATGGCCGGCGGCTCGGGCGACCGCGACGTCTGGGACGGACTACCAAGCTCTAATTAGGACGCTTTGATCCTGGTAAATGTGCGGAAAATCAACCTCAAAGACAACGAGCTCTGTGATGAATTCAATAAGCTGAAATTGCCGGCTTTGATACTGTATGTGAGCGCTTTCTATTACCACAGCAACTCTACAATTTTTATGAATTTTTATTCTATAATTTATTTTTAGAAATTCGAAGTTTTTATCGTCCTTAAGACTAAGACGCAACAGGTTCAGTAATTATAATTTATTTAGTGAAAGCTTGTAATTGATTGCTTAATATTAAAGAAGATAGTGTTTTACTGTATCTAAAAGCTGTTTAGGAGTAGTCTTGGGGAAAGATTATGTTGTTTTTATCATTACAAATTATATTCCAGAGATTACGATAATATTTAATTTTTAAAATTGCAATTTAAAGATTAAGTGTTTTTGCTGCTCCAAAATTAACTTTATTAAAAATAAACATTGAGGTGTAAAGTAGTTTTTTGTCCAGAGGAGAACTCAGTAATACTAGTGATAACATTTACATTACATGAATACAACAACATTGAAGAGACATATGTACACAAGGTACGAAACTGATGTTGGCCAAGGTAACGTATATGTCGAAGTCACATGTAACTAGTTAATAAACAAAATTATCCTTTTTTTTAACCTTTCATAAAATGGCGTCCGTTTAGCGTATCATTACCAAGATCAAAGACTAGTGTTGAGGTTTTGCGTTTCAACTAGCAACTTAATTGGATGTCCGAAACCCCAATGTAATCCAACTGGTTTGTGGTTTGGGCTCCATGTCAACCTACAACTGATAATGCCTCGATAGCGACGGGTCATCAATCATTAACTTATAATCCTGGTTATTATCTGTTTCATTGCTGGGCAGAGTATCGAACTTGTTCCACCACCACAATGTGTATTCAACCGTCCGACATTAAGTATATTATATAAAAGTTAAATAGCAGTTGACTGTATGGTTAACAGCTCTATTTCATACTTTTGCTTTGGTGAGACATTTTACCTGCTAAATCTATTAAATACGTTTAGAAAATCATATTCTATGAAGAAGCCTTTTCCATTAAAAGCAAAATCACCGACATGGATTTCATAACTTTAAACTTAAACTTACAAAACATAAAAAGCCTTAACTGCAATGACCTAAAATAATGTTCTAAGAAAAATATTTCGACTAAACACAAACCAATCCATTAAACATTAAAATTAACCATAAATCCAGACATATTTAAGAACGATTCGTGATGCCCATTTATTGTTCCAGAATTTAAACCAGGATTAGCTAGTAGTGCTATTCGTGCAAATGGTCACATCCATCCTACATCACAAGGCATCACATCCATTCTACTCATCCTTCGTTCATATTAACCTTAACATACGAAGCGAATAATTGTGTTTTAATCAATTAAGTGTCATAATCATATATTTTTCTCATTAACTACTATTGTTATTTGTAAAAGTATGCAAACAAAACAAGTGTTGGATAAGCATTACTGCATAATTTAAACTAATTTGGCCAAGTATTCATTAAATCTAATTAATGTTATGCGTGTTAGTGCGGTTAAAATGTGGCGTTAATTATTCCAGCCACGTTCTGGTTGCGTAACAAAATAAAGGAAGGTGTACAGGGTTCTCGTGCCGCTGAAACTTGGCACGCGCGAGTGTGTTTATTGTACATCACCAGCGCGAGCGCCCAACAACTTCGCACTAATCATATAATGCAGTAATTACAGTTAACGTAAAGTGAAATACTCGTACACTGTTGCGCTATAAGGCAACTTCCCTCGCTACAATATTAGCTAATATTTTATAATCTAGTTTTAAGATGATAATGATAAAATCTCTACTTTTGTTGGCAAAATTGTATTTTTGAGTTGCCAAGGTTTGGTATATCTTCTTATACATGTTCAACTAATATTATATTTAACTTTTTGTTATTATAAATTTGCCATATTGTGTGGGTCGACTGACCATTGATTATGTAGCAAATGTTACCATGTTGTTACTTTTATACTTAAGAACCAAAGTCGATACTTATCTTACCAAGGTGTTTTCCCTTAAATAGAAAACTTCTGTTCATAATCATCTGTATTAATCAATAACGTATCTTTTATTTTGTCTTTAATTTAAAATACAGTTTCAACACTAAAACTAGTTTCAAATACTTGAGGCATTATTCGTTTTTTTTTTGTTTTTTTTTTCTGAGTATTCAGTGAAAGAGGTTTATGTCAGAGACGTTTTTTAATTGCCATTCTATTTTTCTAATGCAATTTTTGTAATTTCAAATTTCTAATATTGCATTTTTGCCAAATATATTTGTTTATAAAGCATTTTTACTAATTAAATGTTTCTAATGCAAGAAAAAACATTATTTTTTACCTTCTACGTACATGTATATAATTTATAATTTCACATAAGTATTTTATATGACAACTACAATTTTGCAACATGTCGAAAGGATTCTCGCCCTATCCCTTAAATATTGGATGTTCTTACTCTTTTACCCGATCGGTATCAAGTCACACGATTAGGACATAGGTTTCTTCTAGCCGATTCTCACGTTGATAATGTATAAATCAAGTAAGAGTAGTTGTTTTTCAATTACTTGCTACATAATTCCATTTGTTTCCTATATGGTACTTTTAAGGTGTCTCTTTAAAATTGTACTAGTGATTTTGATACGGAATCTTCATTTTAGAACGTGACATTGTCTTCATTTTAGGTTAAGTATTAAATATTCAATATATGTGTACAAGCTAATATATGTATACATGTTCAGTTAAGAAGAGTAATCATATTGCGAACATTACCCGTTAATACTTGCTACTTACACTGCACTAGTTAAACAAATAAAAATAAATTACTTGTAACTTCGTAGTTTCCTTAGAGAACGATATTGTTTTGAATTAAAATTTAAACACCAACGCATATTTATGACAATGATATGTGTTATTATTTTATCAAAACAAGACGCACAGATCTGGAGAAGACATAACAAGAGTAACGGCAGGACTCGACGACGGAAACGTTTACCGGGATTGCCTTTTACACTCGCCTCTCAGTTGTGTTTCCATTGGCTGCTACAACACACAGATTCAACATAAACATTACGGTGTCTCTTGTGATAGCTGCGACTTAGTTTTGTGTAAAAGTTAATTTAAGAAAGTTTGTTTATCGACCACCAATACGAATAACGAATAAATTGTTTTGAATTGTTGAATAAATTGTTTTGTAAATTGTTGTTTATTAAATTGTTTTGAACATTCTTGCCACTATTCGACAAGTTCGGTAACATATACCATATATTTTTTAATTAGTACGAAAAAAATCTCCTCTTAGAAATGTAGGCTGTTTAGCTATTGTCATTAGAAACAAAATCAGTCCTTACAGAATAGACAAAGAATAACATATTCACAATTTATATTTAATGAAAGTTTTTCTATGAAATAAACATAAGCCTTTATTTCGGTCCTTATTTAATATAAAATACATAGTAAATATATTGCTCATTTAAAGTACTTTGCTCGATATATTAATGTTTACATACGATGTTGAAAAACAATATTTTATTACAGTATACAAATTAAATATCGTATATATTTACCTCTAATATTAATTACAATGAATACATTGTAGCAATAAGTAAATATAAAATATAACAAGCAAAAGTATGTAGCACAGAATTTGATGCTCAATCTTTCTCGTAGTAAATATTGCTTGAGGATCAATATTTATTTCAGTTTATTCTAACACATTCAATGTAAAAACTGTTTAATACTTAACGTAGTTTTGTAATTATGAACTTGATTTAGGGAATTTTGCCATGAGGTACAAGAACAAGCCATGATGTCACGTGTACAAATTAAAACATTTTTTCTGGCTCACCCAGTAGTGCCTGGACACCCGAGTCACGACAGTGAGCTGGAGACACAGTACAACGGAGAACCGGAGGTCACGCACGTGGCGTGTGCACCTGGCCGGGCACGCTGCAAACTTCGGGATATCCAATAATACTCTCCGAACAAAACCGAGAGGATTATTTTTGTTTGTCTCGACTCAACTTTTATCTCGAAATATAATATTCTCTTAAAGAAAAGCATTTAAATATAAAATTTAAGTACAAATAATTTTGCTAATGTTTACTGTATAACCAAATAATTAGGATTCTTTACTACTTAAAACAATCGGTATATATTTATTTAAAAATTGTCTTTCCGAAATTTAAGTTTAGAATTTTAAATATCTTTAATGATAAAAATCACATTTACTGAAAGATTAAAAGTTGCAATTAGTTAAGTTTTTAATAAAATTCAATAGGAAAGATTTTAATGATCTGATGAGGTTTCAACCCTAAATAATAAGCATCTGGTTTCTGTGCATATTACCTCAAGGTACTGATAATTATTGCATAGTGAGCGGTAAGCAATTCTGTAAGCGAGACTAGTTTATTATCCATGGGCACACTCCCAGTAATCAAGTCCATAAATCCCTAATATGTGTTCAATCACACATCTTATGTTTTATTAAATGACAACAACGAGAGATGATTGATTATATCATCTTTTCTACAAAACCATGGGTTATAATGCTAATAAAAATAATACTGTTTTAAACTTTAATCTTGAAAGGAGAAGGCAATTCAACTTATAATAATTTACACATGTTTAATGACATAAAATATTTAAATATATCTTAAAATTACAGGATAGACAATATGACAATATTTTTATATCTTTTAAACGAAAATGATCTTTGACACAAGGAGTCAAAAATGCATTTAAGCACGGTTTATAATGTTTATATCAAATTAAACGTGTCTGATATAATAGGGAACAATAACGTAGAACCGACCGCAAGTAGCAAATTTATAAATTTCTTTATATCCAACATTTTTGCAAAATAGTTATTCACTACAATTAGTTTTCAATAATCATATAGTTTTCTGACTGGTTCAGGTCATGTCTTTATTTTGAAATATAAGAACCCTAATTAGATAAAATACGAACGAATTAAATAAAAAGTATTCTATTTATATAGAATAATAACGAGCGATAAATGAAATTCTATTTAAAATGCGAAACTACAGAAAAGATCCAACTTGACGATTCGAATGAATACGAGCGTGTAAATTTAATGACTTGGAGATTCTACGACCTCATACAACGTGGACCCGGTATTGGGGGAGATCTCACCTCCCCCTCCAACCATCTTCCTCGCGTCGTCAATAAGCCATGTGCGTATTTTCTTTGCTATTTAGTTGGGTATACGCAACACGAAACAAAATATTTGATGACGCAATACAAGTTTCTATCTTTTAGAATTTTTATGTTCGACAGTTATAAAACCAAGTGAAATGTCTATATTTACTTCTAAAACAATTAATAATTTAATTGCACATAACTTTTTTGGTGTCTGCTCTCCACAAAATCAGATTTTGTTACAATTTCAATAGTTAGAATAATTTTTTCCCTCCATTTAACATGTTTTTTTTTAACTCTGTTGTTAAAATTGTACAAGAAATAAAAGGAGAGTTATGTGTAAAAAAAACAGGCTCCAGTATCATAAAAGGATTAGTTTCTTTCTCTTTTATATTTAGTAATATTACCCCTGAACTATAAGCTGCTCCTCCCTCAAGATCCCTTAAATTACAAAGAAAATTAGTAAGGTAGTAAAAATATGCATTTGTTTTTTTTCCTTTGTGTTACTATTAGACTTAACGTCTTTATTTGTTTCGTTATTCTGCATATGTTTAAAAAATTTCATTCAAAAAGTCGATAGTGATTTTAGGTTTCTTTATTTTGATCTAGCATTTTATACTATCATGCAGCTTTTAATGACACCAGATGCAGCTTAGCTTTATTAGATTGTCAATAAAGGAGAAATTATATTGTAATGGTAAATAAAAAATAAAAAAAATTTCGAAAGCACACAAATATTTTACGTATTTCAATTTTGTTACCTACTAGCGTTAAGTAAGTAATTGTAAATGGCAATACACGTCCCAATAGAAATTCCTATTCACCATAACAATCGAAACTTATTTTGAAGTGAACTGTGATTTATTCTACGAATTGTTAATACGCACCCATAATCGAATGGCAATGAGGGCATAACGTCGCGACACAGAATATAGCGCGTAAAGCAACAAACACAAACACAAGTGTTGATGAAACTGGCGCCACAGCAACAGACCGACTCGTGGTGTCTACACTTGTACACTACTGAGCTCGGCGCAATTATGACACTTGCAGATAGTTTGTGAAGGTACAACTAGACAACATAACACGTCATGGCGCTATAGCGCATCACGAAACCGACTCTTATAGACCCGTTTTGAATGCTTTTGTAAAGTGGGCAAACATAATCCTGGCGACTAGCTTAACACATACTCATAAATTAACCGACTTTTTTAAAAGCAGGCAATTACTCGATTTGTAAGTTTAGATAACAGAGTACTAGATGACTTATAATAACATTTTCGGCCTCATGGATTACTGACAATTTATGTTATTTTTTGTTAAATTTTGAAGATGTTCTATTAAATATGAGTCTTGAATCTTTATATGCTAAATTATCAAGCTATAATTCTTATAAACAAAAATAAAATATTGCAAAAGATTTGAATAATTTAACTATTGCATTGTCTTTCAAAATTATTATATGTATTAGTAGAATTAGCATTAACAACCCTTTTCTCGATCTTTTTTTTAATACTTTTATATATAAAAATCTATTCCAACCCTGTTAGTGTAAACTAAGATCTATATAATAATAAACAAGCATGTTTTTTCCCTCTTTTTCTCAGATTTTGTGCATCGCAGGAGAAATTCGCTCATATCGTTAGAAAGGTATGCTCCTTGTAGATGAACGTATTTAGTGTAGTTTAGTTGTATAATGTGAACGTATGAATCACATTATCAATTCACATCGGTCCCCAGGGCTACGTCCTATAGACTTTCAAAGTTGGAATGCTAATCTTATGGGGGTAGGATAATTGATTGAATCACGAGAAAGCTGTTGTAATAACAATTGCTAGCAAACCAGGGAGAACGGATGATTCAGCTGCAAAATATTTTAAAAACTAATTGGGTTTAGATCAACTGAAAATTTGTTTGAATTTTGTAGTTGTTATAAAGATAGATCTCTAGTTGTAATAAAGATGTATTATTTTACAAATAAAGTAGGGTCTAAAGGGTTTTTATGTGAAACGTTCATTGTTACTAAATAACTGCCAATCACTTCGATTTAACATCTGTTGAACGTAATTGTAATTTACAGAGCCTTACCTTTGACGATGTTGTGGTTATGTTTCTTGGTAACTGCGAAATCTTAATGTAAACCTCAGTATAATGTTTTGCCACTCCATTATAATTAAAATGGTACGGAAATAGACTAGGACCCGACAATATAGATGTTGAATGTAAATAATACGACATAATAAATTGACCAGGTACCAGTAGATTGGCAGTAGCATTAGTATGATAGTAGCAAGACCAGGGTTAAGAGACTTTAGACAATTAGAGAGACTTTATTTGAAACACCAACGCACTCTATGGTGCGTATTTTAAGGTTAGTATGACTGAAGGGGTGAGTGTGATGATTGTGATGAATCAAATGAGGTGTAGCTTTGTTACTGACAAATATCAGCTGTTTCATTTGTCAGGATCATTAATTAATAGTTCAATGACCAAATGTAGCTGGGTCCAGTATCGAATCATCAAAAAGCACCAACTTTTCTCAGGATCGAATCGGCAACCTTCAGATTCAAAGGCGAGATCTTTAGCCACTCAGCTTCCCAGCCAAAGACCGGACCCTATCAAAATGTTTCAAAATAACACTTGAATGTAGTACAAAGTTGGAGAAGGAGCAAATCGCAGATATGAAGAACGAAGCTCTGAAGATATCTACCGTGCTGAGAGCTATATTTGATGATAATATCAATGACATGGCATATGTCGTCACTAAACAAAACCAAAATACCCCAAATGGTCGATTCCATTCTCTGATTATAATGAAATTAAACTCAACCTGGTTTTGAATCGCCTTTTCTATTTGCTATCGTTATTTTATAATTGTGTTTCGTTCTTCCACCTAAGTTGCAAAATATTTTAATGTAGCATATTAACAGATACCCCCCTAACAGATACGGGTGGTAAAAGATCGCTGAAGACTGTCGTGAGGAATATTGGCGAAGGTGTATTGGTGACAATATCGAGAAATCTTAGTTCTACGAGTTGAAGCAACACTCAACAAAATTTTAAGGGTGTTTAAATTTTCCTTAGCTCCTCCAAACAAAACAGATGAAAAATGTCTAAATTTGATTATTTTAAGTGGAGTGATATAGGTCAGCCAGAAGATCTTGTCTTGTCTTGGTCTATTTACTATCTAACGTAACTATTGATGGATAGCATCATTAATTAATGGCCTAATGCCAAATGGTAACAAGTTCCACAATCGACCCCGGCGGAGGTCTAACTGGCAACTTCACGGTTGTCAGGTGAGCACGTGGTTACCAAGTCATCTCATTATATTATTCCTATTGATGGATAGCATAATTAATTAATGACCTAATGCCAAATGGTAACAAGTTCCAGAATCGACCCCGGCGGAGGTCTAACTGGCAACTTCACGGTTGTCAGGTGAGCACGTGGTTACCAAGTCATCTTATTATTATATTCCATTTAAAGATTCATATTGTCGATGTTCCAGTCTATCTTCGTGATATCTAGCGTCGTTTAAGAGGTTTACGTTAAGATTTGGCAGTTGCCAAGAACAATAACAAACAACCACAACAATATCAACGCGGTGTGGCATTGTAAATCACAATTATATTAAACAGATATTTGTAAAAAGGAGATTGGTATGTATTTAATATACAACGAGCACTTCATATAAAGATAATGTTTATAAAATAAACTAAAGCAGTACATGTTTATTATAGCTAAGTTATATTAGATATTATGTATTGTGGTTTTCAAAAACTTTTCGCATTAAAAAGTATTGAACAAATTATAATAAACGCACTTTTTACGATATTCATACTAGTAAATACGTAAATTGTACTGAAACTTCAATCATTAAACTATCAAATATAAGTCTTTCGAACTCTTTATAAGTAAAAGAATGGTTGATAAGATAGTCTGTATGGAAAGTTTGGTATGGAATTCATCGTGCTTTGCATACTGAGGAGGATTGGTTATTGGAATAAAGGTGAATAACGCCTCAAAGAACTAAATAATAACAATGTTTTGCCATAGAAGTTCACGGATGACAAGATATTACCAATTAAATATTTTGGCGTGAAAGTCTCTAGTGACGTATCATTTAACTACCACACTGAAGATACATGCAAGATGGCCAACAATATGATCGGTTTTTATTTAGTTATACAAGACGCAATAATTTTCCAGAGGTTTAAAATGTTGCTTTGTAAGAGGGTTGCCTATTTAAATTTACTTTTTAGCCACCTAACTTGTATGAGGATAACTTGAAATTATGTAATATTTGTTTAATACTAGCGTAGATTTTTTTATAAACTAGTACTTTTAAATCAGCATATGTCCACGCCTTAGAGACAAAATTGTAATGTAATAAAACAATAAAATTTTCATTTCACCGATCGAGCACAGCTTCAATAAATAATTTAACGAATATAAATGGAAAATTTACTGTAAGGCAAATTGCATTAAGATTTGTACGAATATTTTCTACAGTACGATTTGAATAGGATCGTTTTCAATTATTGAATTCGCATCTAATTCAACCGCTACTCGCCTTTTAATCATCTCCAAACAATAGTACGCTTCCCCAAAATCGATTAAGAACCCAATGCGGTAAAAAATACAACTTATATAGAGGGCTTACTCAATATTAATATTAAGGTTATCTTATGTATTCAGGGGAAAATAGTAAATTTTAGATCTTTTGCAATTAATTAATAAACTATATTATTTAAGTTTTTACCAGTAATAATATTACAGGCAATTCTTCCGAATTTATCCTTCTTCATACAGAGTAAGTGTTTCAATAAAATATATCCAAATATAGAAAAATATCTCAAAACCTTTTCGACGCTGTGACAATATAGGGAAATCAAATTAAAAAACGAAACATTTTTTAATTACTGTGCCAAAAAGGGTTTTGAGAATCATCATCGATTTGAAACTAAGAGAATAGATTAAACCCTCTTATCAAAAGTACAACACTTAAACTTTTTTTTCTACACACAAAGTGTCCCGCAACCACTGGACCAAATTTTACCAGGTTAGTTATAGGCTTAAAAACAAGCAAATGAAGGTAACTCAAGTCATGCAACTTTAAATGATTTTTAAAGTACTAAAAAAACTATTTTTGGTCTTTTAATTTTTTATCCATATTTGTAAGTAATTTTTTAATACGTGCATAAAATTTACGTATGCATACCTACATTGATACACAAGTCATGAAGTTAAAATTTTATTCCAGACGAATTGTATTAAAAAACCTCTTTATGATCGCATATAGGATTCAACATTAACCAGCTCTTAACAGACTCATGCTTTTCTTATTAAAACAGTAAATTTCGCTGCCTATTTCATGCAAATTCGTCAAAATATGTAATTTTCTTCGTTATTCGTTGTTTGATGTTAACTATTTTTGTATCATTGTGTAGATTATTAAATTTATTAACTTTTCCGTGTCTCATATAATTTTGTGAAATTTTAATATTTTAAAAATATAAATACTTTTAATAATGTAATGTTTGCAATGCATGGAATTGCTGTTGCTATAGCCATCATGATTGTTTTCCTCCTAAATTGTTAGTCTTATAAACAGAGTGTTATCAACGCTATGACAATAAGTTATATCATTAACTACTCAATCGTGAAAAGAATCATATAACAATTCCCTCTTCCCTATCCTTCGACAAACGCTACTCTTTAACAAGGTTGTTAAGCAGACGATTTCTATTACATAAATGAGGAGCGGTCATAGTTATCTCCTTTTAATATCAAAAAGAGCTAAATTAACTTTATAACCACAGGAGGATGATAGTCCATTTGTTAAAAGACGGTAAGAAAGTACATGTTTCGGTTAACTACTGGAGAGCACACAAATAGTTCTTTCGATTGAATTAATATATCTTAGAATAAAAATAACATTTATCACTATTCTGGCAATTTGGGCAAACTTTTGATTTTACGTAACAGTTCCACCAGGACGATTTTTAAGGATAAAAGTAGACCCAACAGTAAGAAATTATTTGAGCAGCTTGGGAACCGTAACTCTTGTATATTTTAGACTGTTTGTTGTAAATTAACAGTAATGGAGAAGAACATCCGACTAACTGTATAGGTAATTCATAACAATTTCACCAAACAGAGCTATCATCTTCGCCCAATGCGACGTTACCTAAAAATGCTCAAGAAAATTTTCATAGAATTCTCTTATAGTATATTTCGTCACTAGTCCGGAAAGTGGTCGTTATCGGTGCAAGATCGAGTTTCAAGTACGAGGCAAAGCCGAGTCATAAATTTTAACTTTTAAAATTTAAAACTCTAAATTTAAAATTTTGTCATAAATTTTAACCTATATCCCCTCTTACGTTATTATTTTTTATCTTGTGTTTAAACTATTAGTTGTATTTACAGCTGTTATTAAAAATAAAAATAAATTAACTTGTTTAGTGTCCCGAAAACCACTGTTTCGCGGTCTAGTCCCGAAAACTTTGTTTACCAACACGTTTTTATCCAACCTACAGGGAATCAACTTGTTTCGATCACTGCTGGCCGTTCCGAAAACAACGTTTATCGCAATGGTATGATGAAAAAAATTTAATTTGTTACCAACTCATGTTAACTATTTGGAGTTAAGACAATTTTAGATAAGTGTTGGAAAACTTGTTTGAGATCTAAGTGTGCACGATGTTAAAGCGTTTGTTGAGTCTATGACCCTTGTACATTTAAAATTATCTTGATAATCAAATTTTGTTGATAATGTAAATGTATTATTGTTGATAGTACATTGTACTTTGGGGCTCCAATGTTTATCTTATAAGGGTGAGAAAATATTAAGAGAATAAGGGTGTGAAAATATTTCACTTATTAACCAATAGTTTTGGATGAAACTTGGTATTTAGCTTCATTTAATTGAGATACATCCATTTATGGTAAAAAATCTTGGTTTTTGTAATTATCATGGCAGGAAACCTGCATATTCTTTTCCAATGTTAACCTTAAAGAGAACAGGCATACTCCTTTATTTATGAACAAATATTGATGAAACTTAGTGTAAGGCTTCATATTGTTGAAAAAACTTTTTTATGATAAAAATACCTACTTTCAGTGATCCCCATGGCAACATAGCCAAATACTCTTTTTGCTTGAATTATCGTTTATTTTTCAGCAAACCTTCATTCTCATTTCCACTATGTATATGGAGGATAAAAATACCAATTCCCATAGAAAATTCGGTGAGTACACAGGTCTGCTGCGACGGGGATATTTTTATTAGTATAATGAGAAGAAATATCAATTATTAAAATATTTTTCTGTAATCATTCTAATTTGCCCACACTTATGTTCAAATTATCACGCATTATGGCTGTGAAAGATTCAGTTCAGTTACGTTCAGTTATATATTAAATAATAAAGATAACATATTTATAATGTACTACTGTACATGTGTTTTTTGTATTTTTTTTGCATTAAGAATAAATAATAAAAAAGAATTCGGAATGCGAATTGACAACAATTTCATGTACTAACGCTTGACTTGAGGTCATGTTAAGCCAGTTTTACTGTAGGCAATTTGTATTATTATGATAACAGTATGATGCAACAAGAAACGGTAATAACATTAACTAAATATTACATATTTAAACCCCCCATTTAATTTCCTTTATAATATTAATAACTCACAATGTTTTTAAGACAACTAATTTTATTATTGAAAAATGAAAAACATACTGAAAATATGATCTTTTAGATATAAATTGATTCTCCAAAACACACATTTTGATTTATTTGTTTACTGTGAAATTTGTGAGTAATAAATTGGACTATTAAATACTTGTAAAAAACTCCTGGATTGAATGCCTTTAAGAGATCCGAGTGTTATACTAAGGTTAATATTTAAGGTTAAGGTTTACTAAGGTTAACTGATAATCCTTAAGATGAATAAAAAATTAAACTGTCCAAAACTTATTCAATCAAGCATAGTAAATTTTATAAACTTTAACATTTTTTTACGAATTGTTAGACACTATTTTATTACCTGGCATCTCATTTAGCTAAGCATTTTTACTGCCATTCTGTATAATGCAAATTAAAAATGCATCCAAAAGCACTAATGACCATTGATATAAATTACCTAAAATTGTTAAGTGTTTACTAGACGTTCCGGTTTCAGTTGGCTAGGTTTGACGATGTCTCGGGCCGTATTCTGGATGACACGTTGCAGGGTTGGTCTCCCGCACTGGAGTCATAGCTATGGATGCAGCTGTCAGTCACTGTATCTGTGGTAGTTTGTTATGTTGGGTAGCACAATACACAGTTGGCCTCGCACACGCTCGCACCGCGCGCCGTCCCCGCTCGGCTCGGGGGCAGCAAGTCGACTGCCGCCTCCAGCGCGCCGCCCCCAGGGTGCCCGCCCCCTTCCAACCCCTCCCCCCCCCCCAACAACAAACCGGCACCACAATACCTCAAATGTTACCATGTTTGTCGAGGCGATTGTTTTTGTGTGAATAAATTACATGGCTATTAATTAACCCTTGTACTATAATGAACCATAATTTTTTAATTAAAACATTAAAGTGGTTTTAGGTGAAAATAAAATTTAAATTTATTAAAAATGTTCTAATATGATTTATTTATTATACAGTTTAATCTTTTTTATATAGTTAATAGCGAGGTCTAAATTTATTTTTTGCCCGATGATCATGAAACTGTCTAAAAGCAGTACTCTATAGACGGGTTAAACTGTAGTAATAAAATTTTTAAGTGACATTAGTGTTATTGTAAACCATGTAAGGCCGAGGCTATTTAAAATAGTAAAATTTTTTACAGTTAGTTCAATTCAATATATTATTATTTTCTTCGTTTATGCAAAGCATTAACGATCTCTGAAAAGGCATTTATAAATTTTTCAAAGGTGAGGTTACTTATTGGAGTATAAGTGGGTTTTGAGAATTTAAACTATCCCTGACCAAACTAAATTTTAATTTGAGCTTAATGTCAACCAAATAGGCTTTTCACAACATGTGGGTTTAGTTTACAAATAAATTATGGTAATAATATTTCATTAGCCTCTAATTATAACGTTTTATTTTTTTTATTTTTGAAGTGTTGTTTACTGCAGTTGTTGCATTTGATCGAATCTTTAAAATACTGTACGTATCGAACTAGTATTACGTTGAAAATTACGTACTGCCATCCTGTAACTTATTCAACAAGTGTCAAAGTCATTCAGAGATCACAGGTGATCAGTAAAAAATAATAATCGTGAAGAATCGTGGTGAAATTACTTTTACTAATATAATTTATAAATTTTCATCTCCTAATCACCAACATAAACTATGCAGCTGAACACAAGCTGGCTTGAACTTACCCTCAATATGACCCTTCAACCTGAGACAAGCATTTCATTGAATTGACATTGTACACCTTATTTTTCTCCTATTTTTAGTATACTTAGTTATTTTTGTTTTTTTTTTTCATAATTATTTGACTCCTGGATTGATTTCAGACTATAATAATAAACGTTACAATACCTTAAATGTCGTCAATCTAATTTAGTTTAGTGATGTAACTTATAGTTTCGGGAACAATCTCCCATTGTTAAATTTTTTTAAATGTTGTAGTAGAGACCATTGTTGAACATCGTGTAATTGTCAATTGGTTAAAATAACACAAACGAACGAAACATTTAAAAAAAGATTAAGACGTGGAAAAAAATAGCGTGGCCAGCCAATGAAACGTTCCGACTGACAAACCGCGGGCCAGGTAGGCACTCGGAAGATGAGGCATTCTTTCATAATGGTGGATGTTTACTTTAAACTTAAATTGCGTCAAAACTACACAAGGTTTCAAAATTTATGTTATGTGGTTTGTTAAAATTTTTAAGTTAAATTCCAGCAATATAAATTTATGGAAATCGGATCATAAATAAATCCCCGTAGAAGCGGTACGACAGTGACCTCTGTGCCGGCCTCAATTAAACGTTCTATCACGCTTATGAACCGATTTCCAAAAACTTTACATAGTTAGATTTTAAATTGAATAATCCAAAAAAACAAATACACAAACTATTCTGCCATAGTTACCACTATAGTTACATTGTTTCATGAAATTTAAGGTTTAATATTTTAAACAACCGGTATTTTTAAAATATTGGTTATAAAATCGAAGGTTCAACTTTATACAACAAGTCTTAAATTATTAAAAAAAAAAATAATAAAAAATGGCGGCTGTGGAACTATGGAGCTTTGGAAATTTTCAATATATTTAAAATTTTAAGTAGTCAGGAATAATACCATAAGAGGTCAGTAGAGAGTTTAGGAACAACCTGTATGTTGTTCTTTAATCAAATATACAGGGTGTCCCGGAACTCTCTGGAACCCTTTTGTATATTTGTTCCTTGCATCATGACAAGAAAAAACATCATACAAATAGGGGTCTAAAATTCTTCGTTGAGCCGCTAGCCGCCATTTTGTTTTTTCCACATAATTTTTATTTCAGTAACGGATGGTTGGATTCAGTTCATATTTGGTATAAATATTTATCATACCAAGGTACATTTTTAGAAAAAATTAATTTTTTCCCTTAGTATATTTTCAAAATGGCGGCAATTTTATTTTTTTCGACTCAAATATCTCAAAATCTGTAAATTTTATAAAACTTTTACTGCACACAAAAATATTGTCAAATTAAATCATCCAAACAACGGGACGAAGTTTGTAAAGATCTGATGACAAATAACAGAGGTATTAAGATTTTTCAAAAAATAAATAAATAAATAAATAATAATTTTTTTTTTTTTTTTTTTTTTTTTTTTTTTGAGGGAGAGGCGGAAAAATGCATTACGCACACAGGTGGCCAGCCTGTAGTGTGGGGCTCCCCAAAAAACGGGTTTACCCACTAAAAAACCTCCTCTACTCTTTAGGAATCTAACCTGGAATTGTTTGTCACATTACGTCAGGCTAGGCCTAAATTTGGCTTACGCCCGTGGGGCTCGCTCCTTATCCAGCCGCTCGATCAAGGGATCTGGGCCACTTCGCGGTCCAGATCGGTTTTCTTTTCCAGGAGGATGCCCCGGACGAACTGTGACAAACAATCCCAGTTGCCCTCATCCTCCAAAATCTTTTGGCAGACCGAGTCCACCGAAAATACACCAAAGATTTGTGTGGCCTCCAGGCGGGGCCCTTCCCAACGGGGACAGCGGAAGAATGTGTGTTCCGCATCGTCGGGAACACCCGGGCAATAAATGCAGTCCGGTGAACCGGTCTTTCCCATCCGGTTCAGGTACGACCGAAAATAGCCGTGACCTGTGAAAAATTGGGTCAGGTAGTAGTCCACCTCCCCATGCCGCCGTTCCACCCATGGTTGGACCTGCTTGATAAGTCGCGCAGTCCATCGTCCTCGGGTGTCGTGCTCCCAGCTGTGTTGCCACTGCTGGAAGGTTCGGCAGCGCTCTTCTGTTCTTGCCGTGTCCTTGCCGATCTCGCCTTGTCTCTGATAAATCGCTTTCCTCTCCCCTGCCAAGAGCTTGACAGGGATGACTCCGGCGACCACCAGGACGGCAGGCTCGGACACTGTCCGGTAGGCGGAACACACCCGGAGCGCAGCTTGACGCTGAACCCGGGCGAGTCGCAACCTGTAGCACTCCTTATCTAGAGCGCCTGCCCACACCTCTGCCCCGTAAAGAAGCACGGACTGGACCGCGGACATCAACAGACGTCTTCTGCTGGATCGGGGACCCCCGACATTGGCCATCAGCCTACTAAGGTAAGTCACTACCTTAGCGGCCTTGTCCGCCGTACGGAAGATCTGATCCCTCCAGCTTAACATGGTGTCCACCATAACCCCGAGGTATTTGGCGGCACGAGTTGATGTGACCACCTCCCTTCCCACTCGAAACGGGACGACGGTGTCGATCCTCTTCTTCGTGAGAATCACGATCTCCGTCTTACTGAGAGCAAGTGAGAGACCGTGATCGGACATCCAGTTGTTGACCACCCGCATAACTCGGTTCAACTTCAGTTGGGCCAGCTCAACATTGCGTGCAGCAATGAGAGCTGCGACGTCATCGGCGTACCCAACCAAAGTGGTTTCCTCAGGCATCTCGGACCTCAGGAGGCTGTCATAGGCAACGTTCCAGAGATCCGGGCCGAGTATTGAACCTTGTGCGGCACCAGAAGTGACTTCCATCGTCCGCGTTCCGTCCCTCGTGTCATAAATCAGGCTTCGAGAGCGTAGATAATCCTCGATGAGCCGCAACAGATATGCAGGAATACGAAAGGTGTTGCGAAGCGCATCCAGCATATCGACCCACCTCGCAGAGTTGAAGGCATTCTTGACATCAAGCGTAACAAGAAGCACTACTCGGCGGGAGAAATGGTTGTGGCTCTCGGCTCTCTCCACAGCTCTCTGAACTTCGGTGACAGCGTCGATCGTTGACCGTCCCTTTCTGAAGCCGTACTGACGGGGGCATAAGTCCCCGGCAGCTTCCACGGCAGAAGTCAGGCGGGAACGGATCAGCTTCTCGAACAGCTTTCCAGCCGTGTCCAACATGCAGAGAGGCCTGTGGGACGACGGCAGCTCGGGATCACCTTTGCCCTTGCTGATCAGTACAAGCCTGGCTGTTTTCCAGGGAGCCGGAAACACCCCTTCTACCAAACAGGCATTGTACATTCTCAACAACAAGTCAGCGTTGATTAAAAATGCTTTCTTTAAAGCCTCACTGGGAATCCCGTCCGGGCCAGGAGCCTTGTTGCTCTTCAGGGAGAGAACGGAGGTTTCTAGCTCCTCGAAAGTGAAGAGTGGAACGTCCTCTACCCTTTCGAAGTCAACCGGCGGTCGCTGTGGATGTTCAGGAAACAACGCAGCGACGATCCTCCCCATGGTGGCGCCCTCCATGATGGAAGGTGGAGAGCGGGCGCCGAGTTTCTGTGTTACAAGTTTGTAACCCAGGCCCCAGGGGTCGGAATCAACGTCGTCACGAAGTCTCCTCCAGCTATTCGCCTTGCTCCTGTTGATCGCCTGGCGGAGAGATTTTCTCGCAGCTTTATAGGCCTCCGACTTACGAACTCTGTCTGCGGGGATTCTCGCTCTTGTGGCGGCTCGTCTAGTTCTTAAACATGTTCTTCTGAGTTCCGCAATCTCTTCAGTCCACCAGTAAACGGGTTGTTTGTCGCGTCGGGGTTTCCTTCGCGGCATAGACTGGTCGCAGGCCGAGACGATCAGTTCCATCGTGGATGTTACTAGTGCCTCGGCCCCAGCCTCACCAGGATTCCCCTGCGCTCCCCGAGAGATGACTTCGGTGAACTTGACCACGTCCAGTTTGTTGGTGTTCCACCGGCGTGGCCCTTCCCGAGATGCGGAAACTCGACGATTTGCCTGATCATGCAGGTCAAACACGACGTATTGGTGGTCGCTACCCGTGTAGTCCTCCACAACCCTCCAGCCAGAGATCCTCGGAAGGAGCGACTCAGACGCGAAGGTGACATCGGGGATCGTGCCTCTCTGCCCGGGGCGCCGAAAAGTAGGTGTGTCGCCCTGGTTGAGGACGACAAGACCGGCCCTGGCGATGAAATCCAGGATGTATTTCCCCCGGGAGTTGGTAGAGGGCATTCCCCAATCGACGGCCCTGGCATTGAAATCGCCACCAACGACGACATGCCCGGTGGTGCCGAGAACGCACTCCTCTAGGTTATCTATCTTGTCGCGGAAGTCCTGGACGGCCTCGTTGGGTGTGAGGTAGCAACTGAAGATAGTCACGTCCCCACACCGAACCCAGACGAATCCTCGGCCGCGCCCGTGACTCCGCACCAAGACATCTCGTGTATTACGTGCCCAAAATGCAGCAGTACCGAGGCTGTCCGAGATCCAAATGTTTGGGTCTCTGTCCCGATACTGTTCGCTGATAAGGAGCGCGTCAGCACCAAGTTCTCGGGCGAGCTGATCTAGAAGGTTATCAGCTCCCCAGGATCTATGAAGGTTGGCCTGGAGGATGCGAATTACCGGCCGCTGCCTTTTGCCTGTTCAAGTGCGGCTCTGAAGGCACCGCACTGACCAGACCCGGGTAAGTGACCGAGGGCACTGGAGCCTGAATCCTTGCAGAGGAAGCAGGAGGGGCTCGAGGAACATTCCTTGCGTTTGTGGCCCTGGCTTCCACACTGGAAGCAGTTGGCACTCCTGTCGGGCCCTTTACAGTTTCGGGAGGAGTGGCTGAAACCGAGACAGCGAAAGCATCTCGAAACTACCACCCTCCGTTTGAGCCTGCAACTGACCCAACCGACTCTGAGGTGCTGAAGGCTAAGCAGCTTATTGGCGTGCTTTTCGCCCATTTCAGCAACAGCCATCCGGAGTTGACTTCGGTTGGGCTTTGTTAGCCATACCCTCACTCCATCAGCTGGTATCTCCGGGAGTGCCACCTGGATCGCACGGGTCACCTCCTCTTCGGTGGAGAGGGCATCAAGGTCCCGAATTTCGACCGAACACTTCGGTTCTAGGGCCTTGATTGAGCCTTTGTCCCCAAGTGCAGTCTTGAGGGAAGCGGCAAAACCGATCTTGTCACCCGACTTCCCCAGTTCGAGGAGGACATCCCCGTTCTGGGTTCGCCGAATAGACTTGATAACGGTGTCGGTCTCCTCCGGTTTGGCCTGCGATCTAATAAATAAAGAAATAAATAATAATAAAAATAGTAATAATAATAATAATAACATTGATTTTGCATTATAATGAATGCAAATTAAGGCCATTTTAACAGAAAAATCGCAATAACTCCGTTATTTGTTATCAGATACTTACAAACTTGGTACTGTTGGTTAGATAATTTAATTTGGCAACTTTTTTGTATCAAGTAAATATTTTATGAAATTTACCCATTTGAGACGTTTGTATATTTAAAATGGACGCTATTTTGAAAATACGTAGTGGAAAAATTAATATTCCTGAAAATGTACATCGGTATGATAAAGATTTATATCATATATGAACTGAATACAACCATCTGTTACGGAAATAAAAGTTATTATGTGAAAAAACAAAATGGCGGCTAGTCGCTTAACGATGGATTTTAGACCCCTATTTGTATGATGTTTTTTTCTTGTCTCGGTGCAAGGAACAAATATACAAAAGGGTTCCAGAGAGTTCCGGGACACACTGTATAATGGATATTATTACGTTAGAAATAAATAAACAATTTTTGGGGCCAGCAACAGCAAAATATAAATAACAAACTTAATTAAAATTTATAGCATCCAAAGTAAGCTCCAATTCATTGTATTATTAATTGTCAAATGTGAAGACAAGTACGGGCGCCTAGAGACACAAGAAGCTACTTTGGTATTGAAATTGAGTACACGTAGGAGCAGGGCCGGTAATCTGGACGGATCACCCTCCCCACCACGAACCGGCTTATACGAGAGACCTACCAGCGTACCGTACATGATATAATGGAGTCTCACACACAGTAAACACTGGGTCCGCCGATGGATAAAATTCTATTGATTGCCAAGAAAAATAAATACATGCCAAAGGTTTAAAACAATACCTAAGTTATACCGCCGCCTTAGAACATGTTTTAGTAGATCAATGCTGATTAATACAGTTTCACTTAATAATAATTTATTTCAGAACCTTAAGTTAAACACCTTTAATAATGAGTTTATACCTCATCTTCAGAAATTTATTTTTGTGATGGCATTTTTTGCTTCACTCTCACAATAAAAAGACATTTGAAATAATGTGTGGTATGACTTAAGAGTATGAGATTTGTTTTCTAAACACATGTCGTATCGTATTGTATCACAGACCCCATTGTAACAAATTTTTTACTCATAGTTATTTTAAGGGCATCAGGATATAGATGTAATAGAGTAATACAGTAATGGAGAACTTTGTTCTGGTTTCAAACATACAGAGTAGCTCAATATTGATTGGCATACCTCAAGTAATGGTTCTCGAACCACTCAGTAACCCAGTCACTTAACATGAACCAAAATCTGTACTAGAAGATTTACTTTATTGATTCCATGCTACTTTTTACATATTTTATTGTAAACAGTACTTCAATATGTAGCTTTTTAATTTTTTACTTCGTCATATAAATAAAATAGATTTTTTATTGAAGAGTTGAGGATTCAACGGGTGATATCATTGTGATGGCTTCTGTATTGCACTGTGTTTCGGAGTCGATGAGGTTCGTCGACGTTTCGAACCTTCCAGTCTTCCATCTTCAGGGCGATTTACGTAGTTCACACCTCATCACAAACTACTTGAATGCCCGAGCATTCCTTTGTTAAAGTAAATAAAGACTTGCTTTTCTAGAATTTTCGAGGCCCAACTGTCAATTTGCATTCATGGGCAAAGGTTGCAGTATTATATGCATTTCTAAATGGTTCAGTATACTACTAGTATACGTGTTGCTTGAAATCGAGAAATATTTTAATACAATACAAATGTCACTTTTAACTCTAAATCAATAACATTAGACCATTCAGATATTGTGAATGTCTTTAATCTAAAAAATTACACTATTTACAGCTGGTTATTACCAGATGTTTAAAATGCTTTATTAAATCTTAATGTAATTTTAATGGGAACTTGTGAGATCTCAATGGTGGATAGCGTCTTTATTTTCAGTCCCATTCTCATTAGTTTTTGGCGGAAACAACCAAAGACCAGGCCCTATCCAACGACACCAAAAACTTGAAAATCGGACGAAAATTGAAGGAGGAGTTCTCCACACAAAATACCTTAGCTTATTAAATAAGAATACATAATGGACATGGATATGTATTTTTCTGATTTAGAACAAGGAATACAAGAGAAACCAACTAGAAGAGTTAACGGGCGAAAAAAACAAGAATACTGTCTTTTGTCTAAAAGTAAGGTTTCTTTTTACCTCTTTTTTAGAGAGAGGCAGGAAAAATGCAATTACGCACACAGGTGGCCAGCCTGTATTGTGGGACTCCTCTAAAAAACGGGTTTATCCACAAAAAATTTCCTTTACTCTTTAGGATTCTAACCTTGGAATTGTTTATCACATTGTCAGGCTAGGCCTAAATTAGGCTTACGGCTGTGGGGCTCGCTCCTTATCCAGCCGCTCGGTCAAGGGATCCGGGCCACTTCGCTGTCCAGATAATTTTTCTTTTCCTGCAGGATGCCCCGGACGAATTGTGATAAACAATCCAAGTGTCCCTCATCGTCCATAATCTTTTCACAGACCGTTTCCACCGAAATAAAAACCGAGCCTTCTTGTGGCCTCCAGGCAGGGCTTTTCCCAACGCGTACAGCGGTACAAGAAATCTTTTTCACCATAATGCAAGTAGAACAGCCGTTTTCTGGCCTGTATTTAGTCCACAAAGTTGGCGTTTTCAAAGTGCACCGAAAACAAACATCTGTTGGTTTTTTCCATGCGCTAACTCAAAAAGTTGTTTTTTTTCTTATCCAAAAATCATACTTATCCAAAACAAATAAGGCCATTGTAAACGAAAAATGACTCGCAGACTACAATTAATGCAAGATTTTGACATTCCTCTAATTCAACGTATATATCAGCTGTTTATATTGAATATAAAGATGGAAATATAATATAATATAAGATAGGAATATAAAGATAGATTATATAAAGATTTAAGTTAAGATAGAAGTGAAACTAATAAACGTAAACAGATAATGAAATTTTGATTAACTTACTTTAAAATGAGTTATTCATTTTATATTTTTACAGCATAATGAAAAACGTTGTTCATCACTCGGATGGAAAGGGTTTTTTCTGTGCTTAATAAGTCACTTTCCGTCCTAGTGATGAAAACTACTATTTTGTACTATTGGATAATCGTAAATAATAGTAATACTAATAATATTTCTCTATTTATCAAAAGATACGTGAAATACAGGGCAGTTTAAAAGGAACAGGTACAAATTTTCAAAATTGGTAAACACACACCAATGAAATTCATTTATGATTATTAATTTTTTGACTGCAAATAAACATTTGTAATTTTTAGATCTCCTGTATGTTGACGGTTTCGGACTATATAAATATTTTTAACTATACTCTCTTGATAGGTCATATCAACGTTATAATTAATTACTTGAACGTTTGGAAACGAGAGTCAAGTTAAGGTATGATTTAAAGCCGCCAAAACACGACCAATGTAATTCAGAAGGAATATTAAGAGACCAGCTGGCTTATTAGCTTCCGTTCGCCATCAACTATGAAGTTTCTTTTAGACGATTAGAAAGGTACTTACCTGTTTGTTAGAAATCCGCAGGGTCTTACATGAAAATGCCTTACATAAGCCGAATATATTTTACCTTGTGGTCGCTTGATATTATAATAATTCAAAATAATAACAAATAATTTACACATAAAAAGGAAGTTTTGTGGTGTGATGGGACTAAAAAAAAAATAATAATAATAATAATGGCCCAGATATGCACGAGTAGAGTGACACAAACGCCCAATGGAGTGTCATGATGCAAATAAATTATGAGAGGCATTGGACTTTCAAAACATGCAGTTGGTTTTTATGGTAAAGTAATAGACTTTTATTTTATAGCAATCTATTAGGGAAGAATAACACCTAGTTTCTAATAGTTTTAGAATTAGTACAAAAATCCAGAACGAAAAATAACAGAAAATGTCTTTGTGCATGACGGTCTCACGGCGAGGCACTTAGTGAAATTGGGTTGGTATTCTCTCTAACCACTGTATTCGGTTAACAGTACATCAGTAAGTAGAGGGAGCACAGAATTTTGGCCCAGAAAGTAGTGTGTTTTGGTTACTTCTGGACCGGAAGTCGTGCCAGCTGCCCGAGCAGCTGCTCGAGCAGATGGCGTGAGATGCTGGGGTGCAGATGGCGAGAGCATATGCCCTGAATTTGAAGTAGAATTGGGCATGAATTAAGAGTTAGTTGAAAACTAAAATTCAACTGTGTTAACTAAACTCTAAAAGTTGAACAAAAATTAAGAGTAAGATGAAAACTGAAATTCAACAGTTATAACTGGGGGCCTGGAAAGTATGTCAAGGTCATCCAGAGTAAGTTTTAAAAAAGCCTACCCAACTACCACCAGAAATAGTTCAAAGTTGAACTAGTTGGTGATAGTGGGATAATTCATTCGTGCCATGGGAGAGGTGTTTATTGTTTGAAAGTTGGCGATCGAATGAGAAGCGCCGCCTAGGGAGAGGGTTTATAAAATGGCAACCTTCCCCCACCACCCCTTCCCCTACTCCTTTAGACCAATAACCGGTTGCCGACTCTATGTGGTGAAACTGAATTAAACATGGCGGCCGCCATGGATAATTCTAACCTCAAATCTTAGCTCAGCTGAACAGAATAGAGAAGGATGAAGTAGGAATTGTGGTTAGAGCACTTATATAAGGAATAGTGGGGGTAAAATAAAAAAACTTGTTGAACACAGTCGATAGGTGTAACAAGTTCAAAGTTGTTGAATTGTAACATAGAATGCAAAATGTTGTAAATAACACTATCATCAACATTAACCTGCGAAGTCTTTGAAGAGTATAATGGGTTAAAACTGTACTTCTTCCTAACTCTATTTAAATTAGTTTTACACTTTGAAATTGAAGGTTTAGAAGTACTTCGTAATATGTGTTGTGTTCGCAAAAGCTTTAATTTTAAACGTTGTGCAGTCATCATAACCGATGTGTTAAGTTCAGAAGTTAAAAGAAGACTGAGATATAAAATGAAGTGTAAAAGAAATTGAAACAGAAAGCCAGAGTAGTAATTTTATAGGTTAGAATTTACGAAGGCTATTCCATGGATAATTCTAACCTCAAACCTAGTAAGTGAAGTAGTCATAACATAAAACTAATGAGAGATGATGACCGAGCGGATGCGAGGCAATGAATGTTTGTAGCGCGATAAACTACCCACCTTTATAGAGGCAATAACTCCAGCCAGATGGCGGCAGATGGCAAGCAAATGACTGGTTGACCGACTTTCACCTGAGTAGTAAGAGAAGTAGGGTTCTGTGTCTATTCCTACTCCTTGGGGTCAATGACCGACCGGAAAGGTCAATGACCCCCCCCTCCCCCCCCTCCCCTCCCCTCCCCCCCTCCCCCCCGAAAAAATGGAGCCCCCCCCCTTCCCCCACTCCTTTCCCCACTCCTTCCCCCACTCCTCCAGGTCAATGGCCGGTCACCACCGGTTGTTGACTTTATGTGGTGAAACCAGACTAAATATGGCAGCTGCCATGGATAATTCTAACCTCAAACCTGCTGCGCATGCAACAAGTTCTCCGGATCGGAATGAGTCTATGCTATGCGCATGCGCCTAGTCCTGTATTACTCACTTTAGCGCTACTGCACATGGATAATTCTAACCTCAAACCTTGGTTTTGTGTTGTTGCGCATGCGCCGCTCCCCACTCCTTCGCCTTTCTTTTACACTGCTGCGAATTGGACTGGATTGAACACTGTACTGTAGTGAAACAACTTCCCCCACTACTCGAGAATCCGAGGAGCGATACGAGCCTGATCTTAGCGTCAGTCGTCAACAAACTTTCATAGCGAAAGGTTGTTGGCGACTCAGCAAGAGGTTTCAAATATATAGTAGGCCTATATATATTTGAACTTCTTCTACTACGTTGCGTTTTTTAATGCAATGTAGTATGTGTGTGTGTGTGTGTGTGTGTTTAGTTTTAAGTTGTATTAAATTTAAGAAATAATTTGCGCATTGCGATGTTAGTTATAAGTTGGGTTTAGCATTAAGGTGTATTAATTTTAAGAGGTATTTAGCATTAAGGTGTATTAATTTTAAGAATAATGATGGTATTTGGTTGTGTTGAATTATTTGGTTTTTTAATAATGATGTGTTGTTAGTTTTAAGTGTTGGTAATACTAATTAATGTTGTTTTGCCTTACAGCTAGATGTTAGGGGGTAGATTAAATGTAAATTCAGAAGTTCAGTTGAACTTCACTTAGAAGGGGTGGGACATCCGCAAAATGCGGACTAGGTTTTTGCATTTTTGTTTAGGAATATAATGGGTGGGATTAGTTTGGGTGGGGTTAGAGTTGCGTTTCTGCATTAGGTGTTCCAGTTTCCCTTGGAATTCATGGTTACGGTAGACCCGGACCGGACCGTTACGGTAGACCCGGACGGTCCAAACAAAATTGCGTCGATGTCCCTTGCAGAACGTAACTAGTGGGTTGGGAGTGGGAACCGTTAGGCAAACAGGGTGGTGGGAACAGTATTACTGTTCCCATCACCTTGGATCATTATAAATCTTGAATGACCTTGACCCACTTTTGGAAGGGTCAATGACCCCCCCCCCTCCCCCCCCCCCGAAAAAATGGAGTCGATTCCCCCCCCTCCCCTCCCCCCCGAAAAAATGGAGTCGATTCCCCCCCCTTCCCCCACTCCTTCCCCCACTCCTTCCCCCACTCCTCCCCCCACTACTCCGGGTGAACGACCGGTCATGACCTGAAAAATTAAAATGGCTATAGCTTGATAACGGATTGACGGATTTGGACAAGCGATACATCATTGAAAAGGTCTATGTAAGACAAACATTTTGGTAAAAGAAGAATTTGGTTATCTTATTTTAGTCAAAAGTTATGCGAATTATTTTAAATAAATACCTTCTCTTTTCCCTTTTCCCCCACCTCCCAGGTCAATAATCAGTCTCGGCCAGCTGCTACCCCTCTCATTTGCATATTGTTATAAAAGACGCACCGACTGCGGCTAACATTTCATTCTGATTCCAGACGTTACGCTGCGAACTTGGAGCCACAACCATGTCATCTCTGCCAACTACAACTTCTACTTTAACTTCTACTTCTACTTCTACTACGGCTGTTACTGCACCAAAGAAAACTCTTCGTCTGAAAAATCCTCCTGACTGGTACAAGAAGCAACTTGGATCCCAACCTTCAACTTCTGGCACTATTCTTCCGCCTATCAAGACTTCTAAACTTCGAAGCATTTTTTCACCGCCTTCGCCTTCTACTTCGCTTTCAAACGACTCCACACCGCCATCAACCATCATGCCGCCTCCACAGAAGCCAGCTCCCCGTCTTAATACCCCTTCATTTGAAACTTTGCTTCATAGTCTTAGTACACCTATCATTCCACTGTCACCATTGCCTCCTACCCCACCACTTACTATGCCTGAAGACCACACCTATCATAAAACTAAATCCACTAAGCCTACTCCCAAACCTGCTCCTAAGCCTGCTCCTTCAGAGCAATTTCAATTATTACAAGAAGAGCGTCGTAGGGCATTTAGCTGTCCCACTACTTGCCCTGAAGTGCTCACTAGGGGAATTAAGAAAGGATCAGCTTGTGGGAGGAAATGTGTTAAAAATGAAAGTTTTTGCCGTGTACATATCGTGAAACATATTTCTGAACCACAACTGACAGAAATCCCCACCGTTGAAGACGATCCTAAAATAATATCCGTCAGAGGAGAGAGGCTTAAGAAAGGTTTGAAATATTTTTTTCTAAGTGTTGTTGACCACCAACACATTTTGGCAAAATGTAACGGCTTAAAATATAAAATTAGAGTTTGTGAGAATTTGTGTAAAGAGAAGAGATTTAACACTTTAGATTCTCAAGACTTTCTCCTCAGGGATAAAAAGGATCGTATTACAAGGTGGGGGCGTAAACAGTAAATTCACTTAGTTTTTTCCAAATTGTTGCTAAAAAAATAATGGGGGAGAAACACAATGCGTTATAGCGTTGTGTTTTTCCCCCATTATTTTTTAACACTCTAAGTCCCGTGACCTACTAACCTACTTCCATTTGAGTAGTAAGAAAAGTACTTCCCCCACTCCTTTGGGTCGATGACCGGTTAAGGTCAGCTCTTACCCCTCATTTGCATACTGTTATAAAAGCGGAGCGAGTGTTGGTCACTCCATCATTTTGCTTCTACACGCCGCTCTTGTTCTTTCGTCTCTGCTGTTTACAATATTACCTACTTCAAAATGCCTCCTCATGTGAATGACCATATTAATTCTTCCAAAATTTCCGATGTTTTTCTACAACCTGAAGACATTTTAAATAATGATAGTGAGAGTGAGGATGATGATGATTATACTGTTGAACTTAGTGAAGAACGTAAGGTTATAGCAATTGATCCACAATTTCCATTTGATACAATAGAAAAGTTTATAGTTGAAGCTAATAAATGGTTAAATTTAGGATGTTATGTACGAATTGACTCTTTTATATTGTATGGTGATAGTCATTCTTTCCTTGTCACACCAAATGACAGAGACCGCATGTTGCAGTGGGCACAATCTATGATGGAGTGCTATGAACAAGGTGTGGACACTGGCGGCTATTTTCTTGCACAACTAGTGTAATAACAAATTACCCTTCCCCCCATGTAGTGAAAAAGGAAAAGAAATATTAGGAATCTAATTATAATACTTCCTTCCACATATAAAGAAGAGGGGGAAAGGAGTGGGGATTATAAAGTGGTGGGGGAATGTGTATAAATGCAGGTTGTTTGAAGAGACTTTTATTATTATTGCGGCTTTAGCAGAAACAACATGGAGTTTAAATCTGCAGCAAAAATAAGGAATAATATAATAAAGAAAGAAATTCGCAAGAAAGAAAAGATTGAACTTATAAAATTACAACTTATAATACCTTCCATTAAAATTGGATGTAGCAAACTAAAGACTTTGGTGAAAACTAACGAATATTTGTTACAATTGCTAAAAACAATCGAAGAGTTGAAGAGAAAGAATGGACATTCTACATAGTAAAATTTGAACATTTTAATATAAATAAGTAAACTGAAAAAAGTAGATGTAGAATAGAGAGCGAGGAATAGATCACTTTGTGGTAATGGACTAACATGCCACTTAGTGCTCTATTCCTCGTTCTCGCGTTAAATTGGATTACCTTGACCTATTTGTTTGACTGTTAGAATTTGGTTAACACTGTTGAATTTCAGTTTTGAACTAATGTTTATTTTTATTCAACTGTTAGAGTTTTTTAACACTGTCGAATTTTAGTTTTGAACTAACTTTTAATTTATGCGAATTTTCAGTTCAACTCTAGTTAATTTATGCGCAAATTTAGTTCAACCAAGTGCCTGTGCTCTAGCCATTTCCACTCCAACATTTGTTATTTTAACATCTGTCCCATAACATCTGTCCTAACAGATGTTAAAAGAAAGTTTGTTAAAGTTTGAATATAAAGAAGTATATACTAAAACTCCAATGGGAATAAAGAACACAAATGAACAATTAGTTTGTAGAAGGTTAATATTTTGTTGAAAATGTTTGATTTCCTAGGATAGTGAAGAGGATGAAATAGTGGTGGGGGAACCATTATAATAGGAGGAACGTGAGAGCCCACTTCATTTCTTGGTGAAATTTCGAAGAGTAAACATCTCAACATGTATCGTTGCGATAAATGTTCGGAATCGTTTCACGATGAAATTCTATTAGACTGTCATAAAGAACTAATTCACAACAACCCAGAAGAAAAACAAGAACAACAAGAACAACAAGAAGAACAAGAACAACAAGAAGAACAAGAAGAACAATATGAAATAACAGCAACATCTTCAACTACTTTACCAAATCTACAAGTATTTGCATTACCTGGTAAAGTAGTAATGCATCATAAGATTCAAAATGAAAACTTGAAGCTAGAAGAATTTATTAGAGAAGCAAAACCAATTGTAAGTAAAACTTTAAAAGAAGAATTAAAAAGATTGAACTTTCTTAAATTTGGTTTACTACTAGAAGCTATGTTTATAAATGTACAAGAAGAATTATCACCAAGAGGATTCATAACAAAAAACCGAACCATTATGGGAAGTTCAAACATTGATTCAATAGTAGAAAACTGTATAGAAGAAATATTAACAAAAATTCAGGAACACGAAGGAAGAGGATCCGGATGGAGTCTTACAAGTATTGAAGTATTAGATATAAGAGTTCACAAACATGGATATGGACTAATGGGATCAAGTTACATTCCTCTGCCAAAAAGAATTGAAGATACAAAATCTTGTATTAATGTTAAAAATGAAGACAATGAATGTTTTCGTTATGCAATGACAACTAAATTTGTACCACATAATGCGAATAGACCTGACCAAGAATATGAAAATCAAAGATTTAGATACAATTTTCAAGGAATCACTTATCCTGTATCACTGAAAGATATATCAAAATTTGAGAAGAAAAATCCCGGTACGTCTATCAATGTTTTTGCATTAGATAGTTCAAACAAAGTGTATCCTTTACGTATTGCAAAAGAAGAGCTACCAGATCATACGGATTTACTACTACTAACGCGAGGAGATGTGTCTCACTATGTGTACATAAAGCAATTTGATCGTCTTGTTAACAAGCAACTTTCAAAAAATCGAAACAAAAAGATAATTTGCAAGAGATGTTTTAATTTTCAACGAGAAGGAAGAGAAGGAAGAGAATGGTTACAAGAGCACAAAAGACTATGTAACAATAATTATGAAGCAAAGATTAATTTACCTGCGGAAAACAGAGCATTCGTTAAATTTGAAAAGGTTCATTATCAATACCGTATCCCTTTCGTTGTGTATGCGGACTTTGAATCAACACTTGTTCCTGTTGAAGATGAAAATTGTGAAGCTAGAAAAAGTGTCAAGTATCAAATGCACAAACCAAACAGTTTTTGTTTAATGGTGAAATCGACATTATCAGAAGAACATTTAAACAGATATGGATTAACTTCAGAACCTCTAGTATATCGTGGTGAAAATGTAGAAAAAATATTTCTTGATCACTTATATTCAATAGCTGGAAATGTACAAAGATTATATACAAATATTGTACCAATGAAAATGATGGAGGAAGAAGAAGAAATTCAACATGAAAATGCAACTCGATGTTTTTTGTGCAAAAATGATTTTACTATTGAGAATTATAAAGTTAAAGATCACGATCACCTCACTGGTTATTACAGGGGTGCTGCTTGTAATAAATGCAACTTGAGCTATCGTTTACCACTATTTATTCCTGTGGTTCTGCATAACCTCAGTGGGTACGATGCTCATTTCATAATACCCGAATTAGGAAGAGACGATGGTAAAATTGATGTATTAGCTGAAACTTCAGAGAAGTTCATCAGTTTTTCCAAAGAAGTTGGAAACATGAAATTAAGATTCTTAGACTCCTACAGATTTATGCCGTCGAGTTTGTCCAAACTTTCAGAAAATTTAAGGAAACAAGATTTCATCGAAACAAAGAAGATTGTAAATAACGACAAACTGGATTTGGTACTTCGGAAAGGTGTGTTTCCATATGATTACATAGACAGTTTAGAAAAATTTAATGAAACATCACTTCCGGCTAAAGAAGAATTTAAAAGTAAACTTTACGACATGGACATATCTCAAGAGGACTATGATCATGCATGTAAAGTATGGAACGAATTAGGATTTAGAACATTAGGAGAATATTCAGATTTTTATGTTAAATTAGATGTAACTTTATTATGTGATATAATGGAAGAATTTAGAAATACGTGTTTTGCAGCTTATGGATTGGACCCTCTTCATTCGTACACTTCACCTGGATTAGCATGGCAAGCCATGTTGAAAGAAACAAATTGTAAAATACAACTTCTTACTGATATAGATATGGTTTTAATGTTAGAGTCAGGAGTTCGAGGGGGATTGACGCAAAGCGTTACACGACATTTTAAGGCGAACAACAAGTATCTGCCCGATTATGATGCATCAAAACCAACAACATTCCTGGGTTATTTTGATGCAAATAACTTATACGGATGGGCAATGTCAAATCCCCTTCCATATGATAATTTTAAATGGATAGATCCAGAATCGATTGGAAACATAATGGATATACCGAAGCATGGTGAAACTGGTTACATTTTTGATGTGGATTTTGAATATCCTCAACATCTTCATGATCAACATTATGATTTACCACTTCTTCCGAAGACTGAAATTTCCCCTACTGGAAGATGGCCAAAATTATTGATGACTTTAACCGACAAGTCTCGATATGTTGGACACTACTGGATGATACAACAGGCTTTAGACTTAGGACTGAGAATTACAAAAATTAATCGAGTACTACAATTTTCTCAATCTTGTTGGTTAAAACCTTACATCGACAACAACACAAGAAGAAGAGCCGCCGCTACATCAAGTTTTCAAAAAGATTTTTTCAAATTACTGAACAACGCAATATTTGGCAAGACTTTGGAAAACAAAAGGAAACATAAGGATATCAAATTGGTAACTGATCCAGTAAAATTACAGAAATTAGTGCAACAACCAAACTTTGGTTCATCTGTAATTATTAATGAAAATCTAGTTGTTATTTCCATGAACAAGAAGTCAGTTGAAATGGATCGTCCTTTGTATCTTGGAATGTCAATCTTGGATATTTCAAAAACACATATGTATGAGTTTCATTATAAGAAGATGGTTAACTATTATGGAAGAGAGAACATTGGTATTGCATATATGGATACGGATGCACTCATTTACTGGATTAAAACAAATGACATGTATGAAGATCTACGCACCTTTATATATAAAGATGATTTCGACTTTTCCGATTATCCTAAGGATCATCCAAATTACGACTACGACAAAAACAAGAAAGTATTGGGAAAATTTAAAGATGAAACAAATGGTGTGCCGATGATGGAAATTGTAGCATTAATGTCCAAACTGTATTCATTTCAACTGTACATAAATGAAAGGAATGAACATCAAGTCACGAAAAAAGCCAAAGGAATAAAAACTTCTTTCCTGAAGAAGAATGTACAGTTTGAACATTATAAAAGATGTTTGTTTGAAAATGTTGAAACAACTGCAACGTTCAACACTATTAGAAGTTATAATCATCAACTTTTTAGTGTCAAACAAACAAAGTGGGCATTAAGCTACAAAGATGACAAGCGCCATATTTTAGAAGATAAAATTAATACTTTACCATTCGGCCACTACTCCCTGAACCCTATCGACCAGTAAACCTATTCTTCGTCCTCTACCTTCTTCCTTTTTCCTTTCCGTAAAGAAGAGGGGACATGGCAAGCCCAATGCCATGTTCCCTCTTTTTTACACTAATATGAAATGGCCTTGACCTATATTCAAACTATATAAATGAGAATAAACTATTCTATGGATCAGTATTTTTACATGCAGTGTACAAGCAACATCTGAAGATGGAAAGTGTGAAGGACAAGATTGTAAATGAACTACATAAACCAGCAAGAAGAAGATTTCCAAGAAGAAGTACAATCATTAAAGGAATGAATGATCTTTATCAAGCTGATCTCATTGAAATGATACCGCACAGTAAATTAAATAAAGGATTTAAATATATTTTAACAATTATAGACTGTTTTACTAAAATAGCTGACGCTTTACCAATGAAGGATAAGACTGGTAAAAGTGTTACAAAAGCTATGGAAACCACAATACAAAGAAATAAATTTAAAATTAAACATCTACAGACCGATGATGGAAAAGAATATTTTAATAAAGACTTTGGAGCTTTGATGAAGAAATATCAAATAAATCATTATTCTACAAATTCTGAAGTTAAAGCTTCAATAATTGAAAGATTCAATAGAACATTAAAAGGTGCGATGTATAAACAATTTTCAAAAAGAGGATCATACGTGTGGTATGACATATTACCACAACTTATAAAAGAGTATAACAACAAATATCATCGTACCATTGGAATGAAACCTATCCAGGTAAATAGTGCTAATGCCAAAATTGTATTACAACGCATTAAAAATAATACAACACCGAAATTGGAAAAATTGCAACCAAAGAAGTTCAAGGTCAACGATAAAGTTCGTATAAGCAAATACAAAGGTGTATTTAGTAAAAGATATCTACCAAATTGGACTAATGAAGTATTTACAATTTATAAAGTGCAACCAACTATACCTGAAACCTATTTATTAAAGGATAACAAGGGTGAATTACTTCAAGGTGGATTTTACGGACACGAATTGTTGAAATCAACAGTCGGTGATGTATATCTTGTCGAGAAGATTTTACAAAGGAAAAAGGATATGGTTAAAGTCCGGTGGTTAGGGTTTGATAAAAGTGAAGACTCTTGGATTCCTTCAAAAGACTTAGTATAGTTGTTTAATAGCTCATTGTGTGTTTAACCTTTATACAAGATGGAGATTGTACAACAAAAAGACCGATTTAATATCAATAACATTGATGAATTGACAGTTGACAATGATAAGTAAAATCATGGAAAACAAGGTGAATTACTACCAAATACGATAAGATGTCTAATAACTGGTCCTTCAAATTGTGGAAAAACTAATGTTGTTTTTAACCTTATAACTAATCCTAAAGGATTGCGTTTTAACAATATATACATTTTTTCAAAATCATTGCAACAACCAAAATATCAATTATTGGATAAAGTACTTGCAAGTGTACCTGAAGTAAATTTTTACAAGTTTAATGCCAGTGAAACAATTATGCAACCAAATGAAGCAAAACCATTTTCTATTTTTATATTTGACGATGTTTCTTGTGAAAATCATGACACAATAAGGAATTATTTTGCTATGAAAAGACATCATAATATTGATAGCATTTACATTGGTCAAACATACAGTAAAATTCCAAAACAACTTATAAGAGACAATGCAAATATGTTGATCATCTTCAAGCAAGATGAAACAAATTTAAAGCATATATATAATGATCATGTAAATGCGGATATGCCATTTGAAAAATTTAAAGAAATGTGTGGCAAAGCATGGAATGAGAAATATAGCTTTCTCGTTATTATGAAGGAAGAAGATATTAAAAATGGTAGATATCGTATAGGGTTGGATAAATTTGTATTTATGCGTTGAACTACCGATGCTACATCTAGTTACACGTTGAACTTCACAGTGTAAACATGGTGAATCAAGAAAAACTATTGAAAGAAATAAAATCACTCAGTGATTCTATTAGGATGAAGAATCGTGCATTGAAGAGAAGAATTTCTAGAGACTACATTTAAACCTATTACGGAACCTTTAAAACAGATATCAGAAACTATTGGTAAACCTCGTTATGAAGGAGATGTTTTACTACCAGTTTCTAAACAAGAAGTACAAGCATTAAAAAAAGAAGAAGATGATGATTCATATACAAGTGCTAGTGAGCAAGAAGAAACAAAAGAAGAAGAACCAATTGTTGAAAAGGAAGAAGAACAGCCAATACCAGAAGCAGAACAATCTATTCCAAATTTAACTCAATTGAGTAGCGATATATTACAACATGGACCTCTTGGAAGAAAATATATAATGAAAATGCTACATGACATGAAATCAAACCCGAATTTGAGTAGATCACACATATACGGAGCAAGAATTGATGGGAATGAATTAAAGATTGGAGATTCAAAGCTTGAAATAACTCAAGACGATTACATCATTATTGGTGAGCATAGATATAAAGGAACAAAAGGATTATATGAATTAATTTTTAAAAATATACCACTAAGATATTCATCCAAAGATTTAAGTGTTTTTAAAGAGATTTTACAAAATACTAACGCTCATAAGAGAAACTACTTAAAGGATGCAATGATTAATCGTTCACGTGCAACAAAATATAACATTGTTATAAAAAAGTTGTTTCCTCCACGAAAATTGCCCACATTACGTACTGCTCCAGCGGTGAGACAACCACTGAAAAGAAAATCTTTATCACTTATGGATTTATCACTTCTTGAACAACATGGTAAAAAGAGTAAAGGAGATACTTCAACCTATGGTAAAGGATTGATGAAAAATCTATACAATACAAATGTGATTTACTACAACGACATCAATAAATTGGTTGACCGAATGAGACTATTGCATGAAGCCATGGAAGCCGGTCATACGGGTTTGAATAATGAATGGGTGGCTCTAGTTGATGAACTTAGGAATCGTGGTATAGTTGTATAATTGTCCGCGGATATAAAAGAGTTGCAAGCGTAAGACGTATCAGTTCTAACATGAGCGTCGACAAGTTCGGACGGTACTCCGCGTTAGGAGTGCAAGTTGGAGAAGACAGAAAAAGAAGTGGATTACCGCAAACACCTGAAGGTGACTATAGCATAAGTAATAAACGTTTAAAACTAGTTAAAGATCCAGAAGAAGATACTGATGGAGCAAATTTGAAGACAGTAAAAGAAGCTACTTCAACATCATTGAAATTACATAAGAATACTTACGATGTTAAATCACATAGAATAATTAATGTTGGTAAACCAACTGAAGGTTCTGATGCAATTACTAAAGAGTACTTATCATCTGAACTTTCAAATACTTTAAAATTGCAATGGGGTAATAACTTAAAAGATGGACAAACGTATGATGCTGGAAATTATAGAATAACCAACGTGGGAAATCCCAAAAATGATAAAGATTCAGTTAATAAAGAATATTTACATTCTATAATACCGGAAAAAACTAAACATGGATATTCTTTTTATAAATTTATTATAAATGACATTGGATACCCAAAGGAAGACGGTGATGCTGTAAACCTAAAATACATCAAGGACAACTGTATTTTACAAGATGTTAATGAAATCGATTGTCATGGTAAAACATTGACAAATGTAAAGTTTGGTTCTCAACCAAAAGATCCTGTTACTATGGAACAATTATCTAAAGAATTAAAAAAGGAAACATCCAATTTTGTAAAACATGAAGATGCCGTGTTAAAGCGGGGAGATAAATTTATACATGGAAATGAAAAGTTTAATTTAATGCAAGGAAATAATGATGAATGGGATGCAGGACATAAAACAATAACAAATGGAAGATTTGGTATAAAAGATACAGATGTACCTCTAATGGCGCAAACATTAATTGCGAGTGGTGGTACATTAGGTACATACAATGGTCGTAATAGAAGAATAAAATATATTTATCCTGGTTACGAAGAAAATGATTGTGTTACAATGAAACAAACAATAACTTGGGATAAACACTTTGGGACCCAATATGATGCAAAGATGAAGAAAATAATTAATATTTTACCAGGTGAAGATTCAAATGATGCTGCTACTATTGGACAAGTCATAACAACATCAAAAAGTGATTCAACCGCATATACTTGTAATGATAAACGTATTATGCAGTTACAAGATCCTCAACATCCGAAAGATGCTGTAACTTTAGATTGTTTAATAAGAATAGTGGGTAATTTACTTATTGATACCCACAATCATATAGCTAGTACAACGAGTCATGTGATGATTCAACCTGATGAACGAGAAGCTTGGATTAAAAATAGAATTATAAATCAGTATATAATTAATTTAAATAACTAAGTCTTTAAATATAAAAGATTTTGCACAAGTTATTCATTTGTGTAAAGTATCTCGTGGAGTAAACACGCCAGTTATATAAGACAATATAATGAAGACCGTATCGCTCAGTCATCGTCAAGACAGCGGCAAGAGAGGACGTGGTATAACATCAGCTGCATTATCCCTGCTTAGACGGATTCCAGTTGGTGCTGTTGTAAATCGAACGATAGACGCTTTACCATACGAATTACATCTGCCCGGAGGTTATCAATATTGTGGACCTGGAACTAAGTTGGCAAAGCGTTTAGCAAGAGGAGATCCTGGAATTAATAAATTAGATCAAGCTTGCAAGGAACACGATATAGCATATTCAAAGTATAAAGATTCAACAAATAGATCAATAGCAGATAAAATTCTAGCGGAAAAAGCTTGGCAAAGAGTAAAATCAAGTGACGCAAGTATTGCAGAAAAAGCATCGGCTTGGGCAGTAACTACAGCCATGAAGACGAAAGCAAAGTTAGGTGGTGGAAAACGTCGCAGAGGAAGACCTGCAAAGAAAGGCGCTCCCAAAAGAGGTGGAAACATTAAAAAAGGACGTCGTAGAACTCATAAGGCAAATGTAAAGAAGACTTCTGTTTGGCAAATGGTAAAAAACGGAGCAGGTTTATACCTAAGACCATACCGTGTGTACTAAATAAGAAGAATCAATTGATAATTCCAAATAAAGCCTTAACAAATCATCAGTTAAATGATTATGTGAAATGTTTGAAAATACCATTCTTTCGAGGAGTTTTTATGAAAGATGCATTACCAACTAAAATATGGAAAAATGAAACTGGAATAGTAAATTTGGATTCCACCTATGGTCCAGGTACTCATTGGGTATGCTATAAAAAGCTTGGACAAACCGTTTACTACTTTGACAGTTTTGGCAATCTACCACCGCCAAAAGAACTTCAACATTATTTTCGAAACTCAAAAAACATTTTTTACAATTACAAAAAAGAACAACCTAACAATACTGAAATATGTGGGCATTTATGTTTGGAGTTTCTAGCGAAAAGTGTCAGTCAGCTTTAAGATGTCATCGTATACAGTGTCATTGAGTGGAAATTCATCCACATTGAAAAGTACGCTGTTCCCAGCATTGCGTCTATCCAAGGAACGATTATGGGAAGCAGCATTACTTGATTTGACTACCTACAACTCAATTCCCAATGTTACAGAAGGGAAGAACAATTTACTACATTATTATGAAACTAAGGATGCTGCAGGAAAATACTCAGAATTGAAAATAATTACATTTCCTACTGGAGCTTATGAAATTGATGATATAAACCAATTATTACAGAAACAACTCGGAGAAGACAATATTACCGTTAAAGGAAACAATAATACTTTAAAAGCAGAAATAACTTCAAAATATTATATTGATGTCAGCTTAGAACAGTCGATTGGCAGTTTACTTGGATTTACAGATACAAAAAAGAAAATCTTAACTCCTGGAACTACTCATTCAGGTGATTCAACTGTAACAATATTGAAAGTAAATAGTATCGATGTCACATGCAACATTATACACGGATCGTATAGAGATGGAGTTAATCAACATATTTTACATACATTTTATCCAACAGTGGCTCCCGGTTTTAAAATTGTTGAGAAGCCACAAAACTTGATATACCTACCGTTAAACACCAGTTTCATTTCAGACATCGTACTGAACATATTGGATCAAGACGGTCATAGTGTTGACTTTAGAGGAGAAACAATTACTATACGGATACACATCAGAGCAGCAACATAAAAGTCAACATGGGATTATCATTTAAACCGCAACGGAAGAGTCGGGAGCTCAGTAGCTCCTCAACATTGGAAGGGTTAACATCGGACAACATTCGTTTTCTACAGAAGATTGGATTGAAACTTAACAGCGATGGATATCCTGGATATATCTCAAGGACCAACGTTCGACGAAACACTATGGGAGAAGGAATATCACACGCACAACCCTTACACTTCATCAAAATTAAACAATAACGATGAAATAAGGATCCCCATTCAACAACAAGATATTTACACTTTACCGTGTGAAAGTTACTTGTACATCGAAGGACGGGTATTAAAATTGGATGGAAAAACTGCTTCAACAGTTCCTTTTATAAATAACCCGATGGCATATCTTTTTGATGAAATAAGATATGAAATATCAGGGGTGACGGTTGATTCAACAAAAAAGGTTGGTTTAACAACGACATTGAAAGGATTAACATCATTAACACCACATGAGAAGAATTCAATAGTCACCGCCGGATGGGTTGCCCCCGATAAAGACACTATAACACCAGCTTCCAACGGTCACTTTGATTTTCATGTACCTTTACGATTGCTTTTGGGATTCGCTGAAGATTACAAACGGGTAATAATAAATGTCAAACAAGAATTAGTATTACTCAGATCTTCAACTAATAAGGACTTAATACTTGCAGACCCTGCAACTACGGAAGATAAACTGGAATGGCAACTACAATTGGATAAAGTTGTTTGGAGAGTACCTCATGTAAGATTGGCCGATGAACATAGAATCCTATTATTGAGAAAGTTAAAATCTGACCGTGATATTGTGATGCCATTCCGAAGTTGGGAATTTCATGAATACCCTACACTACCTCAGACAGAACGACAAACATGGACCGTCAAGACATCAACTTACTTGGAACGAGCAAGGTACATAATACTCGGTTTTCAAACTAAGCGAAAAGATGTTATCACTGCAAATGCTGGTCAATTTGATCACTGTAAAATAAAGAATTGTAAAGTTTTCCTAAACTCTCAATTCTTTCCCTATGACAATTTGAATGTCATGTTCAGCAAAAAACGTTTTTCCATTTTATATGATATGTATGCAAGATTTCAATCGTCATATTATGGAAAGACTAATACACCACTATTATCACCTGACCAGTATTATTCCAAGGCTCCAATAATTGTAATCGATTGTTCAAAACAAAATGAATCGGTAAAATCATCAAGTGTGGATATAAAAATTGAAATGGAATTTGAAGAACCAGTAGCGGATGGAACTTCGGCATACTGTCTAATTCTACATGATAAAATAGTTACTTACACACCGCTGACCGGAATTGTGAAGAATGTACTTTAAGAAGAATTGTACAACAACTGCAAATTTTTGAGGTTAGAATTATCTGCTTTAATTTTTGAGGTTAGAATTTCATTTGTTAAAGACAAGTTGAAAACAAACAATTATGTAATTGTATAAATTTCAAGGATTTTACGAAAAATATAAAAGCGAGAAAATAATTAGTAGAAACTTCATTCTATCTTCAACCGTCGTATGGGAAACATCATTCGCAAGATGAATTCTACTAACGGAGAAGAAAATACACCTCTAATGGATGATAATAGTTCAGATATAGAAAAACAAGTTGAACGAGAAATGGACGAGTTCCTAAAATTCAACAAACATAAGAAGAGAGAAGAAGAAAAAGCTGAAAAAGAAGTAAAAAGGAAGAAGGTTGAAGTTAACATTACAACCAATATTTTAACAGAAGTATTTCTTCGGATTATCTACCCAATTTCTTCATGCATGACAAAAAGTATATCAGTTGGAATTTTAAAATCAATGGATTATTCACCAATTGTTATTTTAAATCATGGAAACAAAATGGTTACTTTCAGTGAAACTACTTGGGAATCTCTCATGAAACATTTACATCTTTTAGAGTGCTATTTAAGTAACAACACATTTGGAAGAAGAACAAGATTAAGTTTATTGGAATCAAATATTGAAGTTGATATAGTAAAACATCGTGGAGGACAAATTGTTCGCTTCAGAGATTTAACTACACATAATGTTAAATTATATTTCACTAAAGAAGAATTTTACACTTTAAGTTGTACTACCGGTCCCGTCACCAGATATTTGAAACAACTAATATTTTCAAGTGCAATAATTAAAGACTATCTAATTGATACATTGGACAAAAAACCTTTTGTTCCAATTTTATACGGTCCCGTGGATACTTCAATCTTTAATAGAATACCTCAAGAAGTTGAAATGTGGAGACAATTAAACAACTATCACACCAATTTTAATATTGATGAAGTAGCACAAGAAGTGAAAGAAGAAGAACAATCCTGTCTGTTATAAACATCGGCTCATTCAATTTTTAAGTCAGTTGTTAGTAAGACTTCATCATGAATAAACGGGTTTCATTTTCTAATGCGCCACATATAATGGAAGTTAAAAGAGGTATAATTGAATTTCAAGCTTTCCGAGGAAATGATGGTAATTTTATTATTAAAGAATTAGTAATCTTGGACATGAACACATCAGTAGTTTATCATTATTTGTTCAAACCTCCAGTACCATTTAATAGACTAACAACTAAAGCGAAAGTTACAAACAAATGGTTGAACAAACATTTTCACAACTTAAGATGGGATGAAGGTTTCATTAATTATAACATGATGCCGCACATTATGAATCATTATTGCAAAGAGTTTAAAATTATCTACACAAGGGGATTGGAAAAAGCAAATTGGATACAATCATTTACAAGCAACGAAGTGATTAATGCAATAATTGATAAAGATTTCCAATGCTACTTCAACAAACTTTGTATTTCATCAAAAAGTTTTAAACATCGAAGGTCGCAGTGCGCTTTAAAGAATGCCTACCGCTTGAACAATTTCCTTCAACAAAGTGGTAGGTGTAGTGTCAGTAGTGGGGGTAGTGTCGATTATAAAAGCGAGAGCGCTACCATGACGCAGCATGAGTATTACTCTAACCTCCGAAGAGACAACATCTCCGACGGACATTCTTATTAACAAGAAGATTAACAACAACATCAAGATGGCATCACAGAACTTACTTCAAAGTTTAGTTGATCAGTTCAACGCTCATTCTAAATCATCAATTCTACCTACAAAGAAATGTTCTGAACTAAAAGAAGAAAAACACTACATCATTCATACAATTAAGAAAATGGAAACTTCAGTAGGTGATGCTATTAATTGCACATTGAGCGAGGCTCCATATACAGTTGGTGATGAACCAAAATTTCAGATCTTCCTACCAAGACGCTTTGTACAACTTCTTCAAAATGAAGATCTTCGTGTAGTTCAACCCGGCGCACTCTATTTGGTTTCGCACGGACCAAGTGGAAACAACTCAACTGAACTAACTATTCATGTAACACCTACTACTGATTAGTTTGTACATAACATTGTAACTATTTGTTTGTAATTGTTTTTCAATAAATATGATATAAAGAAAAAACAAAAAAAAAATTAAAAGAAGCAACATATTGTGATGTCTTTGTACATTACAATATGTTGCTTTTTTTAAAAATTCCACAGGATGACCTTGACCCACTTTTGTGTGATTATAAAAGCGAAAATCTACTTGTAAAATTCATCAGTCTACGACTACCTTTCGTACCGTACACATCTCGCTCACTCTATCGCTTAATATAAAAACTAAAAGATGTCTCTCAAAGTGAAGTGTGCATCTTATGATACCAACACCATTACAACTTTTGAACAACTCGAAGATTTAACCAACGAAATGCGAGTTTTACTTACCGGTGGTTATCACTTAACTGTTGATGTTAGTGCTACTAATACAAGGATGTTCACTAAAACAAAATATTGCGATGATGAAATATTTATTTCTACACAACCTACAACTTCTTCATCGCCAACTGGTCAACATAACATCAAGTTCCAAAAGTATTACCAATGTTGAATAACTTTTGACAGACAAAACTACAACTAAAGAATCACATGATCAATGTGAGTTAATAAAAAAGATGTGATACTTGTATAAATAATCATTTGCTTCTCAGCTCTCACCACGACAAGACCTATTTAAGAAAATGTTGTACAGAATGATGATTCAACTTGATGGAAAAATCTATGGAAAAGACTACAACACCGTTGAACAAATGACCCAAGATTTAGATGTATTAACTAAAGAAGGATATCAAGCTAAATTAATTTTAAAATTTCCTCAAGTACATCCATTATCAACAGAAGAACTTGTTGCTATGGCTAAGGCGGAGAGAGAGAAAAAGTCTGAAGAAAACAAAGAGAAACAAACTTCCTAAATTTTAATAATCCTTACACTTGTAAGGTATAATTTTTTAAAACTCCATTTGGATGACCTTGAAATTACCCCCACCACTTTTCACAGTACATAAAACTCACTATTCAACACTATACACTCTTATTCTTTCACTGGACTCCGCAGCGTCAACATGGAAGAGCAAAAATACAAGTACAAACCTCGTTACTGTTGTGAACAACAGTGTACAGATTTAGGACCAATGATGGTGGATGGGTTAGCTTGTACTAAATGTGAATTCTTCGGATCTTGTTATTGCAAATGCAAAACAAAACAACTACCACCACCGGAATTGCGAACTTTCAAATTTTACAAATCAAGATATTTTCATACATGTTGTCCTCAAAGATGTTTCAAATTTCACCCTCTAGATCTTGCTCATTGTCAACGCACCAATTCTCATCAAGATGATTTTTGTACACATATGATAAAAAGATGTAAATACAGATCAGATTGGTATTCCGATCCTGTAGAACCATCAAATGTGTAATTTCAGTTTTACACTCTTTTTTAAAACTTCATTTGGATGACCTTGAGATTTCCCCCCCCCCCCACCACTAGTTCTAATTTTTATATAATATTAAATCATTCCACTTCCAACACTCTAACTAACAACATGGAAAACAAATTTATCAAATTTGAACATATAATAACTGACAGGGAGGAGATGGAAGAATTGTTTCAAAACTTACTTTCTGTCATTGACGAATATCCTATAAGATGGTTCAGAATTGTAGTTCAATATTTAAATCCTGGTGAATTGTTTTCTTCATCAAGTGAAGAAGATGAAACAACTACTTCGGTTCAAATAATTGAATTAAAAGATGGAGAAGAAGAACTAAACGTTTTATTCAATCATAAGCTCAAGGTTCCCTATATAAAAGCCCCCTCCCTAGACAGCCCCCCTCCCTAGACGCCTGCTCAAGGTCACCATTATATAAGCCCCCTCCCTATGCGCCGATCCTCATTCCATCACCGACTCTCCAATAATGAACAACTCTCCATTGGCCCGAATGAATTCTAGTTTTGAAATAAACTCTAAAGAAGAGTTACAAGACATTTTTAATATTTTACAAGAACTTGTAGATAATTTTACAACCATCAAAATGAATTTGGAAATAACATACGATTGTCCTATTTGTGATAAGATTGAAAGTTCGGACGAAGACAGTTTAGTAAATCTAACTCCTGCACCATCTGACACTACTGATGGTAATAATGAAGAGCAACATCTTTCCCCCACCACTTCTTTGTAATTCATCCTTCCCCCCACCACTTCTTTATTTAACTAACATTTCTCCCTTTCACTTCTCATTCCGTCTTCGACTTCTGAACTATCAACATCACTTGTTTTAAAATTTCAAACACTAACACAATCATGATGGATATGATGGATGAAGTTCCCTTCATAACTAGAATGGAAGAGGATAAATTGAAATTGGAAATTAAACGATTGGAAATGGAACGGGAAAACCAATTCGAAATGTTACGTTTGTTCAAGCTTTTCAAATACATCATCTGGGGACTCTGCGTTTACCTTCTCATCGTCGTTGGTGTTTGCATTTACAACTCTGTAGTTCATCACAAAAGTTCAACTTGTTTAAACTCTGCTGTTGCACATTAATTGTATGTTCACAAATAAAATTCAAAAGTTACTTCAACCTATCCCACTATCACCAACTAGTTCAACTTTCAACTATTTCTGGTGGTAGTTGGATAGGCTTTTTTAAAACTTACTCTGGATGACCTTGACATACTTTCCAAGCCCCAGTTATAACTGTTAAATTTCAGTTTTAAATTAACTCTTAATTCATGCCCAATTCTACTTCAAATACAAGGCATATGCTCTCGCCATCTGCACCCCAGCATCTGACGCCATCTGCTCGAGCAGCTGCTCGGGCGGCTGGCACGACTTCCGGTCCAGAAGTAACCAAAACACACTACTCCAGAAATATCCGAGATATAAGGAGGACTTTGGAGGTCCAATGACTATGAAATATGTTTTAGGAGAAAAGTGAAGGTGTTCATATTATACGAAATTATTAAACAAAACACGAGAATAAATTAAAACGGATTAAAATATTCATAATTAGATGAAAGAAGTTAGGTACCTTCGAGTACCTAAATAAAAATTATTTAAATTAATTAAAGAACCGCTATTTGTACTAATAAATGAGTATTTTTTTGTCAGTAAAATTTTTCACATACAAATTTTACTTTTTAATAACTAACTTAACAATATTTTAAAACTTAGAAAGTCCCAAAGAACCTGTGTAGTCAATATTGTAGAATAATTTACTGACTTAAAATTCTGTTTTACTGGCAATTCTGTTTTGTATGGCAGCGCAACGCGTTCCATGGTAATAGAGGCTAGGGCAAGGCAACGGGCCAGGAATAATCAGGACTATGTGTGTTTTAAACATAAACTGTCAACCACCAACATTAACATTGACATGTCCTGCACCTCTCGACTTCCAGTGACAGGCCTTTTTTTTAAAGATATAATCAGTTTATTGAATCTGGTGATGATGATATACTTATATAGAAAAACTTATAAGGTAGTTTTTAGCAAATAAGTTAATTTCTGACCTTTAAAAAGTAATATTACATTACACAATTTATAAGATTCAAGACAAAATCTAGTAAATAATTCGGAATAAATAAAAATCAAATAACTTGTTCTACTAGTCATTGTTCTGTGTTTGAACAAGTTCGATGAAGTTACTGATGTCGCCACTTGAGGTGCCACTGTGCAGAACTCTTAGACTACCCTCGTGATACCTGACCAAGATTTACTTTGCTGCGACCTTTGCTTATTCGCATTATATTTTTAACACCTCGTCGCAGTAGACCTGCGTTCCCAGCGAATTTCCAATGGATATTTTTGTTAGTTTTCTAGAACAACCAAAACCAGATATAAAATAGAAGAAGCTTCATATTGGGCTGCTTAAAATCCAAATCTACAAGGTGAAATTGGGAGCAAACAAATTGGAAAATGAGTGAGTCATCAACCAAACTGAATACGCCAAAGAAATTAAAACAATTATCTATGTTGTGATTGGGATTAATTAAGTTAATAGCAGCTAATTTTAAGCAACTAGGCAATTTTTTTTACTAAACTGACTCAAATTATTGTCTTTGGGATTTATTTTGCAAGCTAATTTGTGAGCTAATTGTAAGGGTTTAACAGTGTTTTGGTTCTTTTTATATAAACTTAAGGTTTGATAAATTTTGTTAAGTAATTATGTAAATAAAAGGGGTTATTTATTATTTTAATCTCGGTTTATTTTATTTCATGATTTTGGAACCAATAGCCTACAACTAACAAACAGTATAAATTTTTAGCATAACGTGACCAATATTTTAAATCATTAAGCAGCTTAACTCTTGTAGAATCCTCGCTAATATTATTAGAAAATAATATTAAAAATTTATTAGTAACAATTACAGAAAAAATACTTTCATTTTGCTCACTATTAGTTTTCATTTTTTTTAAGAGAATTTAATCATTTACATGTTATTTTTCCTTAATGAAACAATTTACAAGTTTTAACGCTAATAAAATTAGTTTGTAACTTGTAAAGTTGTATTTCGCTACAAGCCACAAGCTTGTAACAAGTTACAAGTCACCAAGCTAATAATATTAGTTAAACATTCTTTATGAAACGGGTCCCTGGTATTTGTGCCCACCTGTCTCTAAAGCCTCTGTTTACGCCTGACATGTAAGAACCCAGTTTCCCCGAATCCTCCGGCTACGTTGTACTAAAGTATCTCAAATATTGCTACGACAATTTCGGCTATACACCAAGGACCTATACGTTTTTCGCTGGTACACTCTATGTGATCCATGTACACCTCTCTCATGAAGAAGTACCATTCGTCAATAGTGTCGTGGCTGGATTTTAAGTTATTGCGTAGGAAAGAGTGGCGGGGTGGCTCATTAAAAGATATTAATTTATTAGCAGCCAGAGTTTCTTCGTGTCATCATTGCTTAAAAAAAAATCCTTTTCTAACCCAACGGTTTTTCATCATTTGCGCAGCATGTAAGCCTGCTGTAAAGTATATTGGAGGGTCGCCTAATCCCCTTGCATCATTTGCGCAGTGTCCCGTCCAGGTAGCCTCAGCCTGCCGACAACCATTCGCAAACAGTCGACCTCAAGAATGCAGCGTCCACCATTCTGCACTGCGCAAACGATGCCCCTTGGTTTATTACCACTAAGCAAAAAACGCATCCCTTCTACCTGGTTTTCCATATACTGCGCAAATTATGTACGCCCAACCCAAACCACCTACACACACTTCTTGGCCTTTTGTTTGTTTAATGACACCTTATTCTTAAAGCGGAAACGTCAGCCATTCTTAGGGTGTTCAAAATTACCGAATTTTGGGCAACGGGTTATGTTGCTCATTACCGAATGTTTCACTAGGAATTTTTCGAATTAATTGTTCATCAAACGTGACACTTTCAAAGTATCCAATCTTACATTCATCGCAACACAATGTGAGGAGTTAATTAAACGACAACTTAAAACTTATAAATATAAAATATTTGAAAATTGCACTGTTAAAATAATACTTTTAACTACAACAAACTTTAAAATAGCTTAATGAATCCAATATATTTTGGAAACTACATTATAAAAATTACTATGAAACTTCCAAACTAAGGAAAAATGTTACAATCACTATATCACAATTTTGAGACAGGTACCTCACATAGTGTTAAACGTCACTGTATTCATATGGTATGGAAAGCAGAGGCTGATACTGCGGATATAGGAGAATAGGAAATCTTTAACCAACATTGAAATTGCTTTAACAAATTGTAATATTTACATTGCTTCAAATTATTAGTAATATAATATTCAATAATCTGTCATCTTACCAGCTACAAGTATATTATTAATTTTTTTAGTTATATAATATAATAATGGAGGTATTGAGTTTTCTTTCAATAACTGTATTATTTTTATACATAATAAAGATTGCGTAGAGGAATCATTGCTTTATTACGTTCTTCAAGGTTTGTCAACATCACACGGTACGAAAATGTGAAGAATTGCTTATTAATCTATTTAATTTATAGTTTTGTTTGTGTTGTTGATATCTGTGTTACTGTAGGGTCTAAAGTGTTATTTCCCGTAATATAGCGAATAAACCAATATAAAACCTGATACGATTGAAAATTGTAATATATATATATATATATTATATATTAGATATATATATATTATATTATATATTATATATATTATATATTATATATATATATTATATATTATATATTATATATATTATATATATATATATATATATATATATATATATATATATATATATTACAAGTGCAAACGTATGCCTTCACCGAGAAAGAAACTTGATTTCTTCCTTCAAAATTATAGTCCCTCCAATACAAAAGAATCATCCCGATGCCAGATAAAAAGTTAGTTGTGCGATAGGAAACTAAAAACCTCAAACTTTCAATCTTAATTTCCAGATAAACGGTAAGTCACCGATAAAAACAAATATCATTTACGGAATTAGTAGGTCTAAATATGTATGGAAGAGCTAAAATTAGCTTTCTTTCTCAATGGATATCTATGCCTGAAATTTATTATTGATTATGTTGTATAAAAACGGTGTTTTTATTTCATTTAAATACCGCCCATAGTTTATTATACCTGTGAAATTAAAAAGGAAAATTTATGAATAAAAAAAGTGTTATTGTGACTATTTTACGCATTGTTAATATTTACATTAATTAATTATTATGTTCCAGTTGTATTTTTTCAACTAAGCTTTGGTGTTAACATGTTTAATTAGTAAGCATCAACTCACCTTATAACAGTGTTTTATTAATTAGAATTATAGTAAACGATTTCACGTTGTAGACTTCGATTATTGAGTTGATTGATAGACATTTTGTAATGTTACCTCCAATAATGTGAAATAAGGACAAATTCTCCATGAACAGAAATAAAGGAAGGATATAATTTTTTTTACAAGCAAATGATATTATGTATTGTATGAAAAATCGCCTTTACTGCACGTTATCGACCAGTCATCAGGTGCTGCTCCTTGCGGATGTATTTAGAGCTAAGGAAAATCATCGTGATAGCGCAGTACGTTGTTTAGTAAAGAACAAGAATACATTGATTACTTTTTGACATAGATTTCTTTTAATTTTTGGATTTTATAGTGTAAATTTTGTGATTTTCCTTTTTTATATTAGTTGCTATTTTATACCATGTTTCCTACTTTATTGTTCCTTATATCTTACTGTATTCGCTAACATTTTTAACAATCGTTTTGTATTATAGTTCTAAACTCTTTAGAGAGCGTATGAAATCTAAAGCTTCGTTTAACTATATACAAAATTCTGAGTATGGTCTCGTCCCAAGGGGCCCATTTGTGACTGTTGTTTAACTTGCTGTAAAGTTGGGTACCTACCTTGTCCACTGATTCAGAAATTTTACTATGGAACAGTATTTCCCATATTGTAGTTGGAAACTTTTTAATATCTATATGTCATTGGGATGTTTAGTTTTAGATTCAATAATATCATATTTTAAAGTTGCAAACTTTGTACACCAATTTCATTGTAATTTTGCAAGGCATGGTACATTTTGGGAAGTAAGTCTTATTTAGGTTAATTAAACAGTGCACCGTATACCAAAACGGTTTTTGTTTCCACTGTTGCAATAGGTATAATTATAAATTAGGCATAATTTAAGAATTATTGTATTTTTATTCTAAATTAAAAAAAAAAACAGTTCTATTAATAAAACTTTCTATTTTATCCGTGTTTGTTTTAATAGCAACAAAATGTTTAGTACCACCGAAAAACATTTAAACACACCTATCTCGTTTTACAAATCGTTAAAAATAAGCTGTCGACCCATACCTCGCTCAGGAGAGTGAAATTTTAGCGGGACTGGGAGGAAGGGTGTCAAGGAGAGGAATATGGGAAAATGTTTAAATTTGTAAATATTGTAGCATTAGTTTACATTTGGATTAATTGTTTACTATTTCAATTCTCCACTCTTTAGAGGGCGTATGAAACCCAAAACTTCGGTATAGTATAGGAAATAAGGTAATAGTACAGGAAGAGCTCGTTTTCCTTACTAGGCCTTACAACAGTCATTTTATCCCGTTATGATTGCTGCAATTTGTTAAAATTAAATTAAATGTCTGAAACTTTTCTACGGTTATGCAATTTAATGTTCACGCACTGATAGACAATCTCCTTTGGTTGTATATTTTTTATAGAGGAGAAATTTTATATTACACCTTTTGTTATTTAATTGATTTTCATTAGACTACAAAATCCTCCCGATAACGCAGAATGTGAAATAATATCAAATGAATGGCAATTGTTGTTTGTTTGGTCACATGAGATTTGCATGGCATGAAAATTAACTTTAGTTCTCAAAATTATTAAGTAAGCCAAAAGCATATGTGTTGATAACGTATATTTCAAAACGTGTAAAATTCTCTCAGTATAAATACATGCTTGTCTTCAACCTTAACTAATATTTGTTTCTATAGGATGATTTTTACTTCATTCTAAACTCGATGTACATTTTATAAATAGTAAGAAAAGGTGTTTGAATTTGTATACAATTTTATTTAAGTTGTTCTGATATTTATTGATTTAAGATAGCATTAACATAATCATAGTATTAATTACCCTCTCCTAAAAATTTAAGAATTCTACAGAAGGACAGAAGCATCGTCTAAATATCTGAATACTGAAGTGGACCACCTGCACCATAATTTCAAAAACATTAAAATATATTTCAAACGAACCTTCCTTAGTAAGATTATTATTATTTGAAAGAATTTTTATAAATACCTCAAACAATTAATACAAAATTTCGTAGTCTTTTCTGTGTGAGTTCTCTTTCTAAAACGAGTTATTCACACCATTGGAAAACACTCAAAACACATATTTAAAAATAAAAATTCACTTATAAATCAAACAAAACACGAAATTAGATTGTTAACTGACAATAATCAGGACACACAAAGAATTTCTGAGTGTGTTGCTCAAAGATAAAAACGTGAAATAGCAATACAATACAATTAAAATACACGGTTTAAAATGTTAAGTAGTTTATTTGTTATTATAAGTCTATTTGATAAAAAATTAAATTAAAACAAAAAAAATTAATTTAATGCTTATTGAAATGAAATGAACTAAAAATTAGAAAAAATATAACTTGCAAACATGAAACGAAAATTGAAAAAATAAAAAGCTCCAGGATGATAGCCGACAAATCATCGACTCGACCACACTAGACAAGATGTTCATCAACTTGTTAACTTAGGAGCTTACTGACTAGAATAACCAACAGCCCATAAAGTCGTTGTAACAAAATTAGAGACTCTCTTCCATAAGACAGATGAAAAGTAAATTGAAAATACTTAACTTGAATACTTGAGTATAATTGACAAACAAATCATCAGCAGGTACAGACGATATTTCTCTCTTTCTCTCAATAATTAAAAATGTTGGAAAAATAATAGCAAAGTCTCTCAAACACTTAATAAATACTTCTTTTAAAACTGCAAATTTCCAAATTCATTGAAATCAGAAATGATTAAACCCATTCACAAAAAAGGAATCGAAAAATCCTGTTACAGTTTTAGACACATAAAACTAGTTTCGACAATGTCAGAAATGTCTGAAAAATTAATTGTACATAGAAAATTCAGAGTATGTTTGGATTAAAATAAAATTTTATTTAATAACCAGTTTGGTTTATCAGAGTGAAGTCTACTTCCTCTGCTATAATCACCCTGATCTGGAACGTGGTAAAGGCTCCTAGCTCGGGGGGCAAAACAATATGCCTTTTTCGACCCTTGATACAGTCAACCACGAGCTGCTCATACAGGGTGGTTGAAAAGTAACTTGCACCCTCTCCTTCAACCGGCAACCTTCTTAGATATGGGGGGCTACAATAGTGATGGTACAATGACCTCATATCCAAGACGGTTGCCAATTTAAAATATCTAAAATAGTTCAAAAGTTAAGGGAGGGTGCAAGTTACTTTTCAACCACCCTGTATGTGGTTTGAACTTTGCTCGATTGGAGTGGCTGGAACTAGATTCGGTTTATTCATACTTGTAGGGAAGATTGCACATGGTGCAGATGGAGGGAGTGGATGACTCTAGTTGCGCTTGGCCATATAAGTCCGCTCCGGGAAACACTTCTTGCGGAGTTCCTCAAGGATCCGTTCTTGGTCTCGTGCTGTTTATATTGAGAACCCCGCATGCGTGGAAACAGGTGAGGTCTGCCTTTTCGCTGATGACACTCGGCAACTCTATGGCTCAAGAGTAAAAGAATATGAAATAAGAACCTTTGTTGTGTAATGTGAAACAGTAGTCCTACCTGTTGAGTATCAACTCAAACAAAAGTATATATTGTTGAATTTTTCCATCGGCCAACCCATTAGCCTTTTTTCGATGTTGTTCATTTTGACCCATCAAAGGACGTTAAATTTCTTTGCCTTACACTGGACAACCATCATTGTTATTATTCCTATTTCGATGATGTGTGCCGTTGCCCGAGCACAGGTATTTTCATCTTGAGGCGACTTAAACAATTTCTGGCCTACATGTTCCTTTGACTGTCTGCTATGGCATCATCCACTCCCGCTCGGTATATGCCTTGCTTGCAAAAGTGAGCAATTCCACAAGATAAGTTGCAGAAATTCATGTAGAGATTTTTTGCTTCCACCAGAAATATTAACTTTTTCTTCAATTTATAGATTAGAGACCCTTACCTATTATAAAAAGATTCCCTTCTTTCAGTGCTAGTTCTTCAACTTTCTCTTAATATTTTCGAAGTAGTTTAGTTCTAAAGTTTCACAGACATTCAACAACTTACTTCACTAAACATATCCAGTACAATGGTGTCCGTCATTATTTTCTGCCACTCAATTTACATGAGTAGAGTCAAACCCTATTACCTTAAAAAAATGAGACTCAAAGCAATGCTCCTTTCAAGCTACTTCTACAGTTTATTGCTGATTGGCAAAAATACATACAAATTATGTGACTTGATAAAATACCTTTATGTTGTATTGTTATTATTTTAGAGTTTGTTGTTTTTAGAATTGTATTTTGAAAAGGTATTTTTTTTTTACGTAGCCAATGCATTATTGTGATGTCACTTCTGGCCAAATAAATGACTTATGAACGTTGTGGCAACGAGGAATGTCAACTACACCTCTGTATTACTGATAGGTTTTATGATAGGTTTTTAATATAAAATCGAATAAGTCGTTGGGTTTAGTGTGACGCCTCGATGTTCCCGGGTTCAATATCAGCGGCGCGACATAAACCTTGCGGGCCACTTCAACATACGAGGACGTAAAACACAGCCGTTGCATTCGTGGTAAACTGCAATTTTCATGGGGCTTTTTATGGCTCTATATCCTCAGAGCGTGTACAAAGATTGTGATAGGAGTTTCAAAAAGATGTTTTTACAAAAGGGAACCAAGCATTATTAATGACTTACATATTTATTCAAGTCAATTTTTTACAAAGCAGAATTACTACTGAAAATAATTATATTTAACTATAAAACTAGATGTATTTTAATTAGTTATAGAAATAATTTAACATATAGGAAAGTTAAACTGAATATTGTTCATGTGTCGTGTCCAAAAAAGAATATATATGTGATCTTATTTATTTTATACAAATTAGGCACCTCTGGGGATGGTAAAAATGAATATTATTTAAAAGGAAAAAAGATTTCTTAAGATGGAGGCCATTTATGATGGAAGAAGAATGTTCAAAATTAATAGGTTTAAATCTGAGCGATTTGCCATCTGATTTATATAAAGGGTGTTTCCGAACAACCTCGAAATATATTGTGCATTTTGTTCCTTAGGCTGAGACAATACAAAACATCATAATATACACATGGCGCTAACCGCCATTTCGTTTTTTATACATAATAATTTTTATTTCCGTGACGGATGGTTGTATTAAGCTCATATTTGGTACGAATCTTTATGGCACAATGTCCATTATCAAGAAAAAAATTGTTTTTGTCCAATGTGTATTTTCAAAATGGCGGTCATTTAAAATTTTTAAACTCAAATATCTAAAAAACTGCAAATTATAAAATTCAAAAAAAGTTGACAAATTAAATTATCTAGCTAATGATACCAAGTTTTTAAGGATCGGACAGACAATAAAGGAGCTGCTGTAATTTTTTTACTGAAATAACCTAAATTTGCATTAATTATAAAGGAAAATCAAGGTTTTTCTGCAGAAAAATCACAAACACTCCGTTATTTGTTGTTTGATCCTTACAAACTTGATGCCATTAGTTAGATATTTTAATTTGTCAACTTTTTGTCAGTTGTGAAATTTTAATTAAATTTGCCTGTTTTGAGGTATTTGAGTTTATACATTTTAAATAGTCGCTATTTTAAAAATACACATTGGACAAAAATTTTTTTCCTGAAAATAGATGTTGATGTTATAAAGGTTCATAACAAAATATGAACTTAATACAACAATCCGTCACGGAAATAAGAATTATTATGTGTGAAAAACAAAATGGGGACTAGCGGCTTAACGAAGCGTTTGAGGACATATGTTTATATGTTTTTTTTTTCTTGACCTAAAGAACAAATACACAAAATATTTCCAGGTTGTTCGGAAACATCCAGTACATTAAAAAAATTTGAATTTCTTCTCCACGCTGTTTAGTAAAATCTATTTATTTTTTGTACAATAGTTTAATATAAGCCCTAATTACTCTTTAATCTCTCTTTGTAGTCTTTAATATTCTTGAAAAATAGGAAATATTTTAAAGATTTCCAACAGGTTTTAATGCACTGCATTTCAAACTGCTATTGGCAATATGAGAACTTATAACATTGTAGATGTCAGGGTTTAACTGGATAACGCAATGCGACATAGGACCCGGACGGCAACACAACCGTTCGACTAGCTTGCCTAGCTCTCCGCACATTTATTTATGTTAACCCACAATTTTACATCAAAGATGTGCTTTATGGCTAAGTAACCAACTAATTCAATCAGATATACATATCATTCTTGTACTGTGGTCAAGTGAGGTAATAACATGCACAAGCAAAAATTGAGAAAACAAAACGAGAGGATAGGCAACATGAGTATCACAGTGGAATTCAAAGGAACCAATGGAAGACGACATTGGAAGTAACATATACCAATAGAAGTAACCAATGGAAGTAACATTGATACTGAAAATATAATAAATGTGAGACTGGAAATTGAATCGTCTATGCAATACATTTGATCAAAACACAACGAACGATACAGTTGAAATATTTATTATAAATTATTAATAATCTTATATTAAAATTTTGAAAACTTTTAACATATCAGTGTAAGTTTAAAACAAATCTTGCTTTGATTTTAACGCACTTTATTCATGAAGAATTAGGATATGTCCTGTAAACTGAACTCGCGTTTGCTTCAGATGCACAAATTTATCCAGAAAAATGCTTACCTAATTCACAGCGTAATGACTGGTTAAGGTTTTATGAGTGTATGGGAATATGTATAGTAGTTTCTGCCTACGATGCGTGAGTCACAAGTCATTCCTCCGCGATTTGAATATACTAATGTGCAATAATTTGTGTATTACTTCGTCTTAGCCAAAATCCACCTAACAGATAGTGAACGCATTGAATATTAACGATTATACTTAACACTGACCTTGATGAAGAATCAGGTTGTAAGTTTAGGGAGGAAAACTTGTCTTAAACCCCAACCTTATATATTGAAACAGGTTTTTTGAATTTACTATGTAAGTCTAGTAAAAATCAATAAATAGCTCTGTTTTTCAAATATTTTGCCCGGTAAGTCACTCAGACCAACTTCTTGAACTGGTAAAGGGGGGATTTGTTAACCATCGGGGAATTATACTAAGGTAACATAACAGAAAAATTCAATTTTTATTAAAATTCCTTTATTACTTATGCCTCCATTGCACGACACCCCGTCATAACTTTACATGTTAACTGCCACCAAATGAGCTGTTCTCATCACTGTAAGGCTAGGTTTACACGAGAGAGTTTTTTACTCTCGGAGAGTTTGGTACTCTCAGGAGTTACTCGCAGAAGTGTTTACACTACAGGCGAATTTTCCAAGATAATTACTCTCAGAGAGTTGCTGATAGCACTATCGATAACTGTCTGAGATTTTTATGAGAGTAACTAACTAAAATAAGCGTTTACACGTAGGTCAGAAGGAGTGTCTCCGAGAGATCTCCAGCTTACTCTCGGGGACGGTTTTCATTGTGCATGACTTCGGTTAAAATGGAAGAGCGTCAAGAAGCTACATCTGCACTTTTAATTCTTTTAGCTGCCAAAAAGAAACGGCGGCGACCGCATTCGTGTTGGGTCAAAGATTGGGTGAGGAGGCGGTATGCGTTTGGGGTGTGCAATAATATTATTGCAGAGCTGTTAATTGAGGACCCACATCAGTACAGAAACTTCACACGCACGTCTGCACATGAGATAGAAGAAGTTCTTGTTGTTATTGGACCAAAGATCTCCAAACAGGATACAGTGATGAGGAAATCAATTAGTGCCAAAGACCGCCTTCTTGTAACATTGAGATTTCTCGCATCAGGTAATTTTATTTAATATTTTGTATCAAATACTTGATGATTGCCTGGATTTAGAATAATTAAAAATCATTAGTTAACATTCTGTATTTACATTGTCAGCCATTTTGTGAATTTGTAACATTTGTTTTTGTAAACTGAAAATGATCAAAGTAGTTAGATTTGGTTACTTCTGGCTCAGGTCAGCTGCCCCGGAAGCCACGTGCCGGGGCACATAGCTTCCGGTCGTATATTAAATGAGGGGTGAGGAGGTGGGGTGAGCGTTTGAAGTAGATTTGCGCATAAATTAAAAGTTAGTTCAAGACTGAAATTCAACAATTTGGGGTTGAACAAAATGTGCGCATAAATTAACCGGGTTCAACTAAAACTTCGCATAAATTAAAAGTTAGTTCAAAACTGAAATTCAACAGTTGAACAAAAGTAGAAGTTAGTTGAAAAGGGAGAGGGGATAATTGCTTCAAGGTCATCCGGAGGAAGTTTTAAAAAAGACTGAACTTCTAAGAGTTCAGTTTAACGGCGATCGTCGTACAGGTCAGTCGAAACCGACGAGCGACCGAAGAATAGCTTCAAGATCATTCCTCGCCGTCGAAGACACATCCGAAACTTGGACAGGGTCCTGTGGATTCGGTGAAGGCGAAGTTCTCGGAGGATTCTCCCTCGGGTGGGTAGTAGACGATATTTCGTGAACTTGTACTTGTTCTTGGTTTGTATCCATCTTCTTGTAGTGTGTAATTTAGAGCGGAGTAGTTGTCGGTCGAAGAGCGTATAGAAGAATGAAACAGGAATTGTCGTGAGCGCACTTATATAAAGAAGGGTGGGGGTAAAATATGAAAACCTGCTGAACACAGTCGATAGGTGTAACAAGTTCGAAGTTGTGGAAACGTAACATCGAACGCAAAATGTTGTGAATAACATTATCATCAACGTGAACCTGCGAAGTTCTAACAGAGTATAACGGGTTAAAACTTAATTTCTTCCTCACTTTTGTTAAACTTGTTTTAGTCTTTGAAACCGATGGTTTGTAATTATTTCGTAATATATGTTGTGTCCGCAAAAGTTTCAATTTCAAACATTGCGTATCCATCACAAGAAGTATGTCAGACGTGTAGAAGTGAGAACAAGACAAATGAATGAGATATAACGTCGAGCACGCGAAGGTGATTCAAACAGGACGACATGTGCTAATGTAAATGAAACTCCAGGTTAGTAGCAATTAGACTTGTATAATGAAGTTGGCGAAACGTATATGTAATGAGTAGGAAGGATGTGAACAACTCAAATGCGAGTTAATTAATGGTCGCGGCGCGATGAACAATCTCCTTTTTATAACGGCTATCGCGTGGGAAGATCAGTTCCGCATGAGCGTCCAAGTGGAACCTCCCGTGTTCACTCAAGCGGAACCCCCCCCCCCCCCCGTGACTAATCAAGCGGAACCCCCCCCCCCCGTGACTAATCAAGCGGAACCCCCCCCCCATAAAAAATGGAGATTAAATCCCCCCCCCCCCCGGTGTTCACTCAAGCGGAACCCCGCCGGGTCGATGACCGGTCAATGGCCGGTCACGACCGGTTGCTAACCCCATCTAATTACCACACTTCACATCCCATGCCAGCCATGAACTACTATTGTTTGAATGAAACAGAATTAAACATGGCAGCTACCATGGAAAATTCTAACCTCAAACCTTGGTTTTTTACGTCACTGCGCATGCGCCGCTCCCACTCCTTCGTTTCATTTTTATGCTGCTATAACTTGTACTGGAGTGAGCCAACTTCACGCTACGGCGCCTAGTCATGTATTACTCACTTTAGCGCTACTGCGAATGCGCCTAGTCTGTATTACTCACTTTAGCGCTGCTGCGAATGCAACGAGTTCTCCGGATCGGAATCACTCCTCGCTATTGCGCATGCGCCGAGTCCTGTATTACTCAATTTAGCTCTACTGTGCACGGAAAGTTCTAACCTCAAACATTGGATTTTACGTCGCTGCGCATGCGCCACCCCCACTCCTTCGTTTCATTTTTACACTGCTGCGAACTGGAGTGGATTGAAGACCGTACTGGAGTGAAACAATTTCCCCACCACTGCATTAATTACCCCCACCACTCAAAAACCCGAGGAGCGATACGAGCCCGATTTTCGCGTCAGTCGTCAACGAGTTTTCATAGCGAAAAGTCGTTGGCGACTCGGTAAGAGGTTCAAATATATAGTAGGCCTATATATATTTGAACTTCTTATACTACGTTGCGTTCTTTAATGCAATGTGGTATGTGTGTGTGTGTGTGTAAATATTAGTTGTAAGTTGCACTTAATTTAAGAATTAATTTGCGCATTGCGATGTTAGTTATAAGTTGTGTTTAGCGTTAAAGGTGTATTAATTTTAAGAATAATGATGGTATTTGGTTGTGTTGAATTATTTGATATTTAATAATGATGTGTTGTTAGTTTTAAGTGTTGGTATTTATAATTAATGTTGTTGTTTTGCCTTTCAGCTAGATGATAGGGGGTAGATTAACTGTAAATTCAGAAGTTCCGTTGAACTTCACTTAGAAGGGGTGGGACATCCGCAAATTGCGGACTAGGTTTTTGCATTTTGTTTAGGAATATGATGGGTGGGATTAGTTGGGTGGGTGTTAGAGTTGCGTTTCTGCATTAGGTGTTCCAGTTTCCCTTCGAATTCACGGTTACGGATGGACCCGGACCGGCCCGTTACGGATGGACCCGGACGGGCCAAACAAAATTGCGTCGATGTCCCTCGCAGAACGTAACTAGTGGGTTGGGAGTGGGAACCGTTAGGCAAACAGGGTGGTGGGAACAGTTACTACTGTTCCCATCACCTTGGTTCTTTATAAGTCTTAAATGACCTTGACCCACTTTCGGAAGGGTCAATGACCGACCCCCCCCCCGTGTCCACTCAAGCGGAACCCCCCCCCCCCGTGTCCACTCAAGCGGAACCCCCCCCCCCCGGAAAAATTAAAATGCCTATAACTCGATAATGGCTTAACGGATTAGGACAAGCGATACATCATTGAAAAGGTCTATGTAAGACGAACATTTTAGTCAAAGAAGAATTTAGTTATCTTATTTTAGTCAAAAGTTATGCGAATTATTTGAAATAAATACCCCCTCTCTTTCCTTCTCTCCCACCTTCCCCCACCTAACGGTTGTTAACCCTTCTCATTAGCATACCGTTATAAAAGACGCATCGACCACGGCTAACGTTTCATTCTGATTCCAGACGTTAAGCTGCGAACTGCGAACAGAACTACCACGATGTCATCCCTGCCGACTACAACTTCCACTACAGCCTGCTCTTCTATTACAAGTTCAACTTCTACTTCTACTACGGCTTCAACTCCAGTCAAGAAAACTCTTCGCTTGAAAAATGCTCCCGATTGGTATAAGAAGCAACTAGACTCGAAACCTTCAACTTCTGGAGCTCCTCTTCCCCCGGCCAACAATACCATACGTCGCAGCATATTTTCACCGCCTTCGTCTTCAAATGACTCCACACCGCCTTCAACTAACATGCCACCACCGCAGAAGCCAGCTCCTCGTCCTAATACCCCTTCATTTGAAACCTTGCTTCATTGTCTTAGTACACCTGTCATTCCACTGTCACCATTGCCTCCTACCCCACCACTTACTATTCCTAAAGATCACGCCTATCCTAAAAATAAATCTCCTAAGTCTGCTCCTTCAGAGCGTTTCCAATTATTAAAAGAAGAGCGTCGTAGGGCATTTAGCCGTCCCACTACTTGCCCTGAAGTGCTCGCTAGGGGAATTAAGAAAGGATCAGCTTGTGGTAGGAAATGTGTTAAGAACGAACGTTTCTGCCGTGTACATATCGTAAAACATCTTTCCGAACCACAACTGACAGAAATCCCCACTGTTGAAGACGATCCTGAAATAATATCCGTCAGAGGAGAGAGGCTTAAGAAAGGTTTGAGATATTTTTTTCTAAGTGTTGTTGACCACCAACACATATTGGCAAAATGTAACGGCAATAAATATAAAATTAAAGTTCCTGACAATTTGTGTAAAGAGAAGAGACTTAACAATTTAAGTTCTCAAGACTTTCTCCTCAGGGATAAAAAGGATCGTATTACAAGGTGGGGACGTAAACAGTAAATTCACATAGATTTTCCAAATTTTGCTAAAAATAATGGGGGAGAAACACAATGCGTTATAGCGTTGTGTTTCTCCCCCATTATTTTTTAACACTCTAAGTCTCGTGACCTACTTTTCAGTGGTTGTTGTACAGTTATATGACCGCTCTGACTTGCATAGCCAGTGTAGCTTCATATAGCGTGCAAAGAATGGTTCCTAATGAAATCTCATCAGCATTCAAAGACAGAGACTGTTGTTTTGCAAGTTAATTAGTCTTGAAATAATGAAGTAGGAAACGTATATGTAATGAGTAGGAAAGATGTGAACACCGCAAATGCGAGTTAATTAGTGGTCGCGGCGTGATGAACATTTGTCTTCATTATCACACAACGACTATCTCGTGAGAAGATCAGTTCCGCATGAGCACCCAAGCGGAACCCCCCCCCCCCCGTGTTCACTCAAGCGGAACCCCCCCCCCATAAAAAATGGAGATTAAATTCCCCCCCCCCCCCGAAAATTCAAATGGCTATAACTCGATAATGGTTTGATCGATTACGACAAGCGATACATCATTGAAAAGGTCTATGTAAGACGAACATTTTAGTAAAAGAAGAATTTGGTTATCTTATTTTAGTCAAAAGTTATGCAAATTATTTAAAATAAATATCCCCTCTCCTTCCTTTTTCCCCACCTCCCGGGTCACCTCTTACCCCTCTCATTAACATATCGTTATAAAAGCGAAGCAAGCATTGTTCACTCCTTCATTCTGCTTTCACGCGCCACACTTGTTGTTTCGTCTCTGCCGTTATTATTTGCTTTAAAATGCTTCCTCACCATAGTGAAAACTTCAATCCTTCCGAAATTGCTGATGTTTTCCAACAGCCTGAAGAAGATGTGATAGATTATTATGATAGTAGCAGTGACAATGAAAATGATAGTAGCAGTGACAATGAAAATGATAGTAGCAGTGACAGTGAAGATGAAGATGTAATTGAACTTGATGAACAAATGAGACCAATCTACATCGATGAACAATTTCCTTTTGATACAATAGAAAGATTTATTACGGAAGCACACAAATGGCTAAATTTAGGATTCAATGTTATAATTGGTTCAGCTATTGTGTATAATGACAGTAGGTTCTTCTGTGTAACACCAAATACTAGAGAACGTATGTTGACTTGGCAGGATGATGTTATGAAGTGTTATGAGCTCGAAGTTAGCATTGGTGGCTACTTTGTCGCACAAGTGGTCTAATAACCACATTACCCTTCCCTCACCCCCACCCTATCCCCTCCCAATCCTTATTCCTTCCCCTTCCCCATTTTTAAAACTCATAAAAGGCGGACTATGAACCTCCAGGTTTTTAGTCTGTACTTGCACCGTCAAGATGAGTACTAGACTTGATGGTTTTATAGCCAATGATATTAATATATGGAGTTTGATAACAAACTTGCGTATTAAAATTGAAGAAACAATTATGGCAAACAATGGGATAGGAGTTATTGTTATTGTTTCATTACTAAGACATATTGATTTTTTGTATGATATAAAAGTAACAATCAACAATATTAATGAACTATTTCCCTGGACAATCTTTATTCGTGATGAAGTTGAAAAGCAGAAAATTATAGTAGATGTGCTAGCAATGAAATATAACCTAGATAGAGAAGAATAGCTACAAAATCTTCTCCCCACCTTCCTTCACGTTGTGCAAAAAAAGTGGGGGTAGAAGTATATAAGACTAAGTAAGCGATACATAGTTTGTTATTCGAGGTAAAAGAAGTGGTGAACAAATATGTTGTCTAAAGATACTCCATTTGTTAATTATTTTGAAGTTAAAAATGTTTATATTAATACAAATGAAATGGAAGAAGACAATATAGAAGAAAATTATAACGAAACTGATAATGATTCCACGATGGAAGAAGAAATGGTACAGTTTGAACAAGAACTTTTTGAAGAAATGATAAACGATAGTGACGAAGATATAGTTAAGGAAGCTATTGATACATTTATATTAGATTCATCGTTGGATTCACCCATATCACCTTTATTGTCTTCTGAATCCGAATCCGAATTGGACTAAGGTAGTTCCCCCACTTTATTATTCAAACAAGTCTTATAAATTGAGAGTTTTGTCATTAGTAAGTCAGCATTTGTTGGAGCTACATGTATGGTTAATAATGTCTCCTAGAGATAATTCTTTTATACAATTAATTGAAATTGTGAGACAACGAAATATTACGTTAGTTCAAGAAGAAGATGAAGTTGAAACAACCGACACAATACAAAATCCTGTAGAAGAAGCGATGGAAGTAACAGAAATTGATCAAGAACCTTCAATGATGGAAATGGTTGAAACACAAAATGAATCTCAAGATGTGGAAGAAACTGTTTCATATTCAGTTTTTTGGGAATTTGCGTCAAATATATTTGTTGTAATTCAAATTGAAGCTATTAATTCTGAAGAAGTGGTGGGGGAAAATTCTCCCCACCACTAGCTTAAAGTTGGTGGGGGAATGTTCATAAATGTGTTGGTTATTTGCGTAGAAGCTTATTCGTCAGGAAACTGTCGACTAAAAATGTTCAATCCTAACGCACCTACAAAACCTTCTTCGAGTAACTGTCTAGTAAAAACGTTTCGTGCTGTACCTTTTGAACCTTCGTACTATAAAATGATAGGTATTCATGAGATTGCAATCAATGATCAAAAACTGTTCAAAATATTCTGTTCTCGACTTGATAGAACCTTACGTTTACCACCAAATACGTTCACCTACAGGCTACCTCTGATAGACAAAGATGATGTAAGCAAAATACCAATGATTCAAGTGAAATTCCTGGAAGATGGAATTCTTGTTAATTTAAGAGAAGTATATCATAATGACTATTCGAAAAGAATAGCTTTCAACTTTCTTAAGGAAAATATAGGACGTGAAATATACCAGTATCCAGAACCATTTTACAGATACCTTTTTGAAAATGGAGCAAGTGTAACGGTGGAAATAAGTATTAAATTAATGTAATTCTCCCCACCACTAGCCTAAAGTTGGAGGGGGCAGTGCATAAATGTGTTGGTTTTCTGCGTAGAAGCTTATTCTTCGAGATATCGTTGACCAAAATGTTTCGTCATATTCCTTGTGATCCAACTTCTTCGTTAAGGGAGAATCAAAGATTGAAAAGACTAGAAAAGGAAAAACAAGACCGACAAGATATGAACATGGAGTTCAATCGACTACAATTTCAAATACCTGGAATTGCAATGGGAGCACCAAAATTGAAAACCCTACACTGGGCTGGAAGTTACATCAAGTATTTAAAACTACAAATCGAAGCAAGAGATTTAAAATTGAAGAAAGTGGAAATGGAAAATCGAGAAATGAAGAAACTAATATCACATATGTCTGGTAATACTACAAATCAAAAAGGTGAAGAAGAAGGAAAAGAAATATTAGGAATCTAAATTATCAACAATCTTCTTAGAGAATGGGGAATAGATCACTTTGTGGTAATATAATAACATGCCACTTAGTGATCTATTCCCAGTTCTCGCTTGATATCCAATGACCTTGACCTATATAAAAGTGGTGGGGGGAAAATCATATAAGAAAAAGGTTTTAGATGTAACTATCAGTATAAGTCGAACACGATGGATAGGTTGTTGGTTCTGTGTTTACAAGTAATTATCAATAATGGGTTTCTTTACCATTACATTATGAGATCAAATGAGTGTCAAATACCTAAAGCAATTCGTGAAATGCTCATTGAATTTAAGAAAGACAATTATGGATTTGCTATCTATCTTGCTTATACTTTTAAAGATGGTACAAAAATGTGTCATGATTGTGGAAAAGCGTCTGTTTTAGATTTTGAACAATTCCAAGATGATGGAGGTAGGTTAGTTCATCTTGTAAAAGGTCAAATAATGAAATTCGAAACGTGTAATAACACTTGCGACATTTGTGCACAGTGTTTGTTTGAATTTATTAAGTATCGTGCATTCAAACCATAATACCCCTTCCACATATAAAGGAGAGGGGGGAAAAGAGTGGGGGTTATAATTAGGTGGGGGAACGTGTATAAATGCAGGTTGTTTGAAGAGAGTTTTATTATTGTTGCGGCATTAGAAGAAACATAATGGAATTCGAAGTGCGTCATTTCAAGATTAAATATGAAGAGTGGACCTCTGTTGCAAATTTCATATCATCGAAAGAGGAAGAAAACAAGTTGATGCAAGTGTATTGTTATATAGAAAATGAGGAAAGCCATCACAAGGTGATGAGCTATCTAAACAGACCGAATGTATCGTCGAGGAGTCCTGAATTTGTCAAATACTTGAAAGAGGAAGACGCAGATGTCACATTGGAAGTATGGTATAAAATTTGAAATGTGGAAAAACAAGTATAAATAATTATGGTGGGGGGAAGAATTTATAAGTCGGTGGTGGGGGAAATGTGATAAAAGAAGTAAAACTTAAAAAAAGAGTTCACTCTGTACGACAACAGTGAAAGATGACTGATCCTTCTGCAACACCAGTACTTTCAACTACAGATTGCCACCAAAACTTAGAACCGAAGATGTATTGCAATACTCCAACAACAAATTATTATCAAGCTCAACGGCCGCAAGTATCTCATTGTCCCCTCAGGGGCAGTGGGCTTTCCACTGTACGGGTGTTTCTTGGCGACCCCGAGGTACCTGAGCCAAGCTGTGAGACCCTCCTCACAGTTCTTCCCGAGCTAAGGCCTTTCTTCTCATCTTTCAGGTCTTAGCTCACCGTCTTTATTCTTTCCTGAGCTAACCTTGCTCACCTTCTTGTTTTCGACCCCGAATCAAGGGTGTCTTTCCACCTTCTTTCGACCGGCGCATGCTGGGGGGTCCTGGGAGTGTCCCTGTTGTGTTGCAGGGACTGATGTGTGCCTCGCACTGCCGATGGTCTCCTCCAGTGTGTCGTCAGAAGCCAGCCGCTTCGGACCTTAGTCAGGGAGTGCGGCATGGATGCAGGGATCGGACTCTGCATTGCCACGGTGCGACCCCCAGCACGTCCGGCACATTTTGTGTATCGGTGCTGGGCAAACGGAGGTTCGGGCCCCGGAGTCCCGGGGTAGGGGTGTCTTATCTCCTACGGGGGGTAGACCTCCGAGGGTGTACCCGCTCCCGGCCGATGAAGGGCCGCCTCTTGCCGCACGATGCGCTGGTTACAAAACAGTATGGATTGTCAACTGCAAAACACGAATCTTGGAAAGGAGAACGAACAGGCTGCTTTTAGGCGCAGCTCACTTGTGCAGAGGTCTCCGACCTCAAAGACTGGGACGCCGACGGTTGGAATTAAAACCTCCCCTCCGCCGGCCCCGTTCAAGGCTGCTGGTGTCGCTGGATCATCGGCCGTAACAGGAAAGGAGAAAGATGAGGTTGATCTGGGTATGGGTGTGACCGAGCCGGTAACACCTCTAGCCAGGATGCAAGGAATCCCTCCCAGGAAGAGCCCTCTTCGTGCGGCATTCGAGCTGCAAATGCTTCGGCAGCAGCAGGACGACGCCCACGAGGAGGAAGACTCATGTCTGAAGAAGATGAAAGTTCTTTTGAAGGAGATGGCCAAGGTCCTCCTAATTCAAAAGAACATAAACAAGGCGATAAAAGAGGGGATCCCGAAACTCGAAGATGCTTTAGAAGAAATCGAGGAATGCCGGAAAATCAGGCTAAAGGCAGTGAAGCAGGAGCGCGATGTCACGAACCGAGTCATCTCTGCTTCACCTCAAGCTCATCTGGCTGAGTCCCAGACTCAAGCCAGAAAGCGAAAGAAGAGGCAGAGCGGTTCTTCGCCGGGAAGCCCTGAGCTTATTGAGGTGGACTCAGTGCCGAGACCGGTTTTTGTCACTGCGGCATCGCAGACATCTCCTGTCCAGGCTACTGAGTCCGCCCCGGGCGCTGCCGTGATTCCAGCGGCTACTCCTGCAGAGGATCCTGCTCCGGCGGCTAATCCTGCCTTGGCAGCAAACTCTGCCTCAACACCTTTGGGGGGCTGGAAGACGCGCCTGTCTAAGAAAGAAAGGAGGAGGCAGAAGCAAGCGGAGGCAGCTTCGAAAAGTGCGTCGAGGGTGGAGCGGACGCAAGTCTCAAACCCGGTTGGGGAGGCCTCTGGCAAGTCTGTCAGAAAGCCTAAACAACCCAGGCCTAAGAAGCCCAGGACGGAGGCAATCTTGATCAAGCCCTTAGGGGGGCGATCTTTTGCCGATGTTCTGGGTCAGATTAGATCGCAGGCCAAACCGGAAGAGACCGACACCGTTATCAAGTCTATTCGGCGAACCCAGAACGGGGATGTCCTCCTCGAACTGGGGAAGTCGAGTGACAAGATCGGTTTTGCCGCTTCCCTCAAGACTGCACTTGGGGACAAAGGCTCCATCAAGGCCCTAGAACCGAAGTGTTCGGTCGAGATTCGGGACCTTGATGTCCTCTCCACCGAAGATGAGGTGACCCGTGCGATCCAGGTGGCACTCCCGGAGATACCGGCCGATGGAGTGAGGGTATGGCTGACAAAGCCTAACCGAAGTCAACTCCGGATGGCTGTTGCTGAGATGAGCGAAAAGCACGCCAATAAGCTGCTTAGCCTTCAGCACCTCAGAGTTGGTTGGGTTAGTTGCAGGCTCAAACGGAGGGTGGTAGTTTCGAGATGCTTCCGCTGTCTCGGTTTCGGCCACTCCTCCCGAAACTGTAAAGGGCCCGACAGGAGTGCCAACTGCTTCCAGTGTGGAAGCCAAGGCCACAAACGTAAGGAATGTTCCTCGAGCCCCTCCTGCTTCCTCTGCAAGGATTCAGGCTCCAGTGCCCTCGGTCACTTACCCGGGTCTGGTCAGTGCGGTGCCTTCAGAGCCGCACTTGAACAGGCAAAAGGCAGCGGCCGGTAATTCGCATCCTCCAGGCCAACCTTCATAGATCCTGGGGAGCTGATAACCTTCTAGATCAGCTCGCCCGAGAACTTGGTGCTGACGCGCTCCTTATCAGTGAACAGTATCGGGACAGAGACCCAAACATTTGGATCTCGGACAGCCTCGGTACTGCTGCATTTTGGGCACGTAATACACGAGATGTTTTGGTGCGGAGTCACGGGCGCGGCCGAGGATTCGTCTGGGTTCGGTGTAGGGACGTGACTATCTTCAGTTGCTACCTCACACCCAACGAGGCCGTCCAGGACTTCCGCGACAAGATAGATAGCCTAGAGGAGTGCGTTCTTGGCACCACCGGGCATGTCGTCGTTGGTGGCGATTTCAACGCCAGGGCCGTCGAGTGGGGAATGCCCTCTACCAGCTCCCGGGGGAAATACATCCTGGATTTCATCGCCAGGGCCGGTCTTGTCGTCCTCAACCAGGGCGACACACCTACTTTTCGGCGCCCCGGGCAGAGAGGCACGATCCCCGACGTCACCTTTGCGTCTGAGTCGCTCCTTCCGAGGATCTCAGGCTGGAGGGTTGTGGAGGACTACACGGGTAGCGACCACCAATACATCGTTTTTGACCTGCATGATCAGGCAAATCGTCGAGTTTCCGCATTTCGGGAAGGGCCACGCCGGTGGAACACCAACAAACTGGACGTGGTCAAGTTCACCGAAGTCATCTCTCGGGGAGCACAGGGGAATCCTGGTGAGGCTGGGGCCGAGGCACTAGTAACATCCACGATGGAACTGATCGTCTCGGCCTGCGACCAGTCTATGCCGCGAAGGAAACCCCGACGCGACAAACAACCCGTTTACTGGTGGACTGAAGAGATTGCGGAACTCAGAAGAACATGTTTAAGAACTAGACGAGCCGCCACAAGAGCGAGAATTCCCGCAGACAGAGTTCGTAAGTCGGAGGCCTATAAAGCTGCGAGAAAATCTCTCCGCCAGGCGATAAACAGGAGCAAGGCGAATAGCTGGAGGAGACTTCGTGACGACGTTGACTCCGACCCGTGGGGCCTGGGTTACAAACTTGTAACACAGAAACTCGGCGCCCGCTCTCCACCTTCCATCATGGAGGGCGCCACCATGGGGAGGATCGTCGCTGCGTTGTTTCCTGAACATCCACAGCGACCGCTGGTTGACTTCGGACGGGTAGAGGACGTTCCACTCTTCACTTTCGAGGAGCTGGAAACCTCCGTTCTCTCCCTGAAGAGCAACAAGGCTCCTGGCCCGGACGGGATTCCCAGTGAGGCTTTAAAGAAAGTATTTTCAATTAACGCTGACTTGTTGTTGAGAATGTACAATGCCTGTTTGGTAGAAGGGGTGTTTCCGGCTCCCTGGAAAACAGCCAGGCTTGTACTGATCAGCAAGGGCAAAGGTGATCCCGAACTGCCGTCGTCCCACAGGCCTCTCTGCATGTTGGACACGGCTGGGAAGCTGTTCGAGAAGCTGATCCGTTCCCGCCTGACTTCTGCCGTGGAAGCTGCCGGGGACTTATGCCCCCGTCAGTACGGCTTCAGAAAGGGACGGTCAACGATCGACGCTGTCACCGAAGTTCAGAGAGCTGTGGAGAGAGCCGAGAGCCACAACCATTTCTCCCGCCGAGTAGTGCTTCTTGTTACGCTTGATGTCAAGAATGCCTTCAACTCGGCGAGGTGGGTCGATATGTTGGATGCGTTTCGCAACACCTTTCGTATTCCTGCATATCTGTTGCGGCTCATCGAGGATTATCTACGCTCTCGAAGCCTGATCTATGACACAAGGGACGGAACGCGGACGATGGAAGTCACTTCTGGTGCCGCACAAGGTTCAATACTCGGCCCGGATCTCTGGAACGTTGCCTATGACAGCCTCCTGAGGTCCGAGATGCCTGAGGAAACCACTTTGGTTGGGTACGCCGATGACGTCGCAGCTCTCATTGCTGCACGCAACGTTGAGCTGGCCCAACTAAAGTTGAACCGAGTTATGCGGGTTGTCAACAACTGGATGTCCGATCACGGTCTCTCGCTTGCTCTTAGTAAGACGGAGATCGTGATTCTCACGAAGAAGAGGATCGACACCGTCGTCCCGTTTAGAGTGGGAAGGGAGGTGGTCACATCAACTCGTGCCGCCAAATACCTTGGGGTTATGGTGGACACCAAGTTAAGCTGGAGGGATCAGATCTTCCGTACGGCGGACAAGGCCGCTAAGGTAGTTACTCACCTTAGTAGGCTGATGGCCAATGTCGGGGGTCCCCGATCCAGCAGAAGACGTCTGTTGATGTCCGCGGTCCAGTCCGTGCTCCTTTACGGGGCAGAGGTGTGGGCAGGCGCTCTAGATAAGGAGTGCTACAGGCTGCGACTCGCCCGGGTTCAGCGTCAAGCCGCGCTCAGGGTGTGTTCCGCCTACCGGACAGTGTCCGAGCCTGCCGTCCTGGTGGTCGCCGGAGTCATCCCTGTCAAGCTCTTGGCAGGGGAGAGGAAAGCGATTTATCAGAGACAAGGCGAGATCGGCAAGGACACGGCAAGAACAGAAGAGCGCTCCCGAACCTTCCAGCAGTGGCAACACAGCTGGGAGCACGACACCCGAGGACGATGGACTGCGCGACTTATCAAGCAGGTCCAACCATGGGTGGAACGGCGGCATGGGGAGGTGGACTACTACCTGACCCAATTTTTGACAGGTCACGGCTATTTTCGGTCGTACCTGAACCGGATGGGAAAGACCGGTTCACCGGACTGCATTTATTGCCCGGGTGTTCCCGACGATGCGGAACACACATTCTTCCGATGTCCCCGTTGGGAAGGGCCCCGCCTGGAGGCCACACAAATATTTGGTGCATTTTCGGTGGACTCGGTCTGCCAAAAGATTTTGGAGGATGAGGGCAACTGGGATTGTTTGTCACAGTTCGTCCGGGGCATCCTCCTGGAAAAGAAAACCGATCTGGACCGCGAAGTGGCCCAGATCCCTTGATAGAGCGGCTGGATAAGGAGCGAGCCCGACGGGCGTAAGCCAAATTTAGGCCTAGCCTGACGTAATGTGATAAACAATTCCAGGTTAGATTCCTAAAAGAGTAGAGGAGGTTTTTTAGTGGGTAAACCCGTTTTTTAGGGGAGCCCCACACTACAGGCTGGCCACCTGTGTGCGTAATGCATTTTTCCGCCTCTCCCTCAAAAAAAAAAAAAAAAAAAAAAAAAGTATCTCATTGTACTTCAACATCAGTGTTAAAAATGTCAAAACCATATCCAGATTGTATGTACGAGCCTATAACACCATCTTCGGCAAGACTAAGGAAAAACCTAAAAATGAGAGAAAGGTGCAAGAAAGAAAAGATAGAATTTGCAAAATTGCAACTAATAGTGCCTTCCATTCAAGTTGGATGTAGCAGACTGAAAACTTTAGAAAAAACTAACGCATATTTGTTACAATTGTTGGAAACTATTGAAGATTTGAAGAAGAAAAATGGACATTCTACCAAGTAATATTCAAACACTCATTCCCCCAGAAAAACCAAAAAAAAAGATAAAAATAACAAAAACCCAAAAAAATTAGATGTAGAATAGAGAGCGAGGAATAGATCACTTTGTGGTAATGGACTAACATGCCACTTAGTGCTCTATTCCTCGTTCTCGCGTTAATACCATATGACCTTGACCTATATTAGTAGGGTGGGGGAAATTGAAAGTGGTGGGGGAAAGTGTATAAAAGACGAGTGTACTATAGTCGAATTATTCTGAAAGCGAACTTGTCACGAGTATGGACTTGACTACAAGTAAAGACAATAAGAAACAAAGGCTTCGGGAAATGGCTAAGGCAAGAGAGTCTAGAATAAAGTTTAAGTTTTACAGACTACAGAGATTGATTCCTGGTGTTATGTTAGGTGAAATACGAACAAGAACGGTGGATAAAGCAGCTGATTACATTAATGAGTTACATACAGAACTAATGATAAAACAAGCAAAAATAGAAGAATTGGAACAAATAATAAGACGACACATTGAAATTTCAAACAGTCAACCAATAAACTATGTAACAAAAGATTCAAATTAAACAAAAAAAAAGGAAATGGATTTGGACTTTGGTTATTGATTGAACACTTCTTAGAGAATGGGGAATAGATCACTTTGTGGTAATGAAATAACATGCCGCTTAGTGATCTATTCCCAGTTCTCGCTTAATCTAAAATGACCTTGACATACTTATCAAAATATCATATAAGCCGAATCACAAAGAGTTATTCCTCATTTACTTGAAATGGCTCCTGTGGACAACACCGATTATCCAAGGAAACCTCTTATTGAAATATTGTATAAAATTCAACTAGACGATTTTAATATGGAAGAAGATGATAATAACAGTGAAACATCAGAAGTAGAAAGTGTAAATGATATGGATGTAGATCTAACAACATCAGAAGTAGGAAGTGTAAATGATGTGGAGAATGAAAATTTGGATATGGATGTAGTAATGTCAGAATCTTCATCATCGTTTGAATATGAAGAAGTACATACTGAAACCCCAACTGGAATAGAGAACACAAATGAACAATCAGTTAGTAGAAGATTAATGTTTCGTCCAAGACGTTTGTTTTCCTCGGATAGTGAAGAAGAAGAAGAGGATGATGATGATGAAATAGTGGTGGGGGAACCGTTATAAAAGCGGGACCGTCAGAGCCCATTTCATTTCTCGGCGAAATTTCGAAGAGTAAACATCGTCAACATGTATCATTGCGATAAATGTTCGGAATCGTTTCACGATGAAATTCTACTAGATATACATAAAGAACTAATTCACAACAACACAGAAGAAGATCAAGAACAACAAGAAGAACAAGAAGAACAAGAAGAACAAGAAGAAATAACAGCAACATCTTCAACTACTTTACCGAATCTACAAGTATTTGCTTTACCCGGTAAAGTAGTAATGCATCATAAGATTCAAAATGAAAACTTGAACTTAGAAGAATTTATTAGAGAAGCAAAACCAATCGTAAGTAAAACTTTAAAAGAAGAATTGAAAAGATTGAACTTTCTTAAATTTGGTTTACTACTAGAAGCTATGTTTATAAATGCACAAGAAGAATTATCACCAAGAGGATTCATAACAAAAAACCGAACTATCATGGAAAGTTCAAACATTGATTCAATAGTCGAGAATTGTATAGAAGAAATATTAACTAAACTTCAGGAACACGAAGGAAGAGGATCCGGATGGAGTCTTACAAGTATTGAAGTATTAGATATAAGAGTTCACAAACACGGATATGGACTAATGGGATCTAGTTACATTCCTTTGCCAAAAATAATTGAAAATACAAAATCTTGTATTAATGTTCAAAATGAAGATAATGAATGTTTTCGCTATGCTATGACGACAAAGTTTGTATCACAAAATCCATGTAGACCCAACCAAGAATATGAAGACGCAAGACACAGGTACAATTTTCAAGGAATAACATATCCCGTTTCTACGAAAGATATATCAAAATTTGAAAAGAAAAATCCCGGCACGTCTATTAATGTTTTTGCATTAGATAGTTCAAACAAAGTGTATCCTTTACGTATTGCAAAAGAAGAGCTACCAGATCATACGGATTTATTACTACTAACGCGAGGAGATGTGTCTCACTATGTGTACATAAAGCAATTCGATCGTCTTGTTAATAAGCAACTTTCAAAAAATCGAAACAAAAAGTTGATTTGTAAGAGATGTTTTAATTTTCAACGAGAAGGAAGACAAGGAAGAGAATGGTTACAAGAACACAAAAGATTATGTAACAATAATTATGAAGCAAAGATTAATTTACCTTCGGAAAACAGAGCATTCGTTACATTTGAAAAGGTTCATCATCAATACCGTATCCCTTTAGTTGTGTATGCGGATTTTGAATCAACACTTGTTCCAGTTGAAGATGAAAATTGTGAAGCAAGAAAAAGTGTAAAGTATCAAATGCACAAACCAAACAGTTTTTGTTTAATGGTCAAATCAACATTATCAGAAGAACATTTAAACAGATATGGATTAACTTCAGAACCTCTAGTATATCGTGGTGAAAATGCGGAAAAAATATTTCTTGATCACCTATATTCAATAGCTGGAAATACACAAAGATTATATACAAATATTGTACCAATGAAACCGATGGACGAAGAAGAAGAAATTCAACATGAAAATGCGACTCACTGTTTCTTGTGCAAAAATGATTTTACTATTGAGAATTATAAAGTTAAAGATCACGACCACCTCACAGGATATTACAGGGGTGCTGCTTGTAATAAATGCAACTTGAGCTATCGTTTACCACTATTTATCCCTGTGGTTCTGCATAATCTTAGTGGGTACGACGCTCATTTTATAATACCTGAATTAGGAAGAGACGACGGTAAAATCGATGTGTTAGCTGAAACTTCAGAGAAGTTCATAAGTTTTTCCAAAGAAGTTGGAAATGTCAAACTAAGATTCTTGGACTCCTACCGATTTTTGCCGTCGAGTTTGTCTAAACTTTCTGAAAACCTAAGGAAACAAGATTTAATCGAAACAAAGAAGATTATAAATAGCGACAAACTGGATCTGGTACTTCGAAAAGGTGTTTTCCCATATGATTACATAGACAGTTTAGAAAGATTTAATGAAACATCACTACCTCCAAAAGAAGAATTTAAAAGTAAACTGTACGACATGGATATATCTCAAGAGGATTATGATCATGCATGCAAAGTATGGAACGAATTAGGATTTAGAACATTGGGGGAATATTCAGATTTCTACGTTAAATTAGATGTGACTTTATTATGTGATGTGATGGAAGAATTTAGAAATACATGTTTTGCGTCATATGGATTAGACCCTCTTCATTCGTACACTTCGCCTGGACTAGCGTGGCAAGCCATGTTAAAAGAAACAAATTGTAAAATACAACTTCTTACAGATATAGATATGGTGTTGATGTTAGAATCAGGAGTTCGAGGAGGATTGACGCAAAGTGTAACACGTCATGTCAAGGCGAACAATAAATATTTGCCCGATTATGATGCATCAAAACCAACAACATTCCTGGGTTATTTTGATGCAAATAACTTGTACGGATGGGCAATGTCGAATCCCCTTCCATATGATAATTTCAAATGGATAGACCCAGAATCAATTGGAAACATAATGGATATACCGAAATATGGAGAAACTGGTTACATATTCGACGTCGATTTTGAATATCCCGAACATCTTCACGACGAACATTATGATTTACCACTTCTTCCGAAGACTGAAATTTCTCCAACTGGAAGATGGCCAAAATTATTGATGACTTTAACTAACAAGTCTCGGTATGTTGGACACTACTGGATGATACAACAGGCCTTAGACTTGGGATTGAGAATCACAAAAATTAATCGAGTACTACAATTCTCTCAATCTTGTTGGTTAAAACCGTACATTGACAACAACACAAGAAGAAGAGCCGCCGCTACATCAAGTTTTCAAAAAGATTTCTTCAAACTAATGAACAACGCAATATTTGGCAAGACTTTGGAAAACAAAAGGAAACATAAGGACATCAAATTGGTAACTGATCCAGTAAAACTACAGAAATTAGTGCAACAACCAAACTTTGGTTCATCTGTAATTATTAATGAAAATCTAGTTGTTATTTCCATGAACAAGAAGTCAGTTCTAATGGATCGTCCTTTGTATCTAGGAATGTCAATCTTGGATATTTCCAAAACACACATGTACGAGTTTCATTATAAGAAGATGGTTAACTATTATGGAAGAGAGAACATTGGTATTGCATATATGGATACGGATGCTCTAATTTACTGGATTAAAACAAATGACATGTACGAAGATCTACGCACTTTTATGTATAAAGATGATTTCGACTTTTCCGATTATCCCAAGGACCATCCAAATTACGACTACGACAGAAACAAGAAAGTATTGGGAAAATTTAAAGATGAAACAAATGGTGTGCCGATGATAGAAATTGTAGCATTAATGTCCAAACTATATTCATTTCAACTGTACATAAGCGAAAGGAACGAATATCAAGTCACGAAGAAAGCCAAAGGAATAAAAACCTCTTTCCTGAAGAAGAACGTACAGTTTGAACATTATAAAAGATGTTTGTTTGAAAATGTTGAAACAACTGCAACATTTAACACCATAAGAAGCTTCAACCATCGTCTTTTCAGTGTGAAGCAAACCAAATCGGCATTGAGCTATAAGGATGACAAGAGATACATCCTTGAAGACAACATAAGAACTCTGCCATTTGGACATTACTCTCTAAACCCTATCGACCAGTAAACCTATTCTTCGTCCTCTACCTTCTTCCTTTTTTCCTTTCCGTAAAGAAGAGGGGACATGGCAAGCCCAATGCCATGTTCCCTCTTTTTTACACTAATATGAAATGGCCTTGACCTATATTCAAACTATATAAAAGAGAAAGAACTGTTGTACGGATCAGTATTTTTACAAGCGATGTGCAAGCAACACCTGAAGATGGAAAGTGTGAAGGACAAGATTGTAAATGAACTACATAAACCAGCAAGAAGAAGATTTCCAAGAAGAAGTACGATTATTAAGGGAATGAATGATCTGTATCAAGCTGATCTCATTGAAATGATACCGCACAGTAAATTAAACAAAGGTTTCAAATATATTTTAACAATTATAGACTGTTTTACTAAAATAGCTGACGCTTTACCATTAAAGGATAAGACTGGTAAAAGTGTTACAAAAGCTATGGAAACAACGATACAAAGAAATAAATTCAAAATCAAACATCTACAGACCGATGATGGAAAAGAATATTTTAATAAAGACTTTGGAGCTTTAATGAAGAAATATCAAATAAATCATTATTCTACAAATTCTGAAGTTAAAGCTTCAATAATTGAAAGATTCAATAGAACATTAAAAGGAGCGATGTACAAACAATTTTCAAAACGAGGATCATACGTGTGGTATGACATATTACCACAACTTATAAAAGAGTATAACAACAAATATCATCGTACCATCGGAATGAAACCTATCCAGGTAAACAGCGCTAATGCTAAGGTTGTATTACAACGCATCAGAAATAATACAACACCTAAATTGGAAAAGTTACAACCAAAAAAGTTTAAAGTCAACGATAAAGTTCGTATAAGCAAATACAAAGGTGTATTTAGTAAAAGATATCTACCAAATTGGACTAATGAAGTATTTACAGTTTATAAAGTGCAACCAACTATACCTGAAACCTACTTATTAAAGGATAACAAGGGTGAATTACTTCAAGGTGGATTCTACGGACATGAATTGTTGAAATCAACAGTCGGTGATGTATATCTTGTTGAGAAGGTTTTACAAAGGAAAAAGGATATGGTTAAAGTCCGGTGGTTAGGATTCGATAAAAGTGAAGACTCTTGGATTCCTTCAAAAGACCTGGTATAGTAACTTAATAGCTCATTGTGTGTTTAACCTTGACACAAGATGGAGATTGTACAACAAAAAGATCGATTTAATATCAATAATATTGATGAATTGACGGTTGACAATGATAAGTTAAATCATGGTAAACATGGTGAATTACTACCAAATACAATAAGATGTTTAATAACTGGTCCTTCAAATTGTGGAAAAACAAATGTTGTTTTTAACCTTATAACTAATCCTAAAGGATTGCGCTTTAACAATATATACATTTTTTCAAAATCATTGCAACAACCAAAATATCAATTATTGGATAAAGTACTTGCAAGTGTACCTGAAGTGCATTTCTACAAGTTTAATGCCAGTGAAACAATTATGCAACCAAATGAAGCAAAACCATTTTCTATTTTTATTTTTGACGATGTGTCTTGTGAAAATCACGACACTATAAGGAATTACTTCGCTATGGGAAGACATCATAATATCGATAGCATTTATATTGGTCAAACATACAGTAAGATTCCAAAACAACTCATAAGAGACAATGCAAATATGTTGATCATCTTCAAGCAAGATGAAACAAATTTAAAGCATATATACAATGATCATGTAAGTGCGGATATGCCATTTGAGAAATTTAAAGAAATGTGTGGCAAAGCATGGAATGAGAAATATGGCTTTCTCGTTATTATGAAGGAAGAAGATATTAAAAATGGTAGATATCGTATAGGGTTGGATAAATTTGTATTTATGCGTTGAACTACCGATGCTACATCTAGTTACACGTTGAACTTCACAGTGTAAACATGGTGAATCAAGAAAAACTATTAAAAGAAATAAAATCACTCAGTGATTCTATTAGGATGAAGAATCGTGCATTGAGGATGGGTTTAAGTGAAAGAGAAGAATTTCTAGAGACTACATTTAAACCTATTACGGAACCTTTAAAACAGATATCAGAAACTATTGGTAAACCTCGTTATGAAGGAGATGTTTTACTACCAGTTTCTAAACAAGAAGTACAAGCATTAAAAAAAGAAGAAGATGATGATTCATATACAAGTGCTAGTGAGCAAGAAGAAACAAAAGAAGAAGAAGAACCAATTGTTGAAAAGGAAGAAGAACAGCCAATACCTGAAGCTGAACAATCTATTCCAAATTTAACTCAATTGAGTAGCGATATATTACAACATGGACCTCTTGGAAGAAAATATATAATGAAAATGCTACATGACATGAAATCAAACCCGAATTTGAGTAGATCACACGTATACGGAGCAAGAATTGATGGGAATGAATTAAAGATCGGCGATTCAAAGCTTGAAATAACACAAGACGATTACATCATTATTGGTGAGCATAAATATAAAGGAACAAAAGGACTTTATGAATTAATTTTTAAAAACATACCACTAAGATATTCATCCAAAGATTTAAGTGTTTTTAAGGAAATTCTACAAAATACTAACGCTCATAAAAGAAACTACTTAAAGGATGCAATGATTAATCGTTCACGTGCAACAAAATATAACATTGTTATAAAAAAGTTGTTTCCTCCACGAAAATTGCCAGCATTACGTACTGCACCAGCGGTGAGACAACCACTGAAAAGAAAATCTTTATCACTTATGGATTTATCACTTCTTGAACAACATGGTAAAAAGAGTAAAGGAGATACTTCAACATCTGGCAAAGGATTGATGAAAAATCTATACAATACGAATGTGATTTACTACAACGACATCAATAAATTGGTTGATAGAATGAGACTATTGCATGAAGCCATGGAAGCCGGTCATACAGGTTTAAATAATGAATGGGTAGCTCTGATTGACGAACTCAGGAATCGCGGCATAATCGTATAATTGTCCGCGGATATATAAGAGTTGCAGGCGTATAATGTGTCAGTTCTAACATGAGCGTCGACAAGTTCGGACGATACTCCGCGTTAGGAGTGCAAGTTGGAGAAAACAGAAAAAGAAGTGGATTACCGCAAACACCCGAAGGTGACTATAACATAAATAATAAACGTTTAAAGTTTGTTAAGGATCCAGAAGAAGATGGAGATGCAACAAATTTAAAAACAGTAAAGGAGGAAACATCTACAAGTTTAAAACTCGACAACAACCAACTGTATGATGCAAAATCTCACAGGGTTATTAATGTTGCAAAACCAGTCAACAATGGAGATGTTGTTAATAAAGGTTATTTTCTATCTGCGATGGAATACGCTTTACTGTTGGAAAAGACTAAAAGTGGAAAAAAGTACAATGCTTTAAATTATAAAATAACTAATGTTGCAGATCCAACCGAGGATACAGATACAATCAATAAGCGTTATTTGCATTCTGTAATACCAGAAAAGAAAAAAGATGGATTTTCCTTCTATAAATATACTATAAACGATATTGGATATCCCAAAGAAGAAAGTGATGGTGTTAATATTAAATACATTAAAGATAATTGTATTTTATATAATGGTGCTGTTATTGATTGTCATGGAAAAGTGTTGTCCAATCTGAAAGATGGTTCAACTCCATCGGATGCTGCTACTGTGAGACAAATGAATGAAAGCTTGAAGAAAGGAACATCCGCTTTTGTTAAACAAAATCAGGTGTTGTCAAAGAAAGGTGATGAGTTTGTGCAAGGAAGTGAAAAGTTTACCTTACTACAACTACAAAATAACAAGTGGGATGGAAAAAATAAAAGATTGTCAAATATAAGTTTAGGCACGGAAGAACATGATGCTGTTATTTTAACACAAGTGCCACAACTATCAGCTACTGGTGTTAACTTTATATGTGGAGGTAGACGATTAACCCATGTAAAATCTGGTAAAGATGATAATGATTGTGTTGTTGTGAAACAAACTATAGTTTTAGATAAAATAAATAACTTATATGATGGAAAAAATAGAAGAATATCTAACATATCAGCAGGAATAGCTCCGAATGATGTTGCTACTATTAATCAAGTTATAGCAACCTCTAATAACGATCCATCTGTGTATACATGTAATGGTAAACGTATCACAAATCTTGATAATCCTACACGTAACAAAGATGCTACTAATGTAGAGTATGTAATGAATCTTGTAGGTAATGTAGTTATTGATATGCATAATCATTTGATTAATGCATCGATGAAACACAATAAAATCGAAGATTCTCAGAGAAACCAATGGATTAAAGATGAAATCATTGATAGATACTAGTAAAACTAATGAATATTTAAGTATGGAATACACCAAAAAAAAGGATTCATTATCATAAAGTATTTCATAGAGTGAAGACGTTGGTTACATAAAACAGCATAATGAAGACCGTATCGCTCAGTCGTCGTCAAGACAGCGGCAAGAGAGGACGTGGTTTAACATCAGCTGCATTATCCCTGCTCAGACGGATTCCAATTGGTGCTGTTGTGAATCGAGCGATAGACGCTTTACCATACGAATTACATCTGCCCGGAGGTTATCAATATTGTGGACCTGGAACTAAGTTGTCAAAACGTTTAGCAAGAGGAGATCCTGGAATTAATAAATTAGATCAAGCTTGCAAAGAACACGATATAGCATATTCAAAGTATAAAGATTCAACAAATAGATCAATAGCGGATAAAATTCTAGCGGAAAGAGCTTGGCAAAGAGTAAAATCAAGTGACGCAAGTATTGCAGAAAAAGCAGCGGCTTGGGCAGTAACTACAGCCATGAAGACGAAAGCTAAATTTGGTGCTGGAAGACGACGTCGCAGAGGAAGACCTGCAAAGAGAAGAGCTCCCAAAAGAGGTGGAAACATTAAGAAGAGACGTCGTAGAACTCGTAAAGCAACAGTAAAGAAAGCTTCTATTTGGTCAATGGTAAAAAACGGAGCAGGTTTATACCTAAGACCGTACCGTGTGTACTAAATAAGAAGAATCAATTGATAATTCCAAATAAAGCCTTAACAAATCATCAGTTAAATGATTATGTAAAATGTTTGAAAATACCATTTTTTCGAGGAGTTTTTATGAAAGATGCATTACCAACTAAAATATGGGAAAATGAAACTGGAATAGTAAATTTGGATTCCACCTATGGTCCAGGCACTCATTGGGTATGCTATAAAAAGCTCGGACAAACCGTTTACTACTTTGACAGTTTTGGCAATCTACCACCGCCGAAAGAACTGCAACATTATTTTCGAAACTCCAAAAACATTTTTTACAATTACAAAAGAGAACAACCTAACAATACTGAAATATGTGGGCATTTATGTTTGGAGTTTCTAGCGAAGAGTGTCAGTCAGCTTTAAGATGTCATCGTATACAGTGTCACTGAGTGGAAATTCATCCACATTGAAAAGTACGCTGTTCCCAGCATTGCGTCTATCCAAGGAAAGATTATGGGAAGCGGCATTACTTGATTTAACTACCTACAACTCAATTCCCAATGTTACGGAAGGAAAGAACAATTTACTACATTATTATGAAACTAAGGATGCTTCAGGAAAATACTCAGAATTGAAAATAATTACATTTCCTACTGGAGCTTATGAAATCGATGATATAAACCAATTACTACAAAAACAACTCGGAGAAGAAAATATCACCGTTAAAGGAAACAATAATACTTTAAAAGCAGAAATAACTTCAAAATATTATATCGATGTCAGTTTCAAAAACTCCATTGGCAGTTTACTTGGATTTACAGATACAAAAAAGAATATATTAACTCCTGGAACTACTCATTCAGGTGATACAACTGTTACAATATTGAAAGTCAATAGCATCGATGTAACGTGTAATATTATACACGGATCGTATAGAGAAGGAGTGAATCAGCATATTTTACATACATTTTATCCAACAGTGGCTCCTGGTTTTAAAATTGTTGAGAAGCCACAAAACTTGATATACCTACCGTTAAACACCAGTTTCATTTCAGACATCGTACTGAACATATTGGATCAAGACGGTGTTAGTGTTGACTTTAGAGGAGAAACGATAACTATACGGATACACATCAGAGCGGCAACATAAAGGTCAACATGGGATTATCATTTAAACCGCAACGGAAGAGTCGGGAGCTCAGTAGCTCCTCGACATTGGAAGAGTTAACATCGGACAACATTCGTTTTCTACAGAAGATTGGATTGAAACTTAACAACAATGGATATCCTGGATATATCTCAAGGACCGACATTCGACGAAACACTATGGGAGAAGGAATATCACACGCACAACCCTTACACTTCATCAAAATTAAACAATAACGATGAAATAAGGATTCCCATTCAACAACAAGATATTTACACATTACCGTGTGAAAGTTATTTGTACATTGAAGGACGGGTATTAAAATTGGATGGAAAAACTGCTTCAACAGTTCCTTTTATAAATAACCCGATGGCATATCTTTTTGATGAAATAAGATATGAGATATCAGGGGTGACAGTTGATTCGACAAAAAAGGTTGGTATAACAACGACATTGAAAGGATTAACATCATTAACACCGCATGAGAAGAATTCAATAGTCACCGCCGGATGGGTTGCCCCTGATAAAGACACTATAACACCGGATTCCAACGGTCACTTTGATTTTCATGTACCCTTACGATTGCTTTTGGGATTCGCTGAAGATTACAAACGAATAATAATAAATGTCAAACAAGAATTGGTATTACTCAGATCTTCAACTAACAAGGACTTGATACTTGCAGACCCTGCAACTACGGAAGATAAACTGGAATGGCAACTACAATTGGATAAAGTTGTTTGGAGAGTACCTCATGTAAGATTGGCCGATGAACATAGAATCGTATTATTGAGAAAGTTAAAGTCTGACCGTGATATTGTGATGCCATTCCGAAGTTGGGAATTCCATGAATATCCTACACTACCTCAGACAGAACGACAAACATGGACCGTCAAGACATCAACTTATTTGGAACGGGCAAGGTACATAATACTCGGTTTTCAAACTAAGCGAAAAGATGTTATCACTGCAAATGCCGGTCAATTTGATCACTGTAAAATAAAGAATTGTAAAGTTTTCTTAAACTCTCAATTCTTTCCGTATGACAATTTGAATGTCATGTTCAGCAAAAAACGTTTTTCCATTTTATACGATATGTATGCAAGATTTCAATCGTCATATTATGGAAAGACTAATACACCACTATTATCGCCTGACCAGTATTATTCCAAGGCTCCGATAATTGTAATCGATTGTTCAAAACAAAATGAATCGGTAAAATCATCAAGTGTGGATATAAAAATTGAAATGGAATTTGAAGAACCAGTAGCAGATGGAACTTCAGCATACTGTCTAATTCTACATGATAAAATAGTTACTTACACACCGCTGACCGGAATTGTGAAGAATGTACTTTAAAAAGAATTAGTACAACGACTGCAGATTTTTGAGGTTAGAATTATCTGCTTCAATTTTTGAGGTTAGAATTTCGTTTGTGAAAAACAAGTTGAAAACAAACATTTATGTGATTGTATAAATTTCAAGGATTTCACGAAAAACATAAAAGAGAGAAAATCATGAGTGGAAAGTTCATTTTATATTCGACCGTCGTATGGGAAACATCGTTCGCAAGATGAGTTCTACTAACGGAGAAGAAAATACCCCTCTAATGGATGAGAATAGTTCAGATATAGAAAAACAAGTTGAACGAGAAATGGACGAGTTCCTCAAGTTTAACAAACATAAGAAGACAGAAGAAGAAGGAGAAGCTGAAAAAGAAGTAAAAAGAAAAAAGGTTGAAGTTAACATTACAACTAATATTTTAACAGAAGTATTTCTTCGGATTTTCTACCCCATTTCATCATGCATGACGAAAAGTATTTCAGTTGGAATTTTAAAATCATTGGATTATTCACCGATTGTTATTTTAAATCATGGAAATAAAATGGTTACATTCACTGAAACTTCTTGGGAATCATTTATGAAACATTTACATCTTTTGGAATGTTATTTGAGTAACAACACATTTGGAAGAAGAACAAGATTAAGTTTATTGGAATCAAATATTGAAGTTGATATAGTGAAACATCGTGGGGGACAAATGGTTCGCTTCAAAGATTTAACTAGACATGATGTAAAATTACATTTGACTAAAGAAGAATTTTACACTTTAAGTTGTACTACCGGTCCCGTCACCAGATATTTGAAACAACTAATATTTTCAAGTGCAATAATCAAAGACTATCTAATCGATACATTGGACAGACAACCTTTCGTTCCAATTTTATACGGTCCCGTGGATACTTCAATTTTTAATCGAATACCTCAAGAAGTGGATATGTGGAGACAATTGAACAACTATCACACCAACTTTAATATCGACGAAGAAGCGCAAGAAGTTAAAGAAGAACAATCGTGTTTGTAATACAAGTCAGTTGCTGACGAGACTTCATCATGAACAAACGGGTTTCGTTTTCTAATGCGCCACATATAATGGAAGTTAAAAAAGGTATAATTGAATTTCAAGCTTTTCGAGGAAATGATGGAAATTTTATTATAAAAGAATTAGTAATTTTGGATATGAACACATCTGTAGTTTATCATTACTTATTCAAACCTCCATTACCATTCAATAGACTAACAACTAAAGCGAAAGTTACAAACAAATGGTTGTACAAACATTTTCACAACTTAAGATGGGATGAAGGTTTTATTAATTATAACATGATGCCGCACATTATGAATCATTACTGCAAAGAGTTCAAAACTATCTACACAAGAGGATTGGAAAAAGCTAATTGGATACAATCATTTACAAGCAACGAAGTGATAAATGCAATAATAGATAGAGATTTCCAATGCTATTTCAATGAACTTTGTATTTCATCAAAGAGTTTTAAACATCGAAGGTCACAGTGCGCTTTGAAGAATGCCTACCGCTTGAATAATTTCCTTCAACAGAATGGTGGGGGTAATGTCGGTAATAAAAGTGAGAGCGCTACCATGACGCAGCATGAGTATTACTCGAACCTCCGAAGAGACAACATCTCCGACGGACATTATTATTAACAAGAAGATTAACAATAACATCAAGATGGCATCGCAGAACTTTCTTCAAAATTTGGTTGATCAATTCAACGCTCATTCAAAATCAACAATCTTACCGACGAAGAGATGTTCTGAACTAAAAGAAGAAAAACATTACATCATACATACAATCAAGAAGATGGACACTTCAGTTGGTGATGCTATTAATTGCACATTGAGCGAGGCGCCGTATACAGTTGGTGACGAACCGAAGTTTCAAATCTTCCTACCGAAACGGTTTGTACAACTTCTACGAAATGAAGATCTTCGAGTTATTCAACCTGGCGCACTCTATTTAGTTTCACACGGACCGAGTGGAAACAACTCAACTGAACTAACTATTCATGTAACACCTACTACTAACTAGTTTGTACATAACTTTGTAAATATATATGTTTGTAATGGTTTCTCAATAAAGATGATATAAAACAAAAAAAATAAAAGAAGCAACATATTGTTATGTCTTTGTACATAGCAATATGTTGCTTTTTTTAAAAATTCCACGGGATGACCTTGACCCAATTTTGTGTGATAATAAAAGTGAAAATCAACTTGTGAAATTCATCAGTCTACGACTACCTTTCGTACCGTACACATCTCGCTCTCTATAACTAAATACAAAACTTCAACATGTCCCTAAAGGTCAAGTGTGCATCTTACGATACCAACACCATTACGAGTTTTGAACAACTTGAAGATTTAACCAACGAAATGCGAGTTTTACTTACCGGTGGTTATCACTTAACTGTTGATGTTAGTGCTACTAATGTAAGGATGTTTACTAAAACAAAATACTGTGATGATGAAGTATTTCTTTCAACACAACCTACAACATCTTCATCACCGACTGGTCAACATAACATCAAGTTCCACAAGTATTACCAATGTTAAATAACTTTTAACAAATAAAACTAAGGAATCACGTGATCAATGTCAAGTTGATAAAAAGGGAATGATACTTGTATAACTAATCATTCGCTTCCCGACTCTCGCTGCGTCAACACCTAATTTTAAAGATGTTATACAGAATGATGATCGAACTTGATGGAAAAATCTATGGAAAAGATTACAACACCGTTGAACAAATGACTGAAGATTTAAATATATTAACTAAAGAAGGATATCAAGCTAAATTAATTTTAAAATTTCCTGAAGTACATCCACTATCGACTGAAGAACTTATCGCTATGGCTAAAGCGGAGAGAGAGAAAAAGGCTGAAGAAAACAAACAGAAACAGACAAAGTCTGAAGAAGATAAACAGAAATAAACTTCTTAAGTATAAACATTCCTTACATTAGTAAGGTATAATTTTTTAGAACTTCGTTTGGATGACCTTGAAATTACCCCCACCACTTTTTGTAGTACATAAAACTGACTATTCAACACTATACACTCTTATTCTTTCACTGGACTCAGCAGCGTCAACATGGAAGAACAAAAGTACAAGTACGAACCTCGTTACTGTTGTGAACAACAGTGTACAGATTTAGGACCAATGATGGTGGACGGGTTAGCTTGCACTAAATGTGAATTTTTTGGATCTTGTTACTGCAAGTGCAAAACAAAACAACTACCGCCACCGGAATTGCGAACTTTCAAATTTTACAAATCAAGATATTTTCATACATGCTGTCCTCAAAGATGTTTCAAATTTCATCCTCTCGATCTAGCTCATTGTCAACGCACCAAGTCTCATCAAGATGATTTTTGTACACATATGATAAAAAGATGTAAATACAGATCAGATTGGTATTCCGATCCTGTAGAACCATCGAATGTGTAATTTCAGTTTTACACTCTTTTTTAAAACTTCAATTGGATGACCTTGAGATTTCCCCCCACCATTGGTTTTTTTGACTTCCCCCCACCATAAGTCTTTTAGATTTCCCCCACTATTAGTTTAAGTTTTGTATCTTATTGAATCCACCTTTGAATTATTTCACTTCCAACACTCTAACTAACAACATGGGATCGCCTTTCGTCAAGTTTCAACATATAATAACTGACAGAGAAGAATTGGAGGAAATATTTCAAAATTTGCTTTCTGTCATGGATAGATATCCTATGAGATGGATCAGACTTGATGTTCACTATTTACGTCCTCGTGATTCTTCATCATCGAGTGAAGACGAAACAACGACTACTACTTCAGCTAGGATATTTCAATTTTCTTCATCATCGAGTGAAGACGAAACAACGCCTACTACTTCAGCTAAGATATTTGAATTGAAAGACGAAGAAGAGGAACTTAGCTATTTACTTGGTCACAAGCTCATGCTCACCGACAAATAAGCGCCGATCTTCATTCAATCACCGACTCTCGCACGATGAACAACTCTCCGTTGGCACGAATGAATTCTAGTTTCGAAGTAAATTCCAAAGAAGATTTGCAAGAAATATTTAATACTTTACACGAAATTGTTAGTAAATTCAACACTGTTAAAATGAATCTGGAAATAACTTACGCCTGTCCTATTTGTGATAGGGTTGAAAGTTCTGATGAAGATAGTTTGCTGAATCTTACTCCACTTACACCTCTACAATCAGACACGACAACAACAAGTACGGAAGCAAATGGTGAGCAACCTCCTTCCCCCACCACTTCATTGTGATTCAACTTCCCCCACCACCTCTTTGTAATTCAACTTCCCCCCACCACTTCTTCGTTTAACTAACGTTCCTCGCTTTCACTTCTCATTCCGTCTCCAACATTTGAACTATCAACATCACTTGTTTCAAAATTTCAAACACCAAAAAACAACACTAAAGATGGATATGATGGATGAAGTTTCCTTCGTCACAAGGATGGAAGAGGAAAAGATGAAAGAAGAAAAATTGAAATTGGAAATTAAACGTTTGCAATTGGAACGGGAAAACCAACTCGAAATATTACGTTTCTTCAAACTTGTCAAGTATGTCATCTGGGGACTCTGCCTGTACCTTATCCTCGTCGTCGGCGTTTGCTTTTACAACTCCGTATTTCATCACAAAAATTCAACTTGTATTGCACATTGATTGTATTTGTTTTTACGAATAAAGTTCAAAACTTAAATCTACCTATCCCGCTATCACCGGATAGTTCAACTCTCAGAACTATTTCCTGTGGTAGCGGGATAGGCTTTTTTAAAACTTACTCGGGATGACCTTGACATACTTTCCGTAACCCAATTATCAAGTTGAATTTCAGTTTTGAACTAACTTTTAATTTATGCGAAGTTTTAGTTGAACCCGGTTAATTTATGCGCACATTTTGTTCAACCCCAAATTGTTGAATTTCAGTCTTGAACTAACTTTTAATTTATGCGCAAATCTACTTCAAACGCTCACCCCACCTCCTCACCCCTCATTTAATATACGACCGGAAGCTATGTGCCCCGGCACGTGGCTTCCGGGGCAGCTGACCTGAGCCAGAAGTAACCAAATCTAACTACTGATCAATATTGTAAACACTTATTCCTACTTTTTATCATAACACTCTTTTAATCTATTCATAAGCGAACAAAAACATTTTTAATTATTTAATCCCCATTCGGAAATGTCATGTTATCGTTATTATTAGTTTTAAGAAAGGCCACTTTATTAATTTGATTCATAGACAGGGTGTTTATAAAAGGATGACAGGATTGTGAACGGGTTCAACTGAAGAAGTTTTAAAGATACTCAGGCGATTAAAAGTCAATTTGAATTGGAAAAAACAAAGTTTTATTTACACTTTAATACGTTTAATATGTTTCCACGTGGACTCCATTTGTTGCTCTTCAAGCATCAAAATAGTATTCAATATAAAACTTAACCAACCCTCATTTGCTTTACAATAAATAAGCTTTAATAATGAAACTAATTGAAACATTACTGAAATTTAATATGTAATTATTATTTAAACAATATTATATTGATCAATTTACAGGAGATTCGTACAGTAATATCTATTCAGAATACCAAAATGTACAATTAGAAAATTGTAAAGGAAGTATGTCATTCGATGTTAAAGAAATGAAACACATTCACCTCAAGGTAAGCATGTATTTCATATAAGAAAGAAACATTTAAAGTTTGAAAAAGGAATGACGTCTTCAAACCTTAAAACAGTGGTTATTGCGTCTTTTATGTATTGGACTCATTTGTGACCCAAAAAACATCATCATCTTCATCTGCAGCATCGGCCAACGCCCTTCTATAACTCTTTTTCGGAGATGTTCATTTTTTAAACTACGTAACTCCATGGCCACATACTCTCCAAAGATTGTAAACCTGTATGATGGTTATTCCAAAACTCGAGAGGCTTTAGCAACTGCCTGGGTTATTTCTGCATGTCTTTTTTTAGCTTTAGAGGTCTTATTAATGGACTTTGTGGGTTCACAGTATTCAAATTTAAATATATCGTCTTCCCCCAATTCTGTATTGTCTAATAAATTAGTCACTATAATGTTTCCTCCTGGTTTTCTTCTGCTTGTTTTGAGCTGCCGGGTACTGCTGATCCAGCTACTTTTGATTTAGAGTCTTGTACCTAACAACGGGAAAAATTATCAAACAAATTGAATCATTTAAATGAACGATCAAAATTGTAGAATAATCGGATTAGCTTTAACGGCACTTTGTTTTCAAAAACAGATATTATAGCTATGCAAACAGAGTAAAAGTTACGTGTCTGTATGTGAATTGGAGTGTATGGCTTGAACCACAGTTACGTTACATTATTTTAAAATTGTTTTGCCTATAATTTATTCTTAAAACTTGCAATCGCATAACATATATAATTTCTCTAAGAATTAAAACTTAAAACTAAATAAAGTTTAATACTTTTTTAATTTAAGACCACAAGTTTTGTAAATGAAAAATTATAATTACTGAATATGACAAAAAATTGAAGTAATAGTTTATTATTCTATCTATTTCAGTTGCCGGAGACATTATAAGAGTGGAAAGCCGTATCCGACCAGTATCAGACTTATCCGCAATTCCCTCATTGTGTAGGAGCTATAGATGGAAAACACATAGTGATTCAAGCTCAACATGATGGTGGAAGCTACCACTACAACTATAAGTACACGCATAGCATTGTCTTGCTGGGGGTCGTTGATGCTCATTACAAGTTTATATATATCGACGTTGGCTGCAATGGTCGTGTGTCTGATAATGGAGTCAATGGAGTGTTTACCCACTCTTCTTTGTGTGAAGCTCTGTCAACGGATTCCTTTCCACTATCATCCAAAGAGCCACTTCCAGGACGAGAAAGAAAGATTCCATTCTTTTTTGTTAGCTACGATGCTTTTGCTCTTAGCAGATTTCTAATGAAACCATATCCTTTTAGAGTTATGACTATGGGAAAGAGGGTGTACAGTTATAGAATTTTAAGGGATAGAAGGATAGTCGAAAATTCCTTCAGAATTTTATCTTTAAGGTTTCGGATCCTTAAAAAACCTATGATTTTACAACCTGATGCTGCTGAGGTTGTGACTCTGGCTGTTTGCACCCTGCACAATTTATATTCAGGAGCCGTCGAGGATGAGGAAGGAAACGTAATTAATGCTGATTGGCGCAAAGAGCCTATCTCAACCTGGCATCCGCTTCAGAGGAAACAAAGGAAAAAGACTATGCAAAGCATTATCAGAGACGAGCTGCAACCTTATGTAATGTCGCCGTTGAGGGAGGTCAGCTGGCAATACGACAAAATCTAGGAATAATCCCAGAAAAGTGAAACCTATTTTTTTGTTTTATATTTTTTTTCTATTTAATTTGTAAATTTTTAATTATTTATTTACTTTTAATGTAAACATTTTTAAAATTATTTAATCACTCTAACGGAAAGTGTTTTTCCCATGTTTAATTACTCTTTCCGCACAGCAAAACTTGATTACTGTAAAACGCAATTGCGAAATGGAATGCTAACATCGTAAAACGCATGAAATGGTAATTTTCATCACTATGAGCAAAAGTGGCTCTTTTGGTGCGCAATAATGTTTTAAGAACAAGTCGCAGCGAGTTAAAAACAAAAAATAATAAACAATAAAGTAACACAATGTTTATATTTCTGTTATCTACAAACAATGCTTTTTATAACGTTTGAATTTCACTTTTCTGCCTAGAAAATTAATAAGTAACACTTAGCAAACAGCTGACTTTTTAGTCATAGGGCAAAAAAACCTTTTTGGTACTATTGAGGGAACACAAACACGCTCATTTCGCAAAATGGTAAAAACAACAATGTTCAATTTAGTAGCTACAACAAATCTCCATAAGGATAACATGGAAACTTTGAAGGGCTCTATTAACCACCGGATTTTCCCAGCTATGTTAATAACTCTGATCGATTCCTCATGGCCAAAACCCCCAAATCTAACCAAAAAGTAAAAAATCCTTGAACAGAAACAAAATTGTATCATACGGCACGCACAACAGTCGTTTTAAAGCCTGTAGGAACTATTACCTAAATTGGTGTTTCTGTAGTCTTTTAAAGGGAACCGAAAAATCATTTTTTACGTTCACTACCTTATAAGTTGTTTATTCTTAAGCAAAAATGGAACTAATCAAGAACAAATGAGACCAAGGTAAACTATAAACGGCTTTTACTCTACATTTTAGCGAATTTCCCATAGGGAATATAAGCTATTACCGTAGGTCTCATGGTAAGACCTAAGTCCGGGACCATGTTACTTTTTCGTTTTGAGGTGCCCAGAGACCAAAAATAATAGTCATTAAAATTTTTATATATATATATATATATATATATATATATATATATATATGTATGTATGTATGTATGTATGTATGTATGTATGTGTCCCTAGACACGATAACTCTCGTAAAAACGGACCGATCGACACCAAATTTGGTAGAGATGTGTAATCCTACGTTTATTCGGATGAGTTCGTAAACCAGACATATCGACCTATCGGAATGGGTAGTTTTGGGGGGTTTTGTACCCCAAAAATGGGTTTTTTGGATTTTTTACATATAATTTTTTAAAATATTTAATTTTTATTTTAATCATTGGATTTAGCTCAAAAAAAAAAAAAAACACACAATTTAGTATTTTGAAGCTTTGCTCTATCTCCATTGGTTACCGAGATATTAAAAAGTCTAAAGACAGTACGTTGTATTTTAAAGCTCCAATGTTAATCTTATAGAGGATAAGGATTTGATAATATTTCACTTATTAACAAATATTTTTGTGTGTAACTTGGTATTTAGCTTCATTTGGTTGAGCTTAATTTATTTATGGTAAAAAATCTTGGTTTTTGTGCCTATCATGGCAGCAAACCTGCATACTCTTTTCCCAGGTTAATCATATGGAAAATAAGCGAACTTGTTTATTTATGGACAGATATAGATGAAACTAAGTTTATGGCTTCATATGTTAGAGATAGTTTTTATTATGCTAAAAACGTACTTTTAGTGTTCCCCATGGCAGCATACCTGCATACTCTTTCCCTATATTTATCAGGAGAATAGACATTTATTTCCCTATTTATGAGCACGTGATTAAATTTTGTTTACAGATTTATCTGGTCAAATTAATATTACTAATTTGGAAATTCGCTGAGTACGCAGGTTTGCTGCGACGGGGTGTATTATTGCAAGATTTTCATTCATATCAGCTGCTTTCTGGGAATATTTATTTTAACATGGAAGTCAACTACTAAACGTAAATAGATGGTGAAATTTTAATTTCTTTTTTAAAACTAGTTATCACATTTGTGTTTTTGTAATATGATGAAAAACTACTGTTGCTCATGCAAAAATTGCCTGTTTTAGAGTATAAGATATTTATGTAATTATGGTACAGGTGAACCACTCTCATATGCACAATGCTTCCGTCATTTTGTAGAATCTATAATATATACAGCCCTATGTGTAACTGACTGACTCACTGATGATCTTAAAGTCCTGAAGCGACCGTTTAAGCTAGAGACTTGAAATTTGGCATGGACATTCTTTGAGATGGTTCAATTTAGGGAAAATCATAAAACTAAGATTTTTTTACTTTTAAACTATAAAAAAGGTTAAAAAATATAGATTTGTCGGTAATGTAGTTCAGCCGTGTGAGCGTATATCACCGTTTGGGTAACGTAGATCACTTTGCACGTTTAGTTCTCGCTTGTGTTTAATTGATCTCTTTCAACTACACCCGTGTTTGATACAAATATTGTATTTCATGTAAACATGAACATCTCTGTGTAGACGACGGTGTTTCGATGCATTGAGAGCGGGTTATTTCACCAGGGTAATACTCGCTTTGATTTATACAGTATTATGCCCAAAAACTACAAATTTTCAACTTTCAAATCGTAAAAATACCGAGGTGTCGGTAAGGAAGTACTTTGGTTCTTAAAGATATCGCTTGGAGCGCTATTATAGTCGCTTAGTTCTCGCTTGTATTTAAATGATGTCTTTTAACTACACCTCTTCCTGATAATTAGTCTCAATTGGGTGCATAGTTGTTTGCGTATGGTTTTCCTTCTGATAGCTGTGTTATTTTTGAAAATGAAGTTTAGTTTTCCTTCTGATAGCTGTGTTATTATTGAAAATGAAGTTTACTGAATCGAAAGCGTATTTTAACATTTAGGTGATGTCCGCTTTGATTTCTATAGTAACTTTAAGATAAGGTCGCTTAATTCTCGGTTGTATTTAAATTATGTCTTTTAACCACACCTGTTCGTGACAGTTTTGCAGAGCAGTAATCTTAAACGTTATATAAACTACGTTAGTGCAAATTTCAGTTTACAGTATATTGTAATATAGCTGTAACTGTAATATAACATTCAAATTCACACTAGATTATCCTTTCGACCGAATTTCGCATTACATGAATTTTGCTGTGAAGCTTGAGCTGTGATCTTAACGAAACATACTTTGTACAATACTTAATAGACAGTTAATTATTAACTTTGTGTTTGATTTGTATTCAGTGTCTTATATTAGATTTTTTTACACACTTAAAAATATGTTTTTGAGAATGTTTCAATAAGTATTGAACAAAAAGAACCGATTTAAATGTTAGGTTCTCGTTTCAGATTACTAATTCAAATTCACCCCAGCTTACGCTCTCGGCCGAATTTCGCATTCAATGAATTTACTGTGTAGCTCGTGCCGTGATCTTAACGTATTATACTTATATTACTTTGTATAATAATTAATAGACAGTTAATTATTATCTTTCTGTTTTATTAATATTCAGTATTTTACATTATATTTTAATACACACTTAAAGTACGTTTTTGAGAATTTTTAAATGAGTTTTGAACAAAAAGAACAGATTTAAATGTTAGGTTCTCGTTTCATTTTCACTTTATTTTAGAACACTAATTCAAATTCACCCCTGGTTACGCTTTAGGCCGAATTTCGCATTCAATGAAATTGTCCCGTGATCTTAAAGTAATATACTTCTATTACTTTGTACAATAATCAATAGCCAGTTAATTATTATCTTTCTGTTTTATTTATATTCAGTGTTTTACATTATATCTTAATACACACTTAAAATATGTTTTTGAGAATTTTTAAATGACTATTGAACAAAACAAACGGGTTTTATGAATAAATTATTATTTCACAGGTCTCGATTTTATATTCTTATAATTAGTAGTTAGTAATAGTAGGGGTTTTTTTTTGCGGATCATCCCCGTTTTTATTCTTTCCTATTATTTTGTTTTCATGTTATTTAATTCTTGTTTTCGCTCTTTGATTTGAATGTTATACGCTATTTAAACGTTTTTCTTCTATCTCCTGAAATTTACAAGTTTTTATTTGATTTGGGTGAGGCATGGGATTATGTCAATTTTCCCATAATTGTATCTCTATTTAGTACCAATTGACTTTTGTTATAGTGTCATGGTAATCAAGCTATTAAATCTACACCAGACTCTTCACATCTAACAGCTGTTAAAAAACTGCTTAAAATTTATGTTCCTTTATTTTTGTTTACTTTTAGTTGTTATTTCGTTACCAAAATAGCAACCTATAAGACCAATATTAAAAATAACGATTTTTAAACTTAAATTTAGACCAACTTCGATTTTTCCTGGGACTGAGGCTGTTTCTCAACTTAATTTTGGGCCAAAACACTCTTAAGTGCAAAGTTTAAGCAAAATCTAACAGCTACATTTCGAGATCGTGGAACACACATCCCTTCAGACATAGCTCGTATTATATTATAGGATAGGATACATACAATTTATAGAAATTTAAAACTTTATATTTAGCTACCGAACAGAGAAATATTTGTTACCATAACTACTACTATTAAATATAATGATAGCAATAACAACAACTATAACTCTTTTAATTGAAATTTCTTATCATCTAACACAACAACAATCGTCTAATCTAAAGTATATATTTTTACCAGCATAACAACTAAAATATTTACATAAATAATTATAAATTCACAGCTCAAAACTTTTAAACGAATTCTAATTACGAAGGGGTATTAAAATCGATTCATATGAGTTTTTAAAAGCTTTGTTTACTATTGATTGTGAATTTTGTGTATTTGACGGTTTCGTTACTTACTGTCTTGACTGTGCAGTTCTTCCGTGGAACTAACGTATTTTAAACTCGACTTTTTATTAATTTACGAATTTAGGGCAACCCCTAGGGGGGGGGTCTAGCCTGTTCGGTACTTGAGACTAAGAGTAATTAACAAATTTGGGGCAACCCTATAAGGGGCATGGGGGCGGAGCCCCCATCGAGCCGTAGGCGAGTCTATAATATATACAGCCCTATGTGTAACTGACTGACTCACTGATGATAGTAATGTCCTGAAGCGACCGTTTAAGATAGAGACTTGAAATTTGGCATGGACATTCTTTGAGATGTTTCAATTTAGGGAAAATCATAAAACTACGATTTTTTTACTTTTAAACTATAAAAAAGGTAAATAATATAGATTTGTCGGTAACGTAGTTCAGCCGTGTGAGCATATATCACCGTTTGGGTAACGTAGATCTTGCAGGTTTAGTTCTCGCTCGTGTTTAATTGATCTCTTACAACTACACCCGTGTTTGATACAAATATTGTATTTCATACGAACATGAACATCTTCATGTACACGACGGTGATTCGATGCATTGAGAGCGGGTTATTTCACCAGGGTAATACTAGCTTTGATTTTATTATGCCCAAAAACTACAAATTTTCAACTTTCAAATTATAAAAATACCGAGGTGTCGGTAAGGAAGTAGGTTGGTTCTTAAAGATATCGCTTGGAGCGCTATTATAGTCGCTTAGTTCTCGCTTGTATTTAAATGATGTCTTTTAACTACACCTCTTCCTGATAATTACTCTCAATTGGGTGTATAGTTGTTTGCGTATGGTTTTCCTTCTGATTGTTGTGTTATTATTGAAAATGAAGTTTACTGAATCGAAAGCGTATATTTACATTTAGGTGATGTCCGCTATGATTTCTATAGTAACTTTAAATTAAGGTCGCTTAATTCTCGGTTGTATTTAAATTATGTCTTTTAACCACACCTGTTCCTGATGAAGTTTTCGTGACAGTTTTGCTGAGCAGTGATCTTAAGCGTTGTATAAACTACGTTAGTGTAAATTTCAGTTTACAGTATATTGTAATATAGCTGTAACTGTAATATAGCATTTGTTTTAAGGATGGTGAAATAAATTTAATGCACGTACTCTAAAGTAATACGAAAATGTTGATTGAAATGTGAGGTTCTCGTTTCGTTTTATTTAAATTCATTCGTTCATATTGGCTATTGCTATTACTCTTGTCTTTTGAGAGACGATTGAGCGTAGTGCTGGAATACTTTGTTACAATATTATATTATTAATTTTATCATTACTATGGTGAGCTCTACGAAGCTTGTGCAAATACTTTAAACATATTATTCTAGTACTGCATATTTTTTGCCGCAGTAACGCCCGTAAAGTAAATGATTAATTGCTAAAAATATTGTAGGTCTTACTACATTTTCTAGACTTTAGTCTTCTCATGCTGGAAAATTTCTTGTAGGTTTTCGCACAAAAAAAACCCTAATACAGTAATTATTCTTAATTTTCTACTATTTGTATGCTGTCTCTCTATATGAATCCCCAGATTGAATATAGCGCTTCAGTTGATAGTTCTGGTGCAGTTTTACTTTGAAGGTTGAACGTGTCCCAACACGTTTGACATCCGGTCTTTGACCTATTTGCTGCCGTCCATTCAGGCTTAGATTTTAGTTTAGGAAACGATTGAACATATCAAGTTATAGAACGATTGAACTTTCCATTCTTACCTTGGCTAATGTTTACCTACTTCCGACGTTTTTTTTAAACCATCTACATATCTGATGACCCATCGGGCTGAGAAATATTATAATAACCAATTGAATTAAACTCAATAGTAATTTTTCTCGCTGCCACTTTGTCCGTCAAACTTCCTCAATGCAGTGCTCTCACCTAAAGTCTCGATTAACCCTATTATTGTTGTAATTTAAAACTATTCTATACTTATCAATTATTGTAACTCTTTCAGTATATTTTAATTTAACCGATAATCCTTTTTTGGCTATTATTTCACAATTGGTTTTTTTTACTACCATTGGTTGAAAATGCATAATGTACGCCGATTTTATGGTTCTTAAGTTGCAACTTTCTTTATTTTAAGACTATATAAAGACTTAAAGACTTCATGATTATAGTACCTAATACCCTGTGATCTATTACATACTACTAGGGCTCTATTTTTATTAATTTTCTGAACTAATATATATATATATATATATATATATATATATATATATATATATATATATAACATTTAAAATTGTTAAACTAATAATTTCTGATTTTGAATGATAAAATTGTTATCGTTTCTCTATATGGTACATATATGATTCCTGCGTTTCTTGGCCACCCCATGGCGGAACTGAAGCATCTTAGCCTATACCATTTTTTTTATAATTTCATATATCTTGATTTTGTCCCGTTTTTCTTCTATTACATACAACGATCCTCTATATAAACTTATAATTTTATTCCACTTTTATCTTTTCAGAATACAGCTATTATTACCTCAATCATGTGCAATCATAATCGTATCTCCAAATTTTTACACAACTTTTGAGCATGACTATTTACATAGTTCATTAATATTTCACAACTCCATTATATTTTTTACGAATTAAGGGGGGAGTGGGATTATACCATGAGCCGTGAGCAAATTTCAAAGCTTATTATTATTTATTGTGAGTAGTGTGTATTGGCGGCTTCTGTTCCTGCCGTTGGAGTTGAGCCCTCAACTAGCCTGTTCATTGTATGAGGTTTTGACAGTAATTTAAGGAATTGGGGCAACCAATTATTGGGTTGGACCCTCCATCAAGCATAACACCTAGAATATTTACATAAATAATATTTATCTCACAGCTCAATTTTTTTTTAAACTATTTACTAAGGAGGAGTATTAAAACCTACTAATAGGAGATTATTAAAGCTTTTTTTACTATCGATTGTGAATTTAGAGTATTAGATAGTTTTGTTACTGTCTCGGCTGACCCGTTCTTCGGTTGGAACTAACCTGTTTAACAACTTGACTTCTTATTAATTTACCAATTTAGGGAAACCCCTAAGGGGCATGGGGCGAAGCCCCATCGAGCCGTAGGCGAGTCTATAATATATACAGCCCTATGTGTAACTGACTGACTCACTGATGATCTTAAAGTCCTGAAGCGACCGTTTAAGCTAGAGACTTGAAATTTGGCATGGACATTCTTTGAGATGGTTCAATTTAGGGAAAATCATAAAACTAAGATTTTTTTACTTTTAAACTATAAAAAAGGTTAAAAAATATAGATTTGTCGGTAATGTAGTTCAGCCGTGTGAGCGTATATCACCGTTTGGGTAACGTAGATCACTTTGCACGTTTAGTTCTCGCTTGTGTTTAATTGATCTCTTTCAACTACACCCGTGTTTGATACGAATATTGTATTTCATGTAAACATGAACATCTCTGTGTAGACGACGGTGTTTCGATGCATTGAGAGCGGGTTATTTCACCAGGGTAATACTCGCTTTGATTTATACAGTATTATGCCCAAAAACTACAAATTTTCAACTTTCAAATTATAAAAATACCGAGGTGTCGGTAAGGAAGTACTTTGGTTCTTAAAGATATCGCTTGGAGCGCTATTATAGTCGCTTAGTTCTCGCTTGTATTTAAATGATGTCTTTTAACTACACCTCTTCCTGATAATTAGTCTCAATTGGGTGCATAGTTGTTTGCGTATGGTTTTCCTTCTGATAGCTGTGTTATTTTTGAAAATGAAGTTTAGTTTTCCTTCTGATAGCTTTGTTATTATTGAAAATGAAGTTTACTGAATCGAAAGCGTATTTTAACATTTAGGTGATGTCCGCTTTGATTTCTATAGTAACTTTAAGTTAAGGTCGCTTAATTCTCGGTTGTATTTAAATTATGTCTTTTAACCACACCTGTTCGTGACAGTTTTGCAGAGCAGTAATCTTAAACGTTATATAAACTACGTTAGTGCAAATTTCAGTTTACAGTATATTGTAATATAGCTGTAACTGTAATATAACATTCAAATTCACACTAGATTATCCTTTCGACCGAATTTCGCATTACATGAATTTTGCTGTGAAGCTTGAGCTGTGATCTTAACGAAACATACTTTGTACAATACTTAATAGACAGTTAATTATTAACTTTGTGTTTGATTTGTATTCAGTGTCTTATATTAGATTTTTTTACACACTTAAAAATATGTTTTTGAGAATGTTTAAATAAGTATTGAACAAAAAGAACCGATTTAAATGTTAGGTTCTCGTTTCAGATTACTAATTCAAATTCACCCCAGCTTACGCTCTCGGCCGAATTTCGCATTCAATGAATTTACTGTGTAGCTCGTGCCGTGATCTTAACGTATTATACTTATATTACTTTGTATAATAATTAATAGACAGTTAATTATTATCTTTCTGTTTTATTAATATTCAGTATTTTACATTATATTTTAATACACACTTAAAGTACGTTTTTGAGAATTTTTAAATGAGTTTTGAACAAAAAGAACAGATTTAAATGTTAGGTTCTCGTTTCATTTTCACTTTATTTTAGAACACTAATTCAAATTCACCCCTGGTTACGCTTTAGGCCGAATTTCGCATTCAATGAAATTGTCCCGTGATCTTAAAGTAATATACTTCTATTACTTTGTACAATAATCAATAGCCAGTTAATTATTATCTTTCTGTTTTATTTATATTCAGTGTTTTACATTATATTTTAATACACACTTAAAATATGTTTTTGAGAATTTTTAAATGACTATTGAACAAAACAAACAGGTTTTATGAATAAATTATTATTTCACAGGTCTCGATTTTATATTCTTATAATTAGTAGTTAGTAATAGTAGGGGTTTTTTTTTGCGGATCATCCTCGTTTTTATTCTTTCCTATTATTTTGTTTTCATGTTATTTAATTCTTGTTTTCGCTCTTTGATTTGAATGTTATACGCTATTTAAACGTTTTTCTTCTATCTCCTGAAATTTACAAGTTTTTATTTGATTTGGGTGAGGCATGGGATTATGTCAATTTTCCCATAGTTGTATCTCTATTTAGTACCAATTGACTTTTGTTATAGTGTCATGGTAATCAAGCTATTAAATCTACACCAGACTCTTCACATCTAACAGCTGTTAAAAAACTGCTTAAAATTTATGTTCCTTTATTTTTGTTTACTTTTAGTTGTTATTTCGTTACCAAAATAGCAACCTATAAGACCAATATTAAAAATAACGATTTTTAAACTTAAATTTAGACCAACTTCGATTTTTCCTGGGACTGAGGCTGTTTCTCAACTTAATTTTGGGCCAAAACACTCTTAAGTGCAAAGTTTAAGCAAAATCTAACAGCTACATTTCGAGATCGTGGAACACACATCCCTTCAGACATAGCTCGTATTATATTATAGGATAGGATACATACAATTTATAGAAATTTAAAACTTTATATTTAGCTACCGAACAGAGAAATATTTGTTACCATAACTACTACTATTAAATATAATGATAGCAATAACAACAACTATAACTCTTTAAATTGAAATTTCTTATCATCTAACACAACAACAATCGTCTAATCTAAAGTATATATTTTTACCAGCATAACAACTAAAATATTTACATAAATAATTATAAATTCACAGCTCAAAACTTTTAAACGAATTCTAATTACGAAGGGGTATTAAAATCGATTCATATGAGTTTTTAAAAGCTTTGTTTACTATTGATTGTGAATTTTGTGTATTTGACGGTTTCGTTACTTACTGTCTTGACTGTGCAGTTCTTCCGTGGAACTAACGTATTTTAAACTCGACTTTTTATTAATTTACGAATTTAGGGCAACCCCTAGGGGGGGGGGTCTAGCCTGTTCGGTACTTGAGACTAAGAGTAATTAACAAATTTGGGGCAACCCTATAAGGGGCATGGGGGCGGAGCCCCCATCGAGCCGTAGGCGAGTCTATAATATATACAGCCCTATGTGTAACTGACTGACTCACTGATGATAGTAATGTCCTGAAGCGACCGTTTAAGATAGAGACTTGAAATTTGGCATGGACATTCTTTGAGATGTTTCAATTTAGGGAAAATCATAAAACTACGATTTTTTTACTTTTAAACTATAAAAAAGGTAAAAAATATAGATTTGTCGGTAACGTAGTTCAGCCGTGTGAGCATATATCACCGTTTGGGTAACGTAGATCTTGCAGGTTTAGTTCTCGCTCGTGTTTAAATGATCTCTTACAACTACACCCGTGTTTGATACAAATATTGTATTTCATACGAACATGAACATCTTCATGTACACGACGGTGATTCGATGCATTGAGAGCGGGTTATTTCACCAGGGTAATACTAGCTTTGATTTTATTATGCCCAAAAACTACAAATTTTCAACTTTCAAATTATAAAAATACCGAGGTGTCGGTAAGGAAGTAGGTTGGTTCTTAAAGATATCGCTTGGAGCGCTATTATAGTCGCTTAGTTCTCGCTTGTATTTAAATGATGTCTTTTAACTACACCTCTTCCTGATAATTACTCTCAATTGGGTGCATAGTTGTTTGCGTATGGTTTTCCTTCTGATTGTTGTGTTATTATTGAAAATGAAGTTTACTGAATCGAAAGCGTATATTTACATTTAGGTGATGTCCGCTATGATTTCTATAGTAACTTTAAATTAAGGTCGCTTAATTCTCGGTTGTATTTAAATTATGTCTTTTAACCACACCTGTTCCTGATGAAGTTTTCGTGACAGTTTTGCTGAGCAGTGATCTTAAGCGTTGTATAAACTACGTTAGTGTAAATTTCAGTTTACAGTATATTGTAATATAGCTGTAACTGTAATATAGCATTTGTTTTAAGGATGGTGAAATAAATTTAATGCACGTACTCTAAAGTAATACGAAAATGTTGATTGAAATGTGAGGTTCTCGTTTCGTTTTATTTAAATTCATTTGTTCATATTGGCTATTGCTATTACTCTTGTCTTTTGAGAGACGATTGAGCGTAGTGCTGGAATACTTTGTTACAATATTATATTATTAATTTTATCATTACTATGGTGAGCTCTACGAAGCTTGTGCGAATACTTTAAACATATTATTCTAGTACTGCATATCTTTTGCCGCAGTAACGCCCGCAAAGTAAATGATTAATTGCTAAAAATATTGTAGGTCTTACTACATTTTCTAGACTTTAGTCTTCTCATGCTGGAAAATTTCTTGTAGGTTTTCGGACAAAAAAAACCCTAATACAGTAATTTTCTACTATTTGTATGCTGTCTCTCTATATGAATCCCCAGATTGAATATAGCGCTTCAGTTGATAGTTCTGGTGCAGTTTTACTTTGAAGGTTGAACGTGTCCCAACACGTTTGACATCCGGTCTTTGACCTATTTGCTGCCGTCCAATCAGGCTTAGATTTTAGTTTAGGAAACGATTGAACATATCAAGTTATAGAACGATTGAACTTTCCATTCTTACCTTGGCTAATGTTTACCTACTTCCGACGTTTTTTTTAAACCATCTACATATCTGATGACCCATCGGGCTGAGAAATATTATAATAACCAATTGAATTAAACTCAATAGTAATTTTTCTCGCTGCCACTTTGTCCGTCAAACTTCCTCAATGCAGTGCTCTCACCTAAAGTCTCGATTAACCCTATTATTGTTGTAATTTAAAACTATTCTATACTTATCAATTATTGTAACTCTTTCAGTATATTTTAATTTAACCGATAATCCTTTTTTGGCTATTATTTCACAATTGGTTTTTTTTTACTACCATTGGTTGAAAATGCATAATGTACGCCGATTTTATGGTTCTTAAGTTGCAACTTTCTTCATTTTAAGACTATATAAAGACTTAAAGACTTCATGATTATAGTACCTAATACCCTGTGATCTATTACATACTACTAGGGCTCTATTTTTATTAATTTTCTGAACTAATATATATATATATATATATATATATATATATATATAACATTTAAAATTGTTAAACTAATAATTTCTGATTTTGAATGATAAAATTGTTATCGTTTCTCTATATGGTACATATATGATTCCTGCGTTTCTTGGCCACCCCGTGGCGGAACTGAAGCATCTTAGCCTATACCATTTTTTTTTATAATTTCATATATCTTGATTTTGTCCCGTTTTTCTTCTATTACATACAACGATCCTCTATATAAACTTATAATTTTATTCCACTTTTATCTTTTCAGAATACAGCTATTATTACCTCAATCATGTGCAATCATAATCGTATCTCCAAATTTTTACACAACTTTTGAGCATGACTATTTACATAGTTCATTAATATTTCACAACTCCATTATATTTTTTACGAATTAAGGGGGGAGTGGGATTATACCATGAGCCGTGAGCAAATTTCAAAGCTTATTATTATTTATTGTGAGTAGTGTATATTGGCAGCTTCTGTTACTGCCGTTGGAGTTGAGCCCTCAACTAGCCTGTTCATTGTATGAGGTTTTGACAGTAATTTAAGGAATTGGGGCAACCAATTATTGGGTTGGACCCTCCATCAAGCATAACACCTAGAATATTTACATAAATAATATTTATCTCACAGCTCAATTTTTTTTAAAACTATTTACTAAGGAGGAGTATTAAAACCTACTAATAGGAGATTATTAAAGCTTTTTTTACTATCGATTGTGAATTTAGAGTATTAGATAGTTTTGTTACTGTCTCGGCTGACCCGTTCTTCGGTTGGAACTAACCTGTTTAACAACTTGACTTCTTATTAATTTACCAATTTAGGGAAACCCCTAAGGGGCATGGGGCGAAGCCCCATCGAGCCGTAGGCGAGTCTATAATATATACAGCCGCATGTGTAACTGACTCACTCACTCACTCACTTATGATATTAAAGTCCTGAAGCCACCGTTTAAGCTAGAGACTTGAAATTTGGCATGGACATTCTTTGAGATGTTTCAATTTAGGGAAAATCATAAAACTACAACTTTTTTACTTTTAAACTATAAAAATGTAAAAAAATATAGATTTGTCGGTAACGTAGTTCAGCCGTGTGAGCGTATATCACCGTTTGGGTAACGTAGATCACTTTGAAGGTTTAGTTCTCGCTCGTGTTTAACTGATCTCTTTCAACTACACCCGTGTTTGATACAAATACTGTATTACATGTGAACATGATTATCTCTTTGTAGACGACGGTGTTTCGATGCATTGAGAGCAGGTTATTTCACCAGGGTAATACTCGCTTTGATATATACAGTATTCTGCCCAAAAACTACAAATTTTCAACTTTCAAATTATAAAAACACCGAGGTATCGGTAAAGAAGTACGTTGGTTCTTAAAGATATCGCTTGGAGCGCTATTATAGTCGCTTAGTTCTCGCTTGTATTTAAAAGATGTCTTTTAACTACACCTCTTCCTTATAATTACTCTCAATTGAGTGTATAGTTGTTTGCGTATGGTTTTCCTTCTGATTGCTGTGTTATTATTGAAAATGAAGTTTACTGAATCGAAAGCGTATATTTACATTTAGGTGATGTCCGCTTTGATTTCTATAGTAACATTAAATTAAGGTCGCTTAATTCTCGGTTGTATTTAAATTATGTCTTTTAACCACACCTGTTCCTGATGAAGTTTTCGTGACAGTTTTGCAGAGCAGTGATCTTAAACGTTGTATAAACTACGTTAGTGCAAATTTCAGTTTACAGTATATTGTAATATAGCTGTAACTGTAATATAACATTTCTTTTAAGGATATTGTAATAAATTTAATGCACGTACTCTAAAGTAATACGAAAATGTTGATTGATATGTGAGGTTCTCGTTTCGTTTTATTTAAATTCATTTGTTCATATTGGCTATTGCTATTACTCTTGTTTTTTGAGAGACGATTGAGCGTAGCGCTGGAATACTTTGTTACAATATTATATTATTAATTTTATCATTACTATGGTGAGCTCTACGAAGCTTGTGCGAATACTTTAAACATATTATTTTAGTACTGCATATTTTTTGCCGCAGTAACGCCCGTAAAGTAAATGATTAATTACTAAAAATATTTTAGGTCTTACTACATTTTCTAGACTTTAGTCTTCTCATGCTGGAAAATTTCTTGTAGGTTTTCGTACAAAAAACCATAATACAGTGATTATTCTTAATTTTCTACTATTTGTGTGCTGTCTCTCTATATGAATCCCCAGATTGAATATAGCGCTTCAGTTGATAGTTCTGGTGCAGTTTTACTTTGAAGGTTGAACGTGTCCCAACACGTTTGACATCCGGTCTTTAACCTATTTGCTGCCGTCCAATCAGGCTTAGATTTTAGTTTAGGAAACGATTGAACAAATCAAGTTATAGAACGATTGAACTTTCCATTCTTACCTTGGCTAACGTTTACCTACTTCCGACGTTTTTTTAAACCATCTACATATCTGATGACCCATCAGACTGAGAAATATTATAATAACCAATTGAATTCAACTCGATGGTAATTTTTCTCGCTGCCACTTTGTCCGACAAACTTCCTCAATGCAGTGCTCTCACCTTAAGTCTCTATTAACCTTATTATTGTTGTAATTTAAAACTATTCTATACTTATCAATTATTGTAACTCTTTCAGTATATTTTAATTTAACCGATAATCCTCTTTTGGCTATTATTTCACAATTTTTTTTACTACCATTGGTTTAAAATGCATAATGTACGCCGATTTTATGGTTCTTAAGTTGCAACTTTAGTAGGTACATGATTATAGTACCTAATACCCTGTGATCTATTACATACTACTAGGGCTCTATTTTTATTAATTTTCTGAACTAATATATATAACATTTAAAATTGTTAAACTAATAATTGCTGATTTTGAATGATAAAATTGTTATCGTTTCTCTATATGGTACATACATGATTCCTGCGTTTCTTGGCCACCCCGTGGCGGAACTGAAGCATCTTAGCCTATAACATTTTTTTTAAAATTTCAAATATCTTGGTTTTGTCCCGTTTTTCTTCTATTACATACAACGATCCTCTATATAAACTTATAATTTTATTCCACTTGTATCTTTTCAGAATACAGCTATTATTACCTCAATCATGTGCAATCATAATCGTATCTCCAAATTTTTACACATCAACTTTTGAGCATGACTATTTACATAGTTCATTAATATTTCACAACTCCATTATATTTTTTTACGAATTAAGGGGGGAGTGGGATTATACCATGAACCGTGAGCAAATTTCAAAGCTTATTATTATTTATTGTGAGTAGTGTGTATTGGCGGCTTCTGTTACTGCCGTTGGAGTTAAGCCCTCAACTAGCCTGTTCATTGTATGATGTTTTGACAGAAATTTACGGAATTGGGGCAACCAATTATTGGGTTGGACCCTCCATGAAGCATAACACCTAGAATATTTACATAAATAATATTTATCTCACAGCTCAATTTTTTTAAACTATTTACTAAGGAGGAGTATTAAAACCTACTAACAGGAGATTATTAAAGCATTTTTTACTATTGATTGTGAATTTGGAGTATTAGATAGTTTTGTTACTGGCTTGGCTGTCCAGATCTTGTGTGGAACTAAACTATTTCAAACTTGACTTTTTATTAATTCAAACCAGGGGGCAACTCCTCAGGGGGCATGGGGGCGGAGCCCCCATCGAGCCGTAGGCGAGTCTATAATATATACAGCCCCATGTGTAACTGACTGACTCACTGATGATATTAAATTCCTGAAGCGACCGTTTAAGCTAGGGACTTGAAATTTGGCATGGACATTCTTTGAGATGTTTCAATTTAGGGAAAATCATAAAACTACAATTATTTTACTTTTAAACTATAAAAAAAGGTAAAAAATATAGATTTGTCGGTAATGTAGTTCAGCCGTATCAGCGTATTTCACCGCGTGGTATCGTAGATCACTTTGCAGGTTTAGTTCTCGCTCGTGTTTAAATGATCTCTTTCAACTACACCCGTGTTTAATATTGGTATTATATCCTTTGATGGATAGACTCTAATTTAATATGAACTACGGTGTTTTGCTGCAATGAGAGCGGGTCATTTCACCAGGGACCCAGGGTTATACTCGTTATGATATATACAGTGATAATGCCTAATTCGTAGCTAATGCATCATATGCGCTATCTTGAATGTTTACCAAAGGTGAATTATCTTCTCCTACTATGGATTAAATTCCCATGGCGGGTGAATAGTCGCTTAGTTCTCACTTGTATTTAAATCATGTCTTTTAACTACACACCTGCTTTCTTGCTGTTGACAACGTTAGTATCCCTCATATTTAACAAACCGTTATCCACTTGACTTCAAAATAGCAATGAAAAGTTCGTTTCTTTTATATTTTTACGCACATCATAAATATGTCTTAGGGAATTTTTTAATAACTGTTGAGCACAACTAACAGATTTAAATGTTAGGTTCTCGTTTTGTTTCAATTTATTTTAGATTACTTATTTAAATTCACACGGGATCATTCTTCCGGCCGAATTTCGCATTGAATGGATTTTCTGTGAAGCTTGAGCCGTGATCTTAACGTAACATACTTCGATTACTTTGTACAATACTACAGCCGCATGTGTAACTGATTGACACACTGGCGAGCCTAAAAATTACCCACTTCTGGTTGAGCTAGCAACTTGAAATTTTGCATGCTCGCAGATTTTGACTTCTAGGCCAAGGAATAAATGCCAAAACTAAGTTTTTGTTACAGTAACTATTAAAAATTTACTTCCGAATTTTGCAAGAAATATTCAGTGACGAGAATCAAAATATTTGTTATCGAATTTATTTACAGTCTCATTGTATCCTTCGATGGATAGACTCTAATATATATTGTAGACTACGGCGTTATTTTGTATTGAGAGTGAGTTATTTCACCAGGGACCCAGGGTTATACTCGATAATATATACAGTGATAATTCCCTAATTTGTAGCTTATGCAGCATATGCGCTATCTTGAATGTTTACCAAAGGTGAATTTTCTTCTCCTACTATGAATTAATTTCCCATGGCGGGTGAATAGTCGCTTAGTTCTTGCTTGTATTTAAATCATGTCTTAACTACACCTGCTTCCTTGCTGTTGGTAACGTTAGTATCCCTCATATAACAAACCGTTATCCATTTGACTTCAAAATAGCAATGAGATTATGCTGCATTGAAAGCTCGTTTCTTTTATATTTTTCACACATCATAAATATGTTTTAGGGAATTTTTAAATAACTGTTTAGCTGAACTAACAGATTTAAATGTAGGTTCTCGTTTTGTTTCAATTTATTTTAGATTACTTATTCAAATTCACACGGGATTATTCTCCGCCGAACTTCGCATTGAATGGATTTTCTGAGAAGCTTGAGCCGTGATCTTAACGTAACATACTTCGATTACTTTGTACAATAATTAATAGACAGTTTATTATTATCTTTCTGTTTGATTTATATTCAGTGTCTTATATTTGAATTTTTCACACTTAAAATTTGTTTTTGAGAATGTTTAAATAAGTGTTGAACAAAAGTAATAGATTTAAATGTTAGGTTCTCGTTTAATTTCAATTTATTTTAGATTACTTATTCAAATTCACCCCAGGTGAACCCCTCAGCCGAATTACGCATTCAATGAATTTTCTGTGTAGCTCGTGCCGTGATCTTAACGTTATATACTTCTATTACTTAGTACGATACTTATTAGACAGTTAAGTATTATCTTTCTGCATTGTTTATAATCAGTGTTTTATATTTTATTTTAATACACACTTAAAATATGTTTTTAAGAATTTTTAAACGGCTATTGAACAAAACTAACAGGTTTTTATGGATAAATTACTATTTCACATGTCTAGATTTTATATTCTTATAATTAGTAGTAGTTTGTAATAGTAGGGGTTTTTTGCGGATCTACCCCGTTTTTATTATTTCCAATGATTTTGTTTTCATGTTATTTAATTCTTGTTTTCGCTTATTGATTTGAATGTTATTTGCTATTTCAGTAATTTAAACGTTTTTCTTCTATATCCTGAAATTTACAAGTTTTTATTTTTAATTAGTTTGTATCAGCAGATTCTTTTAATATCGTGGTTGGCGATACTATATTTAGTTCAAATTGTATTTTTAATTTTTAAGTTTATTAACTAGCATAGCTTGATTTTTTATTATTTTAATAGTAATTTTCACACTTACTATTGGTTATTTTCTATTTTTTAGCATTATTGTTTTTCTCTAATGGGCATATTACATTATTTTTAAAAGTTACGAAAATCTCATTTAAAAATACTTAATTTGGAATAATTTTGACCCATTGCAATTTTAATGTGACGCATGTTAACTCGTTGACGTTTCAGACTAAGTAGTTGGTAACGTGGAATAGTTAGCATCACACATTTTAGTAGAGCTACAAGTAAATTAATAACTTAGCTTTTCAAAACTTCAATTTTTATTAGTTTTTATTTTCCGATTCTTTTAATATCGTGGTTGGCCATGCTAGATTTGGTTTAAGTGTTACTTTCGATTTCTTTAGTTTATGCATTATTATAGCTTGATTATTTTATTATTTTAATAGTTATTTTCACATTATCAATTATTTTCTATTTTTTAGCATTATTGTTTTGCTATAGTGGGCACATTACATTTTTTTTATCAATGAAAATTTAATTTAAAGATACTTAATTTGGATTAATTTTGCCCCATTGCAATTTTTCTGTGCCGCATCTAAAATCGTTGACGTTCCAGGCCAAGTGGTTGGTAACGTGGAGGAGTTAGTATCACACACTTTTGTAGTAGAGTTACACGTAATTTAAAACTTAGCTTTTCAAAACTTCGATGGAACTAGCCTGTTCAGTACTTTAGTGGAACTAGAAAGTTCATTATTTGAGACTTTGTGAATGATTAACGAAAATAGTAAAATCAACTAGGGGGCATGGGGGCTGAGCCCCGTGAAATATCTTCAAAGGATATTATTGTTATTATTATTATTGATTGTGAAGAGTGCGTATTAGCCCGTTTTGTTACTGTCTTCGCTGTCCAGTTAGTTGGTGGAACTAGCCTATTCAATACTTGACTTTAAATTATTCAACGAATTCGGGGCAACCCCCAAAGCGGGCATGGGGGCGGAGCCCCCATCGAGCCGTAGGCGAGTCTATAATATATACAGCCCCATGTGTAACTGACTGACTCACTGATGATCTTAAATTCCTGAAGCGACCGTTTAAGATAGAGACTTGAAATTTGGCATGGACATTCATTGAGATGTTTCAATTTAGGAAAAATCATAAAACTACAACTTTTTTACTTTTAAACTATAAAAAAGGTAATAAATATAGATTTGTCGGTAACGTAGTTCAGCCGTATCAGCGTAGGCCTATATCACCGCGTGGTATCGTAGATCACACTTCAGGTTTAGTTCTCGCTCGCGTTTAAATGATCTCTTTCAACTACACCCGTGTTTGATATACTCATTGAATCCTTCGATGGATAGACTCTAATATATATTGTAAACTACGGCGTTATTTTGTATTGAGAGCGGGTTATTTCACCAGGGACCCAGGGTTATACTAGATAATATATAAAGTGATAATTCCCTAATTTGTAGCTTATGCAGCATATGCGCTATCTTGAATGTTTACCAAAGGTGAATTTTCTTCTCCTACTATGAATTAATTTCCCATGGCGGGTGAATAGTCGCTTAGTTCTCGCTTGTATTTAAATCATGTCTTTTAACTACACCTGCTTCCTTGCTGTTGGCAACGTTAGTATCCCTCATATATAACAAACCGTTATCCATTTGACTTCAAAATAGCAATGAGATTATGCTGCATTGAAAGCTCGTTTCCTTTATATATTACACACATCATAAATATCGTATGTTTTAGGGAATTTTTAAATAACTGTTTAGCTGAACTAACATATTTAAATGTAGGTTCTCGTTTTGTTTCAATTTATTTTAGATTACTTATTCAAATTCACACGGGATTATTCTCCGCCGAACTTCGCATTGAATAGATTTTCTGTGAAGCTTGAGCCGTGATCTTAACGTAACATACTTCGATTACTTTGTACAATACTTAATAGACAGTTTATTATTATCTTTCTGTTTGATTTATATTCAGTGTCTTATATTTGAATTTTTCACACTTAAAATTTGTTTTTGAGAATGTTTAAATAAGTGTTGAACAAAAGTAATAGATTTAAATGTTAGGTTTTCGTTTAATTTCAATTTATTTTAGATTACTTATTCAAATTCACCCCATGAGAACCCCTCAGCCGAATTACGCATTCAATGAATTTTCTGTGTAGCTCGTGCCGTGATCTTAACGTTATGAATTTTGCTGTGAAGCTTGAGCTGTGATCTTAACGTAACATACTTCGATTACTTTGTACAATAATTAATAGACAGATATTTATTATCTTTTTGTTTGATTTGTATTCAGTGTCTTATATTAGATATTTTTTTCACACTTATAAATATGTTTTTGAGAATGTTTAAATAAAAATTGAACAAAAAGAACAGATTTAAATGTTAGGTTCTCGTTTCATTTTCACCTCATTCCAGATTACTAATTCAAATTCACCCCAAGTTAAGCTTTCGGCCGAATTTCGCATTCAATGAATTTACTGTGTTGCTCGTGCCGTGACCTTAACTTCTATTACTTTGTATGATAATTAATAGACAGGTAATTATTATCTTTCTGTTTTATTTATATTCAGTGTTTTACATTATATTTTAGTACACACTTAAAATATGTTTTTGAGATTTTTTAAATGAATATTGAACAAAACAAACAGGTCTTTATGAATAAATTATTATTTCACAGGTCTCGATTTTATATTCTTATAATTAGTTGTTTGTAATAGTAGGGGTTTTTTGCGGATCAACCCCGTTTTTATTCTTTCCTATTATTTTGTTTTCATGTTATTTAATTCTTGTTTTCGCTCATTGATTTGAATGTTATACGCTATTTCAGTGATTTAAACGTTTTTCTTCTATCTCCTGAAATTTACAAGTTTTTATTTGAGTTGGGTCAGGCATGGGATTATGCCAATTTTCCCATAATTGTATCTCTATTTAGTACCAGGTTAAACGAGCCTTGCTCGTTGGTTTTAATTGACTTTTGTTATAGTGTCATGGTAATCAAGCTATTAAATCTACACCAGACTCTTCACAGATAACAGCTGTTAAAAAACTGCTTAAAATTTATGTTCCTTTATTTTTGTTTACTTTTAGTTGTTATTTCGTTACCAAAATAGCAACCTATAAGACCAATGTTAAAAATAACGATTTTTAAACTTAAATTTAGACCAACTTCGATTTTTCCTGGGACTGAGGCTGTTTCTAAACTTATTTGTGGGCAAACACTCGTGCAAAGCTTAAGAAAAATCTAACAGCTACATTTCGAGATCGTGGAACACACATCCCTTCAGACATAGCTTGTATTATATTATAGGATAGGATAACAGAGAAATATTTGTTACCATAACTACTACGATTAAATATAATGATAGCAACAACAACAACTATAACTCTTTTAATTGAAATTTCTTTTCATCTAACACAACAACAATCGTCTAATCTAAAGTATATTTTTTTACCAGCATAACACCTAAAATATTTACATAAATAATTATAAATTCACAGCTCAAAACTTTTAAACGAATTCTAATTACGAAGGGGTATTAAAACCGATTCATATGAGTTTTTTAAAAGCTTTGTTTACTATTGATTGTGAATTTTGTGTATTTGACGGTTTTGTTACTGTCTTGAGTGTGCAGTTCTTCCGTGGAACTAACGTATTTTAAACACGACTTTTTATTAATTTAAAAATTTAGGTCAACCCCTAGAAGGGGGGTCTAGCCTGTTCGGTACTTGAGACTTAGAGCAATTAACAAATTTGGGGCAACCCTCTTAGGGGGCTTGGGGGCGGAGCCCCCATCGAGCCGTAGGCGAGTCCATAATATATACAGCCCCATGTGTAACTGACTGACTCACTGATGATCTTAAATTCCTGAAGCGACCGTTTAAGATAGAGACTTGAAATTTGGCATGGACATTCATTGAGATGTTTCAATTTAGGAAAAATCATAAAACTACAACTTTTTTACTTTTAAACTATAAAAAAGGTAATAAATATAGATTTGTCGGTAACGTAGTTCAGCCGTATCAGCGTATATCACCGCGTGGTATCGTAGATCACTCTTCAGGTTTAGTTCTCGCTCGCGTTTAATTGATCTCTTTCAACTACACCCGTGTTTGATATACTCATTGTATCCTTCGATGGATAGACTCTAATATATAATGTAAACTACGGCTTATTTTGTATTGAGAGCGGGTTATTTCACCAGGGACCCAGGGTTATACTAGATAATATATACAGTGATAATTCCCTAATTTGTAGCTTATGCAGCATATGCGCTATCTTGAATGTTTACCAAAGGTGAATTTTCTTCTCCTACTATGAATTAATTTCCCATGGCGGGTGAATAGTCGCTTAGTTCTCGCTTGTATTTAAATCATGTCTTTTAACTACACCTGCTTCCTTGCTGTTGGCAACGTTAGTATCCCTCATATATAACAAACCGTTATCCATTTGACTTCAAAATAGCAATGAGATTATGCTGCATTGAAAGCTCGTTTCCTTTATATATTACACACATCATAAATATCGTATGTTTTAGGGAATTTTTAAATAACTGTTTAGCTGAACTAACATATTTAAATGTAGGTTCTCGTTTTGTTTCAATTTATTTTAGATTACTTATTCAAATTCACACGGGATTATTCTCCGCCGAACTTCGCATTGAATAGATTTTCTGTGAAGCTTGAGCCGTGATCTTAACGTAACATACTTCGATTACTTTGTACAATACTTAATAGACAGTTTATTATTATCTTTCTGTTTGATTTATATTCAGTGTCTTATATTTGAATTTTTCACACTTAAAATTTGTTTTTGAGAATGTTTAAATAAGTGTTGAACAAAAGTAATAGATTTAAATGTTAGGTTTTCGTTTAATTTCAATTTATTTTAGATTACTTATTCAAATTCACCCCATGAGAACCCCTCAGCCGAATTACGCATTCAATGAATTTTCTGTGTAGCTCGTGCCGTGATCTTAACGTTATGAATTTTGCTGTGAAGCTTGAGCTGTGATCTTAACGTAACATACTTCGATTACTTTGTACAATAATTAATAGACAGATATTTATTATCTTTTTGTTTGATTTGTATTCAGTGTCTTATATTAGATATTTTTTTCAAACTTATAAATATGTTTTTGAGAATGTTTAAATAAAAATTGAACAAAAAGAACAGATTTAAATGTTAGGTTCTCGTTTCATTTTCACCTCATTCCAGATTACTAATTCAAATTCACCCCAAGTTAAGCTTTCGGCCGAATTTCGCATTCAATGAATTTACTGTGTTGCTCGTGCCGTGACCTTAACTTCTATTACTTTGTATGATAATTAATAGACAGGTAATTATTATCTTTCTGTTTTATTTATATTCAGTGTTTTACATTATATTTTAGTACACACTTAAAATATGTTTTTGAGATTTTTTAAATGAATATTGAACAAAACAAACAGGTCTTTATGAATAAATTATTATTTCACAGGTCTCGATTTTATATTCTTATAATTAGTTGTTTGTAATAGTAGGGGTTTTTTGCGGATCAACCCCGTTTTTATTCTTTCCTATTATTTTGTTTTCATGTTATTTAATTCTTGTTTTCGCTCATTGATTTGAATGTTATACGCTATTTCAGTGATTTAAACGTTTTTCTTCTATCTCCTGAAATTTACAAGTTTTTATTTGAGTTGGGTCAGGCATGGGATTATGCCAATTTTCCCATAATTGTATCTCTATTTAGTACCAGGTTAAACGAGCCTTGCTCGTTGGTTTTAATTGACTTTTGTTATAGTGTCATGGTAATCAAGCTATTAAATCTACACCAGACTCTTCACAGATAACAGCTGTTAAAAAACTGCTTAAAATTTATGTTCCTTTATTTTTGTTTACTTTTAGTTGTTATTTCGTTACCAAAATAGCAACCTATAAGACCAATGTTAAAAATAACGATTTTTAAACTTAAATTTAGACCAACTTCGATTTTTCCTGGGACTGAGGCTGTTTCTAAACTTATTTGTGGGCAAACACTCGTGCAAAGCTTAAGAAAAATCTAACAGCTACATTTCGAGATCGTGGAACACACATCCCTTCAGACATAGCTTGTATTATATTATAGGATAGGATAACAGAGAAATATTTGTTACCATAACTACTACGATTAAATATAATGATAGCAACAACAACAACTATAACTCTTTTAATTGAAATTTCTTTTCATCTAACACAACAACAATCGTCTAATCTAAAGTATATTTTTTTACCAGCATAACACCTAAAATATTTAAATAAATAATTATAAATTCACAGCTCAAAACTTTTAAACGAATTCTAATTACGAAGGGGTATTAAAACCGATTCATATGAGTTTTTTAAAAGCTTTGTTTACTATTGATTGTGAATTTTGTGTATTTGACGGTTTTGTTACTGTCTTGAGTGTGCAGTTCTTCCGTGGAACTAACGTATTTTAAACACGACTTTTTATTAATTTAAAAATTTAGGTCAACCCCTAGAAGGGGGGTCTAGCCTGTTCGGTACTTGAGACTTAGAGCAATTAACAAATTTGGGGCAACCCTCTTAGGGGGCTTGGGGGCGGAGCCCCCATCGAGCCGTAGGCGAGTAAATTTATATATAGGCGCATGTAACAACACGAACCGTTTGTGAACAGTGAACAAAAACCCAAAATTAATATGGAATTGAACTACTAAACGTTGACAAATAATGAAATTTGAATTAATTAGTTAAATTTTTCAGTTTGATGTTGTTTATTACTCGGACGAAGAGAGTTTTTTCTGTGCTTAATCGCTCTTTCGTGAAACGCGATGATCACAAAAAAACACACTTTTGGCGGAAACTACTATTGTGTTGACGATGTCGGAAATGATGACCGAATTTTAATCTTGTTAGTGTCTAATTCTATCCAATACCCTCTTACAACTGTAACGACTATGGTTATGTTTTTTCACTTTTCTTTATATTTTTGGGTTTTGACAAGTTTTCTTTTGTTCTCTCGAGAGCGTTATTTAAAGCTAATTGATATTTAATTTTTTATGGTTATTAAAATGGTTGACACACTATTTCGTTATATCTTAATTAGTCAGGAAACGACATCATACTAAACGCCAAGTGGTTAAACGTTGTCAGTCCGGTGATTTAGTCTACAGGATAATTATTTATTTATGACGTAGTAGTTACGAACCACCGCCGAACACCCTTCCCGAGGATGAAGAGGGCAAGGTCCTATAACTGGAACCTCACCAGAACACGAACAAACACATCTCAGCCTATCATTACTCTTTGTTCTGATTTGTTCGTGAAAATTATAAATAAATTGGAGGAATACATTCACATTATACGAAAATAGGCAGATGAAAAAGAAATGCATTGTTGTCAAAAATATTCAGAACCACATTGTTATGGTGTATTACACATAGTAAATATATTATCAAATGACAAAATTGCAGGGCGAGGGGGGACCCATCTCTGTAAAATTTGCATTGGAATATTTTATTTCATCTTACTATAATCAGTAGTCGGTTTTACTTTGCAATGTCTCTCGTATTTAAGAAAATAATATATCTTAAATTTTCTTGTTAAACGTTCTTGATAGCATAATTTTGAAACATCGTTGAACGTCTTATTTCTCTATTTACATATATCGTTTTTGAGACCACTCGGATACCTTATTTTATTTACAGTTTGCGGCATAATCAAATTTTGAAATGAACGAATTTTTATTTGAGACCTTTTAGATTATATTTACAATCGGTCATTAATTCAAAAATCCTTTTCATTAATTTAAAATATACAAAAATATACTATTTATTCATTTATTTCCTACGGTAATAATAAAATGATGGTATTAAAGCTTTATATTACTAAAAGTTGGTAATATTGTTTGTTAGTAAAAATAAAATATCCAAGTCTCTGTGCCGAATGAAATGTAGTCAGTCCATCAGTGAAATAGTAACCCAGTAAATCGTCACAATATTGCCCGTGCTTCGCGTAACGAGATGATTTATATGCAACATGAATCCTGGAGCGCCCTCTACATTGCTTGTTTATAGATTGTTATTCCATATTTACATATTAAGAGTTAAATTACAAACGAAATTAAATTCTTAATGCCATTAAAGCTTGAAGCAAATTCCAATGAGTTAAGACAGTTGAGTAAAATGTAATAATTTCTTTGAATGTAGTATATTTTGTCACTAGTCCGGAAAGTGGTCGTTATCGGTGCAAGATCGAGTTTCAAGTACGAGGCGAAGCCGAGTACTTGAATTCGATCGAGCACCGATATACCACTTTCGGACGAGTTACGAACAGTACTTTTCATCATACCACCTTTAATAAATATACAGTTTGGATAAAAATTAATAAATTTTAATCTATATACCTCCTCTTACGTTGTTATTTGTTTATCTTGTATTTGAACTATTTACAACTAAACAATCAGCTGTTTGACTTTTATATTGGAGGCAACAAGGTTTAAGTTACTGTAAGCAGAATATCAGCGCTAGTGGTGTCAAACATTGGAAGTTTTTTTCCGGCCTAGTCCCGAAAACCACTGTTTCGAGGACTAGTCCCGAAAACTTTGTTTACCAACACGTTTATCCAACCCACCGGGAATCAACTAGTTTCGATCACAGCTGACCGTTCCGAAAACAACGTTTATCGCAATGGAATGATGAAAACTTTTCATTAGGGGTTAGTTTCCCCCATCGTTCACATGAGTGCATATTAAACTTATTCGTTTGACTCATTTGATAATATTATTTTACTAACTTACAAGTGTCTCAGAAACTGGTTTGGATGCACAACAATTGATCCATGCTAATTATCACAATATCTCATTAACTCTTTCTCAAATAATTCATAATAACGCCCCTAATCAAACAACTTCCTTTCAAAAACGTTATTGATCAATACAAATTTTAAAGTAATAAAAAATGTAAAAAAATGATAATAATATAAAATATACGTAAAAAGTGAAATTTTTATAGTTTAATATTGCTGGTGAAAAACAGGCAAAAAAATCTGAATCCCTTGGTCAAGTAAATTTAAAGTATCGGGTGGCCAAGCATTTGCTCGATAAACTTAATTCTGTATGGTAATATCAGATAGACAGACGGAGTACTAAAATGTCAAGTGCCAAAATGCTTGTTCCTTGTTCAAGACCAAGACGAGCTCGTTCGCTTCGCTCATTCGTCTTTCAGATTCTTTTAATTTAGGCTTACGAGTTCTGCACTCTGGTGTATATTTGTTTAATCACATGTTGAATCTATAACAATACGTGGATTCTATTTACAGGGTGTCCCATAAAGGAATGCACTTTTACTTTAGGGAAAGCCGAATGTCCAAGAGAGATAAGATAAGGAGCTTATCAGGGCTTTGTAGCCATGCCTGTGGAAAATCATTTGCCATGGATCGCTTTACCGGTGAGCCGCGTGCTTTTTGTGTACGCGAGTATTACAAAACCCTTTCTTATGTGACAGTTCGACGACACTTCCGCGCTCAGTACAGACTTCATGATCTTAACCAAACGCCATCAGTTAACATAACTAAATGCTGGGTGCGCAAATTTGAAGCTACAGGATCAACCATGAACCCTCGTCCAATTGGCCGCCGTAGAGAAGTGCGTTCTGAAGAAAATATCGAGCGCGTTCGAGAAGCTGTGGAGGATAATCCAAACCGATCAGTAAGAAAACACGCTGCTGCTTTGAATATGCCCCGAACCAGTATTCACCGCATTTTGAAACAAGATTTGAAGTTACACCCGTACAAAATACAGTTAGTGCAGGCTTTGAAAGAGACTGACTACCCACTTCGGCTAAACTACGCAAATGAGATGCTTCGTCGTTTTCGAAATTTCAATAACATAATCTTCAGTGATGAAGCACATTTCCATCTCGATGGATATGTAAATAAACAAAACTGCCGTTATTGGTCTGCAGAAAATCCAAGGGAGAAACATCAACGGCGTTTACATTCCCCGAAGGTAACAGTCTGGGTGGGTATGACTCAAACAGGCATCATAACGCCGTATTTCTTTGAGGATAACCAAGGAAACACTTTGACAGTAAATTCCCTGTTTTACATTACAATGATTAATGATCATTTACAGCCCTTCTTGCAGACGTTACCTCGAGCTAACAGGCGACAAATGTGGTTCCAACAGGACGGAGCTACGTGTCATACAGTAGGAGACTCCATGACTGCCATAAGGCAGCTGTTTCCTGGGAAAGTCATTTCCAGATTTGGTGACATAAACTTTCCTCCAAGAAGCCCTGACCTTACCCCACTAGACTTTTTTTTGTGGGGATATTTAAAAAGTCGGGTGTACAACAACCATCCTGCTACCCTCGATGAGCTGAAAGAAAATATTCGTGAGGAAATCGAAGCCATCCCACCAGAACTCTGCCGTCGAGTCTTCGCAGATGTAAGGTTTCGTTTGGCGGAGTGCCGGCGCCGGAGGGGTCTACATCTGGATGATGTAATCTTTCACAAATAATTTCCCTGAAGTGTACTACCAGGTAATCTTGCGAAATTTTCTGTAAATAAAGCCATTTTTCTGTTTTCCTTGTTTTAAAAGTGCATTTCTTTCTGGGACAAGCTATATTTGGTTAACAGCTGATACAAATTTATTAGTTGTTTTACTCTTTTACAAAACTTTTATTTGTCAAAACATTTATAATGAGCAATGTAAAAAATAATAATCTGTTTTTATTATATAATTGATGTCATAATTTACTACTAACTGGCTGCAATTCAAAACGACATTTTTCTACTGTAACACGTGGTCTGCACTTTGACCGTTGAGTCAGCTGCTATCATTATTTCTTTGTTTTGATTTTTAAATCCATAAGACGCATGTTGAAAATTTTAAATTTTCAACTCATCATTATTATGAAATAATGTTTTTCCTGGCATTTATATTATTTTATCCGAGAACTAAGATATTTTCAAAGATTAAAGAAAATCGTTTGAGCCGATTTTGAGATCCGTGTGCATACATACATGCATACATACAAATATACCTTACTCGTATTAGAGTATAGGATATGATAATTTTAATTTTGCAATATTTCAAGATCAGATAAACTATTAATTTAAAATTCATAGTGTTAATTCCTCATCTTTTGGGCATGGATTTAAAAAAATCTTTCATATTAAGGTCGTCAAAGCCATATCGTAAAGTGTACAATGAAAGCTAGAAGTGGATCGTAAACTTTAACATGACCACTTTACAGCTCAATACAAGATCCAATTGCCACGAGAACGTAACAACTCTACACTCTGTTACTGTATGGATTTATACTGGCATTCACATTGATAAATCTTTGTGCTACATAGCAACAAATACATTCAATTTAATCCTGAGGCAATGAACTCTACAACTAACCTGAATTCTTGTTTTAAGCAAAATACTTATTTTATTTTTCAAAATGTACAATTTTACTTATTTGCAGTTAAATTATTCCTCGCGAAGGCACATTATTTTATCCGCCAGTTCTTTTGTGGAATTCAATGCATGAATTATTTATGTCTAACGTGTATACATCTCAAGAAAAGTAATATAAATTTGATGTCAAGATTAAAAGAAATAACACAAAATAAATCCCATGTAACCCACCAACTGGGGAAAAAGATACCTTAACATCAATTTACTAGTAATTTTAGCAATTAGTTAGCTCTTTATTATAACTGATTGTAAACTGACACAACCCTGTAATAGTATCCAACTTCCAAATCTTTAGAAAAGGTAATATAAATCATCACTTAGCGTTTTACTACAATTAAATATTGAATTTTTGCTTTTAATAATAATGTTTGGCTTTAAGGAAAAAATCACACAGAATATAAAAACAATTCTATTGTTATTATGAATACATATTAAAAGAGAAAATGAGGACCTTATAACTATCAAAAAATTTAAAAATTTATAATCCTATTATATTAAACGAGAAAGTTTTGTAGTGGGGTATGTGGTTGGAAATTATTTCGCGAAGTACAAGCGCTAGACCGTTCCGGATGGAAAATAACTATTCTTGGGTACAAAATAATGGTAGTTTAATTCATCAAAACGCTCAAAACGCTCGAAATATTTAGTAAAATCGTTAATAAAAATCATTTTTCTTCATAAGAAAAGCATTGGAGCGATTTAAAAATTTTTTATAAATTTTTTTTTTATAACACTAGCACTTAGTGATCTTATCATGAATATCCGTCGCAATTTTTGAAGCCAAATAATCAATGCGTGTTTGCCACTTAATATTGGACTGCAAATGAAACCCCAAGAACTTAAGTGGTTTGACATTGCTGGATCTACTGCCCAGACACAGTGTTACATCCTGAACCTTCTCAGCATTCATGCAGGGTTTCTTTGTACTGCACCACTCAGTAATAAGGGTTGACTTAGAAATAACAACATCATTGACATCATTTAGCGAGCTACATTGTGGACTTAGGACAAAATCGTCTGCAAAAAATTAACATAATGATCATTAAAAAAATGTTGAAAAATGTAAGTAGCGTCCATGTAGGCCTATACACAAACGAATAAGCAGAGACATCCTTATGGGAAAGTAAGGCTTAAACTCTAAGTCCTGACCCAGTTTAACAAAGTCAGCATCAAAGATCTTCAAGATATGTTTAGAGCTTCAAACCCAAAAACTCTGCAGGAATCGACCAAATATCCAACAAAATAATCAGTTATTGTCAAACAGTAATAATTTTGCCCATATTAAACATTATTAACTCCTCCATAGAACAAAATTAAATTCCTGAAACAGCCAAAATAGAATTAGTTTACCCTAAATGCAAAAAAGGAGAAAAATCCAAAGCATCAAATTACCGACCCGTATCAGTGCTGCCCACTTTATCCAAATACATCGAAAAAAGCAATCCACAACCAATTTATCAAATATCTAAAAGAGAACTGTCTAATATCAGGTTTGCAACATGGGTTCCGAAAAGGAAAATAAACAACAGCCCTGGCCCAACTTTGTCAAAAGACATCTCGGGAGTTTGGGAGGAAAGTAAGCAAGCTACCGGAATCTTCATAGACACAGAAAAAGCCTTTGATAGCCTGGACCGATCCAACCCTTATTAGCAAACTCCTTCAACTTAATATCTCAGGCAATGCACTACTTTGGCTGAAAAACTATCTCACAAACCGGAAGCAAATAGTGGAAATAGAACACCTCAACAACAACTGTGAAGTCAAAGTAAGATCGTCACTCCAGAACACTGCGCAAGGAATTCCCCAAGGACCCATCCTCGGCCCACTGCTTTTTCTCATACAAATAAATTCCTTTCCTAACCACCTCACAGACCAGTCAAAATGTATTATGTTCGCTGATGACACGACAGTTATATCTCCCAATGATAAAGCCAATCCTAACTCCCATGAACAAGCAGTAGACCTTCTCCTACAATCATCCGAAACTGCCTGCAACTACCTGAGACTGAAAATAAACCGAGAAAAAACTGTAACATCGGACTTCTTGCCTGCTAAAAATTGCCGTCAAACCAATAATGCTCCAGATCAATCCACCACAAAATTTATAGGATTAATAGTTGACAATAATTTAACCTGGACATTGACAAACTACAAAAGAAATTATCTCAAGTGCTTTACTCTCTCAAACGAATTAAAACGTTAACAAACAAGGACATAACTAAAACTGCGTATCATGCACTTTTTTCTTCTCACGTCTGGAATGGAATTATCGTTTGGGGTCCGCAAATGAAACAGATGTTCAAAAAATCCTCATTCAACAAAAGAAGGCAATCAGAATCATGGAACAAGTTGGACCTCAGGAACATTGCAAACCTTCCTTCATTCTCAACCGCATCCTAAGCGTCATTTCCTTATCCCTCTTTGAAATAATAGTTTACATTAAATACAATTACCCTCACTAAGAATAAATTGTCACAATCTTAGTTTGAGAAATCAAACTAATCTTAACTTAAACCACCATATGTTAACCAAAACCAGCAAAACACCTAATTACGTGGGGGTAAAAATGTTTAATTTGTTGCCAGATATTCTCAAAGAAATTAATAAGGGCTCCATGTTTAAAAATCAACTAAAAAATATCTATTGGAAAGACCTTACTACAAACTAAGTGAGTTCATAGAAGAACACTCCCATAAACAATAAAATGCTCCACACATGACACACACACACACACACACACACACACACACACACACACACACACACACACACACACACACACACACACACACACACACACACACACACACACACACACACACACACACAAACTTGTTCGCCTATATTTGTGGGGCCTTGGGATTACACATCTATTTGTGGGGCCATGTATGTGCAATTGACAGGTATTGTGGGGCCGTATTTGTATTGTGGGGCCATACAACAAAATTTAACCTAACTTAACCTAAACTAACCTAACCTAACCTAACCTAACCTAACCTAACCTAACGATTATTGACTTTTTCGACCATAAAAAGTAGAATTTTTACTCAAAATAAAAAAAATAAATCTTTGTGGGGCCGTGTGTATGGCCCCACAATTTCAGAAGGCCCCGCACACAGGTGAAATTCACACACTTGGCCCCACAAATATTGCGGAACCTGTCCACACACACACACACACACACATTCATGCAAGAATTGACGACTCTCCCTCTCTTCAAGGACTGCAGAGATGACTTCGATGGTAAATGGTAAATGGTGTAAGAACGCCACATATAATTTTTATTTACGAATTACTAGTCTACTTGTTGCTCGGAATCAAGCAATTTAATTTTGTACAATACAAAAGTAAAATTTAGTTCTAAATTAACGACAACCGACCAATCCAATATTGTGAATATCAGTAATCACAAAAAAACTACACGTGTTTACAGCTATACATTATCAGATGTTTAAAATGTTCAACCAAAACCCAATGTTATTCTAATGGGAAAATCTCAAATTTAATTTGTGTAAAGCACCCTTATTTTATGTCTGATTTTCATCGATTTTTAGCAGAAACAACTACAGAACAAGCCCTATCCAACGACACCAAAAACTTGAATATCGGTTAAAAACTGTAGGAGGAGTTCTTAACACAAAAAAAACCTTAGCGTATTAAATACGTATAGATGCTGCAGATTGGTTGAATGGAAAGAGATGGTCTGATAATTTTGCAAAAGTAAAATTACCAAAAATAACAAAATAATCCAGTGCCGTGAAGAATAAATTTTAACAGCTGTTTATTTATCCATCTATACTTATTTAATACGCTAAGGTTTTTTTGTCTTGAGAACTCCTCCTACAATTTTCAACCGTTTTTCAAGTTTTTGGTGTCGTTGGATAGGGCTTGGTCTGTAGTTGTTTCCGCCAAAAACTGATGAGAATCTGACGGAAAATAAAGGCGTTATCCACCATTGAAATCTCAAAATTTCCCATTTAAATAACATTGGGATTGAATAAAGCATTTTAAACATCTGTTAATAATCAGCTGTAAATACGTGTAGTTTTGGTGATTGCAGATATTCACAATATTGGATTGGTCGGACGTCAATGATTTAGAGATAAAAGTAACATTTGTATTGTATTAAAATAAAACGCTCATTTTCGAGCAACACGTTTACTAGTACTTATTTAATACGCTAAGGGTTTTTTTGTCTTGAGAACTCCTCCTACAATTTTCAATCTGCTTTCAAGTGCAGATTGAAAGCATATTGTTAAGTTTTGGTGTGTTTGATATTTATTTGCATGTTGATTTGAATATATTATATTATTGTTATTAACTCTAAAATATTTATTTGTTCATTGTTAAAACTTTTGTTGTTAATTTTAAATTGTATGTCACATTTTTTTAATAATGAGTTGTGATTTTTGCTATAGTTAGAGTACTTCAAGAAAAATAAATAAATAAATAAATATAAATAAAATGAATAAAAGAAGAAGAAGATAATAGACTGCTACTGATTTAACAATTTGTGAAATGTAATTATGTATAAAAACTTTTTTACACCCCACGCGTGCGTTTTGCACTTGGGGATTTGTAATATTGTAACAAAAAATATTTGAGAATAAAGGATTTTGAATTGAATTGAATTGAATTGAATTGAATTTTCAACCGATTTTTCAAGTTTTTGGTGTAGTTGGATAGGGCTTGGTTTGTAGTTGTTTCCGCCAAAAACTGATGAGAATCGTACTGAAAATAAAGGCACTATCCACCATTGAAATATCAAAATTTGCCATTTAAATAACATTGGGATTGAATAAAGCATTTTAAACATCTGTTAATAATCAGCTGTAAATACGTGTAGTTTTGGTGATTAAAGAGATTCGCAATATGGGATTGGTCGGACGTCATTGATTTAGTGATAAAAGTAACATTTGTATTGTATTAAAATAAATTGCTCGATTTCGAGCAACACGTATACTAGTATTAATAAATTGAATAAAGAATAAATAAATTTGAACAAAACTTGCCCAGTTTCAAGTTTTATAATTATATTGTATACACGTTTAAATTTCTACGTACAATACATATGCAGGGAAAATAGGGCAAAGCACAGAGGCTTATAAATAACAGGAATAGACCTATCAATCTTTCTGCTAGATAAATAAAGTATAGTTTTACAAAACCTCAGGTCAATCGGTCCAGTAGTCTTAATCCAGTAGTAGGCCTATTCAAGACACACAAAGCTTTCGTTTTTAAAGATACATACTTTCATTTTTATAGATAGATTGAAAATATTATTTTAGGAAAATGCTACTCAAAAACCTCTATCGTAAGTTTAAGTTCTTTGTTTACATTTTAAATACTTTTCTTCCACCCCAACATTCTCGAGGGGGAAGTAAAAAAAGACCTAAGAAAAAGGAAGACTGAAGGCGTGCTCTGTCATCTCACCCTCACTTAATAAACTTAAATGTAACTTTAAACTTTTTGTAACATTTTACAACTTAATTATAGAGCGAAGCTCGGCTCCCCGGTACTAATTAGTTATTTATTAAGCTAATATGTAGGAGTTTATGGTACCAATGAAGCAATTAAAAATTATTTGCAGCTTGTGTTATTATTCATGTCAATTGTTTTATTAAGGAACACAAAATTTTAATTTTAATATACCAATAAACTGTATACAAATTCATTAGTTTCTTATGGTTATAATGTCAAGACAACAACACTGGACAATACGGGACAAAAAGATGAATAATGTGGAGGATTATACTTACACCAAGTCCCTTACTGCAAGGACCTTTAAAAATTCTAAACGTCTCCACCTCTTTTCATCTTAACAGTGTTACTAACTTGACATTTTAAAATCATAAACCGTAGCTGCAATAAAGAGTAAAATCAGATTTTTTTATGTTTTGTTTAAAAAAAATACAGCTACCAATATTTTTGCAATAAAATACAGGCAGTTTATAATAAATGCCTGGATTTTGAAATTATACTATTAAACAGTTTTAAAATACTTAAACGATACAAATTTCGAATTGAAGTTTTTTAGTACCATAATACGATTTAAAGTCAGCCCTATTTGTTGCTCTGCAGAAATCAAAGCAATATTCGGTTTCTTACCTGGTGTTGTGCAGCATCGCTGGTTTGAAGTTAAAATGTTAATTTTATTAGTGTAAAAATCTCATTTTATTAGTAGATAAGAAAATTATTTTTATGAAAGCACCAAACATCATAAACTATAATTTTAAATACACCTTGATATTAAAGAAAAATAAATCACAAAATTCTGTCGATCCTACGAATGGAGAAAACAATTCCATGGGAATAAAGCATAGTAAGTTTCAATACGAAACTCATCGACCGTAGTCTCGAAGTCACTGTTTTTGAGTGGAAGAAGAAGATACCTCTATATTTTTACGCTCTTAAACAAGACAACTTCACTAATTCCAAATTAAAAATATTTTAAAATGGTATGCATATAAACAGTTGTGTAAGGGCCTTAAAGCTTTTCATGTTTCAAAGAGACATAAGAAATATGGGCCAATCCTTGTTTTAGGTAAGCTTCATCTGCAGAAGGCTAAATTCGTCCTGAGTTTAGAATGTATTCAGGGATTCGCTACTACATATGTCGTGCTGGTAAATTTGTAGAGGAAACACAAAAGGGGGTGTAATTGTGTTACTGTTTGAAAGCCGCAGTCGGGTTGGCCTGTTCCGTATATCGCATCCTTCGTTAACGACCCAATGATTATATATTGCTGAGGTTTTGAATGGTTGTCAATTAAATTTTGATGAATGATAGAATTTTTTTAGATTTAGTTTATTATTAATCAATTTTTTTTCTAAATCTAAAGCGCAGGGGAACGAGGAATTTATAGTTTACAGTAGTTCTGTTGGCGTTTTATACAAAGTCGGACAGTATTTTGCTGAGTTTATTATGTCAATGTGAAAATGATGTTCCGTGTTTAAAATTTTACCCAAAAGAACTAATTAATTTGGTACGGACATTTTAAAATAATATTCCAGATGTTAAAAAATAAGTCTCTGTTAAATGAAATTGCCTCTCTGAAATCTTATATTTTGACCAGTATCTAACATTAATTAACATTCCTGATGATGGTCAGTTTGGGTAAAAGTTGAGACCATTCAATTTTACAATTAAACTAATTTACTAATTACAATCTTTATAAGCCAACTAAAGCTAAAAACTTACTACCTATCCAGGGGAATGATTAAAGATAAAAATTATAAAATTTCAAATCTAGCTTAAATTATTTACAAATAAAAAGAAATTACCAAGCTTTGACTAGGAAAGATGGTTTAATCCTCATTTCGAGTATCTCTACTTGAATTATCTTCATATCCCCCTAGAGAGGGAGAAACCCTGAATGAGTTGCCTCATTTGACACCTAGAAGCATAGGTCCACCTACTTATTTACGAAGTTCGCAAAGACTGAACCAGTGGGCAACTGAAAATAAAATTCTTTCTGAGCTAAAAACCTAAAAACTGTATTTAGAAGAGGGAACTCTACCGTAGACAATACCTTGTCAGGTTAATTTACGATTACCTGTCAAGAGGTAAAAATAATATCTTTTATGGTTTATTTTCCAGCAGCTTTTGATACGATAGATGGAAAATCGTTAATGTACAAATTATGGGGATTATGGGTTTCAACTAAGTTTACAAAATTATTAGAATACCAACTTACCCGGTAAACTTAGCAATCTTTTGCCCTTCAGGTAAGTTCGTTCGCTACGCTCACTCACCTTCTGGGTCAGCTCGTTCGCAATCCTCACTCGCCGCTAGGTTTAGCTAGTTCGCGGAGTTCACTTGCCATCAGGTTTTAGCTTACTCGCTCACTCGCCGTAAAGCTATAATGTTCTATACTTTTTCATTGCCAATCTTCCCTCTATACTTTAAACGTATACATATGTTTAAAGAACTAATATTTCTAAATGTAATCTTGTGTTCCATTACAAAAATGTTGCTTCCATAGGAATAAAATGATAACTTTGAAGACGTGAGTGGTGGAACCCTGTGGAATTTTCTTATTTTTTCTTTCATAAGAACCTCCCCCAGGCAATAACAAACACAAAAAAAATTAGCGAAATCAGTCCAGACGTTCACGCCGTGACTAATAGAAATAGAGGTTCATTTATAAATATATAGATTTATATAGTGGGACTAATGTATCAGTTTAGTGTTAAGGTGGGATGACAAGTAGTTAAGAAACCAAAAAAAGGTCTAACGTAGGGTTATGAGGCAAGTCTTGTTCTTTTTCCTCTATTTATGAATTATCTGAAATTTTTAGGCGTTGAATGTATTGTTTTAGTGAAGAATATCAATATTTTTAATGTATGCCGATGATGCCGTTCAGTTGGCTACAACTGCCACAGTCCTTCAACAACCAATTTTTAAATTATGAGTTTACTGTATTATTTTGAATCTTCAATTAAATCTTAGTAAATAAACAAATTATAGTTTTCGGAATGTGGGTAAACTAGCGAGAAACGACAAATGGTGGTATAAAGGGAATCATATGGTAGTAGAAAATTCCTATACATGTTTGGTTTTATTTCCACTCCAACTTTAAGCTGGGAAATCGTTTTCAAAATAAATATCCAGCAGCAATACTGACAATGTAATCTGGAGTAATAAATAACAATAATGTGTCATTGATTTACTATTAATTTCGTTTAATCAATTAATTACGAGCTACCATTTACAACTGACAACAAATACTTAGGATTAATTTTTGATGAAAATTTTACATGGATTCCATACATAGACACCCTTCGTTCTAAATTATCATCACAGTTATTTTTATTAAATCGTTTTTCAAAATTCCAAGATGTTTTTATAATGAGTCTAATTTACTCTTCTCTTATCGAGTCACGACTAACATACGGTATCATGTTATTTGGATCAGCTTCTGAGACTGCACTTTTGCGTGTATTCAGGCTGCAAAAAAGGGTTATTCGAATAATGGCCGGAATAAATAGAACATCTTGCCGAACATTTTTCAAGTCCCTAAATTTTTTAACTTTATATTCTTTGTATATTTATGAAATGTTAGTTTTTTTACAAATTCAAATTTCCTTTCATTCAAACAGGAGCAGACGAGCATAATTATAATACTCGTCATCGGCACAATCATGGGCAAACTCCACACAGATTAACACTCTCAGCAGCCCTACCTCAAAATATCGGACCAAAATTATACAATAGGCTCCCAAATTACATTAAATTACAAGACACCCCTGTAAAATTCAAAGCTTTGCTAAAATCATTTTTGAGAGAAAACGCTTTTTACTCAGTTGGTGAGTATTTACAATACCAGGGAGGAAAAAAATATTATTTATGTTTATTAGTTATAAAGATTTTGTTTATTTCTGATTTTAATAACATATTAGTTAATATATATATATATATATATATATAACCAATAGACCATAATACATGACTGCTGTAATACAATTGTACAATTGTCAATCTACGGCAATAAAAAAATTTGAATTGAATTTGAATTAATTTGTATTGAATAAATAATATAAACAGTTTTGCGTTATGGAAGTCTAGTCTGAAGATTTTTTAAACAGTCAGAGGATTGATTAGCACAAAAACCAATAACGAAATTTTCTTCGTTCACGAAATAATACCCCTAAGTATACTTTGTTGAAATAAAACATGTTAGTGGAAACGGAATTTGGTTATCTTAATTAGTTTCTAAATGGCGTCCGTTTTTTAGTCAAAATCTAAATTTTATAAATATCCTCTAATTCTTTTATTATTTGTCATAAATGATTCCCGATTTAAAATACTCAGTTAAAATTATGTGTGCTACGCTTTACAATGATATGTCACAATAACACATTTATTTCAAAACTTTTTTTTAATTTATCACTTAAAAAATGTTTACTTAAACAAAATTAGAAAATTTTTAAATTAAACCACATGTCATTTTGTACCTAATCTTAAAAATCCCGTTGAACGGATCAACATTGTAATTGACACTAATAAGATCAGTTGACCAAATCTCGTTGGAACTTCTTTGGGTTTGTATTAGTAACATAAAACTATCTTTTTTTAGGTCAACGAGAAATTTAAGATGACATACAAAATTACATGTGTTTGCATTTAAAATTTTTGAGTTTTGTTTTTGTAAATATTTTTTAAATATTAAATTTTTGTAAATTTTTAGTTTTTTAATAAATATCGTCTTATAACGTATTATTGTAAAGCTTAGCTTATTTCAAATGAATATTTTGAATCATAAGTAACTTCAGACAAATAACAAAATCATAAGGTATTCTGTAAATCTTTTATTTTGACTACAGAAATTAAAATCGGTAAAAATGATTCATTGTTACTGTGCACCACTTGTTTTTTTGTACGTTAAAATTTTGTAAATAAAGCACTTTTCTACTAAAAATAAATAGGCATAAATAAAAAATACTAACCTATGCTATTTTAGTGGAGGAATACTATTTAAATAAAAATACAATTATTTAAGTTTCATTCTACAAAACTAAATTTTGTTAAGTTTTAGGTGAAGCATTTATTCGGCGAATTTGTTAGAAAAAAAATAAAAAAACTAATTCAATTTGAAGCGTTGTTAGTAATTAATAATCATAAAATTTAGAAATATCGAGTAAATCCCTTTGACAACGTATATTTGACGTTAGTCATTGAGTAGGGGAGGGAAGTTACAACGCACATCGACGGGGTTATTGTGTCATAAAGAGTCTGGGGGCGGCTCAAGCGATCGACGGGCGCTTTTAACAAAATTAAATAAAACACTTTTGTTTCTTTACTGACACTGCTGTTTGCGTCATAAGGCGAACAACATAAAAAGAAATTATTAAAATTGATTTTAAATAAATAAAAAAAATGTTAAATACTGACACCAAACATGACAAGTAGTGTGATACATACAGTTAATAAAAGTATGTATCATAAAATAAATATCTTAAAAAATTCTTCTGCTATACATCTTTGGTTCTAGGTATTACTTGCTTATTGCTTGGTATTACTTGCTATTCGTTTGTTGTACTCTATATTAATGCACTTTGTTGTTATTTTTCAAGTGAAATAGGCCTAAGTAACAAAAGTTACCCCATAAAGTAAGTGTTTGTGACAGAGAATTTTATTCAAATGGAATCTGTGTTTATTTTTATCGTTTAAAAGAGCTCAGGACTACAAATTTTGGAAATGGATTACATTCATCACCATGCTTTCGAATGCTTTCATAAGTCCATTTTAATGCCAAAAATAGTATTTTGCAGCCTTAGGGCCAAAAAAAATCTGTCCTTTGGGCTGACACTACCATTGCTGAACTGTTTCATTGTTTACAGAGTTGCTGACATGTTTTAAAACATATAGCGTTACCTTGTTAATATTTGTTTACTGTTTGGTTGACACTCTGATTTCTTTAGATGATACACTGTAACAACAATAACAACAACAACAACAACAACAACAACAACGAAACAAAATTGTATTGTAGATTTTTTATTTAACCAACTGTTTATATCAATCCATATTACCGTAGGGCCCAGTATATTTTATTTGATGGAGTAGTGTGGCAAAAAAAGCGTTCTTATATCAGTTGAGTGATTTTGCATGACCCTTGCATGTTTTTTATTACCTCGACTTAAAAAAAAATAACTCGGTCATAAACTCGATCTCGAGCAGTTAAACCCGAGTTTCGGCCCATAGTGCCAATTCTACTGTTATTTAAGTGGCCTAGGTATAGTTAGAAGTCGGGGTTATCTTGACGGCACTCCCTTACCAGAGTTTCATTTGTCTTACAGAAATATTTCAAAAATATTTTAATATAAACAGACGGCTTTAAAATATGAATCGGATAACTAAAAAGGGTTCCTGAAATAGTCTTCACGCTGAATGTGCGCTAGATTCTTATAGCTCAACAAATATTATTTTAATTAATTACCCAATTCCTAAATTTTGATAGAGCCAAGTAAAATGTAACAGCAATTGTAGCATTTCTCTTTAATAAATAAATAAATAATAAATAAAAAGGCCTTTATTCATGAGCGTTTCTCAGTACAATGTCTGCTTTATAGAATAACTCAAGTCAAAAAATAAAAATACATACTCTAAAATTAACACAAAAACAAAATTACATTTCAAGGATACAAATTTGACAAGAACATTGTTTTACATGCCTTTTGAAAGCTGTAGGTCACTGGGGGGGTCATTGAAGGTTGTTGGTCCAAAATAGTAAAAACTTTTCCTACCGGCCTCCAACCTGACTTAAAAAAAAAAAAAAAATGCAAGCGGTTGTCCAGTCGAGTACTTCGCAGAGCAATCTGTCTCTGTGTAACAAGCCTTTCAAGTAGGCAGTGCGGCTCCTGCTGAGCCAATACCTGGTGGACAAGTTTGTAAGTTTGCATTTTGCAAACAATAGCTGGCGGAAAAATACTAGCAGCATCGTAAAAGGCGGACACGTGGTCAGGTCTACGAAGATTGTAGACGAAATGCACGGCAGTGTTTTGTAGCTTCTGGATTCGGTGCATTTCTTCTTTAGCAATGCTATTTCCAAAAGCAGGAAGACAGTAGTACAGCACTGAAAAAATTAATGACTTAACAAGTTGTAGTTTCGCACCATCTGGTAGGACGGATCTGTACCTGTACAGACCTCGCAGCCTTCCCAAAGCTAGTTGAGAGATGTAGTATAGGTGATATTGTCAGAGAAAGTGAGCTCGCTATCAAGTACAACGCCCAAACTCTTGACAGAATTTGTCAGCTTCAGAAATTGCCCTTTCAAGTTGTATTTGCACATCTCCATTAACGATGCCTTGAATAATGTTGGGCGTTGCAATATGGAGTACTGTGCACTTCTCAGAGTTTAACTTGAGACCATGTCTAAATGACCATTCACCTATACTCGCAAGATCAGAGTTAGTTTTCTTTAGAGCTTGCCCAATCAAATTAGGCTCGTAGGAAAAGTGCAGTTGTCAATCGACAGCGTAAGCGTGAACATTGCAGTAACGCACACAACTGGCAAAATCAGCAGAGTATAAGGTGTACAGGATGGGACCCAGACAACTCCCTTTCCGGTACCCTCCTTGGCTTTGCAAGGGGAGATGAAAAATCTGTGCCCAACCTAGTCACCTGACACCTTTTTTCTAAATAGGATCTGATCCAAGTGACTGCACTTTCCTGAAAACCAAAATATTTCAGCTTTGCGAGTAACAAACTGTGGCTTATGGAATCGAAGGCCTGCGAATAATCGAGCATGATAAGAGAACTACACCTGCCTCCGTCCCTAGCCCCAAACAAGTCAGCAAACATATTCACCAATGCTGTGCATGTGCTTTTTCTTAATCCAGACTGTAAACTCGGGAGTAGGCCTTCTTTTTTATGAATTCAACTATCTGTCGTATTTCTAATTTTTCAAGAACTTTAGACATTGCCGGAAGTACAGAAATAGGTCTTAATTCATGAACAGTTGAGGGATTTGTAGTTTTTGGCATTGGGTAAACTATACTTTCTTGCCATGCAATCGGAAACATGCCAGTTAGTAAAGATTCATTCATCAGAGAGGTTATGGCACCGATGGCAAAGGGGCTAACAGCCTTTATCATCAAAATACTCAATTCGTCAATACCAACCGCTCTGGAAGTTATTTCGTTTATAGCCGCCTTTACTTCGGAAACCTTTCTAAAAACAAAGTTATTTTTATAGTGACCTCTTTCATTACTGTAGAAACTGATCAGCTCTGTATCTGCCTCAGAAAATGACGCCACATTAACAAAATAATCATTCAGTTCATTGACTGCAAATTTTTCAGGAAGTGTATCATTTCTTTTTTACCTACAATTTCACTCTGTTTCAGGCATTTCCAGAACGCTCTACTATCCTTACAGTCCGTCACTTTCTTTGCAAAGGAGCATTTTTTTGCCTGCCTTATTGCTCCATTATTTCTTGCTTGTTTCTTACTTCCTTATATTCCGTCCAATCACATGTCAGCATTGTATTTGAGAACTTGTTTCTCAGTTTGTTTTCAATTTTGTCAATAAAATAATTTCTTCATTTCTCCATGGGTATTTTCTTTTGCTTACTCTTTTTGTTACTACTGGTGCTAAAGTATCATAAATATTTCGTATATTTGAAGTAATAAATTCATTCTTGTTATCTATTCCATCCGTTTTATAAACACTCTTCCACTCAACTCCAGCTAGCATGTTAAGTGCATCGGAAGCATTAAACTTTGAAAAATCTCTATAAGTAACATATTATAATTTAATATCAAGGACGATATAATTTAATAAAGCTATTAAATGATTCCTTAGAACCGTCACAAAAGTTCAGTTTAAAATAGGTTTAACAGAACGATATTATAATTAGAATGAAGGACCAATAAGGAAATGAGTTATTGAAAGCCTTGCTTTTAGTTAAAGTTAGCCCTCGTACATTAAAGATAATTACAAAGTGGGAAACAAAACATTGTATCTTAGTAGAGCCAGATAAACTTATAGAGATATACTAAGTACTATGTACTAAAACGTAGGGAGTTGGACAGCTTTGGTTTAATCAATCTTTTCCATTCGCATTGACAAGTCTTTCATTGAAGAACCTTAATCAAGCATCTACCTCTTTTTCCCTCAATTATAGTTGCTTGATTTTTTACAAAGTGTTTCATTCTTCCTCTAACTTAATATTTATTTAGAATTGGTCCAAACTGCGATGTTAGACTATCATAAATTTGATGCATAAAATATTTGATGTACAAAATATAATTCGTACTACATAAACAACCTTCACATTTATCAAATTGTCTCTTTTAACACAATATTAAGGATTTATAAAAATCTCATTAACGTAAGTGATAACACAGTTTTTTATCGTTCTTATTCACAAGTAGCTATTATAATTGATCATAATGAAATGGAAGTGAATTTTGGCAATCATCAATCATTCAGTATTGTTATTATTTTTTTTTTTTACATTATATTTTACAATTAATGGATTAATGAAACATTAGACAGCCAACTCATCATTTAAACTTTAACAAAGGTTTCTCTAAATAGTCCAAACAATTTAATACATCTTTTCAAAATTTAAAATTATTAAGTGTTATGTGAGTTTCTACAAACAGTTGGAAAAAATTCAATTTGGTATAAGTTTGAGAATAATTACTAATTTTGAAACAGAAACCAATGAAATAAAAACCAATTTTCTAAAACACAACCAACACAATGAAGATAGAAAGTTTCCTTTTGTTAGACTGTATGAGGGAAGCAACAATCTTAAAATCCAATCTTTCGTTTCTGTTGAAGCAGAATCTCGTTAAAAACAAACTTCACTGATTACTAACCAAGTAGTCGCAATTGTTTACGAGTTTACAATAAAAATAGCATTACATTTTATAAAGTTTGTTAGCTCTTAAGGGAATATCTACATATTGCCTACGGGCCACTCCTATTGCACAGGTTACGTACTATAATAAATGTTAATTCGGGTCTGAAATTAATTTTGTCATGGAATAACATATTTTGAAAAATTAAATATTATAAAGGTTTTTCAATAATGACTGATTAATGAAATAAAGCCAAAACATACATTTTGATCAAATTAATATTTTAATTGTTTATTAGTTGACTGAATCATTCTATAATATTATTTAATTAATTTCATGATAAGGGCGTTGAAATTCAACGTATGGTTATTTGTATACAGCGTTAGGCAAAAGTCTGGACACCCCCCAGTTAACTTTTTAACGCGTTGCAGTAGTGAAACCAAACTCGGCACATGTTTACAACATAAAAAAGGCACTTTTTCATCAATTACACAACTTTTCATCTGCCTTAAAATGGGCTGTTTTGGGGGTAGTCCCAAATTTTCAAATGTAAAAACCTATTGAGTGACCTCTAATTTTAAATGGTTTATCAAGAGAAATTAAATGGCTCAAACAGTAGGTCAATACCTCACCCCTAACCAAAATGACAGCCATTTCAAAATTTGAAATGGGCAAGCAAGTTTAAGTCTGGACACCACAAATTAATCTTTTGACACGTTGCAGTATGAAAACCAAACTCTGCACAGTTTATTCACACAAAAAATGAAATTTTTCATCAAAAACACAACTTTGCCCCGACCCCCAAAATGGGGTATTTTGGGGGCAGCCCCAAATTTTCAAATGTAAATTTCTATTGAGTGACCCCTCATTTTAATTAGTTTATCAAGAAAAATTTAATTGCACAAATCGGAGGTCGATATCTCATCTCCAACTAAAATAGCAGGCATTTTAAAATTCGAGTTGGGTTAATTGACTGACATCCGTTAAACTTAAAACGAAAAGTAGCTTTTTAGGATCAAAAATTTCTGGAATTATTTTAGAATTTAACCTAGTAGCAGAAATGAATTAGTAAGTTCTATTCTAAAATAATTCTAAAAATTCGTATTTCTAAAATAGCTATTCAATTCTGAAATAGAAATTCAATTTAATTTTATTGAATGTCCATCAACCCATCTCAAATTTTAAAATGCCTCCCATTTTGGTTAAAGATGAGATATAAACCTCCGGTTTGTGTCAATCAATTTCTCTCTAAAACCATTTAAAATGAGGGGTCACTCAATAGGGATTTACATTTGAAAATTTGGGGCTGCCCTCAAATATCCCATTTTTGGGCAGGGGCAAAGTTGTGTAGTTGATGAAAAGGTGCCGATTTTTATGTTGTAAACGTGTGCTGAGTTTGGTTCTCCCACTGCAACGCGTTAAAAAGTTAAATGGGTGTGTGCAGACTTTTGCCTAACCCTGTATGTTGAATTTGTTCGAAAATAAATTCGGGTTGAAATAATAAAACGTCTTACAACACTACTGGATATATTTTCACTTATACTGTAATTATTTACAAGACGGTAAATATATATAAAAGATCTTATTATGGCGATCGATTTCGACCAGTCACACCGGTCATCATCAGGCCCAATCCGAGAATCTAAAAAAATAAATAGCAACAAGGATGTAATGTTATGTACGTAATACATTAACACTCTCGTACGTTGAATGAAAAATATTTTTGTTGGATAATAAGTTTTTTCAATGAATTAATTTTTAAACCCGTCATTGATTGGAATATTTGCGCTTAATTTGAATATATACTCAATACAAGTGTATTGTAATAAGTGGTTCTGACCTTTCTAAGAGCTGTGTTAAGTTCCTTGCGAGTCCTTTTTAATAATCTGCATTTCTGCTCTGTCACAGAATTTGAAAATCTTTGTGATTGATGATGACTGATTTAGGCAATACTAAAATACAATCATTACTCTTATAGTTCTGAAAACAGCATTTTTATTCGGGCGAAGAAGTTAAAAGCATTAACATCCTTTGAGAAATTTTCATTTTCACCTAATGATATTTATCAACCGGAAAATAATTGGATCAAGTGAAAGAATTATTTGGGTGACCTACTTGGTTGACCCCGAAGAACGACAGAGGTGCGTCTCACGGGGCGAGGAAGCCAGGGAAAATGAAATTCCCATAATCTCGGCCCCTGCTAAGTCTGGCAGTCTCTACCTTGCCGTGGCCGCTGCGAGTATTCGATAATATCTCCTCGAGTTGACCTTTATATCACTATCTTAAGACAGGGACCTCACATAGTGGGTATTTTAACCTGAATATGAATGAGAGATGAGTGTAGGATGGTTGTGGCGCGATCTTGTAGTGTTGTTACTGACTAAGGCCGACATTCTCCTTAGACAGGACTGTTAATTAATAGCCCAACAGCCAATGGTATTTAGGGACCTACAGTTTAACGTGGGATCCGAACCACAATATCGACCACATATACAGGGTGTCCCGCAACCATATGAACAAACATATATAGCATTATTCCTTGGGTCAAGACAAACACATTTCACTATATAAACATGGGTCTATGGTGCTTAGTTTTCCGTCTGTCCGTCTGTATGTGTTTTACACAAAAGATTTCATAGATCCTAAACGGTCTGAGACACAGCATTGAGATTTTGCACAAATGTTAATCTTATTAAGAACTATTTTTGTTTAAATTTATACTGAAATATCACTAACCGTTTCAAAATGGCCGCCATTTGAAACTTTCTATCTTAAATTACTCGAAAACCAGCCATTTAATCAAAAAATTATACGAATAACCTTTTTTAGTAAATTTAATGAGAAATCCAACGACACTAAAATTATTAAAATCGGTTAAATAATAACCGAGATGTCGTAACTTTTGTCCGACAGGCCAAGGCTCATAGTGAATTTTATCCACTGAGAGCTACAGTTTCATTGTTGCATTGTTGGCGGCAGTTCAAAATAATCAAAGGTAAATAAATATCAAACAACAAATTTTATCAATAAATGTTAAGACGTAAAAAAGTAAGACAATTTTAATTCTTAATTATGTTTTGGGTAACATGGGCTACCGTGGTTAGTAAGACGTCCTTTAGAAAAGAACAAACAACAAAACAGCTGATTTCAACAAATCAGCTTATTTCAACAAAACAGCTGGTTACAAGTAAATAGCTGATCCTAAGTAAACAACCTACTTATTGTTGCATAACATCTTGAATGGTGCTCCCTGTTTGTAATGTAAGTGTAGTAATTGTTTAATATAATGAACCGATTTACATTTCGAGAATATGCTGACATGCATTTTATGTATGGACTTGCTGACGGTAACTCAAGATTAGCTAGTAGATTGTATGCAGAACGTTTTCCTCATAGACGGCCCCCATGTCACCAAGTTTTCAGTTCAATTCATACCAATCTTGGAGATAGTGGTAAGTTTTTAACAGACCTTGTAGAACGGGAAAAAACTGTAACTGCCGTTGATTTTGAAGACCAAGTATTGCACGCAGTAGAATAAAATCCTTCAGTTAGTGTTCGATGTATTGCTCATCGTCTGAACGCACATAAATCCACTGTATGGAGGGTATTACATGAAGATTTGTTGTATCCTTTCAAATTGCAGAAAGAACAAGCCTTAGAACCCGGCGATTTTCCCCTTAGGATGGACTGTGCTCGTTGGTTCTTACATAAAGTTGTTGATTCTCCAAACTTCTTACGTAAAGTATTCTTTACAGATGAAGCTTCTTTTACTCGAGAAGGGATTTTCAATACACGAAACAACCATGTATGTACTTTTGAGAATCCACATGCGACTGTTCAACGCAAGTTTCAACATAAATTCTCGGTCAATGTTTGGGCTGGAATTATTGATGGGCATTTAATTGGGCCTTACATATTACCAGATAAACTAAATGGACCAACGTATTTAGTTTTTTTGAGGGACACCTTGCCTGAACTTTTAGAAAATGTTCCAATTCAACTTCGTCAAAGGATGTGGTTTCAACACGACGGAGCACCAGCCCATTTCTCCAATATTGTCAGAGAATATCTGAATGTAGTGTTCAGAAATCGTTGGATTGGACGTGGTGGTCCGATCCCATGGCCTCCACGATCCCCCGATCTAACACCTATTGATTTCTTTTTGTGGGGACATATGAAACAATTGGTATATGCAACTCCTGTCACTGATCCTATGGATCTTGTAGCAAGAATCGTTGAAGCTGCTGCAACCATTCAAGAAAGTGATATTTTCGAACAAGTCAGAGAGTCATCCTTAAAGCGCTTTCGACTCTGCAACGAAGTTAGGGGAGGCCATTTTGAGCAGCTATTATAAAAACTCTATGTTCAATAAGTCACTTAACATGAGACCAATTTACTTGTAATCAGCTTTTTTGTTGTTTGTTCTTTTCTTATGGATGTTTTAATAACCATGATAGTCCATGCTAACCAAAATGTAATTTTCTTAGTTATAATTCAGTCAATAAGAATAAATGATACATAATATTATTGGTCTTAAAATTGTCTTACTTTTTTACGTCTTAACATTTTTTGATAAAATTTGTTGTTTGATATTTATTTACCTTTGATTATTTTGAACTGCCGCCAACAATGCAACAATGAAACTGTAGCTCTCAGTGGATAAAATGCACTATGAGCCTTGGCCGGTCGGACAAAAGTTACGACATCTCGGTTATTATTTAACCGATTTTAATAATTTTAGTGTCGTTGGATTTCTCATTAAATTTACTAAAAAAAGTTATTCGTATAATTTTTTGATTAAATGGCTGGTTTTCGAGTAATTTAAGATAGAAAGTTTCAAATGGCGGCCATTTTGAAACGGTTAGTGATATTTCAGTATAAATTTAAACAAAAATAGTTCTTAATAAGATTAACATTTGTGCAAAATCTCAATGCTGTGTCTCAAACCGTTTAGGATCTATGAAATCTTTTGTGTAAAACACATACAGACGGACAGACGGAAAACTAAGCACCATAGACCCATGTTTATATAGTGAAATGTGTTTGTCTTGACCCAAGGAATAATGCTATATATGTTTGTTCATATGGTTGCGGGACACCCTATATGAATTGGTCTAATTATGAGGATGTTCTTTATGGATGAACTAGTATTCACTAGTGCGAACGTTAATCCCCACTAGGGAATATCGCATCCACAAGCCGTCGCTTATAACTATCCACAATTCGTGACCTCCAAGTAGCTGGATTACAGGACGACTCCACCGTCCCAGTCTCATTATAATCCTCATCAATGATTGTGGGTATTTGATCAACTCGATTAGGTCAAAAAATTAATGGGTATTCGATAGTTCCCGCACTTATGTAGAGTACTTAAACACCCACAAATCTCAATCAAATTCCCTCTCCCAATCCCCCCCCCCCCCCCCCAATGCCACTCACCCATTGAGTTTAAAGTTTCTTTTAAGACAGAATATTAGTTCAGACAGTTTCAGTTCAGAAAGTAAATGAGAAACCTCTCTATATTTATACTCTTTAGAATATTTAGGATTTAAATTAAAATATACTCCCGACAACAGACCTGCCTACATAAGCTGATATGGAGGTTTACTGGTGTGAGGATTTTGTTATCAATAGGGCGATATCTATTACTATTGTAATCACTAAATGAATATGCTAACCTATATCACCTAACCTATACAAACCTATACTAAATATTGGTTTTAGGATTAATCTTGGTTCGATGACCCAGCCCTTAATGATTTAATCAATTGCCCTTCACTCACATGATTAGCATCAAAATTTTGAAAGCCTGTAGAGCGAATTCTTGGGGGCCAATGTGAATTACAATGGGATTCTCCTCATAATCTTGACATAACCTTTCTACCTATGTGCGTTGATTTCTCCTACAATGCACACACGCTAAGAAAAATGTTGGCAAAGAATTATGCTTGTGTAGAGTAAACATATTGTAAAGTTATGTTTAAACTAGATTTTAAGTTGAAACTAAACTTGTTCCTATTATACATGGCTGGGTAGCTAAGTGGTTCCAGAGCTTGCCTTGGAATCCGAAGGGACTGATCCTAACAAAAGTAGAAACTTTTGATAACTAGACCCAGCTGCTATTAGTTATTAATAAAGCTAAATCTCATCAGATCTCAATCAATCTTCATTGATACTCTCATTGGGCTAGTTCAAAATCATCGATCGCGAATTTTTGCGAATTATTATCACGTGACAAATCCCAGTGGTTATGTGATAAATCCTGGCGGGTTCTTGTGATGTCATTATCTGTCGTTATATGAATCAACCAGGATTTTGTAAGTTGAAATTCACGGGCATCTTTTGCTTACCGAAAAAAAAACCACTGAATTGCGTTCCTTTGCCGTGGAACGTAAACCTGACCGACGAAATATTTTCCATACAGTATGTTGATTTTTTAAGAAATGTATGTCTTGATTTCCTACAATAATAATCAAGGATATGTCTTTGTGACTATGTTTATATTGTTTAAATTGTAGCCATAACTTATACAAAAATAAGAAATTGATAAATATGTAAAAATAAATAGCACAATTCTTAGCTAAACAGGTATGTTATTTAGATGTTTTGTTTGTCTTCTCTATCTGTATCGTCTACAATTTCATCCTCTCTAATGTCATCAACTATAATGTCTCTGTCATTTCTGTTTTCATTCCTGTTCCTGTTTGTTCTTTCGTTGTGATTGGCATTACATCGCCTTCTATAAAATGTAACAAACCGGACAGCATTTTCCAATGTTTTCATTTCTTCTGAAATAATACTGTACATAAAAATATTTTTATTGCTAATTTTGCCAATAATTCCATTTTATTTATACGATTAAAGATATTCCTTTTTAATTTAGTAAATCATTTAAAGCCATTTAAAATTTCATGGTTCAGAACACAGAAAGAGATACAGAGGTATAATAACTAGAGTAAATAATATAATTTTTTCAATCGGCAAAATGGTATTCAAAAGGACTTAAATCAATATAACCAATTATGACCAAATAATCCTCCCTTCTGGAAAATCTTTTGCCTACTGTCTTAAGTGCTATAGATTTGACATTTCTTATTATCCTAATACAATTTTAAATTAGGCTGTATGTCTGATATTTTGCTTTATTGAACTATTTTAGTTCTGGTACATGTTGACATAAATTTTCCAAATGTTTGCGTATTATTCGTTTAACTCCTGATCAGTACAAAGGTTTTTCGAAGATCAAAATCAAGCGCGTACGAGAACAACTTCATAATATTTATAAAAAACCAAAAGAGATAGAGTGCAATATTTCATATCTTGATAATATGGAAAATCTAATGGATAGTTTAGTGTTTTTAAAAAACAATCCACAGAATTGGTTTCCTTGTTTAAGTCAGTGGTATTGACATCAGCGGTGAGCCAATATACTGGATTTCCAGGTTTCGTATTTCTATAATTAAATATTTCATTAGGCTACATTGTTAAATGTTATTTACGTAGCAAAGCTGCCAAAAGTAGGACTCTGATAGTAGGAAACATTTTCGCCAAGGTTCGGGTGTTTTTCGATAATTCTACCTCTTAATGGGTCAAAACGTTATACATTTGCTAAAATGGACTCACCTGCGAAATAATTTTTTATAAACATTTGTTTTAACACAAATCCATTCATATGTATTTATTTTACTAAATCATAATTAAGATAAAATAAACGATCCAATTAAGATACAATTAAGATTGTTCAGTCCAAGAAAAAGTAATAATATTAATGTATGATTAGGCCTATTCAGGGTGTAAGAAAACATTATTTCAGGATTTTGGGAGCTGATTTATAAAAACATTTATAAACTTTTATAAAAACAAATAAAAAGGTTCTTATAAACATATTGAGCGGTTCGAACGAGCTCGTCTTGATAAAAAACAAGCCTTTTTGCACTTGACATTTTAGCGCACCGTCTTTAACTGATATTATTATAAAGAATTGTCCAAGTTTATCGAGCAAATGCTCAGCCCCCAAGTACTTATAGTATTTTAGGGTCAGAAATTGTTAAGAAGACTGACTGGTGTTTAAAAGAAAACGCAAAATCGACATGTTTTCTGCCATCATGAATATTCACATTACGAGAAAAACAGAGCCTTCTCATGCATTCATTACAATACAAATTCGTTTACCCCTGCGTTCTTCGCCCTTTTAGGTTGTAGTGACGGGAGATGTTTTCAATAGGTACAGGGTCATTGACTTCACTATAGTTTGCTATAAAGGGCACAACTTCAGAGCAAATTATTAATGGATTTCTTTCTCATGATCGACTTTATGAGGGATTTTTAAATACTAATTTTATTGTATATAAATGTAATATATGTCCCTTCTTAAAAAAAAAAAAAAAAAAAAAAAAAAACAACAACAACAACAACAACAACAACTCACTAATAGCTTACATGATAAGACATAACTTTATAAAAACTACATCCAATAAACGGCAAATAAAGTGCTCGAGCCGGGAAAATCGAACCTGAAAAAAATATATTGAATCAATTAAGTCCGTCTAAAATTAAAAAAATAAAACCTTTTATATGATATAATTTAACATTATTATTTAATGATAAATCGTATAAAAGCATCCGGATCGGAAGAAATAAAGGATTTATAAAAAAAACATTTTACATAAAAAGGGAATTGAAATCACTTACTGTGGAGTTTTAATTTAACTAAATTATAATATTGGTACTTCCTTCCAGGAAACGTATTTAATTAAGTATAATGTAAAAAATAAAAGAATTTATCTTATGCTTATACTTTTAACTTAAAAGCCTGATAAAGCCATGTTGAAACATATTTAAACATATTTTAATTTATTTTTCAACAAAATATTGATCACAAAAATATAAATTTGATTGATATTCATTCAGTGTAATTCAGGTATTTCAGAAGTCAAAATCACAAATATATGTTTTTCATTACAATTCAATAAAAATGCGTCAACACTATTTAGTACGTTTTAGTTCTTTTTATTTACCAACCAAATCTCAATTGATTCAACATTTCTTATAAGTCCACCAATATGAGTTTAAAAAATTTGCCTCCAATGCAAAGAACTGTTTCCAGGGATTCACTTTTTAATTTTTTACTTCCTAGAACTTCTCCAAATTAAAATATATTTCATTTACTTTGAATTAAAAATAAACTAGGAAAATTCTAAATTTCGTGTCGGCACTCTACCCAAAAGCAGTCTAAACAGTTGTATATGTACGTAGGGTGCACCGCGCACTAATGTAGGGGTATGCGTAACGAGGTGCACTAATGTTATAAAGAGACGTATCGTGTGTATAAGTTCAGTAGGCTATCATTGTCTATGCTCTCATGAAAAATGCTAATATGTTTATTGTTTTGCCGTGCTATGCAACATAATTAACTGCAACCCAGAATGCTAACTATACAAAACAACAGTCCAGATAAAAAAAATATCCAACAACAATTAGATGTCCACAATCCACAACATTCCAGATGTTAAAGTTTTTTTATAGATTTTTCTTTTGTACGTTTGGTTCGGTTTTTTGATAGCCAATGCTACAATTACTACGGTAACTAAATATTTACGATGTTAACAAATCACAAGTACACACCGGCCTTTTGAGGTGTCTGGTTTGACTAATGAAGGTCTGTTAGGTGGCCACATCGTTTGTGAAACGGCGATGTACAAATGTGGCTTTCCACAGTAACACAATTACTTCCCTCTCCACACCTATATATGGATGACGTCACGACTACCCTACCGCTGATGGTTGACCTCATGAAAAATACGATTACATTTTAATAGGAAATTTAAATACAGCCTAAAGAGAAATGTACAAATGGATGTCTAAGATTAAGTATGGCAGTAAAATAGCTTTGGTAATGTCAGATTAACAAATACAACAGTACGGGTACTCGCAGGTTTGCTTTAATGTCAGCTTAAGAGTGTTGGAATTTATTAAGTCCTTCATGAATTTTCCTTTCTTCAAAGAATACTTAAACCTTTATTATATAAAACTATAATATTTGTGTTGAATTAACTTGTTTAACCCTGAAATTTAAATAGAACTTTAAACTGAATTCAGTAGAAATTACATCAGCCTATGGAAGCCAGGTGCTTTTAAACGTCGACGGTCTATTCTAACATTGTTGTTATTTTTACTGTATAAAACTAAATGGCTTTTATTTATAGTGTACACACAGCTATTAAGTATGTAAAATTTTTCTGTTCAGTTATTAAGGATTCGCACTAGAAAAAACATAGAATAATTAGTTAAGGAAATGTAGCTGATAATTTGTTTTAAAGTTCATCTTTCATATTACACAATTTTTGGGAGTGAAATAAGTTAAAGGAGTTGTTAGTCTTAAAAATAATTATTTCCCATCAATAAAATATGTTCGTTTTTTGTTTATGAATATATATACACAAATAAATCACACTGGTGACGTAAAAAATAATTTTCTTATTTTTACTATATAGTTTTAATAAGAATATATATCATTGTAGAAAATAAAGGATGTTGGCAAAATATCTTCGAATGATAAGGTGTTGCAAAACAAAGATTCAATTGGAAAACAACAGGCTAATAGCAAACAGAACGAGCTGGCTGTTTTCACAGCTCTTCAAACAATCAAACTAGCCAGTAAAGTATAAATTGGACAATTATTTACTTACCAGTACACAAAGTTAACCATATACCTTGAGGTATGTTTTACATGTATCAAAAACTAATTTAAATAGGGTTTTCTACAATATTTAATCTAAATTATACTGTTCTTAAAGTATGCCATAAAAGTCTTACTTATTTCAGTAAATAAAATATATTTTGCTACATTAAAACTGAACAAAATTATAACATCATTTAAAATGTATTTTAACCGTCATTTTTTATTACCTTGCACCTAACCCAACACTATTAATTTAAATTAAACTTGGCTTTTCACCTATTCATTTGTGACGTAATTTTAATTTCTGCAACAGCGACTTGAGCGTAAATATATGTTTTTTTTTGTTTTTTTTTTTAATATCCTGCAATTTAGAATGCCTAAAGTAAACTTCGAACATCATATGGAACCACCATTAATAAATCTATATATTAATAAGCAAGTATGATTTTTTTCTTAGCTTGTGTGCATCGTAGGAGAAATCCGCGGGAAGGATTCACTTCTTCTCCCAAGGCTACAACCTCAAAGGCTTTCAAAGTTTCATTGTTAATCTTATGGAAGAAGGGTAATTGATTAAATCATTAGACAGCTGTTGTATTAACAAATCTTTGCAAATAAAAAAACTACAAATATTTCAGTTACAAAATATAAAAAAAAAATAATTGGGTCTGGGTCAACTGACATTTCGGTCGGATTTTGAAAGGTGGGCAATATCTAACATTCTTAATATTCAATGTTAATAAACGTGTCAATGTATTTATATTAATTACTTTTCAAGTCTCAATTTTAATTCCATGACGATCCAAACTCCTGAAGATATTCCCTATAATCAGTGATAGTCATTGACACAATCAGTGTTGGACAATGTCCGCAATAATTTACTAAATAATAACGTAACATTACCAACGATGGACTTAAAACGAAAACATTTGATAATAACCTGAAGATGCAGCAGACATTATGATTTATGTAGTTACCTTGAACATAGCATGACAGAGTGCCATTGCAGTTGTAGGTAATGTTGTTACCCTAATATTAAATTAGTCACCTTTATTCCAAAGGGATATTGAAAAATGAATAGTTAAATTTTAGGCCTATTTAATAAACTATTCAGAAATAGGAGGGATGAATTCAAAAGATAAAAATACAGTAAAATAAAGTATATAATATATTATCTTGTCAGAATATTAAAACCGTTGTTGTACATAAACAGATTTACCATTCCAGTATTTTTTCATATTTGGATATCTGTCACAATTGACATCTGTACACTCAGAATTTAGCGTCGCTGGTAAACCGTAGGGATACACTTTTCATCAAATTGACTATAATTCTCGTAATTTAATTGATACAATTTATTTTATGTATTTAAATTATTCCCACAGTTAGAGAAACTAAATTGAAACTTTCATAATGTGGAGGAAATGGTGGGATATAAAATTTATAAGTTCCGAACTTGTGTTTGTAGTAGTATGCACAGACTGATAAATAACGTTCACCCCTGTATATTTAGAGATCTTTGTTTTTGTTAGCTTTAAAAAAAGAAAGAAAAATTAATAAAAAAATGGTAAAGATAGTGAGCATTATTAGATAATAGGAAGAAAGCTGGCTTAAATTATAAAACAACCATCACGAAGAAAGTGAACTGGCTGTATTGACTTTGGCCAGTAAAATAAAACAAATGTACTACACCAATATTTTTTATGTATCACAAAAATATTTTGTAAGCCCTTTTAACTATTGTGTTATCAAAATAACATGCAATCAAAAAAGAAAATAATATATTTTTATTATTACCAAGAAAAGTAATAGAGATATGGGAATGGATGTCATTAAGAACGTTGTTAGGAATCAAAAGGCTTTTAAAATGATATGTTATTTGGCATATTTTTATATTTGACATTTTTTATTTATGAGCAAATTTCTTAAAAAATCTCCTTTTAATTTTTTTAATAATACTTACAAGTCGTAACTTATATCATTGTGAAGATCAGTTAGGAAAAATTTTAAATTTTAGTTCCGAGAGAGTCTAGGTGCATTGGTTACGGAAATACAGGCTATTACGTAATATGTTATTTATTTCAAAGAAATAGATGCTGTTAAAACGGTTAAATATATTTAAGTTATGTATTCAAACAAAAGTTTACTTTTACTAGACCTTTAAAATGATGTATAGCATCCCATATGTTTACATATGAAAATACTGAGATTCGATCATGGATCCAATCGTTTTTTGAAAGCCCTGTATTTATACGTGGTTACAATATTTTTACGATATCCTTGGGGTCAATACAGTGGGAAACAATTTTGTTTGAAGGTAATGGGACAAAGTTAAAGTTTTTGTCTTTAATAAATTTAGAACACCTTAGGGCATCCTGTATATAATAAATATTCTATTTATGGACATACGGAAATAAATTAAATAATACGGAATGGCCGAGCTAGAGGTATCAAGAAACAACTATCTCGTGCTAAATACAAATGTCATTGTAATTTTAAAATAGTTGTGGCAAAATGTAAAAAAAAAAACACAAGAAAGATTGTGTATACAACGTTTAACGGTCATATTTAAAACACAATGCCTAAAACTACAAGTTAAGAGAAATGCCAGTGAATATAATGAGGCGAATTTCATTTAATGGTAAGTGTGAAGAAACTGACGATTACTGTACGTGAATGGGTCTATTTTAATTAGCCCGTTTATAAATAAAGAAGAGCCTTCTACAGGTTGAATTATAAAATGAGTTACAGGGGTTTAAATGAGTTTTTAAAAGGGATAAAAGACGTGATACGTTCGAGATCTGAATGGCGGTGAGAGGAGATGGGTACTATTATAAGAGTAGAGTGCACGATGGGTTTGATTTTTCAAAGTTATCAATCAAAATATGCTATAACTTCTTTTAGGCCTTTTCAAGCATTAGAGTAGAGAATGACGCAAAAAATTTCATAAATCACTTTTCATAAATTTACTTGAAGCAAAATATTTTAGTTAATGTCATAAGTTTCATCCTTTATTTTTTACGTACAGAGAGAAAATGGTTTATTATAAAATCATGTTAAGTATTTACTAAAGGATACATGGGCCTACTCAATTTAACTTCAATTATCATTTTAGCTAATTCAGGTCGTTCGTAAAAATAAAAAAAATCATGCTCACTTTATGTGTAATATGTTTGAGTTTATGTGTAATATATTTATAAAATATTTCAAGAGCTTACAAAAAAAAGTTGTTAAATAAGTTGTTGAAAAAGTTGTTCCAAGTACATTAAAAGATCATTCTGCAGATTCTCCATAACTGTATCTAGTATGCATATACATAATTTCTACACCATATGATAGTGCAACACAAAAATAAAATCAGACAATGTTCAACACGTTGGCTTGCCGCTCGCGGCGCTATCGGTATGCCCAACTACGTCGGCATATGCACACACCTCTTCTTATTTCTTTATAAGCTTGAGAGCGACTCACGGTGATCACATTGAACTTAACTAAATAAGATGTCAATCTTGGTTGTATTTATGACATATTGACATAGTTAATTTTAAATTATACCGGGTGTCCACAAAAGAAGTAAACAACTTTGTATGTCAATTTGACATAAACTGCGTGTCCGACATCGCTGCGGTTGATGACAATATTTCGGAAAACACTTCAAGTTTTTTCCACAAAGCTGACTGATGTCTACAATGCCAGCAATGTGGCAAAAGTCGCTGTTTAGTGAATTGTATAAAAATGGTTAATACGCTTACTGAAAAGTCTTTCTGTGCTTTGGAATTTGAAAAGACTCTATCTGCTACAACTGTTCAACGACGTTTTCGGACAAAATATTGTAAAACCCCTTTAAATAGAAAATCAAAATACGATTTGCATCGAAAATTCAAAAGGAGTGGTGTCTTGAGAAAAGGCTAGAGCTACGGAAGACCAGCGAAGTTTGATGCTCGTGTTCGGTAAGAATTAGACTTTAGAATTGATGTCTCCAGAGCAAGCCGTGGCTCACATATTGAGCACTTGTAATATACTGGAAAAACTTGAGGTTTTTATCTTTCTAACGATATTACTCTTTATAAATTAATAAAACTTCACTGTATTGTTTAAACAAAGTTGTTTACTTCTTTTGTGGACACCCGGTATTTTGACATCACACAAGATAGTTATTTCTTGATACCTCTAGCTCGGGCACCCTTTATATACACCAAATTTATTACATTTATAGTATTGTTGTTAATGACTCAAGATTCATATTTATTAACGTATTTGTTTGGTAAGTGCTAGCATAATTACAGATGTAGATGGCACATTTTTGTGAAGTTTTTACCGTGAAAATTAAACGCGAAGTTAAATCGGACACACAGCCTCTATTTCTCTGCATAAATGAAGTTTTGTGAATGAAACCTAGTAATTAATATCTAGTTTACACCAAGCGTTGTTGGTACTTTTTAAGATAAGTGCGAAGGGATGGGGAAAATACTAGCTGGGCATTAGAAATATCCGGAAAATGATAACTATACAAATTACCACCTTGTAAAATGTTGTACCATCTTGTAAATGCTTAACAAGATTATACACAACTAGCTTTCACCGGCATGTTTTGCAATACTAACTTGATAAATTTTTTACCCTTTAAGTGAGCTCGTCCGCTAAGCTCATCCGCCGCAAATCTATAATATCATATAGTATTTTATTACCAATCTTCCCTCAATAATTTAAATGAGACCAGCTTTTTACAAAATTAATATTACTTAAAGTAATCATATGTTGAAATACAAAATTTTGCTTTCATAAGAATTAACATGGTAACTTTGAAGACGTTTGGGGCGAAATCCTATGGAGGAATAGGGATAAAAAGTATCCTATATGGTCTTCCTGGCTCTAAGCTACCTTCCCGCCAATTTTCAGCCTAATCAGTTTAGCTGTTGTCGAGATATAAGGGGTTTAACTAACACGGTTTTCTATTATTTTAGAAAATATTGGGTTTTATTCACATTACCCACTAAGTAAAAAAGTAAATTTAGAAAATGATAATACAGTACTTAAAAGTTATACATTCTCAGTACAAAGGAAGAAATGTATTATTGACATTGCATATGTTCGTTATATAGCAAATTATTAGAATTCATAGGATTCGTTTCTTATTTTTATCTCAGATAGCCCGAACTCGAATAAAATAAAACTAACAGTTTCGCTGAGTTTTTCCATAAACGAAATACGCAGAACGTTATGGCCTTGTCAGTAATTGTACTCGTACTTGTATCTTAGTATAGATCCTTTGGTTTGGTAGCTTTTTCGGAGAATGAAGCTAAAACGTGGACTATAACTTTATTATCTATGAGTGGGCTCAACGTGTAAAACATCCAAACTGATTACTTTCACTGTAGAATGACGTAAAATTTACTAATGTCAGCACAGATCCCCCAGCCGTCATTAAAGTTTTGAATATTAAAAAATATGAAATAAATTAGAACACAATAAGCGAGTAGTGAAAAAATAATTTTCAAAGAACTGGTGTTAAAATAAACACAAATACGACCAGTGATTTGACATCGGAGTCTCGACAGGTCGATAGCGGCTAATCCCGCCAGTCACTCGGACAGGGACAAATGATTTGTTTCGCCGATAAAAAGCCTCTCGTTAACACTGATTGGTTTTCAACCTTCCGGTGTTGCCGTAGTAAGATTTAAACTTTTTGTTTAGATAATCGCTGGGAACATGTTTTAAAACACAGAAAAAAACTAGATGTAATCGAAAAGTTTTAGTTTTAGATGAACTTATTCTCAAATTATTTGTTGTCATTATTTTTATTTATAAAATATTGATTAATTGATTGCTATTTTTTAAAGCCGGAGGTTTTCTGAAGGTCTATCTCTAAGGAACACGCGTAAACTATGAAAGATATTTTTTTATATTTTCAAACTGAACCAGTAAACCTTATAGGATCTGGATAGTTTGAACTTACCTAATTAAACATTTTCCTCAATTAGAAACCTTCTTTCAGTCCCCAGCATAATAAATACATTGCAAAGTATATTGGTCAATTAAAGAATTTGGAAACAATTGTTCCGGTCCCTTGAGGTTCGAATTATGCTAGATAACCTAAAACTTTTAACTGAATAGCGTTGGACTAAGTAAAATTTTAACAGCCGAAAAAAAAAAACACGCTAAACCTAAACCAATTACAGCTCTCCCTCTACCAAACGTCTTGTAAAAGCGGAGTTATGGGAACAAAGTTCAATCCCCTCTATTCGGTGGTGTGATTAAGTCAAAGATCACATAACATTACTCGATTACTTGTCCTCTTCATCGTTGACCCTCTGGTGGAGGGAATGGATTGCGTCAATAAAAAATAATTAAAAAACTAACACACACTACATAAATGTACATCTATTATTTAAAATCATGGCAGCATGCAGCAAGCGGCACACATACTAACACAACTCCAGGTTGTCCTCCAGGAACTCAGGTATGCTATAATGCGGGCGCTCCATCAGCAGATTCTTGACTACCAGCTTACACTTCCGGTCATCAAGATTTCTAATTCCAAGCAGCAGCTTTTGAAGAATTTTATGGCTGATGTTGGGTATGAGTTTAGCGTTTTGCTGAGTCTCGCTAGCGGAACATCCACCTGGTGCCTACTTCTGGTATCATAGTGATGCAACTGGCCTCTAGTGCTCAACAGACGCACACTGCTCTTCAGTTGGGTGAGGCATGGTAAGATGTAGTTGCACACAATAGTCAGAATCCCCAGCCTAATGAAGATTGGTTTGCAGTGGTCTTTGTAACCGGCCCTGGTGATAGTGCAGAGAGCTGATTTCTGTATCTTGAGGATGTCGGCTACATCCGTTGCATGACCCCAGAGTTGAAGTCCATAGGAGATGTGGGAATGGAACATGGCGTATTAGACCATTACTAGGTTAGGTTCCGTCACGTATTCCCTCAATCGTCTCAGCAAAAAGTTCACGCGAGCAAGCCTCCCACAGACTAGGGCAGCGTGGTCTTGCCAGTCCAGTCAACTGTCCAGTTGGAAGCCTAGGAGTTTCATAGGGTTATTGTCACCCAACGGTGCTTTGGAGAGTGTCCAAATAAATTGTTGGGTCTTGGACTCATTGAGCTTCAATTTATTGGACAGAAACCAGGCCTGCGTCTCGCTACATTGGATCTCTGGAATTGGGTGTCCACAGGATCGGCAGGATCTGGTAAAGAATGTGGTGTCGTCAGCAAAGAGGGTGGATTCATTACTGTCGTCTACGTTATTTATTAGGACGAGGAACAGAAATAGTTCTAAGACCGAGCCTGGGGTACTCCGTGGGACACCACTACTTCATTGGAATCTGCTACAGCTATTGAGACTTTTTGGGTTCTACACCTGAGATATTCTTCAAACATGCATAGAACCCCCCCCCTCCCCCCCCCCACCGCAACACGCTAGCTTCCCCGGCAGGACTCCATGGGGAACGCAGTCAAAAGCTCGGCTCAGATCACAGAGGGTAAGTGCCACTGAGTACCCTGCCTCAAAAACCTCCCACACCTCACAAGTAATCCTAACTACAGCTGAAGTTGTTGAGCGGTGCCTACGAAAGCCATGCTGAGAGTCAATAAGAAGCTTATGGTCCTCGACATAGCCATAAATCTGATGTTTCATCACCGTCTCCAGTACTATGCCCAGTATTGGGAGGATAGATATAGGCCTGTAGCTTGAGACCTTACTCCTATCACCTTTCTTGTAGATTGGAACTGTTCTAGTTTTGTGCAACTTCAGCACAGTTAGTGGATGAGCAACTTCAGCTCATCCGTAAAAATGCCGATTTTGAGACAGGCGTTTATCACCTTGGTCAGAGGAACGGCAATGATCCCTGCGACTTCCTTCAGCATGCAGGACGTCCAGCCATAACAATCACGACTAAAGCTGTTCTTAAAGCCTGCAATGAGATCTCTAATGTAATTGACCCTACCGGACCCCCCTTGGTGAAAGAGCAGTGCAGGTTTCGGGTTTTCACACGCAGGGCAGCAACTGAGTCGAAGGGCCCCTCTGGGATACCCTGAAATGTAGATTCAACAGATGATATGAAATAATCATTGAACTCGTCCGGACTGGCTTGGCACGAAATTTTTCGTTCGCTCCCCCTGACACCGTTCACAATGCTCCAGGCAGCTTTGCATTTGTTATGGGCCAACTCGATAAGCTGAACATTTGCCAGTCTTTTTGCTTTCTCAACCTTCTTGTTGTATTGCCTCTTGAGAGCCTGGTACTCCTGAGTGTCTCCTCTTTCACGCAACATCAGCATTAAGTCTCTCATGCGCCCAAGCTCTGGCGTATACCAATCGCATGCCAAAGACCGAGATTTTGAGGTTTTGAGTTTTTCATCTTACCTTTTCCCTGTATCACCCTGACAGGAAAACACAGGTCAAAGGTGTCTTGCAGTTTGCTGAAAGAGCTTTTCAACCAAACACACTTGTCACTCAAATTAAAGATGTTATCCCAACTTACCGCGCTTAGTCGATCCTTGAGATGGAGTAGGGCCTCAGGTCTTGATAAGTTGGGACTGAATTGAAAATAATACTCAGCATGTCAATGACAAATAAAAGAAGTACTCACCGAGGGCATGCGAACTTCCATAATCACATCACCATGATCGGAGACCATCGGTGCCAGAACCTTGGTGGTTTAACTCTCCTTGGGCAGAGTAGTTGGGATGTTGTCAATGCTCGATTCATCTCTGGTTGGAACAGTGTTTGTTATAAAACATTTACACTGTTTTACAATACACTTGAATAATTTTTCTTCACTGGAGTTGGACAAGACGTTAACATTAAAATCTCCACATACAAGTACCTTACGATACACAGATGACAGGTGCAGCAGCCACTTATCCAACACTTCACAAAAATCTTCAAATAAGATACTTATGGGTGACCTGTAGATAGTTGCTATGACTAGGTCAAAATCAGTCAGTCAATTCGCAACAATATCACAAATCAGAGTAACTACAAAGTTACTCAGGTCAACAATGGAAAAATTCATGTCTTTTCCCACATACAGGGAAGAGCCTCCATTTTTCAGGCTACTAATGCAGAAACTAGAAGCAAGTACTAGGCTACCAATTTTGTCATAATATTCTACTAAGACCAATGGATGGAGCACGCCAGGCACGAGCTGAGGTACGAGTAATTCACTGGCCTACGACAAGATGGCGGCTGCCGGCCGTGACTCAAAGTATATCCGGCAGTGAGCGCTAAACTGTGTTAGACGGTATATTTTTACTGTCAATTCAGAACGGACAACATATTACAAACCGTACCACTTCACTGATAAATTTTATACTAAATTTTAAATAATGCAGTCAACATCTTAATTGCTTAAGCAAACAATAATAAACGACCGCCACACATTTAAAGCCTCCAAATCTAACCAGCTTTAACTATTATTACGGTTATTATTTATGTTTTTTTATACAGAAATACTGTACGAAATCGCAAAAGTTGTGATTGAAGTTATTTCTTAAATAATATAGCAAAAAATTGTAATAATAAGCACATGAAGTGAAACCTTCCAAAAATAAAAAATAAGGCATCACCTAATAAAAATAAAAAAATCTTGGCCCAGTAAAATATTCCTACTTGTATTACAGGGTTTTCATTACAGACCTCTGGTAATAAAGCTAGTTTATATTTGATATTTTTTTATTTGAAACTGTGCGGGAAGGTTATTAATCAGATTTTAATAATAAAAATATCACGACCTCATTTTTTTCTCAATAATTTTTACTGTTTATTAATGCCGTTCCATTGGTACCAAATCAACTATGGTTGAAAAATTATGCACAAAACTGTAAAATTATAAACCACAGTTTTTTATCAGAAGTGGGACTATATGCAGTCTGCGAGCACGGGACGGTGGTCGCGGGGTGGCAAAAAACCCTCTCGTATAGATTAATTTTCCAACCGAACGACAGCAGTTAATTAAAAAAATATTATTCAGAAAATTTCACTCTTTGGTTACAAAATCCACTGTTTTTAAACTTACTTGACAAAAAAAATAGTAGATGACCACCTCTTTTATGTCACATTTTTAAACCCATTTAGAAGAACTGTATCAATTTTATTTTAATAATAAAAATAGAAATCATTTGTTACTAAACTTTTAATTAGAACTTCAAGACTTATTGACTTCACTCATACAAAGTTGCAACAGAACTTTTATTCTACATTGGTTTAATGTCTAGTTATTTGTAAACGGAAAATTGAGTTTTTTGCGCCAATCACAGCGAATTTTGCGTGTGTTGCCTAAGACAAGATGGCCGACCGTGCTTCACTCGTTGTAAAGCTAGTTAGATGGGCGTGCTCCATCAATTGATCTTATGCGATCGTTGGATTTAGTGTATGGTCAATATTACACATTACTTTAAAACTATATTTAAATTATAAAAGTACTGATATTGTAGATATTACAAGGTATTCGTATTTTAAATAGTGGGACATATTACTTTATGTTATATTTAGGATATGTTTTTGATCATAAAAATACTAAGCGTACTGTACTTCAAAGTTAACACTTTTTCAACTTCCCTCTCCTTCAAGCTTGCCCTTCACGATTAACGTAATGACAAGATCTGTGGTCACAGAGCGATGTATAATTACACCCTAAAACCCGTTCGGATTGAATGGTAGTGAAATGCTTCCCCACTTTGGATTTTCATACAAAGTTACATCATGAAACACACTCCGTCGGGCCTTTGAAGTGCCAACTTAGACTAATGAAGTGGTCACAGCCCTACTCTCAAGGGTACGTTGATCCACGGCTTTCCTAGTAATACATTTACTCCCTCCGTAGCGTAAGTGCAATACTACATTTACATCGTTTCATATGTTTCGTAAGGTTTAAATCCCAAACATTATTACTAATTTCGCGGTCTAAACAGCAATCCTTTGTGTTCAGATGCGAACATTTGTTCCGCCCCTCTGTCCTCGGGGCATCATCAGCGCATACTGCCACAAACATTAATCAATCGTATAAACTCAGTTAAATTTTAATTGCTGCGTTACATGTTAGTGAAAATGAGCCACAGCACGGAGGTGCCTTATAGTGACTTGTATTCTCGATGCACCTGGACTTTCCACGAAATATTCAGGGTGAGTTTCTTAAAGTGATCCAATAGCTAACTTTTTCATTCCATATCTGACCGTATACTTCTTATGGGAGACCTCCTTTACTTTTTTTATTTTGTTTACAGTTATGTATTTCACTTTTCTAAATTTCCCTCAATTTTTCCAATGTGGCGGCCAACTTTAAAATTTGTTATAGAACACCCTACATTTTGTGGTGTTTTGAAAATGCCATTTTTAGACTTTTTTTATTCTTTGCCATTTTTCTCTAAACCTGGTTAGGGAGCTAGAGGCAATAAAGTTCATATTCAGTTCCGTAAGAATAACATGGAGCAAACTTTATCTGCCCATATCGCTGAAAATATTGATTAAAATAAAAATGTCTTTAATTGATATTTTAAGAAAATTACACTCATAAAAACTATCATTTACGCTTAAACTAACTTCTTGCCAACTAGCAGGCAAGAAATTGTTTGTAATACATCAATTTAAGACATTTTAATTCTTGAGTAATTTTTATTTTACTCAATGGTTTCGGAGATATTGGTAGATAAAGTTTGCCACATGTTATTCTTATGGGACTAAAAATTAACTTAAATTGCCTAATCGTTAGGTTTAGGGAAAAATGGCAAAGAATAAAATAGTCTCAAAATGACATAGAAATTTCAATTACAAAATAAAATTTAGGGTGTTCCATAAGAAGTTTTTAAGTTGGCCACCATTTAAAAAAAAATGGAGGGAAATTTTGAAAAGTGAAAGAGATACCTGAAAGCAAAATAAAAAAGTAAAGAAGTCCCCCATAAGAAGTATACTATCAGAAATAGAATAAAAAAAGTTAGCTATTGGATCACTTTAAGAAACTCACCCGGTATAAATCTCTGTTTTATGGTGTGATTGGCATTAGACAAAATGATTCAATCAATTTTTTATTGTATAATACAAGTTGAGTTCTTAAAATACGATTATTTGTTTGTCATCCTAACTTTAAGTAGAAAATGTATTTTTAAAATTATAATCATGTTTATAAGGGTTAATCATGTAATTAAGGCTTCCAATGTTTAATTTCAATTTTATAAATTATTTTATTAATTTTACTATAAACATGATTTATTTTCTTAGGTATATACATCATTTTAAAGTTTAATATTTTTGTTATTTTTCTTTGCTATGGCCGTTTATACCAGAGAACTTTTACATACGATACTCCAAAGTTTGTATAATCATGTCGTATTATTTTGTCCCCAACTCCATAAGGCATCAAGTAACCCCTTCCTCACTCACATCGTTTGTTAGTCTCCCACTTTGGCGGCACTAAAGCGCCTGTATGGATTTTCTTACTACGCAATAGCTGTTGGAGTTTATTGCTGTTCCAGGACGCATTAAGTCGACCAACGAGCACTTTACTGCCCCAAAAGATGGTTTCTATGACTCTCTCAGAAGATTTTGTTTGTTTGTTGTTTGTCGTGAAAATGACGAACTGTATTTCAGGTGGTCATGACCACTCAAGCATGTCCAGTGTCATTGCGTCGGCTATGTGCCAACTTAATCCTGTCAGGTTTTAAACCCAAGAACTTGTTTTCACGGGTGCTACGCCACGATGGATCTGACCTACTCCCGATAGTAGAACCAACAGCTGATGGTTATGAAGCCGTCTACTATATGATTATGGCTAGAGGATGCACATAGTAAAGCCTGTCAATGCCCAGAACTCTGCATACATAGACCGTCGATGGAAAGCTGCTCTGGCATTACTGGATGTTGCCGACGCAATGGAGCCCACCCAAAAAGCAGCATGCAATGAGAGGATCCAAACATATTCACCACTGCCCCTGATGTTGCAGCGTATCTCACAAGTTCTCCAAACTGTATTCTATAACGATGGCCCGAAGCAGTGAAATCGAAACAATGAGGAACTTTTAGAAATCCACCAGTATAGTGCCCACAATCCCAGTCAGAATACTAAAGAGGGCAATAAAAGATATTGCCTCGCTTCCCCAGATAACAGAGGCCACATTCACTGAGATACAGGCCATGGGCATGGTAGAGCGGGGAACAACACTCGAGCATCTAAAGACGGAGGCACGTAGACTGCAGACAAAAAGGGCACGAGCAAGAAGAGACTCGTGAAGCAAAAGTGAAGACGAAGGAGACAGGGGCGAGCAAGGAAGAGAAGGGAAGACAGGAGATGAGAGAAACAGGGGCGTTTCTAGTGGTCGGGTGCGCTTCCGCGGGGGGTGCGATTCGTGGCCAAAAAATTAAAAAAAAAATACTTTCCTGTATCTTATTTTTCCAAGTCATTATTGAATTGAATTAAAAGTAAGTTTGATTAAAATATACAGGGTGTTTGGTAGTCAGTGTCAAAATTTTTAAGGGGTTATGATACATGTAAAATGCAACAAGAATACGCAGTTTAGACAATTACATCTCACACCACCTTTCAGTAGCAGTCATATTTCAACTTTTTGAAGTTTCTCGACATTCCCCAATAAATTCTCATTTTTATCACCAATTATCAAACTTACTTGCACTTTTTATGACACTTTTAGAAAGTGGACAAAATTTCCTAAAAGAATAAGTGCACTTTGTTCCAATTAAGCCCTCTTTAAGCCTTGTAAAATATACCTGGAAATAAAAACGAAGAAAAGTATTACTTGCTGCAGAAATTTTTTGTATGCTTAAATCTACAACCCGTCAGATTTCAACAAAACTTCCCCGAATTCTGAGCTTTAAAATTATTTACTATAATTTATGTACTATAAATTATGTATGTAAATTATGTAGTGGCAGTTCCTATTTGCCTAAGGGGCGACAATCGGCGTTAAACATAAGTATAGACCGATTTTCCATTAAATAATTATCATTGATGGAAGTGATCACACGATAAACAGGGTGACAATTCAATCCGGATATCATTTAATAATTTTTACACCACAACAGATAAAAACACGAACTTTACAAATCATCACTGATCATAATAACATACTTATCTGTGCCCAACCTTTAGGATCTCCACTAGGATCAACCACTAGTCAGTCCAAAATCTTAAACAGTAGCAAAATAGTTCTCCATATGGTACCATTATATCGTTAAACTTGACCATTACCTTCAGGATTATATGGCGTAGTTCTACTACCGCGTGCATGCAAGAAGGAAACAAGCTCTCGAGATAAGAACGACGACCCTCTATCTGAATGTATAAAGCTTGGTGTGCCAAAAATTGAAAACAAATGACAGAGACATTTAATAACAGAAGAGGAACTTGTGTTTTTACAGGGGAATCGGGAATATTCGTCAATTATCGTCAGTAAATAATGATTACTTGTACTGGATGGAATAGGATCTTTAAAGTCAATGTTAAAACGCTCAAATGGCATTGTAGCTTTTATCAAATGTTGATTGGCTGGTTTGTAAAGACGTAGTTTGATCTCTGCACATATTGGACAGGACGAAGTCATACTCTTGACATCTTGAAGAGAGTATGGGAGATTTTTACTCCGGATCCAATGGAACATCCAAGTCATTCCAGGACGACTGAGAGCTTGATGTAACTCAAATAAGTTGTTGTTAGTTGTAGAAGCGCTTATTCTTGAAAGAGTATCAGCAACTACATTTTCATTTCCTGGCCCGTACGTAATATCAAAACTGTAACATGACATTTCTAAACGCCATCGCAATAACTTATCGTTCTTTATCTTACTTGAATGTTTCATGTCAAAAATGAATGAAAGTGCTTGTTGGTCAGTTATTAATCTGAAATGTTGACGTATAAGAAAGTGTTTCCACGTTCGCAGTGCTTCGACAATAGCACACGCCTCTTTTTCTATTGCTGAGTGTCTTCTTTCACATTCAGAGAGACTTCTTGAGAAGAAAGCATCAGGACGTCCATCTTGACTTAGAGTAGCAGCAATTGCAAATTCCGATGCATCGGTTTCCACCAATAGTAGGCTGTTAGGATCAACAGTAGTTAACAGGGAGTTAGCAATGTCCTCCTTCAACTTTTCAAATGCATCCCTAGCTGCCTGGGGTAGTGGGAAGGTATGACAGCTTACCAAATGTTGTATCTTGTCTGAAAACTTTGGTATCCACTTTAAATAGTGTGCAAACATACCAACAATGCGTTTCAAAGCGGTTGCGTTTTTGGAAAGAGGCAACTCTAACAGAGGTTTCAGTCTCTCTGGGTCTGGTCTCATAGTTTTATTACATATCAAATAACCCAAAAGTCGAATTTAACTCAGGGAAATCTTACACTTGCTATCATTTAAAGTTAGATTGTATTTCTGAGCTACATCAAGGAATCGCTTTAAATTTAAATAGTGTTCGATTTTAGTGTTTCCACATATAGTTATGTCATCAAGATACTCTGACATCGAGATAATCTGTACACTCCTTCAAGGTTTTCTTTAGATATTATCGAATCTATTACCCGTTGAAAACAAGCGACGCCGTTGGTGACTCCTTATAGACTTATATAGTTTACCGTTTGCCTCAAAGGCTGTACATGGTCTTTCCAGACCTTACAGAAATAGGTATTTGATGGTAAACTGATTTAAAATCAATAGTGCTAAAAACAGTGTACTTTGCGTCTTTGCTAACTATATCACCAATTCTAGGCAGAGGGTAGGCGTCAAGAATAGTGAATTTATTCATTGTTTGTGAGGAATCAATGACTAGGCGTTTCTTATGATTTTCATTTTGAGTGACTAAAGGCTGTGCTCGCCAGGGAGAGTTGCTTTCTTAAATAATACCTTCAGAAAGCATTGTTTGTACTTCATTAGCAATGACATGTGAGTCTTTTTCTGAAAATCGGTGACTTTTAGTAGCAATAGGTTTTATATTTGGGGCTAGATTGCCAAACAGTTTAGGAGATTCAACTTCGGATGGTATTAAACTACATATAGAAAGAGATGGCCTGGGTCCTCCAAAAGATACATCCACATGACAATGATATTTCATTGGATCATGACCTGACAATACATCATAAATGTGGTAGAATTGTTAATTTAATACCATTGTATGTATGACCCTGTATATTCAAATCTACTAAGACGTAGCCTAGTGATTTAGAAGTGAGAGATGTGGTTGCCAACTAGACTCTAAATCCCCCAGGGAACACTTTGATATGTTTTTAGACAAAATCGTAGTTAATTTAACTATCAGAACTACCAGTATCGATCAATGAGTTGGCATTTTTTGTATTGATTTTGACTAAAACAACAGTTTTTGATAGACTAGCTGGAGCTGCAGCAATTATACTGGCTGATGTAGAATCTGTTGAAAACTCAAGAAAAGCAGATATTGTTTTTTTAGTGGTGTCATGCTCTTATTAGATTTAGACATACAGACCTTTGAAAAATGTGCTTTTTTGTTGTAACTGCTACTAATTTTTTCTCTAGCGGGACAAATGGATCTAGATTGACGACTGTTTCCACAAAAGTAACACCTTGACTGGACTGCTCGACCAAATGAAGAAAATATTCCAGTGTTGTATTCCTCAGCATTCTTTTGGGCCATTTTCTGGCCCAAAAGAAATTAAATTAAATTAAATTCAAAAAGAAATTAAAAGAAAGTAAATTTCTGTTTTCTAAAAGTGTTTGTCTTATGGAAGGAGACAACAAACCATTGATGAAAGCATCTCTTACATAATCATTTCGATTTTGCTCAGCAGTTACATTTTTAAATTCGCAGTCCTTGCTTAATGATTTCAAAGCTTGGACATACTGTTGAATTGGTTCGTATACTTACTGTTCTCGGATTGCTAGCTTATGTCTGGCAAAAATAATGTTCTGTGACTTAGAATATACTTAATTCAGGATTCTAATTGCTTCTTCGTACGTTGAGCACTCTCCGATAAGTTTATATGCTGTATAAGATATGCAATTGATTAAAACCATCAAAACATCGTCATCTGAAACATTTGTTACATCAATAAAGTTTTCAAACATTTTAAGCCAATGATTCCATTCTTTTTAGCAGTTTTAGAGTCTGGGTCTATGTCGAGTTTCTGAGGTATAATTAGCTTTTCCATTTTATTTTTAAACTAGAATAAATTGTTGTGAGAATAAAACTATTAAACCTTTTTAAACTAAGGCTTTATTCTAGTTAAATCCCAGCATTACAAGAAAACAAAGAAAACAACAATAATCTGAAATAACATAGTCAGTTGTTAGTAAATGAAATAATCAGTATGATTCATCACATAAGCATAGGTTGATATGCACATCAAATTAAAGGCCTGGTTTGTCATACTTTAATGCCAGAAACCGCACTTCAAATGGTTGACCGAGTCGGAAATGGCTGACAATTAAACTTTCAATTAAAATCATTTAACAAAAACTCTATGCAATATCTTCAGACATATTCAACCTTTAAGGTGTGGTTTGTGGCATCTTTAAATTTTAAGGTGGTTAATGTTTTGTATGATTGGAGAAAACCCAATGAAGTTTTCTTTAAGAATTCATTGGCTAAGACCTTTGAATGAAGGAAAGGTCACTTATAGTACATCATTTTAAAGCGTAGAATATGGGAGAGTTTTTGTGAAAATTGACAGTTTGTAGCATGAAGTATAAAAACATTCTTCAGCAAGTTAGAATGCCTTTTTTCTCTATTTTCCAAATTTTTCTTTTCAAGTATATTTAATATGGATTTAAGAGGACCTAATTGGGGAAAACTACAATTATCCTAAAAGGATATAGTGTATAAATTCTAATAATGTCATAAAAAGTGCCAATAAGTTTAGTTAATGATGAGAAAAACGAGACTTTGTAGGGAAATATCGAGCAATTTCAAAAAGTTGAAAAAATTACTGTTACTGGAAGGAGGAGCGAGATATAATTTCCTAATATGCGAGTTCTTGTTGCATTTTACATGCATAATAACCCCTGAAAAATTTTGACACTGACTACCCAACACCCTGTATATTATTATTAATATTATTTACAAAAAGTTTTGTTAATCTATTAAATACTGTAAAAATCACGACTTGAAGGATAAAATTTTACTATAAAGTTAAGGTATTTTTGTAATGGTTTAGTAGGTAAAAAATACAGGTTTATTGAAGCACTTTTTGGTTTCCGCCGCACGGTTCCCCTGTTTTTTGCCGGGACGTCCACGATTTTCACCCATTGAATGCGCGGTCCAGTATACTTAGTCCGAGGTTCAGCCAAGCAACGAGAAGAGAAAATGTGTTAACAATAAAAACAAATGAAATATTTTCTTGTTTAATTGTTATAAGCCTTCTTACTATCATGGAACCTTGTTAGTATTGAGAAATAGTTTTTTATTGGACTTTTTTATTGGATGGAATTGGATTTTTCATTAAGTTAGTAATTGTTATCATTCCAATGTTTTGTACATCTTGTTGAACTCCTTGATTGTCATTGGGCATTGCCTGTAGCAAGTAAATAAATAAACAATAATATGTGTAATTATTTCTGATCGTGTAAACATTTCACTTCTGATGTTTTTACTTCACTTAAAAGCAAAGAAACTTGTCTCGACGGATTTATATTGTTAAACAGAAATATTGGTTGACGGAACAGTTATTGGATGCTCCGATTTGTTGGATTGCTGTTCCTCCAACCGAACACAGCCTTAAGTTGACTTAGGGGCCAGTGGTGTGGAACATGTGTCTCAAGTCCTGGGCAACACAACCAAAAACTTTCCACAATGTTTTTTCTATTTTTTATGTATGATCATTGTAATACAGCATGCTTGTACACATAGTTAAGTAGTTGATTCACACTTAGAATATATTAAATCATGATAAAAATGTATATAAAGAGTCATTAAATATAAATAGTTCATTCTTCAAACAGTTATGATTTTAACTTCATTTGACGGGAGTGTTGTAAAGCTCTTACTTTGTCCTCGTACATGTTATCTCTCTGTAGGTCTTATTTTTTTAATGGATGAATTGGAGATTAAACAACAGGTGTTTGTAATAATAACAAAAGTTTATAGTCCTTAGTAGTTAGAGTTCGTTTAAAAGCCCTTTCAGTAAGAAGCCTAGAACGCGCCTCGCAATTCTTTGTTGGCATAAAAAAAAATAAAATAAAAAATAAAACTAAATGAATACAAACGTAGGGCAAATGGTAACCTTGAATTGCAATTGTAACTGCAAATAGGGTCAGAGCAGTTCTTTCGCAACAGTGGGTTTATCTGCATCGGGATTTTAGTGGACGACGCATCGACAATTTGTCGGAGTATGAATGAAAATGTTATGATGTTTTTATTTGAATTGTTTTAAATGGTATAATTTTAGTACTCAGATAAATAATTTCTATTAAATTCTATTCGGTATGTTTTCATGACAGATTGTATCGTGTCTGTTAATTGTTTCTTTCACTCTTCACTATCAATAATAATAAAATTTTGTTTAAATATGCACATTTCCGCTTCTTATCTGAAAATATTTTGGACAGACAACATACGGTAAACAACTTTTAGCGAAATTAATCGTATCTTAAATTTATGTGCCATCAAAACGTATGTTAGTTTATCTTGTCTAACACATTAGGTACCATTAGGTACTTTTTAAATAGCGTACATGTGAAATAGGCTTCTTTCGTTTTGTGTTTTATTTTATCTTTAAATTTTGAGGTTTCTAAGTTTAAGGTCTCTTTCAACTATCTTTATAAATAGTATATATATATATATATATATATATATATATAAACTCCCTTGTGAAATACAACTGCGTTTCGTACGTGTTTTCTTAGTTTTAACTAACTGTCAAATTGCTTATTTACATAATTTTTGTGTTATTTGTATGGTGTTTCCACAATTCTTACGTTTAGCAGTAAAAAGTAGTTTTTTTCTTATTCCAAACTCAGTATGATCTTTTCCTATCTTCTATAATTTCCCATTAAAGCGTAGAATCACAACTGAAGCGAGTCTTTGTTCAAATATAGTTCTATTGCTTTCTATCTTTAGAAAAGCTTTGTAATATTCTCGGCTTTTAATTTTAAAGTTCGATTGTTACATCCATGTTACTATCCTTGTTTCTTACTTTGCGTTATAGACCAAATCTCACAAAGTGGGATAATTATAAGTATAAATAGATACATGTTGTGACCGGCGAGTAAATTGGCAGGCGAGGTATAAAAAGAGTTAAATAGTATTCAAGGGCAATTTCTTTCTTCAACAGGGGGACGCTTCAGCGTCGCTCTGAACATTATACCTCTCCAAATTTCTTTTCAAGCTATATAAGAGTCGTGTTTTTTTCTAACTTGAAATAACACTATATATTCTTTCTACATAGCACTATGCGTACAAGGTGGGTGGTCATTGTCAAAATATTTACCGTAATGGGTTATTATGCATGAAAAATGAAACAAAATACGAAGTTCAGCCAGTTATCTCTAAATCAACCGTCCAGAAAAAAGTATTTTTATATTTTAAAATTTCTTGGCTTTGCCAATAAAAATCTCATGTTTTCTCAACTTTTACAAAACGTATTAGAAATTTGTAATTTTTTTATTTAATACACACAATTTTCTCCCAGGGCAAGTAGAATTTTCAGTAGCCAAGCCTCCTTAAAGCGCTATAAAATATTTTGGAAAATTAGTAAAAAGTTTGTTACAAATAAAAAAATATTTTCTTATACCATAAATTAGAGTTCTTGTTGAATTTCCCACCGAAATGCAACAGCTACAGAACAAAGGAGGGCTTGGGATTAAGACGGTATCAATAGTTTGCGCTCATAGCCACACAGGATGACCTCCTTTCTGAAGGGAAGATTTCCCCATAAATGCCTTTTTACCTTTTTTACTTAGTTCACCGCTCCCAAGACAACACCGTATGACTTGATTGTGCATAAGAATAGATAGCAATTGTAAAAACGTTATGGTAGATAGGATTTGTTACGGCAAATTGCCTCCATTGATTTCTCTAATAACTTTAAAAGGGCTCTTTAACGTCTTTTTAAAGATGGACATCGAGATAAATAGCATTCCCTACTAATTTACATTACTATTTATTTTTAAACGTGATTTATTTTTCATTAAATTAAACGTTATATATATATATATATATATATATATATATATATATATATATATATATATATATATATATATATATATATATATTATAAATAACCATCGGCATAAACGTAAACAAAAATTTATGAATGCATCGAGTAAACATAATCTATACTTATTTAATACGCTAAGGGCTTTTTTGTGTTGAGAACTCCTCCCACAATTTTCAACCGATTTTCAAGTTTTTTAAGTCGTTTTATAGGGCTTGGTCTGTAGTTGTTTCCGCCAAAAACTGATGAGAATCGGACTGAAAATAAAAGCGCTATTCACCATTGAAATCTCAAAATTTCCCATTTAAATAACATTGGGATTGAATAAAGCATTTGAAACATCTTTTAATAATCGGCTGCTGTAAATAAATGTAGTTTTGTTAGATTAAAGAAATTCACAATACTGGATTGGTTGGATGACATTGATTTATAGCTAAAATAACGGTATTGTATTAAAATAATTTGCTCGATTTCGAGCAATACGTATACCATAGTCCGTTTTTTTAAACATGATCCTTCTCGAGAAAATTGGGGTGGGGGAGGGGTTTAAACTGTAAACAAAAAATTTAAACTGTCAACAACACATTTAAACTCGTGACAAACGTGTGTCGAGTATCAGATTTCCTCAAATAACGTTTTAAATAAGTTATAATACCTTTCAGTAACTCCTAGTCAGCTGTTATATTTTAAGCCAAACCTATTTCTTGTTAAAAAATAACAGTTCTAAAGTAAACTGATTACAAAACAACTGCTACCAATAATATTGTAAAACTGATACACATTATATTGTGATGTAAAATTACCATCTGGTATGCAACAGTGAAATAAAACAAAAACAACAAAAAAACCAACAAAAAACCAAAAGGCTTCAGCCAATGGGATAGTAGCAAGTATAAACAAACCCCCTCCACCATCTCTCCCACGAAGGATCAGGTTTTAAAAAACTGACTATAGTTTTGTTTATTTTGCCTTGACAAACTATAATAATGGAGCGAAATAAATGTCTATTGTATATCAAACAATACTTGGACATCACATTTTAATTTTTTCGTTAAAAATAATAAAAACGATTGATATAAATACTTTGTTCCATTACTTTTTGTCCTTACTGGCCAGGTCATAAATATGTCACCCCCTTCCTCTAGCCACAACCATGTCAGCAGCAGAATTCCAGACCCCCCTCCCAAAACTGTGGGAAAACAAACAACTTCCAACACTTTGATTAAATTACTGCTATCGAATGCATACATGTGTTCTCCCTAAAACATTTCTCTTTCGAACGCTAACTAATAATTTTAAAATAGTATTTCCGTGTTTCAAAATAAGTTGAAGTTTTTTTTACCTTTTAGAAATATATATTGAGCACAATATTTGAAAATTCGTTTAAGTTTACTGAAAAGAGTTACTACAGTTATATAACAATTTCATTTTCCAGAGTATACCCTAAAAATTGATTTCTCTTTAGTTAACCAATTTTTATTTTCAATTTAAAAGTAAAATATATCCAATTCACCCAATCATCATATTATTATTATCATATTATTTCATCCAATCTTTAAATAACAATTATCAATCTTTATCTATTTGAACTTCTGATGAAAATATCATATATTATTTTATTTTCCTAGTTGTTGCGATTCTTTCCCTGTTGTTCTTTTATTTTATTATAATTGGATTGTTCGGTCCGTCCGCATTACGTTGAATATAGTTCTTGTCACTCATGTATTTACATAATATATAATTCTTTTTTTGTATTTTTTTTTTTTTTAAGTTGGTAAACCTCTTATTTACTCACTTTGCCATATAGACTATTGATCTGCGAGTGGATCGTATTTATTTTAATTTTATTTTGTGTCTACGCCAAAGGCATTTTTAACGTTTTGACGTGGGACGGACCAAACCGCAGTCATGTTACTTTCTAACATCGACCAGTCGTTATAAAGCATCATTAATTAATAACTCGATGACAAATGGCAACTGGGTCCTGTATCGAACCTTTAAAAAGCTACTAACTTTTCTCAGGATCGAACCGGCAACCTTTGGATTTAAAGGCGAGCATTTAAGCCACTCATCTACACAGCCAATTCAGTTTAGTGTACTAGACAAAGTAAGGGGGTGAACCGATATAGTACATGTAAATGGGAATTATTTGCCTGGCAGAACGCAGATTCGAACCCACGACATCGCTGCCATGATCCTGAAGTCCGATGCGCTAACCACTACGCCACCGACTCACTCACACAGACATTTGATTGACTTTTGCTTTTGGGCGGCTCAAGGCCAAACTAAAAAATGAATTATGTCAGCCAATGCTTTGCCAACCGTTCTCTAATGAATTTTTCCGCATTATTTTACCATGTTATCATCATTTACTTTTTGATATGCTCATTCTATAAGATTCGGAATAGCCATAGCTGAGACCTTATGGTATGTCGGTTTCTTTTAACGTGCGAACCTTTTATTATCATATTAGATCTTCTTGGTATTTTTATATTAGCCTCCTTCAGCCAATCAGTTGATAAAATTGTCTTTTTGTTGCAGACGCCCTCTCAGCATTATACCGCAAATATGTTCCATTAAGAAAAAAATTTAAACTTGGGTGATCAATTTTTATTTGCCTGATATGCTATTTGTACATCATTTTTATAAAGTTCTTTAAAAGTTGGAAACACCATTTGACACAATTCTTTTGCACATACAATATGCTTTTCATCGGAGACTTATTATCTCGGAGAATCTCAACAATATTCAGTTGAGCATGCCTCCCGTATTTGATGATTTATATGCGACAACGGGTTTAAACTTGCATCCTGTGGCTGTCGGCTCGCTCTTGTCTAATATTTATAGACTTTAAAATGTAAACCAAATCTATGTCCAATTTAAGTAGGTTATTCTTCATGGATTATAGAACCGTACCCTTACTATTTCAAATTACAATATTCAATTGATTTATACCGGATGTCTACAAAGTAGGGGGCGGTTTAAATATTTTATTATTTGTTGTTGTATCTATATTGTATAAAATTGAAGGAAGAGAAAGGAATTTTTCTATTCGAATTTTTTCTTTGCTCTTACAGTTTTTTGTGAGGGTCCCTAAATTAGCTCGGAATTAATAAAAAAATATTTCTTCCTTCTTCTATGGTAACATCGCTGGAGTAACAGACTCGACGAATTAAACGCTCTGTCAAAGGTGCATAACATCCTGCAGTTATTTGGAGTACTCCATGTTGTAATATAACCCAAAAAAATAATTAACCAATGGCTTCGAGTGGTGGTCATGAAATCCATCGCAATTCATCTGTTTCCAAACTTGTAATTGAGAAATTAATGTACAAGGAGGATGATCCACATCTTGATGAAAGAAAAACAAGAATACTTCTGCTTTAATTTCCATCAACAGTAAAAATGCATTTATGTATAATGAGATAATCCAAGATTTTACACATATTTGGCATAGAAACGTTGGTTGAATCCCCACAAATGTTATTCAAAAAGAGCAAAAATTCTATTCATTATTTAAGAACGGCGCGCCAATTAACGAGCAAAATTGCCTAGTGTCCATCAATGTAATGTGATTTTTAACTGTCTATTACAATAATAAGGATACTAAATTATCCAAGTGCTGAAAGTGGCAAAGACCAATATAACATTCACATTCAATTGGGTAATTGAGACAATAAAATACAAACAACCACTGTGTATGGAACATCAAAATTCACGCTGCATATAAATCATCTCGTTACGTGGCGTTTCGCAAATTCTATGCCAACTCACTAAAAGGAAAATGCTATAAAATAATGTTTGATTTCCTGGAAAAATAAAATATTAAGCAAAGCATTATTTAATCAAATTTTGTATTTACAAATAGTTGTTTGAGAAATCATGCACGCCAGTCAATTTTTATAAATATTACAAAGTATAAATATTACAGTTTTTTCTTTTTCATCAAATATTATTTTTATCATTAAAAAATCTTTTATTAAATAAACAACATAACAAATTTGGAAATTATTTTTAGACATTTTTAATGATATTTTTAGAATAATTTTATTTTATAACATTTTCCATTGTAGTCTAATGTATGTATGCATTTTCGTATTTTTTTTTTCAAATAACTTCGTTATGGGATGAAAAATTATACATGATGTCCCTGAACTCTCCACCGACCTCTATTATTTCTGACCTAAAGACAACTCAAAATATCATATTTTAAAAGTCCAAAACTCCATAGTTAACCATACAGCTGCCATTTTGTACTTTAAAGAATAATAACTATGGAGTTTTGGAAATTTTAAATATGATATTTTGGCTTATATTTATGTCAGTAATACCTCAAGAGGTCGGTAGAGAGTTTAGGGACACCCTGTATATGTACAGTTTCTATGCTAAGAGTCTAATTTCGTTAAACCTTTATTTTAAAATTGACAATCTTGATGTAAAAACCAAAGATTTTTTCTGAAAACAGCAAATTAGGTGGAGCTCAAGCATAAACATTTGGTTTTCATATTGTAGCCGAATACTTGTACATAGTATAATTTTTAAAGATGTCTTTTTCGTAATATTGGTTATTATGATTGTTTTAATAAATACAAATATAATAAAACAACGAACAATTACCGTAGCGTATAATTTGTTGATATTAAATTAAATAAAACAATGCGAACAAATTCATGAAAAATACAAACAATAATTAAAGCACCTGATGACAGTACAAGTAAAACCACATATTGACCATTGCCGTATTGACAAGTGGTTGAACAAAGGCATACAGCTTAGGACTCTAATATTTGAAAAATCTAATAGGCGAGTGATTCAAGCGATCTAGCTCTCGTATTGGAATTATAATCAAACCCATTTAGGCTCCACATTTGAGCTTATGCGACTAGTATTACTATATTTTATAATCCTATAAGTTTACCCAGCAAATGATCGCCCCCTCAGGTTCTATTCTAATTATGTGTAAAAATATTTCCTTTAAAATTTATTATTAAAATATAAATATAAAAAAGTTCAAAGGATGTGATAAGGCAGTAAGGGTTGCCTTTGTGTGGGAATTCCACAGTTTTGTGAAGATACCGAGCATTGTGTTTCCTCGCCATTGCGGAACAAGTCTATCGAGCGCATGTTTCAATGGGATACAACGATCGGTAGTTCGGAAAGTTTGTTCCACAATTCTCATAGTCATTTGCGGTCATTGTATCAGAGTTTCATCCTTTGGATGGCCATCTACTAAGAATAACCTTATGTATAAAAAAATATTCAAATATGTTTGAAAACATGTATTGAAAATCCCTATCATACATTCTGATGTGTTTTTGTGTATCATACATTGTGTGTGTGCAGATGTGCTGGGTGAGATCAAAGCACGAGAGTTGGCTGGTAAATACATGTATATGACTTTAGTAACATATTTTAAGCGAATTTCCCTATATGGAATACGCTATTACAGTAGTAGTCACGGTAAGACCTAAGCCCGGGACCATGATACTTTTTCGTTTTAAGGTCCCTAGAATCCAAAAACATCGTTCGTTCAAATTGATATTTATGTAAATATGTATGTATATTATAGCACGATAACTTTTGAACGGAACCTCAGATTTTGATGAAATTTGGTACAAGGGTGTAAGCCAGAATTTACTTGAATGATTTCGCGAACCAGAATGATCGGACCATTAAGTAGGGTTTAACTTATATTTACCAACGAAACCCATATGACGGCAAACCTACATACTCTCATCCCCATGGGTTTTATGGGGAAATAGAAAATGTACTAAAATTCCATTGGAATTCGCTGAGGATGCAGGTGCTGCGACGGGGGTATTGTCTGTTTTAAACGATATACAACCATTTTCAAAGGTAAAGTTAATTATTTCTCTTTAGTCGTAGTCAAAACTTGTAGCATAACTTTAGTTAAAAAGGTCTTTTTAGGACTTTGTTGTTTTGTCAATGAGAGATATACGACAGTATTAGCAAACTTTGCAATTTGCTAAAGGTGGCATTTCCCCTTCAATTACCTTGTAATTAAATTATTGATTCGCATGGTTTAAATCATCGACATCGCCCTGTTTATAATGTATACGTTATAAATGAGTTCATCATGTACGAACGAAGTTATGAAAAAGTCAATCATTTTAAGTCTTTGTCCACATAGTCGTTAACAAGCCTATTTTTCAGTGCTCTGAAAATTAGCACCAGTATCGTATTATTACAGTAAATTCAAAGGAAATAATGCAATTTGTGTAAAAAAATTGTGTAATTATATTTTAAGACGAAGAAAATTATTTTATATGCGCGTTAGGATAAGCTCGTCAACATTACCATTTCGATTCGAAATTTCATGGGTTGTAAAAATCAAACATTAGTGCTTTACTCTGAATGTTAAAAATTGTTAGTTGCACCATAAAAATACTTATATTACTCAATAATCATAATAAATGGTGTTATTGGATCCGTAACATGGCTTCCCTAAATGAAGTGATAACTGTTAGACAATTAGTATAGTTAAATTATTTCGTAGTCAGTTTATTTCACATTTGTTTTTATACTTTTGTCCAGATATGCAAGCCAACCGCAATGCCATATGTAGACATTTGGTGATTCGAAGCAATGAGCAACACCACCAATGAGATATCCTCCCTCGGCTGGCAAACGAAATGGAAAATTTAATTAAACCAGGTTTTACTGACTTTAAAACGCTTTCTGGAACATAATGGGAAATCAAGCCCAGCTTTATTGTCACGTGCCACAAGAGTACGATTTTACACTGCCGTAAATGGTAAGCAAAAGCGGTTTGCCTTATTAAATCTAGGTACTAATGAAGAATATTCCTGACAATTTTCATAATATTGCCACTTTTATAAATAATTAAAACTCAAAACAAAGTTTATTGTTTGTTATTATGATGAGGGGAGCAATCACACAAAGGTTGCTGCGTCTACAACAATAAGTTGTTAAGTTATGGCTTACAACAACTGTAAATTCGTTAATGGTTTTATTTGTTGTATATAACAATAATTTAATTACACCCGAAATACTATTTAATTGTACATTAAAAATTATCATCTTGTGAAGTTTTGCATTTTAAGTATAAACAGTGACGTAGTCCCTGTGCACATTACGGCAGTTAGAGTTTAAGGTACTGGAATTTTCACAGTTCATATTGTGTAACTCTCAAATTTTCTTATAGTTACATTTACATTTTTTTATGTTAATATATAAACCTTTTTAAGGAATATAAAGTATAGTTTCTTTTTTTGATTGAGCTATTCTTAATTCATAAAAATGTGTCATACTAATCCTTCAGACTCTTTATTTTTTAGAAAACACCCAGAAAATTTTTTTTATCAAAAAACCGAATAAAAAAACACATTTTACTCTAGTACTCTTACAAAACTGTATCGGTTTCATTATTTGTATTAACAACCGTTTTGAAAAATTTATATTTTCAAAACATTGTGTGTATTGTATCATAGGCTTTCGGTTATTACTATACGAAAGGTATTCACATCCCTCATATGCGATGTTATATCATTGATTTTAATTAGAGATAATCACTGCAGAGACTTAAAACTGAGCTCTATTTCCAATTATTGTTACTAAAACACTACTTAATATGCAATATCCAAAATTCTTTAGTGATGAATGTTGGACTTTTGGTCTGGATCAGGGTGGATGTAGTAAATATATTTTAAAGTGTAGCATTCATAAAAAGTTACTTTTTAATGGCATGTGTTGACTAGCCTGTTTTGGTTTTGGTGATCAACACGAAATTTTTAGTTTGTCATGCAGACCCTGAGTGGCGTGATATTTCGCCTATGTAGTTTTTGGTGCAGTGCCTGCATGTTAACTGGTAAATTATCACTGTTATTGCAATCTATGTTGCCTTTGATGGGATATTTCAACGAGGTAGTGTTGCTTTTGAATAAGCCAGAGTCGAGTAACATTTTGCATGTATCACATCTCTTTGGGCTTTGACAGGGGTAACATACATTCATTCTTCTTAGGTGCACTCTTCTATTTTAATTTTATCAGTTTATTTGGAGCTTTTGTCTGTCTCTCTACAGATTTCTTCGGATAGCCACAATTGGAAGTGATTTGGAAAGTTTACATATGTAATCGATGAAGTCAAATTGGTTGCTACACAAGTTCTTAGCTCCTTAAGACAAGGGTTTTTGTAGATTTCTTTATACTGTACGTATTTATGACAATTGGTGTAACGCCAGTATTGGATTTTATTGTTCTTTTTTTCTATTATTTTTGGGTGTCGACTTGTTGTCCTCCGAAAATTCATCGGTGTTCTAGAGAATTTACAAATTTGGCCGATATACTCTATGTAAATTTGAGGCTAGAAAATCTATTTAACTCTGTCAAAAGAAACAACAGGCGGTTCTATCCATTTTTCCAAAGAAGGAAGATACCATCAACAAATCTAAATCATGTGAGGGAATTCGAGCTTTGGCCTTTGAAAAAGGTGTTTTCTAAGATTCCCTTAAAAAGATTTGCATATGAAGGAGCCAAACACATTGACCTTTTGTCTGGAGAAAATCTTTATTAGAAATTTATAATTATTCAAAGTTAAAACTAAACTCATTTTCAAATGTGAATTTGGTGCTGGGTTGACATGTTACCGAGCGATAATTAAGAAAAATTTTAAAAGCTTGAAGGCTTAATGAATCGACACTTGAAGTCAATTTATAAACAAAGATAAAAGAAACAAAATATATCAGGGCCAGGCTAGGCCGGTGTTATCATAGCATTATTGCCAGGTCCTACCAATCAAACCAGTAATTTGATATCACAGGGCTAACTGGTGGACAGCTGCTATATCCAAATCGTCCAAATTGTATAAAACCTACTTGGTATTTCAAAGGAATCATGCTACAAAAGTAAATATTCATAGCATTTACAACTAAATATTAGAGTGATTTGCATTTTAATACGGTCTGAAACAGTAATAAATAACTCAAAGAATAAATAATTGGATTGAATTTTAAGACTTCATTACTTATTTCAAAGCAGACAGAAATTAATTTAGAATTTGTATATCTATCTCTTATAGAAGGATTTAATATAACTTTGGTTGAGGACAATAATATGGTTGAGTGTTGATTTCGAATGACACCATTTGAAAAAAAATATTGCAATAAAAGTGAGTTACTAATTATTTCCAAGCTTTTCAGAGCTATCTCAAACCAATTTATGAAGAAGCCACACAGACACTATTCCAACTATTCCTAAAACTATTCTTAAACGCACAACATTACATGTAACATTAAAATTTACATAAAACAAACACATTACACTGAAAATCTGAAATAAATAGAACGTAAACATGCTGATCAGCTTGAAAGAAACAACATTTTCTATATCCTATTTATTTCAGTGTAATTTGTTTGTGTTATGAAAACCTTTAAATTTTTTAATGATTAACAAAGATATTCTGAGCTATATTTTTACCATACTGTGGATCTGATAATGACACAATAATGTCGAAACTGCAGTAATCATATTATGATTAAACACAATAACTAGAAAGATCAGGGACTGTAAAAGCCACATTGTGAATCTTGTATGGTGTCATAAATGGATTACAGACAAAAGAGTGGTCCTACAAACTTCAAACAAATTGTTTTCCACCAAATTGACCCCCAAGGAACGTCGTGAAAACATTTTTAACTATTTACAAATACAGGGTATTCCAAAAACTATGGGTCACATTTATCAGTATTTTTAAATGTTAACATACCATCATGTTATGCATAATTTTAAAGGTCTAGTAAAAATTTACATTTTGGTGAAAACAGAAATAATATCTTCAACCGTTCAAAAATGGCGGTTAAAAAAAAATCAATCGTTACAGTAGAACCTGTATTTCCTTAACTAATGTATCACTCGGATTAAAATTTTCAATCATTTGATCTGGGTTTTACCACGATATATCACATGTAAGGATCATTTAAAAAGTTAAACTTCCAAAAAAATAATTTTTTGAAATTTGTGTTTGGTCATAACTTTAAAATTTCAAATATTAACATATGTCAAATAACATAACATTTTAAAGGTCTTTTGATTTCCAACAACTATCTAATTTACACCCATCCTCTATCTATAGTTTTCGTTGTAATTAGAAAAATATACTATTCTCCCATTTAAATGCATATTATTTTTTATAACACATAAGTTACAAGGATATTAGACGCCTAACATCAGCTGTTACATTGTTGACAGTTCATAAGCATTAAAGTATAAAACTTTTTATTGACAATATTGTGACTGAGACTTTTAATCTTTTAAACATGATGTAAACCGATGAGGAAGCTTTCCAAATGTTCATAGTTTTGGGGGAGTGTTTTCAAAATTCTTAAGCTGCTGGGAGATGGAATGCAACAACATTTTCTGATTTACAATTTCAAAGCAGAAAAAGCTTTGAACAGTAAGGTCAGCGAGTTAGAACCACCAGAAAGGTGAAGCCATCCAGCACGAGGTTGAAAGTAAAGGAGGTAAGGTAAGAAAGAGGACCAGACATTTTGGCTGCTGTAGAATTGAATCCGCAAATTTCCACCAGAGTTCCCGCGAGGAAATCTGGAATCAGCCAGACTACAGTATGTAGAATTTTGAAGGACAACTGCTTCATCTCTATCACATGTCCTTGCACTAGGATTTGGAAGGAGATAACCATCTGCATCGCATAAACTTTCCAATCTGGGCGAAAGAAAAAATTCCTGAAGCACCTAATTTTGCTCAAAATGTTATGTGGAGTGATGAAGCAACGTTCAAAAGCAAAGGTAATGTAAACACCTATAATATGCATTATTTCAAGATATAGAGGTCCATCACCTAAGGCAGTGGAGTCTAAATATATGGTGTGGGACGTTCGATGGAAAAAGTATTGAGCATCATTTTTGAGGAAATATCTTAAATGGTGAAATATACAACAACGTTTTTAAATAATGAGTTTCTTGAATTAATATGGCATCCTATCCCGATCCAAAGACATGTGGTTTACGCAGGATGGTTGTTCTGCCCACTTTGCCGTTGAAGTTCGTCAAACTGTCACAGCCATGTTTGGAGAAAACTGGATTGGTAGGGGGAAACCATTCCTTGGCCGGCACGATCTCCTGATTTGACAGTGATGGATCAGGATCCATCAAATCCACATGTAGATTCTCATAATCTTAAATTATAATAAATCACAAAGATTCCACATAATCTTTGTGGGAAGATTAGAGATGTAGTATATGGAACAGCTCCCACCACCAGAGAAAATATGAAAGAGAAAATAATATCAGCATGCAGTTTACTGATGAGGAGGTGCGTTTTGTAGTCAGCACCCTTCCCAAAAGGCGAGGCATGATATTAGAAGTAGAGGGGAGGCAGGTTGAAAGTCTTTTGTAAATTTATTATAGATGTAAATACAGTTTACCACTACATATTTTATTGTGGAAAAGTGCTTACTTTATTTATAATTTACTATCGAAAGGAAGACACTTACTAGACTTAAAAATAAAAACGTAGTTATTTTAATAATTGAAACAATTAAGCTCATGCTGTGTTATCAAAAATAACATGTATTTAAATGGGAGAATAGTATATTTTTCTAATTACAACGAAAACTAATAGAGATAAAGGATGGGTTTGAATTAGAAAGTTTTGGAAATAAAAACACCTTTAAAATATATTACTTGACATATATAGAGCAAAATAGCATTTGAAATTTTTGAGTTATAACCGAATAAAAAATTTCAAAAAATACAATTTTTTGAAATTTTTAAATAAATAATCATTACAGGTGACATATCGTGGTAAAGCTCGGTTGGTAAGGATAGCATATTTTGCATCCAAGTGATTCTAGGTGCAATGATTACGGAAATACAGGCTATACCTTAAGAATAGATTTTTTAGCTTAAGAAATGGCCGCAATTTTGAAACGGTTGAAGACATTTAAGTTCTGTTTCACCAAATTATTGTTTATTTTTACTAGACCTTTTAATTCATTCAATTTTTGAGGGAATTATAGGAGTTTTAAATAAGTGTATACAATCAAGACTCTTCCAATTATGTGAGCATTCATTTTGACTCAACATTTTGTCACTCAACTTTATAAACATCATTTTTAAGAAATATTTTACTAAGATAAAAAATTGTGTCTTGAAATTTTAATAATTGAAGTGAGAAACACATTTTCAGAAATTCTGGTGATTATTTTTGTTTATTTCCGCCCCCAGTTACCAATATATCAAACTCCGACCGACAAACGTTGACATCAGCAAAATCCAGTCTCTTTTCCTCTCTTACAATCGTGGCAGGGAACAACAACTTCAAACGCTTTACCAAAACACAGGTTTCAAATCATGTGTTTTGTACCATAAGAATATTATTTTCAACATTAATTGTAATAGAATAAACCAGCAATTAAGAAAATGAATGTTTATTTAGCAAGGCAAGAGGTCAGCCAATCAGCTATAATTCAGAATCATTAGATCTTTTTAGGACATTAGCGCCGAAATCTATTTAAACCGTCCAATTTTTGCTTCGTTCTCTTTAAGTTAGTTATATCATAGGCTAAAACACAAAGTGTTGCCGGGCTGCCAAGTCTTAAAAACTGATGATATAAAAACTTGTTCCAAGTCGATAACATTAGTTTTAAAATAACATATTAACGTTATATTTAAATACTTGGTAAAATTATCTTAAATATTATTATTTTATTTTAAAACCGTACTTGACCAGCAGATATCTGGTGTTTTTTTTTTTTTTCAAACTGAACTAAATCCAACGTTTCCCCATTCGTCATATATCCCCGTTGTAGGCCAAACTTTATTAAATCTGCTGGTCAGGTACCGTTTAAAAATAAAGTAGTAATATTTTAGATCATGTTGACTAAGTATTTAAGTACAATGTTAATTACGAGTTCAATAATTAAACAGACCCTTTTAAATTTTTGAATCGCTGTTTTACATATAAAAGAACACTTAGGTGGCTTATAAAGTCAAAAACATTTGTTTAGCTAGCCATAAGAAATACAATACCTTGGCTGAATAATAATGCTTTGTAAGTTACAAATTTTAATTCAAAGGTTATATTTTAAAAAAGCTCTTTTTTCTCGACCACTTACCACCAAATTTTTCTTAACGGTAATAGCAATAAAATGGCAATAAAAAGTTATCAGCTTTCCATTCTGTTACATAGGCTATTCTGCCTGTCGTATGTGTTTTCAGTTATATCAGAGGAACGGCCTAACGTGATTATTTCCTGAAAAAAAAAAAAAAAATATATATATATATATATATATATACATTGGTTCGAACTTCTCAAGGGCTTTAGTGCGTAACACTATAAGAAAGCATGTTATTTTTATGAATATTTAGCATATACATATAGCATCAATAATAGTAGGCTAATTTACCTTCATTAGTCTAATCAATCCAGGAGGCATTAACATGAATAAAATATAGCATCACTCATTTAATGTGACTTTTCTAACCTTTCAAGCTAATTTTGAATGCATATATTTTACTTCGGTCATTGATGGTTCTAAAAATAAGCTTAGCGATTTTTTGTGTTAATGATCCTAGTTAAACCGATGGAAAATTAAAAAAGGATTAGTTACGGCCTTTTTGAGCTATTTGGGCTTCGTGTCTATATAGCGTAGCAAGCGTAGTCTGTTTGGTGAGGTGGGACACGAGGTGAGGCGACGTGACACGACCGTGCTATTGGGTAGTGGAAGTATAAACGTACCAAGTGTCAGTGTAAATCTCATATCGCTAATAGGGTTATTAATCTATTTTTATATCTTCACCAAAACATTACCAAATATTTCAATAAAGAGGCAGCTTATATCTAAAAACCTATTTTTTATTTATGAAACCTAAAAGTATAATATTTTACAATAGTTTGTTATTTGTAATTTTATACTCGTTAATTTTATTTTTAAAATTATCTGTTTAGTTTGGGTTAACGTAATAAATGGAGGTAAATTCATTAGACTTTAATCTTATATTCTGTTATCATAATCTTATATTCTACATATCAAACACTCTGTACAATGTACAGCATTGTCAATGAGGTCGTTACCACAGTGAACTCATGTTGATTTTTTAAGTGTTAATGTTAAGATATTCTTATAAATCTAAGGTAAGTGGTTGTTAATCTCGCCACAGTGTTGTTAACGTCGAGGCGTGGCGAGGTAGTGGTTAAGTGGCGGGGCGTGGGGTAAAAGCGAAAGTCTCTGTCTTGAGGTTCAACAATAAACTGTTGCATAAAGACTGACAATAACACTAATCATTCATTAGTGATAATAAATATCATAATCTATAATTGATTATAATTTTACGGGAAATCGTTCATTTGCATTACAGCACTAATTAAAATGATATATTTAGTTTTAAGGCTATTTAGAAACGGTCACCTAATTTTTCCTCCACCTACTATCTAAAGCCATATCCCCCCTTACTCCTTGGAATAGAGCCATACTCCTTGGAATAGAGTACTAAAATAATAGTTCCTAATGTGATGAAAACTAAGTTTTTTACCTAGGAAAACGTACCTTTTTTTGTACCACGAGGCTAAAAAGTTAATTTCATAAGAATAACATTAAAAGAGAGATTAAGTAGAACATGGGCGAGAGTCAAATGTCAATTATTATATTTGTTGTGTTATTCTTTATTAAAATAGCGTCCGTAACGTCAGCTGTTTAGTAAGCAGTTTATTTGTTTACATTTCGCTTCAGTCTTCGATTAGTTTTTGTGAAATGGATTATGGTGTGGATGGCTAATAATTTATTGAGTGATAGTAAGGAATTATTAGTTTTTACTCTGCCAAACATTAACTGAAAGGCAGAAAATGTGACATCAAACTTCCCTTGTGTTTTTTCAAGTGAGATTTTGACTGGGATTAAATTGTGTTTTGTCATTTCTTTTTCGTTTAATAAAATTGATATATCTTACCTTAAGAGTGTGTTTTTTTTAGTTAATGTCATTAATCCAGCTTGTCCGGGCAAAGGATTATATGAACATTATATTGTTGTCTATTCGAAGAGTAGGCTCTAGGGTGACTCATATTGCAAATGTAATGTCTGACGATTTCTCTCGATAGAAGATCAATCTCAAATTTAAGTCGCATATTCTTTGTGCAATTTTTAAGGCTAAGTTCGTTGTTGAAAACATTTGGTTGTATACTAATCAAATAAACCTAAAATGTAACTTTTTCATTTTCTCCATAAGAAATGCATTGGAGTAATTTTTTGTCGTCGGTTCTATGTTTACATTTTGGCAACGTCTTTGCGAGGCTTAACAATCAAGACTGAGACGTTCTGATTGGTCTATTGACCGGCTCAATTCCAGTCCAGTCCAAATTATTGGATTCAGAACAGAACGGAGAACGGGATCGGAGTGAAGTAGTCGCATAAACAAAAACAAAGTTGTTTTTCAAGGATCAAATTTTTTGAATGTGAGAGTCCCTAATACAAAAGTTTAAATTTCTTCTTCGAATAGACGCTTACGGGAGGTACGAGCGTACTCCTAGTTATTGTTATAGGCCTATTTATTTTATTTTATTTTTTTGTAGGTGGAGGAAACATTTTGAGTGCATCTAGGGACTAAAGTACTTTTTCCCTCGGGGAAATTGTCGCCTTTGGGAGACAATAGTTTCCCTTCAGGGAGAAAAAGTTGTACTTTAGTTCCTAGAAGCACAAATAACTATATTAAATTTGATTAATTAAACATTCATGCGGAACTTAAGTTGTGCGAGATCCAATAATGAAGTGATCATATTATTTTAGCATGGTAACAGTTAGACTACTTATTAGGTAACATACCTTGTTTCCGTAGCAGCCCCACCCTCACTCTGTTTTGGATGACCCGGATTTCGATATTTTATTGGACCATAGTCATATCCTTCAATAAATGGACCTGTTGTTCTCAAATTCATCAATCTTCGATTTCATTTGGTGCACAATAGAATATAGACCAAACAAAATTGATATTAAAACAAAACGCGCAAAAACAACAAGAACGTAAAAAAATACTATTTGCTATACACCACAGCTTGAACGTTGCCATTGAACCGATTGTCAAGTGCAATCAACACTGTTTGTGCACTCAACTGTTTTATAGTGCACCAAACGAATTCGAAAGATGGATAAATTTTAAGAACAAAAGGTCCATGTATTGAAAAATATGACTATGGTCCAGTAAAGGACCTGGTCATCATAACACGGAGTGAGAGTGGGGCTGGGACGGAAATAAGGGATGTTACAGTCAAGAGATCTAAAGCAACAAGCTATCTAAAGCTGTCCTGGTGGTCATACAAAATGTATATACAGGGTGTCCCGGAACTCTGGAACCGTTTTGTTATTTGTTCCTTGCATCTAGACAATGAAAAATCATAGAAATAGGGGTCTAAAATGTTTTGTTAAGCCGCTAGCCACAATTTTGTTTTCTACACATAATAATTAATATTCCGGTAATGGATAAATGTATTAAGTTCATATTTAGTATGAACCTTATCATACCAATAGACATTTACGAGAATAAAATTAGTTTTTCCACTGTATATTTTCAAAATGGCGGCCATTTTAAAATTTAAACTCAAATAAAAAATTAAAAGAAACTAAAATTATATAACTAATGATAACAAGTTTGTAAGGATCAGAAAACAAATAACGTATTTATTGACATTTCCATTATAATTCATGAAAACTTAGGTTATTTTAGTAGAAAACTTTCAATAACTCCGTTGTTTGTTGTCTGATCCATACAAACTTGGTATTAAAAGTTAGATAACTTTATTTGCTAATTTTTAGGTCTTGGAAATTTTTATAAAAATTGCCGGTTTTGAGATATTTCAGTTAAAATTTAAATAACCTCTAATTTGAAAATACACATAGGAAAGAATCATTCTCTTACTGATATCGATATTGTTGTGATAAAGGTTCATAAAAAATGAACTCAATAAAACCATCCGTTACGGGAATACAAGTTTTTATTTGTAAAAACGAAATGACGTCTAGCGGCTAGCGAAGCATTTTTAAACCTCTATTTGAATGATGTTTTTTATTCTCAGATGCAATAAACAAATATACAAAAGGGCTCTAGAGAGTTCCGGGACACCCTGTGTATTTATTAAGGCAGTGTATATTGAGTATTGTTTTTATCTCATATTCAGGGTAAACCCGCGTTGTTTTCAGTGAATCACCGAACCTTCACCTCCGCCTTATCTCCTTCCTGAGGAGATTTACTGTTTTACATAATCCTGGATTGTGAACTGCTTGTACTATCTCCGACGTTTGCCTGCCCTATCTCTGACTTCCTATTTACTAAGTTTGAACTATTTTCCATGCAATCTCTAACATCACAGGATATTTTTTTAAGATATCTTACCATGTTTTTAAGAATGCTTATGTAGTACCTCCAAGTGCTTTAATTTAATTCAGAATGTGTTTTTGGTCTGAAAATCTTAAATATAGTGGTTATACAAATTTTAAAACAAATAAGCCTAGAATAACAAAAAAAGGATTATGGATATATATAATCCTTAATTAGTGTGATAAAAAGATAAAAAACATTTAATGTAAATTTAATATTGTTTCCAACGATATAAAATATATAATTCTTAGTCAACTTGCACGCAAGCATTTTCAATGAATTAGGCGTCACTGTAAGTATTCTATTAATGGCTGCGACATTGTAGCGGAGTGTTAAATGCCTCGCTCACTCAGTTTTCAAACTTCTATTATGGTAATCATGGTACTATAGGCTTCTTTGGTAAAACAAACTCTCAAAAAAGAAGCCACTTGAGCTAGGTCGAATTAGAACTATAATCTGGCTTCTCGTAAGCATCACCTATTCTAATCCATTTCCTTCAAAAATGCTTGTTCAAAAACTCTCGAAAGACAGTATCGTGCATGAATGTTTCTATATTTACACGATTGGAAATAGCCAGCGAAACTTTTGCTTGAGCAAATTCATTTACCCTGCAACATTCATTGTTTCTCTAAGAAAAACGTCTTAACAGCTTTTTTAGGAGTGGGCACTATTGTTTTTCGCGAAACAGCAGATTTTAAACAACTTTTAAGGGCACTTTTTTAAGATATACAAATTTAAAAGTGTGTTTATACAATTTTGTAGCCTCAAATATCTTTGCACAGCCACCAACAACGATAAAACTTAATTCCAACATAAACGCCAAACCATACTCTCCAAATTTACCACTTCTGATATTTTTACTGAAAATTTGGGTTAATAATAAAAATGTCTCAGTAATGATCGGCTGTTTACATAAAATCCTAGCAAATTTCTTTTAGGCCTTATTTTAACCAAGGATTACACTTTTGTGATTAATTCTGTGTGAACTACATAAAATTAAAAATGTGTATTTATATATCGAACACCCTATATATGAATTCACAAAGTTAACAAAATTACAAAAGGCACAAAATCACAAAATCTTTCGTTTTATAAGGTGAAAATATATTCGTTCAAGCTAAGATGGATATCTTAAGCTAAGATGGTCTTCCTAATCCTGCCGTGATACTTTTCCAACATTCTTAATAACTCTTGTCATCGGTTTAAAAAAAAGTTTAATATACAATATTATTTCTTCAAGTAAAATAAGCCTCATTTGAATATTCAAATGCCGTACATCAATACTCAACATGTTTTAATAGCTCTACTAGTTTCATTTTTATAGTGTTGTTAATTACTACAAACAATTGAAAACTGTCAATTAATTAGTTGATTTCTGAATTACTAAGCCCTTGCAGGCTGAACCTTGTTGTTCACATAATCATTTGTGCAACCCTCCGGAGTTTAGAGGGAGTTGTCTCTATGAAAGATAAGGACACAAAAGACTGTTTTTAAGTAACAGCTAGGCCTACGCTGATTACAAACAATATAGTGGAATCATTTTATGAGAAAATATGGCCCAACCCCAAAAAAAATTGCAATTACAGAGATTTTTGTTTTAAATGATAGCTAAGAGTGCCCTTATTAACCCCTCAAAAATCACCATTAATCGCACCTAGGGAACATGCCCAAAAATTCAAAATGTCCGCCAAGATTGCTGCCACAATATATATTTTGGCATATATCTCGAGAACGGTTAGTTTGATCAAAATTCTTTATTTAAGCAAAAATGTAGCTCTTTTCATGCCAATCAGTTTTCATACTTACATTTTGTAAGTCAGACGAACGGTATAGCCGCAATTTGCCGAGCCGTAATTTATTAAAATCTGCCTTTCAAGCGAATTTTCCTCTAGTGAAATTAAGCTATTCCCGTAGGTCTCATGATAGACTTAAGACCGGGACCATCATAACTTTTCATTTCAGGGCCCCCAGAAGACAAAAACAAAATTCTTTTGAATTTTTAGATATACACACATATATATATATATATATATATATATATATATATATATATATATATATATATATATATATATATATATGCATCTGTAAGCACGAAAGCGGTCACAAAAATGGTTCGATCATAATGAAATTTGGTATGGAGGTGTAAAAAGGTAATTATTCGAAGGAATTCGAAAACCAGCCAGATCGGACTATTGTAAGGGGAGGATAAAGGGGATTTACCCCTCAAAAATGCTATATATCCATTATTTCTCAACATATCTTAATAAAAGTTGGTATGTGGCTTCATCAAATAGAGATATACTTTACTATGGCCTAAAGTTCCCATTTTTGACATTTCAGTGGCAGCAAACCTGCATACTCATTTCCCATGTTATTCTAGTGGAGAATATTTTGCTGCAACAGGGGTATTTATTTAAAAAATATTCTAAATTTGTAATTTTTTATGACAAAATTTTTGAAAATGCAAATTTTACGTAAAAAGATCATATTTAAAAGATGTTTTCCATATTTTTAGCTGGATTCAATACAGTATAAACTAAAATTTGATTTTTTTGAAATTTTTTATGAAAAAAAACACAAAAAAAATCGTTGCAGCAGACCTGCATACTCAGCGAATTTCAAATGCTTCGATAAAATTAATAAAATGGTGAATTACATCAAAATTTGTCAACGTATGTTCATAAATAAACATGCAAGAATATTCTCCATTAGAATAACATGGGAAATGAGTATGCAGGTTTGCTGCCACTGAAATGTCAAAAATGGGGAACTTTAGGCCATAATAAAGTATATCTCTATTTGATGAAGCCACATACCAACTTTTATTAAGATATGTTGAGAAATAATGGATATATAGCATTTTATTTATTTCCCATAAGGTTAATATAGGAACAATGTTCTGTGTTTACCGCATTCAATATCTCGGCAACCAATGGACATAGAACAATGATTCAAGATACAAAATTATTTGTTTTTTCAAGCTGAATTCAATGGGGTCAACTAACATTTTATTATTTTAATTTTTTTATGTAAAAAACCAAAAAAACCCATTTTTGAGGGGTAAATCCCCTTTACCCCCTCTTCCAATAGTCCGATCGGGCTGGTTTTCGAACTCCTCCGAATAATTACCTTTTTACACCTCCATACCAAATTTCATTATGATCGAACCATTTTTGTGACCGCTATCGTGCTTACAGATATATGTGTGTGTGTGTGTGTGTGTGTGTGTGTGTGTGTGTGTGTGTGTGTATATCTAAAAATTCAAAAGAATGTTGTTTTTGGCTTCTGGGGGCCCCGAAATGAAAAGCTATGATGGTCCCGGTCTTAAGTCTTACCATGAGACCTACGGTAAAAGATTAATTTCACTATAGGGAAATTCGCTTAAAAGGCAGATTATAATAAATTACGGCTCGGCAAATTGCGGCCATACCGTACGTCTGACATACAAAATCTAAATATGAAAACTGATTGGCATTAAAAGAGCTACATTTTTGCTTAAATAAAGAATTTTGATAAAACTAACCGTTCTTTAGATATATGCCAAAATATATATTTTGGCAGCATTCTTGGCGGCCATTTTGAATTTTTGGGCTTCCCTAGGTGCGATTAATGGCGATTTTTGTGGGGTTAATAAGGGCACTCTTAGCTATCATTTAAAACAAAAATCGCTCGTGTTGCAATTTTTTTTGCGTTCAACACTAAAATGATTCCACTAATAAGTAAAATCATACTTTCAAAATATGGTTTATTAAAATAACTATGATTACATTATAATTTATACCCTCGTAATTTGTAAAATATCAAAGCTGTTTATTAAAAAAAGTCTTATATTAATCATAAGAAATAATACTTCAAAATGAGGAGCTTTAAAAATAACACCAAAAGACCTGTTTGAAATATTTAAAATTCTTGGAAAAAGTTCATTTTAACACTTAATTAAAACTATATATGTCTGTAAAATGTTACTTTTTACTGACGGAGATCTGAAAGGTTACAGAGATTGCCTTTGAACCTGAAGGTTGCCGGTTCGATTCTAAGAAAAGTTAGATTTTTTTATGGTAGCTTGCCCGAGCTTTGTTCATTGAATTATTAATTAATGATCATGACAAATGAAACAGCTGATCTTTTCTGATCGATGCCACTCACATATTCACCATTCAATCTTAATTACCTTATATAACGCACCACAGAGTGCGTCGGTGTTTTAGGCAATATATGTACCGTAATGTATATAGACCTAATATTGGTTCATGACTGACTCCTACTTTAACAACAATAAAACACCTACTCAACATTTAAGAGGTTTTCAACGATGTTACCTTCATCGTTAACCGACTTTTTCGAGGGTCTTAAATTACGTCTTCATTTTAACAGTCTGGCCATTTTCCTTGTGACTAAATGAATATTTACTTCGAATGTCTTTGTAAGCCTTTTGCTTGGGTTGAGATTAAGCTACAAGGTTTTAGAGGTCTTGAACATACATTAAGACTTAAAAGGATGAAAAGATTAAGACAAAGCAATTAACCACATTACCTACATGTAGTAGGTAGGCAAGGCATTTTACTTCTAGAACGCCGTGGAACAATAATTCCTAAATAGATTGAATCACCTGACGGAAATAAAGGTGAGAAACTTACAAATATAGTCTTAGGAAAGCGAAAATGCGCTGGTAATCTTTTTAACTTCTAAAATTAGACATTTTTAAAAACATTATTGAGTTTTTTTAGTAGTTCTAGGTTGCATTTCATATTATAATTTCGTTGATACTGTAATTTTATGTAATTTTTATTATAAACTACATTAATAACTTTCATCAAGGGAAAACTAGAATTTTACACAATATTAATTTATTTTTTTATACCATTTTTATATTGGTGTCATGTTTTGAGTTTGGCCATACAATCTTTTGTATCCATTTGTCCTTTAATATTGATATTAATTTAATTCAAATATTGAAATATAATAACGTATTTATTAATATAACCTAATATTCACAAGAGATTTTTTACCACCTTCGTTTTCTCTGATGTCGAACATCTTTCGCCTTTATATAATCAACTTCATGCAAGAACGTGTTCTTTGATCTTAATATTTTCTTTTTCACTTACTTTGTCAATCTTGGGTAGCAATAAAAAAATAATTGCTTAGACAATTTTTTTTTTATAGTTCATTGCATACATAAATAAGTTATGATTCTACTCGCCCATTAAAAGTTTTAAGAATAGTAATTTCTCTTCACGCCAAAGTTTCAAATCATAAAATGAAGAACAACCTTTAAAATTAATGAAAATGTTTTTATCTACGTCATGGAGGAAATTCCATTGTATTTTAAGTTGTTGTTTTTCGCACATATTTTAATTTTTATGTTCTTAGACAAAGCCCTTCTCTTTCAAAAATATTCATTAACCTTAGATGATTGTCAAGGAAGATCATGAAAGAAATGACTTGTATTAAGTTCTACAAGTAACTCAATTGAATTCTGATTCATTATTCCTACGTTTTAAATAACATTGCAATATAAAGTATTGTCAATAATTTGTTGTGGTTGATTAAATTAAAAATACAAAGAGCGGTAATGACGTTGATTGTTTTGTTTTGTTATTGGAAAAAAATCGATGAAATTAATTTCTTCGAGATGTCATTAGTTTTATTCGTCCCTTTGATCGTGATAATTGTTTACTTTTCAAATCAATACAAAGAAGAAAACTGTTTATCTTTTTTACCAAATAAGAAAACAAACTTAGTAAAATTTTAGAATTGTTCATTACAAGATTAGTGTAAATTTATTGACTCCATAAAATTGTAGTAATGAACGAAAATACATTTGAGCTAGTGAATACCCACACACAAAATTATCTTGAATTATATTAATATATTAATGTCATTTAACCTATTAACATTAATAAAAAACGCAAACGTAACAGGGTCCCAAGCTTAGGTTTTGCCGTGAGTATTATCGTAAATGGGTATTATATATGAGGAAATTAGCTAATAATTCATTCTCAATTTAGTATTTTTTGGTTGAATATTTTAATAAACAATGTTGTATTACTTTTACACTCTCTTTAAAATTGATACTAAATAGGATATAATTAGCTTAGAGCTATATAATACTAATTAAATTTATGACAATAATATAGTTCTCGATATATAAGTCATTCCGTTTCATAGTAATGAAAAATAAGAGAAATAAAAAAATATCTAAAATATTTGTATTTTTTACATTCTTTTTCTACCAGTAGTAGGCCTACTTATTTTTACTGCATACAATTCTCTAAAGTTTGCCTGTATTATGCTACAACTATTTATATCCATGTGTTAGTTTTAAAGTAATATTTTACAACAATAATAATTTTTATGTGCTGAGCTTTCTGAGTAATGCTACCGAATAGTTCATTTGTATCAAAAAGTGTTTGGCATTGGGTTAAGCTAATTAGTTCCGAGTAATTCCGTTTTCTCCCGGGGCGCTGGATGCATTTATACAGTCTACTTAGCGTAACTCAGCGTTGCTGAGGCAGAGCGGACAATCGGGGCGCATTTTAGTTCTGTATACAAACTGCATACAAGATGAATCAAGCAAAAGTGATACATAAATTTCGGATAGTAATTGTACTATGTATACATTAATTAATGATTTTTGGGCAAGCGGTTGAAACCCACAAATGTTTTGTCAATTAAGCCAGAGACTTAATGTTGTCAAACTAATTCGTTTTTATCTGCCTATAGATATTCGTAACTGGTTATCACTTATTTAACAACTTAACACAAGCCCTTGTCAGGTTATGAAATAGGTCTAAGAAAAGTGGACTTCGAATAAACTACATATAATCTAACATAAGACCGACTAACTAAAACACTGAGAGTACTCTGCTACCTGACAAAAAATTAATATTTTTATTTTTAATTTTATCTGCAATTCCGCTTCCATAAGGATTCACCGGTTGTACCGTGTATCTTAGGTAATATGTCTAGGGTTTATTACGAATTTGTCCTACGATTTTAAAACAAAACTATTTCCTAATAAATCGACTACGAGTAATTGTTTAAATAATATCTTGGAATCTTGTTAATTTAAGATAAAAAATACGTTTATAATAGTTTGAAAGGCTAATATAATACAAACTGTATGGTGAAATAATAATTTGGTTATACAGCATCCCAGTTTCTAAATTGTTGCCATTTTTGTCCCAAATAACTAAACTCACGGAATACCCTGCAATTCTTTATAATTTTTAGTAAATAATTTCTTGTTTAAATTGAGCTAAGCTTTATAGTAATTAGTCACGTTAACACCTTAATTAAAAATAAAAATAAATCATTTTGAAAAAGTATAAAAGAAAAATGTTGAGTTTCGTTTATGTAGAATTTAACTAAAGTAAAAATTTTAAAATACAAGTACAAACATATATGTTAGTACACCGTTTCAAAACCAAGGCTCCCATTGAACTGAGTCACCTTTTAAGTACAATTTTACATAATTTACGCTTTTGCCGTATATATATATATATATATATATATATATATATATATATATATATATATATATATATCCTTTTCGTAATAATAACGAAAATAAATCCTTTATTCATATGATTTCCACGTTAATTTGGTGGTGAAAAAAAATATGGAAAAAGGGCCTCCATGGAAGGGGTCCAATATCATGTCCTGAATAATTAACCACACTTCATAAATAGATTTTTTTCTACATTTCGCTAAATTGAGATATTTTACTCCGCTGTATAGCAGACTTATGTTAACATTTTTTCTTTTCTTTTACCTTTTTTAATTTTGCATATGATGCTATCGAAAATAAAAATATTTAGTCATAGTCATTGTTTTACGAATTTCAAAGACTACCTGTGATTCCCCGTGGGAGGGATTAATTTAAAAACAAGATGCAATTTCCTTACTAAGCTTAAAAACAGGCTGATTAAACATCAGAGCAGTTACTTGTTCTTGCATTACATGGTTATTTAAACTCGGAATCGGATTGCTAGGCAGACACTAACTTTATTACCTCACATTTCACACGGAAGTCCTAAACATTTTGAGAAGCTAACTATTCCTAGACATTTATTCTACAATAAAACAAACTAATTTACGGATTTGTTATGGACTAACAAACTAATCGAATGATATAACACTGTGATTAATATAACATCAGAGGGTTTATAATTCGAACTTGACTTGCGGCAATGTTGTTAAAAGCTTTGTTTTTATTTTTTAAATTTATAATGATTCTTGTCAAAGAAGGAAAATAAAAAAACTCTACTTAGTGTGATTTATTTGATCAACGCAGGTATTTTTGTACAACTAGATGGGAAAGTAATTTTATTTTCATTTTTTTAAAGTAAAGGATCACTGGGTATACATTTCTGCTTCTACTCTGGTTAGTGCTTTTCTGTACTTATTCTCTTTCTATTATCGTAAATTCGTATCACAAACAACTATTATAGAAAATACAAGTATGAACAACAATCAACACCAATTGTCTTCACAAGTTATACATTGTGATGCAAATTTGCAAGTAATGAATGGTAAATGTTTAGTTTTATATATGAAATTAGAGGTAAAATAAAATAAAATCGTTATTACAAAAAATACGTTAGTACGTTTATAAAGAGATTGAAAATCCCAGGAAATATTAAAGCGTGTATAGATTACTAGAATAGTACACATATCACTCGTGTTCTCTAAAGCAAAGGCTCAACGATGTCCCCTTTAATACATAAACAAATGGAATGAAAATCCAATCTCAAATTCTTCCCGTGCTTTCGGTGTGGTTCTTGTAAAATTCCACATTGTTTAATGAACTATGACTTGTAACTTTCGGGAAAATAGGCTTCATTGATCTCTAAATGACACGGTAGGATATTTTCACTAACAAGTGTTTCTGTTTGCTACAAAAGTAAGTTGCAATTTTCTTATTAACCTATTAAACCTATCAATCTTTCATCGATTAAATTAATAATGAGTAATTTACTGTTTGTACTGTGTAAAAATCTAATTTTACTTTTATTTCTCCTATCCTAATTACCTTGTACTTTATTAACCGTTAACATTATGATTGATATTGCTTGTGCCGAATAGTTCATTGAATTCACCGACGACCTACCCGCCTCGGGTGCCAATTCCGTCTCTCTGTCACAGCGACATGATGGAATTGTTATTAAAATTCCCCTGAATCAGGCTGGACTCTAATGACATGTCTTGAGCGCTATATTACATTCCGATGAGAACGAGGGCGGCCGCGACGACGACGCACGGCCCTGCCCGGTCCTCCTCAACTCATCCCTTATTCCCGTGCTATTTTAAAATTAACCTAATATGGTATCGTATCTTACAATTTATGTAATAAATTATTTTAAATTTAGATAAAGGCGTCAACTAGTAGTAACGAATGAATTGTAAACTTAAAAAAAGACTTACAGTACAAAATCGAACTGTCTATTTAGTTCATGAAATATATGATAAACGTAAATATACCATAGGTTACACATATTATCTTTAGCTTTTGGTTGTTGACCAAAAAAAATACTGATTTAACAATAGAACTTTACTAATTTATAAGTTTTTTAAGTAGCATATAACTACAATGCAAAGTTTATTTGATAGCTTTTTACTAACGTACCATAAATTCTCAAATTAATGGTTAGTTTCTGACAGAAAATAACAAAAATGTTAAGTAGGCCTACAATTGTAACTTGTAATTTTTTTTTGAAAATATTTAGATATAAAAGGGGAAAAGTAACTAAATCTATCATGAAATTAATAAATATCATGATAGACATTTATAATAAACTTAAGCATAGATATTAATAGATATCTATGTTTATAGGACACCGACGGACGTGTGAGAGAGACGTGTGGGTCCTCATGTTTGACATCTCCAAAGTGCCGGAGGGGACGGACCAGTCCCATATTCCTCTGCATTACAAGCTGTGACTTGTCGTAGTCCAGCCCACTCAACAATCATGTTGTTCGTCATGACCAGACCGACAGTACAAGCACCGGCTTCCATGCTCACCACCGCGACAACATAACTGTTGTGTCAATTATATTCCACAACAAAACCAATACATGTCATAAACTAGAACAGTGTCGTATTCAGGTTTAATTTTATGATCTGTAACCAATTAAATTGTTACAATTATTATATAATAAATTGTTATGTAACAATTTATACTAAAACAACAAATGTATCATGAATTTATTAATCAAACACGCTTAAAAGAAGAACAACGACAATTTGAATGCATCTATTGAATAGGAATAGTAGGTATGGTGTATTTGACCCATGATATACTTTATCATGTGTCAAAATATTTTATTTTTAAAATCAATTAAGATCTCTAAAGCTTTGAAAAAAGTGTAATAATTATAAGGTAATTGACAGCTTAGATTATTTAATGACTAGTTTACCCTCCATGATTTGCAATGTCAACCTCAGCAATGTTTTGCCCTTCAGGTGAGCTCATTCACAGAGCTCACTCGCCTAAAGTCTACAATATATCCTCTAGTTGTTTATTAACTATCTTTTCACAATACTTAAATAAGAACAGTTGTTTATAGAGTTAATACTCGCCTACGGCTCAGTAGGAGGTTCGGATCCACACCTATTAGTTAGATTCCCTAAATAAATGAAAAGTCTCAAGTATTATACAGGATAGTTTTACGAAGTGCTGGACAGCCACAAAAGTAACGGGACCGGCCAATACACATTTCTCACAATCAATAATAATATAATCCAATACAAATATGTTGCTTCCATAAGAATATCATGGTAACTTAGGAGACGTTTAGGGCCGAGCCCTATGGAGGAATCTGGATTAAATGTATCTTATATATTCTTTCCGGTGCTAATCTACCTTCCCACCAATTTTCACCTGAATCAGTTCAGTCGTTCTTGAGTTATGAATAGTATAACTAACACGACTTTCTTATATATACAGAATGTCCCGGAACAACTCTCTCGAACTCTTTTGTATATTTGTTCCTTGCATCGAGACAAGAAAAAAACATCATACAAATAGGGGTCTAAAATACTTTGTTAAGCCGCTAGCCACCATTTAGTTTTTTACACATAATAACTTTTATTCACGTAACGGATGGTTGTATTAAGTTCATATTTAGTATGAACCTTTATAACGCTAATTTTCACTTTCAGGGAAAGTTTTTTTCCGATGTGTATTTCCAAAATGGCGGCCATTTTAAACTTTTAAACTAAAATATCTCAAAACCGGTAAATTTGATCAAAGTTTTACAAGAGACTTAAAAGTTGACACATTAAATTTCTAACTATTAAATCGAAGTAAGGGGAAAATGCTGAAAAACGTTTATTTTCCATTAAAATTAATGTAAATTTAGGTTATTTTAGCAGAAAAATCTCAATAACTCCATTATTTGTCGTCTGATCCTTGCAAACTTGGGATTATTAGTTAGATGATTGTATTCATCAACTTTTCTGAGCCTCGTAAAACTTTGATAAAATTTACCGGTTTTGAGGTATTTGAGTTTAAAAGTTTAGATTTTAGACCCTTATTTTTATGATGTTTTTTTCCCATGCAAGGAAAAATATACAAAAGGGTTCCAGAGAGTTCTGGGACACCAAACATTATATAATTTGTAGATATAGAAAGATTGGTAAACAGGTTTGTTAATCTTCCTATAACCTTCGTAAAGCAATTAAAGAAATGGTTTAAGCTAGCCGCCATTTTGTTTTTTACACTTAATAATTTTTATTACAGTAACGGATGGGTGTATTAAGTTTAAATCTGGCATGAACATTTGACTCACCGATGTTCATAGCCGAGAAAAAACTTTTTTATGTGTATTTTCAAAATGGCGGCCTTTATAAGTTTTTAACCTCAAATAAATATAGTAAAAACGGTAAATTTGATTAAACTTGTACAAGCAACAAAAAATTACAAATTAAATTATCTAACCAACGGTAGGCCTACCACGATTGTAAGGATCTGACAACAAATAATGGAGTAATTACAATTTTTCTCATTTCATCTCATTTATTTCCAACGGTAAAGCCAATTTATACATGCAAGAGACATACATTTTAAACTTACAATATACAGACAAAAAAAAAATACTTGTGACTAGAGTGATAATGCTAATAATAGAATAGATTATGTGTAACAAGTAATTATAAAAGAAAGTAATCATGTAAAAATACATAACGAGAGATAAATAAAAATAATTAATACATAACAATTAAATACTTCTATACAGATGTTAACATATTATTCTAATAAAGATATAACAATGAGATAATAAGCTTAACAGAGATTAAAATAAGCTTAATTTGCATGATTTATTATGCAAAATCAATGTTTTTCTATATAGTAAAATGGCAATATCTCTGCCATATGTAATCATATACTTACAAACGTGATATCAATGGTTAGATAATGTAATTTGTAAACTTTTTTTGTAACTTGTACAATTTTGATAAAATTTTCCGGTTTTGAGATATCTGAGTTTAAAGCTTAAAATGGTCACTATTTTGAAAATTCACATAAAAAATCACCTTTTCCTGGAAATGAACATCGGTGTGATAAAGGGGCATGCCAGACTTAAACTTAATACACCCATAGGTTACAGGAATAAACATTATTAAGTGTATAAAACAAAATGGCAACTAGCGGTTTAACAAATCATTTAAGGACGCTTATTTTATGTTTTCACCATGTAAGGGAAAAACATACAAATATGTTCCTATGATAATTTTGGTCATTTTCATCCAAGGACTCCACACGGAGATTCGGAAGAGAGTTTCTTTGCCTTGTATATGGAGACAAATAATCTACTACAAACCATTAATTTCTGACACTGGACTGTAAAAATATTTATATTTTACCGATCCCGTATTTCACAGTAAGAGGTTTCCTATAATGATGTTATAATGTTGGGAACCTCACATAAGCCGTGACATGATGCAGATTTGGAGATGCTGAGGTGACATGTAGAGAGACAGGGCTCAGCTTACAACCGCTAGGATTATGTAAAACAGTGGATCCCGTCACGGCATGGTGGTGCAGTGCGGGGGGGAGGGGGCGCCATAGAACATGCTGGGCTAAAGCTCATACTCACTCGGATAACTATTCATAACGGACATGACATTTTGTTTAAAATTAATCACTGAAAGATGAAAAATTACTTGATTTCCCTTATTCGAGATACTTCTAAATTACTTTTAATATATATAGTATGATCACTGAAGAAAGTTTTGGTATTCTTTATCCAGTCAGTAATGTAATGGTACTATTCATACCTTTTTTTTATCTAATACAAGTTGCTATTACAATCAGTTGATGGTCTGCTCCTGTGGATTCGCTATATTGTTAATACGGACAGTTGGTGACCTCGACAAATGCTGAGTCTTCGTTTCCCTAGGGCGAAAAAACTTAAACAACTCAACGGTTGTGTTGAAAAGAGCAGCGTGACAAAAAACTGCATTTAATCACCGGCCATTAAGTTTAAAAAAATCCTATATTTAACCTTTTATAAAAAACAATTTTTTTCTACTCTGCCTTTAATAAATATGAGAATATGTTTTTGAAAATCGTAATACATAAATTTTAAAAGAATCAAGGAAATGTATCGGTAAGAGTGTACTCTATAGTACTGGGGATTGTATAAAATTTCCTGTCTTGAAAAAAGAAAGTCGTTAAGGGAGACAATTTTATATACATAAAAAATAATAGTAAAACGCGTTTTCATCTGGCAAATTCACTATATTATAATATGGGTTTCTTAACAACATTATTATTCGACTCGTGCCATCCTTTATGTGCGGCGCAGCAAAACACGTAGATGGAATTTGGTGCAAGAATTTCGTGGGTGAAGCACCAACGCTCCATCTCATGGGCCATGTCGTAGCCAGATTCACTGTTTTCTCTTTATCTTCCTTTGCCATGAGGGTTTCAACAATTCCAATTTCTTTATTGCTTCTTCCTTTGTGCACCGGATTTGTCACCACCAGATGTACTCCCAATATGACAACCTCCTCGCCCAAGACTACTATAATAAGAAACATGTAGGGGATCTGTTTGTATTTGAACCTTTACTTAATCTAGCTCCCGTAGTTGATGTGTCAAACATACTTTAAAAATTAATATGAATGATGCAACAATCAAGGTGGGTTTTCTATGTAACATTTCAAGGAAGTAAATACTTTCAATAAATTTACAGTAAGTCTTGCAAACAATGAAGTATATTTTAAACTGAGTATGAGTTTTTATTTCGATTATTTTATTATTTATTAAACAATGACTATGACCGTTTCGATAATGACTTATCCTACACACCAGTAATGTTAGCCAATAGAGCTATTTTTATGATTATGACATAACCTCCATTAGTGTACCGTCCTACATTTTCGTAAATGCGTTGAGCCATAGTTTGACTGATCGGACAACAAACAACCACTCCCGTCTCGCCCGGTCGGCGCGGCGCCCGCCATCGCCATCGCATCGTCGGTGGGAGCGAACCTGTCGACCCCAGCTGCCGTCAGCGAGAGTGGCAACACAGTAATTACACCACCGCCAATCTACCAACACCCCCGCACTGGCGCGATTAATAATCAACTGTTTATAAGAATTTTGTGGAATGTTTTGCATTTTGAGTAGATCATTCGTACGTTTATAACTTTTGCCGATCGAAATGTAACTTTAACAAAATAATTTTTAATTTTAACAATTTATTTGGAGATTTGAAGGATTCGTGATTACTTTTTTTTCTATATAATTTTCTTTACATGTCATGATTACACTTTGTCAATTATCTTACTTGTATTAGAATTGGGAATGTGTTACGCAATCAAGAAAACTATCGGAAACGATGGAAAACCATAGTACATAAGTTAATATTTTTCTCTTGAGCACGTCTGCCTCTAATGGGCATTTTTCGCAATCCCCCGGAGGGATTGAAAGTTAGAGAAGGAAGAGAAAGGGCGAGACACGGGACTGTCCACTCATGTTCCAGTTAGGGGTTTCTATGCCCGTCGCATTCCTCACCCCCTGCTGTCTGTCTTGAGAATATGTTCCAGGTAAGGGTTTCCATGCCCATAGCATTTCTCCTCAATCCCTTCGTGATTACTTTTTTTTCTATATAATTTTCTTTACATGTCATGATTACACTTTGTCAATTATCTTACTTGTATTAGAATTGGGAATGTGTTACGCAATCAAGAAAACTATCGGAAACGATGGAAAACCATAGTACATAAGTTAATATTTTTCTCTTGAGCACGTCTGCCTCTAATGGGCATTTTTCGCAATCCCCCGGAGGGATTGAAAGTTAGAGAAGGAAGAGAAAGGGCGAGACACGGGACTGTCCACTCATGTTCCAGTTAGGGGTTTCTATGCCCGTCGCATTCCTCACCCCCTGCTGTCTGTCTTGAGAATATGTTCCAGGTAAGGGTTTCCATGCCCATAGCATTTCTCCTCAATCCCTGCTATATACATATGTTCCACCTAGGGTTTTACATGCAGTTCGCATTAACCCCCCGCTGTCTTGAACATGAATGGATTATGAAGGAAGGGAAATGTGTCATAGTGATTAGCCAAAATACTTACCACAGTGTTATGACAACTTCGTTTGCTGTACCCAATGCCAACTTTGCAACTAGTATAAACCAGTTTTAAAGTTGTCCTGGGACACTAATTACATATTTGAATATATTCAAAATTATATACTAAAATTAAAGCCTCTGAAAATTTGTTATGATCCACTTATTAAATATAAGAAAATGATTAATGACTTAAGTTTCAAAGTCTTAATCGAAATTAATTATTTATTGGAAGGACAATTCAGCGTTGAAAACTTCTCCAACTGCAAGAGTTTTCAAATCGCTAAACAACGTGGATTTAATTCGAACATTATCTTATTTTGCTAAGTTGGACAAGAAATCAATTTAAACGCGAAAAACTTGTATGACTATTTTAAAAGTATTATTTCTTATTAAAACAAACTGTCGAACTTATTGCTCGAAATCAAGCGATTGAATTTGAACCATGGCTTATAACTTATTATTATTGTTATCTTAGTTGTTGAAGCTTTATATTTTATATATGTTTGTTACCAGTCTTTAGACTCATCTTAAGCATGTAGATTTGTAAAGATTAGATATCCATTTAATATGTTAATTATAAATGATCTAGACTATTAACAATTTTATAACGGTGTATCCGTTGTAAATAAATAAATGGCATGTCATTGCTAAAAATGTTACGTTTAGTTAAATGTTACGTCCAACCCACCCGATATTGTAATCCTCATCCAACACTAAATTTATTTACAGTTGTTCATTAAAATGCATTTAAATTGCTCAACCGAATCTCAATGTTATTCTAATGAAAAATTTTCAAATTTTAATGGTGAATTAATTAAAGTCCGATCCTCGTCAATTTTTGATGGAAACAATTACAGCACAAGTCCCATATAACGACACGAAAATCTTGAATATTGGTTGAGAATTGTAGGAAGAATTTAAATTACAAAAACCATTAGCATATTAAATAAGTATAAATTTCAGGCCATAAGAGATATACGTTTTTACTCACGTTTTACTTAGTATGAAATATGATTTTCTTGATGGATGAAATCACTCAAATGTTTTTCAGTGACAGGAGATATCCATATCAGGTATCCCGTGTGTTCGAACGCCAACTCCCGCCTACAGTGTTGTTTTGGCCGCGTTCAATCATGTCAAACTCGTGCTTAACCTGTCATCTGATTTGATCCCAATTTTTAAATGAAAATCTTTCTGAAAGACGATTAAATACAATTCGTAGTAGTAAGAGCTTAGTAAAAATTGTCTAAATTTGGATTCCCTAAAATCTTTTTTAATACTTTATAGTATTGATATAATTTGTAATAAAAAAAATAGTAAAAAGTAAAGTTTGTAAGCTCGTCAAGTTAACTTCAGCTATGTAATACATCTATACTCCATTTGATAGTGGGGTCGTTTTTAGTAGGGGTCTTGCGGGTCGTTCATTCGCCAGAGCATCGTTCATCTGCACCCTTTTGAAATAGTCCAGGATCTGACAATACATTCCGTAGGAAAATCGCGTATAGTCAATTTGACTTTTTTAGTTGAATATATGTGTCTTAGGAAGTGTTTTGCACTTAGGTGTCATTTCGGCATCTGGTAGGTTTACCCTCTATGACGTCATCAAGATGGCGGAAAGTGATATTTTTTAATTGCGTATATTTCAGATGTTATTTATCGGATTTGGATAAATCTTTTTTTGTTATAAAGCTTATCAAAAGATCTATCTTTTTTGTATTTACCATTTTCTTATGCACTCATTAGTTTTTCCATAATATTTAAAAAATTGAATTTTAAAAATAAAATTTTGTAAATTTTTGCTTATAACTTGTTTACTAGTGAGAAATTGGCAATTTTACCTCTTATCAAAGTTGTTTGTCTTTTAATACCCTTTCTAATGATATCACACATGGGGGGATAAATTCTAGGAATAATGCAGAAAAACGCCTGAAACACCGATGCGATCGCTACAATTGGTACGTGCCTGAACAATGGTACATGTATCATTTTATTGTTGCATATCTACCAATAATGTATTTCATCTGTTCAACTAGTTTATAAATACTCTCTAATAACAAAAAGTTATTTTTTGTTTATCTAATGCTGTTGCACTTCATATTCACAGGGTGTACAACAACTATAACGAAACTATGTGTTAAAATTTTAATGAAAAAAATTCATTACATTACCTGAAATGATTTTTATATTATTTACATCAGTTTAACTTATATAAATACACTTATTTGATATAAACACATATAAAACATTTTTAAGCATGTTATTAGTTATTTTACTGTGAAAGCAATGCCAATACATATGTACTTTATTATTCGTACGTCATCATTTAAATATGTTATATTTTTGTTTACATTATCAGAAATAATTTTAAATAAAAAATGTATACCACTATTTTAGAATTAACATTAGACCTACTTGTTTTATTGTGTATTTGAAACAAAAGCTCTATGTTGAATAATTTGTATTGTTTAGTATGACTTAAACTTAAATACTAACTAATGTTGTTGTAGAATAAACACACAGAAAGTATTGTTATAAAGTACGGTATATTTTGTTCGTTGAAATGCAAATAACAAACGGTGACTCTTAACACATAGGCTTACTGCTACTATTATCATTCTTCTAGAAAGTTACTGCAATATGTATACTGTTCAATACTACTGTTTAACTAATGCTGAACTTATGTTTGACATTTCTTAGACTCTAATCATAATAATTTTAGCACAAAGAATCATCACCACTTCTACATTTATGGAATCTTTGGTACTGAAGTGATATTATCCACTTGAAATCCAAATTATAGTGGATCTAATAAATTAAATTCTTCGTCAATGCAATGTTTTTGTAAGTAAAAATGGTAATATGTTGGCCCTCAGTAAGTGTTGTCTGGTGCTTCGGCTGGTCGGTGGAAGGTCTCCGATACTGGCGTTTTTCCATGATAAAAAATCCATACTGAGTTTGTCCAAATTCTTTGCTTTAGAACCTTTTATAAGTACCTGGACTAAATAAATCTCGACAGAAACTAAGCTTGATTCAATTTCGGTTGGAAATTTTGAGTTTCCAAAATCCTTCAAAAGTTTTTTGGATGCCACACTCATAGGGGCTTTTTCGTGCCAAACTTACTTGAATAATCAGGTCCAGATATATGGGCATATTACCATACGTGCTTACAGAAAGCTTGCATTGATGTAGAATTTCATTTATTCGATCCACTAGAATTTGGATTTCAAGAGGACAACAACACTTTAGTACCAAAGACAGGGATGGTTCATGAAAGGTGCATGAAATGTGCTAAGTCGACATGTGTGTGCAAAAAGAATAAAGTCCCATGTTGCACATTGTGCAAAATGTTGAAGTGTTGATGATTCTTTGTGCAAAAAATATTATAATTAGAATCTAAGAACATAAGTTCAGCATTAGTTAAACAGTAATATATTGAACAGTATACATATGACAGTCAGGGACGAATCCAGCATTCAATTTTTTTTTTTGGGGGGGGGTATTTTCTGCAGAGGGGTAACACGGGGGTGTGGGGGGTATGGAATACCCCCCCCCCCTCCAAGAACACGACGGGTCCGGGGGGCCTCCCCCTGAAAATTTTTCGAGCTTTTGAAGCTAACTGGTTAGTTTTAGTGAATTTCAGAAGTTAAAATTTAACTTTATGAATACCTCTACTCCGTCAGAATTTAAAGTGAAACTAATGAGTTTCAAACATTAAATAAAGGGATCAGACTATTATTATTTAAACTTGGAATAAATGTATTGACTTTATATTACGATGGCAAATAAATAACATTCAGGCGAAGTACGGTTAAAAGTTATAGGGTAAAGTTTAAAAACATAGCAATACATTACTCATCATGAGGTATTTAACCGTTTATCTATAGGACACTGAATGCAGTACTAGAGTTATTCATGTTGTAAAGGTAATATATAATTAATACTGTACACACTAAATAATGTATTTCATTTCTATAATTAATATGACCTATTTTTGGTTCAATATTACTGTTTTATCTTTTTGCATTGTGCAATTAACTATTATTCTTTATAATAAGTTGGCCTTCATATCTGTTTATAGAAGTCTGGTGCACAAAAAGAATATTTTAACCATTTGTCATAGAATATTTTTATTTTTTAGCTTATTTTTTTATTTCCAACATTTCTGGGGCGGGGAGGATATATCCCCTTTATTTTTCCCCCTGGGTTCCCCCTGATAGCAGTAACATTCACAAAGAATGAAATATATATATCTTATGGCTATCGTAACCAGCTACCAATTTTCAAAAGAATGATAATAGTAGCAGTAGGCCTATGTGGTAAGAGTCACAGTTTGTTATTTGCATTTCAAACAAAAAATACCGTACTTGATAACCAGTGCTCGATTTCTAAAAAAAGAGGTAAGGGAACTGTAAAGAAACTGGCTCACCACGGGCCCTCCCCCGGAAGATTTTTTAAAATCACTCCTAAGTTGCAGCGTTTTTAACGTACTTGAGAATATTTTTGCAGCTTTTTTATGACACTCAAAATACAATTTTAAAGATTTAATAAAAATCATTAAGCCTTTCGGGAGCATTCATGTTTCATTCTGTTTAACTTAACAATGTAAAATCTATATAAGGCCTAATTTTTCTGCAAGTTTAAAAATATCCGCGCTAAGAAGAACATCATATTGTATTAAAAACTTTTTATTGAACATCCAATATTATTTTAAAGAAAACTAAATTACAGGACTGAGATGAAACTAAAAATATTATTAATGTTAATTTAACAAACTATACTTGACTTTAAGGTCCATACTTGACTTTAAGGCTTTCCCTTATTTTCAAAAATAATTCTTAGTTTTAATTATTTTAAATTTTTTATTTATTTTTTAAAGGTACGGGAAGGCCGTTCCGCCGCATTCCCCTGAAATTGTTCACTGTTAATTCTAAAACAGTGGTATAAATTTTTAATCTAAAATTATTTCTGATAATATAACAAAAATATAACATATTTAAACGATGACAGGACGAATAATAAAGTACATCTGTATTGGCATTGCTTTCACAGTAAAATAACTAATAACATGCTTAAAAATGTTTTATATGTGTTTATATCAAATAAGTGTATTTATATAAGTTAAACTGATGTAAATAATATAAAAATCATTTCAGGTAATGTAATGAATTTTTTTCATAAAAATTTTAACACATAGTTTCGTTATAGTTGTTGTACACCCTGTGAATATGAAGTGGAACAACATTAGATAAACAAAAAATAACTTTTTGTTATTAGAGAGTATTTATAAACTAGTTGAACAGATGAAATACATTATTGGTAGATATGCAACAATAAAATGATACATGTACCATTGTTCAGGCACGTACCAATTGTAGCGATCGCATCGGTGTTTCAGGCGTTTTTCTGCATTATTCCTAGGATTTATCCCCCCATGTGTGATATCATTAGAAAGGGTATTAAAAGACAAACAACTTTGATAAGAGGTAAAATTGCCAATTTCTCACTAGTAAACAAGTTATAAGCAAAAATTTACAAAATTTTATTTTTAAAATTCAATTTTTTAAATATTATGGAAAAACTAATGAGTGCATAAGAAAATGGTGAATACAAAAAAGATAGATCTTTTGATAAGCTTTAAAACAAAAAAAGATTTATCCAAATCCGATAAATAACCTCTGAAATATACACAATTAAAAAATATCACTTTCCGCCATCTTGATGACGTCATAGCGGGTAAACCTACCAGATGCCGAAATGACACCTAAGTACAAAACACTTCCTAAGACACATATATTCAACTAAAAAAGTCAAATTGACTATACGCGATTTTCCTACGGAATGTATTGTCAGATCCAGGACTAAAAGTTGTTACCTTAAGGTCAAGTAATCTAGAAAAACTTTGGTGCTTGACCAAAAAAGTTTTTTTCTAATAGACGTGGTTGTAATATTTTTAAAACAGTAAAACGATAAATAAATAAAATATTCAACTTCAACGATTTATTTTCAATATTTGAATAGCACAAAAATTGAATTTTATGTGTTAATAAATAACTTTTAGTCTTATTAAATTTTAGTCCAAACCTTGTTGAAGAGATAAAAAAATTATGTAATATCCTCAACTCTATGTTACTTTGTTATAAAAGTTTGAATAACTCTTGCTCAGTAATAAATATAATTTGTATTATTCAGCAATACAATTTGTATGTACTGCTATTTGTTCAAATATGCTTACACAATTTTATATATATGGTTCATTATTTAATTTTACAATTTTGTAGTAAAGTTTACTATTTATAAATCACTGTACCAAAGCTCCATCGTATAACATATTTCACAAAGAAATGAAGATCGAGGTATATTTTTGTGTTTATTAAAATTTGGACGGTAATAATAATAATGTGTATATGCACATAGAAATTAAATTATCTAATGTATGCAAGGTCCCGAATAGAAAGATTAGGACTATGTAGGCCTATTACACTGTCTCACATACAAAAACTAGTCATGCTGTGTGCTTACAATACGATACAACATTCATAATATTACGGTTATTATAAGTGTAAAATGATGTGATGAAATGAATAAGAGAATCCTCTGAAATTCTGACTTGTAAATATTGCGGCATTCTAAATCTGACCAGCTTCGGTTAATACCAACTATTTATTTTTAATCGACTTTCAGAATCTTGCTAACTTAATGTCTGTTAAATATCGTAAATAATACATTGTTATTAAAGCTGTTCTTAGAATTTTTGAACGATTTTTTGTGCAAACAAGTATGGTTTTCGAAAAGGACTCAACATCTACTTGGCATTTTTTTCGGATAAGGTCTCTGATGGCATTAATTACGGGAGGTGTACTCGTGGGACATTCCTTTAGAGAAAAAGGCCTCCGATAACATCGACCATATATAATGTGATTAAATTAATTGAAATTTACCGTGATTTAGGAGTAGTTCAAAAGCAGTTTGGTATTTATTTAAATAAAGGAATAAGTGCGTTAAAATTAATTAATCATTGAGCTCCATGGGAGCTATAGAAAAAGGGGTGCCATAAGACTCAGTGTTAGGAGCTATTTGATTTATTATGCTTACAACTGATTTTTCTAGCAGTGTATAGTGGGAAAATAACTGCTTTCGCTGATGACACTGGTCTTTGTAATCTCGAACTCATGAGATTTTTTAATTTTTGTTAAGAGTCATGATTGAAATCGAATTAAATGCAAAATAAGTTGGGTTTAAAGACAGAAAAAACAACTTAAAAATATTTTTCTTTAGGACAAAAAAATTGTTTTTACTTAAAGAAAATTTTTAAATATGATTTATGCCTAAGCCATAGTATAAGCTGCAATAGCTGCTCAGTGATGCTACCAAGTATCAATCCAAAGTATTTGGGGTTAATCCTGAACACTTAACTAATTTAGAAATCGCATCTCAGCAAATTGAAGAGTAAGGTAACAGCTGGTATTCACAATTTTTATTTTCATACAATTCAATAATAACGATTCTAAAGTTATTTTTTAGAAAAATTCTTGGTAAAAAGAAATATAATGCCCCACATCCATGTTTTTTGTTTGTTTTCTTCTTAATTAAAGGTCACTTTTTGTGTGTTAAGTACTAACATTTCTTATTACCATAATACAAAAACGTAATACAACAGCAGAGAAGATCAAACTTGGTTTCTGCTCTTGTTTAAGATAATTTGATCGAACTTAATTATAAAATTATGATTTTAATTCAAGGTTTTTACAAATATCTTCCAATTTATTAATTACTAATTCGAAACCGAATTTAATAATACATAATTCACTAACGCGTTTGAACGGTTTGCTAACGTACATGTAATTAAAAAATTATCCTGTCTGATCAAAACGTAGTTAACTGTTTAACATTGTTGGGGTTTTTCTTTTTCAGCCAGAAATATCTGCTGTGTTGTCTAGCCTGAATTTTTCTACGTTCTTCGGGACGTAGAGAGGAATATGGACTCTGTTAAAATTGTTCACAATCAGTTTATGTACCACTCCAAATCTGATGAGTTCTTCTAAAGCTTCAAACTGCGGGGGAGATACGTCTGTAAAGCATTAAAAAAATATTACAAGTTTTAATAGAAAATCAAATATCTTTGTCCAAAACGAAATCCCAAACTATACCATTTCGTTTGCAGACGAATTGACAAACATGTGACATTGGTAGATGAAAGTTTTTTAATATTTGTATATAAATTTTGTCATTTACACTAATTAATTTTGTTCCTTCCACAAAAAAATTATTTAAAGTTATATAACGGTAAATAATTTTCATCATCAAGATCATGAAATATAATAATTTTGAACATTAAAAAGCTCAAAATTTCAAAAAAAATTTATCTACCAAAACAATACATAAATTTATACATTTCATGTACCAGTTATGGCACGAGCGAAATTAAGAAACCCAAAAATTATTTAAACCTTATAAAATTAAGATAAGATTCTAAAGAAAGATACACCAGTTATGCGAAGGTTGTTAAAATGGTTTTAATTGTACCCAAACCTACTTTAACCCTTATTAACCATAAACTGTATGAAACCAAGCCTACACATTTTTTATTTTGTACGTTAATACCAATAAAAAAAATTAGTTGTAAATCCATTCATAATAAAAATTTTATTTCAAGATATTCTTGTTTATCTAGGTCATTGATGGTTCAATAAATAAATTTAAATTTGTGACAACTTAATTTGATGACTTTATCATCAATGGTATATTTTGTTTATATGTGAAGTCTTAATCCTTGTAGTTGAGGGACTTGTTTTTAATGTATCTCATTTTTTTATTATTAGTACATGATATGTGTGAGTTGTAGTAACCTCCGTGCAGGCCGGTGACGGCGATGTACACGTTGGTGGTGTGTCGGTGGTCGTGCTCGTGCTCCCCCAGCTGCGGACTCAGCATCCAACCGCGGGCCTCGTACACGTTGCCGTCCCCGCCTATCACAAAACTGACACGGAGTAATCAATGTGCAGTCATCAGCTTAAACAATGAACAAAACTGACACGGAGTAATCAATGTGCAGTCATCAGCTTAAACAATGTACAAAACTGACACGGAGTAATCAATGTGCAGTCATCAGATTAAACAATGAACAAAACTGACACGGAGTAATCAATGTGCAGTCATCAGCTTAAACAATGTACAAAACTGACATGGAGTAATCAATGTGCAGTCATCAGATTAAACAATGTACAAAACTGACATGGAGTAATCAATGTGCAGTCATCAGCTTAAACAATGTACAAAACTGACACGGAGTAATCAATGTGCAGTCATCAGCTTAAACAATGAACAAAACTGACACGGAGTAATCAATGTGCAGTCATCAGCTTAAACAATGTACAAAACTGACACGGAGTAATCAATGTGCAGTCATCAGCTTAAACAATGAACAAAACTGACACGGAGTAATCAATGTGCAGTCATCAGATTAAACAATGTACAAAACTGACACGGAGTAATCAATGTGCAGTCATCAGCTTAAACAATGTACAAAACTGACACGGAGTAATCAATGTGCAGTCATCAGCTTAAACAATGAACAAAACTGACACGGAGTAATCAATGTGCAGTCATCAGCTTAAACAATGTACAAAACTGACACGGAGTAATCAATGTGCAGTCATCAGCTTAAACAATGAACAAAACTGACACGGAGTAATCAATGTGCAGTCATCAGCTTAAACAATGTACAAAACTGACATGGAGTAATCAATGTGCAGTCATCAGATTAAACAATGTACAAAACTGACATGGAGTAATCAATGTGCAGTCATCAGCTTAAACAATGTACAAAACTGACACGGAGTAATCAATGTGCAGTCTTCAGATTAAACAATGTACAAAACTGACACGGAGTAATCAATGTACAGTCATCAGCTTAAACAATGTACAAAACTGACACGGAGTAATCAATGTGCAGTCATCAGATTAAACAATGTACAAAACTGACACGGAGTAATCAATGTGCAGTCATCAGCTTAAACAATGTACAAAACTGACATGGAGTAATCAATGTGCAGTCACCAGCTTAAACAATGACATGGAGTAATCAATGTGCAGTCGTGTACTGAGAGATTATCGCAAAATGACATGGAGTAATCAATATGCAGCCATGTGCTGAGATATTATCAAAACACTGACATGGAGTAATCAATGTGCATTCATGTACTGAGATATTATAAAAAACTGACTTGGAGTAATCAATGTGCATTCATGTACTGAGATATTATCACAAAACTGATACGGAGTAATCGATGTGCTGAGATATTATCACAAAACTCACATGGAGTAATCAATGTTCAGTCATGTAGTGAGATATTATCACAAAACTGACAAGGATTAATCAATATGCAGCCATGTGCTGAGATATTATAAAAAACTGATATGGAGTAATCAATATGCAGCCATGTGCTGAGATATTATAAAAAACTGACATGGAGTAATCAATGTGCAGTCATGTACTGAGATATTATCTCAAAACTGATACGGAGTAATCAAAGTGCAGTCATGTACTGAAATATTATCACAAAACTGACATGGAGTAATCAATGTAAAGTCATGTGCTGAGATATCATCTCAAAACTGACATGGAGTAATCTATGATACGGTCATCGGTGTTACAATTATCAGCTAAAACAATATCCTTAAAACTACGGAGCAATCAGTGTTACCGTAACCATCTGAAATAGTATCGTCAAAACCGAAAATGAGTAATCAATGTAACACTCATTATCTGAATTAGGATCCTTTGAACTAACACTGTGCAACCAATATTACGGTCAGTAGCTGATACAGTATTATTACAACTGACACTCAGTATTCAATGTTGCAGTAATCAGCTTAAACAATGTACAAAACTGACACGGAGTTATCAATGGTGGTAAAATAATTTGATAATACTATTACACAACTAACACTGAATACGCAATTGCACATAATTACCTTTAAATACTACCGAAAAACTGACATTGATTAATCAATATAAAATACTGTTATAAACCTTAAACAGAGAAATCAATGTGTACAAAATAATACAAACTAGGTAAAGGGCAATCGACGTTACTACCATTACTATAAATAAAAAATAATGACATTTAGGTTAATTGGTAAATATATAACCTACATGTAATGCAAGAGTACAGCCAAAGGAACCTTGCTTTCTAAGAAATCATCAAAGATTATCTTATGTTTTTTTTTTTTACCAAATTTACTGATATACTTATATAAAAATTGCACCTTCAGACCTGGGTAATTTTTTTGGAATTACATTTATAAGGTAAAGCGATGAAATTAACTTTGTCAGCATTTCAACTGTGTTAAGAATAATTAACTCGATCTTTTAAACTAAACATAAGAATATAACTTTAGTAATACTTTGTAGTTTATTATAGATTTGAATAACATTATAATTTCTCATTGGGATGAGTTTTTCTTGCTTTTAAAAAAGTTCAAAGAAGTGAGTAGAAATATATCGATGACAGCAAAAAGTGCACATTTGTTTGTGTCAGTGTGTGGGTGTGTGTCCGCCGTGAAACGGTTGAACTGTTCGTCTCCAAAGCATTTTAAAAACGATTTACATGTTCAGTTCAAATATGGAATATATTCAATAGAACGGTTTTATAACAACACACTCTATGGGTACCTATATAAAAATATACTTTGATTAAACATTGAACAGAATTAAGCTTCGATCGTGGGTGAGAAAACAATAATAAATTTGTTCTACCTTTTTTAATTTCGCTGATAATAGACAACTAATAAATAAAATATACAATTTTTATTGCCTTGAATTGCACGATAAAAGTTAACAAGATTTTTAAGGCTCTGCTGTAAGATATGGATCAACTTAAATACTTGGAATTTGTGCATACATATTAAAAGATGAAAGCATTGTGGTAATAGTTTCTTCTTTCATCGTTTTATATCATGAGTGATAACTACAACGGACAAGTAACAAATAAGCAGTGGTTTCCAAGTCGTCTTACTTGTAAGGCATATCCTGCAGCTTGTTGAGTTTGACGTGTTCTCGCTGCAAGCGCTGCATGTACTCACGACACGTGGCGATGGTGTTGCAGGCCGGCGTGCCCGTGTAGGAGCACAACACGGTGACCGCGGGCAGTTCGTGCGGCGTGCGGCTGAACGGCTCCCAGGCCTCCCACTCCTCCCGTGCTATGATGGTCACGCCCATGCTGCTGTCAACAACATGTCGTCAGTGAAGTACTCGCGACACGTGGCGATGGTGTTGCTGGCCGGCGTGCCCGTGTAGGAGCACAACACGGTGACCGCGGGCAGTTCGTGCGGCGTGCGGCTGAACGGCTCCCAGGCCTCCCACTCCTCCCGCGCTATGATGGTCACGCCCATGCTGCTGTCAACAACATGTCGTCAGTGAAGTACTCACGACATGTGGCGATGGTGTTGCAGGCCGGCGTGCCCGTGTAGGAGCACAACACGGTGACCGCGGGCAGTTCGTGCGGCGTGCGGCTGAACGGCTCCCAGGCCTCCCACTCCTCCCGCGCTATGATGGTCACGCCCATGCTGCTGTCAACAACATGTCGTCAGTGAAGTACTCGCGACACGTGGCGATGGTGTTGCAGGCCGGCGTGCCCGTGTAGGAGCACAACACGGTGACCGCGGGCAGTTCGTGCGGCGTGCGGCTGAACGGCTCCCAGGCCTCCCACTCCTCCCGTGCTATGATGGTCACGCCCATGCTGCTGTCAACAACATGTCGTCAGTGAAGTACTCGCGACACGTGGCGATGGTGTTGCAGGCCGGCGTGCCCGTGTAGGAGCACAACACGGTGACCGCGGGCAGTTCGTGCGGCGTGCGGCTGAACGGCTCCCAGGCCTCCCACTCCTCCCGCGCTATGATGGTCACGCCCATGCTGCTGTCAACAACATGTCGTCAGTGAAGTACTCACGACATGTGGCGATGGTGTTGCAGGCCGGCGTGCCCGTGTAGGAGCACAACACGGTGACCGCGGGCAGTTCGTGCGGCGTGCGGCTGAACGGCTCCCAGGCCTCCCACTCCTCCCGCGCTATGATGGTCACGCCCATGCTGCTGTCAACAACATGTCGTCAGTGAAGTACTCACGACATGTGGCGATGGTGTTGCAGGCCGGCGTGCCCGTGTAGGAGCACAACACGGTGACCGCGGGCAGTTCGTGCGGCGTGCGGCTGAACGGCTCCCAGGCCTCCCACTCCTCCCGCGCTATGATGGTCACGCCCATGCTGCTGTCAACAACATGTCGTCAGTGAAGTACTCACGACATGTGGCGATGGTGTTGCAGGCCGGCGTGCCCGTGTAGGAGCACAACACGGTGACCGCGGGCAGTTCGTGCGGCGTGCGGCTGAACGGCTCCCAGGCCTCCCACTCCTCCCGCGCTATGATGGTCACGCCCATGCTGCTGTCAACAACATGTCGTCAGTGAAGTACTCGCGACACGTGGCGATGGTGTTGCAGGCCGGCGTGCCCGTGTAGGAGCACAACACGGTGAACGCGGGCAGTTCGTGCGGCGTGCGGCTGAACGGCTCCCAGGCCTCCCACTCCTCCCGCGCTATGATGGTCACGCCCATGCTGCTATCAACAACATGTCGTCAGTGAAGTACTCACGACACGTGGCGATGGTGTTGCAGGCCGGCGTGCCCGTGTAGGAGCACAACACGGTGACCGCGGGCAGTTCGTGCGGCGTGCGGCTGAACGGCTCCCAGGCCTCCCACTCCTCCCGCGCTATGATGGTCACGCCCATGCTGCTGTCAACAACATGTCGTCAATGATGAAAATCATGTCCTACTAAGGGATTTGTAAAATTACCCTTTCTTTTTCCCAAAGGAACCCATATTTTAAAGGCAAACCTATCTCTTACTTGCGAGTGAGTACACTAGAATCGTATTAAATTACAAGACGCTAACTGTTTGGTTAGCAGAAAAAATGTAAGATTAAAACAAACCTGTGTGAGTAGTTTATTATAATTAAATTCACTTCTATTAAATGCTACTAAACAGCAACATACTAATTACGTAGGATATTATTGTACAATTTTAAGCGAAACTAAGGATTCATTCAAAACAATATTCAAAGTACGATTATTTTAAAGTTTCCAATTTAAAAAATGTTACCGTCTTTTAGATTTAATCAAGTTGGTGATAGGGCGTTTTCTATTTTATAATATATGCATGTCTGCGTTTAGAGTACCAATAAGGTAAGTACGGTAAGCCGTAACCGTTCGTGGCAGCAGAGAAAGACTGTGACAGCAACTTTTTCTCTTACGGATTGCCTTCAGATCGGTCTCCAAGTGAGGTGAGGGAACATCTAAAATAGACTTTAGTAACCCACACCACCTCGTTTGCGTAATTAGGCCATGAACGTAAGCCCATACTAGGCGTAATTTCGAATGGTTTTAAAACTGAATTTAGACTAATTAATTAAGGGTGTACTAAAACCTTAATTTTCTCCCTCTTCGTCTGTTGAAAAGCACTGCTGGATATACAAAGTGACAAAAACTGTACTGAAATGTGAGAATACACTTTGTTCTTATTTAAAACCAACAGTTTTGTAGTTAATACTATATTCGATATTCCAGCAGTTAACTAACTAAGGTTTAAAACACGGTAATATCATTTTTAACTAATTATGAATAATTTTGTGAAATTTATTGAATGATAGTAATATATTTAAAATAATTAGTCAGGGTTCAAGGTTGAGACACTCAAAGGAGAAAGCCAAAGGGGAGGAATGTGGGTGTGATGTGTAACATGAGAGGGTGAGTGAGAGGGGGGGGGGGCGCTGGAGCTTCTTCCTCAGCATTCGGTCTATCGTTGTACAAAACCTCTCCCTCATCAGAAACTTTGACCATTAACTCACAGTTCCTGTGTGACCATCTTCACACCTGAGTTCAAATTCACGATTTTTGCAATGCTGTAGCACCATCCATTCTATTGTTATTTATTTTTTTGAAGGTTTTAATGTTAAACATTAAATTCATGTATATTTCACATTTCAATAATTAAAACATCCTCTTTGGTAAATGTTTTCTCCCTTTTCTCATTATATTGATTAATTATTTACTCTGTATAAAAAGTTCATAGTTGCATCGATTGAAGTTACTGTAGGTGTTAACTTACCAAAAAAATAATACAGTATTGCAAAAATATATATCAAGTAGTTCCAACAGTTTTCCTAGAATAGTTCGATATTTCTTGGGCACGTTTTTAACGAAGGAACGTTAGTAACTACATTGTGACTACTTCTTTAGCATAATAAGCTTTTCGTACTTTCTTTGGATTACAGGAAACAGTGGTTACTTAAACTTCGGAGTACACATTACGACCTCTCCATTCAAAATTCCACTGACTTAGTTAAAAAAAAAATAATAAAAAATACCAAACCATTAAACTTCTAAAACTAGGATAGAGTACAGAAGACAATTGTTTATTATATAAACGAACTGTTCTCTCAACATAAGAGCACATGTGTTTACGAATACAAATACATTATAGGTATAAGATGCAGACAAAATAGTACTTTAAGTGGTGTCGGAAAATCATATTGATGAATTTATGTGTGAGAAAACAATTCTGAGAACTTACGCGTTCTAATTAATTGTATCGAATTTGCAACACGTGCTTCAGGTTGTAATGAAGCTTACTTCTGACGTAACAACCTATATGTTCCTTTGTCGTTTTTAATGCTATTAGTGGAGCTAAAACAGGTTTTTTAGAAAACATTTTAAACTTACTTGTTCCGCGTTAAACAGTCCTATGACGCCACAACTTGTATATTAGTGTGTTTGGAGAATGTTTGTGACATCATTGTAAAGTATCAACTTATTGGTATCAATGTCTTCATTGCTGTCAATCACGTTAGAGTTTGGAGTTGGAAAATTCAATAATATAAAAACTACATACATAATATCAATAACCTAACAAAACTGAACTATTATTTGTATGGAGCAAATGAATAATAATTCATGGAGTTTATCTTTTATAATGACGTCAGAACTATACTGACGTTAATGAAATATTTATCACTAGACCACTTGATTGTCAATTATAATGCAAAACATTTAGTATCCATATATTATTCAAAAATTTATTATAATTAGTCTTTATAATTTGAGAAACATAATGGAGAAGCTGTTTATCACCTCTAAATTTGCTTACTTAGAGGTACTTGCTTGAAAAGAACCAGTTCACATATAAGGCAGATTAAAAAAGAATATATTTTTACAATCAACGTAAATTTATTAATATTTATCTCTAACAAACTAAGGTTTTAATTGATTTACTATTAAGGCTTTAAAATCGAGAAAAATAAATGAAGAGCACATCTCCAACGTACTTAAATTTTCCGAGATTTATTTTTTAATTAAGGCGTGTCTGAGAAAGGATGTTTTTATCATTCTGCACGAAATCAGCCTGTTTTTTGTTCTCTCAATAGTACCAAAACCAATTCTTTTTTGTCCTAGGACTGAAAAATCATCTGGAGAATTTTTTAGGTCCTAGTACTGAAAAGTCAGCTGTTTGCTAAGTATATTATCATTGACTTATTAATGTTGAGGAGCTGAATTTTGAAATTCAAACGTTATAAAGAGCATTGTTTGTAAATAAAAGAAATGTAAACACTGCATATTACTTACTTTGTAAATATAACCTCGAAAATACAACTTAATAGTTAATATTTTTAACGATCAAAAGTCTAATTTTGCATTATGATAAAAACAGTTGTTCATCACTCGGAGCAAAAGTGTCTTTTTGATGCTTAATCGTTTTTAAAAACTCGGCTACGCCTCGTTTTTAAAACACGATTGCGCACCAAAAAGACCCACTTTTGCTCCTAGTGATGAAAACTACTATTTTCTTTGTACATAGTTTTTACAGGTATTTGCGTTTCATGTCAAAAGGAAAGTAAATACGTACGGCAAGTCCCAACGATTTTCAAAAATATTGAAAAACAGTGACTGCACCTTTTACCTTACGTATCCGTAGCTTCAAATACACAATTTGGTAATTATAACTGAAATATTTTTAAGGGCTTATAATAAAATTCACTTCTAGTCTACTTTGAAGGTGAAGTAAAAGCTTTTATACTATCTAAAATATATTTATTGAATAACTAAAACTTTGCAAAATAACACATTGATGTCATATATTAAAATCCTTTACCGTACGGCTGAAGCCCATGAAGTACGGTACAACTAGGCGTTCTTGAAAGAAAAAATTAGTATCAGTAATTTATATATATATATATATATATATATATATATATATAAAATAAACATTTCAAACAAGTACCCTTTTTTAAGACATTTTATTTGGACTAACTAGTTTCGACCTACAAGTCATTATTGTTAATATTATTATTAATATTAATAATAAATAATAATATTTATTATTAATATTAATAGTAGCCTTAACATACAAAGAAACTAATTTAATATATATATATATATATATATATATATATATATATATATATATATATATATATATATTAAATGCATCATTTTGACGTAAATTTTTCATTGTTAATTAATAATAAAGAGATTTGCCGCAACCTCAAAAGCTTGAATATTCCGGAAGTTGCAACATTACAAATTTGTGATAGTGCGATTTTATAGCTGTGTGAAATTAATTTTAAAATTTCCTGATTTTTTAGTTTTACGGCATTTCTTTCCATCGATAAAAACGCCTTTAATCTGAAAAACATAACAACGTGTGATTATATTTAAAATTTCCTTCTGCCTCCCGGGTTCCAACCCCCTATTGCGTAGCGTTAAATAAGATCAAAAACATTATTCACCTCATTCGTCATTTTGAAAAATTTTATTTGTTGAATACAGATAAGTTTTTTAGCTATCGAAGTAAAATCAGTCTTTAATTCGACCTATTCAACTGTAATTATTCCCGCTACTATAATAATTCATTAGAGCTAAGTCTGAGTGACTTTTCTATGTTAGACTTAAACCAGCCCCAGCTTTGATTACTTCACATGACTGATTTTTTTTACACTGTTTTTTCTAATCTTTCTATCAACATGAATAAATCAATAAAAAAAATATTTAAAATACTATCTTGCTACTAACAGACTTGTTACAGTTCAGTATCAACATAGGATTTTTTAAACACAGTTTCCGTGACCTAGAAACTTCCCCACCAACTTACCCATTGTGTATTTGTAATGTATGCCGATACAGTTATTTCCATCTTGAAGCTTCGAGCTGCAAACATGGACGTTCCACCACCAATCTACGAAGGGGATGTAGCAGGAAGACAGAGAGGATATGTCAACATGGGCACTTATTGGACTCATTGGAAAGAAGGTTGGAAGAAAGACGAATCAGAAGGGACGACATGCAAGCCTTAAACATGTTAAAATAGAATCTCGTCATACATGTTTTGTATTCGGTGCATGGAGCCTGCGCAGAAAGCGACCCACGTGCCTATTGTTAATGTTACTATGTAAATATAATTTCTTTTTTAAAACTCCAATTGGTTCACCTTAAACATGTTTTAACCTGTCTGAATATATCATGGAACAAAAATAATTTTCTTTCAACATCTTAATCCACCTCCACAACTCTTTACCCCTACCACTCTTCCTAGGTGGAAAATAAAAATTTTCCTTCGCTCTGGAGGATTAAAATTTTCCTCACCAATACCACGTCACCCCCACCATACAGTCGAGCACCTATTATACACTGTGTACCGAGTCAGTCTCGGTTGTACTGTACGCATCATGCTATGCCCGCTCATGGGGTTAACCGGTCAAACTTCGGGTTTCGTATTGAGTAAGTAAAAATGATTTTTAAATGAGGGTTCTGAACCAAGTAAGTTACAATTTTATGTGGCGTTGCACGTCACATATGTTAGATTTACAGTCGGGTCATTAGGACTTTTTTTACACTTTTGTTGTTCCTCGTAGAATATCGCTCCGGAGCAAAATGTGAGAAATCGCAAAAGTGCAAAAAATATTTTTGTCTTCCTTCGTGACCATTACTTACAAAACGTCAATGACGTCATCGATGGTGACGTCAACATTTTGGTCGTCTTGACGTCATGGGTAAAGTAGTTTTTTTTTTCAAAACTTCTTTAATAACTTTGAAAATCACCAACAGTTGTCGCTTTTATGCACATATACAAGGTTTACAATATGTAACTTTTACCCTCCAGAATTTTAATTTCATGTATCTTGTAATAATATAAAGTTTTGGAATATTAGTAGCAAATTGGTCAGTTTTATATAACAAAACCCAAAGTGTAACTAAAATAACGAGTCAAAATGAAATGGCACAACGATATGCACACTACGAGGGTCGGACCGCGACTGACCAAGCGACGCGTCGCTGTGTATCAGAGGTACTTGATTTTGTTGTAGGGGCAATCCCCTGTGACCTTGGAGATTTGCAAAATCCCCAGAAATGTTGGAATGTAAAAAATAAATTTTGCTTCTTCTGAGGGGACCCCGGGTCTAGTAAAATTCGCGAATAAGCTAGCACATGTGTGAGATAATTTTGCTCTCGTTCTTTGGAGCTGGACAATTTTGCATCCTTCCGATCCAATATGTCGAAACATGTTCAAGGTCATTCAACTAGAGTAAAAAATACTATTTCACGGTTCATATTTTGATGACGCTTCACTCGTGATTGACGTCGGTGTTTTGTCCGTTTTTTGTCCACCCCTTCATCAGTAGCATCAATGTCAAAATTAGAAGCGTTTTTTAAGGGCAATCCAAAGTTTTCACAAAAAATACTGATACCACTTTGAATGAAAGCAAGTTTAAAAAATGTTAGCAAGAAATGACTTTTGTCCGTAAAGTTACGTTGGTGACGAGTCAAGAATATAATAAGTCCCCTAGGTCATCTGAGAAGGAAGAAAATTAAATTTTTACATTTAAAGCTTTGTGGAGAGATTGCAAATTCCCAAGATCACAATGGACACATGGTCGATTAAAGAAGTAAATTTTGTTTCTTACTTTTATCACTTACCCCCACCACAAAATCGATTACCTCTTATCGAGTGCCTCGCCACTTAGTCAGTCGAGGTCGACTCTCGTGTGCAAATTTGTTGTGCCGCTTAAATTTCGCTCGGTTTTTAGTTTAAAACTTTGGGGTCTTTTTATTCAAAAACTAAAATTTTATTTCAAATGTTGGGTTTGGCTCTGTTAAGTCCATTGTTGCGTCTAAGCGTTATGTGTCACACGTTGTTGAGGAGTCTCAGCGGATTGGAATTATTTTTTATCACTTTTGCGGTTTTTCATGGAATTTTGCTTGGAGTTCTCGTAAGGCAAGAGGACTCGTAAGAAATCTCGGAGCAAAATCTGAAGCATTGTAAAAGTGCAAAAATATGTTAACTGCGTGACCTTGGTCTATATGACGTCATTGACGTCATAAATGATGACGTGGTCCATGACGTCACTCATGACGTCATATTTGTGAAAAAATTGCTTACGCCGTCGACGATGAAATTAGAGGTCATTGAAATGAGAGGTGGAATCACCATTGTGCTTCTAAGAATCAGTACAAAAGACACTTTAGTTTGTTTTCGTCGACAGTTTAAAACATTTTATCTGGAGTTATAAAGCTTCCATGTTATTCTAGGCGAGTTTTTACTCAACTAACATCTAATTCAAACTTATGATTATTATTCATACCAATGTATATGTTTTAAAGTTATATCTAAATAATCTTATAAAGGTGTCCACGGTAGCCGCTTAATATCAACCATATTTTAGAGCCTAAGGTTGACTGTATCTTAAATTAAGATGACCAATGCTCTTCGTTAATCAACGTACTTTAACTTTGAGATTGATTAAAAAGGTTACTTTATAACTCCATAGTATTTTAAAATGACGGATTTAATATCGGTACACAAACTTAAGAAAGATATCTTTTTGGCTATGACTTTTGAATTATACTGTATACTGATTAAAAATGTTGTCTGTGATGAACAAGTATTTTTTTGTCGATCAGGCCTTGTTTCATACCCATGGCAACCAATTCTGCCAATGATTTATGCATTACATCCGGTAGTTCCTTTTCTGGAAAAGAAAAATATATTCAGTAAAATTTTATATTTAACATAAGTAAAATCTAATTAATAATTGCTTAGGCAAGAACATTAAGCTACTTGTATTACCAATGCAGCAATGATTTGTTGAAAATACCGTCATTAGAACAAAATTGACCATCGTAATTTTGGACCTCAAAATGTTTTACACTGGCACACTATTTTAGTGTATGTAAGACTGTTTTGCGTTTGATTTTTTATATACCAATCTTTTATTTAATACTTATGCTCCTATGAAATACTTTTAATAATTATTTTCCGTACGTTATATCCTTCCTGAAAAGGCCTGAAAAGTAAAAAGTTAATAATGTTGTCATTTAAAATTGCATAATCCTTCGCAACCAAATCTGATTATTAAATAAATTCTTACTGTTTTCGAGTATATCTTATATAGTAAAAGAGTGCATTTAAGGGTCTAGAGAGAGAACTACTGAACGGATTGAGGCCGTTTTGGTGTCAATGGATTTCTTATGACCCCTAGATGATAGGAAAAATATGGTATCCCTCGGAAAATACCTTATAAAGCCGCAAAATGAAAATTAGACCTTATTTAGACCAATCTAAGATGTGATTTTGTCGATTTGTTTACTGCTCCAGGTGATCCATATCTTACCTTGAAATTAGACACCACTGCTGCTTTACAAAGTGTTTTGTAAACAAACCAGACAACTTTTCAATTCCATTATAATTGACAGATACAAATAAAAACAAGGGCAAGTAATGTTGCAGTGGTTTTTAAAGCAGTAAAATAAACACTTAACATCTGATGCTTTAATAATATTTGGGTTGCTATACTATAAAAAGAGTTTAATTAACAGAGATGATTTAATTTATGTATTTAATTTTACGAGTTGATTCTTATTATTTGTTTACACATATGTTTTATATACTATCAGCTAATGAGCTTTATGTTTTGAAATATATAAATATAATCTTTAGATCGTAAAATTCTTCCCACCATATTTTAATCCATTGATTTTTGTTATATCTAAGTCATATAACATCCTTATATTCTTATTTTTATCCTTTGAAGGTCGTGTAGGCTTTTGATTCTACATGTTTAATAGTTGGTTTATTGTTCCCACTGATATAATGGAGTACTAAAATGTGAAGCTATGAACTGGAAAAAACAAGTCTTGAAATGTACAAGAAGAAAGGTACCAAGAATAAGAAAAGGAGATGGAAATATAGTGGAAACAAAAGACAGAGAATAAAAATTTTTATTAGTGTTTTAGTGAAGGTAAAAAACCTACTATACGATTGTCTTAGAGGACAATGCAGTAACACTTAGTACACACAGGAATGTACTTCTATAACATTGCGTGAAAAATTAAAGTCAGAACTTTAAAGCAAGGTTCAATTAGATGCATAAACACTGTGGAAGAGCCCACAGAATGGTGATCAGTGATGGTGGTGATACCAAAACCTAATTGGGACGTTAGACTCTGCGTGGATCTAACAAAATTAAACAAGAACGTAAGGAGGTAAAAATGCCAGAGGTTGAAGACACGCTTATTTAGATTGGTAACAGTATTTCCATTTATTCCATTACAGTTGTATGGCCAATTAACGTATGGGTATAATTTAGAGTCCATTTAATTTGCCAAAATTGGGAATTTGTTTCTGATTTGAAAACCCTTAAATCATTTTTTTCAGTCTCATATGCCTACTATATTGTAAAACCAATGATAGTAAGTATTATAAACGATTTAAACGTATTAACTATTAATGATATACTAGAGATCAAAATCCTCCTGATCAAATTAGACGAACATTTTAATTGATCTGGACCCAAGAAGTTAAAAAAAATTTATAACTGAAACATTTGTTCTTCATGTTTTAGCAGTTGTTTTTACAACAGCTGTCTAACGATTCAATCAATTTCCTTAATCCAAAAGATTAACATTGAAACTTTGAAAGCCTGTGGGGCGTAGCCCTAGAGTCCAACGTAAATTAGAATAGGATTCTGCTTATCTACTTCATACCTTTCTAACGGTATGCGCGGATTTCTCCTACAATGCACATGAGCTGAGAAAAAAGGAGGAAAAGAAATATGCTTGCCTATTATAGAGGACTACAAAATCGCCCACTGGTCGAAATTCTACAAATATTTATTTGATCTTGAGCTAATTAGTTTTAGAAAAAAATATAGATAGAACAAAATGTTTTTCCTGATTTGCTATAATTTGTTATTAGGTACAACAGCTGTTTCATGATCATTCAATTATCCTCCTCAATAAAATTAACATTGCAACTTTTAAAGCCTGTAGGGCGTAGCCTCGGGGGCCGATGTGAACTAAAATACCATTCTGCTCATGCTACCTTTCAAACGGTATGCGCGGGTTTCTTTTACGTTGCTCACAAGCTGAGAACAAAGGAGAAAAAGAAACATGTTTGCCTATTAATTATTATACTCTAAAACAAGCTCCGTTTGTACGGGCAAACTTTTTTCGCTCCAAGGACTTTTTATTTTTTGGTTGATTATGGGAGTTTTGGCCACCAGGAATCGCCAGTTTGGTCCCATAGCTGGGAAAAATCCGGTTTTCGCGCTAGAGCCCTTCAAAGCTCCCATGTTATCCTTATGAAGATTTGTAAATTGAACAAAAAAAAATCAGCTGATAACTGTAGATACTAGGAATACGCTCCGATGTCCGTCCCGTACAAGAATTTTTTACTCACTTTTTGAGTTATTAGGTGACGCTTTGTTTTTGAGGGAGAGGTGAGAAAAATTCATTACGCACACAGGTGGCAAGCCTGTAGTGTGGGGCTCCCCTAAAAACGGGTTTACCCACTAAAAAACCTCGCCTCTACTCTTTAGGATTCTAACCTGGAGTTGTTTATTACATTACGTCAGGCTAGGCCTAAATTTGGCTTATGCCCGTGGGGCTCACTCCTTATCCAGCCACTCGATCAAGGGATCTGGGCCACTTCGCCGTCCAGATCGGTTTCTTTTCCAGGAGGATGCCCCGGACGAACTGTGATAAACAATCCCAGTTGCCCTCATCCTCCAAGATCTTTTGGCAGACCGAAATCCACCAAAAATGCACCAAAAAATTTGTGTGGCCTTCAGGCGGGGCCCTTCCCAACGGGGGCAGCGGAAGAATGTGTGTTCCGCATCGTCGGGAACGCCCGAGCAATAAATGCAGTCTGGTGAACCGGTCTTGCCCATCCGGTTCAGGTACGACCGAGATAGCCGTGAATTGTCAAGAATTGGCCGCCGTTCCACCCATGGTTGGACGTGCTTGATAAGTCGCGCAGTCCATCGTCCTCGGGTGTCGTGCTCCCAGCTGTGTTCCCACTGCTGGAAGGTTCTGGAGCGCTCTTCTGTTCTTGCCGTGTTCTTTTAATCTAGCCTTGTCTCTGATAAATTGCCTTTTTCTCTCCTGCCAAGAGCTTGACAGGGATAAATCCGGCGACCACCAGGACGGCAGGCTCGGACACTGTCCGGTAGGCAGAACACATCCCGAGCGCCGCTCGACGTTGAACCCGGGCGAGTCGCAACCTGTACTACTCTTTATCGAGAGCGTCTGCCTACACCTCTGCTCCATAAAAAAGCACGGACTGAACCGCGGACATCAACAGACGTCTTCTGTCGAATCGTGGAACCCCGACATTGGCCATCAGCCTACTAAGGTACGTGACTACCTTAGCGGCCTTGTCCGCCGTACGGAATATCTGATCCCTCCAGCTTAACTTGGTGTCCACCATAATCCCGAAGTACTTAGCAGCACGAGTTGATTGGACCACCTCCCTTCCCACTTGGAACGGAACGACGGTGACCATCCTCTTCTTCGTAAGGATCACAATCTCCGTCTTACGGAGAGCAAGCGAGATACCGTGATCGGACATCCATGTGTTGACCACACGCATGACTCGGTTCAACTTTAGTTGGGTCAGCTCAACGTTGCGTGCAACAATGAGAGCTGCGACATCATCGGCGTACCCAACCAAAGTGGTTTCCTCAGGCATCTCCGACCTCAGGAGGCTGTCATAGGCAACGTTCCAGAGATCCTGGCCGAGTATTGAATCTTGCGCGGCACCAGAAGTGACTTCCATCGTCCACGTTCCGTCCCTTGTGTCGTAAATCAGGCTTCGGGAGCGGAAATAATCCGCAACAAGATGAGTCGCAACAGATATGCAGGAACGCGAAAGGTGTTGCGAAGCGCATCCAGCATATCGACCCACCTCGCCGAGTTAAAGGCATTCTTGACATAAGCGTAACAAGAAGCACTACTCAGCGAGAGAAATGGTTGTGGCTCTCGGCTCTCTTCACAGCTCTCTGGACTTCGGTGATAGCGTCAATCGTTGACCGTCCCTTTCTGAAGCCGTACTGACGGAGGCATAAGTACCAGGCAGCTTCCACGGCAGACGTCAGGCGGGAACGGATCAGCTTCTTGGACAGCTTCCCAGCCGTGTCCAACATGCAGAGAGGCCTGTGGGACGACGGCAGCTCGGGATCACCTTTGCCCTTGCTGATGAGTACAAGTCTGGTGGTTTTCCAGGGAGCCGGAAACACCCCTTCTACCAAACAGGCGTTGTACATATTCTCAACAAGTCAGCATTAATTGAAAATACTTTCTTTAAAGCCTCGCTGGGAATCCGTCCGGGTCAGGAGCCTTGTTGCTCTTTAGGGAGAGAACGGAGGTTTCCATCTCCTCGAATGTGAAGAGTGGAACGTCATCTAACCGTCCGAAGTCAACCGGCGTACATCCTAGGCCTAGCCTACAAATAAATACATACAAACTATGATTTTAGCTAAGACCTCAAAATAAGCAAGTAACTTAATAATAATTATGCTTATAAATTAAAGAAAAATAGATTGTAGAGCGAAAAAACAATGCAATTTAAAATCCATGATTGCAAATTAATAAAAATCAAGTAATGTAAGTATTGTAGAATTACGCTTACTTAACACTTAATGCATATTTTGTTACCTGAGACATAGGCTACAATGGCACAACACATTCTAATTAGTTGTTCAATTTAAATCTTTCTCCCAAATAGATATTAGTTGTATCCCATAAATTAGTTAATCGCATAATTCCGTACGACACCAATTCATTCCACATCAACATGCCTATCTTTTGGTAGACTATAATTTATAACTTCAATAAGTAAACATCAGTGTTGATCTATTTAATTTAACAAATATGTCTGTCAAAATATCAATTAAATTTTATTTAAAAACGTAACATAACGGCGAGCAAATATAAACAAGAAAAGGTTATGTTATGTTGTTTTCAGCATACATCGACAACTCAGCTGCGATGGGGGAAAATAAACTGATCATAGCAACTACATTAGTCAAACCATGTAGCCTAAACAACTAAAGTTCTGTCAAAAATTCCGGAAAATAAGCTTTTTTAATACTTGAAAATAATTGCTCGATTATAGTTTATTACCTAGTTTAAAATACTTAAAATCTAACCTGAGAATTTCATTGAAATCAAATTAGGAATAAAAAAGCCTTTTGGCTAGAGAATTTGCCTAAGAGAAATTTAAAGTCGGTCTAAAAGAATTTTATACTCTATGTTCCATAGAGGTAAAAAATTCAATAAACTAATGTGTTATATATAAAGGAAACTTATTCCACAGTGCAGCATCCTTCGGCTTCTCGAGTGAGCGAAGCGAACGAGTTCGTCTTAAATAGGAAGAGGGCGAGTGAGCAGAGCGAACGAGCTTTGTGTGAGAACGAATGTAATAATTTTTACCGAGCTTAAGCTCGGTCCCCTGGTTCTATATAGATAACTGTTCACATTGCTAAATAAATGAAAACATTTTAGTTTTAACACTATGTTGTCAGTGTATTAATAAATTCTGTGACCATTTCAAAACGTAAACATCAAATTCATGAATAATCATCATGAAAATTACCCGTCATTTTTGACGGGCTATTTGCTAGTAATAGATAATTGACGATGCAATATCAGAAATATGTTGAATAGTGCAAATAAATAAATAACATACATACATAATTAATAAAAAATTCAAATTCGGTTCCTTACCATTGGTGTCGAAAAAGAAAGCAATATAAAGTGACTTTGGCTGACATTTGTCTCTATCCCTTATGGATGCCTGGGCGAGCCAACCTCTGCCTTCGAACACTGTCCCGTCACTCCCTATACAAAAACTACGAACATCAATAAACTCGCAATTTGTATAACCTATATTTTATCTGACAGAAAATATTATTAAGATATATTTAATCAATTATATTAGTCGAATTCTTAGCTGATTAGCTAAGTTCCTATTAGTTATTTCAATTGTCAAAGTTCAAAACATGTGAAACTGAGATCGGGTTTGTCTATTCATATTCATTGTCACATATATAAGTTTAATATTTTATTTTATAAAGAGTTTACGAGAACTCCAAAAGCTCTAAAGAATTAACTGTAAGCTACAACTTCATCTTGTATCTGGCCTTACTTGTATTTGAGGTCCCACAAGAAGTTGAGCTGCTGGAAATGCTGCAGCATCTTCATGCGGTCGCAGCCCTCGCTGACGTCATTGGTCGGTGACGTTAAAGTCCGGGTGAGGAACAAGTGTTTCACCGGTAAATGCAGGTAGTACATCTTCTCGTATGGCTTGGCACCCCATTCCTCACGGGGTACTATCAGTACCATCTCTGCTACAAAGGTAGACCGACAAAACCTGGAACGTAGGTATAGTACATAAAATGATATTTCAACCTACTTTTATTGGCTTTTTATCTTCATTGGGAGTCGACCTAAGAGTAGTCAGAAGAAAATCTTAAACGTATAAGTTGATATACGTAATTTTAATCAAATTAAGTTCTCAATTAGTAGAGGACAACATAGCAAAACCCTACCTTATACGGATAATCGGTTCTAAAATGGCAGACGATTATACGTGCTACGACAATAATAGTAACAAATCTGAAAAAAGAATAACTATTTGCATATTCAACATACATGGGTTTGGTTTGTGGTTAATTATTCTCACTTCTAAGGGCTTTAAAACTATATATGACATGACATAACCCAAGTCTGGTTTATCTTCGCCTTCTTTTAAGGGAAGCTTGCTTGTTTCACAAAGCAATTTTTAGGTTTATGACATGATATAGACTAATGAAGTGTTTTGCTCTCAGGTCATATTCCAAAAAGTTTTATCATACCACAAGCACTCTGGTCGTGGCTAACAACAATAATTGATGAACAGCAAATTTAATGAATAAGCATTAGTCTTTAAAACAATCTAGCCGACGTTGAAGTGACGTAACTACTTTATTTAACTCGTACTAAAAACTTTTGTTAAGTTCTGTTATTGGGAATATTACAATTTGTAACAGTATTGTTTCATTATATCGGCTAAACTGAAAAAGTATCATTTGTTGGACCGTTCTGATACACATAATTTCAAAGGTACTGTGTTAACTTTATGCTAGAGAGATTGCAATATAAGTGGTGTAAAGAAGATAATTGAAAGAAATGAAATCAAACAACATAATATATAGTTATAAAAAAATGTAATTAAATCCCTCACACATGCAACGTCGTTTTTCAAGATGGAGGTACAATCGCAAAGTTATAAAATGTAAAAACAAATTAGAAAATTAACATATGTTTAATTTTTATATTATTTTAATAAAGAAAAATTTAAAGTAAAAACTTGTGATAACATAAAACATTTAGAAATTGTTAAAACTATATTTTACTATTGTATAAAAGAACAATTAAGCTAAAAATTAGATGCTCAACTGGTTTTTGACCATCCTTTAACCGCCATCTTTATTCAATGATTTATTTAAATCCGTTTCAAACAAAAATATAACCAAAAATATCTGTTTGAAATGAAAGAAAACTCAAACCATTCCTGAACTCAATTTGCATAAATAAACTTAAGCATGGTAATAAAATTAGATAAATTTATCCTTGGATTGGGTGTATGTAATTAAATTTGTAATTATTCGAACTACTGTTTATTCTAAAAACGACTACTGTTAAAATGGAAATAATCTAATACTGTTTTTCTGTTTATTTCAAAACAGTCATGGCTGACTTAATACTACAATTTAAAAGATATTCAGATTGAAATAATAAAACATCTTCCAGCACTACTCGATATACTTGTATATTGCAATTGTTTACAATACGGTAAATATAAGATCTTATAATGGCAATAGATTTCGACCAGTCACACTGGTCATCATCAGGCCCAATCCGAGGATGAACCGTCTTGTAAACAATTACAGTATAAGTGTAAATATATCGAGCACAGTAGGAAGACGTTTTATTAATTCAACTTGAATAACAGTACCAACACGTATAATGCTAATCAAAAAGCTATTTAATTTTAAAGAATGCATAATGATCGGTTCAATGTCTTTAGTGTCATATAGTCAGTAATATTTGCAACGCAATTAGTAATAGTCCTATGTTATAGTCAGGAGTCTTAGCCTTTAGTTGCACCTTTAGTGTCAACATTTTCGGTATAGTTATTGTATTTATTAACAATGTAATATATAAAGAAAATAGATTAGAACAAATCCCAACCCATTTTTATTTACATTATACAGAACAGGGCAAAAACAAATGCAATTTAATGTAACTCTGCTAACTGACGCGCTTTACAAAAGTCCATGTAGACGGCGAAGCCCAAAAATCTATTTGACGTAAAATTAGTTAAGAGTAGTTTCACTTACTTTCTATACTTCAAAAAGGCACAAAATATTCCCTTATTCCAAACGCATAGTATATTACGAATAGAAATTGTATTAACTTTTTTATTTTAAAACAAAAGCACTTCTAAATTTCAGGAAACTACAATGTTATTCTAGACGGTGCCACTCGACCTATACACTGAAAATAAGTTACAATAACGGTTATCGAGAAACAAATGTAAAGATAAGCGGTGCGTATTTTATCAGTAGATGATTAAATATTGAACCAGATAATATAAACTAAAGACAATAGCAACCCATTATATTTCATGTTTCTTGTTATGACTTATTAAGATAAACATCTCTCATCGGTTAGTAACATTACCCCTATTAACCCAGCAGCATTGTTCAGTGAAGGTTTGTGTTTTATAACCTATTGTTTCCATTTTAATGGATGAATAGTTATATCGTAAAGGCTTAGCATTTGTTGGAAAATTTATGATGAGGGCGAATAACAAAAAGTCTTTTTATTTATCAATACTGTGTAAGTATGTTGGTTCAAAACTAAAGACAAAAAATATTTTGAGAAATATTTATACCTACTTATTAAATACACTTTTTGCACCTATTTTATTATTATTATTATTTTTTATGGAAAAGCTACAAAATTAATAACATTTTTCTAATTTCATTTAATATAAGATTTTACGGATTTATGACAAGAAAATATTTTCTGGCTTTTAAACGTTTTATTGAATCCGTAAAAGAAAGTCATTTCACTATTTTTCATAGGTTTAACTACAGCGTTGATAAATCTAGTTAAGATTCACTTTCCTGTATTTTGCAAAAAGGGTCTTAGTTTTATAGATTCACTTCTGCCATAAAATCCTATTTTCAATGTATTTGATACGTACTTAAGTAATAGACCATGGTTAGAATATCGCTTTTTTTATTGCATATATAACTTTTTGAAAAATATGTCTAAAATACAGGGTGATTCACGACGAAGTACAGAAATTTCGGGAGTTGATTCTACACATGAAAATAAACAAAAAAGGCCAAATAAACATATGTCCTCAAATCCTTCGTTTAGCCGCTAGCCGCCATTTTGTTTTTACACGTAATAATTTTTATTTCCGCAACGGATTGATGGCTTTAAAAAGTGTTTTTGATTATAGTTAACGTTTACTGAGTAATGGATGGCCCTGCATTTATTATTATTTCTTTTAGAGTTTCTTAATGCAGAACAGGAGAAGAATAAAATAACATTATTGAAAAATCCCTACATGGAGAATAAAGAGAGGTCAAGTCTCGTGAACGAGGGAGCAATCTAGTTAGGCCATCATGATTTTTTTTTGTGCATTATAAGTAAACTGCATTGAAGTAAATCAGCTGAGCTTAGGTATTGACAAATTAATGAAGGAAAACCAGATCAAATTTTCTCCAAAACAACACGTAAGATTTATTTGGTTATAATTATGTCAATACAGCACAGCTATGAAATCTGGGCAAAACTTTGTAGACACCCTATCACCTTTTTGACTATATTTATAATCTGGCTTGCATTACTCCCACTTAATTTTAAACAATATGTATTGATATTATAGAACTGTTACGTTTAATTTATGTCAAACTTGTTAAAGAAAAAGAACTCATAAAAATGTCGCCTAAAAGATTTAAAGGTAATCCAAGGCCCACATATAGAATTGTATTACGTTTGTGCATAGTTATAAAAAACTTAAAAAGTGACTCGTTAGAACTGAATATTATCGTCATCTTACCACCAATAGTTTTCATATTCGGTTTCTTTATCAGGGCACGATTTTATGGACTCCCAGTATTTGCCACATAATTATACAGGGTGACTGTAAATACCCATACACAATGATTAGCGGCTAAACAGATAAAGTTTGAGTTCTCTTTAAGCGCACATAATAAATCCTAAAGAGTATGTTAATTTTATTTCCTTATCTCTTAGTTGCCCCAAAATATTTTAAGGGGGAAGGGTCATTTTGGGGGAAATTTTAAAATGTAAAGATGGCTCGAGTAATAACGCATATATTTTAATAGAAATTTTTTGAAAACTCAAAACAGAATTTGGTTATCTTTCCGTTTCAACATGGTTGCAATTTTCATTTAAAAAATAAAATATACTGTAACTGATACCCTGTTATTTTTATAAACGACTTCTAATTCAAAATACTTATTTCAAATCAGTTAAGATTTACATTGATATGTCACAATACAATACCACCTTTATTAAAACACCAAAATTTCAAATATTTTACATTTTTTTCCTAACATTTCTTCAGTGGGGCCACGGAACTCTGCACTAGTTCTTATTCGCTAGTATAATATCAATGAATCTCCGCACCAGAGCCGGGAGTTATGACACCAAGAAAGTTCACACCAGCCCCCCGGTCACAATTTCTATTTTTACTATCTTCTATTGCTTCCCACTGGTTTATAAAACCAAATTTCATCGTGGCAGACCACCAGTTTCACTGGATAAAAGACAGAATTTGACCTATCTGATAAAAATAATCAAAAAATCATTAAAATCTGCCATGAGAAATTATAGGGGATGAAGGAACGAGTGGACACGCGAGATTAAAAAATGGGAAGCAGACTCGACCATCCGTGGAGCTAAATACCGTTCCTTGGAGGATCGACGGTAATTCCGAGGAATGTTCACGCTATCGGTGGAGCCGAAACATGCCCCGAGCTGAGAGTGGTGGCGAGAGAGTTAGCTAGGGAAAAAATGAAAAGAGACTGAGAGGTAAGACGGTGCTGTGGAGTGGATACTACCTGAACCCCCCCCCCTCCACAAAAAAAAAAAAAAAACTACAAAATCACTCTGGAGCAGAGTTTCATTGCGGCTCGTCAATAACGCCTCGATGATTTTTGGCGATGGACAGGTTTTTGTTCGGAATTTCATGGTCACCTTTCAACGGCACGAAAATGGCGATTTTAAATCGCATGAAGATAACCTAATTCTGTTTCCATCAAAATGTTTGTATTAAATAAACCTTTCAAATCATTTATCACTTAATCTATCTTTACCTTTCAACATTTGCCGATAAGTTCCCTTTTCCCTAAAAAACTCCTCTGGGTTGTATGAGAGATTTGAATACATGTTTGACAAATACTTTCAGGTCGATTTAGGGATTTTAAGTTGTAACGGCCACTATTACATTACACTTCGTCATTATGCCCGAATACAAGGCTAATCCGTCCAAGTCACTATAATCTCTTGACGAAAGACTGAATATAATTATGAACTCCATCGAGGTTACCAATCAAGTAATTAAGAGTATTTCATAGAAACTGCGAAGTTTGTGCGCATAGCACTTTGTCAGAACAACTTCAGTGATATTGGCAAACTTATAAATAAACAAGATGAGAATATTAAAAAAAATGTTACAGCAACATAGTCTATCACAAATGTAAACGCAAAGTTAACACATAATATTAAACAACTAGAGAGGTAGGTAATCGATCTTGACAATGCTCTCACAGAAGTAATCCTATTATATTTGGTTTTCTTGGAACACCAAAGGAGAATATTATGCGAGTCATCCGGAGATTAGACAATGTTTTTGGTTTTCTTTAGGGGAAGGTTGGTTCATTGAATGTATGTGATCGAATGGATAACCAAGGTGCTGGTAAGTCTGGGCCTATATCATTAGCGTCGTAAGCCGCTTGGATCGAACAGTTTATTTCTCCACAAGAAAGTCAAGCTTAATATAATTCCTTCTCATCTGTGTTACGGAAGTCAATGTATAATTTATGAGAATTAATCTATCATCACAGCGTCTAAGAGAAAAATTCTGTTTCATAAACAAAAAAAGTTATAAAGGAGAGGACATACATTTTTTAACAGAGTTATTAGATGTTCATGTGAAAATCGGATGGTTCTCAGGTTGTGAAAATTGAGGTTGTGAATATGAGATTGAAAACCTTTGAACAGGCTGGGTGTACCTAGGTGTAATCTGGGTGTCAAAAAGACCTGGGTGTAACTGTTGTGACCAGGTTCTAGATCTTACTTCTTCCATCAAGATGGGTTAAGCAAAGAAAGCTCGAGGAAATTGTAAAATTTAATAAGGTCTTTTCTCCAAACAGTGTCATAAGCTGCAATAAGATCTAAGGAAGTAACAGAGGTTTTCAGGTTTCGTTCAAACCCTTCCTCGATGAAAGAAGTAAAAACTAGAACCTGGTCACAATAGTTACACCAAGGCCTAAACCCAGCTCGGTCGACGGGGCCATATATGTGTGTGTATCACTTTATCACTTTAATGTAAGAACAGCTATATTGTTTCCCAAATAAATTTATTTATGCAAATAACTTTTTGAGAAACCTTATGGTGTCTTTTACGCTCCTCGATGTTATTTTCATAACAGAAAAACAAACTTGTACAACACTCAAAAATATATTTACACTTACATTGCAAAGAATGTAGACGGTAAATATATTAAAAGATGGAAAATATATTAAAAGATGGCAATCGAATTCGACCGGACACAATGATCATAATCAGGCCGAAAGAGAGAATGTTATTTTGATCTGAAATAATATTTTTTATAAACATTCTAAATTAATTGTTTTCAATATAAATACCTTATTTTTTAAAGATGTTTTCGAGTTTATATAACTAGAATGATCAAGGATTAAAACAGCAATATTTGAAAGTAATATCGTCTTCTTAATAAGATAATGTAGCTTTGACCGAAACCTAGTTAATGCATATAAGATATAATGGTGAAATTTTTGACAATGATTTTAGTGCTTTAAAAAGAGATAGAGACAGGTACTTTCTGTAACACCCACATTCATTCCGGTAGGAACCGAAATGAATATGGGTGTTACAATCTGAATACGTTTTATCATACCAGATTAGATGGTTTGGGTTAAAGTCAGCAATGTAAAAGATTTTCATTTTTGGTTGGGGTACATTATTTGAATTCAATTCAAAGCTAGATGTTTATATTTTTTTTAGTTTACTGAAGAACTAGATAGTTCATTAAAGTAACAGTATATTGGTGGAAGTTAATCCAAAAGTTTAGACCCAATGATGATCAGGAAAGAGGTAATAATTTCCTGATGGAGATAAATACGTACCTAGGAACTGAAAATGCTATTAAAATAAATATATTTAACTCTTGGATTTTGTGCGTTTTTAGATTGGTTTTCAGTGATATATGATATTTTATTTTTTAGAGCTTTACAGAAAAAATATGAGTAGCGAGTTTCAGCTGTTCGATACTCATCATAATTTTCAAAATTGACATTTACATTTACTTGGATCACAGTTACATAAAGACCAATCACTAAACACGAAAAAATATCTCGAGATATAAATAAGGAATGGAAATCTTAAAATAAATCCAATTTCTTACTTTGTTTAGTCATTTGTAAACAAACATACACATGTGGAGGTTCTGAAAGCAGATATTTGTTCAGTTCTAAGAATTGTCTCGAGTAAAGAGGCCTCTTTTATTTTACTTTTACGCGCGACGGAGTCCCTACTCTCAAGAGAGTAAGTCGCACAAATTGAAACAATTACAAAGAAAGTACTATTTCTTAGCTGTAAAGATTTAAAAAAATCTAAAATAAGTCACTGAAAAAGAATTTAAATTATTCGTATTTTTTAAAAGGACACAATTCCCAAATGAGCAACGATACATTGTTTTAACTCATAGAAAAAAAATTTATACAATGAAATAAAACTATTTCATTATACATGTTAACGACTTAGTGGTTAACACTCTTTTACAGTGTAATATTAAATACATCTCCAAAAAATATAAACTTATAATAAATAAATATTGTAAATAGAAAACAGGGAAATATCTATTCTGGAATTAATTTGAATGTTCAATAATACTACATTTCTCAAGCTCTACATTAAGAAAAATAAGCCCCTCTTCCAAGACGATGTGGAGTAAAACATTGCGCTGTTAACCAGGGACGTGGTTCTCGTATTTCATCTTAACCCCAAGTTGTAACTTGAATAGTCCAAGTTTCAAGCATAATAAGAAAAGGATATAATTATATATATTTCAAATTAGATTAAAAGATTTCATCTTCAAATCATTTCATATTGATGAAATAAAGTTATAACCAGTAACTAACATTTGAAAGTGGGAAAGGCAATTGCTTTATTATCTTTGTCGGTATCATATTGCCCACAAAAATGAAATTATAAAAATTTAACCTTGTGCACTCTACTTGAAGTAAAATGTAGATGGCCCTTTTAGAAAACGTGTTGAAAATTTTGTGTACGGGGAATATAAATCTTATTAAAAAAATAACTTTATTGCTATAGCTTAGCTATATGTAATAATAAGTTTATATGGGCTTGTTATTTTTAATATATGACAATATGGAACGACTGACTTGATATATTAACTACGAAGTTGACAAGTTACAAGACTTCCGAACTTGCTTTAACTTCTTTTGATGTGCCAACTTCGGTTGTGTGTGATGGGACATTTTAAATTTGTTAATTTATTTAGTTTGTTGTTTATATAAATACTAAGTGTTCCATAAGATTTTTATGCGCTCAGTTGTATACTTTTAAATTGTACAAAAATTGCAAATAAACATTTTTGTAGGTTTCTCAATTTAGTCATATGCTATTATTGAAACTTCAAATTTTATCGGTATCGTTGAATTGATGTATTATAATTCAAACAGTCGTTTATTAGAGACTGTATTAAAATTCAAATTAAATATTTTATTAATGTTACATTATTATCAAATTTTCTACTATTTTTTTTATCTTAATGCTCGCTTCTGGATTGATAAAATTACTTAAACATTACGAAAATAAATAGGCTTCTTCTGACAGAAATACTTTAATACAAATAAATAAAATGTATTGTCATAAGAAAAAATAATGCCTCTTTTGAAAGGGACGAAGGTAAGTTAAGTGGGAAATATATAACATGTATGAATAGGGTTTATAATAGTGTCTATTATAGTGTCTTACTGTTAAAGTTTTGAATTTTCTCGTACTTAAGTGATTTACCAGTGGCTACCACTTGAAAAATGTTGTCGTTTTGGTCCGTTTAACTTCTAATTTTGAGATCGCCCTAAGTGCTTAAAGTAATTAAAAGTTGATGCGGCTGAGTCCAGCTGTTGAAATTCTCTTAGGCAACTTAACTTCCCTATGAGTACAACAGTTTTCCTCTTTATAAAAAAATATGCATTGAATTAATAATCTTGAGTATGTACAATTGTCAACATAAAAAATGCTTAAAAACCAAATATAGCCTATTTTTGATTGATCATAGTGGAATCTCTATGTCGTACTCCTGTCAAAATTACTGCTCCTCAAATTTTAAATACCATCTAAAAGGATTTTTTTAATTGTTATATTTTTGAATTTTAATCAGGATATTACAGATCCTCTACCGATAAATATAACCCTCTGCAAAATATAGTTTTCATAAAGTGTTAAAAATTTTAAATATTTTCAATACTTGGATGTTTAATCCTAATAAATGGTATTTCGGTTCAAAGACATTGAAATTTTGCTGTGGAGAAATAATAAGTTTACCTAAGGTTGATGTAAACCATTAATTTACTTTTATTTAAGTCACATGTCGTAAGCGGATCCTTTGTACACAAAAAAATAATCTCTACCAATTTAAAGTAATAACCATTCCAAACACCAAAAGTAAGCATGAAAATGTGATAAGTGACAATAAATTATAATTTTTTGTAAAGAAAAACTCATGCTAAATAAATTGTTTACATTTGATTCAAAATAATTCAAAAAATGTTGAAGATAACAGAAGATTCAATAATAACTAAATGAATTCTTATTGAAAAATGCTTTTTCCTAAATAGAAGAATTCTGTAATATATTTAATGAAGATGTCTAATTTATTATCCTTTATTTCAAGGATTAAACATCTGTTGTAAACAAAACATCATCAAAAAATTTTCTTTCTTAAATTTTAGAAAATTAATTAATCTTTGTGTGAATTATTATCTTATAAAACAAATTTTGTGTTACTAAGAACTTTGAAATTATGTGAGTAAATATTTAGCACTAAGCACTTCATTTAAAAGTTTTAAAAAGGACATTGAGACTTTAACCTATAAGTTTGTTTACATACCTATGAAATAAAAACACGACGAGCCAGACAAGAACCAGGCCAGACCACTGATAGAAAATGACGGAGCCTACCCTATATATTGCCTGCCCCATCGCCCAACGCTACCGATGCCCAGTGTGCGAAATTAACGGAAAACGGATCGGCATGAAGAGGCGCCTGACCAAGGACCACGGGGAAGGCTGGGACCTGACCTTCGTATGCTGCGACAGAGAATACCCCAGCAAATACTCCATTAAACAAGCGAACGCTCACTTCAACGAATCTCACCCGGACTACTATTATAGACCTTCTAAATAATTTACTTTGAAAGTTATTTTTTGTGTAGTTAAAGTGTAATACTGTACTGTAGCAATATTGAGACTATTTATTGTATACTTGTGCATTTAAAGGGCTCTTTGATCTGATTTTAAATATATTAATTTTGATAAACCTTCAAAGTTACTGACAATTTTTAATACGATTTCTACTAACAATCACCAAATATTTTTTTAGCAATGAGTGCTACCAACATATCAAATTGAAAAAGTTGAGTGGGTTACAGTTTAAAAACCAAAGTGTAACGTTTTATAGTAAGATGCACGAAAATAGTCCGATGAAAATTTTAACAGCTGTGTCCCCCCTCACCCCCTCTCGCCCTGCAATGTTGCCTTTTGAAGGTATGTTTACCATGTGTAGTACAGTATAAAAATGTGTTTCATAATAAATTTGGCAACAATGTATTGACTCTCATCGGACTATTTACGTGAATCTTACTATAGTTAAAGAATTGTAATAAAACAAGATTTTATTAAATGTGAACAACATTGGTGGTGACAAAGGCAACATTTAAATCTACTCTTAACGGGAAATAAATTAAAGCACTGAAATGATCACTCGTTTGATAACTGAACGTATTGATAAAAAAGTTTTTTTATAAAACATGTGCATATACTTGTTAAAGTGTAGGGTGAAATTTTACCTCCGTAACTGTGTTATGTGGTGAGATAAGAGACGTACTGTATAGTTTAAACAGATATACCTACTCGTGGCCCATTTGTTTACTAAAACATTTGAAATCTTCCTCCTCCAAAGAAATAAATTTCTCTATAAACCTCTTTCCTTCTTTTCTGAAACAACAGAATAACTTTAGTGCAGAAAACAGCTTGGTTAGCAGTATTTTCAATCACATTTCCAAGTTAAAATAGTTATAATTTTATTTATAATTTACTTGATCAATATTTTTGTTGTGGAGGTACACTACATGTTTCGTGGCGACTTCTTCAGGTAATCTCCCAGAAGGTTCGTAATAAATTAAAAATTGATAACACATAAAACACGAGGAATAAATAAACACACGACAATGCGAGCACGCATTCTGCACGTGGTCAGCTACCTAGCCTGATAATTGCATTGAAGAGAGAGTTTACTAGGCTATTTATTTTGTCATCCAAGCATTGTCACCTGTTCATTTTGCTTCCTTATAAATTTCAAAAATTTCGAAGGCTGTGATTTTGTTACGGCTGTTGCATTTGAGAAGGATTTCTAGGTTTTCTCCCAAATTTGAAAAACTGTGTTTGCTGTAAACTAAATTTTCTGCATAATTGGATCTTTGTGTATTGCTATATTTAGGTAAATGCTCTTAAAATTCCGGGGCGAAATGTCTGTCGAGTTCGGCCTATATAAAACTTGGGCAGTTGCTACAATCTACTTTGTAAACACCGTTTATCTCTAAGTCGTCCGTTTTTGATACTCTAGGGCTGAGAGAGATTCCTAATTTATTCGTGGTTCGTTATGCTACTTTTTAATTAATTTGCTTTATAATCTTTGAGTCTGTTTCTTAGGTGTTTGTTGTAATTAAGAGTAATATTTCTAGTTTCTATCATTGTGATTCCCTGTATTATTTTTCGGTTTCAACATTTTATTGAATATAGATTAGTTGTACGAGTTGCCGATACAGATGAATTTAATTAATTATTTCTATTTCGGGTAATTTTTTGGATACATAGGAATTTTATTTAGTCTATGGATGATAGAATGAAATGCTGATAGTTTTTGTGAAATCGGGTTGTGGAAAGTTGAATGTATCACTTGGCTGGATGAGTGGGTTTCTGTATATGCTAAACTATAACTCATTGTTGTAACGCGTGTTATTGTCAAATATAAAAAGATTATCTTTTTATCTTCTTCTAATTAGTTTTAGAAAATTATTTTCGGATGTTTGTCGTTCAGGTAGTTGGTGAAAATGTCTATTTGTCTGGCGTTGCCCTTAAAAATGTATAACTTTGTCGAAATGATATAGCGTCTTGAGCATGTCTTTGATGAAGTATAATTTTGTCTCTCTGTGTTTTGCTGTTTCATTCATGATGTGTTTAGTCTCAAAATCACTCAAGAATATTTCACCAAAGGTACTTAATAGCGGTGTCCTCATAGCAAGCCCTTCTATGAGGACAATATTATAACAATATTTCCCATTATCCTTAAGTTTTGTTTTGATACTGTCGCAACTATGTACACCAACTCGACAATGCTTTGTTAAGATAATGTTCAGTCAGTCTTCGTCTAAGTATTGCTGTTGATTCCTCAACAGGTATGTTGGTGTACATGTTTTCTACATCTAATGACATCAATGTGTTTCATTGCTGCCATTCTTCTTTATTCCTGCGTGCAATTTATTTATTATTGGTTTTTAATGTGCTATCAATTTTAAATTTGATGCGAAAATTATTGGATTTTACCTGAAGATGTAGTTGTTGCCACGAAACATGTAGTGTACCTACTAAACAAGGCTATTGAAAATAAATAATGAATTACTTCTATAAATTTATTTCAATATCCAGAAGTAGGAATCATGAATCTAAATATTTAAACGACTATATCATATAACATAACTAACTAACAATATTTTATTTAAAGCCTATTCAATAATAAATATAAACTTCTTAATAGGAGTGGTGCGATTTGTTACAAAAGTGATTTATAACTGAAACTTTATTTCATTAATATGACTTGATTAGAAGGTTTTAAAGCGAGTTTAAAATTTATAATAACCCATTTTCAAACAAAGTGTCTTTTCCATTTAATATCATTTTATTATTTAATTACATTTTAGAAAAAAATATATCAAATGAGACACCAAGATAAAATATTTTGCACTCCATATAAAAAGGTGCGGCTACACATAGCAGGAAAGGACACGGACAGGACAGTTTCTGATGAATGCTCCCTGTGTTATCAAATGGAAGCGGCTACACATAACAGGAAAGGACACGGAAAGGACACGGACAGGACATTCGCCGTGTCGGATGGATCGCCAGACGAGCATTCATCCGCCACTGTCGTGTCCTGTTCGTATCCCGTCCTGGTATGTGTAGCCACCCCTTCCGACACTATCAGAAAATGATAACGGTAGCTCAATGTAGTGAGTGTGGCGGCCGGCGGGATGAGCCGTGTCGGACGGCTGCGCGCGTAACCTTCCGACGTCTGACGGCTGCGCGCGCAGCCTTCCGACTCAGAAATGTACTGTCCGTGTCCCGATATGTGTAGCCACCCCATCAGAATTTTTTCCGTGTCCTTTCTGTTTCCTTTCCGTATCCTTTCCTGCTATGTGTAGCCGTACCTTAATACTACTTAAAAATTAAGGAGAAAATCAATAAAACTTATGTAATGCATTTTATTAGATGATAAGTTATCAATTTGTTATATTTAGTTTTTAAAGCTATTTGTTTAAATCGACATGAAAATGGCCTAAGAGCCGAAACTGGTTGTCGATAACATAAAATGATGTAAAATAAAAAAAGTATTTTGTTCCAAAATCATTATCAAAATAGTAATAGTAATATTAGTAGTCCTACAAACAAATCTCATCAATGCTCATAAATATGTTACACCCAATTGACAAATTAAGACAATCCCCGAAATGTATACCCACTCCGCTATGAGGACAATGTGGAATACCTACATCGCGAAATGAACATTTTATTCTGTCATTGACCGAAACAAACCAGAACGCGGATTGGGTTATTATAAGTGCGCAATTGCCAAAATGAACACGTTTTTCTGCGGTTGAGAAAAACCACCATACCCACAACACAACGTGGGTAAATTTGATTGCCCACGTCGTGGTGTGTTCATTTATAGTTTTCTCAAACGCAGATACATTAGTTTTTCTCACTTTTTTCAACTTATTGCCTTATGGAGTCCATGCTGCTGTGTGGAAAACAGTCTTCGTCGGCCCATTAGAAAACAAGCTAGTGATTTGCTCGGGTCTACGCCCGAGCATTTAGCTTTTAGTTAAAAACTGGACAATGTATACTAAATGCGTTTAAGGGAGAGTTTTCCAAACCCATCACATTGTTGTGGACAACCCGGGAATCGAACTGGTGACATCTTGAACCAGAGTCCAAGACGCCAACCGGTAGGCTAGCGAGATGCCTTGAACATGGCTGACCCCTCGGTTTGACAAATTTTGTATTTCGATCTTAATCCATACCAATTAATTGAGTATTGTTCAGTAATTAAAGCCCACTGACCATGCAGGGCAAAAAATATTCGACGGACATATTATTGATTTAAATGCTGATAAAGAAATTTTAATGTTTACTGACGAGAAGCACAAAATACGCCCCGATAACGAATGCGTTACTAAACATGCTTAATGTAAACATGTAGGTTAGGCGACCACTACTCCATGACTACAGAAATGGCATAAAATTTGCTTTCCAATAAGCCCACCCCCACCACCCTTAAACGCCCTGTCGCTGAATGGTATCCGAAAGAAAATAGATCGTTTTTTGCCGCACCCTGTATGATAACAGAATAAGTAAATGTTATCCCGGTTAAGCGCTCTTAAAGACTTTTTTAGATCTACTTAAGAATATTTTGGAAAATTAAGAAAAAGTGCTCTATAACTCACACAAAATCTATAAGATTTTTGCGTCAAATTACAAACTGTCTAATATCAAGAAACCTTCCTCACATCTTAAGCTTGAAACTAATAGAAATATAGAAAAATAAAAATTACTTTTCTATTTTCTCAAGGGGCAGCAATCGTCATTATAAAATTTTTGACCTTTTTCTGATGAAATAATTATTGTTGTTGGAGATTAGAAACACTATAAGGGTGACAATTTACTCTGGAACCCATTTAATAACTTTTAAACCAAAACAGATAAAAATAACAACGTTCAGAAATCACTACTGATGACATTAACGTACTTATCTGTGCAAAAACTTACAGGTTCCCCTGGGGTACAGAACACTAGGAGTCAGTCCATAATCTTGAACTTAAGCATAGATTGATATGTGCATCAAATTGAAGGTCTTACTTAGTAGAGTATAATGCCGCAAACTGCTCTTCAAATGGTTGACTAGGTAGAAAAGGGTTAGGCAATCAAACTTTCAATAAAATATTATATAACAAAAATTTAAAAATCATGTCAATAGTTATGTTTACCGCCAATTTACGCACCTTAGGAAAAGTGGCCTTAGGAAAGGTCCCTTCAAGCATGTCATTTTAAAGCTTAAGATGTAAGGAAGTTTCTGTTATATTTGACAGTTTGCAGCTTGACGCATAAAAAACTTTTCTTACATAAGTTATAACACACTTCCTGAACTTTCCAAAATGTTCTTTTTAAGTAGATTTTAAAAGACTTTAAGTGGGCTTAACTGGGTCAACAATTACTAGGTGTAATAGAAAATTTTGTGTAATTGATAAAAATATTCAAAAATGACAATATGGTTACTCACCCAAAAAATGATTTGGGGTAGTCGGTGGCATAGTGGTTAGCGATCCAGACTTCGGGACCATGGCTGCGATGTCGTGGGTTCGAATCCGCGTTCTGCCAGTGACTTTTATCAGAACCATTCGCCTGTACTGTAGCGGCTCACAGCCTTACTTTGTCTAATACGATCCACGTACAGATCAACATTCTATGTGGACCGGGCAAAGTAAGGCAAAAAGAGGTCCGCTAACCTCTTAAAACAATAAAGTTAGATAAAATGACAATAATGTTGGTAAAACGCGGACAAAATAGATTTTTATGAGCAATGTCAAGCAATTTGAAAAAAATATGACTGTTTCTGGATGGTGGAGTGAGATATAACTTCATAAATTGCATACTTTTGTTGCATTTCAAATGCATAATAATCCTTTGAATTTTTGTTACTAGCTACTAAAGACTCTGCATATATCTCTGATTTTATAAACAATGTATTTATTATAATTTTATATTTTTGAAAATATATTTGATATTGCGCTGTAAAAAACGTTGACCACTAAATCATAAAATTTGTACAGCGAAATAATGTATTATTATTATTTATACATTTTTTTGCTGTGAGTTACAAGTCTGTACCGTCACTCCTGTCGGAAATTTGTGCTTTTAATTATAAATAAAGTACTTACTTAAGCATAATAATACTGTACGCATAACAATACAATAATAACAATACGCGTTATTGTTGTTGGTTCGTTTCCTCCTGCTTGAGTACCATTTGACAATGAACTGTTATTGTTACTCTGCATTGTATTGTATGGTTTGTGACCTCCAATGAATATAATTCACATATATTGTTCGGATAGTTAGTTTTAATTTAAGTGAATATCTAGGTGGCACGACTAAAGTGTGATGAGCATATTTTCATATTGTAAATTCGTTGATATTATCAAAACTCTGATATAATTAGTTTTTTTTCAATAGATTAAATTTTTCTGAAGCAGACTATAACCTTAAGCATATTACAATATGGAAATGAAATCTCGATCGATTAATTATGAATATTTGAATTGTTGATAGACAAATGCATTATCTTTGTGAGGAAATAAAAGAGCAGATGAGGCTTTGTAAGGTAAAAAGTAAAGTTTACACTAATTTGGAGCTCAAACTATATAACCCGTTATAGGTAATGTGTGTATAAAATTAGTTAAGAACAATGTTTCAACTTTCTGATTTTATTTTAGGTATTTTTATTTTACTCCTCAAATTAATATAAACTGTAGAAGGTTACAACTTGGAATCCAGACACATACTCTTCAGGATGTGCCAATTTCATTGACAAATAATAATTTTGTTTACCATTACAAAACCAAAAGAGATGTGCCATAAATATTGGCGAGAAAAATCTTCATATTATGTTTTTATTTGGTTAATAACTATTTACTTAAACTATTGTTAATAACTATTTACGTAAAACACTTAAAAAATATTTTTTTATTATTTTGAAGTTAGAAAACATCATATTGTGTCAATGTCAAACGATGGTTATTTATGATGATGAGACAAATTACAGGGAATTACATTTTAATTTATGCCTCAAAGATTAGCAACTACAGTTCGTAGGATGGAACATACCATAGGGTTTACCAAGTGGTGTAGACACACTGTGATAAATTCACCCCGACCACGCCCGTCACTGCCAGCGGCAGTTCAGCCACGCCGCTTGGCAACATCTATCTAGTACTACATCTACTGCCTTTGAGCCCGTCGCTGCCAGTCTAGCCATAGTCTTTAAGGACATGTTGGTGGTCATAATTCCATAAAAAATCATATGTGCTAAATTTACGACATGAGGGACAAATGGTACGGAATCACAATGATTACAGAGAGTGAAGCGAAATAGATATATGAGGGCCGTTTCCTACCGGCTGAAGTTATATCCAGAAGAAATTCTTGACGCGAATCCTGTATCTGAAGTTCATACAATGTTATTTGGTCATTAACCACATTATAAACATTTTAAAACTTATTTTAATTAATTAATTATTACAACATTTTACATACTGGTGCATGCTTTTAAATTACTTCAAATACTACATTTTACTTTCAAACATTGTGGATATTATAATGACTGGACATAAACACAAGTGGACATATGAAAGATGGACAAAAGGTAGTGGCCATATAAACGATGGACCTAAAAAAGGACATTTTGAACAGTGGACCTTTTGTTCCTATTGGACCTATGGACCTATTTTAATAGCCGTGTATCAACTCAGTAAACACAAGAGATACTTATAAGTAGGGGCTCAATATAACAGAGATTATTTTCCTTCACTTAATTAGCTGTAATCTATTTCCACTAGCGTAATATTTACATAATAATTGATGTAATGAAAACAGAATTGACTTACTAGGAATCGTGTTGCTCGAAATTAAGCAATTTAATCTGGACTATCACATCTAATTCTAAATTTGTTAAATTTAGTTTTAAATCAATAACACCCTACCAATCCTATATTGTGATTATCAGTCAGCCTACCTTATTAAAAAAAAGGAACAAATAAATATTTACACCTGTACTAACTACTAAAAATATTTACACATCTGGATTAACAGATGTTAAAAAAACTAAACCAAAGCAAAAGTTATTCTAATGGAAAGTTTTTAAGTTTGAATAATGGATAGCGCCTTTATTTAAGGTGCGATTCTCATCATTCTTTGGGGAAACAACTACAGATCAAGAACTATCTAACGACACCAGAAACTTGGAAATCGGTTAAAAAATGTAGGAGGAGCTCTCTTAAAAAAACCCTTAGCATATTAAATAAGTATAGATGTGATTTCATCTTTCTGAACAGAGTTTTGTCAGAAACAACTGTGAAAAACTACGAAGATGTTTATATCTATCAATCTTTTAATTTATGCTCACAATATATCTATTAAAAAGTCGGATTTTTAAATACCTAATTCTCTCTGTGATAAAACAAGGCAACCATTAACACCAACTCAGATGCGTTAAACTGACACCAATGAAAAAAAGAGCTTAATGTTCAGCAGTTATTAGTTGCTTGGTTACTTTGCCCTCTTCATCGTTGATCCTCTGTTGGAGAAAATTGATTACATCAGAATTAAAACACTATTTTCACACAAAAAGTAAAAATATTTAAAACGTTTAAAAGTTTAAAAAGGTGGAACGAAGTAAACTGCACACAGATTATCCCAATCTCAGGATGTCCTCCAGAAACTCTGATGTATTATTGTAGCACAGTTACTCCACCAACAGACTCTTAGTTGCCATCTTGAACCATATTAACAAAAGACAACTTATCATAATGCTAGGCCTACTTACACTTGTTCTATAAAACATTAATGGATTATACAAGTTTAGAAGCCCCAGCCTTAATGGATCCAAGACATGGCAGAGAAAAAAGTCAACCGATGAGCATATCTTGGTTCCAAGTCATATCATTCGTGGAATGGTACTATTTTGAAGATAATTCCTGCAGCAAAACCAGGCTCAAATAGATGATGATGCCTGGTTTGTATTGAGATTTGGAAGCAGATTGTTTCAAGCAAGTATGGGCAGTTTATTTGACAGTTTATGTTATACAGAGGGGAAAGATCAGCTATCTACTACTCTACAGACCCTGAAGACCATAAATCGCCGACAGCTCACAAACGGGATATGAAGGAAAGGCAAACCCGCGTGGCATCCAAGAAACCTCACATATCGTTTCTGAACTAAGCGTAGTTGTTTGATTTGTCCAAATTGATGGTGACCAGACTGATGATACATATTCAAGAAGCAGGCAAACAAGTGTCTTAAAAAAACCCACAGTGGTCAGAGTTCAATTCATGCTTAACGCAGTCCCGATGACCATCCCTAAGGTCCGAGAGGCTCTGGAGCAGATGTGGTGACCAAACAAAAAAACCGAGTCAATTAGAACACCAAGGTGAAATGAAATGAAAATAGCTTTCTTCCAAAATAACGGTGAAAAAAACACAATGTACAAAATACAATACAATTAAATACCTCTTCTATTTAATCACTGGGAAAATAACAAAACTAAACAATGAGATAAGAAACAATAACTAAACAACTAAACAATAATAAGAAACAATGAGAAAAAACATTTATGGGATTTTTTTGTTTTAACTAAAAGTTGAATATATATATATATATATATATAATTATAATAATAAAATATCTCAATAGGAAAACATGGAATATTGGTAAAAAATGTTATAAATGATAAATGAATTGAAGTAAGATTTCTTTGAGCATTAATGCTTGGAACAGAATGGAAGACGCATCAAGGTGAAAAATATAGATTATTGATTCATAGTTGGTGAGGAGAGGAAGGGTGGCGCCGTGAGTCGACTAACGTGTGGTGTCAACGGTCTTACCAGGACCAGGGCGATAACAGATCTTTGGTTTCCTTGGAACTAAGGAAACAAGCCATTCTACGACACGCTTTTTGGTATTAAATGACGGCTGATTATAAATATCTGATTATTAAAACGGCAAAAGTGCTAAGAAAACTTTAAAATGTGACACACCTCGGAGATCATGGAAGTGACCAATAACCAACAATTTTCCAAAAACTTGTTCTGTAACCTATCAGGCAAATATTATTCAAAGTTTCCAATTTTATTACCATACCTAGGATACACGGCGTCGCGGTCAGTCTCGCGGAAACTCTCGTCCAGTGCACATCGGTGTGATGCACTCCGTTGTTTGGGGTTGAAGTCGAACTGTAAGTTTTCTCCCGTACAACACTGAAAACTTGGCAAATTGTTGGTTCTGGGTCACTTAAATGTTCTCTGAGGAGTGTCTTATGACGGTTCAGACAGAGTTACGTTGTAAATTTAAAGTTTTCTTAGCACTTATGCCGTTTCTCATCGAATTTCGCTCCAAGCCCCCCAAGGTCATGGGGACTCTGACGAAAACTCGGTGCTGACTGTAAGAAACGGCAAATGTGCGAAAATATTTAATTTTCGGCGTGACCTTGACCTACATAACGTCAGTGACTCGTAGGTATTTTAGCACGTCAATCGTGAGACGTCACTGATGACGTCATCGTGATGTGGCATTCTTCAGGGGTCATTGAACTGGGCCAGAACAATCACTTTGCCATCACTGAACATCCTGTGGACAAGCTAAGGTAAAGCAAAATGCGGAAAATAGAGGCCAGTTCACGAAACTTAAGAACGCCCAGGGCAATCTCAAATGAATTATCTTTGTTTACAAAAAGATTTTTTCAAGTCACCAATGCAAACTAGCATTTACTTAATAAATACTTATAATTCTCCGTTGTTTCTCTGTTTATATTTTCAATTTTGGTATATTCAGTTCGATACTTAAAATTTTGACCTTATTTAATCTAGTAAAATTTCAATGTATAAAGATATTTTGGTTAGAAAATCAAATGTCCACCATTTTGGAACTGCACACGTTAGTAATGTCAAAATTCATATTACTTTCGGTTTTAACCCACTGCGTGAAGTATGAATTCCGATAATAATTTTAAGATTTCATGTAGGAAAACATAATTACGTACTAATAGTAAGAAAATTGTTGAAAATAGGACACATGTTATACAGTATTTCTTGCTTGTCTGACAGAAACGTGGTAAAGTTTTTGAAGGTTGAAACTTTACACCCTGCTAAGCAAAAAACAAGTTGGTAGTGTAGCAAGTTTAATGCAATGGATATATTTTATAACACACCATAAAGCTCAAAAGTATGTAAGTCGATATTTAATGTTATTTTGTCTTTACTGTTTTTATCTGTGGCTTTACTCTGAACCTGAACCTCTTGGCTTTTATAATACGTTTTACTGACCTACATTTTTTGGTTATCGATGTATCACATTACATTGTGTTCTTGAGAGGTTTAAGATGTTCTTTGAAACAGGGACTCGTTTTCCTGAGACCCCTGTTATTGCACGGTATATTTCATTCTGTAAGTCAAGTGTAAACAAGACCGTGATCTCAATACTTTATGCAATAAAACTTAGTTTTTATACTTATTATCTTCCACGTTGCATTACAAATACCATTAATGTGTTTAATTTAACTTTTATTATTTTAGTTTATGTTCGTGTTAAAAAACACCTTATATATTGTGAAATTTGTTTGATTGAAAACATGTGTATATTTTTTGGAAATAAAAAAGCTGTATTTACAAACAAAATTATGTCGTGTTCATTATCATTTTTAAAATTTGTATGTATAATTTTAAAATCATACTTATTTTTGTAACATCCCAAAAATAAGTATGATTTCAAGGAAAAAATGAAACAATGCAATGGTGATCCCAGTGTCATTCTTGTAACAGTTGAGTGAAAAGTTAATTACGGCTGAGCAAGCCGGGTGGCCGCAGGTTAAAACGCCGAATCGGTGAGGACAGATAACGACAGATTCCTTAAATAAGATAATGTAGGTTAAATGTGTTATGACCAGTGAACAAAATATGACTCATAGTAGAGGGAAAAAGCCACTTCTAAACCGGAAGTGACGTCAGCTGCCAGGGCAGCTGCAGGGGTCAGATGGTGTCAGCTGCAGGGTGCAGATGGCGAGAGCATATGCCCTCAATTTGAAGTAGAATTGGGCATGAATTAAAAGTTAGTTTAAAAGTGAAATTCAACTGTGTTAACTAAACTCTAACAGTTGAACAAAAATTAAGAGTCAGTTGAAAACTGAAATTCAACAGGTATAACTGGGGGCCTGGAAAGTATGTCAAGGCCATCCAGAGTAAGTTTTAAAAAAGCCTACCCAACTACCACCAGAAATAGTTCAAAGTTGAACTAGTTGGTGATAGCGGGATAGGTTGAAGTAACTTTTGAATTTTATTAGTGAACATACAATCAATGTGCAACAGCAGAGTTTAAACAAGTTGAACTTTTGTGATGAACTATAGAGTTGTAAATGCAAACACCGACGACGATGAGAAGGTAAATGCAGAGTCCCCAGATGATGTATTTGAAAAGCTTGAACAAATGTAACATTTCGAGTTGGTTTTCCCGTTCCATTTCCAATCGTTTAATTTCCAATTTCAATTTATCTTCTTCCATTCTAGTTACGAAGGGAACTTCATCCATCATATCCATCATGATTGTGTTAGTGTTTGAAATTTTAAAACAAGTGATGTTGATAGTTCAGAAGTCGAAGACGGAATGAGAAGTGAAAGCGAGAAATGTTAGTTAAATAAAGAAGTAGTGGGGGAAAAGATGAATTACAAAGAAGTGGTGGGGGAAAGACGTTGCTCTTCATTATTACCATCAGTAGTGTCAGATGGTGCAGGAGTTAGATTTAGTAAACTGTCTTCGTCCGAACTTTCAACCTTATCACAAATAGGACAATCGTATGTTATTTCCAAATTCATTTTGATGGTTGTAAAATTATCTACAAGTTCTTGTAAAATATTAAAAATGTCTTGTAACTCTTCTTTAGAGTTTATTTCAAAACTAGAATTCATTTGGGCCAATGGAGAGTTGTTCATCGTTGGAGAGTCGGTGATGGAATGAGGATCGGCGCATAGGGAGGGGGCTTATATAACGGCGACCTTGAGCTTATGATCAAATAAAACGGTAAGTTCTTCTTCTTCATCTTTTAATTCAATTATTCTAACTGAATTAGTTGTTTCGTCTTCCTCACTCTGTGAAGATGACGATGAAGAAAATAACTCACCAGGATTTAAATATTGAACCACAATTCTGAACCATCTCATAGGATATTTGTCCATGATAGAAAGTAAGTTTTGAAACAATTCTTCCATCTCCTCCCTCTCAGTTATTATATGTTCAAACTTGATAAATTTTGCTTCCATGTTGTTAGTTAGAGTGTTGGAAGTGAAATGATTTAAAGTTGAATATAATATTATATAAAAATTAGAACCGGTAGTGGGGGAAATCTCAAGGTCATCCAATTGAAGTTTTAAAAAAGAGTGTAAAACTGAAATTACACATTTGATGGTTCTACAGGATCGGAATACCAATCTGATCTGTATTTACATCTTTTTATCATATGTGTACAAAAATCATCTTGATGAGAATTGGTGCGTTGACAATGAGCAAGATCTAGAGGGTGAAATTTGAAACACCTTTGAGGACAACATGTATGAAAATATCTTGATTTTTAAAATTTGAAAGTTCGCAATTCCGGTGGCGGTAGTTGTTTTGTTTTGCATTTGCAGTAACAAGATCCGAAGAATTCACATTTAGTACAAGCTAACCCATCCACCATCATTGGTCCTAAATCTGTACACTGTTGTTCACAACAGTAACGAGGTTTGTACTTGTATTTTTGCTCTTCCATGTTGATGCTGCGGAGTCTAGTGAAAGAATAAGAGTTTATAGTGATGAATAGCGAGTTTTATGTACTATGAAAAGTGGTAGGGGTAATTTCAAGGTCATCCAAATGGAGTTTTAAAAAATTATACCTTACTAATGTAAGGAATGTTGATACTTAAGAAGTTTATTTCTGTTTATCTTCTTCAGACTTTGTCTGTTTCTGTTTGTTTTCTTCAGACTTTTTCTCTCTCTCCGCTTTAGCCATAGCGATAAGTTCTTCAGTTGATAGTGGATGTACTTCAGGAAATTTTAAAATTAATTTAGCCTGATATCCTTCTCGGGTTAATATTTCTAAATCTTCTGTCATTTGTTCAACGGTGTTGTAATCTTTTCCATAGATTTTCCCATCAAGTTCAATCATCATTCTGTATAACATTTTGTAGAATAGGTCTTGTTGTGGCGAGAGCTGAGAAGTGAATGATTATTTATCCAACTGTCACATCCTTTTTATGAACTTCACATTGACCATGTGATTCCTTAGTTGTAATTTTATTTGTCAAAAGTTATTCAACATTGGTAATACTTCTGGAACTTGACGTTATGTTGACCAGCTGGCGATGAAGAAGTTGTAGGTTGTGTAGAAAAAAATATTTCATCATCGCAATATTTTGTTTTAGTGAACATCCTTGTATTAGTAGCACTAACATCAACAGTTAAGTGATAACCACCGGTAAGTAAAACTCGCATTTCGTTGGTTAAATCTTCGAGTTGTTCAAAAGTTGTAATGGTGTTGGTATCATAAGATGCACACTTGACTTTGAGAGACATCTTTTAGTTTTTATATTAAGCGATAGAGTGAGCGAGATGTGTACGGTACGAAAGGTAGTCGTAGACTGATGAATTTTACAAGTAGATTTTCGCTTTTATAATCACACAAAAGTGGGTCAAGGTCATCCCGTGGAATTTTTAAAAAAAGCAACATATTGTAATGTACAAAGACATCACAATATGTTGCTTCTTTTAATTTTTTTTATTTTTTTTATATTATATTTATTGAAAAACAATTACAAACAAATAGTTACAATGTTATGTACAAACTAATCAGTAGTAGGTGTTACATGAATAGTTAGTTCAGTTGAGTTGTTTCCACTTGGTCCGTGCGAAACCAAATAGAGTGCGCCGGGTTGAACTACACGAAGATCTTCATTTTGAAGAAGTTGTACAAAGCGTCTTGGTAGGAAGATCTGAAATTTTGGTTCGTCACCAACTGTATATGGAGCCTCGCTCAATGTGCAATTAATAGCATCACCTACTGAAGTTTCCATTTTCTTGATCGTATGAATGATGTAGTGTTTTTCTTCTTTTAGTTCAGAACATTTCTTTGTAGGTAGAATTGATGATTTAGAATGAGCGTTGAACTGATCAACTAAACTTTGAAGTAAGTTCTGTGATGCCATCTTGATGTTGTTGTTAATCTTCTTGTTAATAAGAATGTCCGTTGGAGATGTTGTCTCTTCGGAGGTTAGAGTAATACTCATGCTGCGTCATGGTAGCGCTCTCGCTTTTATAATCGACACTACCCCCACTACTGACACTACACCCACCACTTTGTTGAAGGAAATTGTTCAAGCGGTAGGCATTCTTTAAAGCGCACTGCGACCTTCGATGTTTAAAACTTTTTGATGAAATACAAAGTTCGTTGAAGTAGCATTGGAAATCTTTATCAATTATTGCATTAATCACTTCGTTGCTTGTAAATGATTGTATCCAATTTGCTTTTTCCAATCCCCTTGTGTAGATAATTTTAAACTCTTTGCAATAATGATTCATAATGTGCGGCATCATGTTATAATTAATGAAACCTTCATCCCATCTTAAGTTGTGAAAATGTTTGTTCAACCATTTGTTTGTAACTTTCGCTTTAGTTGTTAGTCTATTAAATGGTACTGGAGGTTTGAACAAATAATGAAAAACTACTGATGTGTTCATGTCCAAGATTACTAATTCTTTAATAATAAAATTACCATCATTTCCTCGGAAAGCTTGAAATTCAATTATACCTCTTTTAACTTCCATTATATGTGGCGCATTAGAAAACGAAACCCGTTTATTCATGATGAAGTCTTACTAACAACTGACTTAAAAATTGAATGAGCCGATGTTTATAACAGACAGGATTGTTCTTCTTCTTTCACTTCTTGTGCCACTTCATCAATATTAAAATTGGTGTGATAGTTGTTTAATTGTCTCCACATTTCAACTTCTTGAGGTATTCTATTAAAGATTGAAGTATCTACAGGACCGTATAAAATTGGAACAAAAGGTTTTTTGTCCAATGTATCAATTAGATAGTCTTTAATTATTGCACTTGAAAATATTAGTTGTTTCAAATATCTGGTGACGGGACCTGTAGTACAACTTAAAGTGTAAAATTCTTCTTTAGTGAAATATAATTTAACATTATGTGTAGTTAAATCTCTGAAGCGAACAATTTGTCCTCCACGATGTTTTACTATATCAACTTCAATATTTGATTCCAATAAACTTAATCTTGTTCTTCTTCCAAAAGTGTTGTTACTTAAATAGCACTCCAAAAGATGTAAATGTTTCATGAGAGATTCCCAAGTAGTTTCACTGAAAGTAACCATTTTGTTTCCATGATTTAAAATAACAATTGGTGAATAATCCATTGATTTTAAAATTCCAACTGATATACTTTTTGTCATGCATGAAGAAATTGGGTAGATAATCCGAAGAAATACTTCTGTTAAAATATTGGTTGTAATGTTAACTTCAACCTTCTTCCTTTTTACTTCTTTTTCAGCTTCTTCTTCTTCTCTCTTCTTATGTTTGTTAAACTTTAGGAACTCGTCCATTTCTCGTTCAACTTGTTTTTCTATATCTGAACTATTATCATCCATTAGAGGTGTATTTTCTTCTCCGTTAGTAGAATTCATCTTGCGAATGATGTTTCCCATACGACGGTTGAAGATAGAATGAAGTTTCCACTAATTATTTTCTCGCTTTTATATTTTTCGTAAAATCCTTGAAATTTATACAATTACATAATTGTTTGTTTTCAACTTGTCTTTCACAAATGAAATTCTAACCTCAAAAATTGAAGCAGATAATTCTAACCTCAAAAATTTGCAGTTGTTGTACAATTCTTCTTAAAGTACATTCTTCACAATTCCGGTTAGCGGTGTGTAAGTAACTATTTTATCATGTAGAATTAGACAGTATGCCGAAGTTCCATCCGCTACTGGTTCTTCAAATTCCATTTCAATTTTTATATCCACACTTGATGATTTTACCGATTCATTTTGTTTTGAACAATCGATTACAATTATTGGAGCATTGGAATAATACTGGTCAGGTGATAATAGTGGTGTATTAGTCTTTCCATAATATGACGATTGAAATCTTGCATACATATCGTATAAAATGGAAAAACGTTTTTTGCTGAACATGACATTCAAATTGTCATAGGGAAAGAATTGAGAGTTTAGGAAAACTTTACAATTCTTTATTTTACAGTGATCAAATTGACCAGCATTTGCAGTGATAACATCTTTTCGCTTAGTTTGAAAACCGAGTATTATGTACCTTGCTCGTTCCAAGTAAGTTGATGTCTTGACGGTCCATGTTTGTCGTTCTGTCTGAGGTAGTGTAGGGTATTCATGAAATTCCCAACTTCGGAATGGCATCACAATATCACGGTCAGATTTTAACTTTCTCAATAATAGGATTCTATGTTCATCGGCCAATCTTACATGAGGTACTCTCCAAACAACTTTATCCAACTGTAGTTGCCATTCCAGTTTATCTTCCGTAGTTGCAGGGTCTGCAAGTATTAAGTCCTTATTAGTTGAAGATCTGAGTAATACTAATTCTTGTTTGACATTTATTATTACCCGTTTGTAATCTTCAGCGAATCCCAAAAGCAATCGTAAAGGTACATGAAAATCAAAGTGACCGTTGGAAGCTGGTGTTATAGTGTCTTTATCGGGGGCAATCCATCCGGCGGTGACTATTGAATTCTTCTCATGCGGTGTTAATGATGTTAATCCTTTTAATGTAGTTGTTATACCAACCTTTTTTGTCGAATCAACTGTCACTCCTGATATTTCATATCTTATTTCATCAAAAAGATATGCCATTGGGTTATTTATAAAAGGAACTGTTGAAGCAGTTTTTCCATCCAATTTTAATACCCGTCCTTCGATGTACAAGTAACTTTCACACGGTAACGTGTAAATATCTTGTTGTTGAATAGGAATCCTTATTTCATCGTTATTGTTTAATTTTGATGAAGTGTAAGGGTTGTGCGTGTGATATTCCTTCTCCCATAGTGTTTCGTCGAATGTTGGTCCTTGAGATATATCCAGGATATCCATTGTTGTTAAGTTTTAATCCAATCTTCTGTAGAAAACGAATGTTGTCTGATGTTAACTCTTCCAATGTCGAGGAGCTACTGAGCTCCCGACTCTTCCGTTGCGGTTTAAATGATAATCCCATGTTGACTTTTATGTTGCTGCTCTGATGTGTATCCGTATAGTAATTGTTTCTCCTCTAAAGTCAACACTAATACCGTCTTGATCCAATATGTTCAGTACGATGTCTGAAATGAAACTGGTGTTTAACGGTAGGTATATCAAGTTTTGTGGCTTCTCAACAATTTTAAAACCGGGAGCCACTGTTGGATAAAATGTATGTAAAATATGTTGATTAACTCCATCTCTATACGATCCGTGTATAATGTTGCACGTGACATCGATACTATTTACTTTCAATATTGTTACAGTTGAATCACCTGAATGAGTAGTTCCAGGAGTTAAGATTTTCTTTTTGGTATCTGTAAATCCAAGTAAACTGCCAATGGAGTTTTCCAAGCCAACATCGATATAATATTTCGAAGTTATTTCTGCTTTTAAAGTATTATTGTTTCCTTTAACGGTGATATTTTCTTCTCCGAGTTGTTTCTGTAGTAATTGGTTTATATCATCGATTTCATAAGCTCCAGTAGGAAATGTAATTATTTTCAATTCTGAGTATTTTCCTGCAGCATCCATAGTTTCATAATAATGTAGTAAATTGTTTTTTCCTTCCGTAACATTGGGAATTGAGTTGTAGGTAGTCAAATCAAGTAATGCCGCTTCCCATAATCTTTCCTTGGATAGACGCAATGCTGGGAACAATGTACTTTTCAATGTGGATGAATTTCCAGTCAGTGACACTGTATACGATGACATCTTAAAGGTGACTGACACTTTTCGCTAGAAACTCCAAACATAAATGCCCACATATTTCAGTATTGTTAGGTTGTTCTCTCTTGTAATTGTAAAAAATGTTTTTGGAGTTTCGAAAATAATGTTGAAGTTCTTTCGGCGGTGGTAGATTGCCAAAACTGTCAAAGTAGTAAATGGTTTGTCCGAGTTTTTTATAGCATACCCAATGAGTGCCTGGACCATAGGTGGAATCCAAATTTACTATTCCAGTTTCATTTTTCCATATTTTAGTTGGTAATGCATCTTTCATAAAAACTCCTCGAAAGAATGGTATTTTCAAACATTTTACATAATCATTTAACTGATGATTTGTTAAGGCTTTATTTGGAATTATCAATTGATTCTTCTTATTTAGTACACACGGTACGGTTTTAGGTATAAACCTGCTCCGTTTTTTACCATTTGCCAAACAGAAGTCTTCTTTACATTTGCCTTGCGAGTTCTACGACGCCCTTTTTTAATGTTTCCACCTCTTTTGGAAGCGCCTCTCTTTGCAGGTCTTCCTCTGCGACGTCTTCCACCACCTAACTTTGCTTTCGTCTTCATGGTTGTAGTTACTGCCCAAGCCGCTGCTTTTTCTGCAATACTTGCGTCACTTGATTTTACTCTTTGCCAAGCTTTTTCCGCTAGAATTTTATCCGCTATTGATCTATTTGTTGAATCTTTATACTTTGAATATGCTATATCGTGTTCTTTGCAAGCTTGATCTAATTTATTAATTCCAGGATCTCCTCTTGCTAAACGTTTTGCCAACTTAGTTCCAGGTCCACAATATTGATAACCTCCGGGCAGATGTAATTCGTATGGTAAAGCGTCTATCGCTCGATTTACAACAGCACCAACTGGAATCCGTCTGAGCAGGGATAATGCAGCTGATGTTATACCACGTCCTCTCTTGCCAATGTCCTGACGACGACTGAACGATGTGGTCTTCATTATGCTGCTTTATGTAACCAACGTCTTCACTCTATGAAATACTTTATGATAATGAATCCTTTTTGTGTATTCCATACTTAAATATTCACAAGCTTTACCCGTATATATCGATGATTGTATCTTTAATCCATTTTTCTCTCTTAGCACCTTCGATTTTATCGTGATTTGATTTACTAATTATATGATTATGCATATCAACAACTGCATTACCTACAAGATTCATTTCATACTCTACATTGGTAGCATCTTGGTAATCTATAGGATTATCAAGAGCTGTGATACGTTTACCATTACATGTATATACAGATGGATCGTTATTAGAGGTTGCTATAACTTGATTAATAGTAGCAACATCATTCGGATCTATTCCTGCTAATATGTTAGATATTCTTCTATTTTTTCCATCATATATATTGTTTATTTTATCTGAAACTATAGTTTGTTTTACAACAACACAATCATTATCATCTTTACCAGATTTAACATGGGTTAATCGTCTACCTCCACATATAAAGTTAAGACCAGTAGCTGATAGTTGTGGTACTTGTGTTAAAATAACAGCATCATGTTTTTCAGTGCCTAAACTTATATTTGATAATTTTTTATTTTTTCCATCCCACTTGTCATTTTGTAGTTGTAGTAAGGTAAACTTTTCACTTCCTTGCATAAACTCATCACCTTTCTTTGACACCACTTGATTTTGTTTAACAAAAGCAGATGTACCTTTCTTCAAGCTTTCATTCATTTGTCCCACGGTGGCAGCATCCAATGGTGTGGAACCATCTTTAAGATTGGACAACACTTTTCCATGGCAATCAATAACAGCATCATTATACAAAATACAATTATCATTAATATATTTTATATTAACACCATCACTTTCTTCTTTAGGATATCCAATATCGTTTATAGTATATTTATAAAAGGAAAATCCATCCTTTTTCTTTTCTGGTATTACAGACTGCAAGTAACGCTTATTGATTGTATCTGTATCATCAGTTGGATCTGCCACATTAGTTATTTTATAATTTAAAGCATTGTACATTTTTCCACTTTTAGTCTTTTGCAACAGTAAAGCGTAATCCATCGCAGATAGCAAATAGCCTTTATTAACAACATCTCCATTGTTGACTGGTTTTGCAACATTAATAACCCTGTGAGATTTTGCATCATACAGTTGGTTGTTGTCGAGTTTTAAACTTGTAGATGTTTCCTCCTTTACTGTTTTTAAATTTGTTGCATCTCCATCTTCTTCTGGATCTTTAACAAACTTTAAACGTTTATTATTTATGTTATAGTCACCTTCGGGTGTTTGCGGTAATCCACTTCTTTTTCTGTTTTCTCCAACTTGCACTCCTAACGCGGAGTATCGTCCGAACTTGTCGACGCTCATGTTAGAACTGACACATTATACACCTGCAACTCTTATATATGCTCGGACAATTATACAATTATGCCGCGATTCCTGAGTTCGTCAATCAGAGCTACCCATTCATTATTTAAACCTGTATGACCAGCTTCCATGGCTTCATGCAATAGTCTCATTCTATCAACCAATTTATTGATGTCGTTGTAGTAAATCACATTTGTATTGAATAGATTTTTCATCAATCCTTTACCAGATGTTGAAGTATCTCCTTTACTCTTTTTACCATGTTGTTCAAGAAGTGATAAATCCATAAGTGATAGAGATTTTCTTTTCAGTGGTTGTCTCACCGCTGGTGCAGTACGTAATGTTGGCAATTTTCGTGGAGGAAACAACTTTTTTATAACGATGTTATATTTTGTTGCACGTGAACGATTAATCATTCCATCCTTTAAGTAGTTTCTTTTATGAGCGTTAGTATTTTGTAGAATCTCCTTAAAAACACTTAAATCTTTGGATGAATATCTTAGTGGTATGTTTTTAAAAATTAATTCATATAATCCTTTTGTTCCTTTATATCTGTGCTCACCAATAATGATGTAATCATCTTGTGTTATTTCAAGCTTTGAATCGCCGATCTTCAATTCATTCCCATCAATTCTTGCTCCGTATATGTGTGATCTACTCAAATTTGGGTTTGATTTCATGTCATGTAGCATTTTCATTATATATTTTCTTCCAAGAGGTCCATGTTGTAATATATCGCTACTCAATTGAGTTAAATTTGGAATAGATTGTTCTGCTTCTGGTATTGGCTGTTCTTCTTCCTTTTCAACAATTGGTTCTTCTTCTTCTTTTGTTTCTTCTTGCTCACTAGCACTTGTATATGAATCATCATCTTCTTCTTTTTTTAATGCTTGTACTTCTTGTTTAGAAACTGGTAGTAAAACATCTCCTTCATAACTAGGTTTACCAATAGTTTCTGATATCTGTTTTAAAGGTTCCGTAATAGGTTTAAATGTAGTCTCTAGAAATTCTTCTCTTTCACTTAAACCCATCCTCAATGCACGATTCTTCATCCTAATAGAATCACTGAGTGATTTTATTTCTTTCAATAGTTTTTCTTGATTCACCATGTTTACACTGTGAAGTTCAACGTGTAACTAGATGTAGCATCGGTAGTTCAACGCATAAATACAAATTTATCCAACCCTATACGATATCTACCATTTTTAATATCTTCTTCCTTCATAATAACGAGAAAGCTATATTTCTCATTCCATGCTTTGCCACACATCTCTTTAAATTTTTCAAATGGCATATCCGCATTTACATGATCATTATATATATGCTTTAAATTTGTTTCATCTTGCTTGAAGATGATCAACATATTTGCATTGTCTCTTATAAGTTGTTTTGGAATTTTACTGTATGTTTGACCAATGTAAATGCTATCAATATTATGATGTCTTCCCATAGCAAAATAATTCCTTATTGTGTTATGATTTTCACAAGAAACATCGTCAAATATAAAAATAAAAAATGGTTTTGCTTCATTTGGTTGCATAATTGTTTCACTGGCATTAAACTTGTAAAAATTCACTTCAGGTACACTTGCAAGTACTTTATCCAATAATTGATATTTTGGTTGTTGCAATGATTTTGAAAAAATGTATATATTGTTAAAACGCAATCCTTTAGGATTAGTTATAAGGTTAAAAACAACATTAGTTTTTCCACAATTTGAAGGACCAGTTATTAGACATCTTATCGTATTTGGTAGTAATTCACCATGTTTTCCATGATTTAACTTATCATTGTCAACTGTCAATTCATCAATGTTATTGATATTAAATCGATCTTTTTGTTGTACAATCTCCATCTTGTATAAAGGTTAAACACACAATGAGCTATTAAACAACTATACTAAGTCTTTTGAAGGAATCCAAGAGTCTTCACTTTTATCAAACCCTAACCACCGGACTTTAACCATATCCTTTTTCCTTTGTAAAATCTTCTCGATAAGATATACATCACCGACTGTTGATTTCAACAATTCGTGTCCGTAAAATCCACCTTGAAGTAATTCACCCTTGTTATCCTTTAATAAATAAGTTTCAGGTATAGTTGGTTGCACTTTATAAATTGTAAATACTTCATTAGTCCAATTTGGTAGATATCTTTTACTAAATACACCTTTGTATTTGCTTATACGAACTTTATCGTTGACCTTGAACTTCTTTGGTTGCAATTTTTCCAATTTCGGTGTTGTATTATTTTTAATGCGTTGTAATACAATTTTGGCATTAGCACTATTTACCTGGATAGGTTTCATTCCAATGGTACGATGATATTTGTTGTTATACTCTTTTATAAGTTGTGGTAATATGTCATACCACACGTATGATCCTCTTTTTGAAAATTGTTTATACATCGCACCTTTTAATGTTCTATTGAATCTTTCAATTATTGAAGCTTTAACTTCAGAATTTGTAGAATAATGATTTATTTGATATTTCTTCATCAAAGCTCAAAGTCTTTATTAAAATATTCTTTTCCATCATCGGTCTGTAGATGTTTAATTTTAAATTTATTTCTTTGTATTGTGGTTTCCATAGCTTTTGTAACACTTTTACCAGTCTTATCCTTCAATGGTAAAGCGTCAGCTATTTTAGTAAAACAGTCTATAATTGTTAAAATATATTTAAATCCTTTATTTAATTTACTGTGCGGTATCATTTCAATGAGATCAGCTTGATAAAGATCATTCATTCCTTTAATGATTGTACTTCTTCTTGGAAATCTTCTTCTTGCTGGTTTATGTAGTTCATTTACAATCTTGTCCTTCACACTTTCCATCTTCAGATGTTGCTTGTACACCGCATGTAAAAATACTGATCCATAAAATAGTTTATTCTCATTTATATAGTTTGAATATAGGTCAAGGCCATTTCATATTAGTGTAAAAAAGAGGGAACATGGCATTGGGCTTGCCATGTCCCCTCTTCTTTACGGAAAGGAAAAAGGAAGAAGGTAGAGGACGAAGAATAGGTTTACTGGTCGATAGGGTTTAGAGAGTAGTGGCCGAATGGTAAAGTATTAATTTTATCTTCTAAAATATGGCGCTTGTCATCTTTGTAGCTTAATGCCCACTTTGTTTGTTTGACACTAAAAAGTTGATGATTATAACTTCTAATAGTGTTGAACGTTGCAGTTGTTTCAACATTTTCAAACAAACATCTTTTATAATGTTCAAACTGTACGTTCTTCTTCAGGAAAGAAGTTTTTATTCCTTTGGCCTTCTTCGTGACTTGATGTTCGTTCCTCTCGTTTATGTACAGTTGAAATGAATACAGTTTGGACATTAATGCTACAATTTCCATCATCGGCACACCATTTGTTTCATCTTTAAATTTTCCCAATACTTTCTTATTTCTGTCATAGTCGTAATTTGGATGATCCTTAGGATAATCGGAAAAGTCGAAATCATCTTTATATATAAAGGTGCGTAGATCTTCATACATGTCATTTGTTTTAATCCAGTAAATTAGTGCATCCGTATCCATATATGCAATACCAATGTTCTCTCTTCCATAATAGTTAACCATCTTCTTATAATGAAACTCGTACATATGTGTTTTTGAAATATCCAAGATTGACATTCCAAGATACAAAGGACGATCCATTTTAACTGACTTCTTGTTCATGGAAATAACAACTAGATTTTCATTAATAATTACAGATGAACCAAAGTTTGGTTGTTGCACCAATTTCTGTAATTTTACTGGATCAGTTACCAATTTGATATCCTTATGTTTCCTTTTGTTTTCCAAAGTTTTGCCAAATATTGCGTTATTCATTAATTTGAAAAAATCTTTTTGAAAACTTGATGTAGCGGTGGCTCTTCTTCTTGTGTTGTTGTCGATGTAAGGTTTTAACCAACAAGATTGAGAAAATTGTAGTACTCGATTAATTTTTGTAATTCTCAATCCTAAGTCTAAAGCTTGTTGTATCATCCAGTAGTGTCCAACATATCGAGACTTGTCGGTTAATGTCATCATTAATTTTGGCCATCTTCCAGTAGGGGAAATTTCAGTCTTCGGAAGAAGTGGTAAATCATAATGTTGATCATGAAGATGTTCAGGATATTCAAAATTGACATAAAAAATGTAACCAGTTTCACCATGCTTCGGTATATCCATTATGTTTCCAATCGATTCTGGATCTATCCATTTAAAATTATCATATGGAAGGGGATTCGACATTGCCCATCCGTATAAGTTATTTGCATCAAAATAACCCAGGAATGTTGTTGGTTTTGATGCATCATAATCGGGCAGATACTTGTTGTTCGCCTTGAAATGTCGTGTAACGCTTTGCGTCAATCCCCCTCGAACTCCTGACTCTAACATCATAACCATATCTATATCAGTAAGAAGTTGTATTTTACAATTTGTTTCTTTCAACATGGCCTGCCATGCTAATCCAGGTGAAGTGTACGAATGAAGAGGGTCCAATCCATATGCCGCAAAACATGTATTTCTAAATTCTTCCATTATATCACATAGTAGAGTTACATCCAATTTAACATAAAAATCTGAATATTCTCCCAATGTTCTAAATCCTAATTTGTTCCATACTTTACATGCATGATCATAGTCCTCTTGAGATATGTCCATGTCATAAAGTTTACTTTTGAATTCTTCTTTAGCCGGAAGTGATGTTTCATTAAATCTTTCTAAACTGTCTATGTAATCATATGGAAACACACCTTTCCGAAGTACCAAATCCAGTTTGTCGTTATTTACAATCTTCTTTGTTTCGATGAAATCTTGTTTCCTTAAATTTTCTGAAAGTTTGGATAAACTTGACGGCATAAATCTGTAGGAGTCCAAGAATCTTAGTTTCATGTTTCCAACTTTTTTGGAAAAACTGATGAACTTCTCTGAAGTTTCAGCTAATACATCAATTTCACCATCGTCTCTTCCTAATTCGGGTATTATAAAATGAGCATCGTACCCACTGAGGTTATGCAGAACCACAGGAATAAATAGTGGTAAACGATAGCTCAAGTTGCATTTATTACAAGCAGCACCCCTGTAATAACCTGTGAGGTGATCGTGATCTTTAACTTTATAATTCTCAATAGTAAAATCATTTTTGCATAAGAAACATCGAGTTGCATTTTCATGTTGAATTTCTTCTTCTTCCTCCATCGGTTTCATTGGTACAATATTTGTATATAATCTTTGTGCATTTCCAGCTATTGAATATAAGTGATCAAGAAATATTTTTTCTACATTTTCACCACGATATACTAGAGGTTCTGAAGTTAATCCATATCTGTTTAAATGTTCTTCTGATAATGTTGATTTAACCATTAAACAAAAACTGTTTGGTTTGTGCATTTGATACTTGACACTTTTTCTAGCTTCACAATTTTCATCTTCAACAGGAACAAGTGTTGATTCAAAGTCCGCATACACAACTAGAGGAATACGGTACTGATGATGAACCTTTTCAAATGTAACAAATGCTCTGCTTTCCGAAGGTAAAATAATCTTTGCTTCATAATTATTGTTACATAATCTTTTGTGCTCTTGTAACCATTCTCTTGAGTGTAGCCCATCTCGTTTAAAATTGAAACATCTCTTGCAAATTAACTTTCTGTGTCGATCTTTAGAAAGCTGCTTATTAACAAGACGATCAAATTGCTTTATATACACATAGTGAGACACATCTCCTCGCGTTAGTAGTAGTAAATCCGTATGATCTGGTAGCTCTTCTTTTGCAATACGTAAAGGATACACTTTGTTTGAACTATCTAATGCAAAAACATTGATAGACGTACCGGGATTTTTCTTCTCAAATTTTGATATATCTTTCAGTGATACAGGATAAGTGATTCCTTGAAAATTGTATCTAAATCTTTGATTTTCATATTCTTGGTTAGGTCTATTCACATGAAGTGGTGGTACAAATTTAGCTGTCATTGCATAACGAAAACATTCATTGTCTTCATTTTTAACATTAACACAAGATTTTGTATTTTCAATTCTTTTGGTAAAGGAATGTAACTAGATCCCATTAGTCCATATCCATGTTTGTGAACTCTTATATCTAATACTTCAATACTTGTAAGACTCCATCCGGATCCTCTTCCTTCGTGTTCCTGAATTTTTGTTAATATTTCTTCTATACAATTTTCTATTATTGAATCAATGTTTGAACTTTCCATAATGGTTCGGTTTTTTGTTATGAATCCTCTTGGTGATAATTCTTCTTGTACATTTATAAACATAGCTTCTAGTAGTAAACCAAATTTAAGAAAGTTTAATCTTTTCAATTCTTCTTTTAAAGTTTTACTTACGATTGGTTTTGCTTCTCTAATAAATTCTTCTAGCTTCAAGTTTTCATTTTGAATCTTATGATGCATTACTACATTACCGGGTAATGCAAATACTTGTAGATTCGGTAAAGTAGTTGAAGATGTTGCTGTTATTTCATCTCGTTCATCTTGTTCTTCTTGTTCTTCTTGTTGTTCTTGTTCTTGTTCTTGTTCTTGTTGTTCTTGTTTTTCTTCTGGGTTGTTGTGAATTAGTTCTTTATGACAGTCTAATAGAATTTCATCGTGAAACGATTCCGAACATTTATCGCAACGATACATGTTGAGATGTTTACTCTTCGAAATTTCGCCAAGAAATGAAATGGGCTCTCGCGTTCCTCCTTTTATAACGGTTCCCCCACCACTATTTCATCTTCTTCACTATACAAGGAAATCAAACGTTTTAAATAAAAATATTAACCTTCTACAAACTAATTGTTCATTCGTGTTCTTTATTCCCATTGGAGTTTTAGTATATACTTCTTTATATTCAAGCTTTAACTAACTTTCCCCCACCCAACTAATTTTAGTTACTTTTAAAACCAAACACCTGCCCTCCAAACATCTGTTAGGACAGATGTTATGGGACAGATGTTGAAAGAACAAATGTTAGGGTGGAAATGGCTAGAGCACAGGCACTTGGTTGAACTAAATTTGCACATAAATTAACTAGAGTTGAACTAAAAATTCGCATAAATTAAAAGTTAGTTCAAAACTAAAATTCGACAGTGTTAAGAAACTCTAACATTTGAACAAGAATAAACATTAGTTCAAAACTGAAATTCAACAGTGTTAACCAAATTCTAACAGTCGAACAAATAGGTCAAGGTAATCCAACTTTAACGCGAGAACGAGGAATAGAGCACTAAGTGGCATGTTAGTCCATTACCACAAAGTGATCTATTCCTCGCTCTCTATTCTACATCTACATTTTATTTATATTAAAATGTTCAAATTTTACTATGTAGAATGTCCATTCTTGCTCTTCAACTCTTCGATTGTTTTTAGCAATTGTAACAAATATTCGTTAGTTTTCACCAAAGTCTTTATTTTGCTACATCCAATTTCAATAGAAGGTATTATAAGTTGTAATTTTATAAGTTCGATCTTTTCTTTCTTGCGAATTTCTCTCTTTATTATGTTGTTCCTTATTTTTGCTGAAGATTTAAACTCCATGTTGTTTCTGCTAAAGCCACAATAATAAAAGTCTCTTTAAAGAACCTGCATTTATACACATTCCCCCACCATTTTATAATCCCCACTCCTTTCCCCCTTCTTTATAGGATTTGAAAGGGATAGGGTGTAGGGTGGGGAAAGGGTAATTTTGTTATTACACTAGTTGTGCAAGAAAATAGCCGCCAGTGTCCACACCTTGTTCATAGCACTCCATCATAGACTGTGCCCACTGCAACATGCGGTCTCTGTCATTTGGTGTGACAAGTAAAGAATGACTATCACCATACAATATAAAAGAGTCAATTCGTACATAACTTCCTGAGTCCAACCATTTATTAGCTTCAACCATAAACTTTTCTATTGTATCAAATGGAAATTGTGGATCAATTGCTATGACTTTACGTTCTTCACTAAGTTCAACAGTATAATCATCATCGTCCTCATCATCTTCACTTTCACTGTTGTTACTTAAAGTGTCACTTCAGTTGTTACTTCAGATTGTTCAAAAACATCAGAAATTTCGGAAGAATTGAAATTTTCATTCAGATGAGGAGGCATTTTGAAGCAAGAAATATTGTAAACAGCAGAGACGAAACGACAAGAGTGGCATGTAGAAGCAAAATGAAGGAGTGACCAACGCTCGCTCCGCTTTTATAACAGTATGCAAATGAGGGGTAAGAGCTGACCGTGACCGGTCATCAACCCAAAGGAGTGGGGGAAGTACTTTTCTTACTACTCAAATGGAAGTAGGTCAGTAGGTCACAGGACTTAGAGTGTTAAAAAATAATGGGGGAGAAACACAACGCTATAACGCGTTGTGTTTCTCCCCCAGTATTTTTTAAGCAATAATTTGGAAAAAAACTATGTGAATTTACTTGCTACGCCCCCACCTTGTAATACCATCCAGTTTGTGTCTGAGGAGATAGTCTTTAGAGTCTAAGTCATAAACGGATTTCTCTTTGCGCAAGGATTCAATCACTTTAATATTATATCTTACGCCGTTACAAGTTGCCAAAATGTGTTCGTTGTCAATAACACTTTCAAAAAAATAGACACAACCTCTCTTAAGCCTATTTCCTTTCACACCAATAATTTTGGATTGGTATTCAACAGTGGGGGTTTCTGTCACTTGTGGTTCAGAAATGTGTTTTACGACATGTACACGGCAAAAACTTTCGTTTTTTACACATTTCCTCCCACAAGGTGATCCTTTCTTAATTCCCCTAGTAAGCATTTCAGGGCAAGTAGTGGGACGGCTAAATGCCCTACGACGCTGTTCTTGTAATAATTGAAATTGCTCTGAAGGAGCGGGTTTAGGAGTAGGTTTAGGAGTAAGTTTAGGAGCTGGTTTAGAAGCTGGTTTAGGAGCTGATTTAGGAGATGATTTAGTAGCAGGTTGAGAGGATTCAGTTTTGTGATAGGTATGATCTTCAGGTGTACTAAGTGGTGGGGTAGGAGGCAATGGTGATAGTGGGATAATGGGTGTGCTAAGACGATGAACAATGGTTTCAACGGAAGGGGTATTAGGATGGTGGTGAACTGGCTTCTGCGGTGGCGGCATAGTAGTTGATGGTGGTGCGGAGTCCTTTGAAGGCGAAGGCGAAGGCGGTGAAAAAATACTACGAAGTCTAGAAGTGTTGGTTGGCGGAAGAATAGCTCCAGAAGTTGAAGGTTGAGATGCAAGTCGGTTCTTGTAGCAATCAGGAAGGTTTTTGAGGCGAAGAGTTTTCTTAGGTGCAGGAACAGCCGTAGTAGAAATAGAAGTCGAAGTAGAAGTAGTAGAAATAGTAGTCGGTAGAGAAGACATGGTTATAACTCCAAGTTCGCAGCGTAACGTCTGGAATCAGAATGAAACACTGGCCGCGGCTGGCTCGGCTTTTATAACGGTATGCAAATGAGAGGGGTTAGCAGCCGGTCATGACCGGTCATTGGCCCGGGAGGTGGGGGAAGGAGTGGGGGAAGGGGGGGGGCTCCATTTTTTCGGGGGGGGGCTCCATTTTTTCGGGGGGGGGGCTCCATTTTTTCGGGGGGGGGGCTCCATTTTTTCGGGGGGGGGGGGGGGGCGTCATTGACCCTTCCGAAAGTGGGTCAAGGTCATTCAAGATTTATAATGATCCAAGGTGATGGGAACAGTAATACTGTTCCCACCACCCTGTTTGCCTAGCGGTTCCCACTCCCAACCCACTAGCTACGTTCTGCAAGGGAGGTCCCTGGGCCGTCCGCATCTAAGCGTAACTTCCCGTCCGCATCTAAGCGTAACCATTAATTTCAGGGAAACTGGAACAGTTAATGCAGAAACGCAACTCTAACCCCACCCAAACTAATCCCACCCATCATATTCCTAAACAAAATGCAAAAAAAGTCCGGCTTGCGGATGTCCCACCCATTTTAAATGAAGTTCAACTGAACTTCTGAATTTACAGTTAATCTACCCCCTAACATCTAGCTGTAAGGCAAAACAAATGCACAAAAACAACATAAATTATTAGTACCAACACATCATTATTAAAAACCAAATAATTCACACACAACCAAATACCATCATTATTCTTAAAATTAATACACCTTAATGCTAAACACCTCTTAAAATTAATACACCTTAATGCTAAACCCAACTTATAACTAACATCGCAATGCGCAAATTATTTCTTAAATTAAATACAACTTAGAACTAAACACACACACACACACACACACACACACATACCACATTGCATTAAAAAACGCAACATAGTATAAGAAGTTCAATATATATAGGCCTACTATATATTTGAAACCTCTTGCTGAGTCGCCAACAACCTTTCGCTATGAAAGTTTGTTGGCGACTGACGCGAAGATCGGGCTCGTATCGCTCCTCGGTTTTCGAGTGTGGGGGAAGTTGTTTCACTCCAGTACAGTGTTCAATCCAGTCCAGTTCGCAGCAGTGTAAAAGGAAGGCGAAGGAGTGGGGAGCGGCACATGGGCAGCAACGCAAAACCAAGGTTTGAGGTTAGAATTATCCATGCGAAGTAGCGCTAAAGTGAGTAATACAGGACTAGGCGCATGCGCAACAGTAGGAGTGATTCCGATCCGGAGAACTCGTTGCATGCGCAGCAGGTTTGAGGTTAGAATTATCCATGGCAGCTGCCATGTTTAGTTTGGTTTCATTACATAGAGTCAGCAACCGGTGGTGACCGGTCATTGGCCTGGAAGGAGTAGGGAAAGGTGGTGACCGGCCATTGACCCGGAGAAGTGGGGGAAGGGGGGGGCTCCATTTTTTTCGGGGGGGGAGGTCATTGACCTTTCCGGTCATTGCCCCCCCAAGGAGCAACGGACATAGAACCCTACTTCTCTTACTACTCAGGTGAAAGTCGGTCATCATGCATCTGTCCGGCAGCTGCCCGGAGTAATTGCCAGCGCTATAAAACCAGGTAGTTTATCGCGCCACAAACATTCATTACCTCGCATTCGCGCTGAACACTTCTCATTAGTTATACGTTATGGCTAGTTCGTTATCCAGGCTCAATTACTTCTAACCTATAACGTGGCTTACATTGGCATATGACGTTTACAGGATGGTTATATGGGATTCAGTTAATTCTAACCTACAATTCAGTTTTCAACTATTTTTTAGTTTTGTTTAATTTGAAACCTCTTGCTGAATCGCCAACAACCTTTCGCTATGAAAATTTCTTGGCGACTAACGCAAAGATCGGGCTCCTATCGCTCCTCGGATTCTCCAGTGGTGGGGGAAGTTGTTTCACTCTAGTACAGTGTTCAATCCAGTCCAGTTCGCAGCAGTGTAAAAGTTAAGCAGAAGAGTGGGGAGCGACGCATGCGCAGCGACTCAAAACCAAGGTTAAGGTTAGAATTATCCAAGTGAGGTTAGAATTATCCATGGTAGCTGCCATGTTTAGTTCATAGAGTCGGCGACCGGTGGTGACCGGTCATTGGCCTGAGGGAGTGGGGGAAGGAGTGGGGGGGGCTCCATTTTTTCGGGGGGGGGGGGCTCCATTTTTTCGGGGGGGGGGTCATTGACCCGAAGGAGTACCAACGGCCAACACACCCTACTACTCAGGTGAAAGTCGGTCAACCAGTCATTTGCCTCGGCATCTGGCGGCACTTGGCTTGGGTTATTACTGCCGCTATAAAAGGGAGATAGTTTATCGCGCCACGAACATTCATTGCCTTGCATCCACACAGTCATCACCTCTCATTAGTTTTACTTTATGACTACTTCGTTACTTCTAACATGCAATTTACCATTCATCAGCATGTGGCTTCCTAGCCACTTCATTAAATAAGTCTAGTTAATTCTAACCTCAAATATTACTACTATAGTGTTCTGTTTCAATTTTCCTTTACACTTCATTTTTATACCTCAGTCTTTTTTTAACTTCTGAATGTAACACATTAGTTATAATGGTTGCACAATGTTTAAGGTTAAAACTTTTGCGAACACAACACATATTACAAAGTACTTCTAAACCTTCAATTTCAAAGTGTAGAACTAATTTAAATAGAGTTAGGAAGAAGTACAGTTTTAACCCGTTATATTCTTCTACAACTTCGCAGGTTAACGTTGACGATAGTGTTATTCACGACATTTTACGTTCTATGCTATGCCTCCACAACTTTCAACTTATTACTCCTATCGACTGTGTTCAACAGGTTTTCCTATTTTACTCCCACCATTCCTTATATAAATGCGCTCACCACAATTCCTACTTCATTATCCTCTATGCTCTTCAGCTGAGCTAGGATTTGAGGTTAGAATTATCCATGGCGGCCGCCATGTCTAGTTCAGTTTCACCACATAGAGTCGGCGACCGGTTATTGGTCTAAAGGAGTGGGGGAAGGGGTGGTGGGGGAAGGTTGCCATTTTATAAGCCCTCTCCCTAGGCAGCGCTTCTCATTCCATCGCCAACTTTCAAACGATAAACACATCTCCCATGGCACGAATGAATTATCCCACTATCACCAACTAGTTCAACTTTGAACTATTTCTGGTGGTAGTTGGGTAGGCTTTTTTAAAACTTACTCTGGATGGCCTTGACATACTTTCCAGGCCCCCAGTTATACTTGTTGAATTTCAGTTTTCAACTGACTCTTAATTTTTGTTCAACTGTTAGAGTTTAGTTAACACAGTTGAATTTCACTTTTAAACTAACTTTTAATTCATGCCCAATTCTACTTCAAATTGAGGGCATATGCTCTCGCCATCTGCACCCTGCAGCTGCCCTGGCAGCTGACACCATCTGACCCCTGCAGCTGCCCTGGCAGCTGACGTCACTTCCGGTTTAGAAGTGGCTTTTTCCCTCTACTACTCATTTAAATGATAAAACATTTAAAGTTTAAAAACCATAAAAGTTAAAAAACCAACTAATTATAGTGTGACTTTTCTATTACGATGTTGTAGGACTAAAACTTGCAGTGATGTGCAAATAAAATACCCAAATAAATTACTCTCGGACATTTGCACAGAAAAAATTTTCAGGCACAGTGTACATATTTATGCTGTTTATAGAAAACCACCCGGACGGTTTGAAGGATTATTTTCTTGTGTTTTATCGCACCTTTTATCATATTTTTTTTATTTAAAGTAAAATAGGTGAATCAATTTATTAATTTTCGTGAATTTACAGTTAAAATAATTTTCTAGCCATCTATAATAAACGGCAATTATTATAATGATCCTCAAAAAAAGGTTTCCTAATTAACAACAAAATACGAAAAACTTGCCAATTCTGAGTAAAACCACCTAGAAAAACTCCATATTCAAATTCCGCATTTTACGTTTCAGTTTACTTAAACATAAAAAACTATTACTATGCGGAGTATGTTTGTATGTTTTGCTATACAGGGTGGAAAAAAAGTCTTGAAACAATATAATATCTTTAAGAGTATATACATAGACTACTAAAAGTAAAACTTTTAAAATTGGTTTTGAGTGACAAAGTCTACTTCCTAAAGTACTTATTGTCTTTGGACCTCCAAGGGGGGAAGGTCCACAAGGAGTAGTGAGAAAATCTTAAATAAAAGCATAGATCAATATGTACATTAAATCAAACTAGCGCTTCTCGAGTACATATCGCATTGCCCGGAGCACTCTTGAGGAAAGGAGTGGGGGAATGTGTCGACAGTGTTACCAACACAGAAAATGCTACGTGATTGATGGTATTCAAATTAATTTTCTCTGTCGTCTGCTTGTCACCAGTGAGTGGTGTGAAGGCCTAAATGGTTAATATTAGTTTGTTAACTCTTAGAGATAGACGGTAAAAAGAGCATCAGAAGGTATGAATATAGAAGATGAAAGTAGAAAGTGACTCAAGAAGCAACAATACACAAAGGAGTGGGTGATGGTTACTGGTTGCAAACAAGAAACTGCAAATAATTTTAATAGCGATTTTATTTACAATCAGAATAGGAATGTAAAATATAGCGAGATTCATGTAAAAATTGTATCCTTTTTGTAATTCAATGTTCTTTATTTATTTCCATTGCAAAGTCATTTCCTTAAATACAAATTATTCTAATAACGATTTATTTATTGTAACAAATAGAATGGGTAATTTAGCTATAAATAAAAATGCTATCAAGTATATATAAGTTACTTCGATTTAAATATTACAAATTGTTATGATAAAATATTAATAAATACGATTTTATAAACTGGAGCGTTATTCCTGATAATAATTACGTAATACATTAATGATTTACAAGACAATTAATTAGTTTTTTACCAATAAACTTCCACTGTAAATAAACATCATTACTCTGCCCTCGGTATCATTCGTTTATAACCGACTGTCCTCGAAAGCATGATAATCGGCATTGCTTGTAAGATTGGCATTTGCATCACTACATGGTTGGCAACACTGTCAATACTTTCCCCCACTCCTTTCCTCAAGAGTGCTCCGGGCAATGCGATATGTACTCGAGAAGCTCTAGTTTAAATCAAAGGTCTCCAAGAATAGAGAACTATGCCGCAAACCCGACCTCAAAAGAACGACCGTGTCAAAACTCGCAGGTAATCAAATATTTCATTAAAATCATATTGCTGAAAAAAATGCATGAAGTTTTCTATCACTCAGTACTGGCCGGTGAAAGCGCGCGTGCCGAGTGAAAAGTGTGGTTATATCATCGGGGTGGTAATGTCTTTAAGTACGAGTCGTGTCCTATATGTCTTCGTGTGTGTTTGTATGTACTCAGTGTTTGTTTATTGATTCATTTTCACCTTTGACAAGAACATCAAGTTCGCCAATATGTTTTAACCACAAGACGAAATTGATGCTGATGATGCATCTGACAAATAGGGGCAAAACAATTGTCCACCACTAGGACAAAAAAAATCCGGATTATTATTAGACGTTGAGTTATCTACCTTTATGTAATAATTCATCCATTTTCAACAGAATTATCAACACGGAAACGCATGGAACATAATCTAAATAAGTTATTGCAGTAAATTATATACCATATTTAAATAATAATAGAAAATTATTAGATGACAGCTATAGCTGTCATAAAAGCTAACTACAGTAACTTAGTTATAGATGAAATGTCCTTAAAAATTGTTAACTTATGATTGATTAAATTAATGCAAATTATTATGGGAATGTTACAAACAAAATTGATTAAAGATGTCAGGTAATAAAATAATGTACTATAATATCTTTTGGGTTCGTTCGAACCAACTGAGACAAAGTAAGAAAAAAATGTAAGAAGTTTAAATGTTAATTTAATGAAAACACTTTTTGAGTTTTTATTGACACATTTTATTTTATTTTTTACTAAACGTTTCTCCTGCTCTTTAGCAGGCTTCCTCAGTAGAGCTTGGTTTAAAAATGTAAACAAACAATTTTAAATTTACTAAAATAACCTACATTGTAACACATGTTATAAAAATAAAATTATAAATAAAATCATATATATAGAAAATTATAAAAAAATGTAAAATATATATATAAATGGTTAGATACTGAAATTTGTTCTTTAAACTAGTTTGAATATAATTATAAACTTCTAATTTCTTACAATGGGTAGCCATGTGTCGCTGAGTTTATACCCATCTTCTCTATTTATATTGTCTGTGTTCCTTTTGATCTCTATGGCTTCTTTTACTAATCTTTTCACATAGTTTTCATCTCTAGAGATCAATTTTGTCTTGTCATATTCTATGGTGTGATTTGTTTCAGCCGTGTGGTCTGCTATTGCTGAGCTTTTGATCCTTCTGTTCTTGTCATCACGGATGTGTTCTTTTAATCGTGTTTCAACTGATCTACCCGTTTCCCCTATATACACCTTTGAACAGCTACATGGTATCTTGTAACCTCCTTTGTTTTTCAAGTTTGGGGTTTTGTCTTTTACTTTTGTTAGTAAATTATCCAGTTTTTGTCACTGTAGAATACGTGGTTTTATATCATGTTTTGATAATACTTTAGATTTTTTATCCTACTTTAGATATTATTCAAAAAAGCAGAAACAAAATGAAAATACTGATAAAGAAAATGTAAAAAGAGCCGTCTTTCCCTATTTAAAAGGGACCACGGATAAAATATCCATTCAGAACAATACATATCCTCCGTTAAAACCAATCGTTTGTCCTATACCTAAAACATGTGAGTATGATTTCATGTACAGTTTTTCGTTTCATTAAGGAAAATTGCAAAATCTGTAACCGACGTTGAGTTGTAGCAAATAAAATGATAAAAGCTGAAAGTTAAGGTTTAAACTTTTCAAGTGTCCTCGTAAATTTAAAATTTATCTCAAAATCAAACCGTGGTTTAAAACATTATGGTTTAGTTTTACTGTTGGAATTGAAATTGATGATACGGTAGGTATATGACAACTTCCATCTAGAGTTTACCGCAACAGTCACCGTGTCCTCCCCAGAGAGGGGCGAACAATCCAATCTTGTAAAAGGTGCTCTTGTCCTTCGGTTTTATATAAAAAGTCTATACAATTCTCCGACATACCTGCCTAAGCTAAGGATAGTTAAGGAATAGTTAAGGAAGGCCTAGATAAGTAAGTTAAAAATATTTTTTTATTGTAAAGCAATGTACCATTAAATATTATTTAAACTAAAATATTAGATGTCGGAAAAGTTTAAGGTAAAATTATAAATGATGTTAAAATGTTGTGCATCAGTTTGATATACATTGCAACAGTTCTACAATAAATGATTTTTTAAAGAAAGATTCAAACACTTTCTAAGTAAGTTGTTTGTATCCATATTGAGTGTATTAATAAAGTAAAAATATCATTTCCCCATTTAACTTGCATGTTAATTTATTGGTATAGCAACAATGGCAGAAGGACTGCCATACTATCATGTCCAGATTAATTAACATGCAAGTTAAATGGAAAATGATATTTTTACTTTATTACTACAAAACCAAAAGAGATACGGCATTAGTGTAAGTTACAAAGTTGCTCAGTTTAACGAGACAAACTGTTGTTTTTATGATGTACAAAATGACATGTGTTTGTATTAAAAAATTTTGAGTTTTGTTTAAGTAAACATTTTCCAAAATATTAAATTTTGGAAATTTTAGTTTTTTAATAAATGTGGTCTTGTGACATATCATTGTAAATCTCAGCTATATATATATATATATATATATATATATATATATATATATATATATATATATATATATATATATATATATATATATCGTATGGCTCATTTAGCCAGCCACCACGGTTTAAGAATAAGAAAATAAAATCTGCGGTGCAGAGCACCTGAGTCAATATATGTAAAAAACTAAACACTAAAATAAAAATTAGATCTCTCTTTATAGAGCTAAATCCAGGGCGTTAAGCCATTGCAGCCCAGCTCCACTTGAGCTATGCAGACCGGTCAATCCTTCGGGGAAAGCACTCAGTGGGCACTCTGCGACTATGTGCTCCATAGTTTGATACTCCGCTCCGCAGTCGCATGACTGATCTTGTGTCATCCCCCATTTGTACTTCCAGTAATTACATCTTCCCACTCCAGTGCGGAAACGATTGAGTACCGTCCACTGCTTCCGTGGAAGATTCATACCACCTACCGCTACGGTCGGGTCAGCTATTAAGAAGTGGTTCCGACCTTGAAAAGCGTCCCAGGAGGAAGTCCAGTTTGTATGGACGGTGAAGTTCGTGTCCATCACCTGGGAGGCTGTTCGTAGAGGTGGTTTTCTGGACCTCAATCGGCCCGTATTCTGGGGGTAGGTAATCATGGATGGGCAGCTGTGAAGCTGATAAGATCTTAGTGTATTCCCTAATGATTGCATCCCTTCGTCTTATTTCAGGGTGAGCGATATTACACAGCACCGGGAGCCAGGGTACAGGGGTTGCCATGAGTGTACCACTAATGGCTCTCATGGTCCTGTTTAGCTGGACGTCGATCTCTCTAACGTGCACACTATTTAACCACACGGGAGCGCAGTACTCAGCAGTTGAATATGCCAATGACAGAGCAGTGGTTTGCAGAACTTGTGCGTTAGCTCCCCATGTGGAGCCAGCAAGGTGAAGGACAATGTTAGTCCTGGTTCTCACCTTAGCTGCCGTTTTTTGTAAGTGGCTTTTAAACGTGAGAGACCGATCTAAAGTGACTCCCAGATACTGTGGGTGGTCATTATGATTTAGCTCAACACTGTTGAATACGATTTTAAGTTTTGGTTGGCCAGTCTATTATTCAAGTGGAAGCAAGCAACCTCAGTTTTTGTTAGGTTTGGATTTAGCTTCCAAGCTTAAAAGTATTCACCGAGGGTCGTGAGGTCATTTGTTAGTGTTTCCTCAGCTTGTCGAAAATGCTGGTGTTGATATGCCAATGCAATATCATCTGCATAGATAAACTTTAAGGACCGAGTTACAGGAATGTCGGCAGTATACACATTAAAGAGCAGTGGGGCGAGCACTGACCCTGGTGGTAGGCCATCCTTTAGTTGCCTAAAAGTACTTTCTCTGCGTCCCAGATATACTTTTTTTAATCATCCTATTGGAGGGCATTGAGTTGAGGAGACGCAACAAGAAAGGGCAAGGAATAAGGTCATAAAGTTTAACTAGGAGGCCTTTTCTCCAGACAGTGTCATAAGCTGCAGTCAGATCTAAAAAAAAAACTACAGAGGTTTTCAGTCTTCGCTCAAACCCGTCCTCAATGAAAGAAGTCAAAGCTAGAACGTGGTCACAACAGTTGCGACCAGGCCTAAATCCAGCTTGTTCGACAGGGAGTACATTGAGAATAGGGAGGATTCTGTTATAAATCAACCTCTCTAGCAGCTTGTAACAAACACTTAAAAGAGCTATAGGACGATAACTTTCAGGCCGTTTTGGATCTTTTCCGGGCTTCAAGATGGCTATGATTTTGGATTTTCTAAATATCCCAGGCGTGTCACCGGTTTTCAGAGTAGTGTTAAAAACTTCAAGAAGCCACTGTCTAGCCTTTTTACCCGAGCGTACTGGCGCTTCTCGAGTCCATGTCGCATCGCCCCGAGCACTCTTGAGGAAAGGAGTGGGGGAATGTGTCGACAGTGTTACCAACACAGAAAATGCTACGTGTTTGAATTCAAATTGTCTCTGTCGTCTGCTTGTCACCGGTGAGTGGTGTGAAACGCAGTGATACGGATTATAATGAATTGTTAACTTCTTTGGCATATCGTATTGATGTAGATGTTGATGTTGATGTAGATGTACTAGACAGTTAAAAAATAATAAGTTAGTTTTCCTTATTAACTTATTTGTAACCAGAGAAACAAGTGGTTTGTAACCAATTAACAAGTTTGAAGTATTTCTAGGCCTAAATGGTTAATATTAGTTTGTTATTTAACTCTTAGAGATAGACGGTAAAAAAGACCATCAGAAAATATGAATATAGATGAAAGAAGAAAGTGACTCAAGAAGCAACAATACTTAAAGGAGTGGGAGATGATTACTGGTTGCAAACAAGAAACTGCAAATACTTTTAATAGCGATTTTATTTACAATTAGAAGAGGAATGTAAAATATAGCCAGAATGATGTAAAAATCGTGTCCTTTTTGTAATTAAATGTTATTTATTTCTATTACATATCCTTAAATACAAATTATTTTATTAACGATTTATTTATTGTAACATATTGAATGGGTAGTTTAGCTATAAATAAATATGCTATCAATTATATGTAAGTTACTTCGATTTAAATATTACAAATTGTTATAATAAAATATTAACAATACAATTTTCAAAACTGGAGTGTTAAGTGCTGATAATAATTAAGCAATACATTAATGATTTACAAGTCAATTAATTAGTTTTTTACCCATAAAATTCTACTAAAAATAAACAAACTATTACTCTGACCTCGGTATCAATCACCGACTGTCCTCGAAAGCATGACAATCGGCATTGCTTGTAAGATTAGCATCTGCATCACTACATGGTTGGCAACACTGTCAACACTTCCCCCCACTCCTTTAATCAAGAGTACTCCGGGCAATGCGATATGTACTCGAGAAGCGCTAGTTGCTTGCCGACTCTCCTTTATCTCATTAAGCTTGAAATTAATTTTTATGTCTGCAGACGTACGCTCAGGTTTTGAAAGTACGGAGAGGCGTTTTGCAATTTCACGAGGGCTAGGCTGTGAGGCACCGTGTTTTTCACTTGATTTACCAGTGGAGAGTTTCCTGAGCAGAGACCAAGCTTCCCGACTACTTTGGGTGAAGTTCAGGTTCTCGACAGTTTTCACCCACTTCTCTCTCCTGGAGTTGACGAGAGAGTTTAAATCTTAGCTTATTTCATGGGCGTAAATCTTAGCTTATTTCAAATAAATATTTTAAATCAAAAGTAAAAGAATTACATGTTATTCCGTAAATTTTGATTTTGGCTACTAAAATGGACGCCTTTTTAAAACGAATAAAGATAACAAAATTCTGTTTTTACCAAAATTTTTATATTAAATATATCTTTCTAATGACGTATAATATAACATATGTTTGTATTTGAAATTTCCAAGATTCGAACCTGTGGCCCCCAGTTTTTGGGACACCCTGTATTTATACAACGTTAAAAATATTTTAAAATTATTTCTTCTGGTAAATTTAGTGGGAAATCATTTTATTTCAAGATTGTAGGACAAACTGTTGATCAATAATCGATTTGAGAGACCTTACGTGAGACACCCGGGATAACAAGGTATGGTGTCGAGGACCTTTGAGGCCTCCCACATGTAAGCGGTCTGTTGGTCTCAGCCGCGTTGCATCCGCTACGACCGACTATACCATCTTGTGATTGGTACACCTTGTGATTCTTATTTTTTTAATTAATATTTTATATGTGTTTCCTGCAATAACTTAGGAAGCTACAGGGAGTTGTGTGGCGGGGAAGGGGGGCGGGAGTTTCTAGCGTTTCCATATAGCAACACCATTTTTTTCGAATTTATGCATCAAAACCTTTCTTAAATGTGGGTATATAAGTAGTGGCAAATTGCCGGTTCTGGCTCATGACGTCATCACGATGACGTCAGCACTGATGACGTCATCAATGACGTCACGAATGACGTCACCAATGACGTCATATGACGTCACATGACGTCACATCCATGACGTCATGGTGACGTCATTACCGCTGACGTCATCATGATGACGTCACTGACGTTAATTAGGTCAAGGTCACGCAAGAACACAGAAAATTTTTTTTTTGCACTTTTGCGATTCCTCAAAATATGGCGAGAATTTGAAATTTCTCGAGGAATCACAAAAGTGCAAAAAAATATTTTTTTTTATTCCCTAACGATCAGACTCTTGACCTAATATATCCATCAGGGGTCATTGACCTTAACCCAGAACCGGCAAATGAAAAAAAAATTTTTATATTTGACTTACCCACCGAGAGACTGAGAGCCGAAGAATAATTTCTTCAAACACCCGACAGTGCGACAAACGACACGCGATCCGAACAGCACCGCGTCCGAAGAAGTACTGACTTGTACACAGACGGTATCCCAGGTACCCGGCTCAGTGGTGGGGATAAGGAGGTGGTGGGGGTAAAGTGGTCAGAAGGAAGAAAAATTTAACTTTTTACAAACAACTCGTCCCAGCCGGTCCTTTACCGGACCTCCGTAACTCGGATTGGAAATATTTCCTGAGAAATATTTATTTTTTATTCTTTCTCAGGTGATCTTGGAACTTGTGAAATTTCAATCAAACTAAATGGAAAAAAATTTTTTTTTCTTATTTGAAACTTTGCCTAAAATTTAAGAATTGTTAGATATTTGGTTAAATAGTTAAATTTGAACTCAATATAAGTAAATAGAGTAAAGAAAAGTGAGATGTGCACACCACAAGAGTTGAACAGCAACTGAGCAAGTCTCTCCGTGTATCCGAGGTACTCGGCAGGGTGGTGGGGATAAGGAGATGGTGGGGGTAAAGTGGTTAGATGATATGAAAAAAATTTTTTTTTTTTTGCAAACTATACAACTGAGTTTGTTATTCGGCAATTGGCATAAGAAAGAAAAAAAAATATTTTTTATCCACATTGCTCAACATGTTCAAACGTGTTCAAGGTCAACCATTTGAAGTTTAAAAAAAAAAAAAAATTTTTATTTTATTTACAAAAATCCTCCTTCATCCCCATATGTGCTGTCCGGACTTGTGCTTGATGTTGTCGAAGAATTTTCTTCACAGCAACATGTTCCTTGTGTATTTTGGACTACCCCTTCTGCTTCATCCATACTGTCGTCGATGAGTGGACAGTCGTATTCCAAGTTCATTTTTATTATCATCCCTGGATTTTGAAGTAGCCGCATGTGCAATTTTTCATAGATTTCTTTTAGGTATTGAAGGCTGTCAACAAGTAATTCCCACTTCATTGTGTGTAGTGTAACCTCTAGCGTAGCTGAGTTGGAAATGAAGCCAGACTTGCATGTAGGATTGGTCTTTTGGAATTGTGGTGGTGGGGGTAATTGATACAACCAGACAGGTCGAAACATGTTCAAGGTGAACCATTTGGAGTTTTAAAAAAGAAAATTTTATTTACAGAGTAATGTTGAAAACTGGCAATTTGGCTGCTTTATCTGTACACTCGATGCATCTTAGACAGTATACAACCGCGTAGACCAAGTAGAAGAAGATTGCAATCAATAAAGCCAAGATCATGAAGAGATCCAATTTTAAAATTTTCTGAAGTAGCATATGGTCCTTCCTGATCCGTCTTTCTTCCATCCTTCTTTCCATCATCTCCACTAGATCCACATGCTGGCATCTTCTCCTCCCCAGGCTTTCTGCTTCATCAGCTTCATATATTGGTGGTGGAACATCCATGTTTGCAGCTTGAAAGATCAAGATGTAATGAAACACATTGGTGTTGCCTCTCAGGTCTCCCAGAGGAAAAGTGGTGGGAGATGAGGTAGAATGGTGGGGGGGAAGTTTGAATTAAAAAAAAAAAAAAAATATTATTTGAATATTTTTATTTAAGTTTACACGTGAACATGTTAGAACATGTTCAAGGTCATCCAATTTGTGTTTTAAAAAAATCCTATCTTGTTACAATACTGTAGCAAGATAGGTTTTTTATTTTGTTTTTATTTTATCATTCTTTTATTACAATACAAAAATATGCATATTGAAGTACAATGAGGATACAAAATATAAATATTAGTCAGGAGAAATATTCCAAGTTTGGACTGGCTTGAGTCTTCATGGATGATCTGGAGGAGTAGGCTGAAGAAGTTGATGATGGTGACCTAGGCGGCTCGTCATCCCTGGGGACATGAGGGCATTTTGTGTTGCAAGCAAAAATTTGCATGTTCAATCGGTATCCCTGTTCGATTAGTGATTTAAATTCTTGAACAATATTGTTTAATTCTTCCATATTTCTTACAAATACTTCTTCATAATTTGCACATTTTACAGTCAGAGCCATCTTGATGTTTTCCGTATGATGTCCAAAGGCGGAATGAATATTAGCATGGTTGTTTGAAGGTAGTATGAAATAGTGGTGGGGGAAGTTTTTACACGCTGTCTGATGGGAGGTGGTTAAATTTTTTCCAACTAAACATATTGATTGAACAAATGGTGCAAAGTTCTTTAGGTGTTTCGTAACTCATAACTGGAGCTACATGGCCTAATTGTAAACATCCATCATCTTGTAGGAATTGTGCTGGGTTAGATACAGCAACCCTTCCACAATTTTGACAAAATTTTGTACCATCACTAAACTTGTACCACCCAAAAGTGTTGTAACCTCTGTTGTCTAGCTTGTACTGTTTGATAAAAATTTTAATTTGCTGAGGAGCGTTGGAACGTAAAGTATGGCTAAATAGCTGTTGATCTTGAATAATTTTTCTTACACAAAGCTCAAATAGGGTGCTCATCGTTTGACAGTTGCAATCAAACTGAACTTCTTTACAGTCTGTATGCTGGTAACCCAAAATGGTGGGGGAAAACACACACACACACACACACACACACACACACACACACACACACACACACACACACACACACACACACACACACACACACGCGCTCACACACACACGTATTTCTATTTGGAAAATATATTTTTTTTTATTTGTGCAAAGGTCAAAGGTCAAGGTCACCCCAGAGCTTAAAAAAAAAGCAACATATCAATATGTGAAATTCTTTTTTTTTTTGTGTTTCACATATTGATATGTTGCCTTTTTTGTGTTTTTTTTTATTTTTTTTATTTTACTATCTTTATTTAAAACAGTACAAACAAGATTACATGACAAAAATTATATAGTAAAAAAATATAAACAGATACAAGACAGAAAAAATTATTTATTTTTTAACACTGCTGCTTGTCTGCGATGTGGATGGTAAGCTCGGTGGAGTTGCTGCCGCTGCATCCGTGGGACACCAAGTAGAGACATCCCGGTTGAATGGAGCGTAGATCTTCATTTTGTAGTAGGTGGACAAATCTCTTCGGAAGGTAAATTTGGAATTTTGCTTCATCCCCCGGAGTATATGGTGCTTCGCTGAGACTGCAGCAGATTGCTTCGCCGACAGTAGTTTCCATTTTCTTCAGTGCATGTATAATATAATGTTTTTCATCCTTGAGTTCAGAACATTTTTTTACCGGCAAAATTGTAGACTTGGAGTGGGCGTTGAATTGTTCCACCAAAGACTGCAGAAACTGGTTGGATGCCATGGTTGTTCTAGAGGTCCTCGCTGTCTTCTTGCTCTGAGATGTTGTCGTCTCGGAATCTCGAGTAATACTCGTGCCAGGTCTCGGTCTGCTCCTCGCTTTTATAATCGCCGTTACCCCCACCACCATCGCCGATTTCTCCATCTTGCAGGTAAGTCGCTAATTTTAAAGCGTTTTTTAACGCACAGTGCCTGTCCCTTTCATGTTCCACACTTTGTGTGCAAATACAAATGTTTTCAGCAATAAATTTAAAATTTTTATCTATTTGCACATCTTTAACTGGAGTAGATGTAAATTGTTCTATCCATCTTTTCTTTTCAAGTCCTTTTGTGTAAATATTAGTAAATCTGTTTGAAAATTGATGCATAATATGATACAAGTCTGAATAACTGGTAAAACCGTCATACCAATCGATATGATGAAAATATTTCCAAGTCCATCGGTTTGTTGTTGCGGCTTTGGTGGTTAGTGAAGAAAAAGAGCATGGTGGTTTGAATAAAAATGTGTAAGGAATATTTTTATCTATATCGTAAAATACGAGTTCTTTAATTATAAACCGATCATCGTTACCACGAAAAGCTTGAAATTCAATAATACCCGGCTTGGACTTGATTTCTTCTTCCATGTCCATTTGAAAGGTCACCCGTCTATCCATCACGGTGTCAGAAGGTCAACTGTTTTCCACACCACGGTAGGCATTTATTTATGCCAGGCCGTACAGTTGAAGGCGCGTTGGTGTATATTTAATGTGGGCACCATCCCCGGTAGGCCTACACCCACAAAATTTTGAATTTTTTATTGAAAATTTGCCAATTCAAGTGTAAAGTGTTGTGAAAAATTTTAAAATTTTATTTAACTTTCCATCTGGTCATTTTTGTTGTAGTCATTCTCATCACTTTGATCCTTTTCATCACTGAAATGTGTTTCTTCATCAGATTTTACAGAATTATTTTTTTCTTGCACATATTGTTCCAATTGTCTCCACATTTGAACTTCATGAGGAATTCTATTGAATATTGAAGTGTCCACAGGTCCATACAAAATTGGTGCATCCGGTTGTTTGTCCAAAGTGTCTGTTAAATAATCTTTAATAATTGAACTGGAGAATACTAGCTGTCTTAAATATCTTGTTATCGGTTCAGTTGCACATGTTAAAATAAAAAATTCTTCTCTGTTCAGTTGAATTTTTATGTCATGTTTGGTCGTATCTCTGAATCTCATTTGATGTTCACCTCGGTGTTTAATAATATCAATTTCCAAGTCTGAATCCAATAGTCCTACTTTTGTTTTCCTGCCAAACATGTTGCTATTAAAATAACATTCCAACAAATGGAGGTGTTTCATAAAAGATTCCCAAGCGTTGGCTGTAAACAAAATCATTTTTGTTCCGTGGGTTAAAATTACTGTAGGTGAATAGTCGGTTGATTTCATAACTCCAATTAAAACACTTTTATCCAAACTTGAAGAGATTGGATAAAAAATTCGTAAAAATACCTCCATCAAAATATTTGGTGAAATATTTTCTTCCACATTTCTCTTCTTCTTGGACAAATATTTCTTCTTTTTACCTTTTTCTTCTTCTTGATCTGCGCCGTGTTGTTGTTCATTCATGTCCAAAAATTCTGAAATTTCTTTCTCTATATCGCATTCCGTTGTACCACTAGTAGAAGCCATATTGAAGATGATGCTACCCATACGATGTCAGGCAACAAACTGATCAGGAGCGGTCTGTGCGCTCCCCTTTTATAATCGCGCCGGTGATTGAAATTTTACAAAAACGAGTTTTTATAAAACATTTTTAACAATTCCTGTCAAAGGTGTGTAAGTGACAATTTTATCGTGTAAAATTAAGCAATATGCTGTAGTATTTGCCGGTATCGCTTTGGCAAATTCCATTTCTATTTTTATATCCACACTTGATGACTTTACCGATTCATTTTGTTTAGAACAATCGATTACTACTATTGGGTAGTTATCTAAATATTTTTCTGGTGAAAGCAAAGGCGTATTTGTTTTACCGTAATATGAATTTTGAAATCTCGCATACATATCGTATAGTATGCTGAATTTTTTATCTGCAAACGATACATTTAAATTGTCATATGGGAAAAATTGTGAATTTAAATAAACTTTAATATTTTTCAAATCACAATGATCAAATTGGCCCGCATGTTTAGTAATATCGTCTCTCCTAGCTGTTTGTAAACCAAATATAATATATCTGGCCCGTTCCACATAATTTGATGTTTTAACAGTCCAAGTGTGTCGATCCGTAGTAGGTAAACTGGGATGTTCATGGAATTCCCAACTCCTAAATGGAATAACAATATCACGATCAGCTTTTAATTTTCTTAATAGTAGCATTCGATGCTCGTCAGCTAATTTAACATGTGGAACTCTCCATACGATTTTGTCCAACGTTAATTTCCATTCTAAAGTCGCATCTGTTGTACCACTCGCAGCTTTAATAATATCTTTATCATTTGAAGATCTCAATAAAACTAATTCTTGTTTAACATTTAATATTATTTTCCTATAATCTTCAGCGAAACCAAGCAATAAACGTAATGGAATGTAGAAATCAAAGAATCCCTTTGAATTTGGGGTGATTGTATCAATTGTAGGTTCAACCCATCCGGCGGGTATTAATAAATTGGTATCAGTCGGTGATATAGATGTTAATCCTTTTAAAGTTGTTGCAATACCTACTTTTTTAGTGGAATCTACTGTAACACCTGATATTTCATATCTGATTTCATCAAACAAGAAAGCCATTGCGTTATTTATAAATGGAACTACTGTACCTACACTATTGTCCTTTTTTGTTACTTTCCCTTCGATATACAAGTAACTTTCACATGGTAGTGTGTAAATGTCTTGATGTTGTATAGGAATACGAATTTCATCGTTATTGTTCAATTTTGATGAAGTGTAAGGGTTGTGGGTGTGATATTCTTTTTCCCATAGGGTTTCGTCGAATGTCGGACCCTGCGCTATATCCAGTATATCCATAATCGGTTAATTTTAAACCAATCTTTTCTAAGAAACGAATGTTCTCGCGTGTTAACTCCTCCACAGCTGAAGAGCTACTAATGCGGTTTCCCGTAGGTTGTCCACTTTTAAATAAAAAACCCATGATTTTTGTATTAAAGTGTCGACTTTAAATGTAATCTAACTGTAATTGGCTCTTCTCGGAAATCTATCAAGTTACCGTCTTGATCCAATACGTTCAACACGATGTCTGAAATGAAAGTGGTGTTCAACGGCAGATATACTAGGTTTTGTGGCTTTTCAACAATTTTAAATCCTGGAGGTACACTGGGGTAAAAAGTATGTATTATATGAGTATTTGCTCCATCTCTGTAAGCTCCCTGTATAATGTTACAAGTTATATCTATACTATTAACTTTTAGTATAGTTACAGTTTGTTTACCGGAATGTGTTTGATTTGGTTCTAAAATTGACCCATCTTTGGGAAATCCTAACAATTCACCGATTGAGTGTTCCTGAGTAAAGTCTATATAATATTTGGAGTTAATTTCAGCTTTCATAGTATTGTTATTACCTTTTAATGTTATATTGTCTTTTCCCATTTTATTTTGCAAAAATTCATTAATATGATCAATTTCATAAGAACCTGTGGGTAAACTGCAAACTTCTAAGTCTGTAAACTTCCCACTGGCATCTTTTCCTTTATAATAATGCAATAAGTTATTTTTATCTTCCGTAACATTAGGAATAGAGTTGTAAGTTGTAAAATCTAACAGTGCCGCCTCCCAAAATCTTCCTTTTTGCAAGCGTAACGCTGGGAAAAGGATACTTCGTAAAGTGGACGATTTTCCTGTTAATGATACCGTATAGGAAGACATCTCAATTGTGACTGATACTTTTAGCTAGGAATTCCAAACATAAATGGCCGCATATTAAAGTGTTATCAGGTTGTTCTCTTTTATAGTTGTAATATATGTTTTTAGCAGATTTAAAGTAATGCTCAAGTTCTTTAGGTGGTGGTAAATTGCCAAAACTATCAAAGTAATATATATTATCACCTAATTTCTTATAACAAACCCAATGAGTGCCAGGACCTTCAGAATTATCTAAATTTACAATGCCTGTTTCGTTTTTCCACATTTTAACTGGTAAATCATCTTTCATAAAGACACCGCGAAAAAAAGGTATTTTTAAACATGAAATGTATTTAAATAATTCGATATTTGTTAACGCTTTATGTGGTATTACTAATTGATTTCTTTTATTTAATATGCACGATACGGTCTTAGGTATAGACCTGCCCCGTTTTTTACCATTGACCATACTGTTGGTTTTTTGCTACCCTTTCTGGTGGAACGTCGTTTTCTTCTAATATTCCCTCCATGTTTTATCTTTGCCGATCTCCTTTTCACTCTTCTCCTCCTTTTTCCACCTCCTACCGCTGTTTTAGCCTTCATACCTGCTGTTACCGCTAAAGCTGCTGCTTTTTCTGCAATACTAGCGTCACTAGACTTTACTCGTTGCCAAGCTATATCCGCGAGCTTTTTATCAGCTATTGATCTATTTTTTGTATCGCTAAATGTGGAATATGCTATATCGTGTTCTTTACAAGCCTGATCTAACTTATTTATGCCTGGATCGCCTCTTTCCAGTCGTTTTTTTCAATTTAGTTCCTGGTCCGCAATACTGATAACCTCCCGGTATGTGAAATTCGTATGGTAAAGCGTCTATTGCTCTATTTACGACAGATCCTACTGGAATTCGATTTAAAGCTTTACTTAACAGAGAAAACGCTGTGGACGTGATACCGCCTCCTTTCCATATAGTGTCTCGATATGGACTGGTGTAATGAAACGTCATGATTGTCTTTTATATTCGAAAAGCGTAACCTATGTGTTACCTCTATGACAGGTTGCACATAAATGATGTAATTTATGGTGTTATTTAATTAAATATCAATATCACCCCAATTTGATGATCTAAACTGTTGTGTATTAGGGTGAATAGTATTTTTTAAAAATTTCCCGTTTAATCCAACCACCTCTCGCGGCTTCATCCCAAATTTTATGACCTGGTCCTCCTCGAAGAACTTCCGGTGTGAAATGATTGTGTAAATCAAATATCGCATTACCTAAAACTTTTACAAGAAAATTAACAGTGACGGCATCATCTACATGTTCAGGATCTTTAAGCTCTGTTATACGTTTATTATTACAAGTATACACTTTACTATCGTTTAATGATGTTGTAATGCTCTGTCCTACAGTTGCAGCATCATTTGCTTCTCTTCCTTGCGCCAAGTTTTTTATCACTCTATTATTACATGTAAACCATCTAAAATAATGATCTGGATCTAGATGTACGGTTTGTGATAAAGCAGCTGCATCATGATTTTCATAACCCCATCCCATATTTGATAACTTTTTATCCATGCAATCCCAAGCATTATTTTTGTATGTTAATAAATTAAATTTTTCATTACCTTGAACAAATTCATCCCCTTGCTTCGATACTACTTGATCTTGTTTTACAAAAGAGGTTGTTTCTTGTTTTAAGGTTTCCATCATTTGACCCACTGTTGCACCATCTGATGGCGCCTAACCATCTTTAACATTAGCTAAACAATTACCAAAACAATCTATAACCCCTACATCACGTATGATACAATGATCTTTAATATATTTTAGATTTACAGCATCGTTTTCAGTTTTCGGATAACCTATATCATTAATAACAAATTTATAAAAAGAAAATCCATCTTTTGTCTTTTCAGGTATTAAAGAATGTAAATAGCGTCTATTCACGCTGTCTTTTTCATCTTTAGGGTCATCTACGTTGGATATACGTTTATTGTTGGCACTATACGTTTTTCCATTGAATTTTAACGTATTTTTTAATTCAGATGACAAATAACCTTTGTTTATTGCATCACCGTTTTCATTTGGTTTACCAACGTTGATAATTCTATGATTTTCTGCATCATATTTGTTATTGTGTAGTCTTAATGTTGGTGATATCTTTTCTTTTACTATTTTTAAATTTACTGCATCGTTTTCGTCCGTGGGATCTTTTATGTTTTTTAACCTTTTATTACTAATATCATAATCTCCTTCAGGTGTTTGTGGTAAACCAGCACCTCTTTTTAAGTTATTCGCGTAATATAATCCATCCGAGGAATATCGTCCGAACTTGTCGACACTCATGGTGCAACTGAATAGCATTTTTGGGAGTAACGCATTTTTATGAGATTACCCCGCGGTTTCTAAGTTCATCCACTAAAGCCACCCATTCGTTTTCCAATCCAGTATGACCCGCTTCTTTGGCTTCATGTATTAGTTTCATTCTATCCACCAATTTATTGATATTATTGTAATAAATTACGTTTGTATTGTATAGTTTCTTCATCAATCCTTTACCGGTGACTGATTTGCTTCTTTTTCTCGGTTCTGGGGAACTTAAATCAAAAGTGGATGCTACTAATCTTCTTTTTACAGGTTTTCTTCTTATAATCGGTATTAATTTGGAAACAAAATCTTTATATTTTACAGATTTATTTCTATATATGGGTGCTTCAGGTAAATAATTTCTTTTATATGCATTAGTTTGTTCCAAAATTTTGCTATACACTTCCAAATCATCATTTTTTACCAATGCTTTTAAAGGTTTATTTTCAAATAATAATTCAAATAGTCCCCTTGTTCCCTTATATATTTGATCACCTACGTGAATATTATCATGTTCATCGACATCTAATTTGCTATTACCAATCATTACACCTTCTTTGGACATTCTTGCTCCATAACTGTGGTATTTTTTAGTAGAATCAGTTCCAATTAACAGTTTTAACAAGTATTTTCTTCCTAAAGGTCCTTTTGTATGAATATTTTCACCCAATAAGCTTATGTTTGATGGTTCTCCTTCTGTTTTTTCTTCTTCACTCGCTATAGATACCACTTCTTCTTCACTACCAGCATATACATCTTCTCTTTCTGCCGTTGTATCACTAAATATGGAGGCTTCCGGGTCCTCATCGCTAATATCTTCTGATATTACACTTTCCCTTTCATATTCTGTTATCGGAGCAATAATATCACCTTGAAAAGAAGGTTTAGTCAATTTTTTGTTCAATTGTTTCAAAGGCTCTGTAATAGGTTTAAAAGTAGATTCGAGAAATTTCTCCCTTTTGCTGATACCTAACTTTAACGCTCTGTTTTTTGCCCGAATAGAATCACTAAGTGATTTAATTTCCTTTACTAACTTTTCTTGGTTAACCATGTTTGTAGCAAGACGTGCTGTACAAGAATGATTGTGTGATATAGTGCTTAGTGAATTAATATAAATTTATCGAAACCTATTCTGTATCGGCCGTTATTTAGTGGTTGTTCCTTCATAATTGTCAAAAATCCATAATTTTCAGCCCAAGCCTTACCACATATGTCTTTAAACCGTTCATATGACATATCCGCATTGACATGATCGTAATATATGTGTTTTAAGTTAGTTTCATCCTGTTTGAATATAATTAACACATTTGCGTTGTCTCTTATCAGTTGTTTCGGTATTTTACTATAAGTCTGGCCTATGTAAATGCTATCTATATTGTTATGCCATCCCATAGCGAAATAGCTCCTGATAGTGTTTTGGTTTTCACAGGATACGTCATCAAATATAAAAACTGAAAATGGTTTAGCTTCATGCGGTTGCATTACGCTTTCACTTGCATCAAACTTGTAATATTTCACTTCTGGCACATTATTAAATATTTTTTCTAATAATTGGTATTTGGGTTGTTGTAATGATTTGGAAAAGACATACAAGTTATTGAAACGCAATCCTTTTGGGTTTGTAATCAAATTGAATACTACATTTGTTTTACCACAATTGGATGGACCGGTTACAAGACAACGCACCGTGTTTGGTAACAAAACACCATGTTTGCCACTGTTTAATTCTGAATTGTCCACCGTGAGTTCATCAATATTATTAATAGGAAAACTATCCTTTTGCGGTATTATCTCCATCCTTTGTAAAGGTTCAACCTAAAATGATGCTCCATCATTATATGAGATCCTTTTTAGGTATCCAAGAATCTTCACTCTTATTAAATCCTAACCATCGCACTTTAACTTTATCTTTTTTCCGTTGTAACACCTTTTCAACTAGATATACATCACCTACTGTGGATTTTAACATTTCATGTCCATAAAACCCTCCTTCGAGCAATTGTCCTTTATTATCTTTTAAAATGAAAGTTTCTGGTACTGTAGGTTGCACCTTAAATACGGTAAAAACCTCATTTGTCCAATTTGGCAGATATCTTTTACTGAATACACCTTTGTATTTGCTTATTCGCACTTTATCACCAACGTTAAACGTTTTAGGCTTTAGTTTTTCAACTTTTGGTTTAGTATTCATTTTTATACGTTTTAATACGAGTTTTTCATTTTTGCTAGTCACTTGGTTCGGTTTCATACCAATTGTTCTATGGAACTTGTTATTGTAATCTTTTATTAGTTTTGGTAACATATCAATCCATACGTGCGATCCTCTGTTTGAAAACATCTTGTACATCGCACCTTTTAAAGTTCGATTGAATCTTTCTATGATTGATGCTTTTACCTCTGAATTAGTGGAATAATGGTTTATATTGTGTTTCTTCATTAAATTTGAAAATTCTTTATTGAAATATTCTTTACCATCATCGGTTTGTAAATGTTTTATGGTATTTTTGTCTCTCTGTATCGCAGTTTCCATGGCTTTTGTTACACCCTTGCCGGTTTTATCTTTTAGCGGTAAAGCATCTGCCATTTTTGTAAAACAATTGATAATAGTCAATATATATTTAAATCCTTTATTTTGTTTACTATAAGGAATCATTTCGATTAAATCAGCTTGATATAGATCATTCATTCCTTTTATAACAGTATTTCTTCGGGGAAATTTTCTCCTAGCCGGTTTATGAAGTTCATGAACAATTTTTTGTTTCAAATCCATAATTTTATCCTTCCTCATTCATGGATGAAGTAAAAATAAATTTTTTATTACATTATACCCATATTTAACTGGGTCAAGGTCATTCAAATTGATGTAAAAAAAATGGGGAACACGGCGTTGGACTTGCCGTGTTCCCCATTTTTTTACGGAAGGAAAAGGAATTTAGGTCGAAGAAAGACGAAGAGGGACGAAGAATAGGTTAGTTGTCGATAGGGTTGAGAGAGTAGTGGCCAAAAGGAAGAGTATCAATTTGGTTTTCCATAATGTGACGTTTGTCATCTTTGTTTGACAATGCTTTTTTCACTTCTGTAACACTGTACACAAAGTTTTTCACTCCTTATGGTGTTGAATTTAGCAGTCAAGGTGGTGTCGTTAAATAAACAGTTTTTGTATTGTTCAAAGTTTACATTTTTCTTCAAATAACTTGTCTTCACACCTTTTGCTTTTTTGGTGGTAGATGTTTCTTCTTGATGTCCTTTATATACTTTAAAAGAATATAATTTAGACATTAGTGCAACGATTTCTTCCATGCTTGCTCCATTGCATTCATCTTTGAATTTGCCTAAAACTTTCTTATTATTTTCATTAAAGTTCGGGTGATTTCTTGGGTAGTCGGAAAAATCAAAATCATTTTTGTGTATGAACGTCCAAAGATCTTCATACATGTCTAAAGTTTTTATCCAATACACAAATGCATCAGTGTCCATGTATGCTATTCCTATGTTGTCACGGCCATAGTAGTCAACCATCTTGTTATAATGGAAATCGTACATATGGGTTTTTGAAATATCCAATATGCACATTCCTGCATACAACGGTCGATCCATAACAATTTTGGTTTTCTTCATGCTGACGGCTACGAGGTTTTCATGTATTATCATTGTCGATCCGAAGTTTGGTTTCTGCACTAGTTTTTCCAATTTTGCAGGGTCTGAAACTAATTTTACAATCTTGTGTTTCCTTTTGTTCTCCAATGTTTTTCCAAATATGGCATTGTTCATCAATTTAAAAAAGTCTTTTTGAAATGCCGATGTTGCTCTAGCTCTTCTTGCAGTGTTTCCATCGATGTAAGATTTTAGCCAGCATGATTGAGAGAATTGTAATACTCGGTGAATTTTTGTTATTTTCAGTCCTAACTCCAACGCTTGTTGTACAACCCAGTAGTGCGCCACATAACGATTTTTGTTGTTTAATGTCATCATAAGTTTGGGCCATTTACCTGTTGGTGATACTTCAGTTTTTGCCAGCAGCGGCAAGTCATAATGATGATCGTGGAGTGTTTGCGGGTATTGAAAATCGCAATCTAAAATATATCCAGTGTCACCTTCTTTGGGAATATCCATAATATTTCCAATTGAATCTGGGTTTATCCATTTGAAGTCTCCATGAGGTAGCGGTTTAGACATGGCCCAACCGTACAAATTATTCGCATCAAAATAGCCAAGAAAAATCGAATCTTTAGTTTCATCATAATTTGGTAGAAATTTATTATTAGCTTTGACATGTCTTGTAACGGCCTGAGTTAATCCACCGCGTACACCTGATTCAATCATCAAAACCATATCGATGTCGGTTAACAGCTCCAACTTGCACTCGGTGGATTTTAACATGGCCTGCCATGCTAAGCCGGGAGATGTAAACGAATGAAGGGGGTCCAGTCCATAGGCGTCGAAGCAAGTGTTGCGAAATTCTTCCATTATGTCGCAGAGAAGTGTCACATCCAGTTTCATGTAAAAATCAGAATATTCACCAAGATTTTGCATGCCTAATTCATTCCACACATTGCAGGCATGTTCGTAGTCTTCGTTAGTGATTTCACATCCAGTCAATTTACTGGTGAATGCTTCCCTCGGCGGTAGTCTTCTTTCTTCGTAACGTTCCGGGCTGTCGATGTAGTCATAGGGGAACACCCCTTTCCGTAGAACCAAATTCATCTTGTCCTGCGGAACAATTTTACTTGTTTCCCTTAGATCGTGTCTCCTTAGGTTATCAGTCAGTTTACTTAGACTAGAAGGCATAAATCTAAATGAATCAACAAATCGGAGTTTAATTTTTTTATCTACAGTTTTTTAAAAACTAATAAATTTTTCTGTCGTTTCTGCCAATACCTCTATTTTCCCATCATCTCTACCTAATTCAGGTATGATGAAATGTGAATCGTACCCGCTAAGGTTGTGTAAGACCACTGGAATAAATTTTGGTAACTTGTAATTTACATTGCATCTATTACACGCTGCACCTCTGTACTGTCCACTCAAATGATCGTGGTCTTTAACTTTATGGTTGTCATCTGTAAACTGGTTCTTGCACAAATAACAAATTCTTGCCAAGTCATGTTGTTCCTCCTCTTCGTAATCCAATGGTGTCATCGGTACAATATTGTCAAACATAGCTTGCACTTTCAAAGCAATCTCATATAATTTGTCAAGAAAAATCTTTGGTGCGTTTTCACCTCGGTATAATACAGGTGTTGATGAAAGTCCATAATCTTGTAAATGTTCCTCAGTCAAGGTAGATTTTACAATTAAACAAAAACTATTGGCTTTATGCTCTTGATATTTTGTCCTCCTATTGATTTCTCCTTCTGCCACATCTTCCGGTATGAGTATCGATTCAAAATCAGCATACACCACAAATGGAACTCTGTACTGGTGAGCAATTTTGTCAAATTTTACCACTGAACGATTGGCAGAAGGTAAACTAACTTTTACCTCATAATTTTTGTTGCAAAGCCTTTGATGTTCAAGTAGCCATTGAGCACCACCTCTTCTTAAATCACTATTTACAAAACAGAAGCAACGCTTACAAACTGTAATTTTATGCTCGTTTTTTGTTAGTTGTGCAACTACAAGTCTTTCAAAGTCTTTTATATATACATAGTGGGAGATTTCCCCTTTCGTAATTAACAATAAATCAGTGTGATTCCTTAATTCTGTTTTTACAACCTTAATTGGATACACCGTGTTAGAATCATCCAAACCAAAAATATTTACACTAACACCTAAATTTCTTTTTTCAAATTTACAAACATCTTTAATATTTACAGGGTATGACATTCCTTGAAAGTTATATCTAGTATTTACACGATCGTAGTGTCTACTCACTCTACATGGGTTTTGATTAGGCAAAATATATTTACAAAGCATGGCATATTTAAAACATTCTTGATCTTGATTCTGTACATTTATACAACTTTTAGTTTGTTCAATTTTCTTGGGTAGAGGGATGTAACTGCTTCCTCTCATACCGTATCCGTGTTTTTGAACTCTCAGATCTAAACCTTCTATTGACACCAACCTCCATCCCGACCCTCGGCCTTGGTGTTCTTGCAATTTCACCAACAATTCCGCAATACATTCATCAATTATATTTTTTACATCTGAGGTGAACATTAGGGTACGGTTTTTAGTTATAAACCCTCTTAAAGTGTTTTCACCATCAGTGTTTGTAAAAGTGGCATCCAAAACTAATCCAAATTTAATAAAATTTAGTCTGATCAATTCTTGTTGTAGTGTTTGTTCAATTAGTAATTTTGCCTGCGCTAAGAAATTGTCCAATTCCAGTTGCAAATTATTTATTTTAAAGTGAACTACCTTCTGTCCAGGCAGAGCTGTAGTTCGTAGCTGAGTTGTTCCATTTCCTTCGGTGTCCGAGTCCAATTCCATATCTGAGTCCAATTCCAGGTCTGAGTCCAATTCCAGGTCCGCCATACTTCTTCCACCTCCTGATGGTCCAGCGCCTCCAAACTGGATGACGCTGGGTCTTCTGCGTTGAATCTGTTGAAGCTCGCTCTCCCAGTAGTCCAGCCTTCGATGGTGTTCGGCTAAAAATTGGTCAAGCGAGTCCAAATCTCCTTCGCTGACTTGCACATCCGCCGTCTCCTCCACTGTGTGCAATTCTTGATGGATCTCCAGAATCACGTCGTCTGGGAAAAATTCCCCACAAATATGGCAAAGAAGCATTTTTTAACACTTATTACCAAGAGCGTCTTTGGATGTTAACTCCACAAAAGTTTACCAAAGAATGAGAGACGCTCTTGACCGACCTCCTTTTATAGCGGGTGGTGGGGGGTGATCTTGGGAAAACCCGTTCTGCGCATGCGCAGAACAAAATGTAATATATTTATTTAGAATTTGCTATTTAGGACAAATATATAGGTCAAGGCCACCTTAAATCTGGTAAAAAAGAGGGAACACTGGATAAGAGATGGTGGTGAGATCGACTTTCTAACAAATACTTTCAATAATATATCAACAGGTTCAAAAGTTAAATATTCTTTATTTTTTACTTACCAACTTGTTCAAAATAAAAACTTTTAAATATATTTGTTTGAGCAAATGCTTTTGGCACACTTACCACACGCCAAAACTCAAAAAATGTACAGAATTAAGACTGATCTCGCGGGGAAATACTGATGTGCTACCTAACATTGGTTATCTGACTCGAATAAGAATTGGTGATATATAACATATTGAAAAATAAATTATGTTGTATAAATCACCAATACTATGCGATTCAGATAACCAGTGTGAGGTGGCTACATAGTATTTCCCCGAGAAATCAGCTTAAATCCTGTACTTTATATGAGTCTTAGCGTGTAGGAAGTGTGGCAAAAGCATTTGACCAAAATGAAATATATTTAAAATTTTAACCTTAAACAAACTAGGTAGTATAAAAATAAAAAATATTTCCTAACCATTCACAACCTGTTAACATATTGCAGTGTTAAAGTATTTGCTATTGAGTCAATCTTACCATCACCTCCGATCCAGCGTTCCCTCTTTCTTACCAAATGAGACTGAGGCTTGACTACCCGTATATATGACGTTTCCCCCACCACTAATGCTCTCCCCCACCACAATCAATTCTCAAAAGTGGGTCAAGGCCATCGGAAATTATTATTTTGAGCGGAGGATAGAGCATCTGCTGCTCTATCCCCCGCTCATATTCTTTTTCTTCTTTTTTACAGTTTTATAATTTTTTTGGATTTTTGTAAAATGCAAAACAAAAAATTATTTACAAAAAGTTATTTACAAAGGTGAAACTTCATCACTGCTATCCTCGTCATCACTACTCTCCAAAAATAATCTTCTACTACAAAATACAAGTCTTTTACACAACGACATTCTGTCCAATATAGCTCCAACTTGAGGGGTGTTCTGATCTTCCATTTCTTCTTCTTCTGAAGACGAGTCCAATGTTTCATAAGCGTGTAAGTCAATATCTGTTAAATTATTTTCTTCTTCATCCAATTCTTCCATTGCACTTTCATCTTCTGTAACATTTTCTTCTTCCTCTTCCCCATTTGGTATTTCAATTGGTATGTCTTGTAAAATTTCGAAAATTTGTCTGCGAGGCACATTAGGGTTGTCCAGTGGAGGCATCTTAGTGGAATGTTTCACCTTTGCAAACAAACTAGAGTTTTATATAGATATGTAAATTATTTACCCCCACCACCATTTGTCCGTAAACTAAAACTCACAAACCATGTCCAAGTTATTCTGAAATTAAAATTATTTTTTGAAAAATATAGCCATTTTGGCATTCACCCGATTGTCAAATAAATATTTCACAAACTCAAAATTTGTTGTTTTATCAGTCAACATGGTAGACAGAAAGGCTTCAACAATTTTTTGCGATCTCTCATCCTGAGGCTCGCATCTCACATTTTCAATAGTCCCTTTCCTTGTCGTGTCTTCTATTAGCTCCACAATCTCTACCAAGTCCTCCTCCAAAAGCACAAACTCCACGCAGTGACTTACCATGATGCTTCTTCCTTGGATTTAGCGAGAGTGATGTTCCTCAGCTGATGTCCACCACCTATATCACTTTACCCCCACCACTTTTCAAGACCATACATTCAACATCATAAGTAAGATTTTATTTTTTAAACTAAAACCTAGGTACTGCCCCTGGCCAACGAAATAATAAGCTTCTCTTAGGCTCCACCTGGTTTCTGCTGTATGTATGCCAATCATGTAAATAAGCCGCACAAATATCACACCTTTCTTGCGGTATTTCATCTCTTTTTATGTTAGAAATTCCAGTCATCATCATGTAGCCACCGCTTTCTATAAATTCTGTCATGTCCTCACATGCAGCAAAACCACAGTCTTTACAAAACTTAATATTTTCGTTTCTGAAAACATAAGCAAAATAATTTGTGTAGCCATTTCTTTCAAAGTCAAACTCCTTAACTAAAATTTTAATTTTTGGTGGTGCACCAGACTGATGCACCACATACTTGAACAATTCGGTGTCATCAGAAATTTTCATTAAACACAATTGTAGAAGACTGGAAGGAGCCATCTCGAGGTGTGCGTCTCCTAGCTACGCTGAACTGAGACTGATCAACCTCCTCAATACCCTACGCCTGGTTAAACTTACCCCCACCACTTCTTTTAAGTAGGTCAAGGTCAAATAAAATTACCCTGTGAGCGGGGGATAAAGCACTAAGTGATATGTTATTCCAGTATCACAGAGTGCTCTATCCCCCGCTCTGTTTTTTCCACATACCAAACAAATAGTCCATGTCCAAGTCCAAGTCATACAAAATAAAATAATTTTCAACACTTACATCTCTAAATGTTGGCCCCCATAACCATCTGATTTTTTATTTTCAAACCCTTCTAAAAATTTAATTTTTCTTTCCAGCTGCTGAATATAATTTGCAGCTCCTATTAGAGTGTCCAGCTTACTGGAGCGAAAATTCACTGTTGGCACGATCAGTTGTAGCCGGAAAATTGCCAAACGCTCTTGGTAATTTCGCTGTTGGTCCGCCAGCCGCTTCTTCTCTTTATTTTTTTGTCTCATGTCCTTAACCAACAAACTTCTTAAGATACTTTCTTGCTCAACTTCAGTGGATGGGCCAGGTTTTGGTGATGACTGTGGTTCAGGTGAAGAATTATTTTTGTAGTCCAACAGCATCGGAGCATAGACGTGACCTGATGGTAAACGCTCCAACTCCAAGTCCCCCGCAAACGGATTGGGTCCTAAAATTTTTACTACCCGCTCGTGGTCTGGGTGAACTTTTCTGTTGGGCGCTTCGAAAGACACTTCAGTCATGTTTCCGCTCATAATGTGCTGCTCGGATGAAGGAATAAAGCAGAATGAGCCAAGTGAGTAGCGCTGGGAACTCAGTGAGATTCAGTAGTAGTGGGGGGAAACTGGTTGTCACGTGACCTTTCAGTAGTGGGGGAAACCGGTTGTCACATAATCATGTACTGCTTCACCATAATGCTAAACATCTGTTTGATTAATAAAATTAATTTGTTATAAATTTTCTTCACCGTCCAGGACACTGGTTTGGGACGTGTCTGAATAATGTTTTTTTTTATTTATAAATAATAAAAAAAACATTATCCCCAGGTTAAGATATTATATAAATGAACTATTTTTTTTTTTTTTTTTTTTTTTTTAATAGCTCATTTATATAATACCCCCCTCCCTTATTTCAAGAGGGTGAAGAAATTTATTTTGGAAAAATAATTTTGAAAAATTTAATTTGGAAAAGAATATTTGGAAAACAAAACTTTTGTCAAGTCAAAAGTTTACATTTACTCCTGCAAACGCCACACAGTCCTACGTTGACCCATGATCACCGTTCGTATCAAATACCCTCTCATGGTCATAAATTTTTCTTTTACTAAATGTGGAGCAACTCTTACATGAACATTTTTGCCCTCGTGCCTCATCAAAAAGATGTGAGGCTTTACTTTAAGGTGTTTTCGAAAAAAGTATTTATCACCAAGATAGAGCCTTCGATAACGAACCATAGGAATCTCTGTTTGCGTTTTAGGAGCAATGTTTAGCGAAAAAGGCCTTACTATGTTCCGGGTGGAAGCTGAGTCGCGTTAAAGATGATAGCGGCATAACTCTTCACCGCTAACAGCCCACCTGGCACATTTCTGGTTAAATTTCGCTAAAGTTTTCAAAACAAATGTACACTGGCGTTTCGGTGCCGCCGCCTTTTTAGACTTTATTGTTTTACGCAAACCCGGCTTGATTTTATTCAATGGAATACTTACTTTAATTTTTGGTTGCTCCACTTCAAGTTGAGGGTCTTTAGATGTGGATGGAGGGGAAATAAATTTTTGTTTGGGTTTATCAGGACTTGTTACAGGAGTGTCTTTAGATGTGGATGGAAGGGAAATAAATTTTTGTTTGGGTTTAGCAGGACTTGTTACAGGGGTGATAGGAGTGACAGGAGTGGTTGGGTCAAAGAAAGATTTGAAATATGTAAGGATTTCTTCAGTGGGAGATGCGGGCGTTGGCGGTGGTGGCGGCCTAGCTCCACTCAACACGCTCGTCACTGTTGTCATCGTCGCAGTCGTCAGCGCAGTCACAGCGGTCAAAATTGTTTTCACCAAAGTATCTCCGGTGATTGTAGATCCAGGTCTCATGTCCACAATAATTTTTTTCCCCGAGGCGATAGAGGTTGGCGGTGGTGACAGGCTTGGTATCGAGGCGAAGGTTGTTACATCAGGCGAAGCGGAAGACATTGAGGCAGAGGTACAAACAGCAGGCGAAGCGGTTGGCAATGAAGCGGAGGTCGAGACGGCAGTGGTGGTAGGCGGATAATTCTTGAAGCGAGGCATGGCGCGGAGCAGGGTTCAACTTACTCGTAGCGATACTGTAAGCAGAATGAAACAGCTCGCGACCCATTGGAATATTCCAGCGCGCTATGTGGTGGGGACAAACAAGTCTGTTACGTAATACCCGGATCTACTTATGCAAACACATGGCCAGACATGCCAATGGAAAAGTACCAGAGGCCTCCACCTCCACCTCCCTCGGGGGGGGGGGGGGGGGGGGGGCGCAGTTTTCGTCCGGAGCAAAAAATTTTTGGTCAAGGTCAAAATCCAAAAAAAAAATTCGGGGGGGGGGCGCAGTTTTCGTCCGGAGCAAAAAATTTTTGGTCAAGGTCAAAATCCAAAAAAAAAAAAAAATTCGGGGGGGGCGCAGTTTTCGTCCGGAGCAAAAAATTTTTGGTCAAGGTCAAAATCCAAAAAAAAAAAAAAAATTGGGGGGGGGGTCACCTACCCCTAGGACTTTAACTCTTGGATACCTGCTACCCTTACTCATGTGTCAACATCAAATAATATTTTGTTCCACCACAGTGTGGACAGCCAACACTTAGTCGCATCTCGCTCTAAGTCCTGAGGAGTCCTCAGAACTCAGGCAAAAATCCGCCTAAGTCATGGCTGACCTACATATCGTGTGGAACAAAATATTATTTTATTCACACACAAATATGGGTCAAGGTCATCCAAAAGTTAAAAAAGAAATCCCCCCGATGCCTAAGACCGCCGGCGGTCAGAGGCATCGGGGGGATCTCAACATTTAGGGGGAGGTGATTTAATAAAAAATTATTTATTTAATTTTGAGTTTCCTTAAGGGAAACATGCTACAATAATTTGGAAGAGGCCATGCTAACCATGACCGAGGATCCCGTCTTAACCCGTAGGTACTGACCTAGCACACCGGTCAGTGTCAGGATCCGACGCCTCGTGCTAAAGGATGCCAACCACCCATCTAGAGTGATGAGGTCCAGTAGCGCCCCTGACCGAAAGAGGCCTAAGGGTGGATCCCCAGGGGCCTACCCCCGGGCTCGTTAGGCGCCATGCTATTGTTGGTAACAAATAATTCTTGAGGTTCTGAACCTCGAAAAATTTTTATTTTACAGAGACTGTTAAGTCTCAAAAGCCTAACACTTAAGCTGCCAATTTACGGAGGAGTACCTCCAAGATGCGAATTTAGAAAAATTTCTACTTGGGGACAACCTGTGAAGATTAGTACAAAGAAATATTTTTCAACACACAACACTTAGACTAAATAAATCCAACACCAAGACCTAGCAGAAGCAGCAAGCGCAAAATAAAATATTTCTTAACACTACACATACCATGCCTTAGACTAAAAGAATTCCCAATATAATGCGGCGCCAACATTACATTGCGAATCCTGTAGGGCAGAGCTTCAACCACTCAGCTGAAGTGTTTGAAACCGACTGCGAGGAAGCAAAGCCTCAGAGAACCGAAGCTGAGCCGGTCAGGAGTGGGGGAACCGGATCTGGTTACGTAAACAGCCAGACCTCGACACGTACTTGTTTGCGGCATTGGACAATCTCCAAGAGCCACACCTGAATACATTACTAACCGGATCTCATTATACAACACGTGTCAAGGTATGGCAACGCCTCGGGCTATGCCACCTCCTCCTCCCCCGGGGGGGGGGGGGGGCTCACTTCTCGTCCGGAGCCGAGGGGGGGGGAGGGGTCTTGGGACTTAGAATATTTTCGGTCCAAGTCAGGTTTAGTATAGAATAATATTTTAGCTTGCCGGATTCAACACAGCCGGCAGAGACGGTTATATAATGCTTATATAACAGACTGGTTTCTTGGCCAGCTGGCCAACTGTAGCTCAACAGAAAGTAAGTCAGTTTATTGCAAGCCAACAAACACACCACACCTCGCCGCCGCGGGACTTTTCTGTGAGTAAATTTTTATTTTTCCTTCTTATTAAACTTAGCAAAACAGAACCTAGCCTGTTTTGCACAAAATTAATTTTTGTTACACTGCTACACTTACGTTTACTTTACAAATTATTTTCCACTCCTTATTTAATATTTTATTCCTTACTTGTTAAGACTTAGAAACTGAAATGTTGGAAGACTGTTTGATACAAAATTAATTTTTATTTAGCTATACAGGTCTCCTAATATTTTCCTACACTTGTATTTTGCAGGTGTGGCTAAATATTTTTCGCTCACAATTTAATTTTATTCCACAAAAGTGGATTTTGAACTTTACTACAAAACTGATCCATGCCCATCTCCTACAGAATTATTTTTCATTTGACTCTACCTCTTTTAGTATTACATAAAATATTTCTTGGAGTTAAATTTTACACAAGTCTCTCGGTTAATTTTTCTGCACAGTACGTGTTACTCCTTGGACAGTTTCCGGCAAACTGTTTGTACACTTCACAACAACAGTCCGCATCACCCCCTCCACTACTCATTCCCCCACTACAGCCCTGTTCCCCCACTACTTCCAGCTAAGGTGCAACACTTGACTGAGTGTTTCAGTTTTATCCAAACCTTACTGTGAGACACACCTATGGCTGAAACATTGCGAGAAAAATTATTAAGAGTAAAATTTTTGCTGGCCAAGCAAAATAATTCTGTTAGAGTGTCCAAGACTTCCACTTTAACAAAAATGAAACGTTGCTTCAAAAATAATCCAAAATTTTACTCAAGGGACACAAATATCACTATGGATGATAAAATGTTTCAGAAACTTTTAGACGAGCTAACTTTTGCCAGTAAGGTAACGTTGGTGACTCCAATTCCCGACCAAGTTCCAAGATCACCTGAGAAAGAATAAAAAATAAATATTTTTCAGGAAATATTTCCAATCCGAGTTACGGAGATCCGTTAAAGGACCGGCTGGGACGAGTTGTTTGAAAAAAAAATTTTTTTCTTCCTTCTGACCACTTTACCCCCACCACCTCCTTATCCCCACCACTGGGCCGGGTACCTGGGGAACCGCCTGCGCCCAAGTCAGTACGTCTTCGGACGCGGTGCTGTTCGGATCGCGTGTCGTTTGTCACACTGTCGGGTGTTTGAAGAAATTATTCTTCGGCTCTCAGTCTCGGTGGGTAAGTCAAATATAAAAAATATTTTTTTTTATTTGCCGGTTCTGGGTTAAGGTCAATGACCCCTGACGGATATATTAGGTCAAGAGTCTGATCGCTAGGGAATAAAATAAATATTTTTTTTTGCACTTTTGTGATTCCTCGAGAAATTTCATTTTCTCAACAAAATTTGAGGAATCGCAAAAGTGCAAAAAAAATTTTTTTGTATTCTTGCGTGACCTTGACCTAATTAACGTCTGTGACGTCATCATGATGACGTCAGCGGTAATGACGTCACCATGACGTCATAGGTGTGACGTCATATGACGTCATATGACGTCATTCGTGACGTCATTCGTGACGTCATTGATGACGTCATCAGTGCTGACGTCATCGTGATGACGTCATGAGCCAGAACCGGCAATTTGCCACTACTTATATATCATGCAATACCATGCCACAAGTAATATAACAATTGTAAAATAATTAAAAATTTTAAATAATAAAAGTTAATGCTTGTTAAAGGCATTCATAGTACAATCGTTGCTTAAACAAATGTTTTTCGTAAATTTTTATTTCTTATGATTAACAGAAAAAAAATTACGGAGTGTATGCGTTTTTTTCAGGAAAAATGCATGTGAGTAGATCAGAATATTATATCTTTAAATTTAATACGAATTTTACTGTAATATTTTTATTTGGTAAAATTGTTTTAAAATAATATTATTAACACAAGCATAATTTCACCAACAAACTTTCCAGAGATAAAGACTGCAGTCATACAATTGGATACGAAAAGTTATTTTCTTCCAAGGTTGGAGAAGGGTAGAATAAATATACTGCATTATTATGACGGTGATAAAATGGGTCATCTGATATTTTCTCGTGTGAGCTGCCAACATGTGACACGCAATATCCGGCCGACTTACAACATCCTGTTACTCACCGAGGGCGGGGCGCCCCCCGTCTCATCGCTATCATCAAATATTAAAAATAAACATTTAAAATAATCTACAATATTTTAAGAGAAGGGAGGTAAAATAAATGTAAAACATAGTTAAGTAAAACACCAGCAAGGGAACATTTTTAGTTGGTCTGATTGATCAATAATTATCTTGATTGCTATTCAAAATATTTACTTGAGTTATTCACTAAAGAACTTACATTATGCCGGAATAAATTAGTTCGAAGCAGTAGTTTTCATCACTAGAAGCAAAAGTGGGTCTTTATGGTGCGCAATCGTGTTTTAAAAACGAGACGCCGCATAGCCTCAGTTAAATCGCTCTATCTGAGCTATTTATCAACTGATATCCATAAACCTCACATCATTAGATTTAAAATTAAATCTTCGGAAGCGCACATCATGACAAAAACTTTGCTACATAACTGGTTTTTTTTCATACAATGAATGTTTAAAGATATTAAACAGCCGCCATTTTAAAAATAAGAATTGTAAAAAAATCATTACTTTCTATTCTATCGTTACCTCTAAAAGCTGTATAGCAAATTTCAACTTTATACAACAAACCGTTTCCAAATAAATTGTATCCTATAAAATTAGCGGTGTGTGGTTTAGCACGTAGTTTTAGAAATTTTAAATATGATATTTTGGCTTGTCTTTAGGTCAGGAATAATATTTTAAGAGGTCAACAGAACGGTAGAGGATGTCCCTGAACGGGAGAGGGTTCAGGGAAATCCTACAGGGTGTCAGCTGTTTTACTTGAAACCCGTAAGTGATATTGAAAAAAGTTCAATATAATTCCAATGGGCGTTTGATTTTAATTTTATGCGAAATCAACAAAACCGTGTATCTCGCATATTTATTGATATAACGTGGTAAAATTGGGTATGTACATTCACTCGATAAGGTTTAACTGATATTTGTTTACAACACCCATATGGTGGAGAACCTACATACTCTTTCCCATCGGGTTTGTAGGAAAAATTAAAAAGTTCCGAATATTGATATATTTGTTATTATTTTTTACCTAACCATTAAGTTTCCAAACAACTAACGTTTTTTTAATAACATTTTCCAAATTTTAAGTCCTTAAATAAATAGGCACCTTGAATCTGGCTTCTTGGACACCTTGGGGCTAATCGGACCAAACATGACGCGACGTTGAGAAAATACACATTTGTTCAAAACATATTTAAATAAGGGAATTTTACAATATATTATTTGTTTTGTAATATTTCTTTTTGTACACCTTTTTTCATTGCTCAATGAAAAAGCAAATTATTCTGGTATTAATATACTTAATACTGAAATTTACTCATTTTAAATGTAAAGTGTTAAAATTGGGCTGTAATATTAACACTGAGACTATAGTAAAACAAGGTTTCGTGTTTGATAACTTATATTATTAAATGTTTAAAATAAGGAATACCTACAACTTAGTTGATAATGTTTAACATAGCTGATGTTAAAAACTATCAGGATCACACACCCAGTTTCAATCAATCAAGGTATATATATATATACATTTAACATATAATTTTTTATCCTTTATAGAAAACGTATTAGAGCTTTCCAGAGGAGTTATAGATAAGTAAAATCGACACCAAGTGTATAAATACCCTAAGTAGACGAAACTAGGTTAACGTTCCAGGTAGTTGACTCTATTCTAGACTGCTTAAAACTTGGAGGAAAAATATGTTTCCGTGTAAAAATGCATGAGTGCAATAACAGCTCTTCTGTTTGATCAAAAATGTAATTGGATAAATCTATACGAAATAATATTATTATTTTACTGTAACACGCATTCAGTGTGATGCATAAATAATAACTTTAATGGTAATGGATTATAACGCTATATTTTATTTATTTATGTAATATAATCAAAATGCTTAAGACATATAGATCACATTTACGTACAGTGTGGTTGAAAAGTCCCGGAACGGTGAAATATATTTTTTAACATTATAGATGAAGTAATGAAACTTGGCATACAAAAAATAGCCATAAATATCTACTCTTTTAAGGTATTATAACTTTTTTATCCCTTAAGGGGGATGGCCCACGAGGAGTTAGTCAAAATTCTTAAATAGCAGCATAGGTCAAATTTGGTATTAAATTAAAGGTCTTACTTAGCAGAGTACAATGCCGCAAACCAGACTTCAAACGGATGACCGAGACCGAAATGGCAGGCATACAAAGTTTCCATTAAAATCATATGGGTAATATTTAAAAATGCAATAACTTTCTTAATACTCAACCTTTTGACGTCGGGTTTGTGGCTTATTTCTCCAAATGCAAAGACGTTTAAAATAGTGTATGATGTGACATGGGCCAAAGAAGTTTTAATTTACACTCCCTTTAAGGGAAGTCCCTCCTGGAAGTCTTACAGAAATATGCTTTGGCCCTTGTCACATCATACATAGTTTTAAACGTCTTTGCATTTGGAGTAATAAGCTACAAACCCGACGTCAAAAGGTTGAGTATTAAGAAAGTTATTGCATTTTTAAGTTTTACCCATATGATTTTAATGGAAACTTTGCATGCCTGCCATTTCGGTCTCGGTCATCCGTTTGAAGTCTGGTTTGCGGCATTGTACTCTGCTAAGTAAGACCTTTAATTTGATACTAAATTTGACCTATGCTGCTGTTTAAGAATTTTGACTGACTCCTGGTGGGCCATCCCCCTAAAGGGATAAAAAAGTTATAATATCTTAAAAGAGTAGATATTTATGGCTATTATTTGTATGCCAAGTTTCATTACTTCATCTATAATGGTAAAAAATATATTTCACCGTTCCGGGACTTTTCAACCACACTGTATATTCCAATATGAAGACAAATTTTTCCAAGCTTTCAATTAAATAGAGTATTCCATTTCATTATATTATCAGAGAAACATATATCCTTTGAAACATTCGAGCTTTGATAAATGTATAGAGTTAAATTATAAACAAATATTGGTAAGCGAAATTTGTTTTAACGATACACGATTTGAATTTCGTAAAATGTTAGTTTCTAAAACATTTGATATGTTTGGGGTTGCTTTGTTACAGTTGCAGATATGATAACTCGCTTCAAATGTCACTTATTCATACTGTTTAGTTGTTTCAATGAAGATTATAGGTAAATTTATTTTATGACTATTGATTTTAGTTTTAATTTATTTCCCCCATGAAGCAAACTTTGGGATTGGGTTACATTTGAGGAAGACTAATGTTGAATCCGATGTGAGACCTATAAACACATTGTAAAGAATGAAGTTTCATATTACACCCAAATACATTTTTATAATTCGGTACCGGTATATATCCTGTAAACTCACCCGGCCACTAAGTTGAATCGAGCGTTGAGCGTCTGCAGTCGGACGATATTTAGCCACCATCAAGTTTTAATTAGTTCCACAACTTGGAACGTCCTTCTCTTCCGTAGTTAAATCAATTATGTCGGTAAAAATTTCGCTGCTTATTAAAACTGCGCGGTGAATATTTACTGAGCTAAAAACAAGAAGCGATGAGGACATGGCATTTAAAACGTTTACTTTTCGTTATGGCCTAAGCATAAATTTCTGCTGAATACCGACTGGCTGGCCAATTCATAAGCACTTTGTTAATTCAACAAACTTCTATTACGATGAAAAAAATGTAAAAAAACTTGCTTTGCGGGACTTCGATGTAACTACATAAATACTACTGTGAATGATATTACTGTTCAATATACACGACAATTAATTGCATTTAGTTTTATATGAAATAAAATTAACAATTACCTTAAGAAATTATGGATATGGTATGTCAAAGAATTGTCTGCCCAGCACATTTGCCTAAACCGGTCTGAAGGTATTGAGGTGACTCATATTTCACCTGAGATCTTCACAAACTAATGAGGTACATTTTATAAACTTACTCTCTCCTCTGCATATTTCTCTTTCAAATAAGAAATACTTGTGGCTTCTCCATATTTTATTGATAATAATTCGTATTAATGCTGTATTTCTTAAATCTTCTTGCATATTTTCAATTCATATAATTTATAAATAAAATTTACTTGTTATCATGATTGTTCTTTATTTTGTAAAAATAATAATTTCTTTAAATATTTTAACTACTGCAAGCTTTATATTTCCTTTGCTACTTGTGGCAAGCCAATAAGTGATACCAATTAATAATTTATTAATAACCGAATTTACTGCAAGCTATCGTTTTGGACTGAATTTTAAAATTTTTAACGCAATAGTAGATATAGAACGGGGGTTCTGGCGCACCCTCATAGTTTTTTTTTTATGACTTTTGCTTCATATGACCACTTTTTTTGCTTCATATGACCACTTTTTTTGCTTCGTATGACCACTTTTGCTTCCAATGACCACTTTTTGCTTCAAATGACCACTTTTGCTTCCAATGACCACTCCTGCTTCAAATGACCACTTTTTGCTTCAAATGACCACTTTTTTGCTTCAAATGACCACTTTTTGAATATAATCCAGGGAACACTCATAGTTTTTTTTGACCGCTTTCAGCTCCAAATTGACCGGTTTTTGACCGGATTCTGGCCGGTTTTGGTCAAATATCAGCCCATTTCGGCCCATTTTAGGGCGTTTTTCAGGATTTTCAGATACTGATTTCAAGGAGCACTTAGAATTTAATCCAGTTGTTCATTTGATTAGGGGTCCTTTTTTTACCCCCTTCAGCTTCAAATTGACTGGTTTTTACCGGATTTTGATTGGTTTTGGCCAAATATCAGCCCATTTCAGGGCATTTTTCAGGATTTTAGACAGTGATTTCAAGGAGCATTTTAAATTTAATCCAGGGAACTATGAGATGCACTCTTAAGTTAACTATAGTTTTTAAATGAAGTTACCCACTCCCCTTGTGGTGAATCTAATCCAGAAATTAATCCAAGGAAGTGTGAGAACTCCTAAGTTAACCCTATGTAAATGAAAAGATACCGGTTTTCGGTGATTTTTTACTTTTTTGTCAACTTTCCAACATTTTTCAGGATTTCCGATCCATAAAAATTGATATTGAAAGGCGAATTGCCCAACATACCAGCCCCATATAAAATTAACTTTAATTGCAATTTTACCTTCAAAGACACATTTTTAGGACAAAATTCTCCAATTTTTAACCCAGTTTAACCTCTTAAGATCTAATCCCTAAGGCCCAGACAAGCCCTAAAACCTAGCAGCTAAGGCTTTAACCTATCAATAAGCCCAATTAACCATTAGCTTAGACCTAATGTGTTGGACTTAAGATCTAAACCTAAGGCCTTGCACCTGAGTCCAAAGCCCTAAAACATAGCAGCTAAGGCTTAAACCTGTGAATAGGGCCGATTAGCCACCAGCTTAGACCTAATGTGTTGGACCTAAGATCTAAACCTAAGGCCTTGCACCTGAGTCCAAAGCCCTAAAACATAGCAGCTAAGGCTTAAACCTGTGAATAGGGCCGATTAGCCACCAGCTTAGACCTAATGTGTTGGACCTAAGATCTAAACCTAAGGCCTTGCACCTGAGTCCAAAGCCCTAAAACCTAGCAGCTAAGGCTTTGACCTGTGAATAGGGCCTATTAGCCAACAGCCTAAACCTAATGTGTTGGCATTAAGATGTAAACCTAAGGCCTTGCACCTGAGTCCAAAGCCCTAAAAGCTAGCAGCTAAGGATTTGACCTGTGAATAGGGCCTATTATCCAACAGCCTAAACCTAATGTGTTGGCACTAAGAGATAAACCTAAGGCATTGCACCTGAGTCCAAAGCCCCAAAAGCTAGCAGCTAAGGATTTGACCTGTGAATAGGGCCTATTATCCATCAGCGTAGGCCAAATGTGCTGGACCTAAGATCTAAAGCTTAGCCCTTGCACCTGAGTCCAAAACCCTAAAACCTAGCAGCTAACGATTTGACCTGTGAATAGGGCCTATTACCTAACAGCCTAAACCTAATGTGTTGGCACTAAGATGTAAACCTAAGGCCTTGCACCTGAGTCCAAAGCCCTAAAAGCTAGCAGCTAAGGCTTTGACCTGTGGATAGGGCCTATTATCTATCAGCTTAGGCCTAATGTGTTGGACATAAGATCTACGCCTAAGGCCTTACACGTGGTTCCTAAGATGAAATGCCTTGGACTTAGGTCCTAAAACCTAGCAGCTAAGGCTTTGACCTGTGAATAGGACCTATTTGCGTTTAGCTTAGACCTAATGTGTTGGACCTAAAATCTTAACCTCAGGCCTTGCACCTGAGTCCAAAACCCTAAAACTTAGCAGCTAAGGATTTGACCTGTGAATAGTACCTATTAGCAAACAGCTTAAACCTAATGTGTTGGTACTAAGATGTAAACGTAAGGCCTTGCACCTGAGTCCAAAGCCCTAAAAGCTAGCAGCTAAGGCTTTGACCTGTGAATAGGGCCTATTATCTATCAGCTTAGGCCTAATGTGTTGGACATAAGATCTAAGCTTAAGGCCTTACACATGGTTCCTAAGATGAAATGCCTTGGACTTAGGTCCTAAAACCTAGCAGCTAAGGATTTGACCTGTGAATAGTACCTATTAGCAAACAGCCTAAACCTAATGTGTTGGCACTAAGATGTAAACCTAAGGCCTTGCACCTGAGTCCAAAGCCCTAAAAGCTAGCAGCTAAGGATTTGACCTGTGAATAGGGCCTATTATCCATCAGCGAAGGCCTAATGTGCTGGGTCTAAGATCTAAACCTAAGCCCTTGCACCTGAGTCCAAAACCCTAAAACCTAGCAGCTAAGGATTTGACCTGTGAATAGGGCCTATTAGCCAACAGCCTAAACCTTATGTGTTGGCACTAAGATGTAAACCTAAGGCCTTGCACCTGAGTCCAAAGCCCTAAAACCTAGCAGCTAAGGCTTTAACCTGTGAATAGGACCTATTACCCAACAGCTTAGACCTAATGTGTTGAACCTAAAGTCTAAACCTAAGGCCTTGCAACTGAGTCCAAAGCTCAAAAACCTAGTGGCTAAAGCTATGACCTGTGTATAAGACCTATCAGCCCCCAGCCAGGACCTAATGTGTCGGGACTAAGATGTAAACATAAGGCCTGACACCTTAGTACAAAGCCATAAAACCTTAAGATCTGAAAACTTACAAGGGGGCCGCGATTCACAGCCCCCCATGAATTGAGCAAACATTAGGCAACGAGGTCTTTTTTCTTTGAATATGAAATTATGATCAGAAATGGTTATCAGATTCAGATTGGAGTATTTGAAGACCAACCTCCATCCATCTTACCCAACTCCTAAGGACCTACCGCATGGACTTGACCCAAGACCTAAGGCTATACACCGTAGGCTTTAAGGATCTTAGCCCCAAGACCTAGGCCATAGAGTTAAGACCTGAATATTTACAAGGGGGCCGCGATTCACAGCCCCCCTGAAAAGACACTGTGGTCTAAACCTAATACCTAATACACCGTGGTCTAGGCTTTTAGGTTTTTAGACCAAAGACCTACTACACCATGGTCTAGACCCAAGATCTAAGGTCTGTGGTCTAGGCTTCAGGTTCTAAGCCCCAAGATTTAAGGCCTGCATAGGCATTTAGGTTCTTAGCCTCCAGATCTAAGGCCCGTAATCTAGGCCTTTAGGTTCTTGAATCCAACACCTAGGACCCTACATCATGGTCTAGACCCTAAACCTAAGACCTGTGATCTAGGTCTCTAAGTTCTCCTCAAGACATAAGGCCCTACACCATGGTCTAAAACCAAGACCTAAGGTCCGTTGTGTAGGCTTTTAGGTTCTTATACCCAAGACATAAGGCCCTACACCAGGGTCTAGAACCAAGATCTAAGGTCCGTGGTCTAGGCTTTAAGGTTCTTATACCCAAGTCCTAAGGCCCTACACCAGGGTCTAAAACCAAGATCTAAGGTCCGTGGTCTAGGCTTTTAGGTTCTTAAACCCAAGACCTAAGGTCCGTGGTCTAGGCTTTTAGGTTCTTATACCCAAGTCCTAAGGCCCTACACCAGGGTCTAACACCAAGATCTAAGGTCCGTGGTCCAGACTTTTAGGTTCTTATACCCAAGTCCTAAGGTCCGTGGTCTAGGCTTTTAGGTTCTTATACCAAAGTCCTAATGCCCTACACCAGGGTCTAGAACCAAGATCTAAGGTCCGTGGTCTAGGCCTTTAGGTTTTTATACCCAAGTCCTAAGGCCCTACACCAGGGTCTAGAACCAAGGTCCGTGGTCTAGGCTTTTAGGTTCTTATACCCAAGTCCTAAGGCCCTACAACAGGGTCTAGAACCAAGATCTAAGGTCCGTGGTCTAGGCTTTTAAGTTCTAATACCCAAGTCCTAAGGCCTCACACCAGGGTCTAGAACCAAGATCTAAGGTCCGTGGTCTAGGCTTTTAGGTTCTTATACCCAAGCCCTAAGGTCCGTGGTCTAGGCTTTTAGGTTCTTATACCCAAGTCCTAAGGCCCTACAACAGGGTCTAGAACGAAGATCTAAGGTCCGTGGTCTAGGCTTTTAGGTTCTAATACCCAAGTCCTAAGGCCTCACACCAGGGTCTAGAACCATGATCTAAGGTCCGTGGTCTAGGCTTTTAGGTTCTTATACCCAAGACCTAAGGTCCGTGGTCTAGGCTTTTAGGTTCTTATACCCAAGTCCTAAGGCCCTACACCAGGGTCTAGAACCAAGATCTAAGGTCCGTGGTCTAGGCTTTTAGGTTCTTATACCCAAGTCCTAAGGCCCTACACCAGGGTCTAGAACCAAGATCTAAGGTCCGTGGTCTAGGCTTCTAGGTTCTTATACCCAAGACCTAAGGTCTGTTGTGTAGGCTTTTAGGTTCTAATACCCAAGTCCTAAGGCCCTACACCAGGGTCTAGAACCAAGATCTAAGTTCCATGGTCTAGGCTTTTAGGTTCTAATACCCAAGACCTAAGGCCCTACACCAGGGTCTAGAACCAAGATCTAAGGTCCGTAGTCTAGGCTTTTAGCTTCTTATACGAAAGTCCTAAGGCCCTACACCAGGGTCTAAAACCAAGACCTAAGGTCCGTTGTGTAGGCTTTTAGGTTCTTATACCCAAGACCTAAGGCCCTACACCAGGGTCTAGAACCAAGATCTAAGGTCCGTGGTCTAGGCTTTTAGGTTCTTATACCCAAGTCCTAAGGCCCTACAACGGGGTCTAGAACCAAGATCTAAGGTCCGTGGTCTAGGCTTTTAGGTTCTAATACCCAAGTCCTAAGGCCTCACACCAGGGTCTAGAACCAAGATCTAAGGTCCGTGGTCTAGGCTTATAGGTTCTTATACCCAAGACCTAAGGTCCGTGGTCTAGGCTTTTAGGTTCTTATACCCAAGCCCTAAGGCCCTACACCAGGGTCTAGAACCAAGATCTAAGGTCCGTGTTCTAGGCTTTTAGGTTCTTATACCCAAGTCCTAAGGCCCTACACCAGGGTCTAGAACCAAGATCTAAGGTCCGTGGTCTAGGCTTCTATGTTCTTATACCCAAGACCTAAGGTCTGTTTTGTAGGCTTTTAGGTTCTAATACCCAAGTCCTAAGGCCCTACACCAGGGTCTAGAACCACGATCTAAGTTCCATGGTCTAGGCTTTTAGGTTCTAATACCTAAGACCTAAGGCCCTACACCAGGGTCTAGAACCAAGATCTAAGGTCCGTGGTCTAGGCTTTTACGTTCTTATACCCAAGACCTAAGGCCCTACACCAGGGTCTAGAACCAAGATCTAAGGTCTGTGATCTAGGCTTTTAGGTTCTAATACCCAAGTCCTAAGGCCCTACACCAGGGTCTAGAACCAAGATCTAAGGTCCGTGGTCTAGGCTTTTAGGTTCTTATACCCAAGTCCTAAGGCCCTACACCAGGGTCTAGAAAAAGATCTAAGGTCCGTGGTCTAGGCTTTTAGGTTCTTATACCCAAGTCCTAAGGCCCTACACCAGGGTCTAAAACCAAGATCTAAGGTCCGTGGTCTAGGCTTTTAGGTTCTTATACCCAAGTCCTAAGGCCCTACACCAGGGTCTAGAATTAAGATCTAAGGTCCGTAGTCTAGGCTTTTAGGTTCTAATACCCAAGTCCTAAGGCCCTACACCAGGGTCTAGAACCAAGATCTAAGTTCCATGGTCCAGGCTTTTAGGTTCTAATACCCAAGACCTAAGGCCCTACACCAGGGTCTAGAACCAAGATCTAAGGTCCGTGGTCTAGGCTTTTACGTTCTTATACCCAAGTCCTAAGGCCCTACAAAAGGGTCTAGAACCAAGACCTAAGGTCCGTGGTCTAGGCTTTTAGGTTCTTATACCCAAGTCCTAAGGCCCTACACCAGGGTCTAAAACCAAGATCTAAGGTCCGTGGTTCAGGCTTTTAGGTCCTTATACCCAAGTCCTAAGGCCCTACACCAGGGTCTAGAACCAAGATCTAAGGTCCGTGGTCAAGGCTTTTAGGTTCTTATACTCAAGTCCTAAGGCCCTAAACCAGGGTCTAGAACCAAGATCTAAGGACCGTGGTCTAGGCTTTTAGGTGCTTATACCCAAGACCTAAGGCCCTACACTATAGGCTAGAACCAAGACCTAAGGTCCTTTGATTAGGCCTTTAGGTTCTTAGACCCAAGTCCTAAGACCCGTGGACTAGGCCTTTAGGTTCATAGACCCAAGACCTAAGCTCTTAGACTCAATACCTGAAGCCATATACCGCGGGTTAGGGTTTTAAGCTCTTAGACCCAAGACCTAAGGCCATACACCCTGGTCTAGGCTTTTAGGTTCTTAAACCCAAGACCTAAGGCCATACACCCTGGTCTAGGCTTTTAGGTTCTTATACCCAAGACCTAAGGCCCTACACCCTGGTCTAGGCTTTTAGGTTCTTATACCCAAGACATAAGGCCCTACACCCTGGTCTAGGCTTTTAAGTACTTAGACCCAAGACCTAAGGCCATAAAGTAAAGACCTGAAAACTTACAAGGGAGTCGCGATTCACGACCCCTGAACAGACACTGTGGACCCAAGACCTAAGGCCTTACACCGTGGTCTAGGCTTTTAAGCTCTTATACCCAAGACCTAAGGCCATAAACCCTGGTCTATGCTTTTAAGCTCTTAGACTCAAGACCCAAGGGCATACACACTGGTCTAGGCTTTTAAGTACTTACTCCAAGACCTAAAGTCATAAACCATGGGCTAGGCTTTTAAGCACTTAAACTCAATGCCTAAGGCGGTCCGCATGGGCTAGACTTAAGACCTAAGGCCATACACCCTGGTCTAGGCTTTTAAGTACTTATACCCAAGACCTAAGGCCATATACCGTTTTCTAGGCTTTTAAGCTCTTAGACTCAAGACCTAAGGCCATACACCGTTTTCTAGGCTTTTAAGGTCTCAGACTCAAGACCTAAGGCCATACACCGTGGTCTAGGCTGTTAAGTACTTATACCCAAGACCTAAGGCCCTACACCGTGGGCTAGGCTTTAAAGCTCTTAGACCCAAGACCTAAAACCATAGGGCTAAGACTTGAAAACTTACAAGTTAATCGCAATTCACGATCCCCGAACAGACACCGTGGTCTAGACCCAATACTTAAGGCCCTACACCTAGACCCAAGAGCTAAGGTCCTTCACCATGATCTAGACCCTAAGACCAAAGACCTTACACTATGGTCTAGTACTCGGCATAAACCGTTTGCAGTTGTGGTTGTTTCATCTATTTCTAGAGGTAAGTCGGCCTCTAAGTTCCTAGACCCTAAGACCAAATTCCTTATATCACGGTCTAGTACTCGGCATAAGCCATGTGCATTTGTGGTTGTTTCATCTATAGCTAGAGGAAAGTCCTAAGTTCTTAGACCCTAAGACCAAAGGCCTTACACCATGGTCTAGTACCCGGCATAAACCGTTTTGCAGTTGTGGTTGTTTCATCTATAGCTAAAGGTAAGTCCTAGGTTCTTAGACCCTAAGACCAAAGGCCTTACATCATGGTCTAGTATTCCTTCTTAAGCCGTGTGCAGTGGTTAATTTGTCTATACTTAGAAGAAAGTCAGCCTTTAAGTTCTTAGACCCTAGACCTAAGACCCTATACCCATGGACTACAACCTGGACCTAAGGCCACATCCCGAGGTTTTGTACTCGTTTAAAACCGTGTGCAGTTGTGGTTGTTTCATCTATAGCTGGGCGAAGATTGGCCTTTAATAACTGTGTGCAGTTGTTACTGTTTCGTCTCGAAAAAAGAGAATGTTTATGCTTTTACACCATAACTTAGAATGAAAACCCATGGTCTTATTCCTAAAACCTAGGACCTTAGACTGATACCCTAGGACACAAGGGCTTAGACTTATTGCTTTAGATCTAGGGCAAAAGGAATTTAAATGAGGACCTAAGGCCTCATAATTTAGACCAACCCCAATCCCAAGCATTTAAGGCATTATACCATGGACTTGTATGTATATTACCTTAAACATTTGACCTAAGATCTAAGACTTTAACATAAGTCTTAAGCCCTAAGACCCTACCCCATGGGCTAGTACTGGTCCTACACCATGTGGGACCGTGTAAAATGGCGTGCATAAAGCCAATCACATGGATTATTTGAAAGCCCAGCGCACATAAACACCTGTGTTTGCTGTTGGGCGTTTTTATGATTTGCGCTTTCGGGCGTTTTGCAAACTCGACCTGCATATTGCAAATCGATGTGTAGACGATGCCCTTTAATAATTAACGTCTGCGAACGTTTTTCAAAATTGATGTGTAGACGATGCCTTTTAATAATTAACGTCTGCGAACGTTTTTAAAATCGATGCCCAGACGCTGTTTAAAATAATCGGCGTGTACGATCGTTTTTCAAAATCGATGTGTACACGATGTTTTTTAATAATTTACGTCTGCGATCGTAATTTCCGCGTCGAGTTTGCAAAACGCCCGAAAGCGCAAATCATAAAAACGCCCAACAGCAAACACAGGTGTTTATGTGCGCTGGGCTTTCAAATAATCCATGTGATTGGCTTTATGCACGCCATTTTACACGGTCCCTTATGGTGTAGGACCAGTACTAACCCATGGGGTAGGGTCTTAGGGCTTAAGACTTATGTTAAAGCCTTAGATCTTAGGTCAAATGTTTAAGGTCATATACATACAGATCCATGGTATAATGCCTTAAATGCCTGGGATTGGGGTTGGTCTAAATTATGAGGCCTTAGGTCCTCATTTAAATTCCTTTTGCCCTAGATCTAAAGCAATAAGTCTAAGCCCTTGTGTCCTAGGGTATCAGTCTAAGGTCCTAGGTTTTAGGAATAAGACCATGGGTTTTCATTCTAAGTTATGGTGTAAAAGCATAAACATTCTCTTTTTCGAGACGAAACAGTAACAACTGCACACAGTTATTAAAGGCCAATCTTCGCCCAGCTATAGATGAAACAACCACAACTGCACACGGTTTTAAACGAGTACAAAACCTCGGGATGTGGCCTTAGGTCCAGGTTGTAGTCCATGGGTATAGGGTCTTAGGTCTAGGGTCTAAGAACTTAAAGGCTGACTTTCTTCTAAGTATAGACAAATTAACCACTGCACACGGCTTAAGAAGGAATACTAGACCATGATGTAAGGCCTTTGGTCTTAGGGTCTAAGAACCTAGGACTTACCTTTAGCTATAGATGAAACAACCACAACTGCAAAACGGTTTATGCCGAGTACTAGACCATGGTGTAAGGCCTTTGGTCTTAGGGTCTAAGAACTTAAGACTTTCCTCTAGCTATAGATGAAACAACCACAAATGCACATGGCTTATGCCGAGTACTAGACCGTGGTATAAGGAATTTGGTCTTAGGGTCTAGGAACTTAGAGGCCGACTTACCTCTAGAAATAGATGAAACAACCACAACTGCAAACGGTTTATGGCGAGTACTAGACCATAGTGTAAGGTCTTTGGTCTTAGGGTCTAGATCATAGTGAAGGACCTTAGCTCTTGGGTCTAGGTGTAGGGCCTTAAGTATTGGGTCTAGACCACGGTGTCTGTTCGGGGATCGTGAATTGCGATTAACTTGTAAGTTTTCAAGTCTTAGCCCTATGGTTTTAGGTCTTGGGTCTAAGAGCTTTAAAGCCTAGCCCACGGTGTAGGGCCTTAGGTCTTGGGTATAAGTACTTAACAGCCTAGACCACGGTGTATGGCCTTAGGTCTTGAGTCTGAGACCTTAAAAGCCTAGAAAACGGTGTATGGCCTTAGGTCTTGAGTTTAAGTGCTTAAAAGCCTAGCCCATGGTTTATGACTTTAGGTCTTGGAGTAAGTACTTAAAAGCCTAGAAAAGTGTGTATGCCCTTGGGTCTTGAGTCTAAGAGCTTAAAAGCATAGACCAGGGTTTATGGCCTTAGGTCTTGGGTATAAGAGCTTAAAAGCCTAGACCACGGTGTAAGGCCTTAGGTCTTGGGTCCACAGTGTCTGTTCAGGGGTCGTAAATCGCGACTCCCTTGTAAGTTTCCAGGTCTTTACTCTATGGCCTTAGGTCTTGGGTCTAAGTACTTAAAAGCCTAGACCAGGGTGTAGGGCCTTAGGTCTTGGGTATAAGAACCTAAAAGCCTAGACCAGGGTGTATGGCCTTAGGTCTTGGGTTTAAGAATCTAAAAGCCTAGACCAGGGTGTATGGCCTTAGGTCTTGGGTCTAAGAGCTTAAAACCCTAACCCGCGGTATATGGCTTTAGGTCTTGAGTCTAAGAGCTTAGGTCTTGGGTCTATGAACCTAAAGGCCTAGTCCACGGGTCTTAGGACTTGGGTCTAAGAAATTAAAGGCCTAATCAAAGGACCTTAGGTCTTGGTTCTAGCCTATGGTGTAGGGCCTTAGGTCTTGGGTATAAGCACCTAAAAGCCTAGACCACGGTCCTTAGATCTTGGTTCTAGACCCTGGTTTAGGGCCTTAGGACTTGAGTGTAAGAACCTAAAAGCCTTGACCACGGACCTTAGATCTTGGTTCTAGACCCTGGTGTAGGGCCTTTGGACTTGGGTATAAGAACCTAAAAGCCTAGACCACGGACCTTAGATCTTGGTTCTAGACTCTGGTGTAGGGCCTTAGGACTTGGGTATAAGAACCTAAAAGCCTAAACCACGGACCTTATTTCTTGGTTCTAGACCCTTTTGTAGGGCCTTAGGACTTGGGTATAAGAACGTAAAAGCCTAGACCACGGACCTTAGATCTTGGTTCTAGACCCTGGTGTTGGGCCTTAGGTCTTGGGTATTAGAACCTAAAAGCCTAGACCATGGAACTTAGATCTTGGTTCTAGACCCTGGTGTAGGGCCTTAGGACTTGGGTATTAGAACCTAAAAGCCTACACAACAGACCTTAGGTCTTGGGTATAAGAACCTAGAAGCCTAGACCACGGACCTTAGATCTTGGTTCTAGACCCTGGTGTAGGCCCTTAGGACTTGGGTATAAGAACCTAAAAGCCTAGACCACGGACCTTAGATCTTGGTTCTAGACCCTGGTGTAGGGCCTTAGGACTTGGGTATAAAAACTTAAAAGCCTAGACCACGGACCTTAGGTCTTGGGTATAAGAACCTAAAAGCCTTGACCACGGACCTTAGATCTTGGTTCTAGACCCTGGTGTAGGGCCTTAGGACTTGGGTATAAGAACCTAAAAGCCTAGACCACGGACCTTAGATCTTGGTTCTAGACCCTGGTGTAGGGCCTTAGGACTTGGGTATAAGAACCTAAAAGCCTAGACCACGGACCTTAGATCTTGGTTCTAGACCCTGGTGTAGGGCCTTAGATCTTGGGTATAAGAACCTAAAAGCCTAGACCACGGACCTTAGATCTTGGTTCTAGACCCTGGTGTAGGGCCTTAGGACTTGGGTATTAGAACCTAAAAGCCTACACAACAGACCTTAGGTCTTGGGTATAAGATCCTAAAAGCCTTGACCACGGACCTTAGATCTTGGTTTTAGACCCTGGTGTAGGGCCTTAGGACTTGGGTATAAGAACCTAAAAGCCTAGACCACGGACCTTAGATCTTGTTTCTAGACCCTTGTGTAGAGCCTTAAGACTTGGGTATAAGAACCTAAAAGCCTAGACTACGGACCTTAGATCTTGGTTCTAGACCCTGGTGTAGGGCCTTAGGACTTGGGTATAAGAACCTAAAAGCCTAGACCACGGACCTTAGATCTTGGTTCTAGACCCTGGTGTAGGGCCTTAGGACTTGGGTATAAGAACCTAAAGCCTAGACCACGGACCTTAGATCTTGGTTCTAGACCCTGGTGTAGGGCCTTAGATCTTGGGTATAAGAACCTAAAAGCCTAGACCACGGACCTTAGATCTTGGTTCTAGACCCTGGTGTAGGGCCTTAGGACTTGGGTATTAGAACCTAAAAGCCTACACAACAGACCTTAGGTCTTGGGTATAAGAACCTAAAAGCCTTGACCACGGACCTTAGATCTTGGTTTTAGACCCTGGTGTAGGGCCTTAGGACTTGGGTATAAGAACCTAAAAGCCTAGACCACGGACCTTAGATCTTGTTTCTAGACCCTTGTGTAGAGCCTTAAGACTTGGGTATAAGAACCTAAAAGCCTAGACTACGGACCTTAGATCTTGGTTCTAGACAATGGTGTAGGGCCTTAGGACTTGGGTATAAGAACCAAAAGGCCTAGACCACGGACCTTAGGTCTTGGTTCTAGACCCTGGTGTAGGGCATTAGGACTTTGGTATAAGAGGCTAAAAGCCTAGACAACGGACCTTAGGACTTGGGTATAAGAACCTAAAAGTCTGGACCACGGACCTTAGATCTTGGTTCTAGACCCTGGTGTAGGGCCTTAGGACTTGGGTATAAAAACTTAAAAGCCTAAACCACGGACCTTAGGTCTTGGGTATAAGAACCTAAAAGCCTTGACCACGGACCTTAGATCTTGGTTCTAGACCCTGGTGTAGGGCCTTAGGACTTGGGTATAAGAACCTAAAAGCCTAGACCACGGACCTTAGATCTTGGTTCTAGACCCTGGTGTAGGGCCTTAGGACTTGGGTATAAGAACCTAAAAGCCTAGACCACGGACCTTAGATCTTGGTTCTAGACCCTGGTGTAGGGCCTTAGATCTTGGGTATAAGAACCTAAAAGCCTAGACCACGGACCTTAGATCTTGGTTCTAGACCCTGGTGTAGGGCCTTAGGACTTGGGTATTAGAACCTAAAAGCCTACACAACAGACCTTAGGTCTTGGGTATAAGATCCTAAAAGCCTTGACCACGGACCTTAGATCTTGGTTTTAGACCCTGGTGTAGGGCCTTAGGACTTGGGTATAAGAACCTAAAAGCCTAGACCACGGACCTTAGATCTTGTTTCTAGACCCTTGTGTAGAGCCTTAAGACTTGGGTATAAGAACCTAAAAGCCTAGACTACGGACCTTAGATCTTGGTTCTAGACCCTGGTGTAGGGCCTTAGGACTTGGGTATAAGAACCTAAAAGCCTAGACCACGGACCTTAGATCTTGGTTCTAGACCCTGGTGTAGGGCCTTAGGACTTGGGTATAAGAACCTAAAAGCCTAGACCACGGACCTTAGATCTTGGTTCTAGACCCTGGTGTAGGGCCTTAGATCTTGGGTATAAGAACCTAAAAGCCTAGACCACGGACCTTAGATCTTGGTTCTAGACCCTGGTGTAGGGCCTTAGGACTTGGGTATTAGAACCCAAAAGCCTACACAACAGACCTTAGGTCTTGGGTATAAGAACCTAAAAGCCTTGACCACGGACCTTAGATCTTGGTTTTAGACCCTGGTGTAGGGCCTTAGGACTTGGGTATAAGAACCTAAAAGCCTAGACCACGGACCTTAGATCTTGTTTCTAGACCCTTGTGTAGAGCCTTAAGACTTGGGTATAAGAACCTAAAAGCCTAGACTACGGACCTTAGATCTTGGTTCTAGACCCTGGTGTAGGGCCTTAGGACTTGGGTATAAGAACCTAAAAGCCTAGACCACGGACCTTAGATCTTGGTTCTAGACCCTGGTGTAGGGCCTTAGGACTTGGGTATAAGAACCTAAAAGCCTAGACCACGGACCTTAGATCTTGGTTCTAGACCCTGGTGTAGGGCCTTAGATCTTGGGTATAAGAACCTAAAAGCCTAGACCACGGACCTTAGATCTTGGTTCTAGACCCTGGTGTAGGGCCTTAGGACTTGGGTATTAGAACCTAAAAGCCTACACAACAGACCTTAGGTCTTGGGTATAAGAACCTAAAAGCCTTGACCACGGACCTTAGATCTTGGTTTTAGACCCTGGTGTAGGGCCTTAGGACTTGGGTATAAGAACCTAAAAGCCTAGACCACGGACCTTAGATCTTGTTTCTAGACCCTTGTGTAGAGCCTTAAGACTTGGGTATAAGAACCTAAAAGCCTAGACTACGGACCTTAGATCTTGGTTCTAGACCCTGGTGTAGGGCCTTAGGACTTGGGTATAAGAACCTAAAAGCCTAGACCACGGACCTTAGATCTTGGTTCTAGACCCTGGTGTAGGGCCTTAGGACTTGGGTATAAGAACCTAAAAGCCTAGACCACGGACCTTATATTTTGGTTCTAGACCCTGCTGTAGGGCCTTAGGACTTGTGTATAAGAACCTAAAAGCCTAGACCACGGACCTTGGTTCTAGACCCTGGTGTAGGGCCTTAGGACATGGGTATAAGAACCAAAAGGCCTAGACCACGGACCTTAGGTCTTGGTTCTAGACCCTGGTGTAGGGCATTAGGACTTTGGTATAAGAGGCTAAAAGCCTAGACCACGGACCTTAGGACTTGGGTATAAGAACCTAAAAGTCTGGACCACGGACCTTAGATCTTGGTTCTAGACCCTGGTGTAGGGCCTTAGGACTTGGGTATAAGAACGTAAAAGCCTAGACCACGGACCTTAGGTCTTGGGTTTAAGAACCTAAAAGCCTAGACCACGGACCTTAGATCTTGGTTTTAGACCCTGGTGTAGGGCCTTAGGACTTGGGTATAAGAACCTAAAAGCCTAGACCACGGACCTTAGATCTTGGTTCTAGACCCTGGTGTAGGGCCTTATGTCTTGGGTATAAGAACCTAAAAGCCTACACAACGGACCTTAGGTCTTGGTTTTAGACCATGGTGTAGGGCCTTATGTCTTGAGGAGAACTTAGAGACCTAGATCACAGGCCTTAGGTTTAGGGTCTAGACCATGATGTAGGGTCCTAGGTGTTGGATTCAAGAACCTAAAGGCCTAGATTACGGGCCTTAGATCTGGAGGCTAAGAACCTAAATGCCTATGCAGGCCTTAAATCTTGGGGCTTAGAACCTGAAGCCTAGACCACAGACCTTAGATCTTGGGTCTAGACCATGGTGTAGTAGGTCTTTGGTCTAAAAACCTAAAAGCCTAGACCACGGTGTATTAGGTATTAGGTTTAGACCACAGTGTCTTTTCAGGGGGGCTGTGAATCGCGGCCCCCTTGTAAATATTCAGGTCTTAACTCTATGGCCTAGGTCTTGGGGCTAAGATCCTTAAAGCCTACGATGTATAGCCTTAGGTCTTGGGTCAAGTCCATGCGGTAGTTAGGAGTTGGGTAAGATGGATGGAGGTTGGTCTTCAAATACTCCAATCTGAATCTGATAACCATTTCTGATCATAATTTCATATTCAAAGAAAAAAGACCTCGTTGCCTAATGTTTGCTCAATTCATGGGGGGCTGTGAATCGCGGCCCCCTTGTAAGTTTTCAGATCTTAAGGTTTTATGGCTTTGTACTAAGGTGTCAGGCCTTATGTTTACATCCTAGTCCCAACACATTAGGTCCTGGCTGGGGGCTGATAGGTCTTATACACAGGTCAAAGCTTTAGCCTCTAGGTTTTTGAGCTTTGGACTCAGTTTTAAGGCCTTAGGCTTAGACTTTAGGCTCAACACACTAGGTCAAAGCTGTTGGGTAATATGTCCTATTCACAGGTTAAAGCCTTAGCTGCTAGGTTTTAGGGCTTTGGACTCAGGTGCAAGGCCTTAGGTTTTCATCTTAGACCCAAAACCTTAGGTCTAGGCTGTTGCCTAATAGGTCCTATTCACAGGTCAAATCCTTAGCTGCTAGCTTTTAGGACTTTGGACTCAGGTGCAAGGGCTTAGGTTTAGATCTTAGGTCCAGCACATTAGGCCTACGCTGATGGATAATAGGCCCTATTCACAGGTCAAATCCTTAGCTGCTAGCTTTTAGGGCTTTGGACTCAGGTGCAAGGCCTTAGGTTTACATCTTAGTGCCAACACATTAGGTTTAGGCTGTTTGCTAATAGGTACTATTCACAGGTCAAATCCTTAGCTGCTAAGTTTTAGGGTTTTGGACTCAAGTGCAAGGCCTGAGTTTTAGATTTTTGGTCCAACACATTAGGTCTAAGCTAAACGCAAATAGGTCCTATTCACAGGTCAAAGCCTTAGCTGCTAGGTTTTAGGACCTAAGTCCAAGGCATTTCATCTTAGGAACCATGTGTAAGGCCTTAGGCTTAGATCTTATGTCGAACACATTAGGCCTAAGCTGATAGATAATAGGCCCTATTCACAGGTCAAAGCCTTAGCTGCTAGCTTTTAGGGCTTTGGACTCAGGTGCAAGGCCTTATGTTTACATCTTAGTACCAACACATTAGGTTTAGGCTGTTGGCTAATAACTATTCACAGGTCAAATCCTTAGCTGCTAGGTTTTAGGGTTTTGGATTCAGGTGCAAGGGCTTAGGTTTAGATCTTAGATCCAGCACATTAGGCCTTCGCTGATGGATAATAGGCCCTATTCACAGGTCAAATCCTTAGCTGCTAGCTGTTAGGACTTTGGACTCAGGTGCAAGGCCTTAGGTTTACATCTTAGTGCCAACACATTAGGTTTAGGCTGTTGGCTAATAGGCCCTATTCACAGGTCAAATCCTTAGCTGCTAGGTTGTATCGTTTTGGACTCAGGTACAAGGGCTTAGGTTTAGATCTTAGGTCCAGCACATTAGGCCTACGCTGATGGATAATAGGCCCTATTCACAGGTCAAAGCCTTAGCTGCTAGCTGTTAGGACTTTGGACTCAGGTGCAAGGCCTTAGGTTTATCTCTTAGTGCCAACACATTAGGTTTAGGCTGTTGGCTAATAGGCCCTATTCACAGGTCAAATCCTTAGCTGCTAGCTTTTAGGGCTTTGGACTCAGGTGCAAGGCCTTAGGATTACATCTTAGTGCCAACACATTAGGTTTACGCTGTTGGCTAATAGGCCCTATTCACAGGTCAAATCCTTAGCTGCTAGCTTTTAGGGCTTTGGACTCAGGTGCAAGGCCTTAGGTTTAGATCTTAGGTCCAACACATTAGGTCTAAGCTAATGGTTAATTGGGCTTATTGATAGGTTAAAGCCTTAGCTGCTAGGTTTTAGGGCTTGTCTGGGCCTTAGGGATTAGATCTTAAGAGGTTAAACTGGGTTAAAAATTGGAGAATTTTGTCCTAAAAATGTGTCTTTGAAGGTAAAATTGCAATTAAAGTTAATTTTATATGGGGCTGGTATGTTGGGCAATTCGCCTTTCAATATCAATTTTTATGGATCGGAAATCCTGAAAAATGTTGGAAAGTTGACAAAAAAGTAAAAAATCACCGAAAACCGGTATCTTTTCATTTACATAGGGTTAACTTAGGAGTTCTCACACTTCCTTGGATTAATTTCTGGATTAGATTCACCACAAGGGGAGTGGGTAACTTCATTTAAAAACTATAGTTAACTTAAGAGTGCATCTCATAGTTCCCTGGATTAAATTTAAAATGCTCCTTGAAATCACTGTCTAAAATCCTGAAAAATGCCCTGAAATGGGCTGTTATTTGGCCAAAACCAATCAAAATCCGGTAAAAACCAGTCAATTTGAAGCTGAAGGGGGTAAAAAAAGGACCCCTAATCAAATGAACAACTGGATTAAATTCTAAGTGCTCCTTGAAATCAGTATCTGAAAATCCTGAAAAATGCCCTAAAATGGGCCGAAATGGGCTGATATTTGACCAAAACCGGCCAGAATCCGGTCAAAAACCGGCCAATTTGGAGCTGAAAGCGGTCAAAAAAAACTATGAGTGTTCCCTGGATTATATTCAAAAAGTGGTCATTTGAAGCAAAAAAGTGGTCATTTGAAGCAAAAAGTGGTCATTTGAAGCAGGAGTGGTCATTGGAAGCAAAAGTGGTCATTTGAAGCAAAAAGTGGTCATTGGAAGCAAAAGTGGTCATACGAAGCAAAAAAAGTGGTCATATGAAGCAAAAAAAGTGGTCATATGAAGCAAAAGTCATCAAAAAAAAACTATGAGGGTGCGCCAGAATGCCCATTCTATATCTACTCGCAATTATTGAATAAAAAAGCATAATGAATACCGACGCGAGTAGGTAGTCAAATAAATAACATAAAACTAAGTTTATTATTTTTAACTTTGAAATTAAAAGTCCTGGGAAATATGAAAACATTGGACTAACATTATTTCTGTCAATATCATAAACATTTGAGAATTATAAACGTTATAAACATTATCCATTAAGGGGGATTTCTTATTTTGGATTAAGTGCCTAAGGATGTAGAATATATACTTGAAAAATAAAATTACAAACAAATTGTGACAAAAATGTTATTGCCTTAAAAACTGTTGGTGATGTCGATGAGGGTGTAACGTATTACATAAACAAGCATGACATTTTGCGAAGGGGGTTTGTTATTGCAGGATGCCCAGGCATAAAACATTATGACGAATGAAGTACACCGGATACCATTAGCTAGCCTACCAGTCTACCTTTTGTAACTTGTTTTAATGGTTACAAATTGTTATAAAACAAACCTTTAGTTTTTAAACTATGATATTCAGTTTAAAAAACGCGGGTCAGGAAGTTTACGCTTTCTCAAGAGATTTAGTTTAGAGAATTGTGATTATAACGACTAGAATACAGATAAAGAACGTCACTTAGAGGGATTTGATTTGTACTACAATAATTTGTTTCGTCTTTGAACAATGATTAAGTGCCTGACATAAGTTAGAAAATAGAACGGTTAGAATATATCCAACCTGAGACTCTACTCTAGAGCTCGTTCGTATCAGTGACTAAAGACGAGAAAAAGTTGCTAAATGATTTTTTTATGTTTTGGACGGCATATAGAGTTTCATACTGATGCAAGAGATTTACGCATATTACCAGAACTGACTCCAAAACATTTACGGTTTCTTCGTTTTGACATACCTTAAAATAAGTATAGCATTCAATGTTACGTTGATGATCCAGTGTATTTTGAGTGTGTGGTAGTCCGATGGTGATGCAAACAGGAAAATGACATCATCGAGCCTATCTTGTATTGTTAGTAATTTACTTTGGCTTAGAAGATGACACCAACAATGACATGATGTCATCAGGCTGGGTTACTATTAAATTTGCTTTACGTTGGTGTCAAATTTTGTGTGCGATGGTTATGAAGTTTACATCAACGTTACTGGTCGCCAGTGAGCTTACACTAAATTGATTATATAGTACTAGTGGCTCATAGGGGCAAAAGCCCCTAATCATAAAATTAAAATGGCATGAACCATTTTAACCAGTTCTTACCAGTTCGATTACCAGTCGATTACCAGTTCTTCACAACGAAAGTTTCCAGAAAATTTTAATTTAAATAATATTTTAACAATACCGTTTGAACAGACCATTCGCCCCCAAAGCACTCTTTACAGTACTGTACTATAGGCCAACCTTTTGTAAATGCTTCATTTTGTATGTTGTTAAACTTATAAGGATCAAGGAAAAATAAATTTTGAAAGAACATAATCCCTTGAGCTATGACGGCTTTTTAATATAACCTGAAAAGCGGCAGTGAGAAAAAACATGATGAATGTTCACTACCCATTTAAGGCCAATAAACTTTCAATACTTTGTATCACCTCTTTCATTGTCTTTTTTGTCCTAAAATTAAATGGATTTTTTAGCACATGTCAGATTTTTCATTATTTTTTAGTCACCAAATATAAACACAGTGCTTCAAAATAGATCATCTTCACTTACTGTCAATTTTCGTCCCTCCGATTCAAAAAACCTTGACTTTTTGTAAACAAAGTAGACTGTTTTTAAAATCATACATGGAGAATCTCTAAGAGTCATCTTCAACCCTGGGCCAGTAGTCCACTGTTGCGCAGTCGGCATTGTTAACTACACGGCATTTAATGCAAAACATTAAATGCAGGACAGGGGATTTGATTCCCCTGTTTCGGACGCCATTTTTCAACCAATTTTCTTTAAACTGGGTAAGTGTTTAGTTGAATAGTTATATTAGGTCCCTCATACCTTGAAATTTAGAAAATTTTACTAAACTTTGAAAAATTACTAAGGAAAATCGAGTTGCTTTGCGACGTTACAGAGAGTAATATTTGTTAAATTTTCAAAGTTTCGAGGTATGAGGGACCTGATATAACTATTCAACTAAACACTTACCAAGTTTAAAGGAAATCTGATTAAAAACGGCGTCCGAAACAGGGGAATCAAACACCATGTTTTACATTAAAAGCCGTATGGTTAACATTGCCAACTGCACAACAATGGGCTACTGGCACAGTGGTGAAGATGACTCTTAAAGTAGAATATTTTAGAAAATAATCCTTCTTATAATTTTCTCATTTTGTTATAATGTTTTTGATTTGCTACATTTCCCCGTAGTATGCAGGACAAACTTCTATAATTCTGCAATCAATGAATATGTCCAAAATGTTTCTGGGAAAATTAAGCTAACAGAATACCAACACTTAGTTGAATGATACACTTAAGTTTCAGATAGTGTATCATCTTCACTCAATATGATCATTTGACACTTCTCGTCTTAAAATAAAACCAAAACAGCTTTAATGTACGCGCTTCTCATACCACATCACCTATCGTCCCTATTACGATCAGAATGTATTTTATGATTTGCATACACACTCAGGTTTTTACAATTTAAATTATCATAACAACAGTAAAAATCAGCAGTCAATTTGTAAGGTTGTAAGGTTGTTTGTAAGGTTGGTAACGCCCCGGAGTAGAATTTTTAGTCGCTCAAAGTTGCTCAAAGCCACAAAACGTCTTATTATAGTATTACCACTCTAAGTATATTTTTGTCAATTCGTAATTACAAATTCTTCACTCAATACTATCATCTGTTCTCTCGTTTTAAAATCAAACTGTTTAATGTACACAAAGCAGACATTTTTCGAATCCCCATGCTATTCTTATGGAGGACGTTTTACGTGATTTCTCATTTCCTGTTAACATTACGGACACGCCGATAATTTTCCCTCGTGTATGGGACCAAGACCTTTAATTTGAGACCCCTCCCATCTTTCTGCAATTTGTATAACGCTCACAATTTTGCTCAAGAAATTTCGCTTACAGAATTATATATGTAGATTGCTTCTCGTGGTGTGAATTATTTTATCATCTTCACTCAATGTTATCATCTGTGTCTCGTTTTAAAATCAAACCTAACACATGTTTCAATGTACACAAAGCAGACGTTTTTCGAATCCCCATGCTATTCTTATGGAGGACGTTTTACGTGATTTCTCATTTTCTGTTAACATTATGGACACGCCGATAGTTTTCCCTCGTGCATGGGACTGATACCTTTAATTTGAGACCCCTCCCATCTTTCTGCGATTTGTACAACGCTCACAATTTTGCTCAAGAAATTGGGCTTACAGAATTATATATATAGATTATATTATAAGGCAAGTTTGCAGCTTGAGTTTCATAAGGTAACAAACGTTGACTCTTACTAGTAGATTTTTTACGGTGACAACTAAACAGGCATGATATCAAATTGTTAGTGTTATGATAACGTTTTATTTGGTGTAATACACGTTGTTGACATGTTTGGTGGTCAGAACGTGACACGGACGCAACGGGGTGGCGGCGTCACCGAGCTATTTACATACGCACAACCCTCATTTGGGTTGTCCATTAACGTAGTCTCCGCTGTGGCTAATGAAATGTATTGTGTTGCTTCAATATCTATTTTTATCCATTGTTGCATTTAATAATTATTATTTAGACTAATTAATCACTATAATTTATTTTAAGCTCATTTTTAATGACTCTACAATGGTGCAAATATTTATTTATTAGTCCACTTTATCGTCATTTCACTAAATTTCCTAATCCACCCCTATCGATTAGCAAAAAGAGCCATCCTTTAAAATACACTTTTGTTAATCACCTTTTTTACATAATTTTAAAATTTAATTTCATAAAAATTAACTTGGGTAATGGACGACTAATTTCTTTCTCTTACTCGTCATTTTAAGTTAAGAGTGCCTTGAATATTCAGTAATCTTAAGTGCACCCTCTGAGGAGTAGTAGAATGTGCACGATTTAGTATATTGTTTGACAGAATAAAATAAGACGTATTTGGAATACTAGTCTATTACTCGACCTAGTTAATAACCCAGTTATTGTATTGTATATGGAATATTAAATATGGGACAAACAAGTAACACAAAGAAAATTATAAAGTCTTTGAAATTTACCAGAGGTGAAGCTCAAGAATCACTGTTGTTTATCAAAACTTAAAACACTCCTTTTACTCAATTATGCTGTTTTTACTAGAAAAGGAAGATCATAGGCAAAGTTATAAGCTTTTTCGAAATGAAAGTTTTTATTAATATACGAAACACACAGAAATTAACAGCAGACCAGGTCAGAGACTCTCAATTAGATCTACCGTCTTGCAACAAACACAAATTTTAGTTTAGAGAAATTAATTAATTATATTTATAAACCCGTTTGAATTTTTTTATGACAAGTTATTAAAATTGTTTTTTATTTGTAAGATGTTGCCAAAATAAGTGAATTAGTTTAATCATGTATTTTCTTTTATTCTTTACAATATTTGTTGAGAATTAATTGGTTGCTTTTGAAATAATTTATGGTGATTACGAAAGAATGAAAGTAAGCCTTCGAGTTTTTTCAAGCAGTGTTATGCGTATGAAAGATATTTGGTAAGCGAAACAAAAATTGTGGTAATCAACTTGTAATTCATGCATATTCTTACACTTATGCCATATAAACAATCTTTTAATTGTATGATGCGTGGAAAAAATAGTACCGAAGAAAAATTACATCAAATATTGCAAACTCCGTATTAGAATCAACATTTAAAAAAGACCTAGGCATCAATATTAAAAATCGATATTCTGAGAATGTTTTAAATGGTTCACTTCCCAGTATAAAAGACTTGCCAAGAATTCCAATGAAAAAGCTACGTGACTCATTGTTATAAGTCTTAGTGCGCTTACTGTTTCTTATACAATGGGAGTATTTCAGAGCTCGGTTTCTTGCAATCGTTTCAAAGTTTGGTGAATATTAAAAACTTTGAAGTATAAAAACCATCGAGAAAAATTAAAAGTAAACGGTACTGTTAGTATGTACCAGTTTGTGTTTATTACGTTATATTCAATAAATATTTTACATATTTATGTTTTGTCTCGATGACAGAGACCAGGTTTGATTTTAGATCATAAAAAAAACATTACACACAGTTTTTTTTTTTTTTTTCTAAAGTCCAAATTTTAAAGTTGATCTAATAACGGTCTGGAATCAGGATCAGCCACCAGATGCAACGACCCACGTTAGAATTACTAACCAAGTTGAGAGCCTAGAGAGGGTAGAAAATAATATAGTTCCGAAATAATCTTAACATTGTTCCAGAAAGGATTTATTACAATTGAACAAACAAACAAACAAATAAACAAACCAGATCCAAAGTTCTCAGCATTAAAATAAAATAAACTAAATGAGTTCAGTAATAATATTACTAACTACCCTGAATACCCAAAACTAATTTTTTCATCAGAAATCCCTTCGATTACCCTCTAATTTCCAATCCCCCATTTAGCAATTGATTCAACACTTAAAGTCCAAAGACGATCTTAAACAGTCCTTGAGATAATTCTTCACTATTGGCATGGCTATCACTTCAAACTCATGCAGAAACAAACAATGTTGTACTCATCACTGCTGCTACCCGATGACCTGTTGACCCCCTGGTAGCTGCTGGGTGGCGATGGTGGTTGTAGCCTAGTGCCGCAAGACCTCGGATGTCCGGAGGTGGAGGTGTCGGGTTCTGACATATGCTGCTCGGTAGCCTTTGAGGATGTCCTGCTGGCCGCCTCGGATTACCCTCGGTCGATGGTGTGTTTGCTGTACGTCACAGTTGTTGGTCGCCACTACCCGTCGTCTCACACCCAAGCCCTCCACATTGAGGGCACGTGTGTAGCAGGGAAGAACTGCTCCATTTTCACGAACAAATCACAAATGAGGCCGATCCCGACCGCGGCACCCCTAGTTGTAACCTCGGTATCTAAACGAACGTTGTCCCCGGCTGGGCATCTGCGGACGCCCGACTCTTCGGTTGTTATCAACCTCCCCTCTCTTCCAAGACAACGATTTGACGCTCATTCCTGTTTTAATTCGCATATTGCCCCAAACAAAAACCTTCCTCCTCAAAAGGAAATAAAAAAATTAAAATAATAATAATGTGCAAAATTTAATAATTGTCACCAATGTGACAAACTAAAAGATTTATAAGGAACCGCAGTTTTCTAAAACCATACACATACAAATATATAGGGTGTCCCGAGAACTCTCTGGAACCCTTTTGTATATTTGTTCCTTGCATCGAGACAAGAAAAAAAACATCATACAAATAGGGGTCTACAACCCATCGTTAAGCCACTAGCCACCATTTTTTTTTCACATAATAATTTTTATTTAAGTAACAGATGGTTTTATTCAGTTCATATTTGGAATGAATATTTACCATACCAATGTACATTTTAAGGAAAAATATAAATTTTTTCCACTGTGTATTTTCAATAAGCCGACCATTTCAAATTTTCAAACTCAAACATCTCAAAATCTGTAAATTTCATTAAAAATTTTACAAGTCACAAAAAAGTTATTAAATTAAATTATGCAACCAACGGTAACAATTTTGTAAGGATGTGATTACAAATAACGTAGTAATTGGGATTTTTATATTAAAATGGCCTTAATTTGTATGAATTATAATGCAATTTTTTTTATAATTGCAATAACTCTGTTATTTGTTGTCAGATCCTAACAAGCTTCGTATCATTGGTTAGATAATTTAATTTGGCAACATTTTGGTGTTGTAAAGTTTTTATAAAATTTACCGATTTTGAGATATTTGAGTTTGAAAATCTTTAATGGCCACCATTTAAAAAATATACAGTGGAAAAAAATATTTTTTTCCCTGAAAAAGTATGTTGGTATTATATTTGTATTGGTATTATACCAAATATAAACTGAATACACCTATCCGTTATGGAAATAAACTTATTATGTGAAAAAATGGCGGCTAGCGGCTTAACGATGGATTTTAGACCCCTATTTGTATGGTGTTTTTTTTTGTCTCAATGCAAGGAACAAATATACAAAAGGGCTCCATAGAGTTTCGGGACACCCTGTATATCAAGGTGGATTAGGTTTTAGGCATGTGACGTGTCGGAGGGCCGCGAGCCTCAAATGAGGGCGGCGTATTCACGAGGCGGTCCCCGCGGCTTGTGACAAGGTATTCACGGTATTTACATACGCGTGGCCTTCGCCTTGGTTGTCTGTTCCTCCTTGTGTATGTCTGCTTTTTAAATTCACACCCGAGAAAAAAAACTTACTTATGGTTTAAATTTCAATATGCCGAAGTATGGGTAGATGACAGTTAATGAGGAGTATGGGTAAATCAAAAGAATAGGTTTATGCAGGGTGACTTCACTATGTAGAGAAATATATTGCACAATATTTTTACAATTCTAAAGCAAATAATTTTTTTAAGAAGTAAAAGAATAAATTTCAATTTAATCTAACCCAAATGCCGTTGTGAGTATAATAAAAAAAATCAAATATACACATATTATACAATTATAGTTTTAACTCATTCATATGGTCAATTTATTCCAACGTCTAATTGATTTAATCGATGACTTATGTCTCAATTATTATCTAAATTTTCATTACTACGTGCAAAAGATTTTCATATACTTAGTTTAGTGAATTTTGTGTAATAGGCATTACAATTTTAACCTCAAGAATCACTTGTGAAGGTCTCAGTTTGTATTTAATATCTGATTTAGAGGATTTGTAATTTAATTTTTACTTATTGAACATCTACAGTACATAGATCACATTAATATTGGATAGTTTGCCCCTGAACTGATAAAACTTAAATATGAGACAAAATGTAACTTCAAACCGCATTTATATACATTAATAGTTTGTATCTGTTGCAGTCTTCACTTTAATTTTCATTAAGTTTGGCTACACCTTTTAGTGAGAATCACTCTTTGATTTTCTTTTTATTGTGAAAAGCAACATGTTGGGATAATGCAAGGCCGACTACACGACAAGCCGGAATGCTCAGAGAGATGACGTCATAGTTGTAGATGGGACAGCTGATCGGTGTTGCAAAAAGCGGTAATTTACCCAGTTTTCGGGGATTTGTGCTGAAGGTGGGTAAAGATTTGGGTATTTTAGGGGATTTTCAGGTAATTATTATGCGAATTACATCAAAACCGTGACATTTCAGATCAGCTGGCCCATCTAGAAGTGTGATGTTTTAACACGGGTGGTGTTTAGCGTTCCGGACTGTTGTGTAGTTGGCCTTGGCTAATGGCTTGTTTTTTTATCTTTATATATGTTAAAACAATGGCCTGTCATTTTTATTCTCAGGTGGTTTTATGATTGCCCAACATATTGTTTTTCACAATGGTTGCTTCGATCTGATGTGTACATTTTTTTAAATCAATGTCACCATTTACAGGGAAGGTTTTCCTGCGACCGAGCTCGGAAAGTCTTTTAATTCCTTCATTATCTAGCATGTACCACACGGAGGTTTTTTACAAGGTTTATTACATCCATGTTCATTTCTTTATTTTCTTTTAGGTACCGGTAATTTTTATTTACGAGTTTGACCTTGAGATCAGAAGGTTTCTTGACCGTTGCTCTCGGTGGTATTAACATAAATTTCGGGCAAATTTTCTAGGGCAGAGTAAGCAGTTTTTATTATAGAATTAATTTAGTCTAATCCCGGATAAATCTTGGTGAGTAATCTCATTTGGTTTGTCATTATGTTTCATTATGTTTGCATTTTCAAGAAAATGTTTCCGTACCATTTTCTCCTAATATCCCTTTTTTATGAAATCATTACTTACTTAATCTTAAAATGTAATGAGTTACGTCCTTCTGGTCACTGCACAAAGATTTTGTCCTGATAAACTTTTAGGAATTGCTTTTTCGATCATTATCACCATTGATATAGGTTTTGATATAAAACCTGAATTAGGTTTTTAAAAAATACTACAAGAAAATCATTTTTGATTAAAATAAAACTGAATACAGCTCAGAAAGTAAATAAAAACATATTTATTTTGTTAAAATTGTTAACAATTAACACGAGTACCCTTTCTAAAAATAAATGTTTATTTTCACTATCATGGTTTGACTTTCAAGTAATTTCTAGGGTCCTCATTGAACCTAATAAAATAATTTTCATTTTTTATAACACACTTTGTTGTTGCAAGCACGTTTCATTTGTAATTTTCTGCAAATTATTATAATGTAACGATAAATTGGCTGTCATTGTTAACCTGGTTATACTTTAATTCATTGTTCTTACAAGAGACCTTTCATTTGATGTATATATTTATTTACCTATCCTTACATTTAAGAATTTTTCTACTCTCTAGAGATCGTCCTCCTGGAGAAGCAATAATACTGCAAATCATTGGAAAAATGTTTTTTAGTAAATGTTTCACGAAAATCCGGGTTTCACTGACGAATCATATTCATATTTTGTAAATAGATCGAAGATACTCGGTGCAATGGTTCCAATTTTAGTTACATTGTTCCCTTATCGCAATTTTTTCTGTATCGAATTGTTCATTACGTTCAAATTTTGCATGCATCATTGTAACAGAGAAAAGTCGTGATTGTAACAATTAGTATAACATTGTACATGATGGAGATATCAGTTATTATAGTTTGGAAATTTTGTCTTTCCCAGTTATGTTTTCAGTTTCCCTTTATGTTATTTGTTTTCATCAATTAACGAACGAAAAATAGGAACTACAACTTGAGTCTATTTAGTTATAACAAATTTATGAAAAAGGTGTGATTACTACCAACACAAACTAAAACGTGTTGATTACTCCTACTAGTTTGTGTATTATTTTCGGATAGCACGACGAATTGCACTCTTATTTTCTGTGTCTATGGGAAATCATTCCGACGTTCCTAGTCAGAGGGATCATCTTCATCTTCTTTCTCATCGAAGTCTCGGCCTTTTAAGTGTTAGCAATGTTAAGGAGAACAACACACGACACTTAAATCTTTTGTATATTTTCTAACTAAACTCTTCAGATGTACTTTAAAATAGGGAATCAACTATTTAAATGTCCAAAGCAACACTCGATTATTACTAGTTCCTTTCTTAAGATCTTGTTGAAGCTTCTTTGTTCGTCAGTAACAGGATGACACCAGGATTAGAAAGGTACCTTAGAAAAATGTTTATATTACGTGTTGAATTCAATCCACCACCCCGAGTTTCAGCACTCCCCTTTAAGGAATTATTAGTAAGCTAACAAACATTTAGTTCCTAAAAGTGAAACCTACTTTTACAGACCTTTTTTATAGACTTTAATACCCCGCACATTTAACATGCTGCCATGTTGAATGACCACAAAGCAACTGTAAACTTGGGGGGTGGCTCTCCTATAGACTAGATGCATCGGAATCGAAGCGTTTGCTCGCCCGATCGAGTAAAAGGTCGACTTTATGCATATTTATTTAGATCTGTTCAGAGTAATTGAACCAAATCACTGTTAATTTGCTTTTAATTTAAAGTAAAAACTTTTATTCATGTTTTCATTCTATCATGTGAAAAATTTGCTTCAAAATGTGAAACATTAGGTTTCGTTTCTGTTTTATGCATACGGCTGAAAATATCACACTTTTTTGAGGATAAAAAACATGAACATGAGGCACATAAAAAAACATGAATCATAATGGAACAGATAGCTGGCGTGCGAATGTTTTAGTTTATAAAGCACTACTTTCTCAAATGCTGAGCTCTCATTGGTCTATAATCTGTATTTTAGGCCTGTTTCACACTTATAGAGGCGCATCTGCTACGCGGGCCACCCTGCACGCGACTGCTACGCCATGCGAAAACCATCTAATGCTTTCAAATGGGAGCTTGCACATTACAGTAGCAGTGGCGTGGCGGGAATGGGGCTACTGTAGTGTGTAAGCTCCTATTTGAAAGCATTGGTATGTTTTCGCGTGGCGTAGCAGTCGCGTGCAGCGTGCCGCAGCGTAGTAGACGCGCCATTTAAGTGTGTAACATGCATTAATGTGAACATTTGAGACCTCAGTATGCAGAGGGTTTGAATTTGGTTAAATAATGCACCTCGTTATGATGTTATTAGTAGTATAATTGTTGGTGCTTATTCCGACGATCGTAGATGAAAAGTTTTACAATTTTGAGGTGATAAAATTTCAAATTATTAAAACTTTTTTCCAATTTTTTTTTCACTTAAGAATTCCATGAATTTTTTAAAAGTTTTTAATGGTACGAACGTTTTATTCAAATACTGTGGTTATTAATAGCACGATGTATTTCCTTTGTATAATAAGAAATGTCCATATTTAAGCTTCACAGGAAGAGATTCACTATGTAAGTGGCCCTTGGTAACGTGATTATCTCTGAGGTAGTCAAATGACGTTGCAGATGAAAGTTTATAACTAGGTTAAACACGTCTTGTACATAGCTCTAACTACATGGACTTGGTTACCTCTACTTACTATGCGCCGTTCAGTCCTATTGATCTGTAGTTTACTCTTCTTTTTTCAGTTAACCTCTAAAATACTTGTTTAGTTTATTTCATTATTCAAATATATCATAGTTTGATTATAATAACTGGCTATAAACAACTAATAAAACTTCAATTGCGACATTAAATATTTCAGCTTGAAATAGTGTGATTTTCCTGATTTAAATATTAACTACTGTACTGAATCATTATTACTATCAAAGACAAATAACCGTATTAAACATCAAACTTCGTTTTAAATATCAATAATAAAATGATTAACTATGCTATTAATTAAAGTTTTGGAAAAAACTTAAAATTCTCGCACTTGTCTGTCCCGTTATTCAATCTGCCGCATAATAAATAGTAAATTTTAAAATTCGATTGAATTCGTGTTCTATAAAATATTTGAATATTACCATTATATAATGCAAGCTGTGATACACTCAATGTTTTACTGTTTAATAAAACATTGAAAGCTTTAGAATTTTTTAACTATATATGACATCATAGATTTTTCATCACACTACATCGATATCACCTGTTTTCGACCCTCGTTTCTACCGTCGAAACACCTGTTTTGCCGGCCTAGGCCGGCAAAATTTTCCGGCCTAGGCCTGCAAAATCAGCTGGCCTAGACCTTACATAAAAACATTCACAACACGTTGTACAGTATCACAAAAACATGTGACTGCACAATGAAATGAATTGGTTGCCTAGCAACCGGAAACTCAAGCAGTACATCTCGCTAGGTTAGTTGATGTTATGTTTTGTTTGTTATGAACGAAAAAGTAATGTTTTCACTTGTTTAGAATTTATTGAATTGTGTAGTGTGATGAAAAATATCGTTCGTAACTCGGGCCGAAAGCGTTTTGCCAACCCTCGATCGTTTCAAGTTCTCGACTTCGTCTCGAACTTGAAACACGATCTCGGGGCCGGCAAAACGCCACTTTCGGCCCTTGTGACGAAATATACTATTTTATTCTTTTAAAGGGTATTCGTAGAGGTTCATTACCAGTTCAGTTGAATTATCTCTAAGGGATCGTGTAGAATGTAAATAAATGTAGTAAAGGAAATTATTTTTAATAATTTTTATCCTATATGTCATTTATATTTTCAGCAGTGGGAAGAAAAATACTGCAACGTCGACTTTGTGGGTGCCTGTCGAGTCAATCTGTCAAATGTCACTTGTAGGCGGTAAAAGTAAAAAACATTGGTTTACTGAAAAACATCAATCTTTAAAATAGAAAAATATTGAGGTTAACATTTTTCTTTGTTCCAAATTCTGTCTCATTCCTGTCTGTCAATAACAAATGTGGCACGATTGATGGTGAATTGACCTTTTTAATTTACTATACGCGTTCAGTTCTTCGAGCGTTTCCTATATTACAATAAATCACTTCAGATTTTAAGTTTTATGCAAGGTTGAATATGTAATAAAAAAAGAACAGAAGAACAGATTGAGTGTGTATTAAAATAGAAAATTAGTTTCAAAAATATATTCTAAAATTTTTTAGCTTAATCATAACGTAGTTCTTTAACACAAGCAATAAGTTTATATTTATAAACCCAAAGAAAACGAGTTCTTTAGAAATAATACTTTATTGTAAACTTACATAACCACAATGGCTCTTAAAATGAATACGATAGAATCCCACTTTGTAAAATATGATTATTTTACAAGACCCTCGCAAGTGCGTCCACTATTCAGTAACCAATGCATTATTCAGCGATCTTCTTCCCCACATCGGAGGCCACGGGTGCGCTTTTACCGTCTCTCTTACTTGAGAACCAAAGCATACTAATGTACTCTTTTCGATCCTGCAAGTAAAATTATTCATTTTGTAAAAGGTAATTAATAATATTTTGTATAATTTGATAAAAAATGAGATTGGTTTTAAGAGTTAACTTTAAACCAAACAAATAAAATGCAAAGGAGTTAAATATCGTATGTTTAACCTTCTAATGTACTATATCCTAACAGTCCCCGACCAGCTTACTTGTATGAGGAATTTCCGGGTTTTACACAATTTAGAGTAAATGCAAGTTAATTTGAAAAACTTTGAACTTAAGCCCTTTTACTTTGCAAAACCTTTTTTTGCACACTGTAGCAGAGAGTGGTTAACCATTTATATGTGGTTAACGTTCTACAGACACATTTTTAAGAATGGAGAAAATGTCTCAGCGACTAGGGAATGAATTACATAGAATCAAGTAAAAGACTACGAGGATTTAATTGATGAGGCCAACACATTTCTTGAAGACGAAACTACATCTCTGAAAAAAAACAAAACTTACCACGACAGTCAACATGGAAGTTATGCAGGAAGGGTGGAGGAAATTGAAAAGAATATCGTCGAATTAGAAGTCTCAACAGAAGAACAAGAGGAAAATGAAAACACAACTGAACAACCCTCAATTTTAATGATGGGCTTGGATGAAACTATTGAAAAACTAAAGGTCAGTATCACATTCAGAGAAAAAGAAACTCCAACGTCAAGCAGAACTAGGCCTATTGTAAATACTGATTCAATCCACTTTAGTCAACTTCTTTTTCATTTGCCAAACAACTTCGCCAATTAAACTACAACTTCTAACTTGGATTCCATTAGATTACATAAACTTACTCTTCCTTTTTGTGACGGTAATATTCTAAAATGGCAGGAAATTATGGGCTCTTTTGGATCAGCAGTCCACAATAACCTATCTTTGTCTAAAGTAGATAAATCTAATAATCTCAACTCACGAGTGAAGCCAAACTTTGCATTTCAGGGCTGTCATTCACCTCTGATAATTTCGATACTGCCATCTCAATTCTAAAACACAGGTTTGCTGATAACCAACTTATCATAAACTCTCACTACAAATCTTTGATGGACTTTCATCCCGTGAAAACAACGGAAACACACAAACTAAGGTACTTATTTGATAGTATCGAAAAACACATGAGATATTTGCAAAACTTGGGTGAGGACACCAACTCAAATTTATTTCTTTCTGGCTTAAAATACTATTTGTCCAAAAGTAATTTAACTGATGAGACTATGAAGCTTAAACCTTCCTTTTATGTTGACAACTTGGTAACTGGAGTAAATGACAACCATGAGGATGTCAACCTTTTCAACTTCGCCACAGACTTATTTTTTCAAGTAGGTTTGAAACTTCAAGGTTGGTTTACAAACTCTTACACTCTTCTGGACAAAATATCGCAGGATAAACTCACTAAGGAAGATCAAACTAATGTTAATGTACCAGGTTTGCGATGGGATGCTGATCATGATCAATAAAACCAGTTAACATGTAGGAACCTTTTGTACCAAAATATCCCCTTTAAAACTTTTTCGTCAATCTTCGACTCTTCTGGCCTTTTTAGTCCTACAGTTCTAAAGGCTAAACTTTTTATTCACAAAATATGGGAAAAACTCTGATTGGGATTAGCAATTACCTGAGGTAAAGGTGCATTGAATAGAAAAACATAAAGTCGGATCGTTTCGAAATTTCCAAAGTTTGCATCCCACGATATGTTGGTATGGAATCAACAAATATTGAGTTGCATTGTTTTACACTGATGCCTCAAGTGTATGTTATGCAACAACTGTTTACATTTACATCTTACATGGGGGGCGGGTTTCGAAATCTTATCTAGTGTTTTCCAAATGTCACTTGGCTCCCATATCAAAGAAATCCATAACTATTCCTCGTTTGGAGCTAATTGGAGTTTTAATTGGAAAGAGGTAATTGAGTTTCATGGAAAAGAATCTTGAACTAACAGCAATACGCTTAGTTGGAGTCAGTCCTCTGGACTGACTCAAAAAGCGTTTTACTCTGGCTTGAGTTATAAGCAAAAATTACAAAAAATGCAATTTTTCACATTTTTTCCATTTTTTACAATGTTCCGTCAAGAAATTTTTTTAGCAAACCCCTAGATTCGGATTCAGCACCCGAAATACCATAAGAAATAGAAAAAAATCTAAACTACACCAAAACTTTCCTAGTGTAAACACCAATTAACTGAATTATTTGGAAGAGTAAAATTCTTCCTCTACTTTTTCAAGAAACAAATAACTGTGATTGGTAGGACGGTAAGTAGGTAAAAAATGTTTAGGCGACGGGATATTTTGAGAGCGTACGATTATATAAGCTTTTAAACCGCAGAAATTAGTTGAAAATCATTTTTCAGACATTAAGAGGACAGAGTCTTTCAGCGTTCATGCGATGGTGATAAACTGTCTATTTGATAAAACTGCGATGCGAGTGAGTTTGAAAATTATCATTTATTAAACATATATTTTTACAATACTTTGAGCAAATTATTTATTTGAGCATAATAACCCATCTAATAAATTATAAATCATCCGGTGAAAAGTTTTTTTTTTTTTGCAATAGTTCACTATAAAATTAAATTTGAATTTATTATACGGGTGGAAAAAAAGTCTTTAAACGGTCTAGTATCTTTAAAAGTATTTAGGTAATAAAACTCAAATTCTGCAAATTGATTATGAGTGACAAAGTCTACTTCCTAAAGTACTTTTTGTCCTTAGACCTCCATGGGGGGACGGCCCACAAGGAGTCAGAAGAAAATCTTAAATGTAAGCATAGGTCAATATGTACATCAAATTAAAGGTCTTTAAAAATAGAGAATAATGCACAAAAGGTCGAGTATATCGGTAGTTATTGCATTTTTTGTTTTCAGCAATATGATTTTTAAGCAAAGTTTGATCGCCTGCCATTTTTGACTCGGTCATCCTTTTGAGGTCGGGTTTGCAGCATTGTTCTATATTCTTGGAGACCTTTAATTTGATGTACATATTGACCTATGCTTACATTTAAGATTTTCTTCTGACTCCTTGTGGGCCGTCCCCCCTTGGAGGTCTAAGGACAGAAAGTACTTTAGGAAGTAGACTTTGTCACTCATAATCAATTTGCAGAGTTTGAGTTTTATTACCTAAATACTTTTAAAGATATTAGACCGTTTCCAGACTTTTTTTCCACCCTGTGTCACCAGCCCAAGATAATTTAGTGTAAATTCGAAAGCTCCAGAGACCATCAGATAAATCTGGTGTTCGAAGTGTTATAGGCTCCATAAATTTTTATTTGAAGTACATAGAAAACAGTGCTCAGAAATTAGAACCACTTCATCGTTTACTAAAAAAAGATGTTAATCAATGTGGTCTGATGAATGTGAACAAGCTTTCAATAAGATCAAAGACTATCTATGCACTTCACCGATCCTAGCCATTTATGACCATGAGAAGCCTATTTTTATTGAGACTGATGCAAGTTACAAAGGTATCGGTGCAACACTCAATCAGCCCCAAGAACATGGTTTACTTCATCCTGTTGCATACTACTCTAGGAAGCTGTCGAACAGAGAGAGGCGCTTGGATGCAATTCATTTAGAATGTAAAGCTATCAAAGATGCAATAAAGTTTTGGCAGTATTACCTGATGGGACGCAACTTCGCGGTGTTCAGTGATCACAAGCCTCTAGAGAATTTGAGGACAAAAGCAAGATCGGATGAAATTCTCGGTGACTTGATCCTTTATTTATCCCAGTTCAACTTCAAAATTGTTTATAAACAAGGGAAGGAGAATGTTCTTGCTGATCTGTTATCCAGAAACCCGGTCCTTGAGTACTTTGAAAATGAGGACGCCATACAGAATTGCTGATTTGCTGAAGTTGAAATTAATAGAGCACAAAGGGGTATTAAAAACTATCAACGGATCAAATTTCACAACAGCTCGGGCTAGAATTACACTGCGTATTGGAAATATAACGGACTTTATTACAACCCATGTTGTTAAAAATGATAATTTCTCCTATGAACTACTACTAGGTATAGATGCCATCAGAAAATTCAAGCTAATGCAGGATGAAAATCTGAAGATTTTTCAACGTACCAGTAGTGATAAAGTGTCAGTATAACACTTTGAATTGGATTTCAACATCAATACCTGTCATTGGTCCAATAAACTCCAAATCCATTGTTAAGTTGCAAAATTAATCTTGAAACATTGTTAAATGTTACCTATAGCATTTATTTTCATTATGTAATAGCTCATGTGCTATTAGCAATATTTTAAAGACTAAAGTGAATAACTTAGCGTCAGGTAAATTTGAAATGCTATCCAAAACAAAAAAGGTAACTCACCTAACTTCTCAGAAAGTATATTGAAAAGCTATTTATAATGATTACTTCGTCAATCTTGTCTCCGCCGCCGCGACGTCTTGTCGCATCGTCGTGATGCGTCGCGTCAAGCGTTATCACACCATGGCGTCATCGCTTTTCACCTGCCTCCTCTTTAATTTAATTATTTTCCTATCCCTGTTACAAGCTGAATAGAAAATGTCATGCTTGCACTACGTTCCTTTATACCTTTTGATTACACAAAAAATGTAATTCATACTAATCGACATACTTACCAATTGTACAAAATTTTACTTACCTATTACATTTATTTAATTAAATTTTAGATTGAAATTTTGTGATTAGTACGGTGTTTTGTATTTTTTGATGCAACATGTACTGTAAACATTGAAACATTACTTCAAAACTTAACAAAGCACTATATATTTTTTTCTTCTTCATCTCAATCTTATCTTATACTCTAAAACAAGCTCCGTTTGTATGGGCAAAGTTTTTTTTTTTTTTTTGCTCCAAGGATTTTTGATTTTTGATAGAATATGGTGGTTTTGGCCACCAGAAATCGATTGGAGCTGGTCCCATAGCTGGGAAAAGTCCGGTTTTCGCGCTAGCGCCCTTCAAGGTTTGCATGTTATCCTTATTGAGATTTTATTAATTAAACAAAAATCAGCTGATAACAGTAGATATAAACCAATGTGTTACATCTTTAACCTGTAGTGTAAGAAAATTATACCAAAGTGTAGCACCCGTCGGCTTGGCGAGTGAGCGAAGCGAACAAGTTTTGCGTGAGAACGAAAGTAATAATCATGCCGAGCTTAGGCTCGGTCCCCCTGGTACTTTATACTCTACAACAAACTATGTTTGTATGGGCAAAGTTTTTTTCGCTCCAAGGATTTTTGATTTTTTGATTGAATATGGGGATTTTGACCACCAGAAACCGATTGGAGCTGGTCCCATAGCTGGAAAAAATCCGGTTTTCACGCTAGGGCACTTCAAAGATCCCATGTTATCCTTATGGAGATTTTATTAATTTAAAAAAAAATCAGCTGATAACTGTAGATATAAACCAATGTGTTACATCTTTAACCTGTAGTTTAAGAAAATTATACCAAAGTGCAACACCCGTCGGCTAGACGAGTGAGCGAAGCGAACGAGCTCGTCTTTAAAATTGAAGAGGGCGAGTGAGCGGAGCGAACAAGCTTTGTGTGAGAATGAAAGTAATAATTTTACCGAGCTTAAGCTCGGTCTCCCTGGTACTTAAAAATAAATTGGTTAGGTCGATTCAATATTACAAAACATATTACAATATAAAAATAACCAAGTAACAAATATGCTTTATTAAATATTTTATTTTAAGAGTTTGAAAATTAATCGTTAGGGTCCTTATTTTTATTCAGAATTTCGTAAACGAAACACAAAATGCAAAGCCCCCGTGGAGCCTCGTCGTTCCTACTTTTACGCAGGAGTGGTTCTCGTTCCCACGAGGCAGCTAAGACTAGAAATTCCAGTTTTGTAAAAGCCGTATACTTGCGCTTCACCTTGAAGAGGACAATTCCTATATCTTCTTCGATCTCCAAAAATGGTGATCGTATAGATTAATTTGAATAAAATGTTTGCAATGTGCAAAACTTTCATAAATATTTTTATGTCAAAAAGTTGTTTACTTGTAGTTAAGGACAAACTGAATAATCTAACATGTATTTTACTGAACATAGGTTTTAAATCTTATTAGATGACCACACACAAACATGCGCTATGTACCCTTAAAATAAAAATAACGATTTAATTTTAGGGTTGAATAGTTTATAGTAGACCTAATATTACACAAAATATTATACACTAAACTCATTTGATTACAAAAACAATGAAAGCGTATTAAATAGTAACTGTTTCAAACTAGAAACGGACCCCGCGTTGAAAGCAATAGAATTTCAAAAGAGGTATTTTTGATAGAATAAATTCTGACAATTTACATCGCTCAACTTGATTCAGGTTCAATTTAGTCTTTATTGCGCGGAGGTTTATATTTACAAATAGCTACAAACACTTTAATATTCAATTCAATGTCAAGTCCACCGTTCTTTGAATGTCTGAACTTTATATTAAATAAATTAGGTTTTGAATAAAATGGAAAATAACTGCTGTATGACAGATTTTAATTTATTCAATTTCCATTTCACTGCAAAGCAGCAAAACTATTACTACGATTAAAATATATTTAAACATCATGAACTCGACAATTTTCTAACACTTTGTAACACTCACTGTGGGATTTATTGTTTATTAATTAAGTGAGGTACATTTAGAATTTTGAAAAATTAGTGTTTAATTTTAATGTTGAGCTGAGGTGGTGAGATTTTTTAATAAAAGTCACATTTTTTACACACTGTCCTTTATTCTTCACTTTAGTATTTAAATTTATTGTCATGTTCAAGGATTTTACTGTGATTCTAATTTATTCTTCCAAAAGACTCGAACCCTAGAATTAAAAATTTTGATTTAATAATTTAATTTATTTTACAAAAAAATGAGGAAAAATTTACCATCATTTTTTATTTTTAACATTCTAAAATCAAAGAAATCTTAATAGATGAACTAATGAAATACAAATTTATCATTACATACCAGATTATCCTGGGTGCACAAAAATCATGATTTAACATTATTAAATTACTGAACTGATCACTGCACTTTCAACCAACAAAATGAGACAGAGACAAGACAGGTTTTGCCTTAAATACTCTAACTTTAGACAGGCTTGGTTAGATGAAATCTAACCAATCAGAGGGCTGCTTACATTAGTTCACCTTTACATAATACTTTTCCTGTTCGAGTGATTTTGCTCAACTGACAAGTTTTAACAGACTTCACTTTTACATCATGACTTATACTCTTTTGTTTAGATCTGAATAAATAAAATAAAAATATTGTTGCTATTTATTCATGTACTTAATTTAATTACTATTATTATTTTTGAACATGACCACCAATATTTTTATTTATAACAAAAACGTTACCATTTATAGTCCTTTGGACAATAAAAATGATAGTACTTTTGTTTTCTGAGTGAATCTGTACCAAAGTATTTTTGTAATTGGATTTTAACAATAGCCTCAGTTTGGAGGACGTTGTATTGATTCTCAATACAACTTTTTCTAATTAATATGTTTTTAGTGATGTTTGGTGTTGACCTCTGTAAAAGTTAACTTTACACTTATAAATTTGCATTTAATTTTTAAAATTTCAAATACAACAAGATTTTAAGTTACATTAGTTGGCCCTTGGTCCGTGACCAAATCACTTATTTGTGTTAGTATCATATTTGCACGACCACTGCACTGTGAACTGGTCTAACCACTGGTTGAAAATGTTATGGGTTGTTTTTTTTTCTACAACTACCAGCTGATTTTAGTTCAATTTAGAAGCAAAAAATGACAAAAGAATAACATGAGCACTTTTAAGGGCTGTAATATGGATACAGAATTTTTCCGGCTGCAATCGATTACTTATGGCCAAACACCCTCTAAAAGAAAAAAATATTTAAGAATCCTAAGATATGGTTTTGATGGTTTTTTAGGGCCATTTGCTCAAATAAATTTTAAACCAGACTAAATATAAATTTGTTTACAGATCACAACATCTGGAGGTGTGTTTAAACTATGCATGTGCAACTGACGTTTGGGTCAAACTTAAGTTTAAACTGAAGTTGACGATTAAACTAAAATGGTGCAAATGGCCCTTGGATTGTAGTATTAACTACTTTGAATTTGAATGTTTTTAGTTGCATATTTGAACTAAAACTCCTGTAAAGGTTAATTTTCATTGTAATTTTTTATATAAAAATATATAACGACGATTTTACTACTTTAGATGAAATAAGATCATAAAAGTAAGATGACATGCGTGAAATAAGAATGTAATGTCTTGTTCGAGCTGACACGCTGATGTAATCTTATTATTATTATCTCATATACCATTAATCAATTTATCATAAAATGAATCATAATGCGATAGTTTTTATGTTTCTTTTTTATGTATGATATTGTTGACGATTTAAATTAAGTAAGTTATAGGTACTGCAGTTGGTAATGAGAATTTATTTCTGTTATATCGTTACAGACATAGATAAGATCATTAAGGACGAACATGCAACCATAATAACATAGACGACAGATGAGAAGGAAAATCCACGATCTTAATTATTTATACTGGGTAGGTATGTGGGTGGGTATAGTATCGCATACAATTACCCCAAATGCAGAAAGTGTGTGATAACTACACATTTCCTTGAGGTTTCATTGGGACTATTTAATCAAGAAAAGCAATAAAGTTGATTACTGGTTAAATAGTGACTTTAACCATGGCAAAACTTGCAGGTTAATTAAATTATAATTGATGATCTATAATTGGTAGATAAATGATGATGCACAATCGACAACGGGGTATACAAAACCATTTTATAAAAGATAAATTTAATTAATTTCGATACTAGTTGTCAAACTTTCAATATTGGGATCATTATAAAAACAATTACGTTTCTAAAGTTTTTTTATGTAATACAAAAATTTTTATTTAGTAAATTAAAACATATTTTGTCTTCAATTAGTTATTTGTGATACAAAGTTCATAACCAGATGTTTACTTAATAAAACATTTACGAAAATAATAGTAGAGGGAAAAAGCCACTTCTAAACCGGAAGTGACGTCAGCTGCCAGGGCAGCTGCAGGGGTCAGATGGTGTCAGCTGCCAGGGCAGCTGCAGGGTGCAGATGGCGAGAGCATATGCCCTCAATGTGAAGTAGAATTGGGCATGAATTAAAAGTTAGTTTAAAAGTGAAATTCAACTGTGTTAACTAAACTCTAACAGTTGAACAAAAATTAAGAGTTAGTTGAAAACTGAAATTTAACAGGTATAACTGGGGGCTTGGAAAGTATGTCAAGGCCATCCAGAGTAAGTTTTAAAAAAGCCTACCCAACTACCACCAGAAATAGTTCAAATTTAAACTAGTTGGTGATAGTGGGATAATTCATTTGTGCCATGGGAGAGGTGTTTATCGTTTGAAAGTTGGCGATGGAATGAGAAGCGCCGCCTAGGGAGAGGGCTTATAAAATGGCAACCTTCCCCCACCACCCCTTCCCCCACTCCTTTAGACCAATAACCGGTCGCCGACTCTATGTGGTGAAACTGAACTAGACATGGCGGCCGCCATGGATAATTCTAACCTCAAATTCTAGCTTAGCTGAAGAGAATAGAGGATAATGAAGTAGGAATTGCGGTGAGCGCATTTATATAAGGAATGGTGGGAGTAAAATAGGAAAACCTGTTGAACACAGTCGATAGGAGTAATAAGTTCAAAGTTGTGGAAGCATAACATAGAACGTAAAATGTCGTGAATAACACTATCGTCAACGTTAACCTGCGAAATTGTAAAAGAATATAACGGGTTAAAACTGTATTTCTTCCTAACTCTATTTAAATTAGTTTTACACTTTGAAATTGAAGATTTAGAAGTACTTCGTAATATATGTTGTGTTCGCAAAAGTTTTAACCTTAAACATTGTGCAACCATTATAGCTAATGTGTTACATTCAGAAGTTAAAAGAAGACTGAGGTATAAAATGAAGTGTAAAGGATATTGAAACAGAACAATATAGTAGTAATATTTGAGGTTAGAATTAACTAGACTTAATTAATGAATTAAGCCACTTTAATGAAGTGGCTAGGAAGCCACATGCTGATGAATGCTAAATTGCATGTTAGAAGTAACGAAGTAGTCATAATGTAAAACTAAGGAGAGGTGATCACTGCGAGGATGCAAGGTAATGAATGTTTGTGACGCGATAAACTATCCGCTTTTATAGAGGCAGTAATAACCCTAGCCAAATGCTGTCAGATGCCGACCAACTACCTGGTTTTATAGCGGCAATTACTCCGGGCAGCTGCCGGACAGATGGTAAAAGAAGTAGGGGGTTTTGGGGACAATGACCGGAAAGGTCAATGACCCCCCCCTCCCCCCCCGAAAAAATGGAGCCCCCCCTCCCCCCCCCCGAAAAAATGGAGCCCCCCCCTTCCCCCACTCCTTCCCCCACTCCTCTGGGTCAATGGCCGGTCACCACCTTTCTCTACTCCTTCTAGGCCAATGACCGGTCACCACCGGTTGCTGACTCTATGTGGTGAAACCAGACTAAACATGGCAGCTGCCATGGATAATTCTAACCTCAAACCTGCTGCGCATGCAAAAAGTACTTTGGATCGGAAGAATGACTATGCTATTGCGCATGCGCCTAGTCCTGTATTACTCACTTTAGCGCTACTACACATGGATAATTCTAACCTCAAACCTTGGTTTTGCGTTGCAGTGCATATGCCGCTCCCCACTCCTTCACCTTCCTTTTACACTGCTGCGAACTGGACTGGATTGAACACTGTACTGGAGTGAAACAACTTCCCCCACTACTCGAGAATACGAGGAGCGATACGAGCCTGATCTTAGCGTCAGTCGTCAACAAACTTTCATAGCGAAAGGCTGTTGGCGACTCAGCAAGAGGTTTCAAATATATAGTAGGCCTATATATATTTGAACTTCTTCTACTATGTTGCGTTTTTTAATGCAATGTGGTATGTGTGTGTGTGTGTTTAGTTTTAAGTTGTATTTAAGAAATAATTTGCGCATTGCGATGTTAGTTATAAGTTGGGTTTAGCATTAAGGTGTATTAATTTTAAGAGGTGTTTAGCATTAAGGTGTATTAATTTTAAGAATAATGATGGTATTTGGTTGTGTTGAATTATTTGGTTTTTTAATAATGATGTGTTGTTAGTTTTAAGTGTTGGTACTACTAATTAATGTTGTTTTGCCTTACAGCTAGATGTTAGGGGGTAGATTAATTGTAAATTCAGAAGTTCCATTGAACTTCACTTAGAAGGGGTGGGACATCCGCAAATTGTAGGTAAGCGGACTAGGTTTTTGCATTTTGTTTAGGAATATAATGGGTGGGATTAGCTTGGGTGGGTGTTAGAGTTGCATTAGCTGCATTAGCTGTTCCAGTTTCCCTTTAAATTAATGGTTACGGTAGACCCGGACAGGACCGTTACGGTAGACCCGGACAGGACCGTTACGGTAGACCCGGACGGTCCAGGGACCTCCCTCGCAGAACGTAACTAGTGGGTTGGGAGTGGGAACCGTTAGGCAAACAGGGTGGTGGGAACAGTATTACTGTTCCCATCACCTTGGATCATTATAAATCTTGAATGACCTAGACCCACTTTCGGAAAGGTCAATGACCCCCCCCCCCCGGCAACCCCCCCCCCGCCGAAAAAATGGAGCACCCCCCCCCCCCCCGGCGACCCCCCCCCTCCTTTCCCCCACTCCTACACCCCCACTCCTTCCCCCACTACTCCGGGTGAATGACCGGTCATGACCTGAAAAATTAAAATGGCTATAACTTGATAACGGATTGACGGATTTGAACAAGCGATACATCATTGAAAAGGTCTATGTAAAACAAACATTTTGGTAAAAGAAGAATGTGGTTATCTTATTTTAGTCAAAAGTTATGCGAATTATTTGAAATAAATACCTTCTCTTTCCCCTTTTCTCCCACCTCCCAGGTTAATAATCAGTCTTGGCCAGCTGCTACCCCTCTCATTTGCATATTGTTATAAAAGACGCACCGACTGCGGCTAACATTTCATCCTGATTCCAGACGTTACGCTGCGAACTTGGAGCCACAACCATGTCATCTCTGCCAACTACAACTTCTACTTCAACTTCTACTTCTACTTCAACTTCTACTACGGCTGTTACTGCACCTAAGAAAACTCTTCGTCTGAAAAATCCTCCTGACTGGTACAAGAAGCAACTTGGATCCCAACCTTCAACTTCTGGCACTATTCTTCCGCCTACCAAGACTTCTAAACTTCGAAGCATTTTTTCACCGCCTTCGCCTTCTACTTCGCTTTCAAACGACTCCACACCGCCATCAACCATCATGCCGCCTCCACAGAAGCCAGCTCCCCGTCCTAATACCCCTTCATTTGAAACTTTGCTTCATCGTCTTAGTACACCTGTCATTCCACTGTCACCATTGCCTCCTACCCCACCACTTAATATGCCTGAAGACCACACCTATCATAAAACTAAATCCACTAAGCCTACTCCCAAACCTGCTCCTAAGCCTGCTCCTTCAGAGCAATTTCAATTATTACAAGAAGAGCGTCGTAGGGCATTTAGCCGTCCCACTACTTGCCCTGAAGTGCTCACCAGGGGAATTAAGAAAGGATCAGCTTGTGGGAGGAAATGTGTTAAAAACGAAAGTTTTTGCCGTGTACATGTCGTGAAACATCTTTCTGGACCACAACTGACAGAAACCCCCACCGTTGAAGACGATCCTGAAATAATATCCGTCAGAGGAGAGAGGCTTAAGAAAGGTTTGAAATATTTTTTTCTAAGTGTTGTTGACCACCAACACATTTTGGCAAAATGTAACGGCTTAAAATATAAAATTAGAGTTTGTGAGAATTTGTGTAAAGAGAAGAGATTTAACAATTTAGATTCTCAAGACTTTCTCCTCAGGGATAAAAAGGATCGTATTACAAGGTGGGGGCGTAAACAGTAAATTCACTTTGTTTTTTCCAAATTGTTGCTTAAAAAAATAATGGGGGAGAAACACAATGCGTTATAGCGTTGTGTTTCTCCCCCATTATTTTTTAACACTCTAAGTCTCGTGACCTACTAACCTACTTCCATCCAAGTAGTAAGAAAAGTACTTCCCCCCACTCCTTTGGGTCGATGACTGGTCACGGTCAGCTCCTACCCCTCATTTGCATACTATTATAAAAGCGGAGCGAGCGTTGGTCACCCCTTCATTTTTCTTCTACACGCCGCTCTTGTCGTTTCGTCTCTGCTGTTTACAATATTTCTTGCTTCAAAATGCCTCCTCATCTGAATGAAAATTTCAATTTTTCCGAAATTTCTGATGTTTTTTAACAATCTGAAGACACTTTAAGTAACGACAGTGAAAGTGAAGATGATGAGGACGATGATGATTATACTGTTGAACTTAGTGAAGAACGTAAAGTCATAGCAATTGATCCACAATTTCCATTTGATACAATAGAAAAGTTTATGGCTGAAGCTAATAAATGGTTGGACTCAGGATGTTATGTACGAATTGACTCTTTTATATTGTATGGTGATAGTCATTCTTTCCTTGTCACACCAAATGACAGAGACCGTATGTTGCAGTGGGCACAATCTATGATGGAGTGCTATGAACAAGGTGTGGACACTGGCGGCTATTTTCTTGCACAACTAGTGTAATAACAAAATTACCCTTCCCCCACCCTACACCCTATCCCTTTCAAATCCTATAAAGAAGGGGGAAAGGAGTGGGGATTATAAAATGGTGGGGGAATGTGTATAAATGCAGGTTGTTTGAAGAGACTTTTATTATTGTGGATTTAGCAGAAACAGCATGGAGTTTAAATCTTCAGCAAAAATAAGGAATAACATAATAAAGAGAGAAATTCGCAAGAAAGAAAAGATCGAACTTATAAAATTACAACTTATAATACCTTCAATTGAAATTGGATGTAGCAAAATAAAGACTTTGGTGAAAACTAACGAATATTTGTTACAATTGCTAAAAACAATCGAAGAATTGAAAAGCAAGAATGGACATTCTACATAGTAATATTTGAACATTTTAATATAAATAAGTAAACCAAAAAAATAGATGTAAAATAGAGAGCGAGGAATAGATCACTTTGTGGTAATGGACTAACATGCCACTTAGTGCTCTATTCCTCATTCTCGCGTTAAATTGGATTACCTTGACCTATTTGTAAGACTGTTAGAATTTGGTTAACACTGTTGAATTTCAGTTTTGAACTAACGTTTATTTTTGTTGAACTGTTAGTTTTTTTAACACTGTCGAATTTTAGTTTTGAACTAACTTTTAATTTATGCGAATTTTTAGTTCAACTCTAGTTAATTTATATGCAAATTTAGTTCAACCAAGTGCCTGTGCTCTAGCCATTTCCACCCTAACATTTGTTCTTTCAACATCTGTCCCATAACATCTGTCCTAACAGATGTTTGGAGGGCAGGTGTTTGGTTTTAAAAGTAACTAAAATTAGTTGGGTGGGGGAAAGTTAGTTAAAGCTTGAATATAAAGAAGTATATACTAAAACTCCAATGGGAATAAAGAACACGAATGAACAATTAGTTTGTAGAAGGTTAATATTTTTATTCAAAACGTTTGATTTCCTTGGATAGTGAAGAAGATGAAATAGTGGTGGGGAACCGTTATAAAAGGAGGAACGCGAGAGCCCATTTCATTTCTTGGCGAAATTTCGAAGAGTAAACATCTCAACATGTATCGTTGCGATAAATGTTTGGAATCGTTTCACGATGAAATTCTATTAGACTGTCATAAAGAACTAATTCACAACAACCCAGAAGAAAAACAAGAACAACAAGAACAAGAACAAGAACAAGAACAAGAACAAGAACAAGAACAACAAGAAGAACAAGAAGAACAAGATGAACAAGATGAAATAACAGCAACATCTTCAACTACTTTACCGAATCTACAAGTATTTGCATTACCCGGTAAAGTAGTAATGCATCATAAGATTCAAAATGAAAACTTGAAGCTAGAAGAATTTATTAGAGAAGCAAAACCAATTGTAAGTAAAACTTTAAAAGAAGAATTGAAAAGATTAAACTTTCTTAAATTTGGTTTACTACTAGAAGCTATGTTTATAAATGTACAAGAAGAATTATCACCAAGAGGATTCATAACAAAAAACCGAACCATTATGGAAAGTTCAAACATTGATTCAATAATAGAGAATTGTATAGAAGAAATATTAACAAAAATTCAGGAACACGAAGGAAGAGGATCCGGATGGAGTCTTACAAGTATTGAAGTATTAGATATAAGAGTTCACAAACATGGATATGGACTAATGGGATCTAATTACATTCCTTTACCAAAAAGAATTGAAAATACAAAATCTTGTGTTAATGTTAAAAATGAAGACAATGAATGTTTTCGTTATGCAATGACAGCTAAATTTGTACCACCACTTCATGTGAATAGACCTAACCAAGAATATGAAAATCAAAGATTTAGGTACAATTTTCAAGGAATCACTTATCCTGTATCACTGAAAGATATATCAAAATTTGAGAAGAAAAATCCCGGTACGTCTATCAATGTTTTTGCATTAGATAGTTCAAACAAAGTGTATCCTTTACGTATTGCAAAAGAAGAGCTACCAGATCATACGGATTTACTACTACTAACGCGAGGAGATGTGTCTCACTATGTGTACATAAAGCAATTTGATCGTCTTGTTAATAAGCAGCTTTCTAAAGATCGACACAGGAAGTTAATTTGCAAGAGATGTTTCAATTTTAAACGAGATGGGCTACACTCAAGAGAATGGTTACAAGAGCACAAAAGATTATGTAACAATAATTATGAAGCAAAGATTATTTTACCTTCGGAAAGCAGAGCATTTGTTACATTTGAAAAGGTTCATCATCAGTACCGTATTCCTCTAGTTGTGTATGCGGACTTTGAATCAACACTTGTTCCTGTTGAAGATGAAAATTGTGAAGCTAGAAAAAGTGTCAAGTATCAAATGCACAAACCAAACAGTTTTTGTTTAATGGTTAAATCAACATTATCAGAAGAACATTTAAACAGATATGGATTAACTTCAGAACCTCTAGTATATCGTGGTGAAAATGTAGAAAAAATATTTCTTGATCACTTATATTCAATAGCTGGAAATGCACAAAGATTATATACAAATATTGTACCAATGAAACCGACGGAGGAAGAAGAAGAAATTCAACATGAAAATGCAACTCGATGTTTCTTATGCAAAAATGATTTTACTATTGAGAATTATAAAGTTAAAGATCACGATCACCTCACAGGTTATTACAGGGGTGCTGCTTGTAATAAATGCAACTTGAGCTATCGTTTACCACTATTTATTCCTGTGGTTCTGCATAACCTCAGTGGGTACGATGCTCATTTTATAATACCCGAATTAGGAAGAGACGATGGTGAAATTGATGTATTAGCTGAAACTTCAGAGAAGTTCATCAGTTTTTCCAAAAAAGTTGGAAACATGAAACTAAGATTCTTGGACTCCTACAGATTTATGCCGTCGTGTTTATCCAAACTTTCAGAAAATTTAAGGAAACAAGATTTCATCGAAACAAAGAAGATTGTAAATAACGACAAACTGGATTTGGTACTTCGGAAAGGTGTGTTTCCATATGATTACATAGACAGTTTAGAAAGATTTAATGAAACATCACTTCCGGCTAAAGAAGAATTCAAAAGTAAACTTTATGACATGGACATATCTCAAGAGGACTATGATCATGCATGTAAAGTATGGAACGAATTAGGATTTAGAACATTGGGAGAATATTCAGATTTTTATGTTAAATTGGATGTAACTTTACTATGTGATATAATGGAAGAATTTAGAAATACATGTTTTGCAGCATATGGATTGGACCCTCTTCATTCGTACACTTCACCTGGATTAGCATGGCAGGCCATGTTGAAAGAAACAAATTGTAAAATACAACTTCTTACTGATATAGATATGGTTATGATGTTAGAGTCAGGAGTTCGAGGGGGATTGACGCAAAGCGTTACACGACATTTCAAGGCGAACAACAAGTATCTGCCCGATTATGATGCATCAAAACCAACAACATTCCTGGGTTATTTTGATGCAAATAACTTATACGGATGGGCAATGTCGAATCCCCTTCCATATGATAATTTTAAATGGATAGATCCAGAATCGATTGGAAACATAATGGATATACCGAAGCATGGTGAAACTGGTTACATTTTTGATGTCAATTTTGAATATCCTGAACATCTTCATGATCAACATTATGATTTACCACTTCTTCCGAAGACTGAAATTTCCCCTACTGGAAGATGGCCAAAATTAATGATGACATTAACCGACAAGTCTCGATATGTTGGACACTACTGGATGATACAACAAGCTTTAGACTTAGGATTGAGAATTACAAAAATTAATCGAGTACTACAATTTTCTCAATCTTGTTGGTTAAAACCTTACATCGACAACAACACAAGAAGAAGAGCCACTGCTACATCAAGTTTTCAAAAAGATTTTTTCAAATTAATGAATAACGCAATATTTGGCAAGACTTTGGAAAACAAAAGGAAACATAAGGATATCAAATTGGTAACTGATCCAGTAAAATTACAGAAATTGGTGCAACAACGAAACTTTGGTTCATCTGTAATTATTAATGAAAATCTAGTTGTTATTTCCATGAACAAGAAGTCAGTTAAAATGGATCGTCCTTTGTATCTTGGAATGTCAATCTTGGATATTTCAAAAACACATATGTATGAGTTTCATTATAAGAAGATGGTTAACTATTATGGAAGAGAGAACATTGGTATTGCATATATGGATACGGATGCACTAATTTACTGGATTAAAACAAATGACATGTATGAAGATCTACGCACCTTTATATATAAAGATGATTTCGACTTTTCCGATTATCCTAAGGATCATCCAAATTACGACTATGACAGAAACAAGAAAGTATTGGGAAAATTTAAAGATGAAACGAATGGTGTGCCAATGATGGAAATTGTAGCATTAATGTCCAAACTGTATTCGTTTCAACTGTACATAAACGAGAGGAACGAACATCAAGTAACGAAGAAGGCCAAAGGAATAAAAACTTCTTTTCTTAAGAAGAACGTACAGTTTGAACATTATAAAAGATGTTTGTTTGAAAATGTTAAAACAACTGCAACGTTTAACACTATTAGAAGTTATAATCATCAACTTTTTAGTGTCAAACAAACAAAGTGGGCATTAAGCTACAAAGATGACAAGCGCCATATTTTAGAAGATAAAATTAATACTTTACCATTCGGCCACTACTCTCTAAACCCTATCGACCAGTAAACCTATTCTTCGTCCTCTACCTTCTTCCTTTTTCCTTTCCGTAAAGAAGAGGGGACATGGCAAGCCCAATGCCATGTTCCCTCTTTTTTACACTAATATGAAATGGCCTTGACCTATATTCAAACTATATAAATGAGAATAAACTATTCTATGGATCAGTATTTTTACAAGCGGTGTACAAGCAACATCTGAAGATGGAAAGTGTGAAGGACAAGATTGTAAATGAACTACATAAACCAGCAAGAAGAAGATTTCCAAGAAGAAGTACAATCATTAAAGGAATGAATGATCTTTATCAAGCTGATCTCATTGAAATGATACCGCACGGTAAATTAAACAAAGGATTTAAATATATTTTAACAATTATAGACTGTTTTACTAAAATAGCTGACGCTTTACCATTGAAGGATAAGACTGGTAAAAGTGTTACAAAAGCTATGGAAACCACAATACAAAGAAATAAATTTAAAATTAAACATCTACAGACCGATGATGGAAAAGAATATTTTAATAAAGACTTTGGAGCTTTGATGAAGAAATATCAAATAAATCATTATTCTACAAATTCTGAAGTTAAAGCTTCAATAATTGAAAGATTCAATAGAACATTGAAAGGTGCGATGTATAAACAATTTTCAAAACGAGGATCATACGTGTGGTATGACATATTACCACAACTTATAAAACAGTATAACAACAAATATCATCGTACCATTGGAATGAAACCTATCCAGGTAAACAGTGCTAATGCGAAAATTGTATTACAACGCATTAAAAATAATACAACACCGAAATTGGAAAAATTGCAACCAAAGAAGTTCAAGGTTAACGATAAAGTTCGTATAAGCAAATACAAAGGTGTATTTAGTAAAAGATATCTACCAAATTGGACTAATGAAGTATTTACAATTTATAAAGTGCAACCAACTATACCTGAAACCTATTTATTAAAGGATAACAAGGGTGAATTACTTCAAGGTGGATTCTACGGACACGAATTGTTGAAATCAACAGTTGGTGATGTATATCTTGTCGAGAAGATTTTACATAGGAAAAAGGATATGGTTAAAGTCCGGTGGTTAGGGTTTGATAAAAGTGAAGACTCTTGGATTCCTTCAAAAGACTTAGTATAGTTGTTTAATAGCTCATTGTGTGTTTAACCTTTATACAAGATGGATATTGTACAACAAAAAGACCGATTTAATATCAATAACATTGATAGTAGTGGGGAATGGGGGCTTTTGGAACAGTTCAAGGTCACCCGAGCGATGACGTCATCGATGACGTCATCGAGGTCAATGACCTCATTGATGACGTCATCGATTGCATCATCGATGACGTCATCCCCAATGACGTCACTTCCATGACGTCACACCCATGACGTCACAGAAATGACGTGCTGATGACGTCATCACCCCTTACGTCACCAAGATGACGTCATCGATGTCACAAAGGTCAAGGTCACGCTTAAACCTAAAATTTTTTAGGCACTTTTACTGTTTCTCGCACTACGCTCCGAGTTTCAGTCACAGTTACCATGACCTTGACGACTTGGAGCGAATTTGCGATGAGAAACAGCAAAAGTGCCGAGGAAATTTGAAGTTTGCAACGTTACTCTGCCTAAACCGTCATGTGACACCGCTCGGGTGACCTTGAACTGACCCAAAAGCCCCCATTCGACCATTACTGCAACCGCGATGCGCACCCTACGACAGACACCGAGCGACTGACTGTCCGGCCCCGCGCACTCTAGGTATATGGGAAGTGGTGGGGGAAATTGTGACGACCTTGGGAAACTTGAAAATGTCAAGCTTGGTAGCACCGTTTTGGTGCTACCTTAAATGTACACGTTAAAGTGTGATGACCTTGAACTAAAACATATAAATATTGACTCTTGGTACAATAAGAGGTAGTGTTTACCTCAACAGAGTTAAAGTGTGGTGACCTTGAGCATAACCGTTAAAGTTTTCTTGGTATGACAATATGATGTTGTTCCAGAGTTAAAGTGTGGTAATCTTGAGTTAAAATACTGAAATACTACAAGTCGATATCGTCCCAGAGTTAAAGTGATATGACCTTGAGCCAAAACACAGAAATACTACAAGTCGATACCGTCCCAGAGTCAGTGACCTTGAGCATAAGAGTTAAAGTTTCCTTGGTATGACAATATTATGGTGTTCCAGAGTTAAAGTGTGGTGACCTTGAGGTTGACTCTAAACTTGGGACTTAGGATTGTCTTTAAAGATGTATCTAAAGAATCTTCAGATTTGAGTCAACACGTAGAAAAATTTACTCCTAGTTGAACCGTTTGATGTGTATTTGCCAGAGTTTAAGTGTGGTGACCTTGAACTACCCCAAATCGTCAGGAATTGGAGTAGCAACCGCGATGCGCACCCTACGACAGACACCGAGCGACTGACTGTCAGGCCCGAGCACTCTAGTTATATGATAAGTGGTGGGGGAAATTGTGATGACCTTGGGATACTTTTAAATCTCAAGCAAGGGAGCACCGTTTTGGTGCTACCTTAATTGTACATGTTTATTAGTTGGAGTTAAAGTGTGATGACCTTGAGGCTGTTTCAAAGATTTATCCGAAGTACCTCCAGGTTTGAGCCAACACTTAGAAAAAGTTACTCTTTGTACAACAATTTGATGTTTTTGCCATAGTTTAAGTGTGGTGACCTTGACCTGGTTAAAATCAAAACTTTAATTCAAAACCGCACAGCAGAGTGCACGATACAGATGTGCACCCTACGACAGTCGGTGAGCGACTGACTGCCAGACCTCACGTATTCTAGGCATATGGGAAGTGGTGGGGGAAATCTCAAGGTCATTCAACGGAGTTTTTTTTTAAAAAAAAGTCAAAGAGTAGAGAGACTACTCTTCAGAGTCCTCGTGACCTTGAGGACTTGGAGTGAATTTCGACGAGATATAGCCAAAGTGTGGTAGCACCGTTTTGGTGCTACCTTAAATGCACATGTTTATTAGTTTGACTGTGCTTAGGATTGTTCCAAATATCTATCCAAACCCCTATTTTTTTAATTTTTTTATTTTCATGACCTTGACCAAACATTTTAGGCTCAAGACGGGAAGTGAACCCCCCCCCACGAAAATATTTCTAAGTCCAGTGCCCTTGACACAAAACATAGAAAATAGGATAAGTCGATGTAGTCTCAGAGTTAAAGTGTGGTGACCTTGAGGCTAAAACTTGTAACTTACATTAATAGAGATGGAGAACAGCGATGTGCACTGCACGCGAGTTGTGGAAAGACTGACGGAGCGTCGCTGCGCAGCCTAGGGACTCGATTGTAGTGGGGGTATTGCCAACAGAAAAGTGAAACCCCCCCCCGACTTTTTTAATTTTTATTTTTCGTGACCTTGAAAAAAACTTTTTTGCTCCGGATGAGAAGTGAACCCCCCCTGACTTTTTTTAATTTTTATTTTTCATGACCTTGACCAAAACTTTTTAGCTCCAGATGAGAAGTGAACCCCCCCCCCCACACGACATTTTTAATTTTTATTTTTCTTGACCTTGACCTAAACTTTTTTGCTCCGGACGAGAAGTGAGAACTCCCCCCCCCCGACTTTTTTAATTTTTATTTTTCGTGACCTTGACTAAAACTTTTTTGCTCCGGACGAGAAGTGATGCCCCCCCCCCGACTTTTTAATTTTTATTTTTCATGACCTTGACCAAAACTTTTTAGCTTCAGATGAGAAGTGAACCCCCCCCCCCCCGAGTTTTTTAATTTTTATTTTTCGTGACCTTGACCAAAACTTTTTTGCTCCGGACGAGAAGTGAGCCCCCCCCTGACTTTTTTAATTTAACCCCCCCCCCCCCCCTTGGCTGGTGGGGATATAAGGCGGCCCGCTCACAGCCGGCTCGCAGTCCGTCCCGGCGCGTTGAACTACCTAAAGGTTTAAGCAAACACTTAGAAATATTTACTCTTGGTACGATCAGAGTTAAAGTTTCCATCTCAACAGAAGTACCCCCAGGTTTGAACCAACCACACAGAAAAATTTACTCATGGTACAACAGTTTTATGTTTTTGCCAAATAAGTGTAAGTGTGGTAACATTGAACTGGCTAAAATGTTATAATTTGCTACTTTTTTTTGTTGTACATGATAAATCCTAAGTTTTAACTTAAACCTTAAACCTTAGAGTGCCAACACCAATGCGCACCCCATGACAGTCGCAGAGCGACTGACCGTACGGCTAGGTGTGCCTTAGGTATAAAGAAAGTGGTGGGGGGAATTGCGATGACCTTGGGGACTTTAACAATTGTCACTATACGTAAAATTTAGTTTTTCGTTATTTCAACAACGGTCTTGGATTTTCACATTTCAGAGTGTATTAAAGCGATTTAGCTATTAATTAAAAAATTGATTTCTTAAAAGATAGTCATTTTATGCTGGGTGTTGGAAGATTTGTTAGAGTTCCGAGTGCCCATACGAAACCAAACTTTTTTATTATTCAATATTTCAGTCTGGGATATCGGATTTACATGTTTCAGCGTATTTTAGAGTGTTTAAGCTTATCTTAAAAACTTGAGAAACTTTAATAATTTTTCACTAAAATTTGCGAGTTGACTGATAGAATATTTTTAAGTCAGGAGTGACTATAGGTAAAATTTAAGTTTTCGTTATTTCTACCTAAGGTCTTGGCTTTTCGCATTTCAGAGTGTAGTCATATTTATGCTGGGTGTTGGAAAATTCGTTGGAGTCCTGAGTGCCCATACAAAACCAAACTTTTTTATTATTCAATATTTCAGTCTGGGATTTCGGATTTACATGTTTCAGTGCATTTTAGAGTGTTTAAGCTTATCTTAAAAATTTGAAAAACTTTAACAATTTCCACTAAAATTTGCGAGTTGACTGATAGAATATTTCTCTAAGTAAAGAGAGACTATAGGTAAAATTTAAGTTTTCGTTATTTTAACCTAAGGTCTTGGATTTTCACGTTTCAGAGTGTATTAAAGCGATTTAACTTGTTTTCACAAAATCAATTTTACAAAAGAGTCATTTTTATGCTGGGTGTTGGAAAATTCGTCAGAGTCCCGAGTGTCCATACGAAACCAAACTTTTTATTATTCAGTATTTCAGTCTAGGATTTCGGATTTACATGTTTTAGCGTATTTCAGAGTGTTTAAGACTACCTTAAAAATTTGTAAAACTTTAACAATTTTTACTGAAATTTGCGAGTTGACTGATAGAATATTTTTAAGTCAGGAATGACTATAGGTAAAATTTAAGTTTTCGTTATTTCTACCTAAGGTCTTGGCTTTCGCATTTCAGAGTGTATTAAAGCGATCTAGCTATTAATTGTAAAATTGATTTGTTAAAAGATAGTCATTTTTATGCTGGGTGTAGGAAAATTCGTTAGTCCCGAGTGCCCATACGAAACCAAACTTTTTTATTATTCAGTATTTCAGTCTGGGATTTCGGATTTACATGTTTCAGCGTTTTTCAGAGTGTTTAAGGCTATCTTAAAAATTTGTAAAACTTTAACAATTTTTATTGAAATTTGCGAGTTGACTGATAGAATATTTTTAAGTCAGAAATGACTATAGGTAAAATTTAAGTTTTCGTTATTTCTACCTAAGGTCTTGGCTTTTCGCATTTCAGAGTGTATTAAAGCGATCTAGCTATTAATGGTTAAATTGATTTCTTAAAAGATAGTCATTTTTATGCTGGGTGTTTGAAAATTCGTTAGAGTCCCGAGTGCCCATACAAAACCAAACTTTTTATTATTCAGTATTTCAGTCTAGGATTTCGGATTTACATGTTTCAACGTATTTTAGAGTGTTTAAGACAATCTTAAAAATTTGTAAAAATTTAACAATTTTAACTGAAATTTGCGAGTTGACTGATAGAATATTTCTAAGTCAGGAGTGATATAGGTAAAATTTAAGTTTTCGTTATTTCAACCTAAGATCTTGGCTTTTTGCGTTTCAGAGTGTATTAAAGCGATTTAGCTATTAATTGTAAAATTAATTTCTTAAAAGATAGGTAGTCATTCTTATGCTGGGTGTTGGAAAATTTGTTAGAGTCCCGAGTGCCCATTTGAAACCAAACTTTTTTATTATTCAATATTTCAGTCTGGGATTTCGGATTTACATGTTTCAGCGTATTTTAGAGTGTTTAAGCTTATCTTAAAAATTTGAGAAACTTTAACAATTTTAACTAAAATTTGTGAGTTGACTGATAGAATATTTCCAAGTCAGGAGTGACTATAGGTAAAATTTAAGTTTTCGTTATTTCAACCTAAGGTCTTGGCTTTTCGCGTTTTAGAGTGTATTAAAGCGATCTAGCTATTAATTGTAAAATTGATTTCTTAAATGATAGTCATTTTTATGCTGGGTGTTTGAAAATTCGTTAGAGTCCCAAGTGCCCATACGAAACCAAACTTTTTTATTATTCAGTATTTCAGTCTGGGATTTCGGATTTACATGTTTCAACGAATTTTAGAGTGTTTAAGACAATCTTAAAAATTTGTAAAACTTTAACAATTTTTACTAAAATTTGTTAGTTGTCTGATAGAATATTTCTAAGTCAGGAGTGACTATAGGTAAAATTTAAGTTTTCGTGATTTCCTCCTAAGATCTTGGCTTTTCGCGTTTCAGAGTGTATTAAAGCGATCTAGCTATTAATTGTAAAATTGATTTCTTAAAAGATAGTCATTTTTATGCTGGGTGTTTGAAAATTCGTTAGAGTCCCGAGTGCCCATACGAAACCAAACTTTTTTATTATTCAGGATTTCAGTCTAGGATTTCGGATTTACATGTTTCAACGTATTTTAGAGTGTTTAGGACAATCTTAAAAATTTGTAAAACTTTAACAATTTTTACTGAAAATTGCGAGTTGACTGATAGAATATTTCTAAGTCAGGAATGACTATAGGTAAAATTTAAGTTTTCTTTATTTCTACCTAAGGTCTTGGCTTTTCGCGTTTCAGAGTGTATTAAAGCGATCTAGCTATTAATTGTAAAATTGATTTCTTAAAAGATAGTCATTTTTATGCTGGGTGTTTGAAAATTCGTTAGAGTCCCGAGTGCCCATACGAAACCAAACTTTTTATTATTCAATATTTCAGTCTGGGATTTCGGATTTACATGTTTCAGCGTATTTTAGAGTGTTTAAACTTATCTTAAAAATTTGAGAAACTTTAACAATTTTAACTAAAATTTGTGAGTTGACTGATAGAATATTTCCAAGTCAGGAGTGACTTGACGTGAGTGAATCTTACTATTTTTATTACTCATTTTTTATATAAATTAATTAACTATATATATATTTTTTTGGGGGGGGGGGCTCAGGAAAGACGATTTGTAAGGGGCCGGCACTCCACCACTATACAACTGCAACGGACTTTGACGGTGACAGATTATTATTGGACAGCTACAGACGTATTCAATGTGACGAATTTGACAACCATGACTGTTTACATAGCTTCCTCGACGATGAACAGAACTCACGGGCACTGACATTTATTCACTTTAACATACGTAGCTATTACAAAAATATAGACAGTTTGTTGGTGACTTTAGAGAGCGTAAATATAAAATTTGACTGTATCGTATTGACTGAAGCATGGGTTGACGAGGATAAAGCATTAATCTCACTTGACGAGTACGACATTTTTGTAACTGATAATAACTGGAACAGAAACGACGGGGTTATAGTTTACTGCAAATCTGAACTTTGTGCTACTTCACAACAGATTAACATCGGCGAATCTACTGGACTGCAACTGGACTTTCACGTTGACAATAGCCATTATTCTCTTCTTGCATTATATAGAAGTCCTTCAATGAATTTAGAGTTATTTTTATCCGACCTAGAAATTTTTTACAGTAATATTTTGAGAAGAAATACTCATGTTTTTATAGGCGATATCACATTGACACGTTAACCAGTAACAATAAGAAAGAAAAAGACGAGTACTTAGATATTATGTATGGTGCTGGTTTTGTGGAATGTATACATAAGCCCACGAGGGTCTCCGACCATTCGTTGTCTTGCATCGACCATATTTTTATTTATCATAATGACGTAAACCAGATACACTCTGCCGTTTTCCAAACAAATATCACAGACCACTTCGCCGTTGTTGCTACAATCAGACGACCGTTCACTGACGTTCCACCTGACTTTAACGATAACCCGACTGAAACGTACTTGGACATGAGGACTATGGGAAGACTACTCGAGGATGAAAAATGGGAGGATGTTCTGGCTCTGTATGACGTTAACGAAAGTTGTAGTATTTTTTTTTTAACACAATTGAAAAATTAAAAACATTAGCTTCAAAATGCAAATTACCTAACACACGACATAAAAAACTCAAGCCTTGGATTTCAACAGAAATTATTAAAGGAATTCGAATTAGAGATAAATTAAGTAAGCGTCTAAAAAAACACCCTCTTGATGAGAATCTGAAACTCATTTTTCAAAATTTAAGAAACAGATTGTCTAACGATATAAAAAGGGCTAAAATTAATTACTACAAACAAAAAATTATTGAGTCACATGCCAATCCTAAAAAGTTTTGGAAAGTTATCAATGAAGTAAGTGGGGTAAAAAATAAAAAAAATTATTTTCCTTTAAAATTATTTGATGACAGAGGTGATGGTGGGAAGTCGGTCGCTGATTCTTTCAACTCCTACTTTTCACATGTTGGGGTAAACTTAGCTAACCAGCTGCCGTTGTCCAATGGCCCGCCATTGGTTGACGATTCGGCGTACAGGGTAGATCACGAGTTCCGGCTGGAGCCGGTTTCCGATGACCAGGTGCGGAGATGCATCCGAGAGATGCGTGGTGGTTCTGCTCCCGGATGTGATGGTTTCACAGCAAAATTACTAAAAGAAAACGAACAGTTTTTCATTATTCCTTTGAAACACCTTATTAATCTCAGTTTTTCTACGGGTACATTTCCAGAAGTTTTCAAAACTGCTAAAGTCATACCGTTGTACAAATCTGGCGTTAAGAATGATAAGAATAACTATAGGCCTATCTCATTATTAAGTGTTTTTTCTAAAATTATTGAGAAATGTGTCAAGTTGCAACTTCAATCCTACTTAGAAAATCACTTTATTTTATCGGAGGAACAGTTTGGTTTTCGTAAGAGGAAAAATACGTCGGATGCACTTTTTTCATTAAATAAACTTATAATTGATTCTTTGAATAAAAATGAAAAAGTCCTTTTAGTTTTTATAGATCTTGCCAAAGCATTTGATTCTATCGACAGAAATCAACTCATTTCTAAATTAGATAATATAGGCGTGAGGGGTGTTGCTCTTGATTGGTTTGTTAGTTATTTTAGTGGTCGAAAGCAAGTAGTTTCAATTAATAAAATAAGTAGTGATTCGATTCATATAGATTATGGGGTTGTTCAAGGCAGTACGCTTGGTCCTCTATTGTTCTTAATATATATAAATAATTTGACCAAGCTCGCAATCACAGGAAATTTCTTTCTATTTGCTGATGATACGGCGATAGTATTCAAAGGGCCTTCATGGGAAGAGGTATTTCGTAATGCGATTCATGATATGTATTTAGTAAAAAGATGGTTTGATCAAAATGTATTATCTATGAATATTTCCAAAACTAAGTGTATGCCAATCGCGCTGCGTCCGGTGAGTGAGCCACCCGCTGAACTCTCACTTGTACTTCATACTTGTGGGGATTGTACGAGTGGGGGGTGTGGGTGCCAGGTTGTCGATAGAGTTGACCAGTATAAGTATTTGGGAGTAGTTATGGACTCTAGGTTAAGGTGGGATAAACACGTTGCTCAGTTAAAAACTAAACTTAGAAAATTGATTTATGTATTCTTTCAACTTAATCAAATTTTGACTTTGAATGAAATAAAAGTAGTTTATTATTCTTACGCTCAGTCAGTTTTACAGTATGGTATTGTAGTATGGGGTGGGCCAAATAAAAGTGTTCTTGATTCCCTTTATGTAGTTCAAAAATTGTTAATAAAAGTGTGTCTAAAAAAGCCAAAGCAGTATCCGACAGAAGCTCTTTTTAGAGAGGCCGAGTTATTTTCAGTGAGACAATTATTTATTAAAGCTTTGCTGGTCTTCTCCTACACTTACAGCGACCTGGTAGTTGCTCCCTTGACTCATCCCTACAGAACTAGAAATGCAGTTCATGTTGGTCTGCAGGTTCCAAGAGTTTTTAAATCTATCAACCTTACAAATTCTTTTTACATTGCGAACTTTTTATATAGAAACATTCCGCAAGAGATAAGGGACCTGCAGGTTTCACAGGCTGCGTACAAAAGAATCATTTCCGCTTGGTTGTTGGGGATCGGTCCAGCTGGGGCAGATGCTCTCATATCCTCTGAATATATTTACAGATGACTTATTCAAGCAATACTTACTTAATTATCACTGTGATTCACTGCTACAGATTACTGCCTAACAAAAGGATCCCTTCATCGTCGTCTTTCTTTCTTCTTTTATTTTGTTTATATATTTTTTTTCTTCTGTTTAATTCATAATTACTTTACCTTTTTCATGTCACATTTTGCTGAAATATATATTTAAGGCTGATCCAGTATTCTACAGATATTTTTATTCTCTTTTTATAAAATGTTAATTTCATACGATAAGAACCGTTCCACGCACAGGTCTCTGACCCATGTGGAACTATTTTATAATTATTATATGTTTGTATATATGTTATTACTTCAATAAAGAGATTTTTTGATTTGATTTGATTTGATTTGACTATAGGTAAAATTTAAGTTTCCGTTATTTCAACCTAAGGTCTTGGCTTTTCGCGTTTTAGAGTGTATTAAAGCGATCTAGCTATTAATTGTAAAATTGATTTCTTAAAAGATAGTCATTTTTATGCTGGGTGTTTGAAAATTCGTTAGTCTCAAGTGCCCATACGAAACCAAACTTTTTTATTATTCAGTATTTCAGTCTGGGATTTCAGATTTACATGTTTCTACGAATTTTAGAGTGTTTAAGACAATCTTAAAAATTTGTAAAACTTTAACAATTTTTACTAAAATTTGTTAGTTGTCTGATAGAATATTTCTAAGTCAGGAGTGACTATAGGTAAAATTTAAGTTTTCGTGATTTCCTCCTAAGATCTTGGCTTTTCTTGTTTCAGAGTGTATTAAAGCGATCTAGCTATTAATTGTAAAATTGATTTCTTAAAAGATAGTCATTTTTATGCTGGGTGTTTGAAAATTCGTTAGTCTCAAGTGCCCATACGAAACCAAACTTTTTTATTATTCAGTATTTCAGTCTGGGATTTCGGATTTACATGTTTCAGCGTATTTTAGAGTGTTTAAACTTATCTTAAAAATTTGAGAAACTTTAACAATTTTAACTAAAATTTGTGAGTTGACTGATAGAATATTTCCAAGTCAGGAGTGACTATAGGTAAAATTTAAGTTTCCGTTATTTCAACCTAAGGTCTTGGCTTTTCGCGTTTTAGAGTGTATTAAAGCGATCTAGCTATTAATTGTAAAATTGATTTCTTAAAAGATAGTCATTTTTATGCTGGGTGTTTGAAAATTCGTTAGTCTCAAGTGCCCATACGAAACCAAACTTTTTTATTATTCAGTATTTCAGTCTGGGATTTCAGATTTACATGTTTCAACGAATTTTAGAGTGTTTAAGACAATCTTAAAAATTTGTAAAACTTTAACAATTTTTACTAAAATTTGTTAGTTGTCTGATAGAATATATCTAAGTCAGGAGTGACTATAGGTAAAATTTAAGTTTTCGTGATTTCCTCCTAAGATCTTGGCTTTTCGCGTTTCAGAGTGTATTAAAGCGATCTAGCTATTAATTGTAAAATTGATTTCTTAAAAGATAGTCATTTTTATGCTGGGTGTTTGAAAATTCGTTAGAGTCCCGAGTGCCCATACGAAACCAAACTTTTTTATTATTCAGTATTTCAGTCTAGGATTTTGGATTTACATGTTTCAACGTATTGTAGAGTGTTTAGGACAATCTTAAAAATTTGTAAAACTTTAACAATTTTTACTGAAATTTGCGAGTTGACTGATAGAATATTTCTAAGTCAGGAATGACTATAGGTAAAATTTAAGTTTTCTTTATTTCTACCTAAGGTCTTGGCTTTTCGCGTTTCAGAGTGTATTAAAGCGATTCAGCTATTAATTGTAAAATTAATTTCTTAAAAGATAGGTAGTCATTCTTATGCTGGGTGTTGGAAAATTTGTTAGAGTCCCGAGTGCCCATTTGAAACCAAACTTTTTTATTATTCAATATTTCAGTCTGGGATTTCGGATTTACATGTTTCAGCGTATTTTAGAGTGTTTAAACTTATCTTAAAAATTTGAGAAACTTTAACAATTTTAACTAAAATTTGTGAGTTGACTGATAGAATATTTCCAAGTCAGGAGTGACTATAGGTAAAATTTAAGTTTTCGTTATTTCAACCTAAGGTCTTGGCTTTTCGCGTTTTAGAGTGTATTAAAGCGATCTAGCTATTAATTGTAAAATTGATTTCTTAAAAGATAGTCATTTTTATGCTGGGTGTTTGAAAATTCGTTAGTCTCAAGTGCCCATACGAAACCAAACTTTTTTATTATTCAGTATTTCAGTCTAAGATTTCAGATTTACATGTTTCAACGAATTTTAGAGTGTTTAAGACAATCTTAAAAATTTGTAAAACTTTAACAATTTTTACTAAAATTTGTTAGTTGTCTGATAGAACATTTCTAAGTCAGGAGTGACTATAGGTAAAATTTAAGTTTTCGTGATTTCCTCCTAAGATCTTGGCTTTTCGCGTTTCAGAGTGTATTAAAGCGATCTAGTTATTAATTGTAAAATTGATTTCTTAAAAGATAGTCATTTTTATGCTTGGTGTTGGAAAATTCGTTAGAGTCCCGAGTGCCCATACGAAACCAAACTTTTTTATTATTTAATATTTCAGTCTGGGATTTCGGATTTACATGTTTCAGCGTATTTTAGAGTGTTTAAGCTTATCTTATAAATTTGGGAAACTAACAATTTTTACTAAAATTTGTTAGTTGTCTGATAGAATATTTCTAAGTCAAGAGTGACTATAGGTAAAATTTAAGTTTCCGTTATTTCAACCTAAGGTCTTGGATTTCCACGTTTCAGAGTGTATTAAAGCGATTCAGCTATTAATTGTAAAATTGATTTCTTAAAAGATAGTCATTTTATGCTGGGTGTTTGAAAATTCGTTAGAGTCCCGAGTTCCCATACGAAACCAAACTTTTTTATTATTCGATATTTCAGTCTGTGGTTTCGGATTTACATGTTTCAGCGTATTTTAGAGTGTTTAAGACAATCTTAAAAATTTGAGAATTTTTAACATTTTATACTAATAATTGCGAGTTGACTGATATAATATTTTTCTAATTCAGGAGTGACTATAGGTAAAATTTAATTTTTTGTTATTTTAACCTAAGGTCTTAGCTTTGTGCGTTTAAGAGTGTATTAAAGCGATTTAACTATTATTTGTAAAATTGGTTTTTGAAAGATAACTACTTTTATACCAAAGTTTTTTTTATAATAGTAAATATGGGTCTTAAAACCAGTGTTTACTGTATTTTTAGCTTCAAACATCTTTTATTACATAAATTAATCCCCGCGGCTTATAATAATATTAGATGTACACCTCTTAGCGTTACCCAGAAAACACCACGGGGAGGTGGGTGTACGTCGTTTTCCACACATTCACACACACACACACACACACACACACACACACACACACACACACACACACACACACACACACACACACACACACACACACACACACACACACACACACACACACACACACGCACACACACACATAACACACATGGTTTACGGGTCTTTTAGTCAACCGCGCCAGTGACCTTCACTCACCCCAGACTTTTCAAAGGAGTAGCTAAAGTAATAGCTTTAACTTCTCAATTTAATAAGTTCCACATTCACACATACATTCAAACGGTTTATTCACTAAGAACAATTTTTACAATATTTACAAAATTATGAGGGGTCAATATGTTATTTACTGAAGATTCATAATGCATACCATAACTATGCATAACCTCCTTAGCTTTATTTAAGATATTTATACTGTTTGGCACAGGATATCTTGAAAAACTTGGTACAAAACCATCTTTCTTAGCTCTCTTCAGCGCTCTTTTATATCGTCTTCTTTCTGTACGAATGCACTTATACTCCATTACTCCATACTTTTCATAGTATGTGTCTTTTTCCAATACACAAAAGATATGTTTTAAATCCATATCATCAGGTATAACAGCAACTTTAGGTATTTGATCAATTAACGTTTCAAGTAGTTTTTGATTATTTACCAACTCTTTATGTAAAGAATGAGTCAACTCAAGGTTTTCTTTTTTAATTCTATACTCTCCATACTTGCGAATTGATGGCAGGATTTCTTCGAACACCCAATCTTGAAAGCGTTTAGCTAATCTCATCTTAGACGATAAAATTAAGGAATATAAACCTGGTTCATTGATGAATATGGTACTTTTTTGAAAGTTAGAGGGTATCACTGAACTAGCTCCATCTATATCCTTACATAACTTTTTATATTTTTCTTTAACTAGATCATTTATTGCTTTCCGTGGTCTTTTGTATTCTAGAATCTCTGATATATCATTAGCCTTAAACCATGGATTGTTTTCACGATCAAATAAGACAGCTACAGGTTTATTATCAAACATGTAACACTGCAGTGCAGACATGCTAAAGTAATTTGTTATCTATTTAATTTAAATATTAATTGAATATTAAAAATATCATACACCTTCTAAATATCCGAAAAAACCGGAGTTGTGAAAAAGATGTTCACTCAGCAAAAGTTCGCCCAATAATGAAAGACATGGTTAAACGAGCTGCTTTTATACCCAACGGAGAATGGAGAAAAACCTTCTGCGCATGCGCAGTAGAGGAATACTAAAGGGCATACACAATTGTACATTACATTTGAACTTTTTCTTGTAAAAAAAACAAAATATATATATCAGAATTATATACTAACACAATATGCTTTATAATTTACAAACTTATTTTAAAAAACATATTACATATTAAAAAAAAACACTTTTAAATAGGACATTAATTGTAGCATCTAAACGATGCTACCTTTTCTGCCAAAAGAGGGGTTCCTTTATCACCTTTAAGGTTAAAACTAATGTTTGGTTAAGAATTTATACACGCAAACACACATACACACGCATATATATACATATGTGCTAGTTCTAACTAAATAAAACGGCACATAAAATAGTTGCTTAAAAAACTTGTAGATATATTTTACAAGATGGCACCTTTAGGTAGCAACATTTATATGGGTTAAGCCCAATTTTAACTTCTAAGTCACCTTTAAGGTGAAAACTAGTTTGTTAAGAATTTACATACATAAAATATATCTGGTAATTTGACCTAAAATCTATTTTTTAAAGTGTTTTTTAAATTCCTGAAGCAAAACTTTATGTATAAAAAATAGTACATCAAGAGTAGCACCAAAATGGTGCTACCTTAAAATAGCAACATCTATGTGGGTTAAGGCGAAATGGAAGTTACAAAATAACCTTTAAGGTTTTTTAGTTAAGGTTTTATTAGGAATTTACATATATAAACATATTGGGTTGTTTGACCTTAAAAAAAAATACTTAAACATGTTTAAAAACCTAAATCAAAATTTTATTTATAAAATTAGTACATCAAAGGTAGCATAAAAACGGGACTACCTTTAAGTAGCAACATTTTTTATGGGTTAAGCCCATTTAGAAGTTTTCAATTTAGCCTTAAAGGTGAAAACCGCAATTGTGTTTAATATATATATATATATATATATATATATATATATATATATATATATATATATATATATATAAACATATCTGGTAGATTGATACAAACACAGTATAAATGCTTATAATGTTGTTTGAAACTTAAAGTAAGATTTTATGTATAAAAAATACTACTTCAAAGGTAGCACCAAAACGGTGCTACCTTTAAATAGAGACTTTTCAACCTAAATAGAAGTTCAATAATCACCCAAAAATCGCTCTAAAGCTCTAAAGCACTTTAATAAACTCTAAAGCCCGAAAGTCAAAACCTTAGGTTAAAATAATGAAAACTTTAACTTTACCTATAGTTACTCCTGACTTGGAAAAATATTCTATCAGTCAACTTGCAAATTTTAGTAGAAATTGTTAAAGTTTCTCAAGTTTTTAAGATAAGCTTAAACACTCTAAAATACGCTGAAACATGTAAATCCGAAATAGCAGACTGAAATATTGAATAATAAAAAAGTTTGGTTTCGTATGGGCGTTCGGGACTCTAACGAAGTTTCCAACACCCAGCATAAAAATGACTATCTTTTAAGAAATCAATTTTACAATTAATAGCTAGATCGCTTTAATACACTCTGAAACGCGAAAAGCCAAGATCTTAGGTTGAAATAACGAAAACTTAAATTTAACCTATAGTCACTCTTGACTTACAAATATTCTATCAGTCAACTAACAAATTTTAATAAAAATTGTTAAAATTTTACAAATTTTTAAGATTGTCTTAAACACTCTAAAATACGCTGAAACATGTAAATCCGAAATCCCAGACTGAAATATTAAATAATAAAAAAGTTTGGTTTCGTATGGGCACTCGGGACTAACGAATTTTCCAACACCCAGCATAAAAATAACTATCTTTTAAGAAATCAATTTTACAATTAATAGCTAGATCGCTTTAATACACTCTGAAACGCGAAAAGCCAAGATCTTAGGTTGAAATAACGAAAACTTAAATTTTACCTATAGTCACTCTTGACTTAGAAATATTCTGTCAACTCGCAAATTTTAGTTAAAATTGTTAAAGTTTCCCAAATTTATAAGATAAGCTTAAACACTCTAAAATACGCTGAAACATGTAAATCCGAAATCCCAGACTGAAATATTAAATAATAAAAAAGTTTGGTTTCGTATGGGCACTCGGGACTAACGAATTTTCCTACACCCAGCATAAAAATGACTATCTTTTAAGAAATCAATTTTACAATTAATAACTAGATCGCTTTAATACACTCTGAAACGCGAAAAGCCAAGACCTTAGGTAGAAATAACGAAAACTTAAATTTTACCTATAGTCATTCCTGACTTAGAAATATTCTATCAGTCAACTCGCAAATTTCAGTAAAAATTGTTAAAGTTTTACAAATTTTTAAGATTGTCTTAAACACTCTGAAATACGCTAAAACATGTAAATCCGAAATCCCAGACTGAAATACTGAATAATAAAAAAGTTTGGTTTCGTATGGGCACTTGAGACTAACGAATTTTCCAACACCCAGCATAAAAATGACTCTTTTGTAAAATCGATTTTGTGAAAACAAGTTAAATCGCTTTAATACACTCTGAAACGTGAAAATCCAAGACCTTAGGTTAAAATAATGAAAACTTAAATTTTACCTATAGTCTCTCTTTACTTAGAGAAATATTCTATCAGTCAACTCGCAAATTTTAGTGGAAATTGTTAGTTTTTCAAATTTTTAAGATAAGCTTAAACACTCTAAAATACGCTGAAACATGTAAATCCGAAATCCCAGACTGAAATAATGAATAATAAAAAAGTTTGGTTTCGTATGGGCACTCGGGACTCTAACGAATTTTCCTACACCCAGCATAAAAATGACTATCTTTTAAGAAATCAATTTTACAATTAATAGCTAGATCGCTTTAATACACTCTGAAACGCGAAAAGCCAAGACCTTAGGTTGAAATAACGAAAACTTAAATTTTACCTATAGTCACTCCTGACTTGGAAATATTCTATCAGTCAACTCGCAAATTTCAGTAAAAATTGTTAAAGTTTTACAAATTTTTAAGATAGCCTTAAACACTCTGAAATACGCTGAAACATGTAAATCCGAAATCCCAGACTGAAATACTGAATAATAAAAAAGTTTGGTTTCGTATGGGCACTCGGGACTCGAATTTTCCTACACCCAGCATAAAAATGACTATCTTTTAAGAAATCAATTTTACAATTAATAGCTAGATCGCTTTAATACACTCTGAAACGCGAAAAGCCAAGACCTTAGGTAGAAATAACGAAAACTTAAATTTTACCTATAGTCATTCCTGACTTAAAAATATTCTATCAGTCAACTCGCAAATTTTAGTGAAAAATTATTAAAGTTTCTCAAGTTTTTAAGATAAGCTTAAACACTCTAAAATACGCTGAAACATGTAAATCCGATATCCCAGACTGAAATATTGAATAATAAAAAAGTTTGGTTTCGTATGGGCACTCGGGACTAACGAATTTTCCTACACCCAGCATAAAAATGACTATCTTTTAAGAAATCAATTTTACAATTAATAACTAGATCGCTTTAATACACTCTGAAACGCGAAAAGCCAAGACCTTAGGTTGAAATAACGAAAACTTAAATTTTACCTATAGTCACTCCTGACTTGGAAATATTCTATCAGTCAACTCGCAAATTTCAGTAAAAATTGTTAAAGTTTTACAAATTTTTAAGGTAGTCTTAAACACTCTGAAATACGCTAAAACATGTAAATCCGAAATCCTAGACTGAAATACTGAATAATAAAAAGTTTGGTTTCGTATGGACACTCGGGATTCTGACGAATTTTCCAACACCCAGCATAAATATGACTATCTTTTAAGAAATCAATTTTACAATTAATAGCTAGATCGCTTTAATACACTCTGAAACGCGAAAAGCCAAGACCTTAGGTTAAAATAACGAAAACTTAAATTTTACCTATAGTCTCTCTTTACTTAGAGAAATATTCTATCAGTCAACTCGCAAATTTTAGTGAAAAATTATTAAAGTTTCTCAAGTTTTTAAGATAAGCTTAAACACTCTAAAATACGCTGAAACATGTAAATCCGATATCCCAGACTGAAATATTGAATAATAAAAAAGTTTGGTTTCGTATGGGCACTCGGGACTAACGAATTTTCCTACACCCAGCATAAAAATGACTATCTTTTAAGAAATCAATTTTACAATTAATAGCTAGATCGCTTTAATACACTCTGAAATGCGAAAAGCCAAGACCTTAGGTAGTAATAACGAAAACTTAAATCTTACCTATAGTCATTCCTGACTTAAAAATATTCTATCAGTCAACTCGCAAATTTCAGTAAAAATTGTTAAAGTTTTACAAATTTTTAAGGTAGTCTTAAACACTCTGAAATACGCTAAAACATGTAAATCCGAAATCCTAGACTGAAATACTGAATAATAAAAAGTTTGGTTTCGTATGGACACTCGGGATTCTGACGAATTTTCCAACACCCAGCATAAAAATGACTCTTTTGTAAAATCGATTTTGTGAAAACAAGTTAAATCGCTTTAATACACTCTGAAACGTGAAAATCCAAGACCTTAGGTTAAAATAACGAAAACTTAAATTTTACCTATAGTCTCTCTTTACTTAGAGAAATATTCTATCAGTCAACTCGCAAATTTTAGTGGAAATTGTTAGTTTTTCAAATTTTTAAGATAAGCTTAAACACTCTAAAATACGCTGAAACATGTAAATCCGAAATCCCAGACTGAAATACTGAATAATAAAAAAGTTTGGTTTCGTATGGGCACTCGGGACTAACGAATTTTCCTACACCCAGCATAAAAATGACTATCTTTTAAGAAATCAATTTTACAATTAATAGCTAGATCGCTTTAATACACTCTGAAATGCGAAAAGCCAAGACCTTAGGTAGAAATAACGAAAACTTAAATTTTACCTATAGTCATTCCTGACTTAAAAATATTCTATCAGTCAACTCGCAAATTTCAGTAAAAATTGTTAAAGTTTTACAAATTTTTAAGGTAGTCTTAAACACTCTGAAATACGCTAAAACATGTAAATCCGAAATCCTAGACTGAAATACTGAATAATAAAAAGTTTGGTTTCGTATGGACACTCGGGATTCTGACGAATTTTCCAACACCCAGCATAAATATGACTATCTTTTAAGAAATCAATTTTACAATTAATAGCTAGATCGCTTTAATACACTCTGAAACGCGAAAAGCCAAGACCTTAGGTTAAAATAACGAAAACTTAAATTTTACCTATAGTCTCTCTTTACTTAGAGAAATATTCTATCAGTCAACTCGCAAATTTTAGTGAAAAATTATTAAAGTTTCTCAAGTTTTTAAGATAAGCTTAAACACTCTAAAATACGCTGAAACATGTAAATCCGATATCCCAGACTGAAATATTGAATAATAAAAAAGTTTGGTTTCGTATGGGCACTCGGAACTCTAACAAATCTTCCAACACCCAGCATAAAATGACTATCTTTTAAGAAATCAATTTTTTAATTAATAGCTAAATCGCTTTAATACACTCTGAAATGTGAAAATCCAAGACCGTTGTTGAAATAACGAAAAACTAAATTTTACGTATAGTCACAATTGTTAAAGTCCCCAAGGTCATCGCAATTCCCCCCACCACTTTCTTTATACCTAAGGCACACCTAGCCGTACGGTCAGTCGCTCTGCGACGGTCATGGGGTGCGCATTGGTGTTGGCACTCTGCTGTAAGGTTTAAGTTAAAACTTAGGATTTATCATGTACAATAATAAAAAAGTAGCAAATTATAACATTTTAGCCAGTTCAATGTTACCACACTTACACTTATTTGGCAAAAACATAAAACTGTTGTACCATGAGTAAATTTTTCTAAGTGTTTGTTCAAACCTGGGGGTACTTCTGTTGAGATGGAAACTTTAACTCTGATCGTACCAAGAGTAAATATTTCTAAGTGTTTGCTTAAACCTTTAGGTAGTTCAACGCGCCGGGACGGACTGCGAGCCGGCTGTGAGCGGGCCGCCTTATATTCCCACCAGCCAAGTGGAGGGGGGGGGTTCACTTCTCATCTGGAGCTAAAAAGTTTTGGTCAAGGTCATGAAAAATAAAAATTTAAAAAGTCGGGGGGGGGGGGGGGTTCACTTCTCGTCCGGAGCAAAAAAGTTTTGGTCAAGGTCATGAAAAATAAAAATTAAAAAAGTCGGGGGGGGGGGAGTTCTCACTTCTCGTCCGGAGCAAAAAAGTTTTAGTCAAGGTCACGAAAAATAAAAATTAAAAAAGTCGGGGGGGGGGAGTTCTCACTTCTCGTCCGGAGCAAAAAAGTTTAGGTCAAGGTCAAGAAAAATAAAAATTAAAAATGTCGTGTGGGGGGGGGGTTCACTTCTCATCTGGAGCTAAAAAGTTTTGGTCAAGGTCATGAAAAATAAAAATTAAAAAAAGTCAGGGGGGGGGTTCACTTCTCATCCGGAGCAAAAAAGTTTTTTTCAAGGTCACGAAAAATAAAAATTAAAAAAGTCGGGGGGGGTTTCACTTTTCTGTTGGCAATACCCCCACTACAATCGAGTCCCTAGGCTGCGCAGCGACGCTCCGTCAGTATTTCCACAACTCGCGTGCAGTGCACATCGCTGTTCTCCATCTCTATTAATGTAAGTTACAAGTTTTAGCCTCAAGGTCACCACACTTTAACTCTGAGACTACATCGACTTATCCTATTTTCTATGTTTTGTGTCAAGGGCACTGGACTTAGAAATATTTTCGTGGGGGGGGGGTTCACTTCCCGTCTTGAGCCTAAAATGTTTGGTCAAGGTCATGAAAATAAAAAAATTAAAAAAATAGGGGTTTGGATAGATATTTGGAACAATCCTAAGCACAGTCAAACTAATAAACATGTGCATTTAAGGTAGCACCAAAACGGTGCTACCACACTTTGGCTATATCTCGTCGAAATTCACTCCAAGTCCTCAAGGTCACGAGGACTCTGAAGAGTAGTCTCTCTACTCTTTGACTTTTTTAAAAAAAAAAAACTCCGTTGAATGACCTTGAGATTTCCCCCACCACTTCCCATATGCCTAGAATACGTGAGGTCTGGCAGTCAGTCGCTCACCGACTGTCGTAGGGTGCACATCTGTATCGTGCACTCTGCTGTGCGGTTTTGAATTAAAGTTTTGATTTTAACCAGTTCAAGGTCACCACACTTAAACTATGGCAAAAACATCAAATTGTTGTACAAAGAGTAACTTTTTCTAAGTGTTGGCTCAAACCTGGAGGTACTTCGGATAAATCTTTGAAACAGCCTCAAGGTCATCACACTTTAACTCCAACTAATAAACATGTACAATTAAGGTAGCACCAAAACGGTGCTCCCTTGCTTGAGATTTAAAAGTATCCCAAGGTCATCACAATTTCCCCCACCACTTATCATATAACTAGAGTGCTCGGGCCTGACAGTCAGTCGCTCGGTGTCTGTCGTAGGGTGCGCATCGCGGTTGCTACTCCAATTCCTGACGATTTGGGGTAGTTCAAGGTCACCACACTTAAACTCTGGCAAATACACATCAAACGGTTCAACTAGGAGTAAATTTTTCTACGTGTTGACTCAAATCTGAAGATTCTTTAGATACATCTTTAAAGACAATCCTAAGTCCCAAGTTTAGAGTCAACCTCAAGGTCACCACACTTTAACTCTGGAACACCATAATATTGTCATACCAAGGAAACTTTAACTCTTATGCTCAAGGTCACTGACTCTGGGACGGTATCGACTTGTAGTATTTCTGTGTTTTGGCTCAAGGTCATATCACTTTAACTCTGGGACGATATCGACTTGTAGTATTTCAGTATTTTAACTCAAGATCACCACACTTTAACTCTGGAACAACATAATATTGTCATACCAAGAAAACTTTAACGGTTATGCTCAAGGTCACCACACTTTAACTCTGTTGAGGTAAACACTACCTCTTATTGTACCAAGAGTCAATATTTATATGTTTTAGTTCAAGGTCATCACACTTTAACGTGTACATTTAAGGTAGCACCAAAACGGTGCTACCAAGCTTGACATTTTCAAGTTTCCCAAGGTCGTCACAATTTCCCCCACCACTTCCCATATACCTAGAGTGCGCGGGGCCGGACAGTCAGTCGCTCGGTGTCTGTCGTAGGGTGCGCATCGCGGTTGCAGTAATGGTCGAATGGGGGCTTTTGGGTCAGTTCAAGGTCACCCGAGCGGTGTCACATGACGGTTTAGGCAGAGTAACGTTGCAAACTTCAAATTTCCTCGGCACTTTTGCTGTTTCTCATCGCAAATTCGCTCCAAGTCGTCAAGGTAATGGTAACTGTGACTGAAACTCGGAGCGTAGTGCGAGAAACAGTAAAAGTGCCTAAAAAATTTTAGGTTTAAGCGTGACCTTGACCTTTGTGACATCGATGACGTCATCTTGGTGACGTAAGGGGTGATGACGTCATCAGCACGTCATTTCTGTGACGTCATGGGTGTGACGTCATGGAAGTGACGTCATTGGGGATGACGTCATCGATGATGCAATCGATGACGTCATCAATGAGGTCATTGACCTCGATGACGTCATCGATGACGTCATCGCTCGGGTGACCTTGAACTGTTCCAAAAGCCCCCATTCCCCACTACTATTGATGAATTGACAGTTGACAATGATAAGTTAAATCATGGAAAACATGGTGAATTACTACCAAATACGATAAGATGTCTAATAACTGGTCCTTCAAATTGTGGAAAAACTAATGTTGTTTTTAACCTTATAACTAATCCTAAAGGATTGCGTTTTAATAATATATACATTTTTTCAAAATCATTGCAATAACCAAAATATCAATTATTGGATAAAGTACTTGCAAGTGTACCTGAAGTAAATTTTTACAAGTTCAATGCCAGTGAAACAATTATGCAACCAAATGAAGCAAAACCATTTTCTATTTTTATATTTGACGATGTTTCTTGTGAAAATCATGACACAATAAGGAATTATTTTGCTATGGGAAGACATCATAATATTGATAGCATTTATATTGGTCAAACATACAGTAAAATTCCAAAACAACTTATAAGAGACAATGCAAATATGTTGATCATCTTCAAGCAAGATGAAACTAATTTAAAGCATATATATAATGATCATGTAAATGCGGATATGCCATTTGAAAAATTTAAAGAGATGTGTGGCAAAGCATGGAATGAGAAATATAGCTTTCTCGTTATTATGAAGGAAGAAGATATTAAAAATGGTAGATATCGTATAGGGTTGGATAAATTTGTATTTATGCGTTGAACTACCGATGCTACATCTAGTTACACGTTGAACTTCACAGTGTAAACATGGTGAATCAAGAAAAACTATTGAAAGAAATAAAATCACTCAGTGATTCTATTAGGATGAAGAATCGTGCATTGAGGATGGGTTTAAGTGAAAGAGAAGAATTTCTAGAGACTACATTTAAACCTATTACGGAACCTTTAAAACAGATATCAGAAACTATTGGTAAACCTCGTTATGAAGGAGATGTTTTACTACCAGTTTCTAAACAAGAAGTACAAGCATTAAAAAAAGAAGAAGATGATGATTCATATACAAGTGCTAGTGAGCAAGAAGAAACAAAAGAAGAAGAAGAACCAATTGTTGAAAAGGAAGAAGAACAGCCAATACCTGAAGCTGAACAATCTATTCCAAATTTAACTCAATTGAGTAGCGATATATTACAACATGGGCCTCTTGGAAGAAAATATATAATGAAAATGCTACATGACATGAAATCAAACCCAAATTTGAGTAGATCACACGTATACGGAGCAAGAATTGATGGGAATGAATTGAAGATTGGCGATTCAAAGCTTGAAATAACACAAGACGATTACATCATTATTGGTGAGCATAGATATAAAGGAACAAAAGGATTATATGAATTAATTTTTAAAAACATACCACTAAGATATTCATCCAAAGATTTAAGTGTTTTTAAGGAGATTCTACAAAATACTAACGCTCATAAAAGAAACTACTTAAAGGATGGAATGATTAATCGTTCACGTGCAACAAAATATAACATCGTTATAAAAAAGTTGTTTCCTCCACGAAAATTGCCAACATTACGTACTGCACCAGCGGTGAGACAACCACTGAAAAGAAAATCTTTATCACTTATGGATTTATCACTTCTTGAACAACATGGTAAAAAGAGTAAAGGAGATACTTCAACATCTGGTAAAGGATTGATGAAAAATCTATACAATACAAATGTGATTTACTACAACGACATTAATAAATTGGTTGATAGAATGAGACTATTGCATGAAGCCATGGAAGCTGGTCATACAGGTTTAAATAATGAATGGGTAGCTCTGATTGACGAACTCAGGAATCGCGGCATAATTGTATAATTGTCCGCGGATATATAAGAGTTGCAGGTGTATAATGTGTCAGTTCTAACATGAGCGTCGACAAGTTCGGACGATACTCCGCGTTAGGAGTGCAAGTTGGAGAAAACAGAAAAAGAAGTGGATTACCACAAACACCCGAAGGTGACTATAACATAAATAATAAACGTTTAAAGTTTGTTAGAGATCCAGAAGAAGATGGAGATGCAACAAATTTAAAAACAGTGAAGGAGGAAACATCTACAAGTTTAAAACTTGACAACAACCAACTGTATGATGCAAAATCTCACAAGGTTATTAATGTTGCAAAACCAGTCAACAATGGAGATGTTGTTAATAAAGGCTATTTGCTATCTGCGATGGATTACGCTTTACTGTTGCAAAAGACTAAAAGTGGAAAAATGTACAATGCTTTAAATTATAAAATAACTAATGTGGCAGATCCAACTGATGATACAGATACAATCAATAAGCGTTATTTGCACTCTGTAATACCAGAAAAGAAAAAGGATGGATTTTCTTTTTATAAATATACTATAAACGATATTGGATATCCTAAAGAAGAAAGTGATGGTGTTAATATAAAATATATTAAAGATAATTGTATTTTATATAATGATGCTGTTATTGATTGTCATGGAAAAGGGTTGTCCAATCTGAAAGATGGTTCAACTCCATCGGATGCTGCTACCGTGAGACAAATGAATGAAAGCTTGAAGAAAGGAACATCCGCTTTTGTTAAACAAAATCAGGTAGTGTCAAAGAAAGGTGATGAGTTTATGCAAGGAAGTGAAAAGTTTACCTTACTACAACTAAAAAATGACAAGTGGGATGGAAAAAATAAAATTTTGTCAAATATAAGTTTAGGCACGGAAGAACATGATGCTGTTATTTTAACACAAGTGCCACAACTATCAGCTACTGGTGTTAACTTTATATGTGGAGGTAGACGATTAACCCATGTAAAATCTGGTAAAGATGATAATGATTGTGTTGTTGTGAAACAAACTATAGTTTTAGATAAAATAAATAACTTATATGATGGAAAAAATAGAAGAATATCTAACATATCAGCAGGAATAGCTCAGAATGATGTTGCTACTATTAATCAAGTTATAGCAACCTCTAATAACGACCCATCTGTGTATACATGTAATGGTAAACGTATCACAAATCTTGATAATCCAACAAATTACAAAGATGCTACTAATGTAGAGTATGTAATGAATCTTGTAGGTAATGTAGTTATTGATATGCATAATCATTTAATAAAAACATCGATGAAACACAACAAAATCGACGATTCTCAGAGAAACCAATGGATTAAAGATGAAATCATTGATAGATACTAGTAAAACTTATAAATATTTAAGTATGGAATATACAAAAAAGGATTCATTATCATAAAGTATTTCATAGAGTGAAGACGTTGGTTACATAAAACAGCATAATGAAGACCATATCGCTCAGTCGTCGTCAAGACAGCGGCAAGAGAGGACGTGGTTTAACATCAGCTGCATTATCCCTGCTCAGACGGATTCCAATTGGTACTGTTGTGAATCGAGCGATAGACGCTTTACCATACGAATTACATCTGCCCGGAGGTTATCAATATTGTGGACCTGGAACTAAGTTGGCAAAACGTTTAGCAAGAGGAGATCCTGGAATTAATAAATTAGATCAAGCTTGCAAAGAACACGATATAGCATATTCAAAGTATAAAGATTCAACAAATAGATCAATAGCAGATAAAATTCTAGCGGGAAAAGCTTGGCAAAGAGTAAAATCAAGTGACGCAAGTATTGCAGAAAAAGCATCGGCTTGGGCAGTAACTACAGCCATGAAGACGAAAGCAAAGTTAGGTGGTGGAAAACGTCGCAGAGGAAGACCTGCAAAGAGAGGCACTCCCAAAAGAGGTGGAAACATTAAAAAAGGACGTCGTAGAACTCATAAAGCAAGTGTAAAGAAGACTTCTGTTTGGCAAATGGTAAAAAACGGAGCAGGTTTATACCTAAGACCATACCGTGTGTACTAAATAAGAAGAATCAATTGATAATTCCAAATAAAGCCTTAACAAATCATCAGTTAAATGATTATGTAAAATGTTTGAAAATACCATTCTTTCGAGGAGTTTTTATGAAAGATGCATTACCAACTAAAATATGGAAAAATGAAACTGGAATAGTAAATTTGGATTCCACCTATGGTCCAGGTACTCATTGGGTATGCTATAAAAAGCTCGGACAAACCGTTTACTACTTTGACAGTTTTGGCAATCTACCACCGCCAAAAGAACTTCAACATTATTTTCGAAACTCAAAAAACATTTTTTACAATTACAAAAGAGAACAACCTAACAATACTGAAATATGTGGGCATTTATGTTTGGAGTTTCTAGCGAAAAGTGTCAGTCAGCTTTAAGATGTCATCGTATACAGTGTCATTGAGTGGAAATTCATCCACATTGAAAAGTACGCTGTTCCCAGCATTGCGTCTATCCAAGGAACGATTATGGGAAGCGGCATTACTTGATTTGACTACCTACAACTCAATTCCCAATGTTACGGAAGGGAAGAACAATTTACTACATTATTATGAAACTAAGGATGCTGCAGGAAAATACTCAGAATTGAAAATAATTACATTTCCTACTGGAGCTTATGAAATTGATGATATAAACCAATTATTACAGAAACAACTCGGAGAAGACAATATCACCGTTAAAGGAAACAATAATACTTTAAAAGCAGAAATAACTTCAAAATATTATATTGATGTCAGCTTGGAACAGTCGATTGGCAGTTTACTTGGATTTACAGATACAAAAAAGAAAATCTTAACTCCTGGAACTACTCATTCAGGTGATTCAACTGTAACAATATTGAAAGTAAATAGTATCGATGTCACATGCAACATTATACACGGATCGTATAGAGATGGAGTTAATCAACATATTTTACATACATTTTATCCAATAGTGGCTCCCGGTTTTAAAATTGTTGAGAAGCCACAAAACTTGATATACCTACCGTTAAACACCAGTTTCATTTCAGACATCGTACTGAACATATTGGATCAAGACGGTCATAGTGTTGACTTTAAAGGAGAAACAATTACTATACGGATACACATCAGAGCAGCAACATAAAAGTCAACATGGGATTATCATTTAAACCGCAACGGAAGAGTCGGGAGCTCAGTAGCTCCTCGACATTGGAAGAGTTAACATCGGACAACATTCGTTTTCTACAGAAGATTGGATTGAAACTTAACAGCGATGGATATCCTGGATATATCTCAAGGACCAACATTCGACGAAACACTATGGGAGAAGGAATATCACACGCACAACCCTTACACTTCATCAAAATTAAACAATAACGATGAAATAAGGATCCCCATTCAACAACAAGATATTTACACTTTATTGTGTGAAAGTTACTTGTACATCGAAGGACGGGTATTAAAATTGGATGGAAAAACTGCTTCAACAGTTCCTTTTATAAATAACCCGATGGCATATCTTTTTGATGAAATAAGATATGAAATATCAGGGGTGACGGTTGATTCAACAAAAAAGGTTGGTTTAACAACGACATTGAAAGGATTAACATCATTAACACCGCATGAGAAGAATTCAATAGTCACCGCCGGATGGGTTGCCCCCGATAAAGACACTATAACACCAGCTTCCAACGGTCACTTTGATTTTCATGTACCTTTACGATTGCTTTTGGGATTCGCTGAAGATTACAAACGGGTAATAATAAATGTCAAACAAGAATTAGTATTACTCAGATCTTCAACTAATAAGGACTTGATACTTGCAGACCCTGCAACTACGGAAGATAAACTGGAATGGCAACTACAGTTGGATAAAGTTGTTTGGAGAGTACCTCATGTAAGATTGGCCGATGAACATAGAATCCTATTATTGAGAAAGTTGAAATCTGACCGTGATATTGTAATGCCATTCCGAAGTTGGGAATTTCATGAATACCCTACACTACCTCAGACAGAACGACAAACATGGACCGTCAAGACATCAACTTACTTGGAACGAGCAAGGTACATAATACTCGGTTTTCAAACTAAGCGAAAGCAGTTATCACTGCAAATGCTGGTCAATTTGATCACTGTAAAATAAAGAATTGTAAAGTTTTCCTAAACTCTCAAATTTTTCCCTATGACAATTTGAATGTCATGTTCAGCAAAAAACGTTTTTCCATTTTATACGATATGTATGCAAGATTTCAATCGTCATATTATGGAAAAACTAATACACCACTATTATCACCTGACCAGTATTATTCCAAGGCTCCAATAATTGTAATCGATTGTTCAAAACAAAATGAATCGGTAAAATCATCAAGTGTGGATATAAAAATTGAAATGGAATTTGAAGAACCAGTAGCGGATGGAACTTCGGCATACTGTCTAATTCTACATGATAAAATAGTTACTTACACACCGCTGACCGGAATTGTGAAGAATGTACTTTAAGAAGAATTGTACAACGACTGCAAATTTTTGAGGTTAGAATTATCTGCTTCAATTTTTGAGGTTAGAATTTCATTTGTGAAAGACAAGTTGAAAACAAACAATTATGTAATTGTATAAATTTCAAGGATTTTACGAAAAATATAAAAGCGAGAAAATAATTAGTGGAAACTTCATTCTATCTTCAACCGTCGTATGGGAAACATCATTCGCAAGATGAATTCTCCTAACGGAGAAGAAAATACACCTCTAATGGATGATAATAGTTCAGATATAGAAAAACAAGTTGAACGAGAAATGGACGAGTTCCTAAAGTTTAACAAACATAAGAAGAGAGAAGAAGAAGAAGCTGAAAAAGAAGTAAAAAGGAAGAAGGTTGAAGTTAACATTACAACTAATATTTTAACAGAAGTATTTCTTCGGATTATCTACCCAATTTCTTCATGCATGACAAAAAGTATATCAGTTGGAATTTTAAAATCAATGGATTATTCACCAATTGTTATTTTAAATCATGGAAACAAAATGGTTACTTTCAGTGAAACTACTTGGGAATCTCTCATGAAACATTTACATCTTTTGGAGTGCTATTTAAGTAACAATACATTTGGAAGAAGAACAAGATTAAGTTTATTGGAATCAAATATTGAAGTTGATATAGTAAAACATCGTGGAGGACAAATTGTTCGCTTCAGAGATTTAACTACACACAATGTTAAATTATATTTCACTAAAGAAGAATTTTACACTTTAAGTTGTACTACCGGTCCCGTCACCAGATATTTGAAACAACTAATATTTTCAAGTGCAATAATTAAAGACTATCTAATTGATACATTGGACAAACAACCTTTTGTTCCAATTTTATACGGTCCCGTGGATACTTCAATCTTTAATAGAATACCTCAAGAAGTTGAAATGTGGAGACAATTAAACAACTATCACACCAATTTTAATATTGATGAAGTGGCACAAGAAGTGAAAGAAGAAGAACAATCCAGTCTGTTATAAACATCGGCTCATTCAATTTTTAAGTCAGTTGTTAGTAAGACTTCATCATGAATAAACGGGTTTCGTTTTCTAATGCGCCACACATAATGGAAGTTAAAAGAGGTATAATTGAATTTCAAGCTTTCCGAGGAAATGATGGTAATTTTATTATTAAAGAATTAGTAATCTTGGACATGAACACATCAGTAGTTTATCATTATTTGTTCAAACCTCCATTTCCATTCAATAAACTAACAACTAAAGCGAAAGTTACAAACAAATGGTTAAACAAACATTTTCACAACTTAAAATGGGATGAAGGTTTTATTCATTATAACATGATGCCACATATTATGAATCATTATTGTAAAGAGTTTAAAACTATCTACACAAGAGGATTGGAAAAAGCAAATTGGATACAATCATTTACAAGCAATGAAGTGATAAATGCAATAATAGATAGAGATTTCCAATGCTACTTTAATGAACTTTGTATTTCATCAAAAAGTTTTAAACATCGAAGGTCGCAGTGCGCTTTAAAGAATGCCTACCGCTTGAGCAATTTCCTTCAACAAAGTGGTGGGTGTAGTGTCAGTAGTGGGGGTAGTGTCGATTATAAAAGCGAGAGCGCTACCATGACGCAGCATGAGTATTACTCTAACCTCCGAAGAGACAACATCTCCAACGGACATTCTTATTAACAAGAAGATTAACAACAACATCAAGATGGCATCACAGAACTTACTTCAAAGTTTAGTTGATCAGTTCAACGCTCATTCTAAATCATCAATTCTACCTACAAAGAAATGTTCTGAACTAAAAGAAGAAAAACACTACATCATTCATACAATCAAGAAAATGGAAACTTCAGTAGGTGATGCTATTAATTGCACATTGAGCGAGGCTCCATATACAGTTGGTGACGAACCAAAATTTCAGATCTTCCTACCAAGACGCTTTGTACAACTTCTTCAAAATGAAGATCTTCGTGTAGTTCAACCCGGCGCACTCTATTTGGTTTCGCACGGACCAAGTGGAAACAACTCAACTGAACTAACTATTCATGTAACACCTACTACTGATTAGTTTGTACATAACATTGTAACTATTTATTTGTAATTGTTTTTTCAATAAATATAATATAAAAAAACAAAAAATTTAAAGAAGCAACATATTGTGATGTCTTTGTACATTACAATATGTTGCTTTTTTTAAAAATTCCACGGGATGACCTTGACCCACTTTTGTGTGATTATAAAAGCGAAAATCTACTTGTAAAATTCATCAGTCTACGACTACCTTTCGTACCGTACACATCTCGCTCACTCTATCGCTTAATATAAAAACTAAAAGATGTCTCTCAAAGTCAAGTGTGCATCTTATGATACCAACACCATTACAACTTTTGAACAACTCGAAGATTTAACCAACGAAATGCGAGTTTTACTTACCGGTGGTTATCACTTAACTGTTGATGTTAGTGCTACTAATACAAGGATGTTCACTAAAACAAAATATTGCGATGATGAAATATTTATTTCTACACAACCTACAACTTCTTCATCGTCAACTGGTCAACATAACATCAAGTTCCAAAAGTATTACCAATGTTGAATAACTTTTGACAGACAAAACTACAACTAAAAAATCACGTGATCAATGTGAGTTAATAAAAAGGATGTAATACTTGTATAAATAATCATTCGCTTCTCAGCTCTCACCACGACAAGACCTATTTAAGAAAATGTTGTACAGAATGATGATTCAACTTGATGGAAAAATCTATGGAAAAGATTACAACACTGTTGAACAAATGACTAAAGATATAGATGTATTAGCTAAAGAAGGATACCAAGCTAAATTAATTTTAAAATTTCCTGAAGTACATCCACTATCAATAGAAGAACTAGTTGCTATGGCTAAAGCTGAGAAAGATAAAAAGTCTGAAGAAAACAAAGAAAAACAAACTTCTTAAGTATCAACATTCCTTACATTAGTAAGGTATAATTTTTTAAAACTTCGTTTGGATGACCTTGAAATTACCCCCACCACTTTTTGTAGTACATAAAACTGACTATTCAACACTATACACTCTTATTCTTTCACTGGACTCAGCAGCGTCAACATGGAAGAACAAAAGTACAAGTACGAACCTCGTTACTGTTGTGAACAACAGTGTACAGATTTAGGACCAATGATGGTGGATGGGTTAGCTTGTACTAAATGTGAATTCTTCGGATCTTGTTATTGCAAATGCAAAACAAAACAACTACCGCCACCGGAATTGCGAACTTTCAAATTTTACAAATCAAGATATTTTCATACATGTTGTCCTCAAAGATGTTTCAAATTTCACCCTCTAGATCTTGCTCATTGTCAACGCACCAAGTCTCATCAAGATGATTTTTGTACACATATGATAAAAAGATGTAAATACAGATCAGATTGGTATTCCGATCCTGTAGAACCATCAAATGTGTAATTTCAGTTTTACACTCTTTTTTAAAACTTCAATTGGATGACCTTGAGATTTCCCCCACTACCGGTTGTAATTTTTATATAATATTAAATTCAACTTTAAATCATTTCACTTCCAACATTCTAACTAACAACATGGAAGCAAAATTTATCAAGTTTGAACATATAATAACTGAGAGGGAGGAGATGGAAGAATTGTTTCAAAACTTACTTTCTATCATGGACAAATATCCTATGAGATGGTTCAGAATTGTGGTTCAATATTTAAATCCTGGTGAATTATTTTCTTCATCGTCATCATCACAGAGTGAGGAAGACGAAACAACTAATTCAGTTAGAATAATTGAATTACAAGATGAAGAAGAAGAACTTAACGCTTTATTTGATCATAAGCTCAAGGTCGCCATTATATAAGCCCCCTCCCTATGCGCCGATCCTCATTCCATCACCGACTCTCCAACAATGAACAACTCTCCATTGGCCCGAATGAATTCTAGTTTTGAAATAAACTCTAAAGAAGAGTTACAAGACATTTTTAATATTTTACAAGAACTTGTAGATAATTTTACAACCATCAAAATGAATTTGGAAATAACATACGATTGTCCTATTTGTGATAAGGTTGAAAGTTTGGACGAAGACAGTTTACTAAATCTAACTCCTGCACCATCTGACACTACTGATGGTAATAATGAAGAGCAACGTCTTTCCCCCACCACTTCTTTGTAATTCATCCTTCCCCCCACCACTTCTTTATTTAACTAACATTTCTCCCTTTCACTTCTCATTCCGTCTTCAACTTCTGAACTATCAACATCACTTATTTTAAAATTTCAAACACTAACACAATCATGATGGATATGATGGATGAAGTTCCCTTCGTAACTAGAATGGAAGAGGATAAATTAAAATTGGAAATTAAACGATTGGAAATGGAACGGGAAAACCAACTCGAAATGTTACATTTGTTCAAGCTTTTCAAATACATCATCTGGGGACTCTGCATTTACCTTCTCATCGTCGTCGGTGTTTGCATTTACAACTCTGTAATTCATCACAAAAGTTCAACTTGTTTAAACTCTGCTGTTGCACATTAATTGTATGTTCACTAATAAAATTCAAAAGTTACTTCAACCTATCCTACTATCACCAACTAGTTCAACTTAGAACTATTTCTGGTGGTAGTTGGGTAGGCTTTTTTAAAACTTACTCTGGATGACCTTGACATACTTTCCAGATCCCAGTTATAAATTTGAATTTCAGTTTTAAACTAACTTTTAGTTTTGTTCAACTACTAAGAGTTTTGTTAACACCATCAAATTTCAGTTTTCAACTAACTTTTAATTTATGTACACTTTTAGTTCAACCCTAGTTTCTTTATTCGCAAATTTAGTTCAACCGACCGCCAACACCATCTCCACCCCAATATTTCAACATCTCTGCCCCCAACACCTGCCCGTAGGGGCAGCTGCCCGGACATCTGTTCGGTTTTAAAAATATAAAATAAAGGTAAAGGAGTGGGGGTGGTGCATGCTCACCAATGCAAAACTAAGGTTTGAGGTTAGAATTATCCATGGCGGCCGCCATGTCTAGTTCAGTTTCACCACATAGAGTTGGCGACCGGTTATTGGTCTAAAGGAGTGGGGGAAGGGGTGGTGGGGGAAGGTTGCCATTTTATAAGCCCTCTCCCTAGGCGGCGCTTCTCATTCCATCGCCAACTTTCAAACGATAAACACCTCTCCCATGGCACAAATGAATTATCCCACTATCACCAACTAGTTTAAATTTGAACTATTTCTGGTGGTAGTTGGGTAGGCTTTTTTAAAACTTACTCTGGATGGCCTTGACATACTTTCCAAGCCCCCAGTTATACCTGTTAAATTTCAGTTTTCAACTAACTCTTAATTTTTGTTCAACTGTTAGAGTTTAGTTAACACAGTTGAATTTCACTTTTAAACTAACTTTTAATTCATGCCCAATTCTACTTCACATTGAGGGCATATGCTCTCGCCATCTGCACCCTGCAGCTGCCCTGGCAGCTGACACCATCTGACCCCTGCAGCTGCCCTGGCAGCTGACGTCACTTCCTGTTTAGAAGTGGCTTTTTCCCTCTACTAATAATGTAATTTAAATTGAGCGATTGTGTCAAAAGGTTCTTAACATCTTCTATTTACTTTGACGTTTAAAACGGGATGAAACATGTATAGCCTCCGAATCTTGTGGTACTTATTTACACAGTATCCCCTCTCCCAAAAATTTCTGAACTATTAAAGTGCTTTTTAAAATAAATTTAGCCGTAAATGGATTATTTTTTAATCTGCCAAATGATAGCATTTTTTTGCAATCCCACCAATCTTTTCCAACGTAACTTGCATGGATTCATAGTTGTTGCTCAAAGTTTTAGTTTCGAAACATAAAGTATAACAAACTAACCGTCAGGATCGTGCAGGAGAAATCTCATTGGCACGTTGGACATTGAAAAAATTTAGTTGACGAGACTGGCGACAGTGGTAACTCACTTTGGCAAGTAACAGTCAACGTTAGAACGTTATACAGTCAGTTGACGAGACTGGCGACAGTGGTGACTTACTTTGGCAAGTAACAGTCTGTTAGAACGTTATACAGTCAGTTGACGAGACTGGAGACAGTGGTAACTCATTTTGGCAAGTAACAGTCATTGTTAGAACGTTATACAGTCAGTTGACGAGACTGGAGACAGTGGTGACTCACTTTGGCAAGTAACAGTCATTGTTAGAACGTTATACAGTCAGTTGACGAGACTGGAGACAGTAGTGACTCACTTTGGCAAGTAACAGTCATTGGTAGAACGTTATACAGTCAGTTGACGAGACTGGAGACAGTGGTGACTCACTTTGGCAAGTAACAGTCATTGTTAGAACGTTATACAGTCAGTTGACGAGACTGGAGACAGTGGTAACTCACTTTGGCAAGTAACAGTCATTGTTAGAACGTTATACAGTCAGTTGACGAGACTGGCGACAGTGGTGACTCACTTTGGCAAGTAGTCAGTTGACGAGACTGGCGACAGTGGTGACTCACTTTGGCAAGTAACAGTCATTGTTAGAACGTTATACAGTCAGTTGACGAGACTGGCGACAGTGGTGACTCACTTTGGTAAGTAACAGTCATTGTTAGAACGTTATACAGTCAGTTGAAGAGACTGGAGACAGTGGATACTCACTTTGGCAAGTAACAGTCATTGGTAGAACGTTATACAGTCAGTTGACGAGTCTGGCGTCAGTGGCAATTCACTTTGACAATTAATAGGCAACATCAGTATAGTTGCCGAGATAATTGCCGAGACTGGCGACAATGGTAACTCACTTTGGCAAGTAACAGTCAACGTCAGAACACTATACAACCGTTGCCAAGACTAGCGGCAATAGTAATTCACTTTGACAATTAATAGTCAACGTCATTAACAATTAATAGTCAGAACTGATGCCGAGACTGGCGACAATAGTAAATCACTTTTTCAAGAAATGCCGGCCGCACACCGAAACGGACGTGACAAGACAAGATCATCTTACGACTTCACAAGCGAAGGTGATAACATATGTTTAAATAGACTAGGTAAATTTATAAGTTAGAGCAAACACGACAAAGTGTTTGTATTCCATTTGCTCGTATGGTTTTACTTTCGCTCGTGAAGTCGTAAGATCAACTTGTCTTGTCGCGTTCGTTTTGGTGTGCGGTCGGCCTTACAGTCAACGTAAGAACGTTACACAGTTAGATGACGAGTTTGGCGTCAACGGTAACTCACTTTGACAATTGATAGTCAACGTCAGAACTGTTGCCGAGACTGGCGTCAACGGTAACTCACTTTGACATTTGATAGTCAACGTCAGAACTGTTGCCGAGACTGGCGTCAACGGTAACTCACTTTGACAATTGATAGTCAACGTCAGAACTGTTGCCGAGACTGGCGTCAACGGTAACTCACTTTGACAATTGATAGTCAACGTCAGAACTGTTGCCGAGACTGGCGTCAACGGTAACTCACTTTGACAATTGATAGTCAACGTCAGAACTGTTGCCGAGACTGGCGACAATGGTTACTCACTTTGGCGAAGCTGATAAAGACTGGTAATTATCAATATGCTAAGATCCATATCAAGTGCATACAGTATGACTCAAACTTTTTTCATCTTCGCCAACATGCTGTTGGATTTGTATGGAATTGCCATAACAAATTTAAATGAAAATATTGTTGAAAATATAGTTTCTTGTTTTAACAAAGTATGGTTTATTAAAAGTATTCAGTTTTTTTACTTTAAATCGAAACTAGAAGTCTATGTTGAATATTTTATAAGTTTAAGCAAAGATTATTGCTTTGCCAGCAACATTTTATTAATTGATTGCTATAAAGCATAAAGGTCAGTTTACAAACTGCTTTAGTCGGTAATCAATCAGAAGCCATACTTATGTTGTTTACTAGTAAAGCTGAAATTCGATAAGTTTATATTTGTCATTTTGGACCACACGGTTGTGACTTTTATAACTAATAACGATACAAAGTACTCTAGCACATATACATAAATATTGCCTTTTTATATATCATTGTATTCAAACAAATCCAGAAAAATGCATCAGTGTATCAATATTTTCCAAGCCACGAGTATTATGATTCTTTATGGATAGCATGCAAGGTACATTAAATTTCCCCAAACAATTAATTGTGTTCATTGTGCTAACTTTGTGTTAACGACACAAAGTTTGGTTTTTATTTATTTAGACATATTTATTCTCCATCCAAATTTTAAATTGTAGTTAATTCTGTTATATACTAATGACTAAGGTAATGCAAGACTTGCCACTCATATCACGGATTAAAAACCCTATGTAAACGATAAAAAATGAGATAAATGTATTTCAATTAAATATCGTCTTTATCAGACATGGGGAATTAATTAATATTTGTCTTTTATTCCACACGTTCACAAAAAATATAAAATAAAATCAACATTTGTGTGGTTAACACTTAGTTAGCACAATTTACACATTTAATTGTTGGAGGAAAATTAATGTACCTTAAATGCTATCCATCAAGGATCAAAAGCCTCGTGGCTTGGTGGCTTGGAAAATATCGATACACTGATGGGGTTTTTTTAGATCAAGAGATACATAAAAAGGCAATATTAATGTAAATGCTCTAGAGTATTTTGTATCGTAATTAGTTATATAGTCTTATTATGCTTCTGCTTTATCATTATTCATTTTAGCCTCTGGATTGCTTGTTGTATAGTAGAAATAATTTAAAACCTTACCTTAACAATCCTTTAATTATTAAATGTGTGATATCGATTTCGAACTCGAAAGTTCATCTTCAGTCACAATGCAGGTTGACCAAAATTAAAATTGTAAGTCATCCAGGGGATTTTGTCGGTTGATAAAATTACTTTTGACACATAACACACACATTTGGCCTACATAAATCACTAGTGAACTATATACAAATCTAATTCTAACCATGGTTAATTTTGTTTTGTTCCTAACCTCACACACTACTGTTATCATGCTCTTTTCATGCTCTCTACATGCTCTTTTCAGTGGTGATAACAGTAGTGTGTGAGGTTAGGAACAAAACAAAATTAACCATGGTTAGAATTAGATTTGTATATAGTTCACTAGTGATTTATGTAGGCCAAATGTGTGTGTTATGTGTCAAGGTTAAGGTAAGGTAATTTAAGGTAAGGTTTTAAATTATTTCTACTTCTGCTTTATCTTATTTCTTCTACTCTATTCTATTTTGTGTTTTGTTTATAAGTTTATATTCATATCCTATATTGTAAATTTACTAGACACGCTAGGATGTGTCTATTATTTAGATTTTGTCAATAGTCTCAAATACAATTGCTGAAGTTCAGTTTTTCTTCATCCATTTATAATCCTAAATGTTTCACTTCATTTAAAATTCACAAAGTTCACAACGTTACAATTTCACTTCAATCCACTTCATTTAATATACACAACGTTATTCGTGGAGTTTGTCGCACCATCGGGGGTTCATCGAGGTTTTCACCTTGTGCCTCTTCTTTTGAATTGTTTTCATAAATAACATCGCTGAAAGTCTCCACTAAAATTATCTTCTGTACCTTCTGTACACCTCAAGCTGTTTTGCAGAATTACCTTGTTTCAGGATTAATGAAAGCTTTAAGGTGACCTGTTACGTGAGTCAAGATGGTACTTCCAGAACTACATGTCACTTAACTTGGACAAGTGTACGTGTATTTCTTCGCCAGTGTTCCTCAACAATGCTATTGGAGAAAAAAGTAATATGCAAACAATTAGAATTGAGAGATTTTGTTATCATTTTCAATCATTCTCTCTGCCAGGTCTCAAAAGTTTTTGCGCTTGCATGAAAGCCTTACGAAACCTTTGGCTTATCTGGAGACTTTCGAACCCGTTCCAAGATATTCACACAATGAAAATCTTAAATTCCTCAATGGTTCGACCCCACATGGAATACTACAGTTTGGTGTGGTTTCCCCATCAGATGTATTTCCAGGATGAACTTAAGAAGATACAACAAGGGATCCTTCGCCTGATTAGTTTGAGACTCAAATACATTTAACTCCCAACTGATGAGATTACGGCTATCTTGAACCTCTAGCTTTTTATGACCAGACGCTTCTGTCAGGATATTCTCTTCCTTGTCTTGTCATTGGATTATCAAACCCCACATAGACTGCCCAGCTATCTAAGACAGAGTGAATTTCAGGATTCGTGGGATATCTCGATCAAGGGGATTGTTTGATATGCCCTCAGTTACCACTACTTATGCAGCCATCAGCACAATTTTAAGGACTCAGTACCAGGGTTACCAACTTGCCGAGTCTTCGCAGGATTCAAAATTTCTTCTTCCACTAAGTCCCTGCAGTGAAGGGAGCCTTTCTTACTTTCTGTTTTAGTACATTAGATTAATGTAATTTCTTTTTTTTAGCTTTATAAATTATAATTAAATTAATTAAGCATTCCGGGTATGCTAATATAAGGCATGCTTTGCAATATCAATGTGAGGAATTTTTGCCCTTAAGGTGAGCTCGTTCGCTACGCTCACTCGCAGCAAGTCTATAATGTCCTCTAGTTTCTTTAGACCAAAATTCCCTCAATACTTCCAATGAGAGTAGTGCCAAAACACCGGTTCTGGGACGTGACGTCATCACGATGACGTCAGCAGTGATGACGTCATCAATGACGTCACGAATGACGGCACCAATGACGTCACATAAATGACGTCATGGTGACGTCATTACCGCTGACGTCACTGACGTTAATTAGGTCAAGGTCGCGCAAGAGTACAAAAAAAATTTTTTTTTGCACTTTTGCGATTCCTCAAAATACGGCGAGAATTTGAAATTTCTCGAGGAATCACAAAAGTGCAAAAAAATAATTTTTTTATTCCCTAGCGATTAGACTCTAGACCTACTATAACCGCCAGAGATTATTGACCTCAACCCAGAACCGGCAAATAAAAAAAAAATTATTTTCTATATTTCACTTACCCACCGAGACTGAGAGCCGAAGAATAATTTCTTCAAACACCCGACAGTGCGACAAACGACACGCGATCCGAACAGCACCGCGTCCGAAGGGAAACTGACTTGAGCGCAGGCGGTTCCCCAGGTACCCGGCCTAGTGGTGGGGATAAGGAGGTGGTGGGGGTAAAGTGGTCAGAAGGAAGAAAAATTAAAATTTTTGCAACAACTCATCCGAGTCTGTCCCTTACCGGACCTTCGTAAGTCGGATTGGAAATATTTTCTGAGAAATATTTATTTTTTATTCTTTCTCAGGTGATCTTGGAACTTGTGAAATTTCAATCAAACCAAAAGTGATAAAAAAAAATTTTTTTTTGTTTGAAACTTTGCTTAAAACTTAAGAAATGTTTGATATTTGGCTAAATATTCAAATTTTTAACTCAATATAAGTAAATTGAGTGTTAAAAGTGAGATGTGCACACCACAAGAGTTGAACAGCAACTGAGCAAGTCGCTCCATGTATGTCAGGTACTTGGCCGCGTGGTGGGGATAAGGAGATGGTGGGGGTAAAGTGGTCAGATAAAATAAATTTTTTTTTTTTTTGCAAATCATACAACTGAGTTTGTTATTCATGACTAGGTATAAGAGAAAAAAAAATTTTTATTGACACTCTTTAGCATGTTCAAACGTGTTCAAGGTCAACCATTTCAAGTTTTAAAAAATTTAAAAATTAATTACAAAGATAACTCATCATACTCATATGCGCAGGATGGACTTGTGCTTGTTGTTGTTGTTGAAGTGCTACTTTCACAGGAACAAGTTTCCTCTTCTGCATTGTGGACCATCCCTTCAGGTATATCCATACTGTCGATGGTTGGACAGTCGTATTCCAAATCCATTTTAATTATCATCCCAGGATTTTGAAGTATCCGCATGTGCAATTTTTCATAAATTTCTTTTAGATATTCAAGGCTGTCAACAAGTAATTCCCACTTCATTGTATCGTGTAACCTCTAGCGTAGCTGAGTTGGCAATGAAGCCAGACTTGCATGCAAGATTGGTATTTTGGAATTGCGGTGGTGGGGGTAATTGATACAACCAGACAGGTTGAGACTTGTTCAAGGTCAACCATTTGGAGTTTTAAAAAAGAAAATTTTATTTACAGAGTAGTGTTGAAAACTGGTAATTTGGCTGCTTTATCCGCACACTCGGTGCATCTTAGGCAATATACAACTGCGTAAACCAAGTAGAAGAAGATTGCAATCAATAAGGCCAAGAGCATGATGAGATCCAATTTTAAAATTTTTTGAGCTAGCATATGATCCTTCCTGATCCGTCTCTCTTCCATCCTTCTATCCATCAACTCCACTAGATCCACATGCTGGCATCTTCTCCTCCCCAGGCTTTCTGCTTCATCAGCCTCATATATTGGTGGTGGAACATCCATGTTTGCAGCTCGAAAGATGAAGATGTAATGAAACACATTGGTGCTGCATCTCAGGTCTCCAAGAGGAAAAGTGGTAGGGGAAAACCTGAACATGTTAGAACATGTTCAAGGTCATCCAATTTGTGTTTAAAAAAAAAATCTATCTTGCTACAATACCGTAGCAAGATAGGTTTTTTTATTTTGTTTTTATTTTATCATTCCTTTATTACAATACAAAAATATGCATATTGAAGTACAATGAGGATACAAAATATAAATATTAGTCAGGAGAAATATTCCAAGTTTGGACTGGCTTGAGTCTTCATGGATGATCTGGAGGAGTAGACCGATGAAGTTGATGATGATGGTGGTGATCTTGGCGGCTCGTCATCCCTGTAGATATGGGTGCATTTTGTGTTACATGCAAAAATTTGCATGTTCAATCGGTATCCCTGTTCGATTAGTGATTTAAATTCTTGAATAATTCCGTTTAATTCTTCCTGATTTCTTACAAATATTTCTTCATAATTTGCGCATTTTACTGTTAGAGCCATCTTGATGTTTTCCGTATGACGTCCAAAGGTGGAATGAATATTAGCATGGTTGTTTAAAGGTAGTATGAAATAGTGGTGGGGGGAAGGATTTTACACGCTGTCTGATGGGAGGTGATTAAATTTTTTCCAACTAAACATATTGATTGAACAAATGACGCAAAGTTCTTTAGGTGTTTCATAACTCATAACCGGAGCTACATGGCCATATTGTAAAGATCCATCATCTTGTAAGAATTGTGCCGGGTTAGAGATAGCAACCCTTCCACAACTTCGACAAAATTTTGTACCATCACCAAACTTGTACCAACCAAAAGTGTTGTAACCTCTGTTGTCTAGCTTGTACTGTTTGATAAAAATTTTAATTTGCTGAGGAGCGTTGGATCGTAAAGTATGGCTAAATAGCTGTTGATCTTCAATAATTTTTCTTACACAAAGCTCAAATAGGGTACTCATCGTTTGGCAGTTGCAATCAAACTGAACTTCTTTACAGTCTGTATGCTGGTAACCCGAAATGGTGGGGGAAAACACACATACACACACACACACACACACACACACACACACACACACACACACACACACACACACACACACACACACACACACACACACACACACACACACACACACACACTCACACACACACATTGCTGTTGAAAAAAAAATTTTTTTTGTTTAATTTGTGCAAAGGTCAAAGGTCAAGGTCACCCCAGAGCTTTTTAAAAAAAGGCAACATATTAATATGTAAATTTTTTTTCACATATTGATATGTTGCCTTTTTGTGTTTTTTTGTGTTTTTTTTTTTGTATTTTATCTTTATTTAAAACAGTACAAACAAGATTATATGATAAAAATTATATAGTTAAAAAATACAAACAGATACAAGAAAGAAAAAAATTAATTTTTTTTTAACACTGCTGCTTGTCTGCGATGTGGATGGTAAGCTCGGTGGAGTTGCTGCCGCTGCATCCGTGGGACACCAAGTAGAGACATCCTGGTTGTATGGAGCGGAGATCTTCGTTCTGGAGTAGGTGTACAAATCTTTTGGGCAGGTAAATTTGGAATTTCGGCTCATCTCCTGGAGTGTATGGTGCTTCGCTCAAGCTGCAGCAGATTGCCTCGCCGACTGTAGTTTCCATCTTCTTCATGGCATGTATAATATAATGTTTTTCATCCTTCAGCTCTGAACATTTTTTTACCGGCAAAATTTGTAGACTTGTAGTGGGCGTTGAATTGTTCCACCAAGTCTGCAGAAACTGGTTGGATGCCATGGTTGTTCTAGAGGTCCTCGCTGTCTTCTTGCTCTGAGATGTTGTCGTCTCGGAATCTCGAGTAATACTCGTGCCAGGTCTGAAATGAAATGAAATGAAATGAAATGAAATACTTTATTCAGTAAAAAAGTACAAGATGGATAGTACATAAAATATAAGTACACTGAAAATATTCCCCCACATGGGCAATGCCTGTGGGTGGGGGAAGAGTCCAACTGTCTATCCTAGTTACAAAATTGTAAACTAATAAAATTCTAATATTAAATTACAAAAGCAATAAAAAGAAAGAAAAAATATTTATTTTAATACATTAAGGTATTATCTTGAACCGGCGATACATGCACATACATTGAAATTTAAGTAATCTATTTTGCGCTGACCGAGACCTGTTCACACACACACGCACGCACACACACGCACACACACAAGGAACGGACGGACGGACGGCCCACACATACACCCCCCTCACTCGCTCACTCACTCTCACTCTCTCTCTCTCTCTCTCTCTCTCTCTCTCTCTCTCTCTCTCTCTCTCTCTCTCTCTCGCGAAGAACCTTGGCGATTATCGGTATGGAGAACTTAAGAACATTCTAATTCCATCCCGCCCTACAAGTACCAACCATTTATTTATTTCATTTTTTAAACAATCTAGACTACAAAACTGAGGATTTTTTAAATGCATCGGAAGCTGTGAAAAGAGGACGTTAGCGATATAAAATGATGAGGTGGTGGTGATTGTTTTAGTCAATCTTGGGGGAACAATTCCCAAGTTAGTTGCCGATCTGGTGGGGTAACTGTGCGTAATTTGCTGAAAGAGGTTATGCCGATTTTTTACTATGTACAAAATTAATGTTCGTGCATATAACTGTAAAACATTAAAAACTTTGAACTCTTCAAAAAGTAATTCAGTAGGATATCGACGGTTTTTATTCAACGCGGATTTAATAATGGATTTTTGAAGTGTTTCAAGTTGGGAGATTATACTTTGAAAGCCCCCTCCCCACGCCAAAATGCCGTACTGCAAAACAGACTGTACATAAGCATAATACACTGTTTTAATTAGATCATCAGTTAAAACATTTCTTAAATTACGAAAAATAAAAATAAATTTACGAAGTTTATTCCTTAGGTAACTAATATGGCTAGTCCACTTTAAACGATTGTCGAAAATAACACCAAGGTACTTATACTCTACCACCTCGGTCTCGGTCTGCTCCTCGCTTTTATAATCGCCGTTACCCCCACCACCATCGCCGATTTCTCCATCTTGCAGGTAAGTAGCTAATTTTAAAGCGTTTTTTAACGCACAGTGCCTGTCCCTTTCATGTTCTACACTTTGTGTGCAAATACAAATGTTTTCAGCAATAAATTTAAAATTTTTATCTATTTGCACATCTTTAACTGGAGTAGATGTAAATTGTTCTATCCATCTTTTCTTTTCAAGTCCTTTTGTGTAAATATTAGTAAATCTGTTTGAAAATTGATGCATAATATGATACAAGTCTGAATAACTGGTAAAACCGTCATACCAATCGATGTGATGAAAATATTTCCAAGTCCATCGGTTTGTTGTTGCGGCTTTGGTGGTTAGTGAAGAAAAAGAGCATGGTGGTTTAAATAAAAATGTGTAAGGAATATTTTTATCTATATCGTAAAATACGAGTTCTTTAATTATAAACCGATCATCGTTACCACGAAAAGCTTGAAATTCAATAATACCCGGCTTGGACTTGATTTCTTCTTCCATGTCCATTTGAAAGGTCACCCGTCTATCCATCACGGTGTCAGAAGGTCAACTGTTTTCCACACCACGATAGGCATTTATTTATGCCAGGCCGTACAGTTGAAGGCGCGTTGGTGTATATTTAACGTGGGCACCATCCCCGGTAGGCCTACACCCACAAAATTTTGAATTTTTTATTGAAAATTTGCCAATTCAAGTTTAAAGTGTTGTGAAAAATTTTAAAATTTTATTTAACTTTCCATCTGGTCATTTTTGTTGTAGTCATTGTCATCACTTTGATCCTTTTCATCACTGAAATGTGTTTCTTCATCCGATTTTACAAAATTATTTTTTTCTTGCACATATTGTTCCAATTGTCTCCACATTTGAACTTCATGAGGAATTCTGTTGAATATTGAAGTGTCCACAGGTCCATACAAAATTGGTGCATCCGGTTGTTTGTCCAAAGTGTCTGTTAAATAATCTTTAATAATTGAACTGGAGAATACTAGCTGTCTTAAATATCTTGTTATTGGTTCAGTTGCACATGTTAAAATAAAAAATTCTTCTCTGTTTAGTTGAATTTTTATGTCATGTTTGGTCGTATCTCTGAATCTCATTTGATGTTTACCTCGGTGTTTAATAATATCAATTTCCAAGTCTGAATCCAATAGTCCTACTTTTGTTTTCCTGCAAAACATGTTGCTATTAAAGTAACATTCCGACAAATGGAGGTGTTTCATAAAAGATTCCCAAGCATTGGCTGTAAACAAAATCATTTTTGTTCCGTGAGTTAAAATTACTGTAGGTGAATAGTCGGTTGATTTCATAACTCCAATTAAAACACTTTTATCCAAACATCGGTTGATTTCATAACTCCAATTAAAACACTTTTATCCAAACTTGAAGAGATTGTATAAAAAATTCTTAAAAATACTTCCATCAAAATATTTGGTGAAATATTTTCTTCCACATTTCTTTTCCTCTTGTACAAATATTTTTTCTTTTTACCTTTTTCTTCTTCTTCTTGATTTGTGACGTGTTGCTGTTCATTCATGTCCAAAAATTCTGAAATTTCTTTTTCTATATCGCATTCGGTTGTACCACTTGTAGAAGCCATATTGAAGATGATGCTACCCATACGACGTCAGGCAACAAACTGATCAGGAGCGGTCTGCACGCTCCGCTTTTATACTCGCGGAATGTAACAAAACCGATTTTTTATAATACATTTTTAACAATTCCAGTTAGAGGTGTGTATGTTACAATTTTATCATGTAGAATTAAACAGTATGCAGTTGTATTTGCAGGTATAGCTGCATTAAACTCCATTTCAATCTTTATGTCAACACTTGATGATTTTACTGATTCATTTTGTTTAGAACAATCAATTACAACTATTGTGTAACCATCTAAGTATTCTTCTGGTGATAGTAAAGGTGTATTTGTTTTACCATAATATGAATTTTGGAATCTCGCATACATATCGTATAATATACTGTACTTTTTATTATTGAATGACACATTCAAATTGTCGTAGGGAAAAAATTGTGAATTCAAATAAACTTTAATATTTTTTAAGTTGCAATGATCAAATTTGCCTGCATGTTTTGTGATGCTGTCTCTCCTATCTGTTTGTAAACCAAATATAATATACCTGGCTCGTTCTACGTAATTAGATGTTTTAACAGTCCAAGTGTGACGATCCGTAGTTGGCAAGCTTGGATGTTCATGGAATTCCCAACTTCTAAAAGGAATTACAATATCACGATCAGCCTTTAACTTCCTTAATAGTAGCATTCTATGCTCGTCAGCTAATTTAACATGTGGAACTCTCCATACAATTTTGTCTAATGTTAATTTCCATTCTAGGTTTGCATCCGTTGTACCATCTGGAGCTTTAATAATGTCTTTATCGTTAGAAGATCTCAACAAAACTAATTCTTGTTTAACATTTAATATTATTTTTCTATAATCTTCAGCAAATCCAAGCAACAAACGTAATGGAATATGAAAATCAAAATATCCCTTTGTATTTGGAGTGATTGTGTCATGTTCAGGTAAAACCCATCCGGCAGGTTGAAGTAAATTGGTTTCATTAGGTGATATAGATGTTATCCCCTTTAAAGTTGTTGCAATACCTACTTTTTTAGTAGAATCAACTGTTACACCTGATATTTCATATCTAATTTCATCAAACAGGAAAGCCATAGGATTATTTATAAATGGAACTGTTGTACCTACACTATTGTCCTTTTTTGTTACTTTTCCTTCGATATACAAGTAACTTTCACATGGTAGTGTGTAAATGTCTTGGTGTTGTATAGGAATACGAATTTCATCGTTATTGTTCAATTTTGATGAAGTGTAAGGGTTGTGGGTGTGATATTCTTTTTCCCATAGGGTTTCGTCGAATGTCGGACCCTGCGCTATATCCAGTATATCCATAATCGGTTAATTTTAAACCAATCTTTTCTAAGAAACGAATGTTCTCGCGTGTTAACTCCTCCACAGCTGAAGAGCTACTAATGCGGTTTCCCGTAGGTTGTCCACTTTTAAATGATAAACCCATGATTTTTGTATTAAAGTGTCGATTTTAAATGTAATCTAACTGTAATTGGCTCTTCTCGGAAATCTATCAAGTTACCGTCTTGATCCAATACGTTCAACACGATGTCTGAAATGAAAGTGGTGTTCAACGGTAGATATACTAGGTTTTGTGGCTTTTCAACAATTTTAAATCCTGGAGGTACACTTGGGTAAAAATATGTATTATATGAGTATTTGCTCCATCTCTGCAAGCTCCCTGTATAATGTTACAAGTTATATCTATACTATTAACGTTTAGTATAGTTACAGTTTGTTTACCGGAATGTGTTTTATTTGGTTCTAAAATTGGCTCATCTTTGGAAAATCCTAATAAATCACCGATTGACTTTTCCTGAGTAAAATCTATATAATATTTGGAGTTTATTTCTGCTTTCATTGTATTGTTATTACCTTTTAATGTTATATTGTCTTTTCCCATTTTATTTTGCAAAAATTCATTAATATGATCAATTTCATAAGAACCTGTGGGTAGAGTGCAAACTTCTAAGTCTGTAAACTTCCCACTGGCATCTTTTGCTTTATAATAATGCAATAAGTTATTTTTACCTTCCGTTACATTGGGAATAGAGTTGTAAGTTGTAAAATCCAATAGTGCCACCTCCCAAAATCTTCCTTTTTGCAAGCGTAACGCTGGAAAAAGGATACTTCGTAAAGTGGACGATTTTCCTGTTAATGATACCGTATAGGAAGACATCTCAATTGTGACTGATACTTTTAGCTAGGAATTCCAAACATAAATGGCCGCATATTAAAGTGTTATCAGGTTGTTCTCTTTTATAATTGTAATATATGTTTTTAGCAGATTTAAAGTAACGCTCAAGTTCTTTAGGTGGTGGTAAATTTCCAAAACTATCAAAGTAATATATATTACCACCTAATTTCTTATAACAAACCCAATGAGTGCCAGGACCTTCAGAATTATCTAAATTTACAATGCCTGTTTCGTTTTTCCACATTTTAACTGGTAAATCATCTTTCATAAAGACACCACGAAAGAAAGGTATTTTTAAACATGAAATGTATTTAAATAATTCGATATTTGTTAACGCTTTATGTGGGATTATTAATTGATTTCTTTCATTTAATATGCACGATATGGTCTTAGGTATAGACCTGCCCCGTTTTTTACCATTGACCATTTTTTTTTTTTTTTTTGTTTTTTGCTACCCTTTCTGGTGGAACGTCGTTTTCTTCTATTTCCTCCATGTTTCGTCTTAGTTAAACTTTTTTTACCCCTACTCCTCCTTTTTCCACCTCCTACTGCTGTTTTAGCCTTGATACCTGCTGTTACCGCTAAAGCCGCCGCTTTTTCTGCAATACTAGTGTCACTAGACTTTACTCGTTGCCAAGCTATATCCGCGAGCTTTTTATCAGCTATCGATCTATTTTTTGTATCGCTAAATGTGGAATATGCTATATCGTGTTCTTTACAAGCTTGATCTAACTTATTTATGCCTGAATCACCTCTTTCTAACCGTTTTTTCAATTTCGTTCCTGGTCCCCAATATTGATAACCTCCTGGTATATGAAATTCGTATGGTAAAGCGTCTATTGCTCTATTTACGACAGATCCTACTGGAATTCGATTTAAAGCTTTACTTAATAGAGAAACCGCTGTGGACGTAATCCCACCTCCTTTCCTTACAGTGTCTCGATATGGACTGATGTACTGAAATGTCATGATTGTCTTTTATAATTGAAATGCACAACTTATGTGTTACCTCTATGACGAGTTGGACATAAATGAAGTCATTTATTAAGTTATATAATTAAATATCCAAATCACCCCAATCTGAGGATCTAAACTTCTGGGTGGGAGGATTAATGAAATATTTTTTAAAAATCTCATTTTTAATCCAAGTACCTCTGTTACTTTCACTTAAAACATTAGGTTTTGATATATAATTGTGTAAATCAAACAATGCATTACCTAAAACTTTAATAAGAAAGTTTACAGTGACGGCATCATCCACATGTTGAGGGTCTTTAAGTTCTGTGATACGTTTATTATTACAAGTATATACTTTATTGTTGTGTGTCATACAATAATCTTTGATGTATTTTAAATTTACAGCATCATTTTCATCTTTTGGATAACCTATATCGTTAATAACAAATTTATAAAAAGAAAATCCGTCTTTTGTCTTTTCAGGTATTATAGAATGTAAATAACGTCTATTTATGCTGTCGTTTTCATCAATAGGGTCTGCTATGTTGGATATACGACGATTTTCAGCATTATACGTTTTTCCATTAAATGTTAAAGTATTTGTTAATTCTGATGATAAATAACCTCTGTTTATTGCATCAGTGTTTTGATTTGGCATACCAACGTTAGTAATTCTGTAATTACCAGCGTTATATGTATTTTTTTCTAGTTTTAATGTCGATGATATTTCTTTCTTTAAAACTTTTAAGTTTATTGCATCGTTTTCATCTGTAGGATCATTAATGTTTTTTAACCGTTTATTACTAATATCGTAATCTCCATCAGGTGTTTGTGGTAAACCAGCAGCTCTTTTTAAGTTATTTGTATAATATAATCCATCCGAGGAATACCGTCCGAACTTGTCGACACTCATGGTGCAACTGAACAGCATTCTATAAAGTAGTGCATTTTTATGATGTTCATCCATTGGTTCTTTTTTTATACAAATTAATCGTCTTTATCAGTTACATTTTCATCACTCCCAGGAAATTTAAAATATTTTAAATCTGAACTAATTAACGCTTTATCTGCTTCATTTCTAAATACATGATTTTTATGAATAAATTCTTCACCAGACAATTTTCTAAATCCACTAAATGAATTTGGATCTGCAATTAATATATTTTGATAATCATTTACATCCATTAATTTAAATCTTTTGGTATTATAAATAAACTCTTGATTTGCACTATCATATTGTCATGTTTGTCCTACAGTTGCAGCATCCTTTGGATCTGTTCCTTGTGCCAAATTACCTATTTTCTTATTTTTCGCATTGAAAGTACTACCTCTTGGTTTGTCTAATATTAAAGATTGTTTTACTACAACACAATCGTTATCATCGATACCTGGAAATATGTTAATTATTCTTCTATTTGTACCCAACCAATCTCTATGATAATTGTTTGGATTTGTATGTAAAACTTGTGATAAAATCGGAACATCATGAGCATCTGTAGCTACTTGCGCATTTGATAATTTCATGTCTTTGCAATCCCAAACATTATTTTTTTGTTCAAGTAAAATAAACTTTTCATTTCCTTGTACAAACACATCACCCGACCGTGATACTACTTGATCCTGTTTTACAAATCCAGATGTTTCTTGCTTTAAAGTTTCCTTCATTTGACCCACTGTTGCACCATCTGATGGTCCCGAACCATCTTTAACATTCGCTAAACAATTACCTAGACAATCAATAACTCCTACATCACGTGTAATACAATGATCTTTTATATATTTTAAATTTACAACATCATTTTCATTTTTCGGATAACCTATATCGTTAATAACAAATTTATAAAAAGAAAAACCATCTTTTGTCTTTTCAGGTATTATGGAATGTAAATAGCGTCTATTTACGCTGTCTTTTTCATCTTTAGGGTCATCTACGTTGGATATACGTTTATTGTTAGCACTATACGTTTTTCCATTGAATCTTAACGTATTTTTTTAATCAGATGTCAAATAACCTCTGTTTATTGCATCACCGTTTTGATTTGGTTTACCAACGTTGATAATTCTATGATTTTCTGCGTCATATGTGTTATTGTGTAGTCTTAATGTTGGTGATATCTTTTCCTTTAGTATTTTTAAATTTATTGCATCGTTTTCATCCGTGGGATCTTTCATGTTTTTTAACCTTTTATTGCTAATATCATAATCTCCCTCAGGTGTCTGTGGTAAACCAGCACTTCTTTTTAAACTATTTGCGTAATGTAATCCATCCGAGGAATAACGTCCGAACTTGACGACACTCATGATGCAACTGAATAGCATTTTAGGGAGTAACGCATTTTCATGAGATTACCCCGCGGTTTCTAAGTTCATCCACTAAAGCCACCCATTCGTTTTCCAATCTAGTATGACCCGCTTCTTTGGCTTCATGTATTAGTTTCATTCTATCCACCAATTTATTAATATTATTGTAATAAATTACGTTTGTATTGTATAGTTTCTTCATCAATCCTTTACCGGTGACTGATTTGCTTCTTTTTCTCGGTTCTGGGGAACTTAAATCTAAAGTGGATGCTACTAATCTTCTTTTTACAGGTTTTCTTCTTATAATCGGTATTAATTTGGAAACAAAATCTTTATACTTTACAGATTTATTTCTATATATGGGTGCTTCAGGCGAATAATTTCTTCTATATGCATTAGTTTGTTCCAAAATTTTGCTATACACTTCCAAATCATCATTTTTTACCAATGCTTTTAAAGGTATATTTTCAAATAATAATTCAAATAGTCCCCTTGTTCCCTTATATATTTGATCACCTACACGAACATTATCACGTTCATCGACTTCTAATTTGCTATTACCAATCATCACACCTTCTTTGGACAATCTAGCTCCATAACTGTGGTATTTTTTAGTAGGATTAGTTCCAATTAACAGTTTTATTAAGTATTTTCTTCCTAAAGGTCCTTTTGTATGAATATTTTCACCCAATAAGCTTATATTTGATGGTTCTCCTTCTGTTTTTTCTTCATCACTCGCTATAGATACCACTTCTTCTTCACTACCAGCATATACATCTTCTCTTTCTGCCGTTGTATCACTAAATATGGAAGCTTCCGGGTCCTCATCGCTAATATCTTCTGATATTACACTTTCCCTTTCATATTTTGTTATCGGAGCAATAATATCACCTTGAAAAGAAGGTTTAGTCAATTTTTTGTTCAATTGTTTCAAAGGCTCTGTAATAGGTTTAAAAGTAGATTCGAGAAATTTCCCCTTTCGCTGATACCTAACTTTAACGCTCTGTTTTTAGCCCGAATAGAATCACTAAGTGATTTAATTTCCTTTACTAACTTTTCTTAGTGCTGTACAAGAATGATTGCGTGATATAATGGTTAGTGAATTAATATAAATTTATCGAAACCTATCCTGTATCGACCATTATTTAGTGGTTGTTCCTTCATAATTGTCAAAAATCCATAATTTTCAGCCTAAGCCTTACCACATATGTCTTTAAACCGTTCATATGACATATCCGCATTGACATGATCGTAATATATGTGTTTTAAGTTAGTTTCATCCTGTTTGAATACAATTAACACATTTGCGTTATCTCTTATCAGTTGTTTTGGTATTTTACTATAAGTCTGACCTATGTAAATGCTATCTATATTGTTATGTCGCCCCATAGCGAAATAGCTCCTGATAGTGTTTTGGTTTTCACAGGATACATCATCAAATATAAAAACTGAAAATGGTTTAGCTTCATGCGGCTGCATTATGCTTTCACTTGCATCAAACTTGTAATACTTCACTTCTGGCACATTATTAAATATTTTTTCTGATAATTGATATTTGGGTTGTTGTAATGATTTAGAAAAGACATACAAGTTATTGAAACGCAATCCTTTTGGGTTTGTAATCAAATTGAATACTACATTTGTTTTACCACAATTGGATGGACCGGTTACAAGACAACGCATCGTGTTTGGTAACAAAACACCATGTTTGCCACTGTTTAATTCCGAATTGTCCACCGTGAGTTCATCAATATTATTAATAGGAAAACTATCCTTTTGCGGTATTATCTCCATCCTTTGTAAAGGTTCAACCTAAAATGATGCTCCATCATTATATGAGATCCTTTTTAGGTATCCAAGAATCTTCACTCTTATTAAATCCTAACCATCGCACTTTTACTTTATCTTTTTTCCGTTGCAACACCTTTTCAACTAGGTACACATCACCTACTGTGGATTTTAACATTTAATGTCCATAAAACCCTCCTTCGAGCAATTGCCCTTTATTATCTTTTAAAATGTAAGTTTCTGGTACTGTAGGTTGCACCTTAAATACGGTAAAAACCTCATTTGTCCAATTTGGCAGATATCTTTTACTGAATACACCTTTGTATTTGCTTATTCGCACTTTATCACCAATATTAAAAGTTTTAGGTTTTAGTTTTTCAACTTTTGTTTTAGTATTCATTTTTATACGTTTTAATACGAGTTTTTCATTTTTACTAGTCACCTGGCTTGGTTTCATACCAATAGTTCCATGGTACTTGTTATTGTAATCATTTATTAGTTTTGGTAACATATCAATCCATACGTGCGATCCTCTGTTTGAAAACATCTTGTACATCGCACCTTTTAAAGTCCTATTGAATCTTTCAATAATTGATGCTTTTACCTCTGAATTAGTGGAATAATGGTTTATATTGTGTTTCTTCATTAAATTTGAAAATTCTTTATTAAAATATTCTTTACCATCATCGGTTTGTAAATGTTTTATGGTATTTTTGTCTCTCTGTATCGCAGTTTCCATGGCTTTTGTTACTCTCTTGCCGGTTTTATCTTTTAGCGGTAAAGCATCTGCCATTTTTGTAAAACAATTAATTGATGATAGTCAATATATATTTAAATCCTTTATTTTGTTTACTATAAGGAATCATTTAAATTAAATCCGCTTGATATAGATCATTCATTCCTTTTATAACAGTATTTCTTCGGGGAAATTTTCTCCTAGCCGGTTTATGAAGTTCATGAACAATTTTTTGTTTCAAATCCATAATTTTATCCTTCCTCGTTCGTGGGTGAAATAAAAATAATTTTTTTACTAGTTTACAACTGTATTTAACTGGGTCAAGGTCATTCAAATTGATGTAAAAAAATGGGGAACACGGCGTTGGACTTGCCGTGTTCCCCATTTTTTTACGGAAGGAAAAGGAATTTAGGTGGAAGAAGGACGAAGAGGGACGAAGAATAGGTTAGTTGTCGATAGGGTTGAGAGAGTAGTGGCCAAAAGGAAGAGTGTTAATTTTATTATCCATAATGTGACGTTTGTCATCTTGGTTCGAGAGGGCCTTTTTCAATTCAGTCACACTGAAAACTTCATGTTTCTCGCTTCTGATGGTGTTAAATTTCGCAGTCAACGTTTTGTCTTGAAATAAACATTCTTTGTAATGATTGAAATTAATGTGTTTCTTCAGATATGTTGTTTTAACTCCTTTTGCCTTCTTTGTGGTCGTTTTTTCTTCTTCTCCTTTGTACACGTTGAAAGAGTACAGTTTTGACATCAATGCAACAATTTCTTCCATTATTGATCCTTGACATTCATCTTTGAATTTGCCTAAAACTTTCTTATTATTTTCATTAAAGTTCGGGTGATTTCTTGGGTAGTTGGAAAAATCAAAATCATTTTTGTGTATGAACGTCCGAAGATCTTCGTACATGTCTAGAGTTTTGATCCAATACACAAATGCATCAGTGTCCATGTAGGCTATTCCAATATTTTCTCTTCCATAATGTTGTACCATTTTATTGTAGTGAAAGTCGTACATATGGGTTTTTGAAATATCCAATATGCACATTCCTGCATACAACGGCCGATCCATAACAATTTTGGTTTTCTTCATGCTGACGGCTACGAGGTTTTCATTTATTATCATTGTCGATCCGAAGTTTGGTTTCTGCACAAGTTTTTCCAATTTTGCAGGGTCTGAAACTAATTTTACAATTTTATGTTTCCTCTTGTTCTCTAATGTCTTGCCGAATATAGCGTTATTCATTAATTTGAAGAAATCCTTTTGGAAGGCTGATGTTGCTCTGGTTCTTCTGGCGGTGTTTCCATCGATGTAGGATTTCAACCAACACGACTGAGAAAATTGTAGTACTCTGTGAATTTTTGTTATTTTTAGTCCTAACTCCAACGCTTGTTGTACAACCCAATAGTGGGCTACATATCGGTTTTTATTTTCCAAAGTCATCATCAGCTTAGGCCATCTTCCAGTGGGTGAAACTTCGGTCCTGGCTAGTAAAGGCAGATCATAGTGGGAGTCGTGTAGGTGTTCTGGATACTCGAAGTCGCAGTCTAAAATGTAGCCGGTGTCACCTTCTTTGGGAATATCCATAATATTTTCAATTGAATCTGGGTTTATCCATTTGAAGTCTCCATGAGGTAGCGGTTTAGACATGGCCCAACCGTACAAATTATTCGCATCAAAATAGCCAAGAAAAATCGAATCTTTAGTTTCATCATAGTTTGGTAGAAATTTATTATTAGTTTTGACATGTCTTGTAACGGCCTGAGTTAATCCACCGCGTACACCTGATTCAATCGTCAAAACCATATCGATGTCTGTTAACAGCTCCAACTTGCACTCGGTGGATTTTAACATGGCCTGCCATGCTAAGCCGGGAGATGTAAACGAATGAAGGGGGTCCAGTCCATAGGCGTCGAAGCAAGTGTTGCGAAATTCTTCCATTATGTCGCAGAGAAGTGTCACATCCAGTTTCATGTAAAAATCAGAATATTCACCAAGATTTTGCATGATTAATTCATTCCACACATTGCAGGCATGTTCGTAGTCTTCGTTGGTGATTTCACATCCAGTCAATTTACTGGTGAATGCTTCCCTCGGCGGTAGTCTTCTTTCTTCGTAACGTTCCGGGCTGTCGATGTAGTCATAGGGGAACACCCCTTTCCGTAGAACCAAATTCATCTTGTCCTGCGGAACAATTTTACTTGTTTCCCTTAGATCGTGTCTCCTTAGGTTATCAGTCAGTTTACTTAGACTAGAAGGCATAAATCTAAATGAATCAACAAATCGGAGTTTAATTTTTTTATCTACAGTTTTTGAAAAACTAATAAATTTTTCCATCGTTTCTGCCAATACCTCTATTTTCCCATCATCTCTACCTAATTCAGGTATGATGAAATGTGAATCGTACCCGCTAAGGTTGTGTAAGACCACTGGAATAAATTTTGGTAACTTGTAATTTACATTGCATCTATTACACGCTGCACCTCTGTACTGTCCAGTCAAATGATCGTGGTCTTTAGCTTTATGGTTGTCATCTGTAAACTGGTTCTTGCACAAATAACAAATTCTTGCCAAGTCATATTGTTCCTCCTCTTCGTAATCCAATGGTGTCATCGGTACAATATTGTCAAACGTAGCTTGCACTTTCAAAGCAATCTCATATAATTTGTCAAGAAAAATCTTTGGTGCGTTTTCACCTCGGTATAATACAGGTGTTGATGAAAGTCCATAATCTTGTAAATGTTCCTCAGTCAAGGTAGATTTTACAATTAAACAAAAACTGTTAGGTTTATGCAGCTGATATTTGGTCCTACTGGTAATTTCCCCTTCTGGATGTTCTTGGGGTACCAGTGTGGACTCAAAGTCTGCATAAATTACAAATGGTACCCTATATTGATGGCTAATCTTTTCAAATTTTACAATGGTACGGTTCGGTGGTGGTAAACTAATTTTACTTTCATAATTTTCATTACAAAGCCTCTGGTGTTCCTGTAACCACTGACGTCCACCTATTCTCAATTCCTTATATACAAAACAGCGTTTACAAACAGTAATTCTATGATCAATCTTCGTCAATTGACTAACTACAAGTCTTTCAAAGTCTTTTATATATACATAGTGGGAGATTTCCCTTTCGTAATTAACAATAAATCAGTGTGATTCCTTAATTCTGTTTTTACAACCTTAATTGGATACACCGTGTTAGAATCATCCAAACCAAAAATATTTACACTAACACCAGGATTCTTCTTTTCAAATTTACAAACATCTTTAATATTTACAGGGTATGACATTCCTTGAAAGTTATATCTATTATTTATATTTACATAGTGTCTACTTACTCTAGAAGGGCGCTGCTCTGGCAAAATATATTTACAAAGCATGGCATATTTAAAACATTCTTGATCTTGGTTCTGTACATTTATACATGCTTTAGTTTGTTCAATTTTCTTTGGTAGCTTGATGTAACTGCTACCTCTCATACCGTATCCGTGTTTTTGAACTCTCAGATCTAAACCTTCTATTGACACCAACCTCCATCCCGACCCTCGGCCTTGATGTTCTTGCAATTTCACCAACAATTCCGCAATACATTCATCAATTATATTTTTTACATCTGAGGTGAACATTAGGGTACGGTTTTTAGTTATAAACCCTCTTAAAGTGGTTTCACCATCAGTGTTTGTAAAAGTAGCATCCAAAACTAATCCAAATTTAATAAAATTTAGTCTGATCAATTCTTGTTGTAGTGTTTGTTCAATTAGTAATTTCGCTTGTGCTAAGAAATTGTCCAATTCCAGTTGCAAATTATTTATTTTAAAGTGAACTACCTTCTGTCCAGGCAGAGCTGTAGTTCGTAGCTGCGTTGTTCCGTCTCCTTCTTCCATGTCAGTTTCTGTGTCTGTATTAGTTTCCGTGTCCTCTTCCTCTGCAATTGATGTTCTTGACGGCCCAGCGCCTCCAAACTGAATAACGCTGGACCTTCTTTGCTGCATTTGTTGTAGGTAGGTATCCCACTCATCCAGCCTTTGATGGTGTTCAGCTAAAAAGTTATCATACTCGTCCAGCCTTCGATGGTTTTCAGCCAAAAAGTTTTCCATCAACTCCAAATCTTCTTCGTCGACTTGCACATCTTCCATCTCCTCCACTTCATGCAATTCTTGATGTATTTGAAGAATCACTTCATCTGGGAAAAATTCCCCACAAATATGGCAAAGAGGCATTTTAACACTTTTTACCACTAGCGTCTTTAGATGTTAACTCCGTAAAAGTTCACCAAAGAATGAGAGACGCTCTTGACCACCTCCTTTTATAGCGGGTGGTGGGGGGTGATCTTTGGGAAAGACCCGTTCTGCGCATGCGCAGAACAAATCTGCACATGCGCAGAACAAAATGTAATATATTTATTTAAAATTTGCTATTTAGGACAAATATATAGGTCAAGGCCACCTTAAATCTGGTAAAAAAGAGGGAACACTGGATAAGAGATGGTAGTAAGATCGACTTTATAACAAATACTTTCAATAATATATTAACAGGTGCAAAAGTTAAATATTTTTATTTTTTTACCGTCCAATTTGTTCAAAATTAAAACTTGAATATATTTGTTTGAGCAAATGCTTTTGGCACACTTACCACACGTCAAAACTCAGAAAATGTACAGAATTAAGACTGATCTCGCGGGGAAATACTGATGTGCTACCTAACAATGGTTATCTGACTCGAATAAGAATTGGTGATATATAACATATTGAAAATATTTTATGTTGTATAAATCACCAATACTATGCGACTCGGATAACCAGTGTGAGGTGGCTACATAGTATTTCCCCGATAGATCAGCTTAAATCCTGTACTTTATATGAGTCTTAGCGTGTAGGAAGTCTGGCAAAAGCATTTGACCAAAACAAAATATATTTAAAATTTTAAGCTTAAACAAACTAGCGAGTATAAAAAAATAAAAATATTTCCTAACCATTGACAACCTGTTAACATATTGCAGTGTTAAAGTATTTGCTATTGAGTCAATCTTACCATCACCTCCGATCCAGCGTTCCCTCTTTCTTACCAAATGAGACTGAGGCTTGACTACCCGTATATATAACGTTTCTCCTACCACTAATGCTCTCCCCCACCACAATCAATTCGCAAAAGTGGGTCAATTCCATCGGAAATTATTATTTTGAGCGGGGGATAGAGCATCTGCTGCCCTATCTCCCGCTCATATTTTTTTTTTCTCTTTTTTTACAGTTTTATAACTTTTTTTGGATTTTTCTAAAATGCGAAACAAAAAAAAATTATTTACAAACAAGTTCCTAAAAAATTTCAAAATTCAGATCTTTACAATTTATATTTAAGGTAGCACTAAAACGGTGCTACCTATATTTTGAAATAATTACAAATATTTTTTTTTCCATCCTTAAAATTTCACAGTTTAATACTTTTAAATATATTTGTTTAGTCAGATGCTTTTAGACACACTTACCACATGACAACACTCAAAAAATGTACAGAATTAAGACTATTTCCACGGAAAAATACTAAAGTGTTACCTGCATATTCAATTTAGCTCAAAAACAATATAGAATTAATACCAGCATAAAAAATTTAAAAATTCAGATCTTTAAAATTTATATTTAAGGTAGCACTAAAACGGTGCTACCTATATTTTTTAAATAATTACAAATACTTTTTCCATCCTTAAAATTTCACAGTTTAAAACTTGTCAGAGACAAACAAACTGAAACAATTTTTTTTTCTAATCTAACCATTACTAAAATACATACATGACACCACTGTGCAAAATATTACCTTTATACTTATGCTACATCTAAAACAGTGGAACATCCATGTCAACCCATTGGCGGCTCGAAAGAGAATGAGATGAGTCAAGTTTTCGTCCGGAGCAAAAAAATTTTGGTCAAGGTCAAAATCCAAAAAAAAATCGGGGGGGGGGAGGGGCGCAGTTTTTGTCCGGAGCCGAGGGGGGGCGTCACCTACCCCTAGGACTTTAACTCTTGGATACCTGCTACCCTTACTCATGTGTCAACATCAAATAATATTTTGTTCCACCACAGTGTGGACAGCCAACACTTAGTCGCATCTCGCTCTAAGTCCTGAGGAGTCCTCAGAACTCAGGCAAAAATCCGCCTAAGTCATAGCTGACCTACATATCGTGTGGAACAAAATATTATTTTATTCACACACAAATATGGGTCAAGGTCATCCAAAAGTTAAAAAGAAATCCCCCCGATGCCTAAGACCGCCGGCGGTCAGAGGCATCGGGAGGATCTCAACATTTAGGGGGAGGTTATTTAATAAAAAATTATTTATTTAATTTTGAGTTTCCTTAAGGGAAACATGCTACAATAATTTGGAAGAGGCCATGCTAACCATGACCGAGGATCCCGTCTTAACCCGTAGGTACTGACTTTTGCCTAGCACACCGGTCAGTGTCAGGATCCGACGCCTCGTGCTAAAGGATGCCAACCACCCATCTAGAGTGATGAGGTCCAGTAGCGCCCCTGACCGAAAGAGGCCTAAGGGTGGATCCCCAGGGGCCTACCCCCGGGCTCGTTAGGCGCCATGCTATTGTTGGTAACAAATAATTCTTGAGGTTCTGAACCTCGAAAAAATTTTATTTTACAGAGACTGTTAAGTTTCAAAAGCCTAACACTTTAACTGCCAATTTACAGAGGAGTACCTCCAAAATACGAATTTTGAAATATTTCTACTTGGGGACAACCTGTGAAGATTAGTACAAAGAAATATTTTTCAACACACAAGACTTAGACTAAATATATCCAACACCAATACCTAGCAGAAGCAGCAAGCGCAAAATAAAATATTTCTTAACACTACACATGCCATGCCTTAGACTAAAAGAATTCCCAATATAATGCGGCGCCAACATTACATTGCGAATCCTGTAGGGCAGAGCTTCAACCACTCAGCTGAAGTGTTTGAAACCAACTGCGAGGAAGCAAAGCCCCAGAGAACCGAAGCTGAGCCGGTCAGGAGTGGGGGAACCGGACCTGGTTACGTAAACAGCCAGACCTCGACACATACTTGTTTGCGGCATTGGACAATCTCCAAGAGCCACACCTGAATACATGACTAACCGGATCTCATTATACAACACGTGTCAAGGTATGGCAACGCCTCGGGCTATGCCACCTCCTCCTCCCCCGGGGGGGGGGGCTCACTTCTCGTCCGGAGCCGAGGGGGGGGAGGGGTCTTGGGACTTAGAATATTTTCGGTCCAAGTCAGGTTTAGTATAAAATAATATTTTAGCTTGCCGGATTCAGCACAGCCGGCAGAGACGGTTATATAATGCTTATATAACAGACTGGTTTCTTGGCCAGCTGGCCAACTGTAGCTCAACAGAAGGTAAGTCAGTTTATTGAAAGCCAACAAACACGCCACACCTCGCCACCGCTCGACTTTTCTGTGAGTAAATTTTTATTTTTCCTTCTTATTAAACTTAGCAAAACAGAACCTAGCCTGTTTTGCACAAAATTAATTTTTGTTACACTGCTACACTTACGTTTACTTAACAAATTATTTTCCACTCCTTATTTAATATTTTATTCCTTACTTGTTAAGACTTGCAAACTGAAATGCTGGAAGACTGTTTGATACAGAATTCATTTTTATTTAGCTATACAGGTCTCCTAATATTTTCCTACACTTGTATTTTGCAGGTGTGGCTAAATATTTTTCGCTCACAATTTAATTTTATTCCACACAAGTGGATTTTGAACTTTACTACAAAACTGATCCATGCCCGTCTCCTACAAAATTATTTTTCTTTGACTCTACCTCTTTTAGTCTTACATTAAATATTTCTTGGAGTTAAATTTTACACAAGTCTCTCGGTTAATTTTTCTGCACAGTACGTGTTACTCCTTGGATAGTTCCCAGCAAACTGTTTCTACACTTCACAACAACAGTCCGCATTACCCCCTCCACTACTCATTCCCCCACTACAGCCCTGTTCCCCCACTACTTCCAGCTAAGGTGCTACACTTGACTAACTGTTTCAGTTTTATCCAAACCTTACTGTGAAACACACCTATGGCTGAAACATTGCGAGAAAAATTATTAAGAGTAATGTTTTTGCTGGCCAAGCATAATAATTCTGTTAAGGTGTCCAAGACTTCCACTTTAACAAAAATGAAACGTTGCTTCAAGAATAATCCAAAATTTTACTCAAGGGATACAAATATCACTATGGATGATAAAATGTTTCAGAAACTTTTAGACGAGCTAACTTTTGCCAGTAAAATAACGTTGGTGACTCCAATTTCAGACCAAGTTCCAAGATCACCTGAGAAAAAATAAAAAATAAATGTTTCTCAGGAAATATTTCCAATCCGAGTTACGAAGGTCCGGTAAAGGACAGACTCGGACAAGTTGTTGTAAAAATTTTATTTTTTTCTTCTATCTGACCACTTTACCCCCACCACCTCCTTATCCCCACCACAGGGCCGGGTACCTGGGGAACCGCCTGCACCCAAGTCAGTATGTCTTCGGACACGGTACTGTTCGCATCGCGTGTCGTTTGTCGCAATGTCGGGTGTTTGAAGAAATTATTCTTCGGCTCTCAGTCTCGGTGGGTAAGTCAAATATAGAAAATAATTTTTTTTTTATTTACCGGTTCTGGGTTAAGGTCAATGACCTCTGGCGGTTATATTAGGTCTAGAGTCTAATCAATAGGGAATAAAAAAAATTATTTTTTTTTTTTTTTTTGCACTTTTGTGATTCCTCGAGAAATTTCAATTTCTCGCCGTATTTTGAGGAATCGCAAAAGTGCAAAAAAAATTTTTTTGTATTCTTGCGTGACCTTGACCTAATTAACGTCAGTGACGTCATCATGATGACGTCAGTGGTAATGACGTCACCATGGCGTCATTTATGTGACGTCATGTGACGTCATTGATGACGTCATCACTGCTGACGTCATCGTGATGACGTCACGTCCTAGAACCGGTGTTTTGGCACTACTAATGAGAACTCCCTAAATACTTTAAATGAGAACAGGTGTTTTAGAACTAATTATATAGAATATTTATGCCGTATGTTGTGTTCATAAACAACACATATAAAAAACTTAACGGCACCAACGTTAGCCTCTCAAAAACTAAGAGAAAGCATAAATATTTAAATTTACATTCTAAGAATTTTTCAATATTATGAAATTGCAATGCATGCTAACGCAGAGCATTCGTTCTCTTATAATGAGAACGAAACAAAAATTACATATAATTACATTACATAGTTACATTGAACAAAAATATAGTCAATTATATTTTTATATAATTATATCACAATCCTGTTTAATATAAGTTAATTATCAAATGTTCTTCCTGACTTCAACTTCTTGACTTGGTCTTCCTGATTACCAAGTAACAATTTCACCTCAACGACTTAATAATTACGTTTCAGCTTAAGTTGGCTCGAATCCTCCGACGTGATCCTCTAATTTGTAACCTTATCAAGTTTTACGGGTGGGATCAGCTCGCGCGCGGTGATGATCGGCGCGGGTGATCAGCGGCGGCGGCGGCGTGGGCGGCGTGAGGGGGTGGCGGGGCGGAGCGGGGGCGGGGAGGGCGGTGGCAGCGTCGCGCCGCTCAGTCACCGCCGTGCCGCCGCCCGCCGCAGCGACCGTCACGCCACCTGTGTGACACTACGTGCGTGACGCGCCTCTGTTTGTATCATAGTGATTTGTGACTAAAATTTTGAGAAAAAAATGTGCAACACATGACTTCAGGTAGGTTTTCAAATTGGGATAGAACCTGGAAGTTACGTTTTAAAGTTATTAAACACAATAAAGTTACTTGAATTCAATGGTGGAAAGGTGTAATTAATAATAAAAGATCGCGCTACATTAAAAAATATTATTATTTACTACTGTAGCTTTATTCACTGCGTTAAAATGTCTTTAAAAAATTCGAAACAGTATATATAATTCAAGTTTCATATAATCGTATAGTTCAAGTTTTGTTAACAGTAACTAAAAAACATAGTTGCCTGTGTTACAAGTTTTTTTACAAATAATAACTTTCATTTACAAAAGAAAAATTTACTATAGGATTATTATATTCAAATCATACATGTTAAACTTTTTGATACATTACAATACATTATTATAAGGATTACTTTTTCAAAAATATTGAGACATAAAGGTTTTTACATTAACTTTCTAGTTAATCTTTAGCTTTATTGTAAATTAACTTTCAAAACCCATATCAAACCCATACTTATGATAATATTTATTTATCTAAATCTTTTACAGCGCCTTTATGAGAATCTGATAATTGAAATAACAAAACATTATTTCCTTAGCAAAATAACAGATTTTAATACCGTGTTCTCTTATGACGTTTTTTGTTTGTTACTAATTGTAAAATTGTTTTTGTGTTAAATACTTTATTACTTATATTTAAGAGCCAGTGAAACTCATAAAACTAAATTTGAATAAAGGGCATCAGCTCCAAACTGCAATTAAAACTATTTTCATTAAATAACTCGATCTCTTTAATGTAAAAATATAAAATATGAATCATTTAGGATGGTTTAGCAACTTGATCAGAGGCATCTCCTAATGGATTAAAAGTTCTAAAATCAAAACCGTTTGAATATTAAACTTAAACGTTATCTCTGTTGATATTGGTAATATCTTTAAGAAATATGATTGAATGATACATTTACATAAATATAAATAATATTCAATACAAAAAACCCAAAGTAAAGTATAATATAAATATTAGTATTTATGGACTGTGAAATTTTTGTTCTACTTTTTATCTGAGTAAATACTTAAGCCCTAATATAATTTACTGAAAACAATCCCTTTTATATCTCAAATAAAATTCAGCTTTACACTTTTATATTATTTTTTACTTTATTATTACAACTTTTTGCCCTACTTCTAAAACTGCACTATTATGATTCATTTTTTATCATAACCAGACAAATAATACATTCAACTATTCAACTTCCACGTTTCTATTTCATATTTTATTCATTTCTATAAATTTCCACAAAATAAATTATAAAAGCATTGCTTATTAAACTGAAAGTATTATTATTAAAAAATACATTACACTATTATAGACTTTAATTTTCGATCTTAAAAAAAAAATGTCAGAAGTCAATAAAGGTTTCATCACTTTATCGAAAGCGATCACTTTATATTATCGAAAGGTTTCATCACTTTAAACTTGTGCTCGAAAGTTTAGGGTATATGTGCCATCAAAGAATTTTTGGGCAACAGAATGTTCAATAAAAACTTTAAAACTTTCAGACTTTACTTGTTCTATCACTGTTCGGAACTATTCAATAACCATGCCTGTACCTTTATAGTCAATGGCATACTACAAAATACGTGCTTCGTTGGTAGTCAATAGCATAACCCCTAAAATATGACCGACTGACCGAGGTAATACAAACCAGATTAACAATTTAGTGACGAGGAAATGTCCAAATAAAGTTAAAAAATATTAAACCCCAATAAACAAAATCAAAGCTATCGCTTTTAGTTTAGGGGTGACCGTGGATGGTTGGCACACTTTTTAGATTGCTAATCTTTATTAAGTTATTTGTAGTCCTAGTTTATTAAAAATGGGATTATAATTTGAAACAAACTTTCCTGTATATTGTACATATTATCAAAAAAAATCTTTAAGATAAATATTAATAATAATGTTTAAAAAAACCATTAAAGGTGTGTAAAATAGCCCCTACGGCGGGGCTATTTGTCACAACTGCTGGGGTTGGTTGTCCCTAGTATTTCTTATAAATAAATGTAACAAATATGTATAACTTGTTGGGATGGGTAAAATCAAACGAAAAATTCAAATGTAACAATAGTTTAATACAAAAATGATAATTAAAATAATATTTGATAAATTCAAGTTGTTTTGACAACAGAAAAAATCAATTTCAAATTAACGATTGTTCAATTAGCAATCTTCACACTCGTTATATAATTAGGCAAGTTATATTTATAAGTTTAATATCATATTTAAAAAAAAGATGGATACTTTGGAAATGTCTTATGTATAATGTTTGGGTATATTTAACATAACAGTAAATTTTAAAGGAAAATCTTATAACCAAAGTAAGGCAATAGGTTATCTTAGAAAATTTTCAAAGTGCAAAAGTCATCGTCACTTGAAATGTCACTTTCACCGTTTTTGCAAATGAATTGTGGCATTCCGGGCATATCTGTACATTCCCCCCAAATTACGAACCTTGTTTCCAAACCTGAAAATAGTCCAAAATGTGTAAATGCTCCGACGGGGTTAAATGTCACACGTGACAACCAACGCTTTACTGTTTGTGACAGCTTGCCCGGTGCCGCCATTTTGGACGAACATCGACGTGACAAAAACTGTTAATCTTTTGTTTTGTTACGAAATCAGGTTCAATGCCTTAAGTATGCTAATGTTATAATATGAGATTTATGTTCATAACTCATTAGGATAGTTAAAAAACTTAGGTAACTTAGGAAAATTTCCTTACCTATAGTAAAAAAACCCACCGAAATTCATATAAACGCACAAATGGACCATCCACTTCCTAGAAAAATTATGTTGATATTGAAGGAAGAAACGGCACAAGCAAAATTATCGCCAACGGTAGTTGGTGGCAGGAGTTATAAGCTTTGTGACAACCAACCCGTGTGACTTTTAGAGCCGGTCTAACCTACTTTGTAAAGAAAACCAGAAAAATACGAAAGTTTAAAACCTTGCGTAGTATTCTGTACTGAATATCTTGATTAGCAATCTTTATTAAACGTTTATTTTCCCCTGAGAAGTGTCTCATTATACATTACTCAGGCATAAACATTTTGTGAGCGGTGTATTGCTTGAAAAAAGATTTAGGAAAAGCTGACCTTGCGTCTATTTAACAGGTTTTCATGCGCAAAGATGAATCGTTTGCAGAACTCGGTATGAATATTCATTTATTCCAATAAGGCGTGCAAAAACATGGATTTGTCTCTTCACCGCAATGTATTCCAAGATTTCTGTTCTTTAATCCCTCTTGAGTCGTCTTTTTTAATCCTCTAAAGTAAATATGTGTATATACACATAATATATAAATTTATCTTAATCTGAAGCTCACTCTGATAAAGACTACAAAAGTCGTGATTGAAACTGTCATTACTATTTGAAATTAAATAAGCAATGACAATTCTCACAAGAGTACCTATTTAAATAGCTAATTAGTGCAAATGTCTCATGAAATTATTTCTTTACCAATGAGTTTTTTGTAAACTAAGCCATTATATGGACTCGTGGGGCATGGAATCCAAGTGTAGCTTTGTGATTTAATACACTTTTAAAAAGTTGATTTTTTAAATACTATTTTGAATTTTGCTAGACGTAGCCCAAGTTTTGCAATGGCAGATTAATGAAGAATATATTTAAAACTTAAAGAATAAAGTCAGGAAAAGCTCCCTCTGTGGGCGCTCGTAAAAGGTTAGCTTGTTTGCTTCACTCACACAACACCGGCTATAGGACCCTGCTGTCAAATTGGGACTGATAAAAGAATATTAAAGACTATAAGGTTTTCCTATTTCGGGCAGAATCAGTGCAATAGACCAAATTCGTCACTTAAGCATTATTAGAAGTAGGAGGATTAGTGATGAGAGAGTCGTGGCTTTGCATCAATTTGTCAAAGGTGGATTAAAAATTCCATTGGCAATTTGAGAATCACTAGCTGACAAAGCTGTTATGCTTTTGTATATGCATTTTTTTATCATCTTGACTATATTCAAAATCCATTTACACCTAAGGACCCGCGGTAAATTTGGCTGAAACGTTGATAGTAAAAAACTATAGTTTTAGTGCCTAAAAAGACCGTTATAAATGGGTGTGTGTTATAAATATTTTGATCCAACAGTAACATCTGCTTAAGTATTTAGCTTATTTGCATTTTGTCCTTAAGAACAACTACATATGGAATTTCAAAGCCAGTGTGGAGGAGCCCAGGGGTTAGATTGGTATACAACTAAGAGGTTATTCGGACCAAAATAAGGAGTTACCAATTTCAACATTCCAAAATAACGGGATGTTGGAAAATTAGTGATGGCTAAGCTAAAAGGGATATCATTTTTATGGGTTGAAATTTACCAAATGACGTTTAAACCCATATGTATTATTCTAGGATTAGATATTTAGATGAAAGCGTTTTCCAACTTATCTTTATGGCATACATTCGCCTGAATATTAAGATGGCATCCTGTAATATATCGAATAGTATCAAAGTATAGCTATACTAAGAACAGGTATTACTTTTCAAATATTATTCATCGCTAAATTTATTTTTGAGTGTAATTTAAAATATTGTTTGTTTCACTCATGTTAAAATTGAAGAATGTTCGTAAACTCTTAAGTTGCTTAGATTGATTAACTTCTTATATTAATACAATCAATCTATCAATCAATCAATCAATCCTTTATTTGTCTGACAATAATAAAATTGCATTAGCCTACATAATAAACTTATAACTAATTTAAAATGCACCATTTTTTCATCTTGTTTTATAAAATTCTTCCATTGAATAAATACACTTATCAGTAATAAAACTTCTTAATTTCTTCTTAAACATCATAAGGTCGGAATTTATATTTTGAATTTCAATAGGAAGTTGATTGTAAAGTTTAGCATAGTTTATATGTGATATGATTAAAAAAAAATGATTAAGTTCATGTTGGTGTAATTTTTTCTATATTATGAATTTGTTTATTTTTTCTCATAAAAACTAATGTGTCAAGTATATAGTAGGAATAAAATGTCATTAATTGGTATTGCCTGAAGATCCCTCTACATGACTGGCTTCTTTTTAATCTAAAAATGGCTCTGATGGCTGCTTTTTGCAATATAAAGACGTTTTTAACATGACAGTTGCCATTTCCCATACAGGTAATCCATATATCATTTGTGAAATAAAGTGAGAATGATAAACTGAAATGAGAATTTCTCTTGTACAAAATTGGGACAGCCTCCTTATAATAAATACAATTTTAAACGGCTTCTTGCACAAATTTTCAACACGATTTTTTAAATTTAAATTTTCATCCAATGTTATTCCTAGAAGATTTATTTTTCTAGTTTTTTCTCTTATTTTATTTTCAATAATTATGTTCAATTTTTTTTAACTTGAGGAGTTATGCTAAAATCAACAAATTTGGTTTTCATTTTGTTTATGGTCAGATAGTTATCGGAAAAAGTATACAAACTTTGACTGAGAACAACAGCCTACATAAGAGAAAAAGAAAGCTATTTAATGTCACATGTTTATGAAATGATGATTAAAAATTATCCTAATTGTCACACTAAGTACTTAGGAAATTAATTCTAAAGGGTGTATTGGATTTTAAGCCTAAATTAGTTATCAGTAACATCATGTTAAATCACTTTTTATGAATGGTTGAATTTAGTGAAAAATTGCTTTAACTTCGATTGGGATTTAAGACCAATTCGGGACCACAGAATGGGTGCATTAGACCAAATTCAACCCAGCAGCAATCAATATACGGTGACTAGCGTAATTTAAATTACGGTGAGTGGTAGGGAAATTATATACAGGGAGTGTTTCTTAAAATGACCCAAACGCTAACATTTTATTTTTTATTCAGTGGCTAACTTTAATCGCTGGCAGTATACTTCTTAAGGGGGGCCCCCTTTACTTTTTTATGTTCCTTTCAGGTATGTATTTCACTTTTCAAAATTTCCAACCATTTTTTCAATATGGTGGTCAACTTTAAAATTTCTTATGTAACACCCTATTTTATGACGTTTTTGAAATTTCCATGTAATTTAAGACTTTTTATTCTTAGACATTTTTCTCTAGACCTAATGGTTAGGGAGCTAGAGGCAATTAAAGTTCATTTTTAGTTCCATATGAATAACCTAGGGTAAACTTTAACAGCACATATCTCCTAAAGCCTTCAATGAAATAAAAAATACTCAAGGATAAAAATGTCTTTTATTGATGTTTTAAGGTCATTTCTTCCATAATAACATCAGATTTTTTGAAATTTTAACTTTTGTCCGCCGTTTTAGAATAAAGAAGTTAATTTATGAGTAAATGATTATTTTGGCTAGTGAAATGTTCTTGAAACATAATTTTAAGACATTTTTATTCCTAAGTATTTTTTATTTTACTGAATGGTTTCGAAGATATGGGCAGATAAGTTTTGTCCCATGTTATTCTAATGTAACTAAACATTAACTTTAATTGTCTCTAGCTCCCTAACAATGCAAAATAACATCGCACCGAACTGTAATCGTATCCTTAAACAAATAGTTTTTTTGTCTATTTTTGTTGATTATTTTTTGTCATAGGACATAGTATCTAGAATCCATATTTAAATCTCATATATTTACCTTTCCCGCCACTTATAACTAACCTGTTACACTTGAATTCAAATTGTTCGTGTATAATAGTTATATATTTTTAAATCAAACGAATGTCTGAATTTTATGCATTGACACAGGAATTCAACGTTAATGACCACTCGAGGTAGTTAAGAGAAGAAATCTTTCCTAGATCGTGCAGCATACTTTGTTAACACGTGGAATCACGTTTGTTGTTTTTTAGACATTGCGGCTGAAAGGTTCGTGTAATAAGAAATCTGAGACTATCTTGAAAAAGGTCTCTATATTTTCCATAATTTTCACATATCTCTACAGCATTCCATCCAGGTGGATTACAGCGAATTTTACTTTATAATTTCCACCATTTTTCGACATATCAAATTATCCCCCTACTAAAAATGTTTTTTCATTCTGCACGAAATCAGCCAGTTTTTTTTTTTTTTTTTTCTCTAAATAGTAACAAAAAGGTTTCTTTGTTTTCCTAGTACTATATAATCAGCTGGAATTTTTTAAAGGTCATAGGACTGTAAAATTAGCTGATCGCTAAGTATATTATTATTCATTTATTAATTTTGAGATGCAGAATTTTGAAATTCAAACGTTATAAAGAGCATTGTTTGTAAATTACAAAATTGTAACCACTGCATATTACTTTGTAAATATAACCTGGAAAGTACAACTTTGTAATTAATATTTTAACGATTAAAAGTCTAATTCTGCATTAATAAACATTGTTCATCCCTCTTAGAAAAATGCATCTTTTTGATGCTTAGTTGTTTTTAAAAACACGATTGCGCACCAAAAAGACTCACTTTTGCTCCTATTAATTAAAGTAGTTAGATTTGGTTACTTCTGGCTCAGGGCACATGCCCCGGAAGCCACGTGCCGGGGCACACAGCTTCCGGTCGTATATTAAATGAGGGGGAGGTATGCATAAATTAAAAGTTAGTTCAAAACTGAAATTCAACTTGATAATTGGGTTACGGAAAGTATGTCAAGGTCATCCCGAGTAAGTTTTAAAAAAGCCTATCCCGCTAGCACAGGAAATAGTTCTGAGAGTTGAACTACCCGGTGATAGCGGGAGAGGTAGATTTAAGTTTTGAACTTTATTCGTAAAAACAAATACAATCAATGTGCAAAAACAAATACAATCAATGTGCAATACAGGTTGAATTTTTGTGATGAAATACGGAGTTGTAAAAGCAAACGCCGACGACGAGGATAAAATAAAGGCAGAGTCCCCAGATGACGTATTAGACAAGTTTGAAGAAACGTAATATCTCGAGTTGGTTTTCCCGTTCCAATTCCAATCGTTTAATTTCCAATTTCAATTTTTCCTCTTTCATTTTTTCCTCTTCCATGCTTGTGACGAAAGAAACTTCATCCATCATATCCATCATTAGTGTTGTTTTTTGGTGTTTGAAATTTTGAAACAAGTGATGTTGATAGTTCAAATGTTGGAGACGGAATGAGAAGTGAAAGCGAGGAACGTTAGTTAAACGAAGAAGTGGTGGGGGGAAGTTTAATTGCAAAGAAGTGGTGGGGGAAGTTGAATCACAAAGAAGTGGTGGGGGAAGGAGGTTGCTCACCATTTGCTTCCGTACTTGTTGTTGTCGTGTCTGATTGTAGAGGTGTGAGTGGAGTAAGATTTAGCAAACTATCTTCATCAGAACTTTCAACCTTATCACAAATAGGACAGGCGTAAGTTATTTCCAGATTCATTTTAACAGTGTTAAATTTACTAACAATTTCGTGTAAAGTATTAAATATTTCTTGCAAATCTTCTTTTGAATTTACTTCGAAACTAGAATTCATTCGTGCCAACGGAGAGTTGTTCATCGTGCGAGAGTCGGTGATTGAATGAAGATCAGCGCTTAGGAAGGAGGCTTATTTGTCGGTGAGCATGAGCTTGTTATTAAGTAAATAGCTAAGTTCCTCTTCTTCGTCTTTCAATTCAAATATCTTAGCTGAAGTAGTAGTCGTTGTTTCGTCTTCACTCGATGATGAAGAAAATTGAAATATCCTAGCTGAAGTAGTAGTCGTTGTTTCATCTTCACTCGATGATGAAGAATCACGAGGACGTAAATAGTGAACATCAAGTCTGATCCATCTCATAGGATATCTATCCATGACAGAGAGCAAATTTTGAAATATTTCCTCCAATTCTTCTCTGTCAGTTATTATATGTTGAAACTTGACGAAAGGCGATCCCATGTTGTTAGTTAGAGTGTTGGAAGTGAAATAATTCAAAGGTGGATTCAATAAGATACTAAACTTAAACTAATGGTGGGGGAAATCTAAAAGACTTATGGTGGGGGGAAGTCTAAAAAACCAATGGTGGGGGAAATCTCAAGGTCATCCAATTGAAGTTTTAAAAAAGAGTGTAAAACTGAAATTACACATTCGATGGTTCTACAGGATCGGAATACCAATCTGATCTGTATTTACATCTTTTTATCATATGTGTACAAAAATCATCTTGATGAGACTTGGTGCGTTGACAATGAGCTAGATCGAGAGGATGAAATTTGAAACATCTTTGAGGACAGCATGTATGAAAATATCTTGATTTGTAAAATTTGAAAGTTCGCAATTCCGGTGGCGGTAGTTGTTTTGTTTTGCACTTGCAGTAACAAGATCCAAAAAATTCACATTTAGTGCAAGCTAACCCGTCCACCATCATTGGTCCTAAATCTGTACACTGTTGTTCACAACAGTAACGAGGTTCGTACTTGTACTTTTGTTCTTCCATGTTGACGCTGCTGAGTCCAGTGAAAGAATAAGAGTGTATAGTGTTGAATAGTCAGTTTTATGTACTACAAAAAGTGGTGGGGGTAATTTCAAGGTCATCCAAACGAAGTTTTAAAAAATTATACCTTACTAATGTAAGGAATGTTTATACTTAAGAAGTTTATTTCTGTTTATCTTCTTCAGACTTTGTCTGTTTCTGTTTGTTTTCTTCAGCCTTTTTCTCTCTCTCCGCTTTAGCCATAGCGATAAGTTCTTCAGTCGATAGTGGATGTACTTCAGGAAATTTTAAAATTAATTTAGCTTGATATCCTTCTTTAGTTAATATATTTAAATCTTCAGTCATTTGTTCAACGGTGTTGTAATCTTTTCCATAGATTTTTCCATCAAGTTCGATCATCATTCTGTATAACATCTTTAAAATTAGGTGTTGACGCAGCGAGAGTCGGGAAGCGAATGATTAGTTATACAAGTATCATTCCCTTTTTATCAACTTGACATTGATCACGTGATTCCTTAGTTTTATTTGTTAAAAGTTATTTAACATTGGTAATACTTGTGGAACTTGATGTTATGTTGACCAGTCGGTGATGAAGATGTTGTAGGTTGTGTAGAAAGAAATACTTCATCATCGCAGTATTTTGTTTTAGTAAACATCCTTACATTAGTAGCACTAACATCAACAGTTAAGTGATAACCACCGGTAAGTAAAACTCGCATTTCGTTGGTTAAATCTTCAAGTTGTTCAAAACTCGTAATGGTGTTGGTATCGTAAGATAAACACTTGACCTTTAGGGACATGTTGAAGTTTTGTATTTAGTTATAGAGAGCGAGATGTGTACGGTACGAAAGGTAGTCGTAGACTGATGAATTTCACAAGTTGATTTTCACTTTTATTATCACACAAAATTGGGTCTAGGTCATCCCGTGGAATTTTAAAAAAAAAGCAACATATTGCTATGTACAAAGACATAACAATATGTTGCTTCTTTTATTTTTTTGTTTTATATCATCTTTATTGAGAAACCATTACAAACATATATATTTACAAAGTTATGTACAAACTAGTTAGTAGTAGGTGTTACATGAATAGTTAGTTCAGTTGAGTTGTTTCCACTCGGTCCGTGTGAAACTAAATAGAGTGCGCCAGGTTGAATAACTCGAAGATCTTCATTTTGTAGAAGTTGTACAAACCGTTTCGGTTGGAAGATTTGAAACTTCGGTTCGTCACCAACTGTATACGGCGCCTCGCTCAATGTGCAATTAATAGCATCACCAACTGAAGTGTCCATCTTCTTGATTGTATGTATGATGTAATGTTTTTCTTCTTTTAGTTCAGAACATCTCTTCGTCGGTAAGATTGTTGATTTTGAATGAGCGTTGAATTGATCAACCAAATTTTGAAGAAAGTTCTGCGATGCCATCTTGATGTTATTGTTAATCTTCTTGTTAATCTTCTTGTTAATAATAATGTCCGTCGGAGATGTTGTCTCTTCGGAGGTTCGAGTAATACTCATGCTGCGTCATGGTAGCGCTCTCACTTTTATTACCGACATTACCCCAACCATTCTGTTGAAGGAAATTATTCAAGCGGTAGGCATTCTTCAAAGCGCACTGTGAACTTCGATGTTTAAAACTCTTTGATGAAATACAAAATTCATTGAAATAGCATTGAAAATCTCTATCTATTATTGCATTTATCACTTCGTTGCTTGTAAATGATTGTATCCAATTAGCTTTTTCCAATCCTCTTGTGTAGATAGTTTTTAACTCTTTGCAGTAATGATTCATAATGTGCGGCATCATGTTATAATTAATAAAACCTTCATCCCATCTTAAGTTGTGAAAATGTTTGTACAACCATTTGTTTGTAACTTTCGCTTTAGTTGTTAGTCTATTGAATGGTAATGGAGGTTTGAATAAGTAATGATAAACTACAGATGTGTTCATATCCAAAATTACCAATTCTTTTATAATAAAATTTCCATCATTTCCTCGAAAAGCTTATATATATATATATATATCGTATGGCTCATTCAGCCAGCCACCATGGTTTGAGAATAATTAAGTAAATTCTGCGGTGCAGAGCACCTGAGTCAGTATAAGTAAAAATCTAAACACTAAAATAAAATAAAAAATAAAAATTAGATCTCTCTTTATAGAGCTAAATCCAGGGCGCTAAGCCATTGCAGCCCAGCTTCACTTGAGCTATGCAGACCGGCCAATCCTTCGGGGAAGGCACTCAGTGGGCACTCTTCGACTATGTGTTCCATAGTTTGATACTCTGCTCCGCAGTCGCATGACTGGTCTTGTGTCATTCCCCATTTGTGCTTCCAATAATTACATCTTCCCACTCCAGTGCGGAAACGATTGAGTATAGTCCACTGCTTCCGAGGAAGATTCATACCACCTACCGCTACGGTCGGGTCATCTATCAAGAAATGGTTCCGACCTTGAAAAGCATCCCAGGAGGAAGTCCAGTTTGTATGGATGGTGAAGTTCGAGTCCATCAACTGGGAGGCTGTTCGTAGAGGTGGTTTTCGGGACCTCAATCGGCCCGCATTCTGGGGTAGGTAATCATGGATGGGCAGCTGTGGAGCAGATAAGATCTTTGTGTATTCCCTAATGAGTGCATCCCTTCGTCTTATTTCAGGAGGAGCGATATTACACAGCACTGGGAGCCAGGGTACAGGAGTTGCCATGAGTGTACCACTAATGGCTCTCATGGTCCTGTTTAGCTGGACGTCGATCTCTCTAACGTGCACACTATTTAACCACACGGGAGCACAGTACTCAGCCGTTGAATATACCAATGATAGAGCAGTTGTTCGCAGAACTTGTGCGTTAGCTCCCCATGTGGAGCCAGCAAGGTGATGGACAATGTTAGTCCTGGTTCTCACCTTAGCTGCCGTTTTTTGTAAGTGGCTTTTAAACGTGAGAGACCGATCTAAAGTGACTCCCAGATACTGTGGGTGGTCATTATGTTTCAACTCAACTCCGTTGAATACGATTTTAAGCTTTTGGTTGGCCAGTCTATTATTCAAGTGGAAGCAAGCAACCTCAGTTTTTGTTGGGTTTGGATTTAGCTTCCAGGCTTCAAAATATTCACCGAGGGTCGTGAGGTCATTTGTTAGTGTTTCCTCAGCTTGTCGAAAATGCTGGTGTTGATATGCCAATGCAATATCATCTGCATATATAAACTTTAAGGACCGAGTTACAGGAATGTCGGCAGTATACACATTAAAGAGCAGTGGGGCGAGCACTGACCCTTGTGGCAGGCCATCCTTTAGTTGCCTAAACGTACTTTCTCTGCGTCCCAGATATACTTTTATCATCCTATTGGAGAGCATTGAGTTGAGGAGACGCAACAAGAAAGGGCAAGGAATAAGGTCGTAAAATTTAACTAGGAGGCCTTTTCTCCAGAAAGTGTCATATGCTGCAGTCAGATCTAAAAAAGCCACAGAGGTTTTCAGTCTTCGCTCAAACCCATCCTCAATGAAAGAAGTCAGAGCTAAAACCTGGTCACAACAGTTGCGACCAGGCCTAAATCCAGCTTGTTCGACAGGAATGCTGGCATTGAGAATAGGGAGGATTCTGTTATAAATCAACCTCTCTAGCAGCTTATAACAAACACTTAAAAGAGCTATAGGCCGATAACTTTCAGGCAGTTTTGGATCCTTTCCGGGCTTCAGGATAGCTATGATCTTGGATTTTCTAAATATCCCAGGCATGTCGCCGGTTTTCAGAGTGGTGTTAAAAATTTCCAGAAGCCACTGTCTAGCCTTGTTACCCGAGTGTTTTATAAACTCCGGGAAAATGTCATCCAAACCTGCTGCTTTGCCAATTGGCATCGCATCAATCGCCACTTCCAGCTCGTCGTAAGTGAAGGGTCTAGAGACTTCCAAGGGTGCTTGCCGACTCTCCTTTATCTCATTAAGCTTGAAATTAATTTTTCTGTCTGCAGACGTACGCACAGGTTTTGAAAGTACGGAGAGGCGTTTTGCAATTTCACGAGGGCTAGGCTGTGAGGCATCGTGTTTTTCACTTGATTTACCAGTGGAGAGTTTCCTGAGCAGAGACCAAGCTTTCCGACTACTTTTGGTGAAGTTCAGGTTTTCGACAGTTTTCACCCACTTCTCTCTCCTGGAGTTGTCGAGAGAGTTAAGGAGTTGGTCAGCTACATCTCTGTCAGCAGTGTCTGTAAACTCACTGTAAAGATCTTCGCACTCTCTGCTCCATCCTGGTATGTATTCTTTTCTAAAACCTCTTGGGATTGTCGCCTTAGCGGAAGACAGGACAAGGCGAGTGAACCGATCATAGTTTTTTATTTTAGAGGGGATGAACCTGATGCCGCTATCAAGCCTTAATGAGAAGGCCTCCCACTCAGCTTTATTAAAGTTCCACCTAGGCCGAGGAAAAGATCTTACGAGAGGAATTTGCATTCCTACTGATATTATTACAGGCCTGTGCTGAGAGTGGGGGAATGCACCAAGGACCATCCTGGAAGTAGGCACGGGTGTTGCTGATGGTTCACGGGAGCAAAAGCACAAGTCTGGAGAGTACCCACGACGCCATCGGGCTGAATGGAAGGTGTGTGGGTCCTTGGCATTATATACCAGGAAAAGGTTGTTATTTTCAGCCCAGCTTGAAAGACGAGTGCCGTTGTCATCATCAGACGAGTATCCCCACTGGGTATGATGACTGTTGAAGTCACCTACATATACCACAGGATGTTCAAAAGTTGGGAGAACTGTGTCTGACCACTGGGTGTTTGGTGGTTTGTATACATTTACAATAGTAGTCGCAGACACCTTAACAGCAACAACAAATGTGTTGTTATCACAACTTTTGTGGGAGACTGATACGTCGTCTATGTCCTGTCTAACGTACGTCGCCACTCCGTAGACCCTGTGACCTATTTCTTCCACAAGCTTATATCCTGGGATGTTGCCCCTCGCACTGTTTTCTAAGTCTTCTGCACGTGTTTCTTGCAGTGCGAGGACATCGACCTCATTTTCCAGCAGCACCTTGCTGAGGCAGTCACTTTTAGATTTGCTCAGACCCTCTACGTTAAAATGACAAACATTTAAAACACAGCCTAAATTTCTAAATTGGCCCTGGAAAGGGCCGTTTGGATTTTGTCTGGCAGCTGGCATAGCTGAGAGATCACTGTGTGTGACAGTTCAGCTGCCAAAGTTGTTGTTCGTTTAGCACCACCCGGGGAGTACGTGCAACTTTAATGGAATGCTGCGGACGCGAACAACATCACCCCCCCTCGAAAAGCTTGAAATTCAATTATACCTTTTTTAACTTCCATTTTATGTGGCGCATTAGAAAACGAAACCCGTTTGTTCATGATGAAGTCTCGTCAGCAACTGACTTGTATTACAAACACGATTGTTCTTCTTTAACTTCTTGCGCTTCTTCGTCGATATTAAAGTTGGTGTGATAGTTGTTCAATTGTCTCCACATATCCACTTCTTGAGGTATTCGATTAAAAATTGAAGTATCCACGGGACCGTATAAAATTGGAACGAAAGGTTGTCTGTCCAATGTATCGATTAGATAGTCTTTGATTATTGCACTTGAAAATATTAGTTGTTTCAAATATCTGGTGACGGGACCGGTAGTACAACTTAAAGTGTAAAATTCTTCTTTAGTCAAATGTAATTTTACATCATGTCTAGTTAAATCTCTGAAGCGAACCATTTGTCCCCCACGATGTTTCACTATATCAACTTCAACATTTGATTCCAATAAACTTAATCTTGTTCTTCTTCCAAATATGTTGTTACTCAAATAACATTCCAAAAGATGTAAATGTTTCATAAATGATTCCCAAGAAGTTTCAGTGAATGTAACCATTTTATTTCCATGATTTAAAATAACAATCGGTGAATAATCCAATGATTTTTAAATTCCAACTGAAATACTTTTCGTCATGTATGATGAAATGGGGTAGAAAATCCGAAGAAATACTTCTGTTAAAATATTAGTTGTAATGTTAACTTCAACCTTTTTTCTTTTTACTTCTTTTTCAGCTTCTCCTTTTTCTTTTTCTTCTTCTCTCTTCTTATGTTTGTTAAACTTGAGGAACTCGTCCATTTCTCGTTCAACTTGTTTTTCTATATCTGAACTATTCTCATCCATTAGAGGTGTATTTTCTTCTCCGTTAGTAGAACTCATCTTGCGAACGATGTTTCCCATACGACGGTCGAATATAAAATGAACTTTCCACTCATGATTTTCTCTCTTTTATGTTTTTCGTGAAATCCTTGAAATTTATACAATCACATAAATGTTTGTTTTCAACTTGTTTTTCACAAACGAAATTCTAACCTCAAAAATTGAAGCAGATAATTCTAACCTCAAAAATCTGCAGTCGTTGTACTAATTCTTTTTAAAGTACATTCTTCACTATTCCGGTCAGCGGTGTGTAAGTAACTATTTTATCATGTAGAATTAGACAGTATGCTAAAGTTCCATCCGCTACTGGTTGTTCAAATTCCATTTCAATTTTTATATCCACACTTGATGATTTTACCGATTCATTTTGTTTTGAACAATCGATTACAATTATCGGAGCCTTGGAATAATACTGGTCAGGCGATAATAGTGGTGTATTAGTCTTTCCATAATATGACGATTGAAATCTTGCATACATATCGTATAAAATGGAAAAACGTTTTTTGCTGAACATGACATTCAAATTGTCATACGGAAAGAATTGAGAGTTTAAGAAAACTTTACAATTCTTTATTTTACAGTGATCAAATTGACCGGCATTTGCAGTGATAACATCTTTTCGCTTAGTTTGAAAACCGAGTATTATGTACCTTGCCCGTTCCAAATAAGTTGATGTCTTGACGGTCCATGTTTGTCGTTCTGTCTGAGGTAGTGTAGGATATTCATGGAATTCCCAACTTCGGAATGGCATCACAATATCACGGTCAGACTTTAACTTTCTCAATAATACGATTCTATGTTCATCGGCCAATCTTACATGAGGTACTCTCCAAACAACTTTATCCAATTGTAGTTGCCATTCCAGTTTATCTTCCGTAGTTGCAGGGTCTGCAAGTATCAAGTCCTTGTTAGTTGAAGATCTGAGTAATACCAATTCTTGTTTGACATTTATTATTATTCGTTTGTAATCTTCAGCGAATCCCAAAAGCAATCGTAAGGGTACATGAAAATCAAAGTGATCGTTGGAATCCGGTGTTATAGTGTCTTTATCAGGGGCAACCCATCCGGCGGTGACTATTGAATTCTTCTCATGCGGTGTTAATGATGTTAATCCTTTCAATGTCGTTGTTATACCAACCTTTTTTGTCGAATCAACTGTCACCCCTGATATCTCATATCTTATTTCATCAAAAAAATATGCCATCGGGTTATTTATAAAAGGAACTGTTGAAGCAGTTTTTCCATCCAATTTTAATACCCGTCCTTCAATGTACAAATAACTTTCACACGGTAATGTGTAAATATCTTGTTGTTGAATGGGAATCCTTATTTCATCGTTATTGTTTAATTTTGATGAAGTGTAAGGGTTGTGCGTGTGATATTCCTTCTCCCATAGTGTTTCGTCGAATGTCGGTCCTTGAGATATATCCAGGATATCCATCGTTGTTAAGTTTCAATCCAATCTTCTGTAGAAAACGAATGTTGTCCGATGTCAACTCTTCCAATGTCGAGGAGCTACTGAGCTCCCGACTCTTCCGTTGCGGTTTAAATGATAATCCCATGTTGACTTTTATGTTGCCGCTCTGATGTGTATCCGTATAGTTATCGTTTCTCCTCTAAAGTCAACACTAACACCGTCTTGATCCAATATGTTCAGTACGATGTCTGAAATGAAACTGGTGTTTAACGGTAGGTATATCAAGTTTTGTGGCTTCTCAACAATTTTAAAACCAGGAGCCACTGTTGGATAAAATGTATGTAAAATATGCTGATTCACTCCTTCTCTATACGATCCGTGTATAATATTACACGTTACATCGATACTATTGACTTTCAATATTGTAACAGTTGTATCACCTGAATTAAAATTAGTTCCAGGAGTTAATATTTTCTTTTTTGTATCTGTAAATCCAAGTAAACTGCCAATGGAGTTTTCCAAGCTGACATCGATATAATATTTTGAAGTTATTTCTGCTTTTAAAGTATTATTGTTTTCTTTAACGGTGATATTTTCTTCTCCGAGTTGTTTTTGTAGTAATTGGTTTATATCATCGATTTCATAAGCTCCAGTATGAAATGTAATTATTTTCAATTCTGAGTATTTTCCTGAAGCATCCTTAGTTTCATAATAATGTAGTAAATTGTTCTTTCCTTCCGTAACATTGGGAGTTGAGTTGTAGGTAGTTAAATCAAGTAATGCCGCTTCCCATAATCTTTCCTTGGATAGACGCAATGCTGGGAACAGCGTACTTTTCAATGTGGATGAATTTCCACTCAGTGACACTGTATACGATGACATCTTAAAGCTGACTGACACTCTTCGCTATAAACTCCAAACATAAATGTCCACATATTTCAGTATTGTTAGGTTGTTCTCTTTTGTAATTGTAAAAAATGTTTTTGGAGTTTCGAAAATAATGTTGCAGTTCTTTCGGCGGTGGTAGATTGCCAAAACTGTCAAAGTAGTAAACGGTTTGTCTGAGCTTTTTATAGCATACCCAATGAGTGCCTGGACCATAGGTGGAATCCAAATTTACTATTCCAGTTTCATTTTCCCATATTTTAGTTGGTAATGCCTCTTTCATAAAAACTCCTCGAAAAAATGGTATTTTCAAACATTTTACATAATCATTTAACTGATGATTTGTTAAGGCTTTATTTGGAATTATCAATTGATTCTTCTTATTTAGTACACACGGTACGGTCTTAGGTATAAACCTGCTCCGTTTTTTACCATTGACCAAATAGAAGCTTTCTTTACTGTTGCTTTACGAGTTCTACGACGTCTCTTCTTAATGTTTCCACCTCTTTTGGGAGCTCTTCTCTTTGCAGGTCTTCCTCTGCGACGTCGTCTTCCAGCACCAAATTTAGCTTTCGTCTTCATGGCTGTAGTTACTGCCCAAGCCGCTGCTTTTTCTGCAATACTTGCGTCACTTGATTTTACTCTTTGCCAAGCTCTTTCCGCTAGAATTTTATCCGCTATTGATCTATTTGTTGAATCTTTATACTTTGAATATGCTATATCGTGTTCTTTGCAAGCTTGATCTAATTTATTAATTCCAGGATCTCCTCTTGCTAAACGTTTTGCCAACTTAGTTCCAGGTCCACAATATTGATAACCTCCGGGCAGATGTAATTCGTATGGTAAAGCGTCTATCGCTCGATTTACAACAGCACCAACAGGAATCCGTTTGAGCAGAGATAATGCAGCTGATGTTATACCACGTCCTCTATTGCCAATGTCCTGACGACGACTGAACGATGCGGTCTTCATTATGCTGTTTTATGTAACCAACGTCTTCACTCTATGAAATACTTTATGATAATGAATCCTTTTTTTTGTGTATTCTATATTTAAATATTCACAAGTTTTACTAGTATCTATCAATGATTTCATCTTTAATCCATTGGTTTCTCTGAAAATCTTCGATTTTATTGTGTTTCATCGATGCATTAATCAAATGATTATGCATATCAATAACTACATTACCTACAAGATTCATTACATACTCTACATTAGTAGCATCTTTGTTACGTGTAGGATTATCAAGATTTGTGATACGTTTACCATTACATGTATACACAGATGGATCGTTATTAGAGGTTGCTATAACTTGATTAATAGTAGCAACATCATTCGGAGCTATTCCTGCTGATATGTTAGATATTCTTCTATTTTTTCCATCATATAAGTTATTTATTTTATCTAAAACTATAGTTTGTTTCACAACAACACAATCATTATCATCTTTACCAGATTTTACATGGGTTAATCGTCTACCTCCACATATAAAGTTAACACCAGTAGCTGATAGTTGTGGCACTTGTGTTAAAATAACAGCATCATGTTCTTCCGTGCCTAAACTTATATTTGACAATCTTTTATTTTTTCCATCCCACTTGTTATTTTGTAGTTGTAGTAAGGTAAACTTTTCACTTCCTTGCACAAACTCATCACCTTTCTTTGACACCACCTGATTTTGTTTAACAAAAGCGGATGTTCCTTTCTTCAAGCTTTCATTCATTTGTCTCACGGTAGCAGCATCCGATGGAGTTGAACCATCTTTCAGATTGGACAACACTTTTCCATGACAATCAATAACAGCACCATTATATAAAATACAATTATCTTTAATGTATTTAATATTAACACCATCACTTTCTTCTTTAGGATATCCAATATCGTTTATAGTATATTTATAGAAGGAAAATCCATCTTTTTTCTTTTCTGGTATTACAGAATGCAAATAACGCTTATTGATTGTATCTGTATCCTCGGTTGGATCTGCTACATTAGTTATTTTATAATTTAAAGCATTGTACTTTTTTCCACTTTTAGTCTTTTCCAACAGTAAAGCGTATTCCATCGCAGATAGAAAATAGCCTTTATTAACAACATCTCCATTGTTGACTGGTTTTGCAACATTAATAACCCTTTGAGATTTTGCATCATACAGTTGGTTGTTGTCGAGTTTTAAACTTGTAGATGTTTCCTCCTTTACTGTTTTTAAATTTGTTGCATCTCCATCTTCTTCTGGATCCTTAACAAACTTTAAACGTTTATTATTTATGTTATAGTCACCTTTGGGTGTTTGCGGTAATCCACTTCTTTTTCTGTTTTCTCCAACTTGCACTCCTAACGCGGAGTATCGTCCGAACTTGTCGACGCTCATGTTAGAACTGACAGATTATACGCCTGCAACTCTTATATATCCGCGGACAATTATACGATTATGCCGCGATTCCTGAGTTCGTCAATCAGAGCTACCCATTCATTATTTAAACCTGTATGACCGGCTTCCATGGCTTCATGCAATAGTCTCATTCTATCAACCAATTTATTGATGTCGTTGTAGTAAATCACATTCGTATTGTATAGATTTTTCATCAATCCTTTGCCAGATGTTGAAGTATCTCCTTTACTCTTTTTACCATGTTGTTCAAGAAGAGATAAATCCATAAGTGATAAAGATTTTCTTTTCAGTGGTTGTCTCACCGCTGGTGCAGTACGTAATGTTGGCAATTTTCGTGGAGGAAACAACTTTTTTATAACAATGTTATATTTTGTTGCACGTGAACGATTAATCATTGCATCCTTTAAGTAGTTTCTTTTATGAGCGTTAGTATTTTGTAGAATCTCCTTAAAAACACTTAAATCTTTGGATGAATATCTTAGTGGTATGTTTTTAAAAATTAATTCATAAAGTCCTTTTGTTCCTTTATATTTATGCTCACCAATAATGATGTAATCGTCTTGTGTTATTTCAAGCTTTGAATCGCCGATCTTTAATTCATTCCCATCAATTCTTGCTCCGTATACGTGTGATCTACTCAAATTTGGGTTTGATTTCATGTCATGTAGCATTTTCATTATATATTTTCTTCCAAGAGGTCCATGTTGTAATATATCGCTACTCAATTGAGTTAAATTTGGAATAGATTGTTCAGCTTCAGGTATTGGCTGTTCTTCTTCCTTTTCAACAAGTGGTTCTTCTTCTTCTTTTGTTTCTTCTTGCTCACTAGCACTTGTATATGAATCATCATCTTCTTCTTTTTTTAATGCTTGTACTTCTTGTTTAGAAACTGGTAGTAAAACATCTCCTTCATAACGAGGTTTACCAATAGTTTCTGATATCTGTTTTAAAGGTTCCGTAATAGGTTTAAATGTAGTCTCTAGAAATTCTTCTCTTTCACTTAAACCCATCCTCAATGCACGATTCTTCATCCTAATAGAATCACTGAGTGATTTTATTTCTTTCAATAGTTTTTCTTGATTCACCATGTTTACACTGTGAAGTTCAACGTGTAACTAGATGTAGCATCGGTAGTTCAACGCATAAATACAAATTTATCCAACCCTATACGATATCTACCATTTTTAATATCTTCTTCCTTCATAATAACGAGAAAGCTATATTTCTCATTCCATGCTTTGCCACACATCTCTTTAAATTTTTCAAATGGCATATCCGCATTTACATGATCATTATATATATGCTTTAAATTTGTTTCATCTTGCTTGAAGATGATCAACATATTTGCATTGTCTCTTATAAGTTGTTTTGGAATTTTACTGTATGTTTGACCAATATAAATGCTATCAATATTATGATGTCTTCCCATAGCAAAATAATTCCTTATTGTGTCATGATTTTCACAAGAAACATCGTCAAATATAAAAATAGAAAATGGTTTTGCTTCATTCGGTTGCATAATTGTTTCACTGGCATTAAACTTGTAAAAATTCACTTCAGGTACACTTGCAAGTACTTTATCCAATAATTGATATTTTGGTTGTTGCAATGATTTTGAAAAAATGTATATATTATTAAAACGCAATCCTTTAGGATTAGTTATAAGGTTAAAAACAACATTAGTTTTTCCACAATTTGAAGGACCAGTTATTAGACATCTTATCGTATTTGGTAGTAATTCACCATGTTTTCCATGATTTAACTTATCATTGTCAACTGTCAATTCATCAATGTTATTGATATTAAATCGATCTTTTTGTTGTACAATCTCCATCTTGTATAAAGGTTAAACACACAATGAGCTATTAAACAACTATACTAAGTCTTTTGAAGGAATCCAAGAGTCTTCACTTTTATCAAACCCTAACCACCGGACTTTAACCATATCCTTTTTCCTTTGTAAAATCTTCTCGACAAGATATACATCACCAACTGTTGATTTCAACAATTCGTGTCCGTAGAATCCACCTTGAAGTAATTCACCCTTGTTATCCTTTAATAAATAGGTTTCAGATATAGTTGGTTGCACTTTATAAATTGTAAATACTTCATTAGTCCAATTTGGTAGATATCTTTTACTAAATACACCTTTGTATTTGCTTATACGAACTTTATCGTTGACCTTGAACTTCTTTGGTTGCAATTTTTCTAATTTCGGTGTTGTATTATTTTTAATGCGTTGTAATACAATTTTCGCATTAGCACTGTTTACCTGGATAGGTTTCATTCCAATGGTACGATGATATTTGTTGTTATACTGTTTTATAAGTTGTGGTAATATGTCATACCACACATATGATCCTCGTTTTGAAAATTGTTTATACATCGCACCTTTCAATGTTCTATTGAATCTTTCAATTATTGAAGCTTTAACTTCAGAATTTGTAGAATAATGATTTATTTGATATTTCTTCATCAAAGCTCTAAAGTCTTTATTAAAATATTCTTTTCCATCATCGGTCTGTAGATGTTTAATTTTAAATTTATTTCTTTGTATTGTGGTTTCCATAGCTTTTGTAACACTTTTACCAGTCTTATCCTTCAATGGTAAAGCGTCAGCTATTTTAGTAAAACAGTCTATAATTGTTAAAATATATTTGAAACCTTTGTTTAATTTACTGTGCGGTATCATTTCAATGAGATCAGCTTGGTAAAGATCATTCATTCCTTTAATGATTGTACTTCTTCTTGGAAATCTTCTTCTTGCTGGTTTATGTAGTTCATTTACAATCTTGTCCTTCACACTTTCCATCTTCAGGTGTTGCTTGCACATCGCTTGTAAAAATACTGATCCGTACAACAGTTCATTCTCTTTTATATAGTTTGAATATAGGTCAAGGCCATTTCATATTAGTGTAAAAAAAAGGGAACATGGCATTGGGCTTGCCATGTCCCCTCTTCTTTACGGAAAGGAAAAAAAAGGAAGAAGGTAGAGGACGAAGAATAGGTTTACTGGTCGATAGGGTTCAGGGAGTAGTGGCCGAACGGTAAAGTATTAATTTTATCTTCTAAAATATAGCGCTTGTCATCTTTGTAGCTTAATGCCCACTTTGTTTGTTTGACACTAAAGAGTTGATGATTATAACTTCTAATAGTGTTGAACGTTGCAGTTGTTTCAACATTTTCAAACAAACATCTTTTATAATGTTCAAACTGTACGTTCTTCTTCAGGAAAGAGGTTTTTATTCCTTTGGCCTTTTTCGTGACTTGATGTTGATTCCTTTCGCTTATGTACAACTGAAATGAATATAGTTTGGACATTAATGCTACAATTTCCATCATCGGCACACCATTTGTTTCATCTTTAAATTTTCCCAATACTTTCTTGTTTCTGTCGTAGTCGTAATTTGGATGGTCCTTGGGATAATCGGAAAAGTCGAAATCATCGTTATACATAAAAGTGCGTAGATCTTCGTACATGTCATTTGTTTTAATCCAGTAAATTAGTGCATCCGTATCCATATATGCAATACCAATGTTCTCTCTTCCATAATAGTTAACCATCTTCTTATAATGAAACTCGTACATGTGTGTTTTGGAAATATCCAAGATTGACATTCCTAGATACAAAGGACGATCCATTAGAACTGACTTCTTATCCGTAGTCATAACTGACTACGGAACTGACTTCTGTAACTGTGAACTGACTTCTGACTTGGAACTGTGAACTGACTTCTTGGCATCCGTATCCATATATGCAATACCAATGTTCTCTCTTCCATAATAGTTAACCATCTTCTTATAATGAAACTCGTACATGTGTGTTTTGGAAATATCCAAGATTGACATTCCTAGATACAAAGGACGATCCATTAGAACTGACTCCTTGTTCATGGAAATAACAATTAGATTTTCATTAATAATTACAGATGAACCAAAGTTTGGTTGTTGCACTAATTTCTGTAATTTTACTGGATCAGTTACCAATTTGATATCCTTATGTTTCCTTTTGTTTTCCAAAGTCTTGCCAAATATTGCGTTGTTCATTAGTTTGAAGAAATCTTTTTGAAAACTTGATGTAGCGGCGGCTCTTCTTCTTGTGTTGTTGTCAATGTACGGTTTTAACCAACAAGATTGAGAGAATTGTTGTACTCGATTAATTTTTGTAATTCTCAATCCCAAGTCTAAGGCCTGTTGTATCATCCAGTAGTGTCCAACATACCGAGACTTGTTGGTTAAAGTCATCAATAATTTCGGCCATCTTCCAGTTGGAGAAATTTCAGTCTTCGGAAGAAGTGGTAAATCATAATGTTCGTCGTGAAGATGTTCGGGATATTCAAAATCGACGTCGAATATGTAACCAGTTTCTCCATATTTCGGTATATCCATTATGTTTCCAATTGATTCTGGGTCTATCCATTTGAAATTATCATATGGAAGGGGATTCGACATTGCCCATCCGTATAAGTTATTTGCATCAAAATAACCCAGGAATGTTGTTGGTTTTGATGCATCATAATCGGGCAAATACTTATTGTTCGCCTTGACATGACGTGTTAAACTTTGCGTCAATCCTCCTCGAACTCCTGATTCTAACATCAACACCATATCTATATCTGTAAGAAGTTGTATTTTACAATTTGTTTCTTTCAACATGGCTTGCCACGCTAGTCCAGGCGAAGTGTACGAATGAAGAGGGTCCAATCCGTATGCCGCAAAACACGTATTTCTAAATTCTTCCATCACATCACATAATAAAGTCACATCTAGTTTAACATAAAAATCTGAATATTCTCCCAATGTTCTAAATCCTAATTCGTTCCATACTTTGCATGCGTGATTATAATCATCTTGAGATATATCCATGTCGTACAGTTTACTTTTAAATTCTTCTTTTGGAGGTAGTGATGTTTCATTAAATCTTTCTAAACTGTCTATGTAATCATATGGGAAAACACCTTTTCGAAGTACCAGATCCAGTTTGTCGCTGTTTACAATCTTCTTTGTTTCAATTAAATCCTGTTTCCTTAGGTTTTCAGAAAGTTTGGACAAACTCGACGGCAAAAATCGGTAGGAGTCCAAGAATCTTAGTTTGACGTTTCCAACTTCTTTGGAAAAACTGATGAACTTCTCTGAAGTTTCAGCTAACACATCGATTTTACCGTCGTCTCTTCCTAATTCAGGTATTATAAAATGAGCGTCGTACCCACTGAGATTATGCAGAACCACAGGGATAAATAGTGGTAAACGATAGCTCAAGTTGCATTTATTACAAGCAGCACCCCTGTAATAACCTGTGAGGTGGTCGTGATCTTTAACTTTATAATTCTCAATAGTAAAATCATTTTTGCACAAGAAACAGTGAGTCGCATTTTCATGTTGAATTTCTTCTTCTTCGTCCATCGGTTTCATTGGTACAATATTTGTATATAATCTTTGTGTATTTCCAGCTATTGAATATAGGTGATAAAGAAATATTTTTTCCGCATTTTCACCACGATATACTAGAGGTTCTGAAGTTAATCCATATCTGTTTAAATGTTCTTCTGATAATGTTGATTTGACCATTAAACAAAAACTGTTTGGTTTGTGCATTTGATACTTAACACTTTTTCTTGCTTCACAATTTTCATCTTCAACTGGAACAAGTGTTGATTCAAAATCCGCATACACAACTAAAGGGATACGGTATTGATGATGAACCTTTTCAAATGTAACGAATGCTCTGTTTTCCGAAGGTAAATTAATCTTTGCTTCATAATTATTGTTACATAATCTTTTGTGTTCTTGTAACCATTCTCTTCCTTGTCTTCCTTCTCGTTGAAAATTAAAACATCTCTTGCAAATCAACTTTTTGTTTCGATTTTTTGAAAGTTGCTTATTAACAAGAGAGTCGAATTTCTTTATGTACACATAGTGAGACACATCTCCTCGCGTTAGTAGTAGTAAATCCGTATGATCTGGTAGCTCTTCTTTTGCAATACGTAAAGGATACACTTTGTTTGAACTATCTAATGCAAAAACATTAATAGACGTGCCGGGATTTTTCTTTTCAAATTTTGATATATCTTTCGTAGAAACGGGATATGTTATTCCTTGAAAATTGTGCCTGTGTCTTGCGTCTTCATATTCTTGGTTGGGTCTACATGGATTTCGTGATACAAACTTTGTCGTCATAGCATAGCGAAAACATTCATTATCTTCATTTTGGACATTAATACAAGATTTTGTATTTTCAATTATTTTTGGCAAAGGAATGTAACTAGATCCCATTAGTCCATATCCATGTTTGTGAATTCTTATATCTAATACTTCAATACTTGTAAGACTCCATCCGGATCCTCTTCCTTCGTGTTTCTGAAGTTTGGTTAATATTTCTTCTATACAATTCTCTACTATTGAATCAATGTTTGAACTTTCCATGATGGTTCGGTTTTTTGTTATGAATCCTCTTGGTGATAATTCTTCTTGTGCATTTATAAACATAGCTTCTAATAGTAAACCAAATTTAAGAAAGTTCAATCTTTTCAATTCTTCTTTTAGTTTTACTTCCGATTGGTTTTGCTTCTCTAATAAATTCTTCTAAGTTCAAGTTTTCATTTTGAATCTTATGATGCATTACTACCTTACCGGGTAAAGCAAATACTTGTAGATTCGGTAAAGTAGTTAAAGATGTTGCTGTTATTTCTTCTTGTTCTTCTTGTTCTTCTTGTTGTTCTTGATCTTCTTCTGTGTTGTTGTGAATTAGTTCTTTATGTATATCTAGTAGAATTTCATCGTGAAACGATTCCGAACATTTATCGCAATGATACATGTTGACGATGTTTACTCTTCGAAATTTCGCCGAGAAATGAAATGGGCTCTGACGGTCCCGCTTTTATAACGGTTCCCCCACCACTATTTCATCATCATCCTCTTCTTCTTCTTCACTATCCGAGGAAAACAAATGTCTTGGACGAAACATTAATCTTCTACTAACTGATTGTTCATTTGTGTTCTCTATTCCAGTTGGAGTTTCAGTATTTACTTCTTCATATTCAAACGATGATGAAGATTCTGATATTACTACATCCATATCCAAATTTTCATTCTCCACATCATTTACACTTCCTACTTCTGATGTTGTTAGATCTACATCCATATCATTTACACTTTCTACTTCTGATGTTTCACTGTTATTATCATCTTCTTCCATATTAAAATCGTCTAGTTGAATTTTATACAATATTTCAATAAGAGGTTTCCTTGGATAATCGGTGTTGTCCACAGGAGCCATTTCAAGTAAATGAGGAATAACTCTTTACGATTCGGCTTATATGATATTTTGATAAGTATGTCAAGGTCATTTTAGATTAAGCGAGAATTGGGAATAGATCACTAAGCAGCATGTTAATTCATTACTACAAAGTAATCTATTCCCCATTCTCTAAGAAGTGTCTATTAATAACCAAAGTTCAAGTTCATTTTTGTTCAATTTCAATCTTTTACTTCTTCTTTTATTACATAGTTTATAGGTTGACAATTCGAATTTTCAATGTGCCGTTCTATCTTTTGTTCCAACTCTTCTATTTTAGCTTCTTTTATCAATTATTCCGTAAGTAACTGATTGATGTAATCAGCTGCCATGTCCACTGTTCTTGTTCGTATTTCACCTAACCTAACCCCGGGAATCAATCTCTGTAGTCTGTAAAACTTCAACATTATTCTTGACTCTCTTGCTTTAGCCATTTCCCGAAACTTTAGTTTTTTATTATCTTTATTTGTAGTCAAGTAAATAACACTTTCCTTCAAGTCCTTACTCGTGACAAGTTCGCTTTCAGAATAATTCGACTATAGTACACTCGTCTTTTATACACTTTCCCCCACCACTTTTAATTTCCCCCACCTTACTAATATAGGTCAAGGTCATCCAGTATTAACGCGAGAACGAGGAATAGAGCACTAAGTGGCATGTTAGTCCATTACCACAAAGTGATCTATTCCTCGCTCTCTATTCTACATCTACTTTTTTTTGAGGTTTTGTTATTTTATTATTTGTTTTTAGTTTTTCTTAGGGGGAACGAGTGTTTGAATTTCACTTTGTAGTATGTTCATTCTTCTTCAACTCTTCGATTGTTTTTAACAATTGTAACAAATATTCGTTAGTTTTCATCAAAGTCTTTATTTTACTACATCCAACTTCAATGGAAGGCACTATTAGTTGTAATTTTGCTAGTTCTATCTTTTCTTTCTTGTACAATTCTCTCTTTCTTATGTTCTTCCTTAGTTTTGCTGAAGACGGTGTTATTGGATCATGCAAATATTCCGGATAGCGATTCGATGTTGTCAACACTCCCGATGTAGAAGGATGAGATATCCTTTGCTGTTGGTTTTGGTAGCAATTTGAAGTTGAAACTACTGGCGTTGCAGAAGTATGAGCCATCGTTGACTGTCGTTGTACAGAGTGAATTCTGCTCTAAAAGTTTGCTGGTTTTATCACATTTCCCCCACCACTGACTTATACATTTTTTCCCCCACCACAATTATTTATTCTTTTTTATATTTCAAATTCTGTACCAAACTTCTAATGTTACATCCAAATCTTCTTCTTTTAAATATTTTATAAATTCTGGGCTCCTTGAAGTTATGTTGGGAGTATTCAAATACTCCATGACCTTGTGATGACTTTCCTCATTGCGAATGAAACAATACACTTGTATTAAAGTTTCATCATCTTCTTTGGATTTAATAAATCCTGCAACAGAGGTCCATTCTTCGTATTTAATTTTGAAATGGCGCACTTCAAATTCCATGGTGTTTCTGCTAAAGCCGCAACAATAATAAAAGTTTCTTCAAACAACCTGCATTTATACACGTTCCCCCACCAAGTTATAATCCCCACTCCTTGATAGTGGAAGGGGTATTATGGTTTAAATTCACGGTACTTAAGAAATTCAAACAAACACTGTGCACAAATGTCGCAAGTGTTATTACATGTTTCGAATTTCATTATTTGACCTTTTACAAGATGAACTAACCTACCTCCATCATCTTGGAATTGTTCAAAATCTAAAACAGACGCTTTTCCACAATCATTACACATTTTTGTACCATCTTCAAAAGTATAAGCAAGATAGATGGCAAATCCATAATTGTCTTTCTTAAATTCAATGAGCATTTCACGAATTGCTTTAGGTATTTCACGCTCATTTGATCTCATGATGTAATGGTAAAGAAACCCATTATTGATAATTTCTTGTAAACACAGAACCAACAACCTATCCATCGTGTTAGACTTATACTGATAGTTACATCTAAAACCTTTTTCTTATATGATTTTCCCCCACCACTTTTATATAGGTCAAGGTCATTGTATATCAAGCGAGAACTGGGAATAGATCACTAAGCGGCATGTTATTAAATTACCACAAAGTGATCTATTCCCCATTCTCTAATAAGATTGTTGAATTTATGCACTTCCCTCTCCAACTTTAGGCTAGTGGTGGGGAGAATTACATTAATTTGATACTTATTTCCACAGTTACACTTGCTCCATTTTCAAAAAGGTATCTGTAAAATGGTTCTGGATACTGGTATTTTTCACGTCCTATATTTTCCTTAAGAAAGTTGAAAGCTATTCTTTTCGAATAGTCATTATGATATACTTCTCTTAAATTAACAAGAATTCCATCTTCCAGAAAATTCACTTGAATCATTGGTATTTTGCTTACATCATCTTTGTCTATCAGAGGTAGCCTGTAAGTGAACGTATTTGGTGGTAGACGTAAGGTTCTATTAAGTCGAGAACAGAATATTTTGAACAGTTTTTGATTATTGATTGCAATCTCATGAATACCTATCATTTTATAGTACGAAGGTTCAAAAGGTACAGCACGAAACGTTTGTACTAGACAGTTACTCGAAGAAGGTTCTATAGGTGCGTTAGGATTGAACATTTTTAGTCGACAGTTTCCTGACGAATAAGCTTCTACGCAAATAACCAACACATTTATGAACATTCCCCCACCAACTTTAAGCTAGTGGTGGGGAGAATATTCCCCCACCACTTCTTCAGAATTAATAGCTTCAATTTGAATTATAACAAATATATTTGACGCAAATTCCCAAAAAACTGAATATGAAACAGTTTCTTCTACATCTTGAGATTCATTTTGTGTTTCAACCATTTCCATCATTGAAGGTTCTTGATCAATTTCTGTTACTTCCATCGCTTCTTCTACAGGATTTTGTATTATGTCAATTGTTTCAACTTCATCTTCTTCTTGAACTAACGTAATATTTCGTTGTCTCACAATTTCAATTAATTGTATAAAAGAAGTATCTCTAGGAGACATTATTAACCATACATGTAGCTCCAACAAATGCTGACTTACTAATGACAAAACTCTCAATTAATAAGACTTGTTTGAATAATAAAGTGGGGGAACTACCTTAGTCCAATTCGGATTCGGATTCAGAAGACAATAAAGGTGATATGGGTGAATCCAACGATGAATCTAATATAAATGTATCAATAGCTTCCTTAACTATGTCTTCGTCACTATCGTTTATCATTTCTTCAAAGAGTTCTTGTTCAAACTGTACTATTTCTTCTTCTTCCATCGTGGAATCATTATCAGTTTCGTTATAATTTTCCTCTATATTGTCTTCTTCCATTTCATTTGTACTAATATAAACATTTTTAACTTCAAAATAATTAACAAATTAAATGGAGTATCTTTAGACAGCATATTTGTTCACCACTTCTTTTAAAACAGACTAAAAATATGGAGGTTCATAGTCCACCTTTTATAAGTTTTAAAAATGGGGAGGGGGAAGGAAAAAGGATTGGGAAGGGATAGGGTGGGGGTGAGGGAAGGGTAATGTGGTTATTAGACCACTTGTGCGACAAAGTAGCCACCAATGCTAACTTCGAGCTCATAACACTTCATAATATCATCCTGCCAAGTTAACATACGTTCTCTAGTATTTGGTGTTACACAGAAGAACCTACTGTCATTATACACAATAGCTGAACCAATTATAACATTGAATCCTAAATTTAGCCATTTGTGTGCTTCCGTAATAAATCTTTCTATTGTATCAAAAGGAAATTGTTCATCGATGTAGATTGGTCTCATTTGTTCATCAAGTTCAATTACATCTTCACCGTCATCTTTACTGTCACTGCTACTATCATTTTCATTGTCACTACTACTATCATAATAATCTATCACATCTTCTTCAGGTTGTTGAAAAACATCAGCAATTTCTGAAGGATTGAAGTTTTCACTATGGTGAGGAAGCATTTCAAAGCAAATAATAACGGCAGAGACGAAACAACAAGTGTGGCGCGTGAAAGTAGAATGAAGGAGTGAACAACGCTCGCTTTGCTTTTATAACGATATGCTAATGAGAGGGGTTAACAGCCGTTAAGTGGGGGAAGGTGGGAGGGAAGGAAAGAGAGGGGGTATTTATTTCAAATAATTCGCATAACTTTTGACTAAAATAAGATAGCTAAATTGTTCTTTTACTAAAATGTTCGTCTTACATAGACCTTTTCAATGATGTATCGCTTGTCCTAATCCGCCAATCCATTATCGAGTTATAGGCATTTTAATTTTCGGGGGGGGGTTCCGCTTGATTGAGCACGGGGGGGGGGTTCCGCTTGATTGAACACGGGGGGGGCTTCCGCTTCATTAGTCACGGGGGGGGGGGGGTTCCGCTTGATTGAGCACGGGGGGGGGGTTCCGCTTGATTGAGCACGGGGGGGGGGGTTCCGCTTGAGTGAACACGAGGGGTTTCACTTGAGTGCTCATGCGGAACAGATATTCTCACGAGATAGTCGTTGTGTGATAATGAAGACAAATGTTCATCACGCCGCGACCACGACATTAACTCGCATTTGCGGTGTTCACATCTTTCCTACTCATTACATATACGTTTCCTACTTCATTATTTCAATACTAATTAACTTGCAAAACAACAGTCTCTGTCTTTGAATGCTGATGAGATTTCATTAGGAACCATTCTTTGCACGCTATATGAAGCTACACTAGCAAACAATGCAAGTCAGACAGGTCATATAACTGTACAACGACCTTAGAAAAGTAGGTCACGAGACTTAGAGTGTTAAAAAATAATGGGGGAGAAACACAACGCTATAACGCATTGTGTTTCTCCCCCATTATTTTTTTTAGCAAAATTTGGAAAAACTATGTGAATTTACTGTTTACGTCCCCACCTTGTAATACGATCCTTTTTATCCCTGAGGAGAAAGTCTTGAGAACTTAAATTGTTAAGTCTCTTCTCTTTACACAAATTGTCAGGAACTTTAATTTTATATTTATTGCCGTTACATTTTGCAAATATGTGTTGGTGGTCAACAACACTTAGAAAAAAATATCTCAAACCTTTCTTAAGCCTCTCTCCTCTGACGGATATTATTTCAGGATCGTCTTCAACAGTGGGGATTTCTGTCAGTTGTGGTTCGGAAAGATGTTTTACGATATGTACACGGCAGAAACGTTCGTTCTTAACACATTTCCTACCACAAGCTGATCCTTTCTTAATTCCCCTAGCGAGCACTTCAGGGCAAGTAGTGGGACGGCTAAATGCCCTACGACGCTCTTCTTTTAATAATTGGAAACGCTCTGAAGGAGCAGACTTAGGAGATTTATTTTTAGGATAGGCGTGATCTTTAGGAATAGTAAGTGGTGGGGTAGGAGGCAATGGTGACAGTGGAATGACAGGTGTACTAAGACAATGAAGCAAGGTTTCAAATGAAGGGGTATTAGGACGAGGAGCTGGCTTCTGCGGTGGCGGCATGTTAGTTGAAGGCGGTGTGGAGTCATTTGAAGACGAAGGCGGTGAAAATATGCTGCGACGTATGGTATTGTTGGCCGGGGGAAGAGGAGCTCCAGAAGTTGAAGGTTTCGAGTCTAGTTGCTTCTTATACCAATCGGGAGCATTTTTCAAGCGAAGAGTTTGCTTGACTGGAGTTGAAGCCGTAGTAGAAGTAGAAGTTGAACTTGTAATAGAAGAGCAGGCTGTAGTGGAAGTTGTAGTCGGCAGGGATGACATCGTGGTAGTTCTGTTCGCAGTTCGCAGCGTAACGTCTGGAATCAGAATGAAACGTTAGCCGTGGTCGATGCGTCTTTTATAACGGTATGCTAATGAGAAGGGTTAACAACCGTTAGGTGGGGGAAGGTGAGAGAGAAGGAAAGAGAGGGGGTATTTATTTCAAATAATTCGCATAACTTTTGACTAAAATAAGATAACTAAATTCTTCTTTGACTAAAATGTTCGTCTTACATAGACCTTTTCAATGATGTATCGCTTGTCCTAATCCGTTAATCCATTATCGAGTTATAGGCATTTTAATTTTCGGGGGGTGGTAGGGGGGGGGTTCCGCTTGGGTGAACACGGGGGGGGGGGTCATTGACCCTTCCGAAAGTGGGTCAAGGTCATTCAAGACTTATAAAGAACCAAGGTGATGGGAACAGTAGTAACTGTTCCCACCACCCTGTTTGCCTAACGGTTCCCACTCCCAACCCACTAGTTACGTTCTGCGAGGGACATCGACGCAATTTTGTTTGGCCCGTCCGGGTCCATCCGTAACGGGCCGGTCCGGGTCCATCCGTAACCGTGAATTCGAAGGGAAACTGGAACAGCTAATGCAGAAACGCAACTCTAACACCCACCCAACTAATCCCACCCATCATATTCCTAAACAAAATGCAAAAACCTAGTCCGCTACCTACAATTTGCGGATGTCCCACCCCTTCTAAGTGAAGTTCAACCGAACTTCTGAATTTACATTTAATCTTCTCCCTATCATCTAGCTGAAAGGCAAAACAACAACATTAATTATTAATTACAACACTTAAAACTAACAACACATCATTATTAAATATCAAATAATTCAACACAACCAAATACCATCATTATTCTTAAAATTAATACACCTTAACGCTAAACACAACTTATAACTAACATCGCAATGCGCAAATTAATTCTTAAATTAAGTGCAACTTACAACTAATATTTACACACACACACACACATACCACATTGCATTAAAGAACGCAACGTAGTATAAGAAGTTCAAATATATATAGGCCTACTATATATTTGAACCTCTTACCGAGTCGCCAACGACTTTTCGCTATGAAAACTCGTTGACGACTGACGCGAAAATCGGGCTCGTATCGCTCCTCGGGTTTTCGAGTGGTGGGGGTAATTAATGCAGTGGTGGGGGAATTGTTTCACTCCAGTACGGTCTTCAATCCACTCCAGTTTGCAGCAGTGTAAAAATGAAACGAAGGGGTGGGGGTGGCGCATGCGCAGCGACGTAAAATCCAAGGTTTGAGGTTAGAACTTTCCGTGCACAGTAGAGCTAAATTGAGTAATACAGGACTCGGCGCATGCGCAATAGCGAGGAGTGATTCCGATCCGAAGAACTCGTTGCATTCGCAGCAGCGCTAAGGTGAGTAATACAGACTAGGCGCATTCGCAGTAGCGCTAAAGTGAGTAATACAGGACTAGGCGCCGTAGCGTGAAGTTGGCTCACTCCAGTACAAGTTATAGCGGCATAAAAATGAAACGAAGGAGTGGGAGCGGCGCATGCGCAGTGACGTAAAACCAAGGTTTGAGGTTAGAATTTTCCATGGTGGCTGCCATGTTTAATTCTGTTTCATTCAAACAATAGTAGTTCATGGCTGGCATGGGATGTGAAGTGTGGTAATTAGATGGGGTTAGCAACCGGTCGTGACCGGCCATTGACCGGTCATCGACCCGGCGGGGTTCCGCTTGAGTGACCACCGGGGGGGATTTTAATCTCCATTTTTTATGAGGGGGGGGGGGTTCCGCTTCATTAGTCACGGGGGGGGGGGGGTTCCGCTTGAGTGAACACGGGAGGTTCCACTTGGGCGCTCATGCGCAACTGATCTTCTCACGCGATAACCGTTATAAAAGAAGATTGTTCATCGCGCCGCGACCATTAATTAACTCGCATTTGTGTTGTTCGCATCCTTCCTACTCATTATATATACGTTTCGCCAACTTCATTTACATTAGCACATGTCGTCCTGTTTGAATCACCTTCGCGTGCTCGACGTTATATCTCATTCATCAGTCTTGTTCTCACTTCTACACGTCTGACATACTTCTTGTGATGGATACGCAATGTTTGAAATTGAAACTTTTGCGGACACAACATATATTACGAAATAATTCCAAACCATCGGTTTCAAAGACTAAAACAAATTTAACAAAAGTGAGGAAGAAATTAAGTTTTAACCCGTTATACTCTGTTAGAACTTCGCAGGTTCACGTTGATGATAATGTTATTCACAACATTTTGCGTTCGATGTTACGTTTCCACAACTTCGAACTTGTTACACCTATCGACTGTGTTCAGCAGGTTTTCATATTTTACCCCCACCCTTCTTTATATAAGTGCGCTCACGACAATTCCTGTTTCATTCTTCTATATGCTCTTCGACCGACAACTACTCCGCTCTAAATTACACACTACACGAAGATGGATACAAACCAAGAACAAGTACAAGTTCACGAAATATCGTCTACTACCCACCCGAGAGAGAATCCTCCGAGAACTTCGCCTTCACCGAATCCACAGAACCCCGTCCAAGTTTCGGATGTATCTTCGACGGCGAGGAATGATCTTGAAGCTATTCTTCGGTCGCTCGTCGGTTTCGACTGACCTGTACGACGATCGATGTTAAACTGAACTCTTAGAAGTTCAGTCTTTTTTAAAACTTCCTCCGGATGACCTTGAAGCAATTATCCCCTCTCCTTTTTCAACTAACTTCTACTTTTATTCCACTGTTGAATTTCAGTTTTGAACTGAAATGTGAAATTTCAGTTTTAATTTATGCGACGTTTTAGTTGAACCCGGTTAATTTATGCGCACATTTAGTTCACTCCCAAATTGTTGAGTTTCAGTTTTGAACTAACTTTTAATTTATGCGCAAATCTACTTCAAACGCTCACCCCACCTCCTCACCCCTCATTTAATATACGACCGGAAGTTGTGTGCCCCGGCACGTGGCTTCCGGGGCATGTGCCCTGAGCCAGAAGTAACCAAATCTAACTACTAATTAAAACTACAATTAAAAAATATATATTAAATTGAGACTTGTTTTGTGGAAAAACTGTTACATTGTTTAACTCCAGTTGGCCCTAACGATATTGCATAGAAATATCGTTATGAAGTATATTTTTTATTCTCTAACATTTTTGACGCTCTCCCTCCCCCCCTCGTTTCAGCAATATTTAACGATTGCGTTTTATGATTTTAAGTTTTAATGTTTTCAGTTGTTTTTATATGAATATTAGTTTGATAGCATTTTTATGTTACATTTGTTTTAACATCTGTTCAACCTTGAATGGTTAATTACTTTATTATATTACAATATGATATATACTTTGTTTTAATCTCGATTTTAATACACCTAATAAACAGCTCACATGAGTCAAATGAACGTAAGTTAGTGACAGTTATTATTTTTTATTGACATAAGTTAAAAAAGTTCACTTTTTTAATAAAAATAAAAAAATACAAACACAAGTTTTGAGTTTGCGCAAGATGTTTTGACTGAATGCTACTATCAGCTGCGACACACTACTACTCTACTGATTAATTACAGGAAGGAATACTTTTTTTCTGTGTGCCAAATCATAATAATCAACAAAATTATGAAAATAGGTTAGAAAATGTTTATTTAATATGTTATATAAATATATTAAAAATCTACATGTAAAGTATTCTTTGACACAGAGGATATTTAGTGACTTAGGGTAACATTATGTTAATTTAAAACATAAAAGCATATAACAACCATATTAAGTACCCAACGCTTGTTCATCAAAACATTAAATTCGAATGGTTAAAATTGAAATTGACTTCACTTAAGCTGAGATTTTAGGAATAAATGCGCAATTTCCAACCGCACTTAACAAATCGAGAGGTTTCAATAAAGCCGGTGAACCAATGAAAATCAATTACCTCGGGATATGAAGCCCCCAACACGGCTTTGTTGGCCGTCCGTCACCATTGTTCCTGCAAATTTCGTCAAAATAAAAATCCGCTTCAAAAGTAAATGCATGCTTAAATATACGCATACATGTGCTAAAAGGAACCTAGAACACGAACTAAAAGGACGTTATCTTCTCAGCTAATGTATGTTATCCCCTTTATGCTGAGGCGAAGGGTCTATCAACTTCATTCAACTTAACGTCATTTTAACTTCATTGTAATCTTACAACCTTGTGAGGAGTCAGTTAGAGGTTTAGAGTAGGGTATATTGAAAGAAGTCCAAATGTATAAACATCAAGCAATATAGTATATAAGAGAATCAGTTACTTTTAATAAATGTTTTCTTCGGCCCTAGGTCCTCAAATACAAGTTTTTTTTTATAATCTTGCAAATTAATCATGGACAACTCTGATAAATATTATGTTAGAAACAAATCATAAAATTTTATAGTAATTTTAGAGAAAGAAACGTGACAAGAGCAATTATTTAACATTTACTGTTGAGTTTTGAATGAGAAATAACACCAGATAGTACCTGATTGTGGCGTGGTTCTAGAATGGCTTGGAAACTTCCAACTAAAAGAAGACACGACAAAACAGTGTTTGTTTCATTAAAAAATAATTTAAAGGGCTCGAGGAGAAAAGTTTACAATTATACCGGGTGTCCCATAATAGCCCACCCCCCTAGTTAATTTTTGAGCGGCTGTATATATTCAAACGAACTTTGATACTCGTTACTAGAGTAATGTATAAATAAATAATAAATGTAAAGTACTTTTCACTATACTGCACATAGAACAGCCTTTTTCTGGCCTGTATTTAGTCCACAAAGTCGGCGTTTTCTGTAGCCTTTTAAAAGTGCACAGAAAAATATCTGTTAATTTTTTTCGTGCGCTAACCTCAACAATGGTTTTTTTTTCTTAAGCAAAAACGATACTAATCCAAAACAAACAAGACAATGTAAACAAAAAACGGCTTGTAGACTACGATTTTAATGCAAGATTTTGACATTTCATTAATTCAACGTATATATCAGCTGTTTAAAAGGAATATTTCAATTAAGATGGAAGTCAACTAATAAATATAAACAGATAACAAAATTTGAATCCATTGCACATTGAACTTTAAAATGAGTTATCCATGTTATCTTTTTGCAGTATGATGAAAAACGTTGTCCATTACTAGGAAGGAAAGTGTTTTTTTCTGTGCTTAATCTCTGTAAAACCCGATTGTGCACAGAAAAAAGTCACTTTCCGTCCTAGTGATGACAACTACTATTTTGGTGGGTTTGCGCCAAATAGGGGTTGCTGTTGATAACTCAAAAATTTTAAATACCAACCCCCAACTTTTATGTCATTTTTGAATGGTACACGCGTTTTTTAGACTCTTTGTAACTTAATGTACACAAAACATTTACAATTCCCGGAATTTCGTTACCAAGGAACCGATTTCACCTTATGGCCATCAACTACCCTTATCGGACACTACACTACAAAATACTTGTTATTTTTGTTATAAAATAAAAAAGTAGAAATTTTCTAGGCCTTAAACGCCCATGAGATAGGTATGGTATAGCAATTGCTTGCATTACACTCGCTCGGTTGATAACACAATTGAAAAACTTCTTTTTAACTTAAACATATGCAAGACAATGAATGGTTCTGCACATTGAACTGCAATTGGTGAACACAAAACTACATAATATTTCATAAAAATATCTAGTGATAGTACACAAGATGGTTGTGTTTATCGAGCAGATGTGCGTCGGGGGGATGCAATCTATCAGCCCTTGTCATGTGACGGACGAAATCTTCATGAAACGTGACATGGTCATCTGAGCACACTTGCTTCTAGAAATTAAATAATGATCACGTCACTTAACATTCAGCCCCTGTAAAGCAGTTCATCTAACACTACACGGACATTCGTTGACATCGACTCGAAAATTGGCTTTTTTGTGGGGATACTTAATTTCATGTATCTTACATATTACATATAATCACATTGATGTTGTCAAGCACTAATCAAATATCTCCAGGAAGTGATAGCCCTCAGTTTTAGGGGGGTACGATAATGTTATCGTACCCCCCTAGAAACAGATTATTAATATAAATGTAATAGATTTAGTTGTAAAAATTAAATCATTTCTGGACAGCTAATTTCTTTTGAATTGTGTTCTATGGAAAACTTTGAAATGCAATATCTTCCGACATATTTCACCTTTTCAGGTCCAGTTCTCGCCTACGTACTCTCCTTACTAAGACTATAAAAATTATGCATAGCATTGGCTATGACTACGAAATAACTTTCAGAACTTCCTCTTTTGGACTTCCGTGTATAGGGTGGTTCAAGGGGGAGCATGTAAGATATCATACGATAGATTATACACCAAGTTGTTAATCTTTTATTTGTTTTGATTCGCGTTAATGATTCAAATTTTTTGTGATATGGAGTTTCACTTTTAGACCCTTTTAGTATTTAATAGTAAGTTCGACCTATATAATTTTGTATTTCTTCTTTAGTAATGAGTTATTTTCCCTGTTTTCGAAACCTACAAATTTGTTGACCCGGCCTCTACCTTGGTATTTTTGGCCAGTCACAAATGAATTCTCTGTTTATGATGAAAATCAGCTGGTCATGTTATTTGATCTTGTTGCTTTTATAAGTTATTTAAATTTTGACTGTAGGCTACCCTCAGTTTTTTACTGACGTAAAATATTTTGTCGCTATTACAGTTACTGTAATTTAGAATTCTCCGCATTCGTCGTAATACTTGTTAAATTGTTTTGTTGTTTTTTTTAATTTCTTTATTCCTAATTTTATTAAAGCTTCATTTCCAAGTTTTTTTTACATATGGCATTGCTATGATTTACAAAATCGTATGTATCAGAACAAAACTGCGACAAATTCTATTATTTATTCGGTTGAACGTTTGGTTTAATATATAGTTTATCAGAAGAAACCTAATGCCGGTGCCTGAATGTTAGTAAAACAACTCAGTGATACCTCTTAACTCATTTGATGATTTAGCTTTTAAACTATTATATTTATTTATAACTTGGAAAAACAATTAATTCTTAAAAGAACTTCTTTGTAATACCCTTATTTTGTTGCAATAAAAATATATTTTGAAACGTAACGAAATCTTAGTTTTCTGCGAATACCTGTAAGAGAGTAGTTAGGGATTAGGCCAATTAAACATTTTATTATCTATATCGTCATAACTATAACACTTTTCATGAAATTAATTTTAAACCTCAGTTTTGAAGAATAAAGAAATTTATTAATCTACAATGAAATATTAAAGAAAATTTAAACAATTGCATTAAAGTATATTTAATTGTGTGTTTACTATTGTAAAAATAGTATACCCTGTAAAACCACACTATGCCAATAATATTTAGATAAAATTGTCAATAAAAGAAAAGTAGGTTAGTATCTCACACATCGACTGCTACTGTAAAATATAATGTAACAATCAATGTAAAAAATAATTTAGGCTTTTGATATTTTACATACATTTGGTGGCTTGCCTTGAATAAAATGCAATGCCTTCAGAGAACCAATTGAATGTGATCAATATGCCGTGACAGACTGCTACTCCAGAATAGAACTTTCAATCTGGGCAGTGCTACTGCTCGATCTTCACTCTGTTGAGGGCAGGTGTACAACATACATACATAGGTGCATATGTACATAACATACATACAACATACATAGGTGTAAAACATCGTATGCTACATCAAGTTACAACTTCGTACGCTGCAATATTCAAGAAGTTTATCGTGAGCTCATTCACTACTGTGGCGAGGTCTTTTACAACATACCAGATAGCAGTGAATTTTTCGATGGATTTCACAAGACTGTTCGAGATATTGTCCTGAAGCATACTCCGTTGAAAAAAGGTGGTGTGTCTCGATTCCCTACATGGTTCTCTCCTGAATTGAGGAGTGCTGTTGTGCAGAAAAAAATCTTGCACAAAAAATACAAGGTCACTGGTAATTTTGGTCACTATATGGAATTTCAGAGAGCTCGTCGCCATTGTAAGATATTGAGTGACCATTGCTATGCAACATATATGGAACAAGTCAATAGTTCAATTCCATTGAATATAAAGGTTTTCTGGAGTTTTGTCAGAAGCTTGAAATCTGAGTCTGTTAAAACAAACGAATACTTTTTTGGTGATCACCATGAATCTAGCCCAGAGGCTATATGTAACCTCTTTGCCGACTACTTTTCATCTGTATATAAACCCCCAGTTGACATCACACCTCAGTTTGACTACAACACCCAAATCAATATATCGGCTTGTTCATTCACCGTAGAGGATGTGGAGAGAAAACTTTCCTCATTGGACGCCTCCAAAGGTACTGGGCCTGACATGATCCCTCCATCTGTCTTGCGCTACTGTGCACCTATTCTTGCACCTCAACTTACTGTTGTTTTCAATAGACTGATTGAAGATGGTACCTTTCCTGATGGACTAAAGAGCTGCTTTATTGTGCCCATTCACAAGTCGTCTGATTCTTCTGATGTCCGCAACTATCGACCAATTGCAATTCAGCCTATTCTAGGAAAGATATTTGAAAGTTTGGTTCTGGATTGTATTACCTTCCCCTTCAGAAATATCATAGCACCGCAGCAACATGGCTTTACCAGTGGCAGGTCAACTGTTAGCAATCTGGTTGTCTACGAGGATTACATTCTTTCGGCCTTCTCAAGTGTGGCATCCAGGTCGATAGTGTGTATATTGATTTCAGTAAAGCCTTTGACGCTATTAGCCACACGCATCTTTTGGCTAAACTCCAAGGATATGGAATAAGTGGCAGCCTACTTCATTGGTTCTATTCTTATTTAAATAATAGAACATTTATGGTTAAGTTTGTTGGTGCCCTATCAAAACCATTCACTTCTACATCAGGTGTCCCTCAAGGCTCAAGACTGGGTCCTTTTCTTTTCAACCTCTTTATCAATGACTTGGTTAAGCCCTTAAATGTTGAATGCCTGTTGTTTGCTGATGACGTCAAGGTCTACTGTGCTATAAGGGACCCTTCTGATTCAGAAGTACTGCAGACGAACCTCCGCTTAATTGAGAACTGGTGCATCAACAATGTTATGGACATAAATGCCTCTAAATGTTCACTGGTCTCATTCACACGATCTGCTCAACCCACTATGGTATCTGACTATGTGCTTAATGGGACAGTTCTATCTCGCAGTACAACTGTGCGTGATCTTGGTGTCGTCTTCTCTGCTGATCTCAGCCCTGAGAGTCATATTGATTCTATATGCATTAAAGCTCTGAGAATGCTCAACTTCATACTGAGAGCATCGAGGGGTGGTCTTGGCATCGAGGCTCTGAACATCCTGTACAAGTCGTTGGTGAGAAGTATTCTGGAATATTGCTCTGTTGTATGGTGCCCACATCAACTGAATCACATTGAACGCCTTGACAGGATTCAGCGGCGCTTCGTCCGAGCTGTCGGAACAAGAATGGGGTACAATTATCTTGAAGTGCCCATTGATACAGTTGAAGCCTCTCTTGGACTTCTTCCTCTTACTACCAGAAGGCAACAGGCTGATGCTATTTTTCTTTGGGGAGTACTTCGTGGCACAGTTGATTGTCCTGACCTGCTCTGTCGCATTGATCTTCGTGCTTCAAGATTGACCCGATCACCCAACTTGTTCTTCAATCGGTCATTCCCCACTAACTACATCAAGTACGGCCCTCTCCCAAGGTTACATCGTGTGGGCAACGAGCTGTGTGGCCGGCTCGACTTCTTTGATGACAGCCAGTCTGCTCTCAGGAAGATATTTCAGTGATGAGTAAATAAGTTAGTTAAGAATCCGTCAAATAAGTTATTGCTTTTTATTTATTCAACATAATATGTTTTTTGTTGTTGTTGTGTTGTTATCGTTAAATGCCTATTGTATTGTTATAATTACGGTTCATTGAGCTATCTGTAAGCATAGTCTCTCATATGTAAACATAGTTAGTCACATTCCCGAATAATTCTATTGCTTGTTGGTTGTTATTTCCCTATTTTTGTTGTTGTATTTGTTGTTAATATGTTAACTAGGTTTTGTTCCTATCGTCTTGTTGTTATATTTGTTTTAATTATATTGTTAAGTCATCACACTGTTGGTCATTGCACACGTATAGACTAAGAAATTGTAATGTATCACTTGCCTGCCATATTGTACAATTGTAAAATGGAGATTTCCGTAAATAAATAAATAAATAAATAAATAAACATAAATACGGTGAAGTGCATTACCATATAAAGTGCATTATGTTTTGTTAAATTAGAAAAAAAATTGATATTTTCAATATTTATGGTTTTGAAATATTTTTTCTTTACGTTACAGTTAGATTAAGTGTTAAAATATAGAAATTCTCATTTTTCGTTCTTTTGGTATTAATAAATAAAACAACAATAGTTGTTAAGATGGGGATAGAGGTGGTCACTGGGGAAACTTAACGAATATATTTCGCATTGGTCACAATCATACTGAGTGCGAGAAACAATAACCAGTATTCGGTGTAAAACCAAAATTAACAATAATTAAATGTACATTGTGAAAACATTAAGCAATATGAAAAACCGCATGATTTGATACAAAACCAATTTAAAAGTTAGAGTTCTAGATATATGGAAGATAAAGTGGCGAAAACTAAACTAGGATTATATATCACATACTGTACATTAAGTGAGCAATATATGTTTCTAATACTATTTATATTCAAACTAATTTGCATTCATTTAATGCCACCAGATTTTTATGATTAAGTCTCCAGCAAAAATAACACTATCGATGGGGGTTAAAGTACTAACCAGCACTAAAGAAGCACTAACGATTGGTACCATTTTCGACGTTAGTGCTAATATTTTTGCTGGGGGGGGGGAGGCCAATGTTAGTTGAGTGAAGTAGACGGCCCAAAGTTTTTCCTCTAACAGTCTTGATCAAAATGCGGACTAACAATGGGAGTCGGAGCACTAACCAGCACTATCGACTGGTATCATTTTTGACATTAGTGCTCAATTTTTTGTTGTGGGGGAGGGCTAAACTGCATGACGTTCTGAGACATCAAACAATTTTGCAAGAAAATATTTACGCCTACACTTGCGTTTATTTAACCATAACTATATGTGTGGTCACCCATAGCAAAAGCACTCCTGTAATAAAACATTTTATTTTATATAAAATATATTAGTTTTTAAACGGAGCAAAGAAATATCCCTCGAGCTACACGATGTTATGTTACGCCCAATGTTAAAACTGAATAGCGTAAAATTGTTCAGGAGAAATGGAGTGTGACTAAATGCCATCTCACTAGACAAGCGCTCGGTGCGTGTTTCAAAGTTTTTCTCCTCTCAAATGGTCAATTGAAATAACATGGGCCATTCTAATTCTAAAATGTTTTAAATCAGTTAAAAATTTTTATAATTTGAAATAATTAAAACAACCCCTGTTTTGGACGGTGTTTTTGAATGTGTTTTCTTGTGAATTACGTTTGTATATAGGTCTCTCACACCTGATATATCAGTAATAATACATTTAAAGTACAAACAATCTCAAAATAAAAGAAAAGCTTTTTTAAATTTTTTAAAGTAAGGACATTTTAGTTACTTTGCTACGTTACTGAGAAATATATTTTTAAGTTACCTTACCTCCTTAACTACTAGTTTAGGGATAATTTTCAAGGAAAAAAATGCTTCAAATTACGAGTGTGTGTCAAATGCCACAAATTAATGTGTCAAATGTATCGTATTTGTAGGTTGCAGTACTCTTGTAAAATCAGCCATTTTGTGAAAAGCCTGGTCCTTTCACAAAATGCTGCTTTTTGTAAAATATAGCTTAGTACTTCACTAAGGCTTGTTATTGTAGGCTTTTTGTAAAATGGCTGCAATGTGTTCTACACATTGTTCTACACATTGTATTATGTTCAGCCTTCTTGTAGTGATCCTAGTTCCTAGTAGTTTTGTAATGAGGCTGAACTATCTTTAGCCTTCTTGTAAAATTTGTGCTGGCCGTCAACAGAGCTGCTGTCGCTTGCAGTCTGCATCTACAAAACGCGGAATGGTTTCAGCCCGATGGTAAAAACTGACATACATCACCACGGGGCTAGAATCACCTTTATACAATCCTCTTTCTTGTGGCCTTGTCATGGGTACCAAACAAGATTGTGTTCAAAGGGATTGGAAAACTACTATAAACGTGATACATGACTCAAAAGTGGTGTTAAGTTCAGTTCAAGTTTAAGGTACTTCCACACCGAGCGCGCCGCGCTGCGCAGCGCTGCGCAAAGCATATTGCTCTGCGCGAAACTGCGCGGAACTGCGCGGAACAGAGCGCCATGTTCGAAGTTGCGCGGCTGTGATCCGTGCTGCGCGGGCTACACAATCACTCCGATGTAGAAAATGGACCCGGCAACAGCTGCTTCGGTTTTTATTGTTATTTATAACGATTTGTTAAAAAGAAGGAGAAACCACGTCGTCATTGGGTGACGCCCATACTGAGACGTCGGGAATCGTATGGAGGGGAATCCATGCTCAATGAACTCCGTATTGGTGGGCCGTTCGAAAATTTTTGCCGCATGTCGTCTGAAGATTTTGAGACGATATGCGTCACTTTTTTATTTTTAATATGATAATTGTTGTCCTTCGGGTCCCATAGCTCACTTCGCACTCGATACGCAGTCACCAGAGTCTCGATAGACTCACGACTCCATTCAAAAGCCATTTTTTGTGAAACAGAGGTTGTGACGGTTCAAACCGAAACGACGAGCAGCAACAACTGAGCAAATGCCCGTCCACACTGAGCGCGCAAGGGCGAACAAACTTCAAAGGTGTTCGTCAAAATACCGCCCTCAGTCGGATCGTGTTCGCGAACGTTCGCGAGTGCGCAGAGCTGCGCGGTTCGCCGTCCACACCAAGTGCGCCGCTCGGCGCGCACATGTTTTGCGCAGCGCGGCGCAGCGCTGCGCGTTCGGTGTGGAAGTACCTTTAGCATTGCAAACAAGTAACGGGTTTTATGAGTACTACTCTTAATTTGTTTGTTATATCAGTACTGTAGAAAGCAAAGAAACGGTGAGCCCCATATTAATAATAATATTGACTAGTTTTGTGCAACATTATCAGAGGCCTGTTGTTTTTATTTATATTGTTGTGCAACGACTGTACATTAGTAGAATAGCAACTTTTCATGCTTTATCAACCATTTACTTACATTTTCTTTGCCATTTTTTATATTGTTAGGCCATTGTTAATTTCATATTTGTGAAGAGTAATCTGAATTGGTAAAATTTACATTTAATAAATAGCAAGGAACGTTTATATAGAAGAATCTTGGATTTTATAAGTCTTAGAATTTTTTAGAAACCATAATCAAATCACAGTAATGCTAGAGTAATCCGTCATTTTATTAAAATCCTAAAGTATTAGTCTCTTTATTGGACAAACGATTAAATTCTTTAAAAAATGCGAAATTTGTTGAAAGTCTTGGCTTTCAACAAAATGGCTGATTTTAATATTTGCCGCGACATTTAATACCCAATATTGACATAAAAATTTGGGGTTACTATTAAAAAATATCGACTTACCCTCGAAAACCCCAATTTTAAGGGAGGGTTTTCAAAATTCTGACAAATCAATTATGAGATTCTTCTTTTTGTCACTAAGACTTTCCCTGAAGATGCATGCGGCTGTTAAAAAATAAGCAAGGGGTGGGACAAGATACACGGTATAGAACTCAGTAACAATGGTGACAAATTTCAGAGCACGCTAGTTCCAACGTCAAATAATTGGTAATAGTGAAGTTTATAATAGCTTAGATTGGCTCATTCTATTAGAGATATAGAACAGTTAAAATTCCTCCATATTTTTTTTATTTAATGCGGTAAAAATATTATTAGGAATTTACTTTTTTATAGATTTTAAAGATAATGTATTATTTATTAAATAAACAAGAAAACTAAATGTAATTCATGATCTACACAATGCTTACCAAGCCCTAAAATTGCAATATAAATAGTTTTTCAAAAGTAACGAGGCATAACCAAACAAATCAGAATCTTCGTGGATTAATGAGTTTTAACTGGAATGGAAATATACACGTTAACACGGGGAATTTAGTTAAACCGCCACAGCCGATTGGAACTTGACAATCACAAATATTTCTGCGCGAATGGATCGACAACTTCTGGTTTAATCCACGTATTTCGTCGATAAATGATCAGAGGATATAGACATTGAACATCTACAAAGATTGTAGCAGTTGTAGCTCACAATTTTTTTTTACAATGAAATTTATGGTATAGTATTTATTAAAACTAAATAAATAAAACTAAACCACTAAAGAAAACTAAAAAATTAAACTAAAATTAAAACTAAATATTATTAAAAACTTATTTATAGTATTATTAAAACTAAATATGAAAACTGCATGTAGAGATTTTTTTGTACCATCCATAGCTATTAAACTCAAACTTAATGAACTTAAAAACTTTCTTCATTATAGGTCATCTTGAATGCTGAAATGTTGTATTAACATATCATTCACAAGTGTTATTAATGAATTGTATTGTATCATGTCACTGCAATTTTAGTATACTGGCGTATGCAGTTTATTGCCAATAAATAAAAACCCAGAAGCTCCTAACATCAAATATCAATACTGGAAGAAAAAAAGAAAGTGATTTTTATTGTTGGAGCTATCAATCTTGTTGCTGTAGTCTGTACGTAGAAAGTGTTTAGAGAAATCTAAAGATGAAAAATTAGTTTAGAAGCTTTAAGGTATAAATTAACAATTGAAACGATTAATAAATTGAGTTGTGACTGGAAATTGCACGTTTATTTAAATTATATAACCAGTCTATATTTTGTACGTTTTGAAATTGATAGAAATATAAAACTGGAAGAAGATAGAACGTTGGTCTTGAATTCCAAACTATTCCTTTAAGTTTCTATGAATAATATGTTTATGCGGTATTTTTTTATTTAGGTAAAAGTTTGCTTAACCTGTTGCTTATTCATTGCTGTTAGGCTTGATAAATTTCAGTCTTTATTCAAAACTAGGATCCGTACATTTAAGGCAATATTCACTACCAATATTAACTTGATGAATATCAAATGCCTCATAAATAAATTAGTCTATCTTTTCTTAGTTTCTTTATGAACATTATTATTACAAAATAAATGACCAAGTCACGACTACCTATTTCGTACTTAATTATATTTGTAAGTATTAATTTATTTTTGCCCCATCATGGCCTGTGGAATTTTTTAACGAAGTCTTTTAAGGGGACTGTTACCGCCTATCTTTTATAATGTTAACTCTATGCAGAATATCAAGCGAACAAAAAGAGGTACAGCTTTAAGTTAGATTTTTTTATAAAGATCGTATGTTTTCCTAGTTCCTTAAACAAGACTTCTTGAAAATATTTTCAATAAGTATTTTTAACAAAATTTTTAAAATATAACTTTTTTTTCAAAAATAAATTTTAAAACATTTTTTTAGACCTGTGGATTGAATAATTTAAAATCCTGTGTAAGGAACTAGTAAAATATGTATCGAATATGTGGTAAAGATTTGGTACCTCTAAGCCTAAAGATAGCTGAGAAAAGTTACATTAAAGTTATAAAAAACAAATTACGGGAATTGCGGAAGATGTAGGCCTTCAAACAACTCTCCCAGAAAAAAACATACAAAAAATAAATAAAAAAAAGTAAAAAAACACAATCTCAACAATTTTTTTGTTGCTACGAGGACGAGTAAGTAAATTTTCTTTTAAATATTCAACCAACTTCCAGTTAAGGTAGAAAAAAATAGTTATACCGGGTGTCCCATACCACCCGTGCACCCCTTTTAAAATCTACAAAAGTAATTATTCACAAAATCAAATTGTGCCATTAAGGTAAACCGGTTGCGCTTTATCCATTAATGATAATTTCAATGTACAGGGTGTACCAGAAGTAACCTACCCAGACCGGAAGTCATTAATTTTAAATACAACACCCCCCACTTTTTATGGTATTTTTGGATTCTAGACATGATTTTAAGACTACTTTACATTTTAATGTGTATCTCTAACCCTGTCGGTTTGGGAGATAATGGAGGTCGAAGTTTGATTTTTCCCATAAGAATAACATGGAGCTAAATTTCACATCCATGATCTTTGTAAATTTCCCGTTAAACTAAAAAGGCCGAGCATAAAAATGCCTTAGCTTCTTCTTTTAAGCACTTTAGCATCATAAATTATTAGTTTTAACATGAATTAGTATTTGATTTTTCCATGAATTTGTCAATATTCTGGAAATGATTTAAAATGTGTAACAAACTAAAATTAATTACGTGAAAATTGATATTTTAAATGAAATATTTTCTAAAATGAGGTTATAAGATATTTTTATGCTTGGAAAGTTATGATAAAGGTAAAAGTTTCAATGTTAATGGATAGGACAATTTTCTCCATGTTATTCTTATGGGAAAAAATCAAACTTCGACCTCCATTATCTCCCAAACCATTAGGATTAGAGATACACATTAAACACACATCATCACATTGAGATACACGTGATATCACGTGTATCACATTGAGATACACAGTCTCAAAATCATGTCTAGAATCCAAAAATACTATAAAAAGTGGTTGTTTGTATTTAAAATTATAGACTTCCGGTCTGGGTAGGTTGCTTCTGGTACACCCTGTACATTGAAATTATAAGGATAGAGGGCAACCGGTTTGCCTATAATGGCACAATTATTTGTTTTTGTAAATAAACAATTTTGTAGATTTTAAAAGGGGTGTACGGGTGGCTTGGGACACCCGGTATGGTTGGAATCCGAATATTTTAATCACAAAAAATACAAAAAACTAATTTTTAAATTATTTTGAATGTTTTGAGTCACAGTCCCCGAGCGGTCCAATTGCGGTTAAATTGTGCATCTATCCAGAGTATAAAGTTATTCCTTGACCTCTTAAACCGAGTCACAAACATAGAATTTCGTTAAGAAGGTTAGATACATCACTCAAACTGGTTAAATAGGTATAGTAATTTATATAAAAGCCTAAATAGTAACACTGTGCAAGAAAGAACATTCAAAAACATATATGGAAACATACAATTTAGGTTTTAGCTTATACCCCAGTTTTAAAGATGGTAAAACATTTAAGTTTTGATTCACATTTTCATTTTTTCCACAATTGAATAAGTTTATAAAATGATAAATTCAATGGTGGATTTTTATCGTCTCAAAAATGTTCATGTAAGATTAAAACAGCGGGCTTTAAAAATATGACAGGTGTTTTAAGGTCTAAATATTGTTGCTTTCTGTGCCTGACAAAGTTCTTTATTTATCGTTTTTGAGATATTCCTTGAAATTTATTTTTGTGAAACTATAGGCTTCTGAAAAGTTTCTATAACGGAACATTTTTCTATTTAGGTTCTACAACAGACTTTTTTATGTCAAGACCACAGCAACAAGATTTACTGAGGCAACAACAAAGATCACTTTCTGTTTTCCTCCAGTATTGTTATTTATTGTTGGAAGCTACATTCTTCTGAGTTTTCAGTTTCTCTAGGTTGTACCTTTGCGTTATGGACAGTATAAAATATTTTTTGTTAAGAATTTTTATCTTTTACTGTAGATTGAGCAAATATTGAATTTTTTCAATACGGATTACTTTTTAAAATAACTTTTTTTATTACCTGATTCCTTTGACGTGATTGTATAGCTTTTTATTTTTTGAGACATAATATCATATCAAATAGGAATATAAGTTTGGGACATATCATATAAAGCAAGTTGGTAAATATACCGCCCTTTAAAGTAACTTATGTAATGTAGTACGAAAACAAACTTTAGGCAGTTTTAGGTAGGCACTTTCCTTTGTCTTAATATTACAATTGCAAGGGGTTGGGTACATCTGTGGGGTGTTGGTTATTTATTTGTTTATATTCCTAAGGTATGTTAGCATGGTGGACTTCGCAACCATGTCAGAGATATCTTTAAATCAAATACTTATCCCATCAGTTGTTTTCAGTATGGCCTCTGTGTATTGTGCAATCTCACCAGGTTACTTTTTTCTCTAATGAGTTCCACTCACATACCTTTAATCTTTGTGGACAAGGTAAATCAAAGCGCAAAGTGCTGTCAACAAATATAAAATACCCCCGTCGCAGCAGACCTGCGTACTCAGCGAATTTCCAATGGAATTTCAGATTATTTACTTTCCCCATAAAAACACCATAGGATCGAGTATGTAGGTTTTCTGCCATTGGGTCTTGTTAGAAAATGTAAGTTAATCAATAATTGGTGAATGCAAACACAAAATTGTATCAAACTTGGCAATTTTTTATTTTCCCCATAAACCCCATGGGGGTGAGTATGTAGGTTTGCCGCCATATGGGTTTTGTAAGCAAGTATAAGTTAAACCTTATATAGATAATGTACATACCAAATTTGATTAAGTTATGTCAATAAATAAGCAAGATATAGGGTTTTCTTCATTTCCCATAAGAATAACATGGAAAACACATTTTTGGATTTGCCCCGTAATCAGTTATGCTATGATAAAAATTCAAAATACCAAATTGTTTGTTTTTTTAAGCTCTTTTAAATGGTTTCAGTTAAAATTGATGAATTTAAAAAATTGAGGTCCAAAAATGCAAAAAACCCATTTTTGACCCCTTTGAAACCCCATAAAACCCCGTTCCCATAACCCAACAATGCTGGTTCGCGAACTCATGAAAATAGACCTGGCCTTACACCTCCATACCAAATTTCATCAAAATCGGAGGTCCCCTTCAAAAGTTATCAGTACCACGGTCACATAGATATATAGATATATAGATAGATATATAGATATATATATATATATACATATATATGAAAATGAACGAATGGTGTTTTTGGCTTCTGGGGACCTCAAAATGAAAAAGTAAAGTGGTCCTGGGCTTAGGTCTTACCATGGCTACTACCGTAATAGCGTATTCCCTATAGGGAAATTCGCTAATAAAGACAAATAAAAAATATCTATTTAAATTTACTTTTTAATAAAAAAAGGTTAAACATAATTTTAAATATAAAACAATTTCATTGCCTTTCATATTGTCTAAGCACGATGTTCCTGGTGATTAATAACGAATACACAATCAAGTATATTAAGGTATAATAAATAAATTAATTACAATAAGTATTGTACAATAATAATGTTAAAATAATATTCAGTAAAAGGATTAATTCCTGTGATGTATAAGTGCATTCACAACAATCAACATTTGTAAGGAGCTTCCACTGATAGTATGCCCCGGAACTTCCTGGATCCTTTTTGTATCTTTGTTCCTTGCATTGAGACAAACATAATATTTTACTGTATAGCCATGGACCTTTGTTGCCCAGTCTTCTGTTTGTCTATCCGTATGTAATATTTGCTAAATTCATTCGATCTTCAAAACTCAATGATTGAAACTTGGCATGACTATTATGTACACAAAGACCGATTTACTTATTGATTTCAACATATCCATCTTTCCTCTTTTCTAAATGGCGGCTATTTTAAATTTTCATACATAATAGATAGCGACGGAGAAGTTCGTTTTTGAACTCTTTGATGTAAATGAAGAACCTTGGATCCAATGAAGTACATTAGGAGAATTTAAATCGTTTTTAAATTTAATGATATTCCGAAGAAATCAAAAACATTACACATATTATAGGGAAAAATGATTATGGAATACAGAAGAATTCAACCGAAACTGCCTATTGATTTCACATATGAAGAACTTATTAAACGTTTGACCAACCACTTCTTACAGCCACTAAATTAAGTGACTGAGGCCTTTAAGTTTCATAATAGACGTGAAATAGATGGGGAGAATATACAGCAGTTTTCAACAGATCTGAAAGTATTATAGAGATACTGCACTTTTACAGAATTTCTTAACACTGCATTGAGAAATCAATTTATTCAAGGTGTGAGAAATCATAGCCGAAATTGATCAGTGAATCCGTAAAAACAATAGATAAACTGGAGTTGGCAATCGCTGAATAAAAAACCTAAAAGGATGCAGCAACCCTACACCACAGAAATGACTTTGAAGTATGAATTGCAAAGGTAAGTAGGTAGAACAACACAAGCTCTAACAAGGTTTGTTACAGATGTGGAAAGTCGCACACATCTCCTCGAGCACATTTCAACATCTTTTGCAATTATTGTAAAAATGTAGGCCATATTGCCAAAATTTGCATTTCAAATAATTGTGCACTCTTAAAATAGCCTGTTAGAAAGTTTGAAAATAACAGTAAGAATGTTAAAAGCTATGCACCAAGTAAAATGAACAGTTGTTTGACTTAAGGTCGAACACTGTATTTAATATTTTTTTATTCCAATGATTCAAATATGATCTCACTAGAAGGTCTATATCAACGACCGATCAGCTATGATCTAGTTAGACACTGGATCTGGAATATCTATCACGTCTTAATTCAACTTGAAGAGATTGTTTCCAAATCATAGACCATTGCAAACATGTCATTGGTATTTCAATAGATTAAAACAGTTTTTCTCCCCTGAGGTAAACCAGGGCAAAAGTTAACTATCATGGGAAAATCACGGTATTTACTTTGTAAATCGTGGATTGAAACCGTATTACCTTATTCGGTAGGGATTGTTGAAGGAGATAAAGGTAAACTGGCAAGAAATAAACAAACTAACCAATTTATCAAAGAAAATTCGTGTTTGAAAAATCGTATTGCAAGTTATGAAAAATATTTTTTTTTTCTTAGGTAAACCGCAAAGTTTAGAAACTTAACGTATCTTAACACTGAGGCTAAGCCATAAGAAACTCAAACAATCCCAACAACAGTCTTACAATCACAAACATTCTTAGGGGGTCGGTGGCGTAGTGCGTAGGTCGACGGGCTCGGGACCATGGCAGCGACGTCGTGGGTTCCACGCACAAATAGTCTATGTGGTCGGGGCCAAAGTAACACAAAAGAAGGTCTGCAAAAACTCCGATTTGAACTTATTTTTAGAGTAATTGAAGAACTTGAAAGAGAAGGTGTTATCTCCAAAGTTGAGTACAGCAGCTGAAGTTCCAATTGAAAAGGCAAATGGTATCATCCGGTTGTATGGTGAGCGTTTAAAACGTTTTAATGTTATATTTTAAAACACAAGGTTAAAAAAGAAATGAAACATTCTAAAAGGTTTAAATCTTTAATAGAAATATTAAAGTGGTTTTTTGGAGAGGACTAGTGAATTTCTGACTTGGGTAGTAAAATCTTAAGCGTCCCACTTAATCTCAAAATGTCTCAATTTAAATTATCATTTCATGGATCAATCTAACACTTACTTAAAATAGTTACACGTAAAGTCCTTATTGCAGTTATGAACAAGTTAGTAACTTAACTTAGCTGTTTTAATCTTCTATAAAATGAAGACTTAAACAAAAACAATATGCTTGGCAGAATTCCATTTAAACCTGTCAACTGGAATAAGAGGTTTTGTTGGTTTTCTTGAAAGATTCAATTATTTGACGATGGGTACTTATAAAAGGACTTACAATGGACTTTAAAAGCAAAATAGAGCTATTAATCTTAAAGAAAAAATACCAGTAAATTTATATAAAAAATTGATAACGTAAAGTTAATTTTTAAACAAACTAAAGCGAGTTTAGCCCTTCTGTTAAAAATCTTAAACAGTCAATCTTGACGGAACCATTGTAATAGGTAGACATTTAATTAAAAATATTTAATTTTAAGTGTGATTAAAATTTCATTGAACAAAATAATTACTTACATATTCATGTATTCTTATTGGAATATTAATGTTCCTCATTTTCTACCAATTGCAGTTTAATGTGATCACCTTTCATTTTCCAGCATATGTTTGAGTAAAAATTATGTTTCCCAATGTTTTAAAGCCAAATGATTGTAATTAAAACAATTGCTACAACAATATTTCCAATGTTAGTGATTACGTTAAAGGATATTTTACTATATATTTACTATATATAAAGGATATATTTACTGGCTGGGTAGCTGAGTGGTTAAAGAGCTCGTCTTTGAATCTGAAGGTTGCCGGTTCGGTCCTGAGAAAAGTTAGTGCTTTTTGATGGTTCGATACTGGACCCAGCTGCCTTTGGTCATTGGGCTATTAATTAATGATCCTGACAAATGAAACAGCTGATATTTGTCAGTAACAAAGCTACACCTCATCTGATCCATTACAATCATCACACTCACCTCTTCAGTCATACTCACCTTAAAATATGCACTACAGAGTGCGTCGGTGTTTCAAATAAAGTATCTAAATTAAAGTATATTATTTTATGCCACAAATATTTAGTTGTGTAATACCTCACGGGGTCTCTTGATGGCCACGCGATTGTGTCTGATCCTGATGCGACCATGTTTTTTAACATCTCATTGAGTAGTGGGGTTTGCCCACTCCAGGTCAAGGTCAGGCGGTTGTAAGTGTTGTAGGGGTAGTAGCGGCTGGGGTTTTTTGACAGTGATGGGTGGGTTTGGGAAGTGGGTCAAGGTCATCCAGAGGGGGTTTTTAAAAATATATTTATTTAACAAAAACTCATTAGTGATTGGAAAATTGCTTTGTCATCATTTGTAGCAGTAATAGTTATTTTATTACTCTGTATGGGATGGGAGTCAGTGCTTGTATGGGTGAATCCCGCTGTGTGTCCGTAATTGCAAAAAAGGAGAGGTCCTAGGTGGTTACAGTGCGAGTTGATAGAGCAGAACAAGACATGTGTCTGAGGAAGAATGATCATATAAACCTGGTAATATAGTGAATAAGAATAATTGGATAGGATCGTCAATAGGTGTAACAAGATTGAAATTTTGATATTTCAGCATTTCAGTTAAGACAGAGTGTAAAATAGGATCAGTAGAACAAGTATTACAAAGGTTAGATTTTACAAAGTACAACGGGTGAAAACTGAAGTATTTTTTAAGCTTACTCAATTTAGTATGCGGTTTTGAAATTGTAGAGTTAGATTGTTTCTGTAAAATGTGTTTAGTACGCAAAAGTTTTAAATGTAAAGTGTGCGAATCCATAATAATATTCAAAGGGGAGATGTGTACTCTCCAAAATTCAGCGAGTATATGATTGGTGCCCACGAGTGTGTCTGAATATATAGAGACTAATTAGCACAATAAGCGCAAACATATATTAGAGTAACAAGAGTAAGTTAAAAAATGTTTGATAGTCTTAGAGACTTACGGATAGATGTTTACTGTCGCCCTATCGCCATTATAATGGCGCACGCGTGAGGTGCCGATGCCGCTTATATAGGGTTGTGTGAACCCCCCCCCCCAACCCCCTCCCCTAAGAGAATGAGATAAAAGGAAAGAACTTTGGAGAGTTCAGTTCTTTGTCGGGGTGGCAGCGTAGCGAAAGGTTCTAGTAGGGGGAAAAAATAGTTAAAAATGTTTTGTAAAACTTTTAAAAATTACCGCTAGTGGTAGAAGTTAGTTAATTATTTTATAAGGGTTTAAGAACTGTGTCGTAGACGATTAATCGCAATTACATCTAGCATTCGTACAGGTAAAAATTGCAGTATAATAATTATATATTAATATATGGGTGTTAACTGTTTATAGTCTAAGTAGTTTAGTCTAGCAGCAGAAGTTAGTTAATTATTCTGTAGGGGTTAACTTGTATAATAAGTATAAACTAAAATAAAAATAGTAACGCGAGATTATTTGATATATTATATATATAAAATAAAAGTGTATTTTTATATGTTAAGAAATAGTTGAAAAAATAAATTACATAAAAAAATAGCAAGCTTAACAGGTGTAAGTTAAAACAAAGCATATGTAACATTACTAGGTGGTAGAGACTTACAGATTAGTTGTTTCAGCTGCGGTACCTGGGGAGTGAATGGCAGACGCGCGACCGCGTTGTGGCTTATATAAGCACGGATATTAATTATGTTGAACTTGACCCCTTCCCCCCAAGGAAAAAAGTAATGACCCCCCCCCCCCCGTCACTTTCACTCATCAATATAAATTAGGTTGATAGTGGTTACATTTATGTAACACCAATTTAGCTTTGATGTTGCCAATAGTTTAATAACTACAGTTAAGCGGCAAAAGAGGACAGATAATTTTCTGCCATTACTCAGATGATAACAGGCAACAATTATGGTGTTACGCGATGGGGAAAGCTTCAGTTAAGCTTAACGGCGGATTAAACCAGGTGTTGCCTAACGTTAATTGCAAGGTACAACGCTCCACCTGCATTAGCGGCGACCTACATGTGACGAATAGATCATTGGAAATTTCCACTGACGTTGGACGTTAGACGTTGTACCCCCCTCAAACCCCTACTGTCCCCCTACCACTTTGTGAGCCGAGAACCTTTCTGGCGACTATCGCTGAGTTAGTTCGGAACAATTCGTCGGGCGCGATGGTTGTTCCGAACTCAGAGGGTAACTCAAATGTATAAGCGGCCAATATATATTTGAGTTACTCTTGCTGTTAGGGTTTTAATATTAATACTTGTTGTGTGTGAGTGTGTGTGTGCAAAATGTTATTTTTAGTTTTAAGTTGTGCTAATTTTAAGCTTTAATTGCGCATTGCGATGTTAGCATTAAGGTGTGTTATTGTATTGTTGATGTTTGGAAAATGTGTTTTTGATGTTGAGTTTTGGTATAATTATTGTATGTGTATTTACTAATAACCTTTTACAGCTAGCTGTTAGGTGGGTAGATTAAATTTAATTTTAAATTATGGAAGTTCTGTTGAACTTCATTAAATATGTGTGGGACATGCGCGTTGTGCCGTAGGTAGCGCATATTTTTTATTGCTTTAAAATGTTTAATTTTGTTAGGAAATAATCATATTTGGGTGGGTCTAGATTAAGGGTGGGAGGTTAGAGTTGCGTCTTGCATTAGCTGTTCCAGAGTCCCCATTGTAAAATTGGAATGGTCAAGCCCAGTGCCTTCGGGCCCGAGACTGAACCGCCCGTATCACAGCTCACCAAACTGGATCGCCATGTGCGTGCGGGCCAAAAATTGGGATCCCGTGCAAGACGTAACTATAGTGGGTTGGGATTTGGGGAAGTGTTAGGCAAACAGAGTGGTGGGGATGGCTCCGGCCGTCCCCATCACTTTGGTACATTATCATTTTTTGGTGACCTTGACCTCAATTAAGTTAATGACCCCCCCCCCCAAAAAATTTGGCGAGCCCCCCCCCCCCCCCCCCCGACAGTGAACTTGACCTTGGTGACCTTGACCTTGAACTTGAACTTGACGAGCCCCCCCCGCAGCAATCCCGTTTAGAAAATGACTAATAATTTAACAATGGTTTGCCGGAATGGTGCAAGTGATACATCAATAAAAAGCTCTAATTAAGAGTAATATTGTTAAGACAGAATTAAATTAATTTACTTCACTAAAACTTTATTATAGACGGAAAACCCCCTCCCCCTTATTTACATGTCAATATAAAAGTGTTATGGTTTGTGTTGGGAACATTCTTCGCCTATAATAGCTAGAGTGAACATGTCTCCCCGAGATGCTTCAATATTTTATAGCAAATATACAAAAGTTGAAAAAGTATTGGGGCTGGACGAAGAAAACAATGAAGAAATTGAAGTGCCTTTGTTAAGTGAAAATGTTGTAACAAGAATATTAGTAGATCCGAATTCTCCAATAGATGTTATAGGAAGGTTTTTAATTTAAGTTATGACATGGATAGAAAATGGAAGATTAGTAAACATAGGATCTCCAATTTTAATTAATGGTAGACATACCTTTGGTATATATTGGAGAAACAGCGATCTGTTATGGCTATGGGCGGAGGCGTATGCAGAGTATTTGCAATCGGAAGAAAATATGGGGTATAATCATTACTTTTCAGCTTTAGTCTTAAACTACTAATTCTAACATTTTACTAAAAAAAACCTTACAAATGTAGTGGGGGAAGCATTATATAAAGGGAGCGGGAGAGAGAAGCATTTCATTTCCCAGCTAAATTTGAAAGAGTAAACATCAACATGATGCATCAATGTGATATTTGCTCAGAAACTTTTCATGATAATATTCTACTAGAAATACATAAAGAATTATTCCATAATAATAATGAAAATGTAACAGAAACTGAATATGAAGATTTAAAACTATTTGAAGAAGAAGAACCACAAGAAGAAGAACCATTAGCAGGACCATCTAATGAAATACCGTGTTTAAAAGTATTTGCTTTAGAAGGTAGAGTAGTAATGCACCACAAAATTCAAAATGAAAATTTGGAATTGGATCAGTTTTTTAAAGAAGTAAGAACAATTGTAAGTAAAACACTCACAGAAGAATTAAGAAGACTAAACTTTATTAAATTTGGCATATTATTAAATGCTATGTTTACTAATGTAGAAGGAGAAATGTCACCAAGAGGATTCATGACAAAAAACCAGACCATCATGGCAAGTTCAGATATTAATTCAATAGTTGAAGATTGTTTGGAAGAAATATTAACAAAAATTCAAGAACATGAAGGAAGAGGATCTGGTTGGAGTTTGGTTAGTATTGAGAGTATGGATGTTAGAGTTCATAAACACGGCTATGGATTAAGGGGTAGCAGTTATATTCCGCTCCCAAAGAAAATTTCAGACACCAAATCATGTATAAATGTTCAAAATGAAGATATGGAATGTTTTAGATATGCAATGACGGCAAAATTTGTACCACCTCACCATGCGGTTAGACCCAGTGAAGAATATGAAACACACAGATATAAATATAATTTCCAAGGATTGACTTACCCAGTGGCTTTGAAGGACATCCCAAAGTTCGAAAAACAAAACCCTGGAACATCTGTTAATGTTTTTGGTTTGGACAGTTCGAATAAAGTGTACCCATTGCGTGTGGTGAAGAATGAACTCCCAGATCATACAGACTTATTACTACTTACAACAGGTGATGTTTCCCACTATGTATGGATTAAAAAATTTGAAACTCTTGTAAGTAATCAACTATGTAAAACTAGACATAAGAAGATAGTTTGCAAAAGATGCTTTAATTTTCATGAAGAAAGAAGAGAAGGAAATGAATGGTTACAAGAGCATAAAAAACTATGTAACAACAATTATGAAGCAAAAATTATCTTACCATGTCCAAGTAAAGCAGAGTTAAAATTTGAGAAAATCTCCCATCAATATCGGATTCCCATTGTTGTCTATGCTGATTTTGAATCGACACTAGTGCCTATTGAAAATAATGATGGTGATGTAGCAAGGAAAAGTGTTAAGTATCAGATACATGATCCAAACAGTTTTTGTTTAATGGTTAAATCTACTCTTTCTGAAGAACATCTAAATAGATTTAATTTAACTTCAAAACCTATTGTCTATCGTGGTGTTAATGCTTCTAAAATATTCCTTGATCAGTTGTATATAATAGCGGAAAGTGTTGAAAGATTGTACAGTGATATTATACCGATGATACCTTTGGATGAAGAAGAAGAAATTCAACATGAAAATGCAACTCATTGTTATTTATGTAGAAATGAATTTACTGTGGAAAATCATAAGGTTCATGATCATGACCATCTGACAGGGTATTATAAAGGTGCTGCATGTAACAGCTGTAATATCAACTACAAGATCCCTACAAATATACCTGTAATATTACATAACCTTAGTGGTTATGATGCGCATTTTATCATTCCGGAATTAGGAAGAGATAATGGAGAAATTGATGTCATAGCTGAAACTACGGAGAAGTTTATAAGTTTTACTAAAAAAGTTGGAAATATAAAGCTTCGGTTTTTAGATTCTTACCGTTTTATGCCATCTAGTTTAATGAAGCTTTCTGAAAACCTGAGAACAGAAGATTTAATAGAAACCAAGAAGATTGTAAGTAATGACAAGGTTAATTTAGTTCTTCGCAAAGGTGTTTTCCCGTATGATTATATAGATAGCTTAGAAAGATTTAATGAAACATCCCTTCCACCAAAAGAAGAATTCAAAAGTAAACTATATGACACAGATATATCCCATGAAGATTATGAACATGCGTGTAGAGTATGGAATGAATTAGGATTTAAAACACTTGGAGAATATTCGGACTTTTATGTAAAACTAGATGTAACTTTACTTTGTGATATAATGGAAGAGTTTAGAAATACATGTTTTAAGGCATATGGATTAGACCCTCTGCATTCTTGTACATCACCTGGACTAGCTTGGCAAGCAATGTTAAAGGAAACAAAATGTAAACTCCAACTTCTTACAGATATAGACATGGTGCTGATGTTGGAATCAGGTGTTCGAGGGGGACTAACTCAAAGCGTAACACGACATGTAAAAGCAAATAACAAATATTTGCCCAATTTTGATGCATCAAAACCAAGTACATATTTAGGTTATTTAATGCAAATAACCTTTATGGATGGGCCATGTCGAATCCTCTCCCATATGGCAACTTCAAATGGGTAGACCCTGATTCTATTGGAAACATCATGAATATAGCGAAACATGGAGACACTGGTTATATTTTGGATGTAGACATTGAGTACCCTGAACATTTGCATGACCACCATTATGATTTACCTCTACTGGCCAAGACGGAAATATCACCAACCGGCAGATGGCCTAAATTAATGATGACTTTAACCAACAAATCAAGAAATGTTGCTCATTATTGGGTAATACAACAAGCCCTAGAATTAGGATTGAGAATAACAAAAATTAATAGAGCTTTACAATTTTCTCAATCCTGTTGGTTAAAGTCATACATTGACAATAACACAAAAAGAAGAACTGCAGCTACATCTAATTTTCAAAAGGACTTTTTTAAATTGATGAATAATGCGATATTTGGCAAGACACTGGAAAACAAAAGAAAGCATAAGAATGTGAAATTAGTTAGTGATCCGGTGAAACTACAAAAGCTGGTACAAAAACCTAACTTCGGATCATCCATAATAATCAACGAAAATCTTGTAGCTGTTTCCATGAATAAAATTTCAATTACAATGGATCGTCCTTTATATGTGGGAATGTCTATTCTAGATATTTCAAAGACACACATGTATGACTTCCATTACAACAAGATGGTTAAATTTTATGGAAGAGAAAACATCGGCATTGTATACATGGATACGGACGCTTTTATTTATTGGATAAGAACTGAAGATATGTATGAAGACCTACGCGGTTTTATCTACAATAACGACTTTGACTTTTCTGATTATCCACAAGACCATCCCAACTACGACAACGGTAGAAATAAAAAGGTATTGGGAAAGTTCAAAGACGAAACAAATGGCGTGCCAATGGAAGAGGTTGTTGCTTTAATGTCTAAATTGTATTCATTTAAATTGTACAAAAATAAAAAAAGAGAACATGAAATCGTGAAGAAGGCCAAAGGTATAAAAACCTCATACCTGAAGAAGAATGTACAGTTTGAAGAATACAAGAGATGCTTATTTGAAAATGTTGAGACAACAGCAACATTTAACACCATAAGAAGCTTCAACCATCGTCTCTTCAGTGTAAAGCAAACCAAATGGGCTTTGAGTTGTAAGGATGATAAGAGGTACATCCTGGAAGATAATATAAAAACTCTACCATTTGGACATTACTCCTTATACCCTATCGACCAGTAAACCTATTCTTCGTCCTTTACCTTCTTCCTTTTTCCTTTCCGTAAAGAAGAGGGGACATGACAAGCTCAATGTCATGTTCCCTCTTTTTTACACCAATTTAATATGACCTTGACCTATAATCTAACCATATAAAAGAGGATAAACCATTTTAGAGATCAGTACTTTTACAAGCGGTGTGGAAGACACAACTGAAGATGGAAGATTTAAGGAACAAGATTGTAAATGAACTTCATAAGCCGGCAAGAAGAAAATTTCCTAGAAGAAATACAATTATAAAAGGAATGAATGATCTTTTCCAAGCCGATCTTATTGAAATGATACCACATAGTAAATTAAATAAAGGATTTAAATACATTTTAGCGATTATAGACTGTTTTACTAAAGTGGCTGATGCTTTACCGCTAAAGGACAAGACTGGTAAAAGTGTTACAAAAGCTATGGAAATAGCTATACAAAGAAATAATTTCAACATCAAACATCTACAAACTGATGATGGAAAAGAATATTTTAACAAAGACTTTGCAGCTTTAATGAAGAAGTATAAAATAAATCATTATTCTACAAATTCTGAAGTTAAAGCTTCAATAATAGAAAGATTTAACAGAACGTTAAAAGGAGCAATGTATAAAACATTTTCCAAACGAGGATCATATACTTGGTATGATATATTACCACAACTTATAAAAGAATATAACAATAAGTATCACCGAACCATTGGTATGAAGCCTAACGAAGTAAATAGTACCAATGCTAAAATGGTATTAAAACGTATTAAAAATAATACTACTCCTAAACGTGAAAAAATGCAGCCCAAAACATTTAAAGTTAATGATAAAGTTCGTATAAGTAAGTACAAAGGAGTATTTAGCAAAAGGTATCTGCCAAACTGGACTAATGAAGTATTTACAATCTATAAAGTGCAACCAACAATACCTGAAACCTACATTTTAAAGGACAACAAGGGTGAATTACTTGAAGGTGGATTCTACGGACATGAATTGCTAAAATCATCAGTTGGCGATGTATATCTTGTTGAAAAAATTTTACAAAGAAAAAAGGATAAGGTGAAAGTACGTTGGTTGGGATTTGATAAAAGTGAAGACTCTTGGATCCCTACAAAAGACTTAGTGTAGCAATTTATGAAGTCATTACATGTTTAACCTTTACACAAGATGGAGATTGTGCAACAAAAGGATCGATTTTTTATTAATAATATTGATGAATTAACAGTTGACAACGACAAGTTAAATCATGGAAAACATGGTGAATTACTGCCAAACACAATAAGATGTTTAATAACTGGACCATCAAATTGTGGAAAGACAAATGTGGTTTTTAACTTAATAACAAATCCTAAAGGATTACGTTTCAACAACATTTACATCTTTTCTAAATCTTTGCAACAACCCAAATACCAATTACTGGATAAAGTACTTGCAAGTGTACCTGAAGTTAATTTTTACAAGTTTAATGCTAGTGAAACTATAATGGAGCCAAACGAGGCTAAACCATTTTCTATATTTATATTTGATGATGTATCTTGTGAAAACCATGACACTATTAGAAGTTATTTTGCCATGGGAATTACAATATTGATAGCATTTATATTGGTCAAACTTACAGTAAAATTCCAAAACAACTAATAAGAGATAATGCAAATCTACTAATTATCTTTAAGCAAGATGAAACAAATTTAAAGCACATATATTATGATCATGTGAATGCAGACATGTCATTTGATAAATTTAAAGAAATGTGTGGCAAAGCATGGGCTGAAAAATATGGATTTCTTGTTATTATGAAAGAAGAAGCTATAAAAAATGGAAGATATCGTATAGGATTGGATAAATTTGTATTAATCCATTGAACGATTGATGATACGTTTAGTAATAGATTGGACCTCGCAGCATAAACATGGTGAACCAAGAAAAACTATTAAAAGAAATAAAATCACTGAGTGACTCGATTAGACTTAAAAATCGAGCATTAAGAATGGGTTTGAATGAAAGAGAAGAATTTCTGGAGACTACATTTAAGCCTATTACAGAACCTTTAAAACAGATAACAGAAACAATTGGTAAACCTCATTATGAAGGAGATGTTTTACTACCCGTTTCTAAATTTGAAGTAAAGACTTTGAAAAAGGAAGAAGATGATGATTCTTACACAAGTGATAGGGAAGTTTCTCAAAAAGAAGAAGAAACAAGACAAGAAGAACCAGAAATAAATGTTCAAAAAGAAGAAGAACAAGAACAACATTTACCTGAAGCAGAACAATCAATTCCAAATCTAACAAAATTAAGTAGTGATATATTGCAACAAGGACCTCTTGGAAGAAAGTATATCATGAAGATGTTACATGAAATAAAAGCTAACCCAAAACTACACAAGTCACATGTATATGGAGCGAGAATTGATGGAAATGAATTAAAAATAGGAGATTCAAAAGTACATTTGACTGAAGATGATGACATTGTTATTGGTGAGCATAAATATAAAGAAACAAAAGGATTATTTGAACTGATTTTTAAAAATATACCTATAAAATATACACTACAAGATTTAAATACTTTTAAAGAAATTTTGCAAAATACTAATGCTCATAAGAAGAATTACTCCAAAGATTCAATGATAAATAGAACACGCGCAACTAAATATACAGTTGTAATAAAAAGATTGTTTCCCCTGAGAAAACTACCAACATTACGAACTGCGCCTGCTTTGAAGAAACCGCTAAAGAGGAAATCTTTATCACTTATGGACTTATCACTTATGGATGAATATGGTAAAAAGAAAAAAGGAGAATCTTCAACGTCTGGTAAAGGTTTAATGAAAAACCTATATAATACAAATGTGATTTACTATAATGATATAAACAAATTGGTCGATAGAATGAGACTATTACATGAAGCCATGGAAGCTGGTCATACAGGTTTAAATAATGAATGGGTGGCTTTAGTTGACGTACTTCGAAATCGTGGAATAGTTGTATAAATCATTACGGATATATAAGAGAGCTGTGAGTATACAGTGGATCAGTTCAATCATGAGTGTCGACAAGTTCGGACGGTACTCCGGGCTAGGAGTACAAGGAGGAGAAAACAGAAAAAGAAGTGGATTGCCACAAACACCTGAAGGTGACTATGATATGAGTAACAATCGTTTAAAATTTGTTAAAGACCCAGAAGAAGATACTGATGGAGCGAATTTAAAAAAAAGTAAAAGAAGCAACTTCAACATCATTAAAATTAAACAAGAATACTTACGATGTTAAATCACATAGAATAATTAATGTTGGTAAACCAACTGACAGTTCTGATGCAATTACTAAAGAGTATTTATCATCTGAACTTTCCAACACTTTAAAATTGCAGTGGGGTAACAATTTAAAAGATGGACAAACATATGATGCTGGAAATCATAGGATAACCAATGTGGCAAATCCAAAAAATGATAAAGATTCAGTTAATAAAGAATATTTACATTCTATAATACCGGAAAAGACTCCACGAGGATTTTCTTTTTATAAGTTTATTATAAATGACATTGGATACCCAAAGGAAGACGGTGATGCTGTAAACCTGAAATACATCAAGGACAACTGTATTTTACAATATGCTGATGAAATAGATTGTCATGGAAAAGCATTGTCAAATGTAAAATTTGGTTCTCAACCAAAAGACGCTGTTACTATGGAACAATTATCTAAAGAATTAAAAAGGGGAACATCAAATTTTGTAAAACATGAAGATGCCGTGCTAAAGCGAGGAAATACATTTATACATGGAAATGAAAAGTTTGATTTAATGCAAGGAAATAATGATGAATGGGATGCAGGACATAAAACAATAACAAATGGAAGATTTGGTATAAAAGATACAGATGTACCTCTAATAGTGCAAACATTAATTGCGAGTGGTGGTACATTAGGTACATACAATGGCCGTAATAGAAGAATAAAAGATATTTATCCTGGTTATGAAGATGATGATTGTGTTACATTGAGACAAACAATAACTTGGGATAAACACTTTGGGACCAAATATGATGCAAAGATGAAGAAAATAATTAATATTTTACCAGGAGAAGATATATGCATAGTAATAGTAGCAGCTTAAATGATGCTGCTACTATTGGACAAGTCATAACAACGTCGAAAAGTGATTCGACTGCTTACACGTGTAATGATAAACGTATTATGCAGTTACACGATCCCCAACATCCAAAAGATGCTGTAACTTTAGATTGTTTAATAAGAATAGTGGGCAATTTACTTATTGATACCCACAATCATATAGCTAGTACAACGAGTCATGTAATAATTCAACCCGATGAACGAGAAGCTTGGATTAAAAATAGAATCATAAATCAGTATGTAATTAATTTGAATAATTAAATATTTAAATATAAAAATTGTGCATAAGGTATTCATTTATGTAAAGCAGCTCGTGGAGTAAACACGCTGGTTATATAAGACGACATAATGAAAACCGCACCGCTCAGTCTTCGTCAAGACAGCGGCAAGAAAGGACGTGGTATTACATCAGCTGCGTTATCCCTGCTCAGACGGATTCCTGTTGGTGCTGTTCTAAATAGAACAATAGACGCTCTACCATACGAATTTCATCTGCCCGGAGGTTATCAATATTGTGGACCTGGAACTAAGTTGGCAAAACGTTTAGCAAGAGGAGATCCTGGAATTAATAAATTGGATCAAGCCTGCAAAGAACACGATATAGCGTATTCCAAGTTTGCAGATTCAAAAAATAGATCAATAGCAGATAGAGTGCTAGCGGAAAAAGCTTGGCAAAGAGTTAAATCAAGTGACGCCAGTATTGCAGAAAAAGCAGCAGCTTGGGCAGTAACAACAGCCATGAAGACGAAAGCTAAGTTTGGTGGTGGAAGACGACGCGGGAGAAAACCTAACAAAAAAGAAGCTGCAAAAAGAGGCGGGAACATTAAAAGAAGACGTCGCACTACCCCTAAAAGAAAAGTCAAGAAAACATCCATATGGTCAATGGTAAAAAACGGATCGGGTCTTTACTTAAGACCATACCGTGTGTATTAAATGAGAAAAATAAATTGATAATTCCAAATGAAGCATTAACAAATCATCAATTGTCAAAATATGTAAAATGTTTAAGAATACCATTCTTTAGAGGAGTTTTTATGAAAGATACATTACCAAATAGAGTGTGGAAAAATGAAACTGGAATAGTAAATTTAGACTCTAATTATGGACCAGGTACTCATTGGGTATGTTATAAAAAACTTGGAGAAAATGTTTACTACTTTGATAGTTTTGGAAATTTACCACCACCAAAAGAACTTCAACATTATTTTCGGAACTCTAAGAATATATTCTACAACTACAAAAGAGAGCAACCTAGCAATACGGAAATATGCGGACATTTATGTTTAGAGTTCCTAGCGAAGAGCGTCAGTCAGCTTTAAGATGTCATCGTATACAGTGTCGCTAAGCGGAAATTCATCAACATTAAAAAGTACACTTTTCCCAGCGTTACGTTTATCTACGGATAAACTATGGGAAGCAGCATTATTGGATTTAACTACATACAATTCAATTCCCAATGTTACAGAAGGAAAGAATAATTTACTACATTATTATGAGAGTAAAGATAAAAAAGGAAATTATTCACAATTAAAAATAATTCCATTATCTACAGGAGCATATGAAATAGACGATATAAACCAAGTATTACAAAAGAAACTTGGAGAAGAAAATATTTCTATAAAAGGTAATAATAATACATTAAAAGCAGAAATAACTTCAAAGTATTATATAGATTTTAGCATAGACCACTCAATCGGCAATTTGCTCGGATTTTCAAAGAAGAAAGGAATTTTAGCTCCTGGAAATGATTATACTGGCGATACAACAGTAACAATATTAAAGGTGAACAGTATTGATGTAACGTGTAATATTATACACGGATCATATAGAGATGGAGTAAATCAACATATATTACTCACATTTTACCCGACAGTAGCTCCTGGTTTTAAAATAGTTGAGAAGCCACAAAACCTGATATACCTACCATTAAACACCAGTTTCATTTCAGACATCGTACTGAACATATTGGATCAAGACGGCATTAGTGTTGACTTTAGAGGAGAAACCATAACTATACGATTACACATCAGAGCGGCAACATAAAGTCAACATGGGATTATCATTTAAACCACAACGGAAGAGCCGGGAGCTCAGTAGCTCCTCAACATTCGACGAGTTAACACCGGACAACATACGCTTCCTACAGAAGATCGGACTAAAACTTGCCAACCATGGATATACTGGATATAGCACAAGGACCGACATTCGACGAAACCCTATGGGAGAAGGAATATCACACTCACAACCCTTACACTTCATCAAAATTAAATAATAATGATGAAATAAGGATTCCTATTCAACAACAAGATATTTATACTTTACCATGTGAAAGTTATTTATATATCGAAGGAAGAGTAACAAAATTGGATGGAAAAACTGGTTCAACTGTTCCTTTTATAAATAACCCTATGGCATATCTGTTTGATGAAATTAGATATGAAATATCTGGAGTAACAGTTGATTCAACAAAAAAAGTTGGTATATCAACAACTTTAAAAGGATTAACTTCAATAACACCACATGAAAAAAATTCTTTAATTTCGGCTGGATGGGTAACTCCTGATAAAGACACTATTACTCCTAATTCAAATGGTTACTTTGATTTTAATGTACCTTTACGATTACTTTTGGGATTTGCAGAAGATTACAAGAGAATAATAATAAACGTTAAGCAAGAACTGGTACTACTTAGATCTTCAACGAATAAAGATGTAATACAAGCACCAGATGGAACTACAGAAGATAAATTGGAATGGCGATTAGAGTTGGATAAAGTTGTGTGGAGAGTACCTCATGTCAGATTGGCGGATGAACACCGAGTATTATTATTGAGGAAATTAAAATCTGACCGTGATATTGTAATACCATTTAGAAGTTGGGAATTTCATGAATACCCCATATTGCCTCAAACAGAAAGACAAACATGGACTGTTAAAACCTCTACTTATTTAGAACGAGCAAGGTACATAATAGTCGGTTTTCAAACTAAACGAAAAGATGTTATAACTGCGCACGCTGGTCAATTTGACCATTGCAAGATAAAGAATTGCAAAGTTTTTCTAAACTCTCAGTTATTTCCATATGACAGTTTAAATGTTTCATTTGACAAGAAACGTTATTCCATTCTATATGACATGTATGCAAGATTTCAATCGTCATATTATGGTAAGACAAATACACCACTACTATCACCAGAACAATTTTATTCAAAAGCTCCAATTGTTGTAATCGATTGTTCAAAACAAAATGAATCCGTAAAATCTTCAAGTGTAGATATAAAAGTTGAAATGGAATTTGAAGATAAAATACCAGATGGAACTTCAGCATACTGTTTAATTCTACATGATAAAATAGTTACTTACACACCGCTGACAGGAATTGTGAAGAATGTACTTTAAGAAGGATTAATACAACATTTGCATGACTTGTAAGGTTTTTACAAAAGATCAACAATATCTAGGTCATCTGCGAGTATAAAAGCAAGAAAGAAGAGCTAACAATTCATTTCATCTTTGATTGTCGTATGGGTAACATCGTCCGCAAGATGAGTTCTACTACATCAAGTGCTAATGAAGAAACTACACCTCTTATGGCTGACAATAGTTTGGATATAGAAAGACAAGTTGAACAGGAAATGGATGAGTTCCTCAAGTTTAAACATAAGAAGACAGAAGAAAAAGAAGAGGAAGTTGAAAAAGAAACAAAAAAGAGGAAAATTGACGATAACATTCCCGCCAACATCTTAATGGAAGTATTTCTTCGAATATTTTATCCTATTTCTTCTTGTATGACAAAGACTGTGTCTGCTGGAGTAATGAAATCATTGGATTACTCTCCAACTGTTATTTTGAATCACGGATCTAAAATGGTAACCTTTACTGAATCTTCTTGGGAATCTTTTATGAAACATATACACCTTTTGGAGTGCTATTTGAGTAACAATACGTTTGGAAGAAAAACAAAACTAGGTTTGTTCGAATCAAATATTGAAATCGATATTGTTAAACAACGTGGTCAACAACTAGTTAGATTTAGAGATTTAACTAAATATAATATAAAAATACATTTGACAAAAGAAGAATTTTACGCTTTAACTTGTGCTACTGGTCCTATAACAAGATATTTAAAACAGCTAATATTCTCAAGTACAATTATCAAAGACTATTTAATTGATGCATTGGATAGACAACCATATGTTCCAATCCTATACGGTCCAGTAGATACTTCAATTTTCAATAGGATACCGCATGAAGTAGAGATGTGGAGACAGTTACACCATAATCAAACCAACTTTAATTTAGATGAAGAAGAAAAGCAAGAAAACAAGGAAAACGAATCACATTTCAACAATCAACAATCGACAACAAATTAAACAGACAAAGAATATTGTAAGTAAGAAGAAGAAGAATGTTGGAGTATAAAAGGCTGCCAATCTGCATTGACATACCAGTTGTCTACTGAACGTCATCATGGATAAACGAGTTTCATTCTCTAAGAAGACGGAAATAATGGAAGTAAAGCGAGGTATCATAGAGTTTCAGGCATTCCGTGGTAATGATGGAAATTTTAAATCAAAGAGTTAGTAGTACTAGATATGATAACATCTGTTGTTTATCATTTTTTATTTATGCCTCCTTTGCCGTTCAACAAATTAACAACCAAAGCTAAAGTAACAAACAAATGGTTGATGAAACATTTTCATAATCTAATATGGGATGAAGGTTTTATAACTTACAATATGATGCCACACATTATGAATCATTTCTGCAAAGAGTTCAAAATTATTTTCACAAAAGGATTGGAAAAAGCAAATTGGATACAAGCATATACAAACCATGAAGTAATAAATGCGCAAATAGAGAAGGATTTTTATTGCTACTTTGCTAACATCTGTATTTCATCTAAAAACTTTAAACATCAACAGTCTCAATGTGCTTTAAAGAACGCATATCGTTTGAATGCCTATCTCCAGCAAAGTGGTGGGGGAAGCGATGGGTATAAAAGCGAGAGAGACACTATGACCATGCATGAGTATTACTCTAACCTCCGAGGAGTCAACACCTCTGACGCGCAAACACAAGAAGAAGAAGACGAACAATAGCAAGAAGACGATAATGGCATCACAAAATTTTCTACAATCGCTTGTTGATCAATTTAACAAACATTCTAAATCTACTATACTACCGACAAAAAAATGTTCAGAATTGAAGGAAGAAAAACATTATATTATTCACACTATTAAGAAGATGGAAACATCAATGGGAGACGCTATCAATTGTACATTAAGTGAAGCACCCTACACACCTGGTGATGAACCAAAATTTCAAGTATTTCTTCCCAAACGCTTCATTCAACTGCTGCAGAATGAAGATTTACGACTGATTCACCCCGGCGCACTCTACTTAGCAGCTCACGGTCCTAGCGGAAGCAACTCTACTGAACTTACACTTCATGTTATGCCTACTAGCAACTAATCTGTAGTTTATATATACTGTTGTACATGTATGTAACTGATTATAAATAAATAAAAAATAAAAATGAAAAAAAGTAAAAAAGGCAACATATCGATAGTGTTTCTGCACTATCGATATGTTGCTTTTTTAAAAACACGTTTGGGTGACCTTGACCTAGTTTTGAGGGTATATAAAGGCCGTAATTTTCTTGAGGATCTCATCAGTCTACGACTACCTTTTGTGCTGTACATATCTCTGTTGGCTCTCCAGTTATTACGAATAACAACATGTCTCTTAAGGTTAAGTGTGCATCATATGATACCACTACCATCACAACTTTTGAAGAACTCGACGATTTTACTAATGAATTGCGAGTGTTACTTGCCGGTGGTTATCGTTTAAATATTGATGTTTACGCTAACAACATGAGAATGTTTCCTAAACAAAAATTCTGCAATGAAGAAGTATTTGTTTCTACACAACCTTCAACTACAACACCATCTACTCAAAGTAATGTTAAGTTCCAGAAATATTACTGATGTTGAATAATATTGAGTGGTCGCTGTGGCATCTATAAAAGGAACGCGTAACCTAAACAGAATCATCATTTGCTTCCCAACTGACACAGCGAAAACAACTACCACTACCATGTTGTACAGAATGATGATTGAATTCAATGGAAAAATCTACGGAAAAGACTATCAAAGTGTAGAACAAATGACGTCCGATCTTCAAGTATTGACTAAAGAAGGATTCCAACCAAAATTAATTCTAAAATTTCCTGAAGTACATCCACTATCCACTGAAGATCTCATTGCTATGGCTAAAGAAGAAAAAGAAAAATACAAACAAGATATAAAGAAAGAAAAAAAGGATGAAAACTCACTATCTTAAATAAATACATCTTACACTTGTAAGATGTTCTTTTTTAAAACTCCATTTGGATGACCTTGAGATTACCCCCACCACTTTTTCTAATCTATAAAACACGCTATCCTACACTATACACCTTCATTTCTTGGCTAAACTTAGAAGCGTCAACATGGAAAACAAGAAAGACGAGTACAAACCACGCTATTGTTGTGAACAAAAATGTACCGATATAGGAAGATGGATGGTAGACGGATTAGCGTGTAGAAAATGTGAATTCTTCGGATCCTGTTACTGCAAATGCAAGACAAAACAACTACCACCACCAGAATTGCGAACCTTCAAAATTTATAAATCAAGATACTTCCACACTTGCTGTCCCCAGAGATGTATCAAATTTCATCCAGAAAAAATTGTTAATTGCCGAGAGTGTAATGTATGTTATAAAGATGACTTTTGTACATGCATCATAAATGCGTGCAAGTACAGATCTGATTGGTCTACTGATCCTGTTGAAGCTTTAGATGTATAGCTGTAGTCACTGACTGCAGCCCTTTTTTAAAACTCCATTTGATTGACCTTGAGATTACCCCCACCACTTATTTTTTACAACATATATTCTACGGATCATTCGATACGCTTCTCATTCTTATTTCATTACTCGCACTGACAACAACATGGATGATAAATTCATTTCCTTTCAACATTTAATTACCAACAGAGAAGAGATGGAAGCCCTATTCCAAAACTTACTCACCCTCATTGATAACTATCCTTTAAGATGGATCAACATCACAGTGCAATACGTCAATCCTACCAAAATATTTTCATCCTCATCATCTTCTTCTGCCACCTCCATGTCTTCATCGTCGCAAAGTGCAGAGGAAGAGGAACAGACAACTAATGGTGTTAAAATTGTTGAATTAAACGACGAGGAACAAGAAATGCAAGCTCTGGTTAAATATAAATTTAATATTTAATTTATAAAAATTATTAGTGTTTCTAATTTATATTACAGCTAATACTTATTTCTACACACCACCCATAACCTACCTAAATGGGATTTTGCGGCAAAATGCTCTGGCCGCCGGTTCGCATATGGGTATATCAACCCTCCCCCACCACTCTACCTCCCCCACTCCTCTACTTCTCCCTCCACCACCTTTGCCCACATATAAGCGACCCTCTGACCATCGCTCACCATTTGTTTGCCAACTTCCAAACAATGAGCTCCTCTCCTTCAACAACAAGTAAATGTACTTTTCTTGTTCAATCACAAGAAGAATTACAAAATATTTTTCAAATTTTAAGTGATCTAATAAACACTCCAAATAACACCATTACTATCACTGTGGAAGTTTCCTACAATTCTTCTGATTACGAAAACATGGAAAGCGAAGACGTCGAAGTTTTACAGCTGCCAAACAATAGTCTTCCATCTTCCAAAGCTGCAACACCCGACACAGCTAATAATGATGTTTAGTCGACTACAATTATTTTCTTTACCCCCACTATTTTACAATAATATATACCCTGTCCCTATATCTGTTTCTCATTTCATTGCCAACTTTCTTACCGTCAACACCGCTCCCATTTTAACTGCACACATTTAATACATGAAGATGATGGATGATTTTTCATTTACATCACAATTGGAAGAGGATAAACTCAAACTCGAAATCAACAGACTACAATTGGAAATGAAGAATCAACAAGAAATGATTCAGCTTTTACAACTATTCAAATGCATATTGTGGATAGTGTGTTTTTATCTTATCATCGCTATCACCTTTGGCGTCTACCACTCCATTGCCAGTAAACAATACCTTAACACCTCCTCAAATAAAACCACTACTTTTCTTTGATTAAATAAATTTTTACCCACCTTCAATCTAACCCTTCGGGGCTCACCTTTTTTAAAAACCCCACCAGATGACCTTGACCCACTTCCAAAACCCACCCATCACTGTCAAAAAACCCCAGCCGCTACTACCCCTACAACACTTACAACCGCCTGACCTTGACCTGGGCCAGGAGTGGGCAAACCCCACTACTTCATTGATTAAACTAATATCAGTAGTTGAATCTATGAAACTGCTTGACAAATGAAAAATGGCGTTAAAAAATAAACAACCTCCTAAAATCAACTCTTATCGTGTCTAAAAATATCTACAATAATTTACGGGATGATAAAATAATCGTGCCCTAAAATTAAAACATAATCAAGTTATATTATTCTTTGAACCATAAAAAATAATCGTACCTTCAAATATCACTAACCTATTTCTAAAAAAACTCAACTTTAAAACATATTACAATAGGAATTGGAAAATTTATGATAATTATATGTACCGAATTACCGCTTTGATAGTATATGCCTTGTCATATATTGCCTGTTTTATATATCTTTAAATTATTCGTTTGCCTAAATAAAAACTAATTGTCTGTCTGGACGTAGTATTTAATAATCCATTATACTACTTTCACGAAATCTAAACATGTCAAAAATATTACGTATGAACCTTTGGCAATATGTCAGAAATTCGTCCTTAAAAAGTCGAATATTTAAGTAGTTATTGCATTTTTAGTTTTCGGAACACATCAGACAGTATTTGTTTATCCAAAAAAGCTGTCAACAAGGAGAAGAAATTTGTTGACTTCGAAGGTCATCCACAACAAGTTGAACACATTTTTTTAAACCAACATTTCTAAAGATATATTTTATTAAAATTAATCGATCCTCAAAGTGTTTATGATCAAATTTTATCTAATGGGAATTTAAAATTAGATTTAATAATACTTTTGAACAAATTTTAATATACATGTTTATAATTTATTTAATAGTGTTAAATAAAAAGTAAATCCATTTGCAAATGAGTTTTCAATGACATTATTCCCTGACTTAAACCATCGTAAATGTTAGATATTTTTAGGTATTAGTTATTTTACACGGCCGCCATAAACCAATGCTCACGACCAGTTACAAGTATTTTATAAATCTCATCTAATTGGTCTAATATTATCAGTTAGTAATTTTTCAATCAACTTTTTTTGCATTTAGTACTTATTCTTTTTAACTATAATAATAATAACTTGAATTTATCTTTGTACAAACTTTGTGATTGTAACGAGAGGTAATTTACCTCACGAAGTTGGTCAATTTAACGAAGACGATCAAACTTGTGCAATTCACTTTTATGATTATCCACCCCGTCGCCGGATATGCTACACGACAATTACGCTCATTACTGCACCACAAACTTTCAAATTAATGCATTTCAAAGAATATAAAAACTATATTTTCTGGTCCTTTTATATCTTGAAATACAATACTAAGTACAGTACAATACCGTTGACCAAACGCTAAAACTCTAAAGCGTAAACGTGTGTAGTGGATTATAGTACTTTAATCTTGAACATTTATTACAGATCTTAATTAAGAAATATTGTGAAAGAGCCAATAAAGGAGGAAACGTACTAGTGGACTGAGATTATGAAAAAATATTGCTGTAACATAAAAAATATTATTTAACTTAGACGTATTCCGGCTGTCAGACCATGATCACAGTATTAAGTAAAGTTATACTTAATACTGTATTATATATTTACTAACTTTTTTACAGTATATTATCTATTATGTTATTATATTATAAGTTTACAACTAATGTCTATATCCTATAAATTTTAGAAATGTTCATTATTCTAATTTACCAAATTAAGGTTTGTCGTAGTGTATGCAGTGATTGTATTTATAAAAATGCTTCCCCATTTCAATGTTTAGGGCCGTTTTTTTCAATACTTATTGTTAAAATACTGTATCTGTTCACTTGTAGGTTAAGGTTGGATCTAGGGACCTAATGTCTGATGTATTTTTTTATTGTATCAGTTCAAAATGTTTTTTTTTTTTTTTTTTTTTTTTTTTTTTTGTAAGGAAAATTGAGTTATTTTTCAACGTCAATGAGAGTTATACAGGGTGTTTCAGAACTCCCCACCAATATTTTAGGGCATTGTGTCTGGGTTAGAAACATATCTAAATATCATACTTAAATTGTCCGGAAGTCTTTAGTTACTCACACAGCCGCCATTTTGTTTTTTCCACATAATAATTTTTATTTCCGTAACGGATTGTTGTATTCCTATTCAATTCATATTTATCATGAATCTTTATCATACCAATGTACATTTCTAGGAAAAAAATTAATTTTTTCCGTTATATATTTTCAAAATGGCGGCCATTTTAAATTTTCAAACGCAAATATCTCAAAATCGGAAAATTTTATAAAAACTTTACAAGACACAAAAAAGTTGACAGATTAAGTTACCTAACCAATGGTAGTAAGTTTGTAAAGATCTGACAACAAATAACGGAGTCTTTGCGATTTTTCTCCATGAAAACATTGATTTTGCATTAAAATCAATGCAAATTAAGGCCATTTAACAGAAAAATCAATGTTTTCATGGAGAAAAATCGCAATAATTCCGTTATTTGTTGTCAGATCCTTACAAAATTGGTACCATTGGTTAGATAATTTTATTTGTCAACTTTTTTGTGTCTTGTAAAATTTTTATAAAATTTTCCGATTTTGAGATATTTGTGTTTGAAAATTTAAAATGGCCGCCATTTTGAAAATATAAAACGGAAAAAAATTATTTTTTTTCTGGAAATGTACATTGGTATGATAAAGATTCATGCCAAATATGAATTGAATACAACAATCCGTTACGGAAATAAAAATTATTATGTGGAAAAAACAAAATGGCGGCTGTGTGAGTAACTAAAGACTTCCGGACAATTTAAATATGATATTTAGGTATGTTTCTAACCCAGACACAATGCCCTAAAATATTGGTGGGGAGTTCTGAAACACCCTGTATAACTCTCATTGACGTTGAAAAATAACTCAATTTTCCTTACAAAAAAAAAAAAAAAACAAAAACATTTTGAACTGATACAATAAAAAAATACATCAGACATTAGTTCTGAAACACCCTGTATGTTTAAATTATCAAACTTTTAAGGTATGAGAGCTCTAATGTAACTATTCAACTAAATAATAACCAAGTTTCAAATTAGTTGAAAAATAGCGTCCGAAATTGGGAAAAAGAAAGACATATTTACCAATAACCTCATGGTATACATTTCCAAGGTCATACTAGACCAATCGTGAAGACGAGTCTTGCGATTATTCCTTTTTAACACAGTGAACAGTAATACAAAATCGATAAAAGTACTATGTAATGAGATAAAAGTACGCTTATACCAGTAAACGGTAAGATAATTCCAAGAATTATAAACTAAACTTTATGTTATAACTAGTTTTGAATATTTTCTTTAGTTTGACACAAAATACTAATTGGTACAGTGAATTAACGGAAAATTTCCTAATTTTAAGAAGGATATGTTATAGGTATTTTGTACAAATTCTATTTAAATTATTTATATACATTAAAGCACAGTTTATATAGCTACTGGATGGTATTATTACATTTCTCTAATGTTAAAAACAACATTTACATTAAAATTAAACCGAAAGAGAGGTTGAAGGGTGAACAGTAAAGTCAAGGACAGAAGAGGCTCTCTAGTCGAGAGGCTGAGGACCCTCATTACCTGCTACAAGGAACGGCTCGCTTACGACCAGTTACTCTTAAATTAATATAACCCGAGCTACGCATAACATGAGGCTGTAGTCTTCAGATTAATATAAAGTTTTATTCGTTATAGTAACGTGCACTACGCTTGATTATCCAAGATCAATACAATACACATATATAATGTCCAGAAGGTTGAAAGCAAACATTTCCCAATCTGATTAATTATACAGGGTGAAAAAAGTCTGGAAACGATATAGTATCTTTAAAAGTATTTAAGTAATAAAACTTTGCGAATTGATTTTGAGTGACAAACTTTACTCTCTAAAGTGCTTATTGTCCTTTGACCTCCAAGGTGAGGGGGGGGCGGTCAGAAAAAAAATCTTTAAAGCGAGTCAAAAATGGCAGGTGATTGATCAAACTTTGCATTACAATCATATTGCTGAAAACAATAACTCCCGACAAACTCGACCTTTTGAGGTCGTAGGCCAATGAAGTTTTTCCCAGACTTGCTTTAAGCCCCCCACACACGGTCGAGCATGTTGGGCGAGCCGTTGGGTTAACACGATTTAAAAAACCCGTCTATAGTAGCAGAAAATCAAGGAACACTACAATCACAACAAAAAATCCTGTAGTAGTTACAAATTCAGTCAGTGAGGTAATGTCAGGCGAGCCTCTCGACGGTTTACCACACACGTCCCAACATGTCAGGCGAGCGGCTCGAGTTGGACCGTCCTGTCGAGCCGAGCTTCCAACCCAACAAATCCGCCGAGCATGTTGGGACGGAGCCCACACACGGTCGAGCATGTTGGGTGAGCCGCTCGCCATCGAGCGGCTCACCCAACATGCTCGACCGTGTGTGGGGGGCTTTAGACGTCTCTTGTGGAGGTCGGCAGGGGAACTGCATTAGGCTACGTCATATGATACACCATTTTAAAGGACTTTGAATTATGAGCAGTCATAAGTTATTTGTTTTGGCATAAATTGTTTTCTTTTTCTATGAAATTTACAACACGACGGAGATTATTGAAAATTCATTGGAAAGTAAAACAAATAAAGTGATAATTGATATTTTATGATCGATTATTTGTTAAAATGAGTTTTTAAGACCTTTTCATGTTTGGCCAGTTCTGTTTGATGTAAAATGTTCAGAGATAATGGATGTGAATTTTTTCTCATATTATTCCTAAGGGAAAAACTAAAATTTCAACCTCCATTATCTTCTAAACCATTAGGATTAGGGGTACACATTAAATTGGAAAGTTGTCTTAAAATAACGTGTCAAAAAATGTTATAAAAAGTGGGGGTTTGTATTTAAAGTTAGTGACTTCAGGTCGATATAGGTTACTTCTGGTATACCCTGTACATTGAAATTAGTGTTATTCGATAGAGAGTAACCGGTTTACCTATAACGTCAAAAAATGTTTTGTAAAGAATTACTTATTTATAATTTAAAAGGGGTGTATGGGTGGTCTGAGACATCCGGTATACGGTTTAAAAAAATGATACAATAATTATGCAAGAACGTTAACATTTTAAAACATAAATTTGTATTTGAACTGATATTTCAGACAATATAAATGTGTGGTATGATTGTTGTAGTATGTATTCTCGCACTTACCGATTCGTCGTTTCCAAAAAGCGCCTTTGTGGATGTTGCAATATCCGGCGGAAGTTACCCACAGCGCTCGGTTACAGCCAGACCGCCAACTATAACTTGGCGAACTTTCCTTTCCTGCGCTGCCCCCGCCCATATTCAAATATAAAATACTGTATATTCTTTGTGAAATATAAAATGCAGGTAAAGTATTTTTAATGTAATTCCGATTTTTCCACGTAAAACATTCATTCTTCTTTCATAACTGTACGACAAATAAAAAATGTCTACAAAAAACGCCATACAAGTCCCACAGCAATGGCTTGTTTCCAAGCTTAAAATATGCACAAACGTTTGTCTTTAGGGAAGTTGTGTTGAAGAAACGCTTGTGTTTTAAATGTAAACTTACTAAGAAATTATGTTTATTTAGTTCACTAAATACTTTTAAATAATAGAACAATGCAACCCTATAAAATACAGATTGTTCAGCTTCAACCTTTACGAACTTAATGAAGTTAATTTTACAAAAAAATAACGGTAAATTTTATCACAAATTTACAAGAGACGAAAAAGTTTTCATATTAAATTATCAAAATAATAGTACCAAGTTTGTTAAGATTTTACAACACATAACATAGTTATTGCGATTTCACTATTAAAATAACATAAATTTTCATTAATCATAATACAAAATTAATGTTTTTTTCTGCAGAAAAATCGCAATACTGTAACTATGTTTTTGTTGTCAAATGTTTACAAATTTGGTATAATTTTTTGATTATTTTCTTTTTCAACTTTATTGTCTCTTGTAAAACTCTGATAAAATTAACGGTTTTTGAGGTATTTGAGTCTAAAAATTAAAAATGGCTGTCATTTTGAAAATACACGTAGGAAAAAATATTATTTTTTTTTTAATGAGCATTGTTGTGGGAAAGATACATTTCAAATATGAACTCAATACAACTACCTGTTATGTAATTATAAAAAATTAAGTGTAAAAAACGTGGCTAGCGGCTTAGGACATATGTTTATGTGAATTATTATTTGTTGGCTTACTGAATAACCTGAAAACTTTTGTTAAGGTTGAAGCTGGGCACCCCGTAAATTTGTAGACCAAACAAAGAAATTTTTTTAACAACAGTAAAATGTGAACGAATTCAATTGACTATTTGTAATTCTTAATTGTATATGTAGGATTGAACCCGTGTTGGATGATTTAATCAATATTGTATAAGGGCTGTGTCGTTATGGGGGGGGGGGGGGCTGTTGACTCAAGTGGGTTGTTTAATACCTTAATCTCATAGTGAAGACAGGTTTCATCATCAGTACATGCTGATGATATGTTTTCCTTATCTCCCTTAAACATTTTGGAGAGAGTAATACGTATACTAAAGATGTAGTTACGTATCCTTTTTGGTACAATTAATTAAGAACAATAGGAGTGTAACGTAACTGTGTGCAGGAATAGCAATAATAAAATCATGTTTATTTGCCATTATACAAATACAATTAAAAATTTCAAGTTAAACAGGATTAAACATAATCAAATATTAAATACCTTCTATTTAATTGGACAAGTAAAAATGTTTGAATACTGTTCAATTTAATATCGAAATGGCAAACTGTTAACATATTTAACATCTGTATTTTATAACAGATAAAATCATAAATTACTCACAACCAATAACTTATTTGTAATGCACATTAATATTGAAATATCTTCATTCAATACAATATTTTCGAATTATAAAATTTTGGTGTTTTAAATAATTAAAAAATAGTTTTGTGAGAAGTCATGTTATGGTAAATGCTAACCAAAGGTGGCGATTTGTACTGTCCAGTGACGTAATAGAAATTAATTGTTTCGGCAAATCCAATTTGTTCACTAGCCACCAAAACCATTTGTAAACTCCTGCCACAGCTCACTTCAAATTAAATCGTTATGTAACTGGTGGTAAAAATGTTTGTTATTATCTTTAAATATCGCGTTTGACCTTAGCATGTTTCATGACTTCAGTGGATGACTACCCAAAAATTTAAATATTTATCCATTTTGTTATACGGCACAATAATGGAGTTTTTACTAGAGAAAAGGTTTTCAACTGTTTTTCTACTTCATACCCGCACAATTATAGTTACTAGAACCATCACAGCCATTGCTATGACATAACTTTGTCTTGTATTCGTTTTTACATTGATGGCATAGTAAAAAGGTATTGGGCAATATATTTGATAGAAATAAAAAAATAATTTACCACTGAAAACGTCTACACTACAAAATACTTTATTAAATAAGATTACACATAAAATGTATTTAATTTTATGGTGCATTACGCCACACACAAAGTTTTTATAAATACTCTGAGAAACAAAATTAAGTACAGTAATTTAATTTAAGTAGAGTTGGAGGCGGCGCGGCGCGACAGCGACGGAAGATAAGTTCACCTGGGACCGTAGTCGGCGGAAAAGGAGTTTACAATCCCCCAGAGGGACTAAGTACGTCGCCCTTTATTATCTTAAAATCTTTTTTTGTATTCTGTTTATTTATTTTAAGATCCCTTGATATGCATGATTCATTCACATAACAATGTACTGTTTGGATGGTATTAAACATTCTCTTCTTCGGCGTTAATCCAAGGCGTTGTTTACATTAAATACCCATTAATTACTAAAATATACTATCAATAGTGTACAGAATCTCATGTAAAATGTGTTTCAATATACGAGAAGTAAAGCTTGTTCAAAATTGCTCACAAACAAGCAAATGTTTTAGTAGTAAGTGTAAAATACTACTACTCTTACTTACATACTGTTACTTTTTGTAAAAAAAAAGATCTCGCGAGAGATGGGTTTACTATTATTTATTAAAAAAAAAAATACGGAGATCATAACTTGGCAGCTTGTTTAGTATAATTTGACAGATTTAAAATAAACAAAGCGAGAATAATTGCTGAAGGGAGTATGTGAACCTAATATGAGTAATATACAGTAAGCTCAAATCAATTGTTTTGGTTAAACTGTTCATGGACGATGTTAGATTTTTAAATTTTGAATGATAGTACGTTATAAATAGAAGATTTTTTTGATAATTATTTAGTGATTATTACTATATTTAGCTTTTTTAATTTCTTCGAATAACTTTTTACTTATAAATCTTAAGAAGTTAGGGACCTAGCAGTCTAAACCACATTGTAATATCTAACGGAGTACTTGGTAAATGGATCTGACGTTTCCCCCTGTCCCAAGGCACTGTTTCCATTAATATATCCATTTGGGTTGGGTCCATCTTTGATAAGTGAGGGGAGCTGAGAGGTCACTGCATAACCACACTTAAAATTTTAATGATAATGTTTTTGTTGTAAGATACTTTTATTGTGTAAATATTTAGTTTCTCTCACAAAAACATTGCTTTACTAAATTATCTGCATCATGATTCTCTATCTTTCTTCCCAATTCCTTGGCAGGGATGAAAATCGCTTCATACCCAATTTCAACTTCATTGCGATTACTATTTTACAAATTATTTGTTGATATGAAATTTAAAAATAGGAAGGTCGGGGTTTCAAGGTGGTCTTGGGAACTTTTTTTTAACAAAGTTGGGTTTACTATTTGCTGGGATTAATCTGAACTAATTGTTCGTTTCTAAATATATAGGGTGAGTCCCTTCCCCCTATTTAATTTCTATACGGTATAAGTTAGAAAGTTTAAACTCCGTACATCCATGTTAGAACTATCTTGTTTTTCACGGATTCATTGACTCTCCAGCTCCAATGAGGGTCGCTCCATGAGGAGCAAGGCGTGATTCTCTAAATGTATGCATACGTTGTAAAGGTATGTACATAAAATTAAAGGTCTCTGTTAGAAGAATACTATGCCGAAACTGGACCTTAAATGGATGACCGAGTCAAACTTTGCATTAAAATCATATTGCTGTAAACAAAAAATGCAATAACTCCAGATACACTCAACCTTTGGCGGTCAGGTTTGTGGCAAAATGCTTGGAATACAAAGCCCTTTTAAATGGTGTATCATTTGAGGTAGACCAATGAAGTTTTTCCCAAGACTTTTTTAGGGACCTCCCTAATGGAAGTCGTCAGGGAAACTGCATTGGGCTATGCCATATGACACACAATTTTAAAGGGATTTGTATTCAAACCAATTTTCCACAAACCTGACCTCGAAAGGTTGAGTGTATCGGGAGTTATTGCATTTTTTGTTTCCAGCAATTGGATTTGAATGCAAAGTTCAATCGCCTGCCATTTTTGATTCGGTCATCCTTTTGAGGTCCGGTTTTCAATATTGTATTCTACTAAGAGAGACCTTAAATTTGATGTTCATGTCAACCTAAGCTTACATTTAAGAATCACCTCTTACTATTCGTGGGCCGTCCCCCATTGGAGGTAGGGAGTCAATGAATCAATGAAAAACAAGATAGTTAGGTCTAACATGAAAGTGTGGGGTTTAAAACTTTCTAAAAAATACCGTATAGTAAAATAAATAGGGGGGAAGGGACTTAAAACTCACCCTGTAAAAAAATATTGCGTAACTTGGAGTATATCCAGTTTCAAAATAATGTAACGTGTTAAGTTAGAATTTCAGCGGCGGGTCGGGCCGGGCCGGGTGTAGTGTAGTGTAGTGTAGAGCGCTCGCTGCTGAGAGGCCCTCGGCGCCTCAGTCAAAGCTGTGTTCACTCACTTATTCATAACAATAGATTGCGCGAGAGCAAGCTCTTACACCATAACTGACAATCAACCTCGCGAGACTCTGTTTGCTAGTAAATAGGCTAATATTGAAAAATATTTGTCACAACACACTCTAAGTTTAGTCGACTAAACATTTTTTTTTAACTTGGGTTTGGATATTTTAACCATTTGTAAAAGTGTTTATCAAATGGCAACTCAGTATTGTACATTTATCTATACAATATAAATGTACAATATAATATACAAAATATTATATTAATATTTCTAAATCTTACACATTTTATAAATTTGTATCATGAATTTATATTTTTTGTATACAATGTAATATGATTCTTTCAATCCAATAAAAAATATTTAAATAATGATATCAAATTGAAAACTCGAAAATTAGGTAAATATTTAATTTTTAATTGTTGTATCTTCATGGGAATTATTAATGAACTATAAAAAATAATTAAGGACATAAGAGTACAATGAATACTACAAAGAAAGCTAATTTATTAGAGGGGTTTTATTTAGTTTATTTTTAATATTTTAGAACTGTATCCATATGTCAAAAACCACAAGGAACACGCAAAATTGAAACTGATAGTAAACTCGTTTATGAAACAATATAATATTTTTATAAATAGAACGTATTTCAAGCTAATTGTTAGAATCCACTATTCCTTTCCTATGAAATAACGTTTGATGGAACACATATGAAAAAAACCATAACGCATTTTGTAGGAGAAAATATATACGTATATATATATATATATATATATATATATATATATGTGTGTGTGTGTGTATGTATGTATATTTAAATAATGAAATTTAATCATCCTTCACTCATTTCTCATCCTATACACACACATATGCATAAACATTCGCTTAATACATTATAATTATAATTATGTAGCAAGTTTGTATTGTAAAATACAATTTAATAAAGATTATTTGATTAAGCAAAACCTCATACAACGAAGAGGATATGTATTCATGTCAGCTTTTGTCGCAAAGGCACCAACGCAATGACTTGGTTAAGGCTCTTATCCAACCAATATCTTCAACATAATTGCATATATAGGGCCAGTGACGTCATCCAAGCCTTTCAAGACTCTCGAATATTATATCTAGATTGGATTTTTATTAAGTGGAAATATTATCGAAATCCTTTTGTATTGTGTAAGGTAGATTTAGTTTTATACATATAGTTTGTTCGGATGGTATAGTTTTTATATTGAAAAACAATCTGAGACAGAAAATACCTACAACTGTTCTGGAAATGAAAGATGTAAGCTTCTGTTGGGTGTTTTTCTCACTAGGCCAATTAACAAAGATGAGAGGGGTACTTCTAATTTATCAAAGCTCAGAGAGTTCTTTTCCTTCGCTTCACACGACACAATTCATCGTGAGTTAAAGAGAAATATAACATCAATATGAAACTCAAATTATTACTTCAAAATTACACATCTTATTTTATAGAATGTTTTCTATTAAAATGTCGTTTCTTCCTGAATGAACTCTGGTGCCTTAAAAAAATATTTAAACTTTAAGTAGATTTGCTTGACATATGGGCCTGTGAGCATAATAGTACCTGTAAGATTACCAATAATAATTATAATGAAAAAAATGGAATATTAAGATTACCTATAATAGACCTGTAATATTTTGTACATATACAGCGTGTCCCGTAACTCTCTGGACTAACCTGTACAGCTTTATTCCTTGAGTCCTTGAGGAGAGGTTATCACCTCCTCGGTCCTGTACTTATTTTTCGGATTTTTAAGGTTTTTATAAAAGATTTGTTCAATTTCTTTCCTTATGAACTGAATATTTTTTATTTATTTTGAAATGGCTTTATCTTGATCCGGATGACTATGGATGTAGTCTGAAGGATGACCTGCTTCTCTTGCAAAATTAAGATAAGGCGTATAACCCGTGTTTTGCTTATAGTGTATTTTTGCAAATGTCACGTATTTCAATAGTCAGACCAATCATAAACTTTGGACATCCGAATCTGAAAAACATGACCAATAATACTTTAACTACATTTTCTTCAACTGCTAAATGTGACGCTTAGGTATATGCGATTCTTGTGGTGTCGTTGGTGATTATTACAAATAATTTTTACCCGTAGGACTGTGTTATTGGTCCCAAGAAATAAAAAAAAAAAAACATTCGTTCAAACGGTTTAGTTGGTGTAATTTGTAGTTTCAATTTTCATTATGTTTATTTGTAGGTGATCTTCTTAGTGATGTTCAATATTTTGATATATTATTGATTTAATTTTCTTTACTGTCTTGAAGGTAGATAAATGACCCCCTGAGAATATGTTGTTTTGAAATGCCGTTAATATCTCTTTCGCCTTAACTTTTGGTATCTCCGATTGAAATTCGGATTGAAAGATTCGGCTTGTTATCTTCAAATCAACCCAGAAATAAAATATTTGCAATCAATAAGGTATTTTTTTTTTAAAGTACATATAAACCGAGGACCAGCCATTATAATTGTGAAAGTGATATGATATATTTATTGACCGGGACTGTGGCGTCGTCCTGTAATCCAGCCACTTGGAGGTCACGAATTGTGGATTGATATGACCGATGGTGGATGAGATATTCCATAGTGGGGATTAACGTTCGCAATGTGAATAACTAATTCATCCATAAAGATCATCCTCATAATTAGACCGATTCGTATATATGAGGTCGATATTGTGGTTCGGATCCCATGTTAAACTGTAGGTCCCTAGATACCATTGGCTGTTGGGCTATTAATTAACAGTCCTGTCTAAGGAGAATGTCGGCCTTAGTAACAGGACTACAAGATCGCGCCACAAATCATCCTTCACTCATTTCTCATCCATATTCAGGTTAAACTACCCATTATGTTAGGTCCCTGTCTCAAAATAGTGATACACAGTAAACTATTTGCGAGGATTAACTTACTAAAGAAAACCACAGTTTACACTATCATCCTTCAGACTTCATCTAAAGTCATCCAGATCAAGATAAGACAAGGTCTAACAATAGTCATAGGAAGGACAGACCATTAATGAAAAGATATCAGAGAGTCTCGTCCTCGCAATCAGTAAAAAGTGTTTGATCAATAACATAAAAATCTATTAATAGGCTGAAGTTCAAATTTTACCATACAAATTTGCCAAATTGTTTTTTTTAAGTATTGCAATTGTAAATTTTTACATACTTAAGCTTGCTAAAATTATAGCAAAAAATGCGATTTGAACCTCACAGCCAATGAGGTAAGTTTTTTTTCAATATATGTTTTGTTATTAACACACGACCTCTTTGACAACATATTGCAGTCGACAAAAGGTTTTTAATCGAAAAAATCTGAAGGGCATAGAGATTTTAAATTCAAATACTTTATAACTTTTAATTAAGGAAGACCCGGTAAAACCTACAAGTTCAAATATCAAAATCGACAAAAACGTAATTATTATTTTTGTTAAATTATTCTAAATAATAAAAAAATGGATAACTGGCTACTTGCAATTGCGGTTGTTGGAGAAAATTTCGGTGGAATCGACATGTTTGTCACGAGGTATGCAATGTTGATATTTATCCTCAACAAACACACAAACAAGCCAATATCAGTTTTACCGTATTAGGATTGATTCCACAAATCACAGAATGACCGTCCAACGTGAAAATCAAAGAACATCTAGCTTTGTAACGGAATATATACGTAACAGTAATCAATAAATTTGAGTTATTTTATAATTTTTTCCTCCACCTACTATCTAAAGCCGTATTTTACTCCTTGGAATAGAGTACTAAAGTACTAGTTTCTATCCCATGTGACTTGAATACTAATTTTTTTTACCTAGGGAAAACTTACCTTTTTTGTAGCACGGAGCTAAAGTTAGTTACTTATGAATAACATTAAAAGTGTGATTAAGAAGAACATAGGTGACAGTCGAATGGCGATTATTGTATTCGTTATGTTATTCTTTGTTTACTAATAGCGTCTGTAGCGTCAGCTGTTTTGTAAGCAGTTTATTTATTTACATTTCGCTTCAGTCTTCAGTTGTTTTTGTTAAATGGATTGTGGTTTTATTATATTTTTATTAGATGCATTGTGGAGGACAATTGTTAGATTTTACTCCGCCAAAAATTAAATAAGAGGCAGAAAATGTGACATCACATTTAACGAACACAGTTTTACAACACTGTGATGGTTTAACTGTCAAGGACTATTATCAGAAGTGAGACTAGGTTAAAATGTTTTGTGTGCTTTATATATATATATATAGGGCACACATATATAAAGCATATATATATATAAGTGAGGATTTTGACTTTTTTTCATGGATTGTGTTTTGTTCTTTCTGTTGTGTTCTATAAAATTGATATATCCAACCTTGTGGGTACATGTGTGTTTTTTAAGTTAATGTGACTAATCCAGCATGTCGGAGCAAAGGATCACATGAACTAAAATTGTTAATGTTATAGGGCTAGTTATTTGTTATTCGTGTAGGTAAAGGAAAAATGTTGTGTGCATCTAGGGACTAAAGTACATTTCCTCCCTCAGGGAGAAAAAGTTGTACTTTAGTCCCTAGAAGCACAAATAATTATTTTGAGCAGAGCTTTAAATTTTTTAAATATTTTTTATCAGGAAGTAACTCATATAATTAGAAAAATAAAATAAAAAATAACCAAACAATAGAGTTTAGAAACCGCTAAAATGAATAAAAACAGTTTAAAGAAAATAATACCGCTGTTTATTACAATGTACTCAATAGAAATTCTGTTTATGTAACGTTGAATTATTTTACTGAAGTGCGTGCATAAATCATGGCATACAAAATAAACTTTCTTCTGATTTACCCTAAGCCAGTCTAGCATAACATTTAAATTTTAAAAATGGAATAAATAATATTGTGATTTACACCAAATTCAGGCAGCATATTATTGAATGAAAACTTACATCTATACGAGCACAATTTGATATTGGCATATACATGACATTTTCAAAGCTATGCAGATATGTAAACAAATATTAGTTTGGAAACTAATAAAAATATGTTTGTCCTTTCATAAATAAAACATTATTTTAACTTAGGGATGCATTACAAAGCCAGGATCAAAGCCTCGAAAAGGTACTGGTTTAATAGGTATGTTAGATGAAATCCATACACCGTCCGTGATAAAACTCTCACCTCAAAAAATTTCCCTCCTTACAAAATTTTGTAATAGTAATAATTTTATGTTCATCAAATATTGTGACTGTTTTACACATTTACATGCTGTATAACATAAAAGATTATGATTTGTTTACTAGTTGATTTTTTTTCATTTAAAACAAGGCTGGAAACAAAGTTAAAATGCATAATATTGCTAAAGTTTTTGGACTTTTCACAGTTTTTTTTTTTTTTTTTTTTTGATTTTCAAAAACATTTAAAAGATTTTGAATGCAAATGTTGAATGTGTAAAACATAAATCGCAGAATCTAATGTGATTTTGACAGCCTGTGGTCGCAAAGGTACTCTTACACAGCCAATATATCCGGCGTGATTGCGTTTACAGTAATTTCATTTACTAGGTTCATTACAGTTTAATTTATTTTTTGTATTTATTTACTGAAATATTTTTTAGTATTTAAAAACTCAATTATAGAATAAATAATTTATTTTATGCTCGAAAAAGAATACATTCAATATTTTTCACATAGAATGTAGGAATTCTTAAAAGTAAAACAAAAGGACATCAAACCTTCAGTCTAGAAGAAATATTTACAAAGATTTTTTGAATTGGAAGATTTAAGCTATTGTTTGAAGTTTCTTCTTTCTCCATTAGGCAAATTATTCAGAACGAAATGAGTGTTTCTAATTTATCAAAGCTCAAAACGTTTTCTTCGTTGCGGACGACACGTTTCATTGTAATTCAGCACAATAGAGAAATCTCTTATCATGAGGCGCCTCAAACAGTTACTTGTCAACCATTACTGGGAACAAGTTGGCAAGTTTGAAAGATTTAATTTAACTAAACCTTTTAAATAACAACCGATTCGATTTACAGATCAACACAAATTTGTAAATATTTTTTGTAGACGATACAATATTTAATTTTATGCTGGGTTTTATGGATGAACTAACATTGTAACGTACATACTTTAAGCTTTGAAATGAAAATCAAAGCACTGCTATTTGGAATTTCAACAAAAATGATAATGGCGATGATTTTCATATTACTTTGTAGAAGTGTATATTTCGAAATATATCGCCGTTCTCTTTGGATCTGAAAAAAACTTCAAAGAAAAAAATTAAACACAACTAAAACTTTATATTAGGATAACACGTTATTAAACTATTTTTTAACAATGTAATAGAAATAGACGAAACTTTTATGAAGGAATGTTGTGAGAGTTGGATTATTTTATTTGACCTGAAGAAGACAATGCCAAATATGTTATATTACTATTATCCTTTCCCTCCATTACTTTGTAATTTTCGTGAAATAAAAAAATAAACATTTAAACGCTATTATATTATGTTAGGATAGTGTTGAAGAGTCAAATCTTGAACCAGCTTTCGAAATAGTAATATCCGTTGTATTGTCTTTTGTAAATGTCAGAGGTAAGATCAAAATAATAATCCTTGAAATACGCAGAATATTTATTCAGTGGATATTGACACAGTGGTTACAAGTCTGCTATAAATATAACTTTGGTATTATTCAATGTTGTATCTTCATTCGTGTTTTAGATTACATGTAGCAATTAATTATTAATTTTACCTTTTACCTCTTGTTAACTATTCGTAAATTATATGGTCTACTAGTGTGGGGAGGAACATCATCACAAAACATGAACCGGATCCTCCTCCTGCAGAAGAAAGCTGTCAGAATCCTCGCCAACCTTGCACCACGCCAAACCTGCAGACAGGCATTTCAGGACCTCGAAATGATGACAGTTGTATCTCTGTACATTCAAGAAAGTATCCTGCATGTGGACAAAATACAACCACCAAGGAACAGAGACTTCCATTCATACAACACTCGTCACGGTTCAAGGTTCAACTTGCCAGTTCACCGTACGACTCTTGCAGAGAAAAAACCATCATACAGCGGCTGCAAGCTACGAAACCACCTACCTGCATCCATGAGAGACCTTACTGGGAACAACCTCAAGACGGAGTTGAAGATATGGCTGACGGCAAGACCTTTCTACACCCTAGATGAATTTCTTGAGAGGAGAGAAGACCTACTGTAAACCAACAATCAACCAATTTTAAAACAAACCATTTGACACTATTGTAATTCTTGAAGAATTGTATAATAAAGATATTTTTGACTTTTTTGACTTTGATATGTATTTAATTCGTATAATCTAGTTTATCAAAAGTAATATCAAGAATCTGACTATTTACTAAAAAATGTTTACTAAAGGATCACATTTCATAATAGAAAAGTACGCAAATATTTTAGTTTCATATTTTATAAAGCTAGAATAAGGACACAGGTAGTTAAAAATTACTTGAAGAGTTTTTAATAATCATTTTTTACAACTGTTTTTAAACAAATTTACACAGTTGTTACAAAGGGGAATGCACCATAGCGTGAAACACGTCGGTGATAAGCCAGTTGCGTGAGAATATCACTAGCGAAATGAAAACATTATTTCACAGTTTACAGTTATTTGTGAAAATAGAATAACTGAAACATGTATGTGGAGGGAAAATAATGTATAATATACGTGAATGTCTATCGAACAAACTGAGTTATACAACAAAGACTGATGTTACTGCAAAAGAATTTTACAAACTGATCATCAACATTGTAAAACCAAACAATTTACCAAAATTTTTTTAACAGATATTTTTAAAGAAATAACTATTGTAATCAATATATATATATATATATATATATATATATATAATTTTACAATAATTTTAATAATTTTACAAACTTATCATCAACATTGTAAAACCAAACAATTTACCAAAATTTTTTTAACAGATATTTTTAAAGAAATAACTATTGTAATCAATATATATATATATATATTGATTACAATAGTTATTTCTTTAAAAATATCTGTTAAAAAAATTTTGGTAAATTGTTTGGTTTTACAATGTTGATGATAAGTTTGTAAAATTATTAAATTATTAAAATTATTGTAAAATTATATATATATATATATATATATATATATATATATATATATATAGATTACATATATACACCGGGTGTCCTAGACCAAAGCAAAAACAAAAAGCAATTTTGGCGTTGAAAGTAAACCGATTACAATCGTGTAACCGGGAATGACATGATTTCAATAAAAAAGGGTGTACCAGAAGTCACATTTTTAGACCGGAAGTCACTAATTTTCATATACAAACACCCACTTTTCATAACATTTTTTTAATTCTTCTCGTAATTTTAAGACAACTTTATAACTTAATTTGTACCCATAATTTTAACGATTTAGGAGATAATAGCGATTGAAATTGTGATTGTTCCTATAAGAATAATATAAACAATTTCAACTCAATTATCCTTGAACATTTTCGGTTAAACAAACATGTCCCAGCACAAAAGTATCTTATACTCTTCTTTAAATTATTTTTCAATTATAAATTATTAATTTTGGTCATAAATTAATTTACTGTTTAATAAAATTTACTATATGGTAGAGATTGCTCAAAATATATATGATAAAGTAAAACTAATTACGTGATGATGGACATTTTACGCTAGAATATTAATTAAAATGAGGTTCTAAGACATTTTCATGCTTGGACAGTTCTGTTTAACGTAAAGTATTCAGAGGTAATAGATGTAAAATTTTTCTTATGTTATACTTGAGAGAAATAAATAAATTTAAACCCGCCCTTATATCCTAAAAAAATAGGATTAGGGGTATAAATTAAAATGCACAGTTATTTTAAAATGTAAAATAAAAAATGTAGTGTAGAGTAAAAAAATGCCGTAAAAATTTGGGAGTTGCATTTAAAATTCCTGACTTCCGGTCTTGTTATGTAAATTCCGGTACATTCTGTACTTTGAAATTAGTGTCAATCGGTAGACCGTTACCGGTTTACGTATAATGGCAGATTTCTTTTTGTAAAAAATTATTCATTTATATTTTCAAAAGAGTGTATTGTGTTAATTCTGGGACACCCGGTATATTACATGACTAAAATATAACTCAGAGTCCAGTCTCATTCTAGCTTCCCGCAGAAATATGTACTTGGCGGCAACAAACAACGTTGTATGGTAAACACACGACAGACCAAGCATATTCTGTCGTTCAGCTGCAATACTTGAAGTTATGCTTAATTCTTTACATGATATGATGAACGTTTTTTAAATATACTGAAATGGAAAATTAATTGAGTAACCAGGGTAGGTTACTTAAGAATGTTTCGATTTTCAGGGAAGTAAAAAATAAACTAGTTACAACCTATCAATGAATTCATGAAATTTGCTTTACAGAGTTATGGAGTTTTCCTGTAGTGAATCATTCGGAAAATTTAATAAAGATAATTTTTTACATCAGTGTGTTTAGAAAAGTTGTTTCTCTTTAATATTCTCTTGGTTATCTTTTGGTGAGACACCCGATATATGTAGGACAAAAAACAATTGACCCTTAATAATATTTCTTTTGATACGAGTTAAAGTGACCTTAATGACGAAAAAATCTTCTTAATAGAACTGAAGTGTTGTTTGTTGTAGGTAAAATTTCAAAAATAACAAAATAAATGTGATTTATTTTCTAGAAAAATTGTTAAGCTGCTTACAATTTAATTATTTTTAATTTGTTTTATGATTTATAGTCACTTACGTGTTTAGCTTTGTGGTGTCAAATTTAAGGTTCATGCAGAACCGGTTTCGTATCAATTACAGAACATCTTCAGCTGCAATCTTGGTAAAACACAAGCCCATCTTGTGGTTGCCAAATATTGCATAAAAATGTTTTCTTCTTGATTTAAAAGATAGCCCATCATGTGGTTGTCATTGTTTTAAAATATTTACACAAAAATAAATAATTACAAACACAAACACTACACAGATGGAGACATGATCACAGTTGAATAGACCTACAACTATATAGGCGAATAAAAATAAATTAATAATGCATATAAATACAATAACAAAATAAGACTGGATAAACCTATTTTAACTATTAATTGATTTAAACTCCTTAATAATGTATATAAAATAATGTTAAGTAGTTATTGGTAAAGCATACTCTCAGTTAACGGCTAATCGCTCGGTTAGTCGGAGATTAAATCACTCTGCTATGATGCAATATAATCTCGTTTGAGCTCAGAAGTAGTGTTTCACCTGAGTAGTTCAATCATGTTGGTTATTGGCCTATTCGATTATACTTTGACTAAAATATATTTATTTTATAGGTAGAATACGAGCGTTTTAACTTTGGGTATAACGTTATTAATGCTGAAAATCACACTGAAAATATAACAGTACAATTTAGGTTCTTTAATTAATACATTTTATTAACTAAGCAGAGTTAGCAATTTTTATTAATATTGTATTTGAATGTTTCTATGATGTAGTTGTATATTTTTGTAATCGATTTATATAAAGAGTAAATTTTGTAAATAAACTATTATTATTATCAATCTTGTCATAGTAAATTTTAAGTTATTTTGAAGATTGTTGATATAATTTCTAATTGCTTTATTATTATTATTATCATTATTTTTGCTTGGCAGAGGCATTTTAGTTGCAATATTGGACAGAGTACCAGAAAAGATTTAAACGTAAAGCGGTCAAAGCCCATCAAAGTTAAGTGGACATTCCGGGAATCGAATGCGTGATCTTGAACCGATGTTCAAGGCGCTAACCGCTGGGCCGTGTTACTAGCAAGATGCCTAGAGTTTGCAATATTGCAGAGATAATAAACATTGTACAATCTTTGTTAAGATGTTTGTTACAAACATTATACATATATTATAGATGTTTTGAGTTGTTTAATAGTTTTCTGTATCAAAGTAATAATATGTTTGAGTTTGCCCTGTCAAATTACTGTTTTAAAATTAAATATTTTTATGAATTTTATACTGATATTTGTAGCATTTTAAAGAAATACTTCTATAAATTGTATACAATTTTTAAGCTAATATTTGTTTTTATTTTCAGATAGAAGCAGTCAACTAAAACAGTCTTCAGGTCTTCTGAAGAAAAGATAAGATATATGTTTCGGGAAATCCTTTCTGTATTTAATTATTTTTTTAAACATTAGTTTCATGTGAAAACAAAAACCGCCGCTAACTTCCCTAAAGTGTAAATAAAATATTAACTGTGTAATGAAGTTCTTCAAATGGTCACAGTGACATTTAAAATAGAAAATATATTCGTAAAACATTACAATGTTCTTTGAACCTAGAAGAATACTGACAAAACTAGTAGTTTTCCGATAGTATGAAAGCCGAAGTCAAAACGATGTCAGGATATGTCAGGTGAAATCCCACCTAACACGACATTCGCGAGTTTCCTCAACACAAGTGTGCTAGTGACCGGTAACAGTTCGGAGAACGAGACCGGCGAAGATGACCAGTTCAACCATAACCAGTTCATCCTGCCGCTGTGGAAGCAGCTGCTGTGGACGTTTCTGTACGCGGGCATGGTCGTGGTGGCCACCGGCGGCAACCTGATCGTCATATGGATCGTCCTGGCCCACAAGCGCATGCGCACAGTCACCAACTACTTCCTGGTCAACCTGTCCATCGCCGACGCCATGGTCTCCACACTCAACGTCACCTTCAACTTCGTCTACATGCTCAACAGCGACTGGCCGTTCGGCACGCTCTACTGCAAGATCAGCCAGTTCGTCGCGGTCTTGTCCATCTGCGCCAGCGTCTTCACTTTGATGGCCATATCGATAGACAGGTGAGAACCATCCCAGGTTCACTATAAACCTGATTTTATAGCAATTTTTTCAGCGACTTTACGAGGTGTTATTGATCGGGCGTTAAACTTTAACCTTTTCAGTAGTTCTCAAAACACTGCACTTAATTCTAAACTAATTAATTTCAATTAGGGTGTGTTACATTAAGTATATATCAAGCAGAAACGAGATTTTTTAAGTACCCTTGTTCTTCCAATTTTTTTTTTTTTTTATTAACTGCCTTTTTTCTCATCGGGAGGGAGCTATTTCCGTAGGTCTCATGGTAAGACCTAAGCCCGGAACCATGTTACTTTTACGTTTTGAGGTCCCAGAGACCATAAATAATAGTAATTAATATATATATATATATATATATATATATATACATATATATATATTTATTTATTTATTATTCATACATATGTATGTATGTATGTATGTATGTATGTGTCCCTAGACAGGATAAACTCTCGTAAAAACGGTCCGATCGGGACTTGAAGATTTGCTTTATCTCCATTGGTTACCGATATATTAAAAAGTCTAAAAACAGTACAGTGTATTTTCAGGCTAGGAATGCTAATCTTATGGAGAAAAGGATGTGTTAATTTTTCACTTATTAACCAACATTTTAAATGAAACTTCGTATTTAGCTTTATTTGGTTGAGATTGAACCATAATCACAGAAATGGTAAAAATATCTTGGTTTTTTTAAATTATCATGAAGGAAAACTTGCATACTCTTTTCCCATTTTAATCATGGAGAATAAGCAAACTCCTTGATTTATGGACAGATATTGATAAAACTTAGTGTATAGCTTCATATTCGAAATTTTTTTTTATACTAAAAACCTACTTTCAGCGTCCCCCATGGCAGCATAAATGTTATTTCTCATAAGAGATTAGACATAAATTTCTTTATTTATGTGCACGGGATTGCTAAATTGAAAAATTTGCCGAGTACGCAAATCTGCTGCGATGGGGTTATTTATTGTTTTCAAAGATTTCAACGATGCTCATTGTTGTGGCTTTAATTTTTACATGTTTAGCCTGAAGTAAATCCTCTTTTAGAGACAAGAGAAAAATAAAAAAAATGCATTGTTTTACCCCGTAAAAGTGTGATGTGTTTTGTTTCCTTCTTGATTTTAAAAAGATTTCTTGTTAATGTGTGAGCAGTCGGACCTTATTTGTTAACATTTACGGAGTAGAGCAGCATCATTAAACGTTGTATATCCAAGAGTTTCAACTATATTTTTGATAAAGATTTTGTTATTGTGATCACCTGAAATTTTACAATTATATTTCATATCTTCGTGTGATTTTTATTTTCTTAGAATTTTCACTAGCGGAATTTTTAACTTTGCCCTTTCTTTTTTCAGTTTTTTTTATGTCTAAATTATTTGTAACCTTTTGTAAACCTTTTGTAACCTTTTGTAGTAGCTGTTTTCGCTGTCCGGTTCTTTGGTGGAACTAGCCTGTTCAATACTTGACTTTTTATTAATTGACGAATTTAGGGCAACTAAGGGGGCATGGGAGCGGAGCCCCCATCGAGCCGTAGGCGAGTTACACTTTATACAATGACGTTTGCCGCACAGTGTATGAATCGTGTATTTTAGGCCAATAAAAATGTTGATTGCAGGTACATGGCCATCATCCACCCGCTGAGGCCCCGGATGGGCCGACGTTCGACCCTGGCCATCGCCATCACCATCTGGGTAGTCGGCTCTGTCTTCTCTATACCGCAGTTCATCTTCTTCACCACCTACGTCCAGGAGTTCCCCAACGGCGACCAGCGGATCATCTGCTACAGCGAGTGGCCCGACGGACCGACCACCGAGAGCTTCCAGGAATACCTGTGAGTGGCTTGTCTAGTCTCACATGAAACATAAATAATTAATGAATGTATTCCTTCAACAATACAGAATGATAATATACATTCCTTGGAACTGCGTTGTCACAGAATCCAGTAAATGTAACAACGTTTAATACAGGAACACTGCACCGTACAGAAACTGAGTGAGGTGTGTTAAATATCAAAGAGGATTAAGATTCTGCCTTTAAAAGTAAGTGACATCTCACAATGCATCGTCCTAGTCAATGTTGGGTTGTACAGTTTACAGATCACAATAGAACCCATAACGTGATCTTTGACTACTTTTTAAGCTTGGACCCATCTACTATATATTTGTCAAATACCACTCACTCATGTATCAGAGTATCTCCAAAACTATAAGGCCTAGAGGCTTAAAACTTGGCATGTACGTTCATCTATGTTAAAAAAACGCTCACTACGAAAGGGTTTTGCAAAATTCCGTCAGGGCTCCGCCCCGCACAACTTAAAGATTTCGTTACAATGTTATTCTTATGGGGTATTTTTTAATACAAATCAAAGCAACAACGAATCTCTAAAACTAGAGAGCATGCAGGATTGAAATTTTCTATAGACGTTCCTTTTTACCCATTGATGCTCACTAAGAACCGGTTTTACTAAATTCCTGCAGGGCTCCGCCCCACACGACTTCAAAATTTCGTTACAATGTTATTCTTATGGATCACTTAAAATACGAATCTAGGAAACAACGAATCTCCAAAACTATAGGACCTACATCGTTGAAATTTGGAATGGAAGTTCCTCTTTGCCTATAGGTTTTCACTAAGAAATGGTTTTGCGAAATTCCCTCAGGGCTCCGCCCCACACGACTTCAAAGATTTGATGTAATTAGCTGTTGAGATTCAATGCTATCAGCTCTTAGTGAAATAATACATTTAAAGGATGACGTATCCATATGACAACTTTTTTATCTCTTTGTAAACTATTTAACTGGTTTAAAAATATTTATTAGAGTTTAGTTTAGGTTAGGATAGTTTAATCTACTTTATTAAATGCACTCACTCATGTATCATAGAATATTTATAACCATAGGGTATAGAGGGTTGAAAATTGCCATGGACATTCCTGTGTTAAAAAAATGCTCACTAAGAAACGGGTTTGCAAAATTTCTTCAGGTCTCTACCCCACAGGACTTCAAAATTTCCATTTAATATTATTCTCATGGCCAATATTTTATACAAATCAAGGCAACAACGAATATGAAAAACTATGGGACCTACAATGTTAAAATTTGGCATTGGCGTTCTTCTTAGCTCATAGATGCTCAATACTGTTTTGCAAAATTCCACCAGGGCTCCGCCACATAGGACTTAAAAATTTCTATCTAATGTTATTCATAGCTACTTTTTAGTTCGAATCTAGGAAAAACGAATCTGAAAAACTATAGGATCTATGATGATGAAATTTGACGTGGACGTTTCTCTTTGCTCATATGTACGTGGTCACTACGAAACTGTTTTGCAAAATGCTATCAGGGCTCTGCCACACACGATTTCACTTTTGGTCTAACATTATTTTTATGGCCAATTTTAATTATGAATCTAGGGAACAACGAATATGAAAAGCCAGATGACCTAAAAGTTTCAAACTAGAAATACACCTAGAAAACTAGAAGATACACTTTACCCTTAGGTGTTGAAGAAGACTAAGATGACTAAGAATCGACTTTGTAAAGCATCTTTAGGGCTTCGCCTCACGGGACTTCAAAATTACTTTTTGGGCCTACAGGATTGAATTTTGGAATTTTCGAAATTTCAATATAATGTTACAATTGTAGTCAATTACAATACGAATTAAAAGAAACACTGAATCTATAAACTATAGGGCCTGCGGGGTTGAAATTTGTAGTGATATCTTTGGTCATAGGTGCTCAATAAAAAGTGGTTTACACATTTCCATCAGGGCTCTGCTCCAAATAACCTCAAAATTACTTTAGTGCCTACAGGGTAAAATTTGACGTGGACATTCCTCTTCACTCAAAGGTACTAAGAAACGGTTTTTTGAAAAAATGGTTTTTAAGTCCTTTAGGGCTCCACCCCACCGGACTTAAAAATTACTCTATAACCTACGGGGTTAACATTTGTCATGGATGTTCCTCTTTGCTTATAGGAATTCACCGAGAAACGATTTTGTAAATATAGTTTTTGAATCCCTTTAGCGCTCCACCCCACTGGACTTAAAAATTACTCTATAACCTACGGGGTTAATATCTGACATGTTTCGTTTGTCTTTGCTCATATGTGCCCCGCTCACACTAATTCCTTAATGTATATCTTAAGGAAGAAGATCTCGTAGGCCTTAAAAGAGATTAAAATACATATTCAACCCGGGCAAAGCCGTGACGGGCAACAGCTAGTTATTTAATATATCACTATATCACTATTTTGAGACAGGGGCTTCACATAGTGGATATTTAAACCTGAATATGAATGAGAGATGAGCTTAGGATGATTGTGGCGTGATCTTGTAGTCTTGTTACTGACTAAGGCCGACGTTCTCTTTAGACAGGATTGTTAATTAATAGCCCAATAGCCAATGGTATCTAGGGACCTACAGTTTAACGTGGGATCCGAACCACAATTTCTATCTCATATATACGAATTGGTCTAATTATGAGGATGGTCTTTATGGATGAAGTAGGATTCACTAGTGCGGACCTTAATCCCCACTAGGGAATATCGCATCCACAAGCCATCTCTTATAACTATCTACAATTCCTGACCTCAAAGTAGCTAAATTACAGGACGACGCCGCCGTCCCAGTCATTCCAATGATAATAGATTACCATTCGAAAGTAAATCGTAAGTTTGATATTAAAATTACTGCCCGTTTTCTGAATTAAACCTATCTAATTATTTAATCAAACCTGTCTAATTAAGTGTGAATCAAGTGTTATCTATCTAGCACTTCACCACTTATGTTTTGACTTACGTCCTTAATTTAATTTCAACATGTAATAAATGTTGAATGTGACCATTAAAAACTTTAAACGAAAACTGTTTAAAAATAATAGATGCAATTGTAAGATAATTATTTGTTATTCTACTTATTAGTTCGGGTGAGTGGGGGGGTGAGTTTTTCTTTTGACATCAGTGTGAGAACTCGGACACAGTAAAGTACTACGCAGTGTTTGAACCATCTTCAAGTGGTAAGGTTCAAGTCATATATGATTGTTATTTCTGATCAACTTGTATGTTGGCAGGTACAACGTGCTGTTCATGGTGGTGACCTACTTCCTGCCGATCTGCTCGATGAGCTTCACCTACGTGAGGGTCGGGCTGGAGCTGTGGGGCAGCCAGAGCATCGGCGAGTGCACCCAACGCCAGATGGAGAACATCAAGTCAAAAAGACGGGTGAGTGCACCACTTTGGCCAACGTAAATAGCACACGGTATACACGAGCGCTTCCAATAATAAGCAGTTTAAAACGTTGTGCATTAGCGTTTAACGAATAATTTCAACGCTAATTATCTAGCAGTTCCAATGAAATCTATTCTTCACCTACAAATGAAATATATCAATTAAATATTTAATTGGATATTATTTTCTGAATTGCAACCATAATGTTAAAATAGTTTATTTAGTTATAACCTTCATATAATGTAAATGTCTAAATGAATATAAAAAATATATATATTGACAACACTAATTAATTTAAGTGAATTTCTGGAAAAAAAACACGATAAATATATCAGGAATTCAATATTTTATGTTTTTATATGTAAATTATTTGCTTATGCATAATAAGGTAATAAAACGAAGAAGATCTCTCTAATATGTACTAAGTAAGTTTACTAGAGTTAAATGGCTATGAAATCAAAGATTACCTTCTATTTATCAGATTTAATGTTACGTATAAAACAATTCGTTATATTTTCTTTTTCTTTCTTTAATATTACCAATAGGCCTACTAGATTATAAAACAAACTATACGAAGCATATTAAAATACTATTTTAAAAAGCTAATTTAATTTTCTTGCTCCTAACGCAAATTTTACGGGATTTTAAAGCTTTAAACCACATACCAAGCGATGTATTTTGTGCAACTGTATAAGTGTATCTACAATACCACCCTGCGGTGCAGCAATGAGTCTCAGCCGAGATGAGTCGTCACCACAAACTTGTTTCCGCGGCCCATGATGGCGGTGCCGTAATATAGTCACTCGGCGCGTCGCAGCTGCCGCGGCCGCCGCGACGTCGAGTGGCCATTACTGGCCGTGATGGCTCCAGCTCCAGCGCACAACTCTAGCGTTATTAACTCCCGTCATACTTCATGACATGAACTTTATATAACTCAGTTTACGTTACAAATAAAAGTTACAACTTTAAGTTCAACCGTCTGTGATGGTGAATTATTTTTATACTAGCTATCGCCCACTGGTCGAAATTCGACCAATATTTAACTAGATCTAGACCCTATTTTTCAAAAATATTTCATGAACGAAACATATGTTCTCCATGATTTTTTAGCATTTGTTATTACAACAGCTGTCCAATGATTCATTCACTACCCTTCTTCCATAAGATTAACATTGAACCTTTGAAAGCCTGTGGGGCATAGCCCTGGGGTTCCTTGTGAATTAAATTGTGATTCTGCTCATTTACAAGACAATAACTTTCTATTGGTATGCACGGTTTTCTCATACGATGCTCACAAGCTGAGAAAAAAGGAGGAAAAAAACATGCTTGGCTATTAATATATAGATGTACACGCTGTTTTTATAGCGCTGCCTGTGATGGAAAAATTACAGTCCAATATTTCAGTTCTTGAGTAAATAACTCTTTCGTAGCCTACTGTCATTTTACGACAAAATTACGAGAAGAATAGCTAGATCCGTTTTGGAATGTATATTCTCTGTCACGCTGCTCAATTTATTCAACTGTCTGAAATTTTTTTACCTCATTCACTGCTAGGCAATCCATATTGTTGCTATTAAAACAACAGTGTAGTAATGTCTCAATAGTGGTAGTAATGTTGCGTTTTTAATATATTGACAATATCATATTCTACACCACCCGATTATTATTTGCTCCCTAGGGAAATAAAGTACCACTTCATCAACTGTTATCGCAAATGATCATTTTCGTAAAAGTATGACGAAAAATAGTTTCCTAAATTGTTAACTGTTACAGGTTCTATCTTATTTTGATTTTAAAATCTTGTTCACTGTTTAATTGTGCAAGATGATTGGTGCAAAACCATTTTGTTAATCAATTGAGAAAGTATTTATTTCCCCTCTTTTACCCTAAAGAATATAGTTCAACACATAATAAATGGTTCATATTTTGGGTAACTAAATAGTGTAGATTTATCAGGTCATACTATAATTACCATATGGTATAGAAACATCGAAAACGAGGCAATAAATATAAAATCTGTAGCAATTTAGATTACCAATTCGACAAGGAAACTAATTGGTAACTCAACAAGTTACTGCTTGTAAGTACTGCGACCATAGCCTGAAGCCGATGCTATAAATGAGTGATGACGAAAAGTAGCATTTGGGTACTTCCTCTCGGTTGCCATTTTCCTAAAAGTACTCCTCCCACTATAAATTATTTTAGAATAAGAGTAATCATTGCCATAAACATGATGGAAAATATTTTGAAAATTATTTTTAATTCAACTAGTATAACTTTTACTACGTTTTATGCTGATCTGTTATTATAACAATTCCACTTACTACTATTTGAAATTCTTAAATGCAGTCGAGCACTCATTCTGCACATCGATTATTACGATTAGAAGTGAATCACAGTGTATAAGAAAATTAAATTTTCATAAAGTTTTAAGCAATATTAATAATGCATCTAAATTGAGACGAATGATAATGTTTATGTAATTTATTCAACTTTTGACAATGACACTGAAAATAAAAAATAAGCATAATTTATTAAGGTGTAAATAATAAAAATAGAAGTCTTACTTTAAACACTATTTGAGTTGATTTAACTATCCTGGTAACTAACTCTACAGTCTATGCCGTTATGTACAGGTGGTTAAGATGATGATAGTGGTGGTGTTGATCTTCGCGGTGTGTTGGCTTCCGTTCCATATCTACTTCATCATCACCTCCCACATACCGGAGATCACCAACTCGCCCTACATCCAGGACATCTTCCTGTTCATCTACTGGCTGGCCATGTCCAACTCCATGTACAATCCCATCATATACTGCTGGATGAACATGAGGTGAGAAAACAACCTATTATGCCATTATTATGATAGTTCTTCTTAGTACCGGGTTAACCGAGCCTTGCTCGTTTGTTTTCATTCACTTTCGTTATAATATCATGAAAATTAGGATTTAAGTAAAGCCAACTATACCTTATCATAGTTGTCAGCTGTTTCAAATCAATGCTTGAGAGTAGCATTCTTTCTTTTTTGTACCCTTTGTTGGTATTTCGTTGCCTTGATGGCAACCCCTAAGAGCAACATTAAGAAATTTCATTTCTCAAAATTAGTTTTAGACAAAAGACGAATTATGTCTAAGGTTGAGGCTGTTTCTGAAATTATTTTTGGACCAAAACACTTTCAAATGCAAAGTTAGAGCGAAATCTACCTGCTAGATTTCGAGATTGTGGATAATACATCGCCACAGACATTGCTCTAATTATAGCATATCATATTTTTATGGAGCTATGATTGACTATTTTTTTTTTTTTTTTTTTTTTTTTTTACTTTCCATTGGCAATCATTATTGGTATTATTGGAAGCAATACCTTCAGGCTCAAAGAGGTGTTTAACTCCATTCAAAACAGGAGCTATAAAAGATTAAGGCAGAGTTTGCTATCTTTTACTGAAATAAATTAGTTCAGAATTACTCTTTTTAATCCCATACACGGCATGTTTGTTTCTGTAATAAAGTCGTTTGCTTCACTGAGACCTTCTCTTAATGCATTATTATGACTGTGTCCAGACAATCGACTGTGTCGGCCTACTCGTTGAAATATTTCTTTACGATTCTTTTGGATGAGCAACCAGATCATAATGTAAGCCTAGAATACCACAGTGACTTATTTATATTTATTACGTGAAACCCCTTTGTAAACTACATAGGGGTATCTTAAATAAAAAACTTTAAATCAAGTGAGAAAGAGGATAGGCATACATTTGCCCCTCGTGGTGATACAGTGCCCGTTTTAAAATCTTTTTATAATTACTTTTATATATAAGAATAACATTAATCATGCATGGTTTTATTTTGTATTATTCAAAGGTTAGTAAAAAAAAATTCAATTACCAATGTTACACCGAGATTTAAGGTTGCGTCCCCCCCTTATTTTATAGCATGGGCATGTGTATAGCACCAAAGTCCATGTTAATATAATTTATAATACCATATTTAAATAGTAGCAATAATTTGTATACTATATTTAAATAATAGTAAAATAATTACCATAACAATATAAAGTTTTGAAATATTTGAATTTTTTGTGAAAATTATTAATAGGATTATAAGAAATTGTTTGTTGAATAAACAAAAAATGTATTGGAAATTCGTTTAGTATTCATTTCTGCTGTGACGGTTTTTATTATTATTTGGAAGTGCAACAGGCTTCTTTCACGAAGTGACTTCAAATTGGATTCTAAAATATTCTGGATCAGCATCTTTTTTTTAGGAAATATTCCATTTGCTTTGAACCAATGCTGAAGATTACACTGAATCCTATCCTCCAAACTACCAATAAGCTCATATAAGAGGACTGAAACGCTTTTGGAACAGTCGAAAAGCGGGTTTACCGAGTTTGAAGACTGATTGTATTTTTCTCCAACGAGTTTTCATTGTGTGGAAAACCATACAAATTGTATAAAAAAATTTTCACAAAGCAGAAGGACTTCAGTTATCAAGCGAGAACTACGATTGTGTCCTATCATTTACTTGTACGTGATAGGTTCTTTTAGAGGCGGATATGTCTTTGTCAGTAGTTTCCAAGTTGGAAAAAATTTAGCAAGTTGGTCTTTTGTCACTTCTGCTTTGCTGCGGGTGAGATTGTTTGCAATACGATATGTGGGAATAAGTCTATTTCTTTTTATAAGTTAATGAGTTTTAGATCATATGTTACTTTGAATTCAGTATGGCTCCCGAGCAAAACGTGTAATTATACTGATAATCTCAAGTTAGTAGAATATTATATTACTAATGTGTAATCAAAATTATACAAAACATTAACAATTATAATATGGATAGTTCCCTAAATATGTATGATTTCGAGGGGTCAAAGTTACCTAAAGCAAAAAAGGGTGGTAATTTTTTCCAGCATTAAAAACAATGTAAATAAATATTTGTTATGCATTAAAATTATCCCTTAATATATGTATTTCACCCTATTAAACCCTGACAATGCTATATCGAACAGTTTTAGGCCTAGAAAGCCTATTCCTTTGAAATTCAGCGCCTGTTTTGCATATGCTTTTTATATTTATTATGTTTGTAAAATTGATGTTTGCTCCAAAGTATGTGTTTCCAACACATAAACACCATTCTTTTTAACCAATTCACTCACGTTTATCATTTCATCTTAAAATTTAAAATTACAAAATTCATTTTCATTCTTTTTCATTGTTAAGGTGTAACAATTTAACAAAGAGACTTTCGTATTTATTAGAAAATATTAAATAATTTAACAGTTATTCAAAAAGCCAATCGGACTGATGATTTTGTCACTTACTGAGCTATTACAACACCGAAGGTAGATTTCCCGCCAAATTGCTGGTTATTTACTTGATTGAAGGAACCAAGAGAAACCTACAACAATCAACTTAGTCGCTCGTGAACCAGATTGTTGATTGGTGGACAATCAGGTTTTCTCTTGTAAGCTTTAATCGTGTTTTATCAATTCATTTTATTATACAGCATAATTAAGAAATTATTGATTTAAAATACGTAGTTTACAGTGTCATGGCTATTTTTTACAGAGTTACAAAACAAATAGATAATAAGCAACCGGATTAAACTATTCAACCAAAACCTCCATGTATTACATTAGTCAATCCATAGAAGCTGTTCATTAAGTGTTATGTCCAACTAGTCTGTTTCATTTTACTATAATCAGCTGTTAAGAATATTCAAGATGGGTTGTAAAGATTTTTCCTCATTCCTTAAATATTTTTTAACAATGTTATATAAAAACAATTTGTTTATATTGTTAAGTTTCCATTCAAATTCATTTAATTAAAGCATTTTACTTGTTACTTTTATGTATTATTAATTATTTAGTACAAAACAAATGGCGACGAGGATGGGGTAAAAAAGACAAGGAAAAAAGTTCAAGTAATTTCAATTATAAGTTATTCAGGGCAATAGCCAGATTTACATAATGGATAATGAAGAAATTATTCAACAGAATAGAGCGGTTCTAGAAGCTTTACAAGCCCAAAATGCTGCTCTCACACAAATTGTACAGAGCTTTGTTTTAAACAAACTGATGATACTGGAGCTGGAACACTTCACTTCTTGCCCCGGTTTGGTTTTTTCCCTTTTGTCTTTTTCTTTAGGGTCCTTCGGCTTGGGCTCTTTGGGTTTCGAGCAGGATGCCTTTGGTTCATCGGCCTTTCTCTCCTTGGATGTTGATCCCGTAGCCACGGGCTGATCCAGGTCACGAAGTCTGATTATGCATTGGGCTGACACCCTAGGACTCATAAAATCCAAGAATGGGGGCCGATAAGGAGCCGCGCTCCGGGGCGATATCAAACCATAGGCGATGGGTGGGACGGGACAGCGGCGGCGGGGGAGGACAGAATTCTCTGGAAGTGCCTGAAGCACTAACGGTGTGAGTCGGAGGGGTGCAAGGGTCAGCCGTCTGGGGCCGGTTAGAGCGAATGAAGACTACTTTGCACGTAATAAAGTTCCAATTGATGTAAAAATGGTACAGTATCTAGAAGATTCTTATAAGGTTAATGACCTTGCAATAGTTTTTATTTTTACTATTCCTATATGGAAAGAATGCAATTCTTTTAACACAGCCGGTCGATTTTTTTCAGGAATATAGACCCTAGATCCACTCATTGTAATTCCATAATGCAGAGATAACGCTGGTGATTTTATTTCTCCTTTAAGAAGCTTCAGTTTTAATCCAAACAATTCTTGGTCACTGTCGGTTTCATGTTGTATTAAATCAGTGGTGATTAGTGAAGGGTCTGCAATAGTATCTAAAATGGTTTGATTTACCATAATATATGTATATATTATGAAGAAAAACTAAATTAGATAAACAGTGTTTTTGGCATCTGGAGACCTCAACATGAAAGTTTGTTTGTCATGGTCCCGTGACTATTTCGGACCACGTCTGCTACCGTAATTCCTTGACTTAAAATTGCTAAAATCATGTTTTTCCCAAAACCGAAAAAAATTACTAAACTTTGAATTTACATTAATAAAAAAACTAAAGGATCTATCAGAATGATTTGGGTCTCAAATTGTGGGGAATTTAATTTTGTACAAAAATGCTGCACACGGGCTGGATACAAATTCGCCAGTGGTTGGAGGGTCGACGAAAAGATACAAATTCGCCAGGTCCCGATTAAGCAGAAAAACGGGGCCGTCAAAACATTCAAATTCGCCAGTTCCAGGAATCCCCCGCAGCCCCTCGGCCGGCGCGCGGCATGCGGCGTGCGGAATTATTATAAATGTAATATTTTTCACATCACTTTTAAAGCACTATATATGTAAGTGATGAACTTTTCGTTGCCAGTTTAATCGTAATAGATTTAATTGTGATAGATTTATTTGTTCTTATTGTACTCAAAATGTCAGATTTTTGTTCGATATTTCATAGAACTCAATTAGTACAGTAAAATAAGGAAAAAAACAACCTTTAGATCGGCAACTGATGTGCATCTGTTAAATTTTCAAGAGACCTTCTTTGAAGCTTTAGAAAAGAGATTTGATGAGTCCCCAAAAAATAATTTTGATTTACACCGATAAAATCACTTTTCAAAGTGGCGGATCTTTGGGATACAGTTTGAAAAAACTTCCCTTTTCATTTTACGTGCATCTTTCAATTTTAAGCTATGGTACCAACGCCAATAATTGTCCAGGAATCTGCCCCTCGGCCGGCGCAGTATTGACACCAAAATTGCAACGATACGTTCAGTAGTTTCACCTCTAGACGAACGAAAACAACAGCCAGCTCGGGCAATGAAGGGGATGAGCCCGACCGGCCACATTCCTGGGTTCCCCGAGGGGCTGAGCATTAGTTCCTAGAACTGGCGAATTTGAATGTTTTGACGGCCCCGATTTTCTACCTGTTTGGGACCTGGCGAATTTGTACCTTTTCGTCGACCCTCAAACCACTGGCGAATTTGTATCTGGCCGCACACGTCGCTGTTCACGAAATCAGTCCTTCATGGTGAAAATTATGAGAAAGTAAAAAAGGTGCCAAATTTTGAAGTTTTTTTTCAAATTTTTCCTATGATGCCTTCGTTGCCCGTGTGCGAAAATTGGTTTAAACATCAGGCCAACATCCTAAACAACTGAGCCAAAAACCAGAGATACCAGATTTAATGCACCTAACACCCCTTTTTTTGACGACAAGGTGACTGGACTATTAGGGACCAGACTGCATCTGATTTAACCAGAGGAGAAAACTTCAGAAACAAAAGAAAACCAAAACTTGAGATGTCTAAAAGAAGGTGATAGAGTTCAAGCAAGAAATTACGTTGGACCAGCAAAGTAGAAATTTTTTAAATGTGGTGAAACGGTTAGGAAAACTAGCAACAGATAAAGAGACACATAAATCAGTTACAGAAAACAAATTTACATGAAAAACTTCATAAATGAAACAAAAATGCTCAATGCCATACCACAGAAATCACGTAACTGAAACTCAACAAGCCAGAGGAGAAAATCATAATACATCATGTCAAACTTCGACCTATTCTTGTAGCCCTTCTAGCTCTCCATCGCTGTCAAATATATAAGATTGTCAAACAATAGAAACAAAATCAAAATCAAATCCATCTGGTTTAAATCATTCTTCACCAAGAAGTTCATCAAGTTTAGACAGAGCCGATAACAATAATAATAATTTGTAACCATCTCCTTCAATACAGGGTCCTGAACAACCAGTAAAAGACAGGACTCCTCCAGTCCAAGATACCCCAGTCAAGATCCAAATATTCCTATTCCAACAGAATTGAGACGTTTCTCAAGACAAAAGAAGATTAAAGTGAAATATAGATGTTGTGAATGATAAGAGTGAAAATAAGTGGGGGTGAACTGTTATGTTCAACTAGTCTGTTTCATTTTACTATAATCAGCTGTTAAAAATATTCAAGATGGGTTGTAAACATTTTTCCTCATTCATTAGGTTTTTTTTTACAATTTTACATAAAAACAATTTGTTTATATTCTTAAGATTCCATTCAAATTCATTTAACTAAAGCCTTTTACTGGTTACTTTTATATATTATGAATTATTTAGTACAAAACATTAAGCTTAAGATTTTTCAACACTTACAACTTTAAAATTCAAATAAATTTACCGAGAAAACCTACATAGGTAACTGATTGTATGCTAGTGTCGATTTGTGGACATATTCACTGAGTTTTGATAAAAATTTTTCGCTAGTTCTAAGGCGACCCGACATGAGTGCTGGTGAGTATTTCGCTAAAACGGAAGCCTTTACTGGAGTCGAACGTACTTGTCATGTGTTTTATTATAGAAATAAAATCGGGAGTCTTCAGCGGTTCGACTTTTTTATTATTTTAAATCATGACTTGGAATCAGTGAACTATAAGTGTCAAAATCTAAAAATACCTTTTTAAGTCATCTCGGATTCGGGCAACCCCAGCCAGCCAGTTTTACCCTTCTGCACGCTGCATCACTGTACGTGTGTGTGCAGGTTCCGGCGCGGGTTCAAGCAGTTCTTCTCGTGGTGCCCGTTCGTGCACCTGACGCCGGACGGGCTGACGCGGAGGGAAGCGGTCACCAGTCGCTACAACAGCTGCTCCGGCAGCCCCGAGGCGCACTACCGCATCGTCCGCAACGGTGCGTATCTCAATGACATGGCCATGTTTTGTTGTTTTTTTTTGTTTTTTTTTTATAAATACAGCATCCACGAAGAAGACTGAGGTATAGTTCAGAATAATGAGGTTTGAAGTAGCCTTGATCTAAAACATTCAAAGGACTGTCATTGTACTAATTGTATTTAGTTCAATGTTAGGTGTTTTATGAGAATTAATTTGTCGCATTAGACTGACTTAGAAAACTTACGTTTGTATTTTTACCCAAGGTTTTATCTTTCTTAAGTAGTGTCTTTTGGTTACTTTCAAAACCGAACATCTGCCCACCAAACAGATGTCCGGACAGCTGCCCCCTCGGACAGATGTTCGGACAGATGTCGGGGGAAGAGATGTTGAAATAAGAAATGTTGGGGTGGAGATGGCGAGAGCGTTGGCGCTCGGTTGAACTGAATTTGCGCATAAAGTAACTGGGGTTGAACTAAAATTGCGCATAAATTAAAAGTTTGTTCAAAACTGAAATTCGACGGTGTTAACAAAACTCTAATAGTTGAACGAAAGTAAAAGTTAGTTCAAAACTGAAATTCAACAGTATTAACTAAATTCTAACAGTCGGACGAAATTAAAAGTTAGTTCAAATATTGCGCAGGCATAACAAGAGAAGGTAAAAAGATGTGTTAAGTTCAAAAGACAGAAGAAGAATGAAGAATGAAACACAAAGCGTCAAAATATATAATTGTAGTAAAACATTAGGTTATAATTTAGAGTATGAAAAGATAATTCAAACAGAACGCCATATGTCCAACACCAATAACGTAGATAAAATCGTAGGTTAGAATTAACTGAACCCATATAACCATCCGGTCAACGCCATATGCCAATGTAAGCGAAATTATAGGTTAGAAGTAATTGAGCCTGGATATTATTTCACTCCAGTACGGGCTTCAATCCAGTCCAGTTCACAGCAGTGTAAAAGTAAGGCGAAGGAGTGGGGGGCGGCGCATGCGCAGCGACACAAAACCAAGGTTTGAGGTTAGAATTATCCATGGCAGCTGCCATGTTTAGTTCAGTTTCACCACATAGAGTCGGCGACAGGTCATTGGCCTGAAGGAGTGGGGGAAGGGGGGCAAGGTCGCCGTTTAAGCAAGGTCGCGCTTCTCATTCAATCGCCGACTCTCGAACAATGAACAACTCTCCGTTGGCGCGAATGAATGCTAATTTTGAAGTAAACTCTAAAGAAGAGTTACAAGACATTTTTAATATTTAACAAAAACTTGTAAATAATTTTACAACCATCAAAATGAATTTAGAAATAACATACGATTGTCCTATTTGTGATAAGGTTGAAAGTTCGGACGAAGACAGTTTACTAAATCTAACTCCTGCACCATCTGACACTACTGACGGTAATAATGAAGAGCAACATCTTTCCCCCACCACTTCTTTATTTAACTAACGTTTCTCGCTTTCACTTCTCATTCCGTCTTCAACTTTTGAACTATCAACATCACTTGTTTTAAAATTTCAAACACCAACACAATCATGATGGATGAAGTTCCCATCGTCACGAAGATGGAAGAGGATAAATTGAAATTGGAAATTAAACGATTGGAACTGGAACGAAACAACCAACTCGAAATGTTACGTTTGTTCAAACTTTTTAAATACATCATCTGGGGACTCTGCGTTTACCTTCTCATCGTCGTCGGTGTTTGCATTTACAACTCTGTAGTTCATCACAAAAGTTCAACTTGTTTAAACTCTGCTGTTGCTCGTTAATTGTATGTTCACGAATAAAATTCAAAAGTTACTTCAACCTATCCCGCAATCACCAACTAGTTCAACTTAGAACTATTTCTGGTGGTAGTTGGATAGGCTTTTTTAAAACTTACTCTGGATGGCCTTGACATACTTTCCAGATCCCAGTTATAAATTTGAATTTCAGTTTTGAACTAACTTTTACTTTCGTTCAACTATTAGAGTTTTGTTAACAGCGTCGAATTTCAGTTTTGAACTAGCTTTTAATTTATGCGCAATTTTAGTTCAACCCCAGTTACTTTATGCGCAAATTCAGTTCAACCGAGCGCCAACGCTCTCGCCATCTCCACCCCAACATTTCTTATTTCAACATCTCTTCCCCCGACATCTGTCCGAACATCTGTCCGAGGGGGCAGCTGTCCGGACATCTGTTCGGTGGGCAGCTGTTCGGTTTTGAAAGTAACCAAAAGACACTACTTTCTTAGTTACATTGTTATTATTGCTATTACATTGTATGTACATAGTGACTACTATATAAATGTCATACGAAATTGTTTTAGAAATTAGTTTAAAAAAAGCAGAACCAGAGGGTTTTTGACTAGCTAGGGGTTGCCCACCTGGTAATCTGGTTAACAGGGGTAAAAAAGAACCTGGCTTAAAATTTTTGTGTTTATTTATTTATTTCGTAAAAAGAATATCGCATCATTTGCCCTTTTTAGATTTATATCACATTCTAAATTTGGTTCTTACGATTTAATGGTTACTCTACTTCTTTTCTTGTCGTTTAAATTACTAATGGATTTTTATTCTCAAAGACTGTAATCCCTTTAAAGGACCTAGTCAGATAGCCATTAGAAGAATTTGAAGTCTAATTAATAGAAAATACAATTATATAATAAGTCCTGGCTCGTAATTTCTAAAGACTTTTTAGAATACATTTGTTACCAGCCAATGTTGATCTAAATAGGTTTTCAATAATGATATGAGTGTCTGAATTCTGTTTATTGATACATCTCTTGACATTATCCGTGTTGACTGCAGGGGCCGTACAGCCAGGGTCGCTAGAGACCGGGCTGACGGCTGTGGGGGATTCGCCCTCCTACTACCACCACACGGCCGGCTACCGAGCGCGGCGCCGCTGGAAGAACAACGGCACGGACTCCTGACAGGAGGGCCGCAGGGCCGCCCGCGTCCAGACCTGGATATAGCGGCCCTGCCGGCTAAGTGTGGGGCTTCGCTGCAGAGGGGGTCAGCTTATGTTTTAATTTCTTCACAGTTGTTCCCGAAACTAATTAGAAAATGAGTTTTACTAAACAAATGGAAAGAAAAAGTCAAATCGATGTGGTTATGCCTTAATATGTTAATTTTTTAAATGTGTAGAAAGATTGAAATTTGACCCTAACTACTTTTCAATTTTGGTATGTTTGGTTAGAAATATAAATTTTTAAGTTCTAGTAAAATTTAAACAAAGTTTCTGTTTTATATGAATTTATTTATGAATATTTAACATAGTGGGTTATGTGGGGTAGTGGGTTCATTTTGAACCCATAACAGTTTAAAATATTAAATTTCATGTAAATTTGGATCTTAAATCACCTTAAAGTTTTGCATGATTTGAATTCCATTCCTCAACTGGTTTCAAAGAAGCTATTTATAAATTAAATTTACATATTGATAGACAAAGAAATCGGTTTTATATAGGAGAGATGTTAAATTGTTTTTTCCTACCACTGCATGGAAATAATCACATTGCCACAGCTGTAATCCTACGCAAAACAGTTCATTTCCGTTTTCCGGTCCTTTTCCGCTCTAGAGCGGTAATGGAACATTGGCGCACGCTAAATCAAGGTTATTTTAAATCTACAATAGGTTAGAACGGTAAAGAAGGTGACGTCACAACACAGACTAGTTTCTATTGGTCAGAAACCACATGACAATCACCATAATCATTACAAATTAATTGAAGTTGCTTTGCTCTGAATCAGCTGATTTCACGGTCAGTATTTTGATAACACTAACTTCCGGTTACACATCTATGCAAGTGATTACGATTTATTACAGTTATTATTAAGTTAATGAAGTTAAATTTAAAGTTGATATAATTGTGTACGTTTATTAAATACATTTAATCGGTTGTAATTATGGTGGTAGGAAAAATATTGTGTGTATTACGAGCACAAATAGTCATTGCCGCTCTCGAAATGTTTAAACTACATTCTCGAGCGGCAATGACGTTATTTGCGCTCTTAATACACAAATAGCTATTTACTTGTTATTTACCTCCTGATTAACTTTGGAAAGTTTATAAAGGTTGAAGCTGAACACAATGTATACGGTACACATGTAAATAAACGGCACCTCTTCACTTTTTCTGCTAATCCTTCAAATCATCACTAATTGTCATGAATATCGTGCTCGAATTTGGCGCACTGATACTTCAGGCTCAACATAGAGAAATTTGATACCAATCTAACATATTTATTCCAATCCACAGATTTTTTTTTTTTTTTTTATTTCCTATGTTATACGTATGGATTAAGAAGTGATAGGAGATTTAGTTATAAATATGTTATGTTGATCTAGACATTCCATCAAGAGATTAAGTCAACTCTCTGCAGCGAAAGTTATGCCCTTTTTAGGATAATTCAACCAATATCACTCCTACATGACTCGAAGCAGGTTGTACAAAATCGCTGTCAGTTCCTCTAATGTATTGTTACCTCTGCTATAGAATATAATATATATTTATACTGTGCAAGGTGTATAACTGTGATCACATTCGACGGGTTTCGTGTACATATTGTCGCCATTCTATATACATAAATATTATCACTATTTACTATACTCATGCACAAAAAGAGACAATGATTATCATAGTTTTATTGTAACTATTTGTAAACTTGTTTAAGCATAGGGACCGGTGACGGTTGTTAAAAAAAACGAAACACATGTAAAGTATTGTTTAAAAATTTTATAAAATTCGTGAGAATCAGCATCTAATAAAAAAAACCGAAATCACTTTGAAAACATATGGGGGAATTGTATTTTGAAACGTATAATATCTAAAGCATGATTTTATTAATTAACTTAAATTTGTTCTCTTGTGAGTTTTACACATTGTTAAAAAAGTCAGCGGTTGTAATAATCATTGGCTGAGTTGCTTAAAATGTATTAAGAAAAAGGAATTATTACAGTATTCAGTTAATAGTTTAACCGTAGTTTAAGACACTTTTTACATTTTGTGGCTTAAAATAATAGACCTTAAAAACTTAAAGTAAGGTTAATTTTGACATAAAATACTTCTGATGTACAAGTGGTTAAATTTGATGCTAAAATGATAATTGTTTGGAGGCCATTAATCGTTTATATCATATTGAATCGACTCGCCGTCATTACAAATCAAAGTGACCTGCAACGTAAATATGCGTTTAAATATTTGAAATTGATTGATGGGTTAGTGCGACAGTCACGTTTTCATGGCTGTTATATAACTCAAAAATTTACAATAGAAAGTGAAATTAAATTAACATTTCTATGAAATCATACAAAACGTTTGTCAAAGTTTTGTTATCTTCCATAAACTTTGCATTTTGTTGACTACACCAATCTGCAGTAAGGAATGAATGCATTGACGGCGAGTCAATTTATTAGGGTGCTACGTGATTCAGAACATGTGATACGCATAATTTTGTTTAATTGCTTTGACGTAACCAAAAGAATTACATTGTTCATAATTTTAAAGATTATTACATATCAATATTTTAAGAATAATTATTTGAATAGTTTAATGTTGTAGAACTATAATTTTCCAGATATCCTAAGAATTAACGTTTCCCAAATGAAAATACATTCCAAAATGAATCTGTTGAGGACTATGGTATTTCCCCCTCTTTAACTTACGAATCCTACATTGATAGTAAGGGAAGAAAAACGCTTTGTAATGTAACAATGTACAGAAGAATAAATCACTATCCCTCATTTTGTTAAATCGTGTATTATTTTTACCCTACGATTCCTAACTTCCATAATGAATTATGCCATTCTTTTATATACTGTATAAATTCAACTTTGCTCTTATTCCTTGCTTCAACATTAATTATTTGCTGCTTTTGGATACCGTCCTTGTATTAAATGTAATAATAAAAGTTTATGAAATTTTTTATCTCTGACAAGTAAAAAAACTTCACGTTTCGGTATCTTGAATCTAATCCCATCATACCTTTTCACCAAATAAATAACTTTAAACAAATAATTTTTATTGGAATTGATTAAACATATTACGTTTCTACATACTGCATGGTATTTGTTTTAAAAGTACTAAATATTGGTAAAGTTTTGCTGTTTCTGGCTCAGGCTTAACAAAATGCCGACCTTGCTTTGGGAATGTTTGTGTCTTAAATATCACAGAGCTTACGTTTTGTGTACAGTAGGCCTGACCAAAGCCAAATACTTCTTGCTGTTTAAAGAGATCAAAGTGCAAATTCTTCCAATTCTGGTTTTACACATCTCCGCTTCTTATAACAACGTAAATATACGTTAAAATTGTCACCATTGATTGATTCATCACGAGATTCATCCAAGTTTTCGTGACTTGTTAAATTATTCTAATTAATAATAGAAGGTGAAATGAAAGTATGATTTATCTTGAGAAAACAGAATGCGTTATTGTGTTGTTATCTACACACTGAAAATAGACGGAATAATTTAATCCATATCCTTGCCCCAGCAAAAATAAGAATTCATAGTCTATTCAAATTTGAATCGTTGAGTTAAACTTGCTTTTAGTAACATTAAGGTATTAAATAATTTTTTGTTGAAAAATTAAGTAAAAATTTACCAAAGACTGGTAACTATTCGGTAAACCTAGAGCTAAGCAGAGACGTTCAAGGTAAGGCGTGTTACAATAAAACAGAAACAGTGTTTTAATTGATTACATTACAAACAATTACCTCTTGCCTGACAAACCAAATAAATACATAAGAAAAGTTTTGATGCCTACAATATCACTTTAAAGTGATCAAAATTCTATAAACTAGGGACCAATTGCCTAAACCACTCTAGGTAACTTATTTTTGTCATATCAGTGCCTTCTAAATTTTTCTATTTCTAAATTACGTGGTGTCTTCAGGGTTTGCAAGATTCCACATTGATGTAATATTTATGTAAATGAAGTGTACGAGTAATCTTGAGAATATTTACCACAACCCAATGAATGAATAAAGTCCATAGTTTTCATTATTATTTTTTATGAAAATTATTATCTAAATATGTTTAAATAAAATTAAAAAAAATTACAAACCAAACCAGGACACTTTAAAATGTATAATAGCGTATAAGCAGTGGAGGTTTTCCGGGAATAGATAATTATAGAGGCCAATACAACATTGTTATTACAGACTCTTCGTTAGTATGACGATGATAGAGTAGTGCTTCAAAACTCTCTAGTACCTATTCTATAACAACCAGATATTGGTTCGGCATAGATTTTAAATATCATACCAATATAGGCTAAGTAAGCTGTTGCGTGCTTTCAAAATTACTTGTTTGATAATAATATTGTAAAATAATTAAATTGAAATGTAATGTGATTGATAGCATACAGATTAATTTATATGTATTGTCATGCAGAAAGTTAGGACTATAACTAGCAGTATTCAATGTATGCAATAATAAATAAATGTCTATTTCGGCATTTAATTTTTAGATTTTTCTTGTTCACTTTTATGATTTTCCGACTTTTTTATCTCATTTATTTGATTTTAATCATGATTAAATAATTTAATACTTGCTTGATGCAGTATTTGAGGTAATAATCATGGCTGGTTTGAAATAACCGTGTTCGGGTCCTGTTTACACTGGATGAATAGGTAGTTAAACTGATTTTATCAAGTTTAAAATATAAACATACGCGCGTTCACCTGACCTCATGGTTTGTGACTTTTTTAAGGTTGCCCTAAAGGTATGACCTCAAGAAAGCCAAAGCTTCAATCATTGCCATATAATTGACATGTTTTAGTAAGTCTACGGCAGTCTTGAAGAGTGTGTGGGAAGGAATTGACGTCTCTTGATTAATTTAACCTTTAAATAATGAGGTATTTTTATATTTTAAGTGACTTTTTACAATGCACGGTTTATGTTTATGAAGTGTTTATGGTTGTAAGTATAACGCTTACAAACATACAAGCTGTTGCCAATTGAAACCCGTCTGGTTCTTTACCTTTCACTGTACAATTTTGGAGTTAGCAATAAAATTCTCGAAATAATTTGTAGATTAATTTTTTAAAAGTGTGAGACTATAGGACACTTTGGAAAAAACAAGTTATTTATTACAGCTATATCGAACCATTGATTTAGACCATATTATACGATTGTTTATATGTGTATGAAATTTTAATACAAGCAATATTACTCCTCTCCAAATACTTGTTTTAACAATCAGTTTGCTAGACAAAATATACCTCGGTGTAGTTTTTCGGTGTTAGTTGTCGATTATTTAGGAGTCATTATCACGTTTTCAATAAAGATAATAAAAACGTATAACTCACACATAATTTTTATATTTCGGTGCTTTTTATTAAAAAAATGAAGCTAACAATACGTATAGATTATTTAGGAGTCGTTATCACATTTTCAATAAAGATAATGAAAACGTATCGCTCACAAATGGTTTTTCATATCGGACATCTGGAGCGCGGAGTCCGAACACTGGCCAGCATCTGGTGAAACAGACGTGCGTTTATAATTGACGTCTGTTTGTTATTGGAATACAAGTCTGTCCACTGTTTACGCGCACCTAAAATAACAGCAGCGGACTATTGGCCACTGTGTTTGCTATAGAGTGATTCCCGTTTGGGCTGCACTCCAACGATATTGTGAACATATTTATCAGACTTATGGCGATAAACAATAAACATCCATGTATTAGGGAACCTAGTGGGACTAAAACAATTGTTCGGTGCTAAATAGATTAAGGGACAATTTGGAGAAAAAAATATAGGCCTATCCTAGGTGCCTCAGAATTTCCAGTGAAACTTTCTTTTCTACCGTTGACTTTTGAAATCATTCTGTTAAATCAGATTATGAACAAATAGATAGATCGATGAGAATAATAATTAAGATGTGTTTATAGCCAAACAGATTTTAGCATTTTTACAATTTAAATTAATTTTTTAATTAGCGCACACTCTAGCAAATAATTATATAAATAAAAAAGGATGGAATAAGATGTTTGGTTAACCAAACACGTCTTATTCCATAGTAAAAAATGGTTTATGTATTTGTGATAATGAAAAAAAATGAATAAAGAAATATTAATATGTACATAATGAACATGTAGTTATATACAAGTTCCTATATCCGTAGGATCCAACAAGTTGCTTTACTTCCTTTCTTTACTCAAGTTGCAACTCTTTCCTCGTTTTATAAGTTCCTTTTCCGTTTCAGCTCAGCTTGGCTAAGCCGATTAATATAACACATGTACTTCACTTTTTCTTCACATAACCCACTCTTCAATTGCAAAATCGCGTTACATGAATAATAAATACGTGTTAAAAAAGTTTATCATTGTGATGAAATTTTATTGAAAGTGAACAACAAATAAATAAGTATTTTATATTTTTAACTAATAATTTAATGTCTAGAACCAAAATAAAATAATTTTGTATAAAGAAAGGTATTGTTTTTCTCACTTTTAAATTATTTTAATCAACACAATTTGTATTGCAATTTGTGAAGTATGTTCTACCAAAGGTATTATTTTTCTAACTTTTTAATCAACACACTTTGTATTGCAATTTGTGAAGTATGTTCTACGAACATGTTAACATAACAACACAACAAGCCATGTTTTGTGTTAGTTAATGAGATTCCACATGCAAAAAAACATTTTCAAATGAAAATAAATTGGCATTTCATAACTCTGCGTCTTTAATAGGATTTCAAGGGAAATAGAACGCCTATTTCACTTAATAACCCTTATTTGCTTGGTAATTGATTGTAAGCCATTCACAAGTGTTGACAGTGGTTTGAAAAATAATTTACAATTTTTATTATCTAATTTGTTTAACTACAATAAAAAAGTATAAAAAACCAATTCAAATTCTTTATCCTAAACAAGATCTACAGGGGTGGTATGGCCCAACCCAGCTAAATTCTCTGATTAATTTTATTCTTAAATGTTATTGAGCTTCCTTTTCACATCTTTTAGTTTCCGATAGGATGGCTTTTTAAATAAAATAATACTGTATAGATGGTACCTTTGGCAAGTGGATCATATTTTTTATAGTTTTAGATTGGTTATTTAATATTTATATATTCCTGTGAACTACTTTTTTATGACATGTGTATAATTTAGCTAGATTTTAAAGTATTAATCATAACTGCAATTATTTTGTAAAACGACTTTTACTTTTGACAATTAACTAACTTGTATCGTAATTTAAACAAAAAACGAAATACAACAGTCAAAAGTGACCTGTCAGATAAGTTAGTTATAAGGAAAACTTTATTTGGTTAGTTACATCCATTGGTGTGAGGTTACAGATGGATATTCAAAAATGTCCTTCATCAATCTTCCATCACATAATGGACTTAAACTATTTTTTGGAGCAATACTCCGAAAAATACCTTCCTGCATTTTGCACTGTAATGTTTAGGGAGTGTTTCTACGTTGTATGGGAAATTCCTTTATGAGTGTAATCAAAATGTTCCCTGGAATTTCCAAAGCACACACTACTTAGCTAAAAACAAGCCAGATTCTCTTAGATGAGTTAAGAATATGTGATATGTAAGCAGATGTCTTGAAGGAAACAACTATATTGGTGGTGCTTAATCTATTGCCTCAAACATTCGTAACAAAACATGACAATTTCCTCTGGGCTAAAATTGTCGACGTTTCCCTTTAAATAAAGAGCTTGAAAGTAGTAATACTTATCAAAAGCTATTACTTTGCAACCAAATTACATCATAAAGTTACTTCTTTCTATAATTCCATTTTGAATAAAAGTTGATGTAAACATTTAACGCACATTCTGTAGTAAAAGGAATCAGTTTTATTGACGAGTGAATAAGTTACGGTAAAACTAATAAAATAAGTAAATCACTGAAATTACCTTGAAGATTTGTTGCAGTAAGTAGTGACTGCACTGGAAGTCTTGCTAATATCAAGCAAATAAGATTATACTAACGGTTTTCTGAAATATAGGTTACATTTGTATCGCTGATAATGTTTAATGGCATGAAAAAGTTAAAAGTCGTTTAGTTTAAGATTTTTTTTCTATAAAATTATGATAAAAAAAATTTAACGAGGTGGCCCTTGTGCAAATTGCGCATTTTATGATTCTGTATGAGTGAAACTCACCTACAGTACGTGAATGTTAATTATGAAGTGACAGAGATCAATTTTTTTTTTTTTTTTACTATCTGGCTTTTAAACTTTATTTTAAGGTAATCATCTGTTAAATTACAATTCACATTAAAGAACTTGCAATAAAAGTTGGTCAACATTTTAAAGCGCCCTCTAGAAATAAATTAAAGGCGAGGGGGGCGAAGCCCGAAACAATATGACCTTTTTAATTGCGATTCGTCACTGTGGTATAACCTAAGGTTTAAAATTACACCTCAATCTTAAAAATCGGTTCAGTAGGTCGAGAGAAAAAGGGACGTAACAGACGATACCCTTATGGAAATAAGAAGATAGATAATTGAGGCATCCAAATTGTTTTATCTTGAATAAATTCATTCCATATTTTTTCAGAAATGAAAACTTTATTGATCAGTTTCAATCATAGCGGATTTTTTATCTTTTTTATTTTTTAAGTAAAAATAAATAAAATATTTGTTAGGGAATAAACATCCATAAGAGTAGTGGGAATCGGCTGGGATAGAGCCAGTTCAATGACCTCTGAAAAATTACGTCATCAGTGACGCCACCCATTGACGACACATCTATGACGTCATGGCAATGACGACGCTGACGTTATTTAGGTCAAGGTCACGTTGAAAGTAAAATTTCTTTAGCACTTTTACGGTTTCTCACACTTTGCTCCAAGTTTTCGTACGAGTATTCGTATCCTTTGGGACTCGGAGCAAATTTCGAAGAGGAACCGCAAAAGTGCTAAGGAAACTTAAAAATTTGCACCCTGACTCTGCCTAAGCTCTTGTGACGACACTTCTCGGTCATTGAACTGGCCCAGCCCCACCCGATCGCCACTACTCATGAGGTTAATAGGTGATAGTTCTCTTTCTATGTATTAATGTAGATTTCGCTAGATCTCAGAGGTAAAGTTAAATGGGTATTACCCTTGATAGAATAAAAATTAAGCATTTGACTTCTATAATGGACAATAGTTATAATTTATTTAGAAGCGCATTTAAAAATAAGAAACTATTTTAAATTTACTAAACAAACGCCAAAAGAATTACCAAACATACATAGGTTACACATTACTCGGGACACATTTAATTACTTACTGACTCCAGGATAATTTGTTTTGTGGGGTTAGATTGGCTCCACTTAATTGAACAGAAACAAGAGTAAATGTAATTGCATACCTTGTGCTTTTAAGATCACTTTTCCGTTACATTTGTCTAAAGCCTAAGCAATTACTAATTTATCATTTTAAATTTTATTTTACATGTATTCGTTTGAAATAAAAAAAGTAACTTAAAATCATTTTCCACGCAGTTTGGATGAATATAAGTAATTTGTTGCTTGGATTATCTATATTGGTAGAAGTGTATTGGAATATTGCACTAAGTCACCGTGTAAAATAATTTTTGTTGTTGTTTACTTCTACGTTTCATTTCGGTTTCATGGTTAACTTGTATGATTGTACAAGTTTTATTTTTTGTTAGATTAAGTATTATAATCTGTAAATACATAAAGATTTTATATTTTTCCAACTTTATTCTCTTATTCATATAAATTCTACATTTATAATTTCTTTTTAGCGAAAGCTCAGTGGATCTAGATATCTCATCATTAAGGAACGCGGTTCTATTAAATGGCGCACTTTAAGACAGACAAATGAAGCGCAGAAGCAGTTGATTCATTAACACTGCCTCGTCTCCAAACAACTCTCATTTGCAACTACCTCTGAATATTCACTCTTTATTTTTATTAAAATATTGTAAAGTCGATTTGAGACGGTGCAAAATAATTTAGAAGTATTGTGTTGTAAGGCGTCGTCGTCAATATATCTAAAAAAAAAATGAAAATATGAACCTCAACTTCATAAAATGTTTATAAAGCTTAAATTAGCCACTTTTCTAACTTGCTTTTAAAATGTTGATTGAAGATGAAATAAATTAGATTTTCAATTTCATTCTTGAAAAACCAAAAGTCGTGAAATGCATATTTACCACATTGTTTCTACTTATGTTTCTAGCCTAGTCCACACATTCAACTGACACCGTCAACACCACTCGTACCAGTCATGCTGAGATCATCTTGTAACAGCTAATAGCTTCTTGACGCCTCAAAAGAATCACTTTACCACTGAAGTATAGGTAATGAAAATTATTACTTTTAGAGCATAATGAAGAATAGTAACACCTATAGAAGACAAAGTTCTTACTCACTTATTAATAATTTAGAGCGGAGGCTGGTGTGAATCCCCCTCCCCCCACCGTGGGAATTTTCGACATATATATTTTTATGTTTATATTGACATGCACTTTATGGTTTTAGGTGTTTGCCACATAAAAAAATTACAGCAAATCCCGAAAAATATGAAAAAACCTGAAAAATATAAAATCTACTATCATTAAAATAATTTAGTTTCAAGAATCTTTTGACAGAAAAACCTAACGGTTTTACTTGGCCATTTATTAATTAATGGGTCGTTCTGAAGCTCTTTTCTTATATATCCAAATAGTTATGACATTTTTTTTGGATTTATGGTGAAAAAGTGAAATTACATGTTTTTGTATACAGTATAGTTAGTAGTGTAAAATTGCGGCCGCTGGCCCAGTTCAAGGTCACCTGAGGGATGACGTCATCGAGGTCAATGACCTCACCGATGACGTCATCGATGACGTCATCGATGACGCAATCGATGACGTCATCACTAATGACGTCATTTCGATGACGTCACACCCATGACGTCACAGAAATGACGTGCTGATGACGTCATCACCCCTTACGTCATCAAAACGACGTCACCGACGCCACTAAGGTCAAGGTCACGCAGAAACTTAAAATTTTTTAGCACTTTTGCCGTTTCTCGCACTACGCTCCGAGTTTCAGTCAGAGTCCCCGTGACCTTGACCACTTGGAGCGAATTTTCGACAAGAAACGGCAAAAGTGCCAAGTTAAACTCGAGTTTCTGACATGACTCTGCCTAAATGGGCAATCGGTTATCCCTCAGGTGACCTTGAACCAGTACAACGCCCGCAATTTTATGTTACTGTGACCTTGAACACTTAACAACGGAGCGCCGACACCGATGCGCACCCCACGACAGCCAACTAGTGACTGACTATCAGGCTCTGTGTACTCTAGGTATATGGGGAAGTGGAGGGGGAAATCTCAAGGTCATCCAAATGGAGTTTTAAAAAAGTTGAAGAGTAGAAAGACTACTCTTGTGCTTCCTGGGCGACCTCATCAATCTCTAATGGATCTGTAAACCAATCCGATCTGTAGCGGCAGGAGTCCAGAAAACAGGTGCACCACCCATCAGGTTGTCCGTAGCATTTCCGACAATTGGTAAGATTGGAGAAGTGAAATTTAATACACCGCTGCGGACAACAAGTATAAAAGTATTTGGATTTGTAGATTTTGAAAGTTTGTAGTACCGGCGGTGGCAGCTGTTGGTTCTTGCATCTACACCTGCAACATCCGAAGCATTCACATTGCCGGCAGGCCAGCCCATCCACTTGCCACTTTGGTAAGAGGAAACACTTATCCTCACAGCAATAGGTTGTCCCCGTCTCTTCCTCCCAACGCTTCTTTGCACAATATGTGACGCCTTGTATCTCCAAACACCTATGCTCGCAACATGAGATGCGCTTACTTTCCATAGTTGATGTTGCTTTGACGAGGGAGCACGATGAAGTGATGCTGTGGTCAGTGGGAATGGGGTTTATATAAACTAAGGTGAGTGGAGGGGGAAAGGTCAAGGTCATCCAAATGGAGTTTTAAAAAAGAAAAGAGTAGAAAGACTACTCTTGTGTATCTATAGCGATTTCATTGATAGTGAGTGCTTCTGTATGCCAAGTTGATCTGTACTGACAGGCTCCTAAATAATGTTTGCAAAAACCTGCAAAATGATTGTTGCACAATTTGCAGCCAGTTAGCTGTTTTAATGTGAATTCAATGCAACGTTCAGGGCAACAAATGTACTTATGCCCTCTCATCTGGTACACATGGAATGTCTTCAACTCCGGTTTCGGCTTCTTCCAAGACTTGCACTTACACATGCATTGACCAAAAGCTTCACATTTTCTACACGCCAGGCCATCCGCAACATCAATGTCATTCGGCCATGAAAAACATTTCCGTTCGCAACAGTAGTTGAGTTGACTCTCCATGTTGCTGTGGTGAAGGTGCGCGATGAAATGATGCTGCAGTCATTGAGAGTGCACCTTAAATAAACTCAGTGGAGGGGGAAAGGTCAAGGCCATCCAAACGGAGTTTTAAAAAAGATAACTAGTCGTCCTCCTCCTCCTCCTCATCCGTTGTACTTAGAGAGCTGTCAGACGAAGAGCCCCGTGCAGGTGCTCCCCAGATGAAAAACAAATCAATTTTAAAACGAAGACCAGGATCTTGCATCATCAATTCCTTTAATTTGTCACATACTAAGTCGACCTTGTGTAAGGTGTCAATAACAAGCTTCCAATTCGTTGGTTCAATATAACTTGTAGTAGAGTCTGCCTCGCTGATAACCACATCCTCCGGCCGTATTGGAGTGTAAAGATGTGTAAAGTTCTTTGGCTCTAGCTGAGGTTCAGGCTGGCTGGAAGTGGAAGGTTGAGTGTGGACCCCTGTCGCATCGAAATCCATAGTCATTCTACATTCAATGTTGGGGTTTTCGTTTAATACATACACCAATTTCTCATGCAACATATCCACTTCTGCCGAGTCTTGCAGATGAACATTCCAGGAAAATGGCCATTCTTCATCCGTAGTGGAGTCAACTCGAGAAAGAGTGCTGTCCGCCATGATAGCTAAGCAAGGAATGATGTGAGCTACAGACTGTGGTAACAGTATTGAAAAGTAGAGGGGGTATTTTCAAGGTCATTTAATTTGGGTTTTAAAAAAAGGAAATAGTGGAGGGGGAATTCTCAAGGTCATCCAATTTAGGTTTTAAAAAAAAGGAATGAAGCTTACTCCTCTTCAGCCTCGTTGTCCCCTGCATCTTCATCAGCCTCATCTTCATCGACGTCAGACTCGCCGTAAGGATAGATCGGGGACATGGGCGAATATTGTGGAGATTGTTGACCGTTGTTGTCGTCCCCTTGCATTCTAACTTGGGACCAATCATAATTTAAATTCATTTGTATTATGATCCCAGGGTTGTCCCGCAGTATTTCCTTCATACGTTCGCAAATTGACTCCAAATAGTGTACACTATCGATCGACAGTGTCCAACCCGTACTTGTACCGACATCAGTAGTGGAGTCAGCTTGGCTGATGGTGTTGTTGTCTGCCATGGTTGCTTGTCGGACAAGGAATGACGGTTGATGTGATGCTCATGCAGGAACATGGTGAAGTGGTGGGGGAATTTTCAAGGTCATCCAAACGGAGTTTTAAAAAAAAGGAAAACTTACAAAGTAACATTGAAACTTTCCAATTGATGGTGGCGAGCGTTTTCTTCTGCAACCTTGCCGACACATGTGACTATGCCGTACAGTATGAAAAGTACAACCATAATAAGGCCGAACAATAAAAGATAGCCGTTGACTATCATGATATTTTCTGAGTGGATCTGTTTTCTTCTTATCGCCCTCTCCTGCATCCTCTTCTCCAACTCGTGGACGAAGTCACAACATGCGTGAGGACATCTTTCATCTGTTGGTAGGTTTGCCATTGTTGATGTTGTCGGTGTGGCTGTTGAAGATGGAATGAGGTTTCCAATTGCGATGTGCCATGTACACCAATAGTCAAGTGGTGGGGGTAACAAAGCAGTGGAGGGGGAAGTTTCAAGGTCATCCAAATTGTGTTTTAAAAAACCTATCTTGTTACTGAGCTTATATGTCAGTAACAAGATAGGTGTTTTTGCTCTTTTACTTCTTTAATATAATGAAAAAATATACATATTCTACAATGGTTAGGACAAGAAATACAACTGCTAGTCAGCTGAAGTAGTCCAAGTTGTCTGGCTCGGTCTTCATGGACGCTGGTGAGGAAGCCGTCGAGGAGTGTCCAGGCTCTTCCTTTGACTGCCGGGTGTTCCGTATATTGCAAGCGTAAACTTGCACATTTATACGGTAGCCTCGTGCCACCATCAGCTGCAACTCCTTGTATAAGTCGTTTAGCTCCTGCTGAGTCTTGATGCTCACCTCCTCGTAACTTGCGCAACTGACGTTGAGAGACATCCTGATGTTGCTAGGTTGGCTGCTGGAGTAGAAATGAAGCCGAGGCACAGCGTTTGGAGGTACATGGAAAAGTGGTGGGGGTGATGGTGGTGGGGGTATGGAAGATGCAATTAAACACTTCTAAACTTTTTCCATTGATACAAAGGGATGGAACAAATAGCACAGGTGTCCTTGTAGTTTTCAAATCTAAACATTGGTGCTAGAAATCCAAACTGTTTTCTACCACCTTCCTGTACGAACCGTCGAAGGTCTCTGACGGCAGCATTGCCACAAGGCCTACAAAACTTTTCCCCGTCTTGGAACCTATACCAGGAGTATCCCGAATACCCTCTATTATCTTTCTTGTACTCCTCGATATCCTGCTTTACTGTTATAGGGATATTATCTCGTAAAGCCGTCTGGAATAAAGATGCGTCAGTTATAACTCGTTGTAAGCAAAGCTCGTACAAGGTGCTCATCGTTTGCTAGTTGGCAACAGACTGACCGTTTTTCGCATCCAAGCAGGTTTGAATCCTAGTGCGGTAGTGGGGGTAATTACAGTAGTGGGGGTAATTGTGAAATGCAAAGGTCAAAGGTCAAGGTCACCCGCGAAGTTTAAAAAAAAAATGCAACATATCAATACGTGAAGTCTGTCACATATTGATATGTTGCATTTTTTGTTTTTTTTTATTTTTTTTTTGTCTTTTATGATTCGTTTATTTATAAAACATTACAACAACAACATATGTACAACATTAAAACTTAAATCTAACACTGCTGCTTGTCAGCGATGTGGATGGTCAACTCTGTAGAATTGCTACCCGTGCAGCCGTGGGACACCAGGTATAGACACCCGGGTTGAATAGAGCGAAGATCCTCGTTTTGTAGAAGATGGACGAATCTCTTGGGCAGGTACACCTGGAACTTTGGTTCATCCCCCGGAGTAAACGGTGCCTCGCTGAGACTGCAGCAGATGGCCTCCCCAACTGTAGTCTCCATCTTCTTCATAGCATGGATTATGTAGTGCTTCTCGTCTTTTAGTTCCGAGCACTTCTTTACAGGTAATATTGTTGACTTGGAGTGAGCATTGAACTGCTCGACCAAAGTCTGAAGGAACTGGTGAGATGCCATGGTCAGGTTACAGATCGTCTTCTTGCTCGGAGATGTTGTCGTCTCGGAATCTCGAGTAATACTCATGCCAGGTCCCTGTCTGCTCCCCACTTATATACTCTCCGTTACCCCCACCACTCCCCAATTCCCCACTTTGAATGTAAGAGGCGAGTTTATAGGCATTTTTCAAAGCGCAATGTCTATCTTTATCATGTTCTAGGCTTTTTGTACAAATACATATGGTTTCCAGCATGTATTGATAATTCTTATCCAATTCCACATCATTAACCGGAACATGAGTAAATCCTTCGATCCATCTTTTCTTTTCCAGCCCCTTTGTGTAAATATTGGTAAACTTGTCTGAAAAGTGATGCATAATGTGATACAAGTCCGTGTAACTTGTAAAACCATCATACCAATCGATATGATGGAAGTGTTTTGAAATCCATCTGTTGGTAGTAGCGGCTTTACTAGTTAAAGACGAATAAGAACATGGTGGTTTAAATAAAAACGAATAAGGAACACTTGTATTCATGTCCAAAAACACAAGTTCTTTTATAATGAATCTATCATCATTACCACGAAACGCTTGAAACTCAATAATACCAGGCTTGGACTTTACTTGTTGTTCTTCTCCCTTGTCCATTTTGAAGGTCACACGTCTGCTCATTACGAAGTCAGGAGGTCAACTGATTTCCACACCACGGTAGGTACTACTTTTATACCAGGCCGTACAGTTGTTGGCGCGTTGGTGTATATTTAACGTGGGCACCGTCCCCAATAGGCCTAACCCCACAAAATGTTGGTTATTGTTTTAAAAACTAACCATTGTCATTTAAGTTTCCATCTTTATATTTTCCTTATTTTCATTTTCATCACTAACACTTGATTCTTCTCCTCCATCTTCCTCTTCTTCCTGTTTTACTGATTTCTTATGTAGTTGAGCGTACTTTTCCAATTGTCTCCACATCTGTACTTCATGAGGAACTCTATTAAATATAGAAGTATCCACAGGTCCGTATAATATAGGTGCGTCCGGTTGTTTGTCCAAAGTGTCTTCCAGATAATCTTTAATAATCGAACTTGAAAACACCAGTTGTCTCAAGTATCTTGTTATAGGTTCAGTAGCACAAGTTAAAATGAAAAACTCCTCTCGATTAAGTTGAATTTTGTTATCATGTCTTGTTGTGTCTCTAAACCGTAGCTGATGATCACCACGTTGTTTAATGATATCAATTTCCACATTTGAATCCAAAAGTCCTACCCTTGTCTTTCTTCCAAACATGTTACTACTTAAATAGCATTCTAGCAGATGCAAATGTTTCATAAACGATTCCCAAGCACTGTCCGTAAACAAAATCATTTTGGGTCCATGAGTTAAAATTACAGTAGGGGAATAATCTGTAGATTTCATAACACCGATTAAAACACTTTTATCCAAACTGGAAGAGATTGGATAAAATATTCGCAAAAATACCTCACTCAATATGTTTGGAGAAATATTATCTTCAATATCCCTTTTTCTCTTTTGTATAGTCTTTCTTCTTTTACCTTTTTCTTCAACATTATTACTGGCGTGAAGTTGTCCGCAAACGTTTTGTTCACCTCCTTCCTGGTGACCTTGAGGATCTAAAAACTCAGATATCTCCTTCTCAATATCTACCACATTTTCAGGTGTACCACTAGGAGAAGCCATATTGAATACGATGCTACCCATACAACAGTAGGCAACAAACTGATGAGGAGCGGTCTGTACGCTCTGCTTTTATACTCGCGGAATGAAACAAAACCGGTTCTTACAATACATTTTTAACAATTCCAGTTAAAGGTGTGTATGTTACGATTTTATCATGTAGAATTAAACAGTATGCAGTTGTATTAGCCGGTATAGCATCGTTGAATTCCATTTCTATTTTTATATCCACACTTGAAGACTTTACTGATTCATTTTGTTTAGAACAATCGATTACAACTATTGGGTAGGCATCGAAATATTTGTCAGGTGGTAATAAAGGTGTATTTGTTTTACCGTAATATGAACTTTGGAATCTCGCGTACATATCGTACAATATACTGTATTTCTTCTTAGTGAATGACACATTTAAATTGTCGTATGGAAAGAATTGTGAATTTAAATAAACTTTAATATTTTTCAAGTCACAATGATCAAATTGTCCTGCATGTTTAGTAATGGCGTCTCTTCTACCTGTTTGTAAACCAAATATAATATACCTGGCTCGTTCTACATAATTCGATGTTTTAACAGTCCAAGTGTGTCGATCCGTAGTAGGTAAACTGGGATGCTCATGAAATTCCCAACTTCTAAATGGAATAACAATATCACGATCGGCTTTTAATTTTCTTAAAAGTAGCATTCTATGCTCGTCAGCCAATTTAACATGTGGAACTCTCCATACAATTTTGTCTAATTTTAATTTCCATTCTAAAGTCGCATCTGTAGTAGCATCTGCAGCTTTAATAATGTCTTTATCGTTAGAAGATCTCAACAAAACTAATTCTTGTTTAACGTTTAATATTATTTTCCTATAATCTTCAGCAAAACCAAGCAGCAAACGTAATGGAATATGAAAATCAAAATATCCATTTGGATTTGGAGTGATCGTGTCAATCGTAGGTAATACCCATCCGGCAGGTTTAAGTAAATTGGTTTCATTGGGTGTTATAGATGTTAATCCTTTTAAAGTTGTCGTAATACCTACTTTTTTAGTGGAATCAACTGTTACACCTGATATTTCATATCTAATTTCATCAAATAGGAAAGCCATAGGATTATTTATAAATGGAACTGTTGTACCAACAGTAGTACCGTCCTTTTTAGTAACTTGTCCTTCAATATACAAGTAACTTTCACATGGTAGTGTGTAAATGTCTTGATTTTGTATGGGAATACGAATTTCATCGTTATTGTTTAATTTCGATGAAGTGTAAGGGTTGTGGGTGTGATATTCTTTTTCCCATAGGGTTTCGTCGAATGTTGGACCCTGCGCTATATCCAGTATATCCATACTCGGTTAATTTTAATCCAATTCTCTCTAAGAAACGAATGTTCTCGCGTGTTAACTCCTCCACAGCTGAAGAGCTACTAATGCGGTTTCCCGTAGGTTGTTCGCTTTTAAATGTTAAACCCATGGTTTTGTATTAAAGTGTCGATTTTAAATGTAATCTAATCGTAATAGGCTCTTCTCTGAAGTCTACCAAGTTACCGTCTTGATCCAATACGCTCAACACGATGTCTGAAATGAAAGTGGTGTTCAACGGTAGATATACCAGGTTTTGTGGCTTTTCAACAATTTTAAATCCAGGTGGTACACTTGGGTAAAAAGTATGTATGATGTGGGTGTTAGCCCCATCCCTGTAAGCACCTTGTATAATGTTACAAGTTATGTCTATACTATTGACTTTTAATATTGTTACTGTTTTCTTACCGGAATGTGTTACATCTGGTTCTAAAACAGGCTCATCGTTGGAAAATCCTAATAAATCACCAATTGAGTTTGGTTGAGTGAAATCTATATAATATTTGGAAGTAATTTCAGCTTTCATCGTATTATTATTACCTTTTAATGTTATATTGTCTTTTCCCATTTTAGTTTGCAAAAATTCATTTATATGATCAATTTCATAAGAACCTGTGGGTAACCTGCACTCTTGTAAGTCTGTAAATTTTCCACTGGCATCCTTTCCCTTATAATAATGCAATACGTTATTTTTACCTTCCGTAACATTGGGGATAGAGTTGTAAGTTGTAAAATCCAATAGTGCCGCCTCCCAAAACCTTCCTTTTTGCAAGCGTAACGCTGGAAAAAGGATACTTCGTAAAGTGGACGATTTTCCTGTTAATGATACCGTATAGGAAGACATCTCAATAGTGACTGATACTTTTAGCTAGAAATTCCAAACATAAATGGCCGCATATTGAAGTATTATCAGGTTGTTCTCTTTTATAGTTATAATATATGTTTTTAGCAGATTTAAAGTAATTTTGAAGTTCTTTTGGTGGTGGCAAATTACCGAAACTATCAAAATAATATACATTGTTATTTAGTTTCTTATAACAAACCCAATGGGTGCCAGGCCCTTCAGTATTATCCAAATTTACAATTCCAGTCTCATTTTGCCACATTTTCTTTGGTAAACTGTCTTTCATAAACACACCGCGGAAAAATGGTATTTTTAAACAGGAAATATATTTAAATAATTCAATATTGGTTAATGCTTTATGTGGTATGACCAATTGATTTCTTTCATTTAATATGCACGATAAGGTCTTAGGTAAAGACCTGCCCCGTTTTTTACCATTGACCACACGGTGGGCTTCTTCCTGCCTTTTCTTGTAGATCGTCGTCTTCTTTTTATATTTCCTCCATGTTTTCTTGTGGTTGACCTCCTTTTTACTCTCCTTCTCCTCCTTCTTCCACCTCCTACTGCTGTTTTAGCCTTCATACCTGCTGTTACTGCTAAAGCTGCTGCTTTTTCTGCTATGCTAGCGTCACTTGATTTTACTCGTTGCCAAGCTATGTCCGCAAGCTTTTTGTCAGCTATTGATCTATTTTTTGAATCGGCAAACGTGGAATATGCGATATCGTGTTCTTTACAAGCCTGATCTAACTTATTTATGCCAGGATCGCCTCTTTCCAGTCGTTTTTTCAATTTAGTTCCTGGTCCGCAATACTGATAACCTCCCGGTATATGAAATTCGTATGGTAATGCGTCTATTGCTCTATTTACTATGGATCCTACTGGAATTCGTTTTAAAGCTTTACTTAACAGAGAAACCGCTGTGGACGTGATCCCACCTCCTCTCCTTACAGTGTCTCTATATGGACTGATGTACTGGAACGTCATTATTGTCCTTTTATAATCGCAATGTACAACTTATGTGTTACCTCTATGACAAGTTGGACATAAATGAAGTCGTTTATTGTGTTCTTTTATTAAATATCAAAATCACCCCAATCCGATGATCTAAACTTTTTTGTACGAGGGTTGATAAAATAGTTTTGAACAATTTCCCGTTTAATCCAAGTACCTCTCTCAGATTCCAACAAAGGAGTACGACCTGAATGAATACCAATAAGATTGTATACATCAAATAATGCATTTCCTAAAACTTTTACAAGAAAATTAACAGTGACAGCATTATCCACATGTTCAGGGTCTTTAAGGTCTGTTATACGTTTATTATTACAAGTATACACTTTGCTATCCATTTGTGATAATGTGATAGCCTGTCCTACAGTTGCAGCATCATTTGCTTCTCTTCCTTGCGCCATGTTTGTTAATTTTTTATTACTACATATAAAAAACGCATGGTAATTATTTGGATCTAGATGTACTGTTTGTCCTAAGGCAGCCGCGTCTCTATCTGCATGACCCCATGACACATTTGATAACCTTCCATGCCTGCAATCCCAATAAGTGTTTTTGTATGTCAATAAATGAAATTTTTCATTACCTTGAATAAAGTCATCCCCTTGCTTTGATAATACTTCATCTCGTTTTGCAAATCCAGTTGTTTCTTGTTTTAAAGTCTCTTTCATTTGACCCACTGTTGCACCATCAGATGGTGCTGAACCATCTTTTACATTCGCCAAACAATTGCCAAGACAATCGATAACTCCCACATCACGTATGACACAATGATCTTTTATATATTTGAGATTTACAGCATCATTTTCATTTTTTGGATAACCTATATCGTTAATAACAAATTTATAAAAAGAAAATCCATCTTTTGTCTTTTCAGGTATCAAAGAATGTAAATAGCGTCTATTTACGCTGTCTTTTGCATCTTTAGGGTCATCTACGTTGGATATACGTTTATTGTTGGCACTATACGTTTTCCCATTGAATTTTAACGTATTTTTTAATTCAGATGACAAATAACCTTTGTTTATCGCATCACCGTTTTGATTTGGTTTACCAACGTTGATAATTCTATGATCTTCTGCGTCATATGTGTTATTTTGTAGTTTTAATGTTGGCGATATCTTTTCCTTTAATATTTTTAGATTTATTGCATCGTTTTCATCCGTAGGATCTTTTATGTTTTTTAACCTTTTATTACTCATATCATAATCTCCATCAGGTGTTTGTGGTAAACCAGCACTTCTTTTTAAACTATTGGCATAATATAACCCATCCGAGGAGTAACGTCCGAACTTGTCGACACTCATGGTGCAACTGAATAGTATTCTAGGGAGTAACGCATTTTTATGAGATTACCCCACGGTTTCGGAGTTCATCCACTAAAGCCACCCATTCGTTTTCCAATCCAGTATGACCCGCTTCTTTAGCTTCATGTATTAGTTTCATTCTATCCACCAATTTATTGATATTATTGTAATAAATCACATTTGTGTTATATAGTTTCTTCATTAAACCTGTACCCGTAACGGACTTACTTCTTTGTCTTCGTTCCTGAGCACTTACATCCAAAGTGGATGCCATAAATCTTCGTTTTACAGGTTTTCTTTGTGTTAACGGCATTGTTTGTCTTCTAGTTGGTATTAACTTGGATACAAATTGTTTATATTTTAAAGACTTAGATCTAAAAGGATGGTCAGGTAAATACTTTCTCCTATATGCATTTGTCTGTTCCAAAATATTTTTATATGCTTCCATGTCTTTTTCTTTCACTACCGATACTGAAGGCTTATTTTCAAATAATAATTCAAATAATCCTTTTGTGCCCTTATACCTTTGATCACCAATGACAATATTATCATGTTCGTCAACGTTTAACGGGCTATTACCTATCATTAAACCGTCTTCTGTTAATCTCGCTCCATAACTATGGTAATTCTTATTAGGAATTGTTCCGAGTAACATTTTTACCATGTATTTCCTTCCTAAAGGTCCTTTGTTATGAATGTTTTCACCCAATAAGCTTATGTTTGACGGACCTTCCCTTGTCTCTTCTTCTTTTTCCTCTTCACTAGCAGTTGATACAACTTCATGTCCTCTTTTGGCTTTTACTTCATATAATTCTTTTATTCCACTATAGTCCGGTGATTCTAGCTCTCTTTCGGGTTCTCCACCGGTAAAACCACTATACGTAGAGGATTCCAGGTCTTCATCACTAAAATCTTCTGATTTTACATTTTCTCTTTCAAACTTCGTAATAGGTGCAATCGCATCTCCTTCCAATACAGGTTTAGCAAATTTTTTGTTTAATTGTTTCAAGGGTTCAGTAATAGGTTTAAAAGTAGATTCAAGGAATTTCTCCCTCTCGCTAATACCTAGTTTCAATGCTCTGTTTTTAGCCCGAATAGAATCACTAAGTGATTTTATTTCTTTTACTAATTTTTCTTGGTTAACCATGTTTGTAGCAAGACGTGTTGTACAACAATGAATGTGTTATACCACGTTTAATGTATTAATATAAATTTATCAAATCCTATCCTGTATCGACCATTGTTTAGCGGTTGTTCCTTCATAATTGTTAGGAACCCATACTTTTCAGCCCAAGCCTTTCCACACAACTCTTTAAATCGTTCAAATGTCATATCCGCATTTACATGATCAAAATATATATGTTTTAGGTTGGTTTCGTCCTGTTTAAATACAATTAACATGTTTGCATTGTCTCTAATGAGTTGTTTAGGTATTTTGCTGTAAGTTTGGCCAATATAAATGCTATCTATGTTGTTATGTCGACCCATAGCGAAGTAATTCCTTATTGTGTTTTGGTTTTCACAAGATACATCGTCGAATATAAACACGGAGAATGGTTTAGCTTCTTGTGGCTGCATGACACTCTCGCTTGCATTAAACTTTAAATATTTAACTTCAGGCACATTAGTCAGTATTTTTTCCAATAATTGATACTTTGGTTGTTGTAGTGATTTTGAAAATACATATAGATTGTTAAATCGTAATCCTTTAGGGTTTGTAATCAAATTGAATACTACATTAGTTTTTCCACAGTTGGAAGGTCCGGTAACCAGACAACGAACGGTGTTTGGTAACAAATTGCCATGCTTCCCACTATTGAATTCTGAATTATCCACTGTGAGTTCATCTATATTATTAATAGTAAAACTCTCTTTTTGTGGTACTATCTCCATCCTTTGTAATGGTTCAACCTAAAATGATTCTCTATCGTTATATCAAATCCTTTTTAGGTATCCAAGAATCTTCCGTCTTATTAAATCCTAACCATCGTACTTTGACCTTATCTTTTTTCCGTTGCAACACCTTTTCAACTAAATATACATCGCCTACTGTTGATTTTAACATTTCATGTCCATAAAACCCTCCTTCAAGCAATTGTCCTTTATTATCTTTTAGAATATATGTCTCAGGTACTGTAGGTTGTACTTTGAATACAGTAAAAACCTCATTGGTCCAATTTGGCAGGTATCTTTTACTGAATACACCTTTATATTTACTTATTCGCACTTTATCACCCACATTAAATTTTTTAGGCTTTAGTTTTTCAACTTTTGGTTTAGTATTCGTTTTTATACGTTTTAATACAAGGTTTTCATTTTTACTAGTTACTTGATTTGGTTTCATCCCGATAGTCCTATGAAATTTGTTATTGTAATCGTTTATAAGTTTTGGTAACATATCAATCCATATGTGCGATCCTCTGTTGGAAAACATTTTATACATTGCACTTTTTAAAGTTCTGTTGAATCTTTCGATTATTGAGGCTTTTACTTCTGAATTGGTTGAATAATGGTTTATATTGTGTTTTTTCATTAAATTTGCAAATTCCTTATTAAAATATTCTTTTCCATCATCTGTTTGTAAATGTTTAATAGTATGTTTGTCTCTTTGTATAGCTGTTTCCATTGCTTTTGTAACACTTTTGCCACTTTTATCTTTTAGTGGTAAAGCATCTGCCATTTTTGAAAAACAGTTAATAACAGTCAATATGTATTTATATCCTTTATTTTGTTTGCTATAAGGAATCATTTCGATTAAATCCGCTTGATATAAATCATTAATTCCTTTTATCACCGTATTTCTTCGTGGAAACTTTCTTCTTGCAGGTTTATGAAGTTCGTTGACAATTTGTTGCTTTAAGTCCTTCATATTGCAGGTTTCAATGTTTGTTGTATCACATGTATAATCACAATGAATGTTGTTTTAAATATTCACATCATTTATATGGGTCAAGGTCATCCAAACTTGTGTAAAAAAATGGGGAACACGGCGTTGGACTTGCCGTGTTCCCCATTTTTTTACGGAAGGAGAAAGGAATAAGGTCGTAGTTGTAGAAGGACGAAGAATAGGTTACTAGTTGATAGGGTTTAGAAAGTAGTGGCCAAAAGGAAGAGTGTGGATTTTGTCGGGCATAATGTATCTTTTATCATCCCGAGCTGACAACGCTTTTTTAATTTCGGTGACACTGTAGACTTGATGCTTGAAGCTTCGGATATTGTTGAATGTTGCTGATATCGTAGTATCTTCAAACAAACAAGTCTTGTAGTGGTCAAATGTCACGTGTTTTTTCAAATAAGATGTCTTCACTCCTTTTGCTTTCTTCACTGTCGGTGTGTTGTTCTCGTGGTACATCTTAAATGAATACAATTTCGCCATCAGCGCCACTATTTCTTCTAAAGGCATTCCATTTGCTTCATCTTTGAATTTTCCAATTACTTTTTTATATTTTTCATTAAAATTTGGATGGTTTTTCGGATAGTCAGAAAAATCGAAATCTTCTTTGTATGGAAAAGTCCTTAGGTCTTCATACATGTCCAAAGTCTTTATCCAGTAGATAAACGCGTCCGTATCCATGTATGCGACTCCAATGTTTTCCCTTCCGTAATGTTTAACCATTTTGTTATAATGGAAATCATACATCAGGGTTTTACTTATATCCAAAATCGACATACCTATGTATAACGGACGGTCCATGACTATTGTTGTTTTCTTCATACTGACAGCGACTAGATTTTCGTTTATAATCATGGATGTTCCGAAATTTGGTTTTTGCACTAATTTTTCCAATTTCCTAGGATCACTCACTAATTTTACATTTTTGTGTTTTCTTTTGTTCTCCAAGGTCTTCCCAAAGATGGCATTGTTCATTAATTTATAGAAGTCCTTTTCAAATGCTGTTGTCGCTGCAGCTCTTCTTGCAGTGTTGGAATCAATATATGGTTTCAACCAACAAGACTGGGTGAATTCAATTGCTCTATGAATTCTCACTATACGTAGACCCAATTCAAGAGCCTGTTGAACTACCCAGTAGTGAGCCACATAGCGATCCTTATTCTCCAAGGTCATCATCAATTTTGGCCATCTTCCTGTCGGTGAAACTTCAGTCTTGGCTAGGAGAGGCAAGTCGTAGTGATGGTCATGAAGGTGCTCTGGATATTCGAAATCACAGTCCAAAATATAGCCTTTTGGACCATTCTTTGGAATCTGCGAGATGTCTTCAATGGTGGCCGGGTCGATCCATTTGAAGTCAGCGTAGGGAAGCGGATTTGACATTGCCCAACCATAAAGGTTGTTTGCGTCAAAGTAGCCAAGGTAGACCGATGGTTGTTGCTCGTCGAAGCCGGGGATGTACTTGTTGTTGGCTTTGACATGACGTGTTACAGCTTGTGTCAAACCGCCCCGTACACCAGATTCCATCATGAGCACCATATCGATATCCGTTAGAAGTTCCAGTCGACAGTTGGTTGACTTTAGCATAGCTTGCCATGCTAATCCTGGAGATGTGTACGAGTGTAGAGGGTCCAGTCCATAGGCGGAGAAGCAGGTGTTTCGGAATTCTTCCATCACATCGCACAGCAGAGTTACATCCAATTTTATATAAAAGTCAGAATATTCCCCTAAGGTTTGAATGTTTAGTTGGTTCCAAACATTACAAGCATGATTGTAGTCTTCAACGGAGATTTCACTTTCGTTTAATTTGCTGTTGAAGGCTTCGATCGGTGGTAGACTGGTTTCTTCAAATTTTTCTGTAGATGTTATGTAGTCGTAGGGGAATACTCCTTTACGTAATACTAAGTCCAATTTATCTTCAGGTACAATCTTGCTGGTTTCTTTTAGGTCTTCTCTTCGTAGATTCTCAGACAATCTGCTCAAACTAGATGGCATAAATCTATAAGAGTCTACAAAGCGAAGTTTAATCTTACCTACGGTTTTTGAGAAACTGATGTACTTTTCCAATGTTGTAGCAAGAACATCAATTTTACCATCATCTCTTCCTAACTCTGGAATAATGAAGTGGGAGTCGTAGCCGCTAAGATTATGTAACACGACAGGGATAAAGTGGGGCAGTTTGTAATTTATATTGCATGAATTACAAGCAGCTCCTCTGTATAAACCTGTCAGGTGATCGTGATCTCTTACTTTTGGATTTTCTTCACTGAAGCTCTTCTCGCATAGATAACATCTTGATGCCATATTGTATTCTTCTTGTTGATTCTCATTCAAAGGTTCCATAGGTACGACATTACCATACAAGCGTTGTACCTTTTCAGCAATGTCATACAACTGGTCTACGAAATACTTAGCGGCTTCTTCACCACGGTAAAGTATTGGAGTGGATGTTAAACCATAGTTTTGCAATTGGTTTTCAGACAAGGTTGATTTCACTATTAGACAAAAACTGTTGGGTTGATGCAACTGATATTTTGTTCTTCTAGTCACTTCACCGTCCGGCAGCTCCTGTGGTACTAACGTAGATTCAAAATCTGCGTAGATGACTACTGGAATCCGATATTGGTGAACTGTTTTGTTAAATTGGATACACGCTCGAGATGGTGGTGGCAGACTAATCTTCACTTCATAATTTTCATTACAAAGTCTTTTGTGTTCTATCAACCACTCTAATCCTCCTTGTCTTATTTCTTTATATGTGAAACAAAAACATCTTTTACACACTGTTAACCTACGCCTCTGTTTTGATAATTGATTTCGAATCAAGGATGCAAAGTCCTTTATCCACACATAATGTGAAATTTCACCCTTAGTGATCAGTAACAAATCAGTGTGGTTTCTTTGCTCAACTTTTACTACCCGCAAAGGATAAACGTTGTTCGAATCATCCAGACCGAAAACATTCACTGAAACGCCAGGATTTTTCTTTTCAAATTTGTCTATGTCTTTCAATGTAACTGGGTAGGTGAGGCCTTGAAAGTTGTAGCGGTGTTCATTTTCGTAATACTCTCTACCAACTCTTTCAGGATGATCTTTAACATACTTGGTTAACATTGCATACTTAAAACATTCATTACCTTCATTTTGCACATTCCTACACGATTTAGTGTTTTGGATTTTCTTTGGTAAAGGGATAAAACTACTACCCCTTAAACCATATCCATGCTTGTGAACCCTTACATCCATACCTTCAATTGATGACAAAGTCCATCCAGATCCTCTTCCTTCATGTTCTTGAAGTTTTGTTATAAGTTCTTCCAAGCATTCTTCAATAATATCATCGATGTTGGAGGTGAAGGTAAGGGTTCGGTTTTTGGTAATGAACGCTCTCAATGCTGTTTCACCATCAGTATTGTTAAACATAGCCTCTAACACCATTCCAAATTTAATAAAATTTAATCTTTGTAGTTCTTCCCTCAAGGTTCCACCAACAAGTTCCTTAGCCTGGGTTATAAATGTTTCCAGTTCCAATTGAACATTATTAATTTTAAAATGTGTTACAACTCGTCCTGGCAAGGCCGTGGTGCGCAGTTGTTTCACATCTTCTAGTTCTTCTTCAGTGTCCTCTTCTTCAGTGTCTTCTTCTTCAAAAGGTCTTCTAGCAGTAGATGGTCCAGCACCAGCAAATTGGATCACACTAGGTCTTCTTCTTTGCATTTGCTGTAGATAGCTGTCCCAGTAGTCCGTCTGCTTCTGGTGCTCTTCCAAAAACCGGTCAATTGAGTCTAAGTCTATTTCATCCATGGTAATATCTTCTTTTCTATCTTCGTCTTCATGTAATTCTCTGTGTATGGTGAAAAGATCTTCGTCTTGAAAGATTTCCCCACAAATGTCGCAAAGAGCCATTTCAAACAGTTTGGCTTTGAATGCACACTCTGTGAATGTCCACGCAATAATGAGCAGCGCACTCCACCGGGACCCTTTATATCCGAGGCAGATAGGTGGGGAAAGTGACGTCATATGGAAACAGGTTATCACTCATGTGCTAAATTTAGCCTTTACACAACCGTTTGTAATACATTTATCAGTAGGCTTGATAAATTGATGATATTTGGTCTAGATTCAATAATTTGTACAAGTTTTTTCAAAGACGTCTGTTTGAGCAAGTTTATGTAGGTCAAGGTCATTTGGAATTATTATTTTGAGCGGGGGATAGAGCACTAAGCAGCATCATTTACTACAAAGTGCTCTATCCCCCGCTCACATTCTTTTTTAACTTTTGTTTAAACTTTTTTACAAGGGTGAAACATCACCATCAGAGTCGGAATCATCCTCATCACGGAATAGGCAGCGATGACAATACATAATTCTTCTGGCAACTAACATCCTATCCATTGGACGATGGGGAGTGTCTTGTTCTTGTTCTTCTTCTTCGATTTCCAATTGGAATTCCATTTCCGACTCAGATGACGACTCTAATGTTTCGTAGGCGTGCAAGTCCACCTCATTGTCCGTTGAACCAGCTTCGTCAGAGTCCGTTTCAATATCCATTATCTCTTCCTCCTCCTCTTCTTGATCAACCGCAGGTAGTTGGTCCTCTACTTCTATAATTTCTAGAGGTATTACCTCCAGAATAGAGACAATTCTGTTGCGATGGAACACGGTGTTGTCAAGTGGAGCCATGGTATGGAAGTGTTGTATCCATCCAATTTGCTTACCCTTTTTATACCCCCACCAACTATACAATTTATGTGGGTCAAGGTCACGTAAAGATACCCTTTGAGCGGGGGATAGACCACTAAGCAGCATGCTAGTCCATTGCCGCAAAGTGATCTATCCCCCGCTCTGTTCTACAAAAACCTCAATCAAGTCCAAATCCAAGTCCTGTTTAACACATTTTATTCTAATTCCATATCCAATTTAAAAATTTCAATTTCACATGGTTTACATTCCTGATGTATCAAACACTCCAGCTCCCTAAACATATCGTCCAGTTCGTCCAAATTATGATGTCCTACTTTTAACACATGAAGGTGGTTCATGCTTTGCATTGTAGCATGACCATCAACAAACAAGTTTCTTTTCCACGCTAACATAAATTGGCAGTTTTCTTGAAAGATTTTTCTCACCAAACAATCATACACAGCCGTCAACATGTCTCTACAATCTTCATAGTGTACCATCACAGAATACCTGTCCAAGTTAGCACCAAGCAGCGATCCACTCATTGTTTCTAGCGTTCCACTGGAAGGTCCAAAGCAGAATGAAGTCGAGATGTATAGACCCCCTCTTTTATACCAGTTAACCGGTTGTCCTTGCTGTAAAGTGGGTCAAGGTCATCCAATGCTACCCTTTGAGCGGGGGATAGACCACTAAGCAGCATGCTAGTCCATTGCCGCAAAGTAGTCTATCCCCCGCTCTGTATTCTACACACACACACACACACACACATGTCCATGTCCAAGTCTTTCATTACATACCCAATATATATTCAGTTCCTTCATCATCACTATCACTCATCACTGCTTCCACAAACTCCACAGGATTAAAGTTAAATTGTTTCAATTGTTCTTTTAAGTTTTCAATTTGTTGGTCCTTTACTTCTAAAACACTGTGAAGGTGTGATATGTAGTCCGCTGCCTCGTTGATGCTTGCTACTCTCGGATCGCCTAACTTCAAGCTGGGAACTACACCCTGCAGCCTGAAGTACGCCATACGCCTTTCTTGCTCCTGCCGTTGACCAGGACTGAGCAAGCCTTGTCCGTCTTGGCTTACCTCCAGCAAGGTCCGTAGCATCGGAGCTTTGCAGGCGTTTGCCCGAGCAACAGTTATGCTGTGGAATGGTCGAGCAGGTCCACGAGTAGCAGGCAGAACGTTGGCAGCACGCCTTCTTGAAGAAGAGGAAGCCTGAGAAGTTTTGGAGTTGAAAGCCATGTTACAGTGCTGTATTCAGCTAAGCGGTACAAAGCAGAATAACCAAACTGCACGTTAATACCCGTATATATACACTTATCAGTGGTGGGGGTACTAGCTAGCCTTGGTAAAGTGGGTCAAGGCCATCCAAAAACATTACCAGAACGGGGGATAGATCACTAAGTGGCATGTTAGTCCATTGCCACAGAGTGATCTATCCCCCGCTCTGTATTCCGCATTCACACACACATTCATACAAACACGCAAGTCCCAGTCCGAGTCTTTACCCACACCTATCCACTCTCATCCTCACTATCATCACTATCATCTAACAATCTGTCACACTTCATAATTAGTTTTTCCCATTCTTTCCGGATCAAAAGTATTTCACTGTGTGCACTCTCCAACAACCTCTTCTTTTCCTCTAACAACCTGTCCTTTTCCTCTATCAATACGTTACAACCTTTAATATATCTTATAGCAGCTCTAACAGTGTCTTCCTGTGAAGATGCACCAACCACTACACCTGGCACTACCTGCTGGAGTTCTTCATACAAGCTAGACTCTCTTCTGGAGGCTCCACTGCTGCACAACTCCGTCTTGCTCGGAGTGAATCCGAAGAACCGAACGCGACTCTTTGACAGGCGGCCCCGCCGGATCGGTCCAGAGCTTGAGCCAGAGTTGGATGCGGTCGGGCCAGAGGTAGAGGCTGGAATGTTCATGGCTGACATGGTAGTATTCAGCTAAACAGTGTAAAGCAGAATGAGAAGACGGTTGATCACCACTCCTATATATACCCATTTTTAGTGGTGGGGATAACACGGGGAGGGGGGGGGGGTTGAAAGAAATTTTGCTTAGTCTTCCCGGTCATCAGTTTTACATACCTTTAGCACACCCATTATTTTGGTTTCTTCTATAACTTTACACACCTCAAACACCCAAGCAAACAGCTCATCTATGTTGTTATAATTAATTTTTGTCCAGTGTTGATACTTGTGGGTTTGTTTGTTTATAATACATAGATAAAATGTGGACCCATCTCGTCTTATACAACACTCAACTTCCATTCTATGCCGGTTTAGCACTTCCCAAGCATTGTGTTCATTTATCAAGAAGTCACCACCTTTGTAATTGTACTGTGACATGTTTACCACAGAGCATAGGAACGGACTGAAGCAAATGAACGGCTCATACAAGCTTATTAAAAGCGTTAGAGTGGGGGGTATCACGTGATACACGACATAAGTTGTAAGGTTAGCAGTTTACTTTAAACAGTAATTTATGTGGGTCAAGGTCATTCAAACTTTAAAAATTTTTTACCTCCAAACACTTGTAGCAAGCTACAAGCGTTTGGAGGTAAGTTTTTTATTTGTTAAAGATTTTTGTAACTTAGTCTTTACCCTCAAGGACACGGTTTGAGATTGTCCCAGTGATTTTACATCACCGCCAGGTTAAAGTATTATACAAGTCAAGTATTTTTTTTTTTATTAGTTGACTTGTATAATACCCCTCTCCCTTACTTTAAGAGGGTTAAGACTAAATTTAGAAAAATTAATTTGGAAGAGGAAATTTAATTAATGTCCAACACTTTTAAACACAATTTTGATTTTTTGGTGAGCCCATGTCCTAGTCCATTTCCCAAACAGATAGGCATCCTTTTCTTCGAATTAAATAAGCCCCGGGGACAAAAAATTCTCTTTGTACCATCGCAGGTGGTACTTTCATTCTATGAAGGCGGCCATCACCTTTTAGAATGATTTGCACATTTATGTTAAATGCTCCATAAGCTTGAACAATGAAATAATATTTTTTGTCCCTCTTGAGCCTATTAATTTTCAGCTTCTGCGGACTGTTGGGGTGTTTGAACTTGGACTTTTCAGGCATAATATTAAGGCTATAGGGCTTTGGTGTCGGAATTTTGATTTTCTTATTCAAGTGTCGTTGGCAACGATCTTTTTCTGGAAGAGCAAAACTCGGACAACAAAGAACCACAGCCTCTCTGCTAAACCAAACATAATCGCATTTATCACGCTTGCCAGCAGGGCATTTAACACGATTACGTTTCTTTTGTGTTGGACTCTTAGTGTTTTGGAGCGGCGCTTGATCTAACTTAGGCTGGCTGGAAAGGATGGAGGGTGATGGTTTAGCACGGTCAAGGGGTAATTTGCAAAGAATTTTGGGTCGGGTAGGAGAATGGGTTAGATCAATAGTGGTTTTAGGTGAGGTAGAATTGTCTGGGGAGAAGATCGATTTACGGGATGGTTTGACTGTAGATGGAATGTTGGCTTTGGGTGAGGTTGACTTGTCTGGGGAAAAGATCGATTTGCAGGATGGTTTGACCGGTGTGGATGGCATGGGGGATACGGGTAGTGGACATTGGGTCTTTGTATAGGAAAGGATTTTCTGTGTACGGGAGTAGGGAATGATTTTGGACCTCGACTTCTTCTCCTCAAAGACCGCTGACTCCGAATCAGAATCTGACAACAATGAGATCGGCGGTGATGCTATGAGCACTCGGCTGCTTGCAGGGTGAGCGCCAGCCCCTCTTGAAGTCGACGGAGCGTCACCAGCACCACTGACACTTGGACTTGTTGGTTCCGTTGGTGGCAGCGGAGATAGGCTGGGCATCGAAGGAGCCGACGGCATCTCCAAACAGCTGAGGATTGTGCTCATCAAACACGTTTGGAGAATCGGAGCAGCGGAGGTTGAAGTTTTTAGTAGATGTGTTGGTCGGAGTAGACGTGTTGGTTGAATTCGATTTGATGTATGGGAGAACTGGTGGATAGTTCTTGAAGCGCATGTTGAGGTAGAAAGAGCGTTAAATGCAAATAACGGAGAAGTACTTCCAACGAAGGCTGGAGCAGGAATGAGAAGTGCGTGCAACCGGGCCCCCTTATATCCCCACCGGGGCTGCCACGCCCAGGATATCAGGGGTGGGGGAGGGGGTGGGGGTGGGGGTGGGGGTGGGGTGGGGTGGGGGGGGGCTCGCATTTTTTGTCGGGGGGGGGGGGGCTCGCACTTTTTGCCGGGGGGGGGGGGGGCTCGCACTTTTTCAAAAAAGAAGCCCCACTTGGGGCATTTATGTTGCCATCGCTGAAGCCTCCCAAGAGACCCAACTATAAACAATTCCAAACTTGTGCGTTACTAATACCTAACTGTTAACTTTTAAAAGACCTCTATATATAAACTGTGTTAGTAAGATCTGACTGTTAAAGATTTTGAAAACTTTTATATTTAGGTCAAGGTCACGAAAAAACTTTAAAAAAATTAAGCCCCACACCCCCCTATGGGGGTGTGGGGCACTTGGGTTGTCATCGCTGTAGCCTCCGAAGAGACCCAACTATGACAACAAGGCAACATCCAATGTCGTGTACCCTTCGCCACGCGAGACTTGTAAACATTTACTGCATTTCCAACTAATAACTTTTCCAATAGCTAACGAAATGTCATTTACATAATTTTGAAAGAAACTGAGGACGCCCTAGTGGCTTACGTCCTCGGTCCGAGTGCAGAGGCCATCGGCTCATTACCCCCGTATAAGCGTACAAACGGACCACCTCCTATTTCTCAGCCGCATTGAAGCATGCATGAGAGGAGCCTAACAATTATAAAAAAAAGTGGCTTTACACGGGGGCCTACTCCCGTAACCCTATCTTTAATATTTTTAATTTAGCAATGCAGTAACTTTTTACAAGTCCTATGTGGGTCAAGGCCACACGGACATTAAAAAATTTCGGCCCCCGTACATCCATGGCGAACCACGAATGTTCGGGGGCCTTGGGGACAAAAAAACACAAATAGCTAATAAAGTTTCATTTACATAATTTTGAGTTTCCAGAAGGGAAACTAACTGAGGACACCCTAGTGGCTTACGTCCTCGGTCCGAGTGCAGAGGCCATCGGCTTATTACCCCCATATAGGCGTACAAACGGACGCTCCTATTTCTCAGCCGCATTAAAGCATGCATGAGAGGAGCCTAACAATTATACAAAAGTAACTTTACACGGGGGCCTACTCCCGTTCCCTGTCTTTACAATTTACTTTGAGCATTGCAAAAGCTCAAGGGGGGATTGCTAAAACAAGCGTATACACTTTAGAAAAATATAACACACTTACAACACACAATTGAGCTCAACGTAGTCAATGCTGGAACAAGCACATACATGTTAAACACATATAACAAACAAGACACAAAGGATAAAAGACACACAGTAGACATAAGGTACAAGTAAAACACTCTCATATAAAACAATTCGCAATACCCAATACCCAAACGCAAGCGCAATATCTTACAACTAATACAAGTCTTAAAGTTAGAGTAGACTTCGCTAAACACTGAAGGCGCCATTCAATGTTTAGTGATGCCTATGGCGGTCCGTCCCGATCGTTCACGTTCAACGCGCGGGAGCGGACTGCGAGCCGGCTCTGGCTGGGCCCCCTTATATCCCCACCGGGGCTGCCACGCCCAGGATATCAGGGGTGGGGGAGGGGGTGGGGGTGGGGGTGGGGGTGGGGGGGGGCGCACTTTTTGTCGGGGGGGGGGGCTCGCACTTTTTGTCGGGGGGGGGGGGGGCTCGCACTTTTTGTCGGGGGGGGGGGGCTCGCACTTTTTGTCGGGGGGGGGGGGGGCTCGCACTTTTTGTCGGGGGGGGGGGGGGGCTCGCACTTTTTGTCGGGGGGGGGGGGCTCGCACTTTTTGTCGGGGGGGGGGGGCTCGCACTTTTTGTCGGGGGGGGGGGGGCTCGCACTTTTTGTCGGGGGGGGGGGGGTCAGGTAAGTTATGTGGGTCAAGGTCACCCACAACACTTGTACTCTAAGTGTTGGCTATACCCCCACCACAACTGGGTCCCTAGGCTGCACAACACCGCTTCGCCAGTATGTCTCCGGCTTCCATGCGGTGCGTCTCGCTGTTCTCTAGCTCTCTATATGTAAGTAATTTTACAAGTTCTGAATGTAGGTCACTACACTTTAACTCTGGGACGATATCGACTTGTAGTATTTCAGTGTTTTGACTCAAGGTCATCACACTTTAACTCTAGCACATCGGTTATCGTACCAGAGGTGCTCAATAACCTAACTTGTAATGTTTAGGGTGGCGTTTTCACGCCACGTGGTATCGCCATGAGTGTCCAGTCCAAGTTTTAAGTTAAATTAATTTTACTGTAATCTTTTCCATTTCCGCTTCGTTTTGCCAAAGTATAAGGTGTCGCTTAATAAAGTGGTATTTCTCTAAAGTTATAGGAGATTGCAAGGATACAATTAGTTTATTTAGGAGACTCTTCATCTTGGAGTTTAACACAATTTCCACTTTGACTTTGCTTCCTCGGCTCTCACAGCCTAAGCTGTACAGAAATGTTTCTTCTAGTGCCAACTCGGGCCAAGAGAACAGTGTGTTGACTGTAGGACAGCTCATGGTGAAGTGATGCGATACTCCAGCGTACTACCTCACCTTCCCCCACCACTGTGACCTTCCCCCACTCCTGTTGTTTCCCCACCTCTTTTCCCTTGACTCATGCGCTACGAGCAGTCTCTCAGTATTGTGCGGACTTTTGTGAGGGGAAGCCATGTCGCGGGACACTTTAGGTAAGAAACTTAGCCGTGTTAAGGCTTTATTAGTTGCTCACTGTCCACCACCCAAAGTTAAGAGAGTTTCAACTTTAGCTAAGTGGCGCAAACTGTTGCGCGGACACCCTAAGTTTTATACAAAACAGACTAATGTCAGTTTTACTGATGAGGATTTGTTTAAATTATTGGATGAAATGACTTTTCCTTGCAAAATTCAGTTAGTTACTCCCATTCCTGACAGTTTAGAGTCTTAGTCTCTCAAGCCGATATACCTAGCATACACAGAGCCTGACAGTCAGTCACTCGATGGCTGTCGTGGGGTGCGCATCGGTGTCGGCGCTCCGTTGTTAAGTGTTCAAGGTCACAGTAACATGAAATTGCGGGCGTTGTACTGGTTCAAGGTCACCTGAGGGATAACCGATTGCCCATTTAGGCAGAGTCATGTCAGAAACTCGAGTTTAACTTGGCACTTTTGCCGTTTCTTGTCGAAAATTCGCTCCAAGTGGTCAAGGTCACGGGGACTCTGACTGAAACTCGGAGCGTAGTGCGAGAAACGGCAAAAGTGCTAAAAAATTTTAAGTTTCTGCGTGACCTTGACCTTAGTGGCGTCGGTGACGTCGTTTTGATGACGTAAGGGGTGATGACGTCATCAGCACGTCATTTCTGTGACGTCATGGGTGTGACGTCATCGAAATGACGTCATTAGTGATGACGTCATCGATTGCGTCATCGATGACGTCATCGATGACGTCATCGGTGAGGTCATTGACCTCGATGACGTCATCCCTCAGGTGACCTTGAACTGGGCCAGCGGCCGCAATTTTACACTACTATAGTTGAAAAGTCCCAGAAGGGTGAAATATATTGTTTACCATTATAGATAAAGTTACAAGACATGGTATATCAATAATGGCCATTAATGTCTACTCTTTTAAGCTATTCCGGTTATCACTTTTTTACCCCTTAAGGGGTACGGCCCACGAGGAGTCAGACAAAATTCTTAAATAGCAGCATAGGTCGAGTTTGGTATCAAATTAAAGGTCCTAATTAGCAGAGTATAATTCCTCAAACTAGTCTTAAAATGGATGACCCAGACGGAAATGGCAGGCAAACAAAGTTTGTATTAAAATGATATAAGTAAAACTTGAAAATGCAATAACTCTCTTTATACTCAACTTTTTGACGTCGAGTTCGTGGCTTTTTACTCCAAATTCAAAGACGTTTAAAACTATGTATGATGTGACAGAGGCCAGAGAAGTTTTAATTTAAACCCCCTCTATGGGATGTTCCCCTTGGAAGTCTTACAGAAATCTGCTGTGCCCTTTGTCAAATCATACATCATCTTAAACGTCTTTGCATTTGGAGTAATCAGCCACAAACCCGACGTTAAAAGGTTGAGTATAAAAAAGTTATGGAATTTTTTTAATTTACCCATATATTTTAATGGAAACTTTGTTTGCCTGCCATTTCCGTCTCGTTCATCCATTGGAAGTCTACTTTGCGGCATTGTACTCTGCTATGTGGGACCTTTAATTTGATACCAAACTCGACCTATGCTGCTATTTAAAAATTTTGTCTGACTCCTCGTGGGCCGTCTTTTCCTTGTTTTCTTGAATATGCTGTAATTTTAAAAAGGCAAAGAACTGAATTCTTAATCTAGTAGGTAATAGCAACAAAAAAAGTATAAGTCATAAATTCCCACCGCAGGAGGAGGGTTTCATATTGGTGGCTCATGGTTTAATTCTCCTACTCCCATATCCCCATTTACATAGGAAGCGGAAATTGAAATTTGAAACACTAATTCTTTGGGCAAAAAATATTAAAACATAATTTTTTTCTCCCAATTTGACATCAGGGCTCTGATCCACTAGCTTTAACATTTCTTGTGTTATTCCAATGGACATAAAATTCTATGGAAAATTTATTAATTGAACAGATGTTATTTTTTATGAAAATAGTTCAATGAATACAATGAACGGGCTCGCCATAGTAGAATTTAGAATTTAATTCTTAGTATACTGCAGCTTCTGTGTCGAAGCATGGGTTACAACTAGTATTTTTGTGAGGTATATCTCTTCTTAAAAAATGTGTAGGTAAAATTGTTACATTATACGCAAAAAAGAGATAGATCTCCTGCAAAAGGCGACTATTGTCAGCAAGTCTGCTAGCAACACTAACTTATCTACTCTGCTCCTTTATGAGATTTGATTCGTTGCTATGCTATGGATATACGAAAACAGGCCTTTGTACCGTCATATTCATTCATATATACGGGTTGTTTTTCTTAAGTGATCCAATAGCTATTTTTTTATTATATATCTGACAGTATACTTCTTATGGGGGACCTCCTTTATTTTTTTTTTATGTTGCTTTCAGGTATGTATTTCACTTTTCAAAATTTCATGCCATTTTTCCAATATGGCGACCAACTTTAAAATTTCTTATGGAACACCCTAAATTTTATGATGTTTTTGAAATTGTAATGTCATTTAAAGACTTTTTTATTCGTTAACATTTTTATCTTAACCTAACGGTTAGGGAGTTAGAGGCAAAAAAAAATCATTTTTAAGAATAATATGGGACAAACTTTATCTGCCTATATCTCCGAAACTATATAGTAAAATAAAAAAATACTCAAGAATAAAAATGTCTTATAATTAGGTTTCGAGATCATTTTAATCATAAAAATTATCATTTATGCATAAATTAACTTTTTGAAATATGGCGGTCAAAATAATTCCAAAATTTTGATGTCATTTTGAAAAAAAATGTTCTTCAAACATCAATTCAAGACATTTGCATTCTTGAGTACTTTTTGTTTTAATCAATGGTTTCGGAGATATGGCAGATAAAGTTTGCTCCATTTTATTCCTATGGAACTAAAAATGAAATTTAGTTGCTTCTAGTACCGTAACCATTAGGTTTAGAGAAAAATGTCAAGGGATAAAAAAGTCTTAAAATTACATAAGAATTTTAAAATCACCAAAAAATTTAGGGTGTTCCAAAGAAATTTTAAAGTTGGCCGCCATATTAGAAAAATGGCGGTAAATTTTGAAAATTAAAATACATACCTGTAAGCAACATAGAAAAGTAAAGGGGGTCCCCCCATAAGAAGTGTACTGTCAGATATATAATAAAAAAGTTAGCTATTGGATCATTTAAGGGAACTCAACCTGTCTATTTCAGACCTTCACAATAAGAGCTATTGCATAATATATATAAATAGTTGTTTAAATTAAATTCTTTTTCTGGGTGAACGCTATATAAAGGACTAAAAAGAAAAACGTTTGCATTACTAAATTGTAATTTAACACGGATTTCCTATTATTACAAGTGAATATTTATCAAAACCTACAACAAATTTTATCATATCAAAGCACAAACATTCTAAATGTAGAACTGTCAAAGGTACAACACACTAAAACAAACAAAAAACTACAAGACAGCATCACTCTATAGCGCTTTGTTATATCAGCAATCGTAAAACACAACACAGAACAGCGCCACGCCAGGTCTTTGTTATCTCAGCCACCGAAAACTACAACGCAGCACCACTCTAGCGCTTTGGTATCTCAGCTATCGAAAACCACAGCACAGGACAGCCCCACACCATCGCTTTGTTATCTCAGGTATCGAAAACTACAACGCAGCACCACTCTAGCGCTTTGGTATCTCAGCTATCGAAAACCACAGCACAGGACAGCCCCACACCATCGCTTTGTTATCTCAGGTATCGAAAACTACAACACAGCACCACTCTGGCGCTTTGGTATCTCAGCTATCGAAAACCACAGCACAGGACAGCCCCACACCATCGCTTTGTTATCTCAGGTATCGAAAACTACAACACAGCACCACTCTGGCGCTTTGGTATCTCAGCTATCGAAAACCTAAGCACAGCACAACGCAATACCAGCGTTTTGTTATCTCAGCTGTCGAAAACTACAGCACAGCACCACTCTAGCGCTTAGATACCTCGGCGATCGAAAACACAGCACGACACAACACCACTCTGACGTTTTCATATCTCAGCGATCGAAAACCACAGCACAGCACAGCGCCACATCAGCGCTTTGTTATCTGAGCTATCGAAAACTACAGCACAGCACCACTCTTGCGCTTTGTTATCTCAGCTACCGAAAAATACAGCACAGCAGCACACTAGCGCTTTGGTATCTCGGCAATCGAAAACCACAGCACAGCAGCGCCACACCAGCGCTTTGTTATCTTACCTACCATAAACTACAACACAGCACCACTCTAGCGCTATGATATCTCAGCGATCGAAAATCACAGCACAGCACAGCGCCACACCAACGCTTTGTTATCTTAGCTACAACACAGCACCACTCTAGCGCTATGATATCTCAGCGATCGAAAATCACAGCACAGCACAGCGCCACGCCAGCGCTTTGTTATCTCAACTATCGAAAACTACAACACAGCACCATTTTAGCACTTTGGTATCCCTGCGATCGAAAATCACAACACATCACAGCGCCACACCAGCGCTTTGGTATCTCGGTGGTCGAGAACTTCAGCCCAGCGCCACTCCACCACTTTTAGAAAGCTACAATAATGGGTTCTGGTGCTTGATCTGACTTAAATAAAACAGGTCCAATAATAGACAGGAGCTGCATCTTTTACAAACCATACATAACAACATGAGTATGGTTATCTTCTTATAACGTAAATAATTCTATGAGAAAACTATTTTTCACCGGAATATAATAGTTAAAATTTTTAAGTAAAGTAATTAGGCGTATATTTTTTATCGAAATCAATATTTAAAAAACTAAAATATACTAATCGTTCTTTTTTTAAATTTAGACTATAAATTAATTGATAAATAAAAATCCAGATTAACAGAGCTTAGTTTAAAAAATTTAACAATTAATGTGCTATAAATTTAAAAATTAATTTGTCGTTAAAAAATACCGAATAGCAAGGTAATTTGGTAATTTAGAATATTGTTTAAGTTTTTATCTACCGAGGATATTATCTATCAACATGTTATATTCTGGTATTGATTAAAAATGCCTAAGGGGCAAGAATCTGCGTTAAACATAAATATTGACCGGTTTTAGATGAAATAATTATCATTGTTGGAAATTATCATACACAATACTGGGCGATAATTAAGTTTATAGCTCATCTAATAACTTTTACACCACAAAGATAAAAATAATAACTTTCACCAACCATTCCTGATAATAGTAATCTATTTATCTGTGTCACAACCTACAGGATGGCCCCTCTTGGGGACGTCCCACTGCAAGCCAGGCCAAAATCTTCAACATAAGCATAGGTTGATATGTATATTAAATTAAACGCCTTACTTGGTAGAGTCTATTGCCACAAACTGCACTTTAAATGGTTGACCGAGGCGGAAATGGAAGGCAATCAAACTTTCTATTAAAATCAAATAACAAAAACCTAATTAAGTATTTTGCGATATATTCGATCTTTTTGGGTGGGGTTTGTGACATGCTGCTCTAAATTTTAAGGTGTTAAATGTTATATATGATGAGAGAAAACCCAATGAAGTTTCCTTAAAACTTTATTGAGGACGACCCTTCGAGGAAGTTTTTAGGAAGCTATCAGGTTCTAGGTAATGGTAATAAAAAAACAGGTTAATATGAGGTTGATATATCATTTTAATGGAAAGTTTTATTGCCCGTCATTCCCGCCTTGGTCAACCATTTGAAGTGCAGTTTGTGGCATCAGTTTCTATCACGTAAGGCCTTTAATTTTATATGCATATCAACTTATGCGTATGTTAAAAATTTTGAGGGGCCACCCTGTAAATTGTGTCACAGATATTAGGTTAGTGTTATCAGTACTGATTGGCGAAATCTGGTACTTTTATCCATTGAAGTGTAAAAGTTATTAATTGACTTCCAGACCTAATTGTCGCCAGTATTGTGTGTGATCATTTCCAACAATGATAATTATTTCATGAAAAAGCGGTCATTAATTATGTTTAACACCAATTTTTGCCCCTTACGCAAATAAGAAAGGTCGCTTATTGTACATCATTTTAAAGCTTAGAATGTGAGGAAGTTTTGGTAGTATTTGACAGTTTGTAGCTTGACAAATAAAAAAATTTCTTCATTGAGTTATGGTGTCTTTTTTTCTAAAATTTTCAAACATTTGTTTTCAAGTATATATTACAAGCTTTTACGAGGGCTTAATTGGGGTGAACTGTACTTATTCTAATAGACAATGTGTACTTTCTGAAAATGCCATTAAAAGCTAGACTAATTTTGGTAAAAGGTGAGAAAGAAGAGACTTTAGTGATTAATGTCAAGAATTTTTATTAAAGAAAAGAATTATTATTGTTACTGAAAGGGAGAGCAAGATGCAACTGCCTAAGTTGCTTATTTTTGTTGCATTTAACAAGCATTGTTAAACCCCTACAATTTTTTGACACTGACTACCAAAAACCCTGTAAAAAATTAGCCTATTAACATGGTGTGTTGAGTGACTTGTTTTCATCTTGGTGTCAGTATGTATGTTTATAAAATCTGACTACTTGAAACATCAGTTTAATCTTTGAACTCGTATCTAGATGATGAGTTACTACTACACATCTGTCAAAACACAGGCGGTACATGCCTCGGGTCTAATAATACAGTTATGTTCTTTGTGTACAGTAATAAAAATAATTGATGCAATCTACCCAACCACGGTCGGCCAACGATTGATAGAACAAGTATTTCAAGCAAGCAAGTAAGCAAAATAAATGCATAATATTTTTATTTTATGAAATATCTACTCCTCTTCCACTGAACTTTAAATAATTTAACACTTTTCATAATATACGCAACCCAATTATTATATTTTATTGTTTTCATTTGGTAGTAGTTAAACTCTGCGTCGAAACTCGGCACTAGACATATTCACAATAAAGGGCGTGAGTAACTCCATTTAACTAATTAAACATTATAACCAGCTTAAGTCGTGTATTGCGTTCTAGTCAATATCACTACAGGCCACTAATTAGTGTCTGCTACAATCGGTTGGCATCCGTCGCCATCACCACAGCAAGCGACTGTCACCTCATTATGTTCGCTTGACTTAGGGTGTAATTAGGTAATAAGTAGTTAACGTAATTGAAAACAGTTATTGAAAGAGCTTTTCATAAAATCTGTATAATGGTATCTATCTTTCATTCAGACTGTTTATTTACTGCTACTGCCATCAAATCCATTAAAGTTTCATAAACTTAATTTTATTACTGCCCATATTTATATTGATACATAGTAATTTTTTGTAACTTTAAGGGCTAACGTAATTGAGAAAAATAAGGACGAAGTAGAATAAAAAGTTTACTTATTTTATTGTTATCATTCAAATTACGATTTTCATTGTAATAGAAAAGCAATTTAATCCAAACAAAAGTTTACTAAATTTTCATTGATGTAAATTGAATATATATATTGACTATTAGGTAATTTTTAGTCTTCCATTAAAAACTAAATGTGATTTATTACCATCATCGAAGGGAATTTTCTGTATATTTATTGATTTTGGCGATTTGAAAGCCACATACACTTTGCCTACATGCATTAAGATTCTGTTTGGACAAATAAATATTTTTCAACATGTTTAAGACAACATTTTTCAAAACTGAATAAAAAATTCACAAAATGAAACTTCATGGCACAATTTAATGGGTAATGATAAGTCTAATCTCACAAACACTGGCTTTTAACACGAAAGACATAAGAAAATTACATAACTCCCGAGGTCAACGCGAAGGCGATTCAAGCCCAAGGCGGGGTTTCCGGAGGTCCCACGGGCTGTATGAAGGGAGGCAGTGGCCGGGCGGGCGCCGGAGGCGGTGGCGGAAGAGGAGTGTGGGCCATCGGGTTTATGGCCGCGACTAGTTGGTCCAGGTGCTCGTGCGTCTGGGCGAAGGCTTCCTGCATGCGTCGCTTAGCGGCCGAGGCCGAGTTAGAGCGTGAGCGAGGAGGAGAGGGAGCCTCTCATTTATAAATAATCGTTTCTAAATAATTAACAGGGTGAGTTTCTTAAAGTGATCCAATAGATAACGTTTTTCTATATACATCAGTCTACTTCTTATGGAGGACCCCCTTTACTTTTTATTTTGCTTTCGAGTATGTATTTCTCCTTTCAAAATTTCCCACCATTTTTCCAATATAGCGGCCAACTTTCAAATTTCTTATGGAACATCCTAAGTTTTTTGGCGTTTTTGTAATTGTCATGTGATATTTAGACTGTTGTATTCCATTCTATTTTTTATTCTTTGACTTTGTAATTCTATTCCATAAGACTAACATGGGGCAAACTTTATCTGCACATATCTCCGAGAGCATTCATTAAAATAAAAAAATACTCAAAAATAAAAATGTCTTTAATTAGTGTTTTAAGAACAACTTTTTCATAATAACACAAAATTTTGGAAAATTTTATTTTTCGTCCGCTTTATTTGGAAGAAGTTAGTTTATGCGTAAATGATAATTTTTATGAGTGAAATGTTTTCTAAACATCCATTTAAGACATTTTTATTTTTGAGTATTTTTTATTTTAATCAATAGTTTTGGAGATATGTTCAGATAAAGTTTGCCCAATGTTATTTTTATGGAATTAAAGATTAACTTTAATTGCCTCTAGCTCCCTTACCGTTAGGTCTAGAGAAAAATTGCAAAGAATAAAAAAATCACATGAAAACTACACAGAAACCATAAAATGTACAGTGTTCCATAAGAAATTTTAATGTTGGCCGGCATATTGGAAAAATGGCGGAAAATTTTGAAAAGTGAAATACATACCTGAAAGCAAAATACAAAAGTAAGGGGTTCCCCCATAATAAGTATACTGTTAGATATAGAATAAAAAAAGTTAGGTATTGGATCAATTTAAGAAACTCACACTGTATTTAGTTCTTAATAAGGGATAAGACTATTATTTTTGTTATTCTTGTACTTCTTATTATTACCTTCTTATTATTCTTGGCAAGAGTAAGTGGGTTTAAATACATTAAGAAATGTCTATTTGTAAATATATATTTAAAGTTAAATCGATGAAATAAGTGACTATGACAAAATACCGTACATAATATTGAAAATATTAAAACTATCTTTTACTTATACACAACTTACTAACTCCCCTTTCAATAAAGAGACTCACGTACTCTTTCTAAAGTAATATATTTTGTTTGCCGTGGTTCAACAAGCCATTATGTGAACAAAGTCAATATTGTCCCATACAATGAGGTATCACGGTCGCCAAACACTGAGACACTGCTCCCAAACTGTGGTAATACATCTTTAATCAATCTAGAAAGTACAACAATATTCTACTTTAAAATTGGTCTTAATGTAAAAAATAAGAAATAAATTAAAAAACTACCACTTTTGATCTAATTAAAGAAGAGAAAAAACGATTGCGATCTTTTGCACTCTAATCTAAAGCATTACATTTTTGAATAATCAATATTTTTGACAGTATAAAAACGGCCACTCAAAATGAAAGTGTTTTTGTAATAATTGTTTTTTTGGTGAAACGAAATATTTATACTCACTAGTTTATATTTGAAATTTTATGATTTTGTTAAATAGTATTGCTACTATCGTTAAACAGTAAAAAATTACTCTAGTAAGACGTCAATATTTTTTACCGAAGCGCTAGCCGAAGTCATAAAACGAAGAACCGTGTTATAACTATTCAAAAATTCCAGGAACGGCTTTATGATTTTATCTTTAATAAACAGTGCAACTGATACAAACTTTCTCCCAGCAATGAAATGAATGACAAAAATTAGTATCAAAGGCTCTACCGGTCTACTAGGTCGTAGCGCTAGGCGAGTTTTATGGCTGCAGAGGTTTACAGGAATCGTGGTTTAAAACTAACTCATTAGGATAGAGATTGACTCTTAACCTTTTCTTAAAGTAGAAAGAAGAATCTCGTCTTCTCTGGTTTTATAATTTTTAAATAAAATTTTTAATTTCAGTTAGGTCTAAATAGTCTGTTTTTCTCTAGTGCGAGTTTTATAGATGCAGAAGATTTACGGAAATCGTGTTTTAAAATTAACAAATTAAGGTAGAGATTGCCTTTATAACTTGTTCTAAAAGTAAAAAGATGGATCTCATCTTCTCTGGTTTAAGTTTTTTTTTAATGAACTTTCTAATTTCTGCTATAACCGTCATCTGTTTTTCTCGATGCAAATGGAAGAGTTTTTCAGAATCGTGTTATCTTCTGCTAAATGGTCTTGGTCTTTTTCTGAGTTTTTTTTTTTTTTTTTTTTTTTTTTTTTTTTTAGATAACTTATTAAAGAGGAATAACGGTGCTCAATTTAATTATATATATACACTTTGGAAATTGTTTCACCTAAACTAAAAGAAAACTTCAGTTAAAAATCGATAAAACAGACGATTTCAGATAGTTATAGCTGAAATTAGAAATTTTATTTTAAAAAATTATAAAACTAGAGAAGACGAGATTCGTACTTTTACCTTTAGAAAAAGTTAAGAGCCATTCTCTATCTTAATTGGTTTGTTCTAAAACACGATTCCGCAAACCTCTGCATCTATAAAACTCGCCACTAGAGAAAAAGAGATGATTCTAGACGGTTATTACTAAAATGAGAAATTTTATTCAAAAATTGTAAAACCAGAGAAGGTGAGATCCTACTTTTAGAAAAAGTTAAGAGTCAATCTCTATCTTAATTAGTTAATTTCAAAACACGAATTTCGTAAACCTCTGTAACCATCAAACTCGTCTAGCGCTACGGCCGCGAAGCGGCATTCGGTAACGTCGTTCGGGCTCAGGTAGAGCGGAGAACAACATATTGATGGTTGTATTGATCGTTGATGGCACCATGAGCTCGGCTGCGACCTTTTGCAACGTACTGAGTTTACCGCTCAAAATAAGATTTTATTTTTATGGCAACCATTTGATGTAGAATAATTATTTCTAGTAGTAGATTATTTCATCCGGAGGTGGCACTTTGATAGCAGCCCTAATCTATCTTATTTTAAAACAGCTTCTCACTAAATCCAACTGAAAGTGTTTCGTTCTTCTATCACCAAGACAATGATGCAATCTTTTTTGAGAGTATAAGTCCCGGAACGGTGAAATATTTGTTTTACCATTAAAGATAAAGTAATGAGACATGGTATATAAACAATAGCCATAAATGTCCACTCTGTAAAGCTATGATAACTTTTTACCCCTTAAGACAGACTGCCCATTAGGAGTCAAGCAAAATTCTTGAATTACAGCATAGGTCGAGTTTGGTATTAAATTAAAAGCCTCACTTAGCAGAGTACATTACCGCAAACTAGACTTCAAATGGACGACCAAGACGAAAATGGCAGGCAAACAAAGTTTCCATTAAAATCATATCATATGGGTAAAAATAAAAAGTACAATAACTATCTTAGCACTCCAAATGCAAAGACGTTTAAGATGATGTATGATTTGACAAAGATTTTTGTGAGACTTTCAAGACGGACATTTCTTAATGGGTGTGTAAATTGAAACTTCTTTTTTCCTCTGTCACATCATACATAATTTTAATCGTCTTTGCATTTGGAGTAATAATCAACAAACCCGACGTCAAAAGGTTGAGTATTTAGAAAGTTATTGCATTTTTTAGTTTTTTCCAATGGAAACTTTGTTTGAATGCCATTTTCGTTTCGGTAGTACAATTGAAGTCTAGTTTGCGGCATTGTACTCTGCTAAGTTAGGCTTTTAATTTAATACCAAAGTCGACCTACGCTACTATTTAAGAATTTTGACTGACGCCTAATGGGCCGTCCCCCTTAAGGGATAAAAAGTGATAATAGCTTAAAAGAGTAAACACTTATTGCTATTATTGATATACCAAGTCTCATTACTTTATCTATAATGGTAAAAAATATATTTCACCGTTCCGGGACTTTTCAAGCACACTGAATACCTCCTTCATGCTCATCCTGCATTTACCTAGACTTCTGCGACACTGTCAATGAAATGATTCAGGAGGCTAGCCATCCAGAGAATGTCTTTCACTTTGGGGACTTCAACCTAACCGACTTTGATTTAGTCTCCACATCATGAGATTCCTCAGGTACTGCCATAGATTGCCTCGAAGATATGTCTGCCCTACATGGCCTGAATAAAGTCAACCACATCCGCTAATGGGTTGATAGTCCTTGAAAGGGCTAGGAGATTAGAGAAAAATGCCGCAAAACCGACCTAAAATGTTCAAAAATAGCAGCTGATCAAACTTAAAACTACGATAAAATAAAATTAAAATTCAATAACTTCCGAAATATTTAACCTTTTGTGGTGGGGTTTGTAACAAATCTTTCTACATTTAAAGGTCCCTAAAATTACGTATGCCATGGCATAAGCCAATAAAGTTTGCTCTATTCCATTCATGACGGCTCCTAGAAGAAGTCGTGGACAAAACTTAATTTGTCCATGCCACGTCATATATTATTTTGAAGGCCTTTGAATCAAACTTCACTTACAAATGTTGAGTTTTGCCGAAGTAATTGGATTTTAGGGTTTTGTGAATGTAGTTTTAACACCAAATTAAAAACTAATAAACTAATACACAAATCTTTCGACTGTTCTCTATTCATTAAATATATCTGGAAAGAGTATCTAATCTAACATGTTATTAAGTTTAGCTCTAAGTAAAAAAATTAAGAATGAAAAATTTAATGAATATGCAGTCCATTCGCTATTCAGCCATGCTTTAGATGAGGCGGGGAAGGCAGCACGCATGGCAGATAAATAACGGACACAGCAGATATATTGTGGCGTTAACGGATTTATCGCCCGCACTCTTTAACGAAACATAATCTCGGACGGATAAATTCTGGCGTGGCACACAAAACGAGTCCTGTGTAAAGTCTCTATACTTAAGAGAGTATACGACTAAATATTTTATCAACGTCAATTCAATTAACGACTTGTTAATATATTTTTTTCTATCTAGTTGTATTTTATTTTGTCTTAGTTTGAATAGTGCATAATGCCTTTTTTATCATTCTGCACCAAATCAGCCTGTTTTTTGTTCTCTCAATAGTACCAAAACCTATGCTTTCTTGTCCTAGGACTGAAAAATCATCTGGAGAATTTTTTAGGTCCTAGTACTGAAAAGTCAGCTGTTATATAAGTATATTAATATTCATTCAATTATGTTGAGGAACATAATTTTTAAATTCATACGTTATAAAGAGCATTGTTTGTAAATAACAGAAATGTAAACACTGCATAATACTTACTTTGTAAATATAACCTTGAAAATACAACTTTATGGTTAACATTTTTAACGACTAAAAGTCTAATTTCGCGTCATGATAAAAAACGTTGTTCATCACTCGGAGCAAAAGTGTCTTTTTGATGATTAATCGTTTTTAAAAACTCGGCTGCGCCTCGTTTTTAAAACACGATTGCGCACCAAAAAGACCCACTTTTGCTCCTAGTGATGAAAACTACTATTTTATCATTCTGCACGAAATCAGTCTGTTTTTTGTTTTCTCAACTGTACCGAAACCGATTCTTTATTGTCCTAGGACTGAAAAATCATCTGGAGAATTTTTTAGGTCCTAGTACTGAAAAGTCAGCTGTTTGCTATGTATATTATTATTCATTTATTAATGTTGAGGACCAGAATTTTGAAATTCAAACGTTATAAAGAGCATTGTTTGTAAATATCAGGAATGTAAACACTGCATATTACTAACTTTGTAAACATAACCTCTAAAATACATCTTTATAGTTAATATTTTTAATGATCAAAAGTCTAATTTCGCATTATGATAAAAAAACGTTGTTCATCACTCGGAGCAAAGGAGTCTTTTTTATGCTTAATCGTTTTAAAAACTCGGCTGCGCCTCGTTTTTAAAACACGATTACGCACCAAAAAGACCCACTTTTGCTCCTAGTGATGAAAACTACTATTAAAGATTTCCATCACCCGCGAAAAAGATACAATAGAAATTGTTATGTCATATTGTACTAGTGTTTCCCGCTTCAAAACTAAGACACTTAAGTTATAAATTTGAATAAATAAAAATATGTGTGTTCCATAAAATAGGTTTTTAAATAATTTTATCACATATAACATTACTGTCTCACTTACCAATGCACATGTTTCGATGACATGATGATTGTACGTTGACCTGATTCCGGTTTACTATTGCTGAACATATATACTCCATTTAGTAGATCAATTCATCTGAAATTAACTTCGTACTAGGTGAAATCATTTTTGTCTAACGTTAATCATTAAATACGCTGTTGATTAAACTAAATATTTATCACAGTGGTCAGATAAAGAAATAGTTCTTATATGTAAATTTTCATTTAATCTTATTTTTGCAGTATTGAATATTTAAATTAACTGTATTTGATGTGTTGAGTTTAAAAGTAAAAACACTGAATGAACTCCCACTTGTAAATTATTTGTGGTTGTCATTTTATCTTTTATTATTCAATGCCGCAATGATGTAGTTATAGTTTTCAAGTAGCCCAAAAACTATCAAAACGTGTCTTTCAAGTGCCCATTATATTCTTCGTAACGATCCTTATAACGAATTTGTGTGATTTTACTGACATAGTTGTTATATTTAGTCCAGGGTCCATGAATCAAAAGAGCAAAGGATTCTTTTGCTTCTTTGGAGCGTAGCAAAACATTTGTTAGGACATTACCTAAGTTCGAGAAAGAACTGAAGGTGTTTATTGTTGTAATCTTTTAGGTGTTTCAACATTTGTTAAGTATTGGTTAAGTATATTATTCATTGTTTAATGTACACTATAAAAACGTTTGAACATGGTCCCTTTTCTCTGTGTGATAAAACATTGAAAAATGTTTAGTTTAGTTTTGAAAATCGAGATAGGACCCACGTTGTACCGTAACATTTGTTTTTTATTGCTTTCTGAATAACCTGGTTAAGTTTGGTCCTATGGTTGCGCGCATCCTGTTTACTAAACATCTATTTTACATTTTAAAATTTCATTAAATTGAGAATTTTTTTAAAACTTCGTTGACCCTATATGTAAGGCAAATGAGAATTTTTATGACAAGTAATTACAGTTATAAGTATTTTAAAAATATTATCAAGTTTGATCATCGGTATATGAGTGTACTCCTAGCAGCTCTATACAAAAAGGAGCCGCCGCTAGTCACCTAGTGAAGCTAGCAGTGGGTGATTGATTATGTTTACGTTTGGAACTCATTTAATGGGATCGAACTTTCTATAGTGCCCATTGAGCTGCGAGTCAACGAGTTAAACCTTGTTGCAATGTTAAATAAACAATGTTTATTCTAAATACCAATAATCTATTACTTGATACACTTTATATTAAAAGGTTGTTATCTGAAAAAAATGATTAATAAAACACTGATGACGAATGTGTTAGATTTTCGGGCATATTTTATTGAACTAATTTATATATGTAAATTTTTTTAATCCGTACTTTTTAAAAAGAGTGATTAATTTTAAGGTAAATTAGCACAGTAGTTAGATTAGGGATTCTTCATTCGAGGACGGGTGACTCAAAATGAAACCGCGCCATCCCTTCCGGCGGCTGCTTCAAACCTACAGTAATGCGTTTGGTGACAAACTTTATCTTTTTTAACCTTAGGCAGCATTCACACGAGTGGCATTTTTTGCTGTTCAGTGATGATAATTGAAAGTGGCTTTTAATGCTTGGACTAATTAGAGGCTACTGTTTCAAAAACTAATAGAAGGGTGGTCACGTGCGAAATGTTTAAAATAGGGATGGGTCGATTCCAAACGTCGATTCTCGATTCCGCCGATTCTCACGGTCAGAATCGGAATCGAGAATCGACCACCTAAAGTCGATTCCGATTCCGACGATTGTAGCTACAGCCGCGATCGCGTCGAGTCGGCCACGCGCCGCGGCCGCGCCGATCGCGATCGCTAGCGATCTCTGTAGGCCTACAAAAACTCCTGTATCTCCTGAACTAATTGTCGTAGAAAAACAAATTATGGCTTATTTTTTTCGTCTAATGTTCACAAATTTATTGAAATACCAATCAAAGTTGTACGACTATAAAAATATGTTAATTAATGTTATAATGTGTTACAATAAAGAAACTTAAAAAACAACATACTTTATTACATTATTGACATATACTATATAATTATTTTACTGCTCATTAGGCTATTATTATTTTACTCTATTATGTATGTTTATTTGTTTTCATTAAATTATACATATTTATTTTGTATAAAATAGACATGTCAGTATTATAAAACTTGCTATGAAAATTGAAACTAAAACAATAATATCAAAACAAAATGTAATTATCTTACTCAAAATTCCTGTCCCTACAAAAAACTAACAATACTGTAACATTGATTATTCAACACTAAACTCTCTTATTCAACACTATGTAACTGGTTTGCGATAATACAATATTTTTTTCTAAAAAGTCTAATAATTTAGTCTGTTTATTTCAATATTAAAATTAAATGGAGGTAACTTACTCATTGTTCTGTAATCTAATTGCAAGTTTATATTTTTAAGTTTTTATGCCATGTAGGTATATTAGAATTTTTAAATATTATTTTCAACTATGTCAGGTTGTGGCAAACTGTGTGTAAGACAGTTTTGTATGTGTATTTTTTTATTTCATGGTGCTGAGGATGTATTTCTTGTTTTTGTAAATAAATATAATTTGTTTAAACTTTACAATTCATTATGTTAAATTACTTTGTTAACCTGTTTTAACTGTTAGGAATCGATGGAATCGGAATCGAGAATCGGGAATCGACTGGGCAAGAATCGGGATCGGAATCGGAATCGATAAAAAGTGGAATCGACCCATCCCTATTTTAAAAGAAAATGCAAGTTGAATCGACATAACGGAACATGAGAGTTGGTATCGAGGCTAGCAGAGCAGCCACGCCTCTCCACCACTGTTACAATACTGCAGTAATGGGTTCTGTGCTTGACTTGGCTCACTTAAAACGAGTCCAACCAGAGGGGTGGCTTTTAGAAACTGTACAAAATGAAAATGAAAAATTGTTTCTTCGTTAGAGTACGGAATTAAAAAACCCCAGGAATACGTACGGCTTTCATTTTTCAAATTAAATATACACGTTAGCATTGTTGCAAAAAATATTTTCTTAAAAGTCTTCTTACACTATTATACAAATACTCATAATCATAATCCTCCTATAAAAATAATTGCGACTGTAGCAGAAAATAGTGATATAAGTTTTAAATAAAAAAACTCGCGATTTACTATTTCCTCGTACATTGGACGAATTATTCGTCCATAACGGGTGCGAGAAATTGAAATTTCTGTCAAAAGTTCAATAGATTTTTTTACATTAAAAATTAAACTTTAAAAACCACAGTTAAACATTAAAAACCATTGACTTAGTTTCATTAAGCGATCGTTTAACTAAAATTGAAGGTTTTAACTGAATACTAGGTTTTACTCCAGCATTTGACAATTTAAATCAATATCATACAAACATACTGTCACGTTGTCAGGTTGCGGAGACTTCAAAATATATAGTTAGTGACGTTTCAAGTAAACTTTAAATTTCATACCTCATGATGTAATTCACATTATTGCAGTCGAGTTAGAACAATTTTCTTTTAAAAATGGTTATTGCTTTCAAGTTGTAGACTATGTACTTTAGGTACTATTTTGACATGGCATTGTTTTATTCCCTGGATCCAAAAAATAGTGAGCTTAAACCATTTGTCCGTAAACTTTAATGTTGTGATAGTATTATTTTTACTGTATATTTAAAGTTGTTCCACCAAATATAAAGGATAAGCTGTATCTGATTGATTTTCTATTTGTTTTTACTGCACTAAATAAATGTTTTTTTTTTTTTAATTGATCAAAATCCGTATTTTTCTGCATTATGAGGCAGAGGTAACTCACAAAATATTTATCCAGAGGTTCCATTGAGTTTTGTGAGAAAATGGACAAAAATAATGGACATATGTTAAATTATCTCATCTTATTCTTATATCACTCTAAAACGAGCACTTTTTGTACGGATAAAAATATTTTTTATCATTCTGCACGAAATAAGCCTTTTTTTGTTCTCTCAATAGTACCAAACCCGATTCTTTTTTGTCCTAGGACTGAAAAGTCAGCTGTTTACTAAGTATATTATTATTAATTATATTAATGTTGAGGAGCAGAATTTTTAAATTCAAACGTTATAAAGAGCATTGTTTGTAAATAACAGAAATGTAAACACTGCATATTCCTTACTTTGTAAATATAACCCAGAAAATACAAGTTTATAGTTAATATTTTTAACGGTCAAAAGTATAATTTCGCAATGAAATTATACTTAACATAATTTCTAATTATGTTAAGTATAATTTCATGTTGTTTGTCATTAATTGTTCTATTAACCCTTCAAATTTTCCATGTTATCCATATGGAAAATTTTTAGTAGCTACTAAATTGAACAAATATCAGCTGATAATTTTATGTATAAACCACTGTGTTACAACAAATGTATACTAAAGTGCAGAACCTTTTGGCTTGACGAGTTAGCAAGCGACCGAGCTCTTCTTAAGAAAAAAGAGGGCGAGTGAGGGGAGTGAACGAGCTTTGTCTGAGAAATTAAAATGAAGCTTAATAGTTTTACCGAGAACAAGCTCAATCCCCCTTATTTTTATCATGTACTTTGATAAAAAAATATAAATCAATGTTGATGTCAATACAATTTAAAAAAAATTGACTATCGATACTACATGGTCAGCCGTATCTTGAGCTAAAAGAAAAGAACTTCATAACATCAGCAAGTTAATTTTGTGATAAAAACCTGACTTAAATTTAATTATAAAAGGCATTACTGTACATTTAAAAATCCTAGCAGGCATCACTTAAAATTTACTAGGTATTACTAGTTGAAGCATTTAAGGTGCATATAGTTAGTTATGTAATAAGCATAGAGTTATGTGTATACAAATTTATACAAATGTTCTGCCAAACAATTTAGAAATTTTAATGGCACAACAACAAAATTAAAATCACACAGCATATAATAAAAAAAAAATAAAAAATAAAATGACACAAAAAATTGCCAATAAAAAGCAGAGTATTAGATTATTAGAGTTAAGATCAGTAGTTAAATTACTAAGGACCATAATGTGATCTCGTTTGGTCTAATGGCTTTTTGGCAAGCGCAACGCGCTTCCTAGGCTGATCAATCTTTTATCATTATTTTTTATATACCGTAACTTTATTACTATGGTACATAAACACTTGGGATTACACTTTCTCAAGAAAGCTATTACTTTTATATCCATCCGATAACCCTCAAGACAGATTTTTGTTGTATTTTTAACAGTTGTGAAGATACGGTTCAGTTTTTAAGCTTTAGCGGAAAAACAGTTGACAGAAAAAAATCTAACGAATGCTTTTTACACTTCTTTATGGCCTTTGGCATTGTCCTTTGTTAACCATAAAAACGATCACTTAAGACTGTTTTAATAATAAGCGTTTCAACATCAAAACGGTTGGTCCTATAGAAGAATCTGTGTGATATTATTGAAAGATCATCAAACTGTCTTCAGTTTTTATCCAATAACTTTTGCTCTGGGTTAAATTTTAAACAGGCAAGATACATTTTTTAAATTTTTTTTACATTGTTTATTTTATATACTGATAATTTCAAGTCATCAAGACATTTTACTAGTATTATCTATTATTATGTTCTCATACATTTTTAGGACATTTTGTTCATACATTTTGAGTTCTATCAAAATCAGGTTGAACTCTAGACCTTTTGGGGCCTTCAGAATTTAATAAAATCCTGTTCTTGGATTTGAGCTTAAAGTTTTAAAGTTTTATCATTTAAAGTTTAAATTAATTTTATAATAATAATTGTAATTAATAAATTAATTATTGTCTTAATCCTTCATTGGTAACGTCGTTACACTTTCTTTGCCAGCTTTGAATGTAACTACATTATCCGTAGTGTAATTCAAAACTAACAATATGGGGTTTTATCGAATTAGGGGGAATTAAGGTGGCATTGAGGTGAAGCCCTCATTGAGCCTTGATGGAGTAATAGTCCCATCACATAGGCTATAAGCTTGTATGGTAATTATTTTCAGATATTTCATTTGGGGGATGGAGTCATAGTATAATAAAGTTTAGCTCTGAGTTCCCTGACTTCCTCTGACTGTAAAACCCCTGCTCTCCAGGGGACGGCTCATAGGGAGAAGGAGGAAAATCTCAAGCATAGATCAATAAGGCTTAATTAAAGTTCTGAATTGTGGAGAACAATGACGCAAACCCAGTCTTAAATTACGACCGAGTTAAAAATGGCATATAAAATTGTCATTATTTTAAAATCAGTTAAAAATATATTTAAAACAAAAAAATCCACCATATCTGAATTACACTGAGAGACACCATTGAAGTGGATTAGAAATTGTTGTAACTTATCTTTTTTTGTGAAACTATTCCAAACTTAAACTGCTCCCATGCTGATTTTGCAAATTTTAATTGATTTTTAGTGCCATAAACATATTTGACACATAAACACATTTAGATATTTTCAATTCGTCATTTTGCGAGCAAGAATAAGTATTTTTATACAACTTAAGAACACATATTAATTTACATTAAAAGCCTTGTTTTAGTTCCATGCGATTAGTCAGTATTTACCCAGCTTAAGTCGTGCAGTGCTTCACAGTCAACACCACTATAAACCAGTAATTAGTGCCCGCTACAATCGGTATACAACAATCAATATAGTGACCGACTGTCATTTTATTATGTAGGAAATGCTTTCAAATAGTAACTCTGTCTATATAATAGTCAGATACCCACAATAAGCAGTGATATATTTAAAACCTATTAGAGATTTAGATTTAATAGAATTAAAGAGAGTATTATTCATATTATTATCTAACTATATGTTTTTAACATTTAAACTTCATTGTTATAAACCTGATTTTGTCGGACAATTCTTTACTTATCATACGAACTTGATGTTAGTCATATTATAAGGATTAAAAATGATTATTAAGTAACATGTTTGGTTTGCCTCGGTTCAACAAGCTACTATGCGAACATCAACATTGTCCCAAACAATGAGGTATCACGATCGTCAAACACTGAGGCGCTGGTCCCAAACTGTGGTAATACACCTTTAATTACCGTGGAGGTAGTGAAATATCCCTTAGTTACTAAAGTAATTTAATATAATTTAAGAATTAAAACACAATATTTCTATGCTGTCAAAATTGCATCATAGAATTCATATGAAAAATACCTATAAACAATTCGATAAATTTTGGATTATCAACTTTTTGTCAGCTAGTGTTTAAAGTTTCATGTAAACTTAAAAAGGAAAGATAAAATACATTTCCTATAATTAGTTGTCATGAAAACAATTGATGATATGAATCCCAATTTTCTGCACCACTACCTCATTCTTTTAAATTAAATTAATTTAATTTGTCACTAAATTTGGGGATAAGTTGTGTCAGTACCGTCCAATATAACTTAGTCGCTAACAATTAATTATACTATAAATTTTATTATTTTATAGTAATGTGTGAATAAAAATGTTATTATACCCTCCTAACTTACTAATAAAACGTTTTACGGGAACATTTTTAATAAATAATATTTATTAGTCCATGAACTTATAAGGATACTTATTCAAATACTTATTCAATTTCACTGTAATACATCATCCAACAGTAAAAGGTTGGTGGCAGTCTTCATTCAGTCTTGATTCTACTTTTTTTCTGAAGGAGAAAAGTGTTTCTTAACGTTTTACGTTTATATACATTCAAGTTTTAATGGGGAACGGTCGAGACTACAATATTTCTTTTGAAAGCCTTCATTGTAGGGGGATCACGTCTTGTGATATAATGGGTAGCATTTTAGTCCAAATTATTTATTTATCATTTAGGTACTTTTGAGTTTGTGTACACTTTTCTTCATGAGCGGAAGTCGAAACGTCCTTTTTGTTTTCATAAAAAAAAAATTATTTATTTTTTATTATTATTTTTTTTTATCTTGAGTTGACTTGCTTTTTTTCTTAGATTTTTATATATCGCCGTTTTGATTTAGTTTGTGTACTATTACTTGAATAGGTCGCATGGATCATTTCTGTTTGAGTGGCGCTGTCCATGGTATCTTCGGCCGGTGACTTAATGTCTGGGGGACAGTTGATTGCTGTCACGCCGGCCGAAGACACATTCACTCTCGCCAAAGTCACATCCGTGTTGAAAGCCTCATCCTGGCCATGAGCACCATCTTCTTCTTCTTCCGCTACTGCTTCTAGTTCTTGATCCTCCGGGACCTCATGCTCCCCCGCCCAGAAGTAGATGTATACTACATACGCAACTGCTGCAATCAACAGTCCTCCAAGGACTACGTTTCTTATGACAACTGAGTCGATCATTGTCTGTAAGATAAAAAAGATAAACATTAGCCACAGATAACAGGAAGGCAAAGATTTAACTGATGGTTCTGCTTTTTGAACTTTTGTTTTCTATGCAGACAAACAGACGTCAGACAGCTAGTGACTTCAGAACCTCGGGAACGGCTGAGCTGTGATGCTAAGTAATAACTCAACTCAAATCAAATCAAAAGTTCTTTATTTCCGAAATAAAACATTAATACAACACATATTTTACCTCCCAATGCACCTCATGGGTGCGTGAGGGAGTATAGTTGGCTATTCTTAATCTTTATTAATTCATCGTCTTTTAATATGTTTTCTTCATGTTTCTTCGTCACTCGATACCTTAACATAGGCATAGTACAATCATTGCGGAAAACAAAAATAAAGTAGTAACAAACAATAAATATGTGACTTAAGAGCATAACATTACAATTTAATTTTAATAAATAATTTAAATGCATTAAAATTATTTATAATTATAGTTAATTAACAAAGCACAGATAAACAAATTAATTACATGCAATATAACACAAATTATAACGATTTAAGGCTATAATTATTTGAGGTCCAACACTATTATCTAATTATCTAGTATTTCAAAAGTATCCTTGAACAATATCAAAAGTCATAGCAATTTTAGTTTTTGAAAAGTATAATTTAACTAACAAGGTGCATAATTGGTACATTGATCAATTTTAATCTATTGGAGCCTTGCTGTTTGAACAAAACATCCGCAATGTAGGGAAATGTTATACTGCGTACTGGAAAAAATAATATTTTTCTCTGAAAATGAGCATTTGTGTGATTAAGGTACATGCCAAATATAAACTCAATACAACAACCCGTCACGGAAATAAAAATTCTTAAGTGTAAAAATTCAAAATGGCCGCTAGCGGCTTAACGAAGCATTTTAGGACATATGTTTACATGATATTTCTGTTTGTTTTTACATGCTCAATAACCTGGAAAAGTTTGTAAAGGTGGAAGCTGGACACCCTGTATATTAAGTTTGCCGCATAAAAATGTGAAAATAAAACAATCTAAGCAGGACATAACAACTACTTGGTCTGAAAACACTTTATAAATCAGACACTCGCCTCCTTTGCTGCAAATGGTTCCAATTTCCGTAGGAAGCCGTCAAACCGAACATGCCATCGAGGCGAACCATGCACTTGGAACTGTGGGGTCTTGCTCTGTAACCCGCCACACTTAATGCCATTACACTTTATACGGTAACAGTTAATACAATGAACAGGCACCTGGACTATCAAAATGTGGTTGAGCAGTAACCGTTAGTTTTTAAATTATTGTTCAAAAACAATTTCAGAAATTACAGGAATATGTTTTATTGATTACTCATGTGGTACATACGGTTTGTTATGTTTAATACTTTTTTTCGACGTGAGAAATGTATTTAGTAAACAATCTTTTGTATGACGAGTTTTATTCCTGTCCACCTGTGTGCATATGAAGGTGTGACAGACAATTGCCATTCTTAAACTCTAAACATTCTTAAACAGACTGTTTGTACGGGCAAATTTACAAAAGGGCAATTTTATTCTGTATTTTTATTATAATATTTTTTGGAGTAAAAGACATCAAGAGAAAGAAAATTATTAATGACAGAACTGTATGAATGTGATCTTATAATTAATTAATTTAAGGAGAGCTGTTATACAGTGAAATCGTATTTTGTGAAGAGAAGACATAGAAACACGGAAGAAACGTATTCTTTAATGACACTTCAGACATATCTTTGACGAAGTGATTGAAAATAATTTTTCTAATAGCTTACATATATCATTAAAAGTTTCTGTCTTCTGCTGGGAAATGATGTTTATGATGCCGAGATACAATGTATCTGGTAATCCATACCACAAGTACACCCCTTACAAAAACTAATTAATTTGATCACAAACTAGCTGGCTTACCCGTGCTTCGTAATGGTAATCAAATTGCAATGCAAACACGAGAACTATTTTGTTCTTCAGGGAAGATCCTTCGCTACGCTTACTTTCAGCCAGGTTTAGCTCATTTCCTACGCTCACATCATTTAAAGAAATTTTTATATCTGAGTATTTTTTTTATTTTACTGAATAGTTTCTACATTTAACCATTGGTTTCTAAACAACTGTCGCCTTTGAAATGGTGTACCAAAGCCTGAAGCCGATGTCTCTATAACAAAAGTAAATTAAAACCAACGAGCAAGGCTCACTTAATCTGGTACTGACATAATAATACGGAGTCCGTATTTCACATATTTAAGTTGGCCATTACATTGGAAAAATGTAGGAATAAAAAAATTGATATCACCATAGAGTACAGAACGCACCATATAAGTCCAACAGAGTTACTTCTGGACTTTTTTCGATATCACTTGCGGTTTTCAAGTAAAGCAGCTGGCACACATATCAATCACCCCGTAAGACCAACTTTTTTTATGAAAGAGAAAATATTAAAACAACATTTTACTTTATCATGTAAGTGCGTTTTCATCTCTCATGATGAAATTAATTTATATTTGTTTATAATACCCACATAACACAACACATTTCGGCAAACCTTCGTACTCACCACAAGGTGTTTTATAAGAACGAAAAAAGTACCAGAAATTGTACAGTTTGCTAACTTACCTCCACTTGGTAGGTGATCAACATCTTTTAACGTCCTCAGGTCTGCGAAAGTAAATTATAATATACATATAATCATTCCATTCCCAATAGTGTTTAACAAAAATAAAAAAAAAAAACTTACAAACATTTAGTACGGAGATTTGTTTCGATGGGGTATTATTATTATTATTATTTAATACTTTTTGTTTGTTGGTAAAGTCATAAGGACTATTTTTTTGTAATTCTAATCATTTCGAAGATCAAAGTGTGATATATTGAGTAAACAACAATTTTAACTTAATAAAACAACCATTTTCCAGTTTAAATTTGTGGTTTAATAGAGGTTAAAAATAAGTTGAAATAATGTCAATAAACTTTTTGGGATTCGTCTTGTTAATTATAAAAAAGAAGAAACTAAGATATTCCTCACTAGAAGACTATTTTACTTTTTAAGAGAGCAAATATAAAATCTTTCTTCGAATTAATTGGGTCTGGAAATGTATATTGCGAATATCAAGTGATGTAATTAGTTTGTAGTGAGAGAAAGTAAACTTGAAGAAACAAAGAAAACTCTATTCGATTTTTCTTTCTTGGAGGGCTATGAAGACAGTAATTAAAACATTTTATGATTACGATTGATTATTCATCATTTGAGTTTTTAACGTTGTATATTTTAAAATAATAATGTTATGAAAGTCTAATAAACTATTTAGACATTTGGTTGTTACGGCGTGTAATTCTTATCTCTATACTGAATTTTTCAGGTATTATTCCTGGCCTAAATTATGATATAAACAAATTCCAATACTGCATTTAACCCCTCAGACGCCATTTTGCATTTTCTGAAGAATAATTTTTGATTTGGGAACGGCGTGTTATATAGTACGTTGAAACTTGGTATATAGCTTTTTGAGGTAAAAGCCTAATTCAAGAAAAAAAATCATTTTATTACAGTAAATCTATTCAAAATTTCGGCAGTTTAAACTTTTTACCTTAAATTGCGTAAACTATAAAAATACCTAAAAGCATGTTAATGTTTCTAATTGAACTAGTATACGTGTTGCTCGAAATCGAGCAATTTATTTTAATACAATACAAATGTTACTTTTATCTCTAAATAAATGACATCCGACCAATCCAATATTGTGAGCATCTGTAATCACCAAAACAACACGTATTTACAGCTGATTATTAACACATGTTTAAAATGCTTTATTCAATCCCAATGTTATTTAAATGGGAAATTTTGAGATTTCAATGGTGGATAGCGCCTTTATTTTCAGTCCGATTCTCATCAATTTTTGGCGGAAACAACTACAGACCAAGCCCTATCCAACGACACAAAAAACTTGAAAATCGGTTGAAAATTGTAGGAGGAGTTCTCAAGACAAAAAAACCCTTAGCGTATTAAATAAGTATAGATTTAATTTCAAATTAAACTGTATATAATAATGGAAATAGCTTCATAAGTAAGCGAGATAGAGTGATTTATTACAAATAGTTCCGCATTCGAGCGGGTTGCCTCGCAATGAGCGCGGTCGTGTAGCTCAACAAAGGTAAGAACACAAAAATCTTCTCCGGCGGAGCGGTATTACCGTGACTATTCCCCGGTCTACCTGAGCCCGAATGCCGCCTCGCGGCCGCGGCCGCAGCCCTAGGCGAGTTTTATGGCTGCAGAGGTTTAAGGAGGAATAGTGTTTTAAAATTAACTAATTAAGATAGAAATTGACACTAAAGTTTTCCGAAAAGTAGAAAGACGGATTCTCTGGTTTTAGAATTTTTAAATAAAATTTCTAATGTCAGTTATAACTGTCTAAAACCACCTGTTTTCTTTAGTGGCAAGTTTTAGAGATGCAGAGGTTTACGGGAATCATGTTTTAAAATCAACCAATTAAGATAGAGATAGGCTCTTAACTTTTTCTAAAAGTAAAAAGACTGATCTCGTCTTCTCTGGTTTTAGAATTTTTTAAATAATATTTCTAATTTCAGCTATAACTGTCTAAAATCATCTGTTTTTTTCTAGATTTTTAACTGAAGTTTTCTATTAGTATTGATGAAATAATTAACAAAATGCAGCAAAGGAAATTTAGTACCGTTATTCTTTTTAGCGAATTTCCCTATAGGGAATACGCTATTACGGTAGTAGTCACGGTAAGACCTAAGCCCGGGACCATGATACTTTTTCGTTTTGAGGTCCCTAGAAGCCAAAAACACCGTTCGTTCAAATTGATGTATATATATATATATATATCTATATATATATATATATATATATATATATATATATATATATATATGTATGTATGTGTCCGTGAACACGATAACTTTTGAACGGAACCTCCGATTTTGATGAAATTTGGTACAGGGGTGTAAGCCAGCATCTACTAGATTGAGTTCGCGAACCAGAATGATCGGACCATGGGAACGGGGTTTTATGGGGTTTCAAAAGGGTAAAAAATGGGTTTTTGGCTTTTTTTACTTTTATTTATAAAATTCAACAATTTTAACTTAAACCTTTTTAAAGAGCTTAAAAAAACAAACAATCTAGTATTTTGAATTTTTTACCTAGCTTAAATGGTTATGGAGAAAATCCAAAAACTATGTTTTTCATGTTATTCTTAAGGGAAATCAAGAAAACCTTATCTTGCTTATTTATTGACATATCTTGATAAAATTTGGTAAGTACATTAATTCGGAAGAGTTTAAGTTATATTTGCTTAAAAAACCCATATGGCGGCAAACCTACGTACTCACTCCTATGGGGTTTATGGGGAAAATAAAAATAACACCATAACATGATAAAATTTGGTATGTACATTCACTAGGTAGGGTTTAACTTATATTTACCAACAAAACCCATATGGCGGCAAACCTACATACTCTCATCCCCATGGATTTTATGGGGAAATAGAAAATATACCAAAATTCCATTGGAAATTCGCTGAGTACGCAGGTCTGCTGCGACGGGGGTATTTTAATTTTATGCCTTACTAATAGATCCAGGCTGCATTTAGCAAAAAATAACACAATAAAAAAAAAACTATTGCATTTCGGTGACGCGCCAGGGGTAGACCAGAGCCTTAAATCACTCTGTCTTGCCTATTTATAAAACGGTTTTCTTAAAAAAAAAAAAAAAAAAAAAAAAAAAAAAAAACACATAAGAACATAAATATTGGTAAATTATTTAGTTTTAAGGCAATGGAATGTGAAAGATTTTCAACAGTCGCCATTTAAAATATAAGATTTATAAATAACTTATTATTTTTCCTTACTTAGTTAGACCTTTACCTCAATATGCTGTTTACCAATTTTATTACAACAAGCCGTTCTAAAATAAAAAATTATTCTCTAAAAAGTATATGTATACCAGCGGTTTCGTGGTTAAATGAAGTTTAGAAATTTTTATTGTGACATTCTGGCTTGCCTTTTGCCAGAAGTAAGTCCTGAAAAGGTCGGTAGAGAGTCCAGGGACATCCTGTATATTACGTGATGTCAAGAAATTAGTTTTTAGATTTTTTTGCCCTCCAGGATGCCAAGTTGTTGCTTCTTTCTTCTGAAAAAACCCTTCCCTTAGCCAACAATTTTTAACGTTTAAATTATCTACTGTAAATAAATTCATAGGTACCTAGAAATATTTAGATTATTTTACATCGTAGCGTAAAGGGTTGTTCTTCTTTTAACACCAAGCCGCACGAAAAAATGGGTTTAATTCATTAAATTAACTGCGTTAGATATTTTAACCATAATCTTTTATTAGTTCAATTGTTATTACTTCAAATCTCCTAAATATAATATTCCATACTTGCAAATGGACTGAAATACATGCAATGGAAACTTTATGCCATGAATGATTTTTAAAAACTTCTATTTTTTATCTATATTCCCATGCTCTATAGATTAATATGTGTTATGTAATAAAAATTTGGTAAACTCTAATGTATTTGATTTTTTTCCAGACTTATGCAAGGAGTATCTTGTTTTGTAGTGCACTAAATTATACTAAAAAAACTTTAAGAGCCCCTTTTTATCATACGGGTAAATATTTCCTGAAACATTAGCTGCAAGGAATGTGTTGATTTCCGATTGACGAACTAATTCTGCCGCTACAGAGCACATTACATCAGCTATGCAGCTGCACGTAACAAGTACACACAAGCGCACATGCAGTAGTTGATCGCAGGTCTATACACCTATTATTAATGTTGTTGTGGGTGACTGGTGACCAGAAATTACTCATACAATTAGTAAAACCTCACCGTCTACGATCGTAGGCCCCGCTATGCGTCTGAACATAAAGGATTGCTGTATAAACGGTGAGTTTAAACTAATTATTGTTTATACCAAAGCTTAACTTAGAAATTACTATGTGGTATTTTGATAAACATTTTTTCAGAATACATGTTATGAGAAGTTTTGTGGCTTTCATTCTTAGGTCAAGATGTTTGGGTCAAATAACTTAAAAAAGTTGGGAAAGTTAATTCAATAAAATTTCTCAGCATTAATGGGTGATTAGAAAAAGTGTGTCAGTTGTTTTATTCGTGTTTTATTTCAATTGATTCTAGTTATGGTTTTCAAACCAAACAGCCGGCATACTTATATTAATTACTCTGCATAATGTGTTAGTTATGTACCTGTAGCTCAAAAAATGTTTTTATACATATAATAAAAAAGTGTTTTAAAACTAGTTTCAGCCAAATTTCTAATTCGAAGCTGTTTCAGTTCATTGAAGAAGAGCTGATGCAGACTGATTAGTTTAGTTTTGTTTACTTTGTTTTAGTCAATTACCGCATTTCCAATCAACTATTAGGCCTAAGTTAAAAAAGAAAAATGGGTTAAAGTCATCAGGGGATATATTAGTCAAAATAAAACAATTGTTTGTCACCCTTTTAATATTGAGACTTAAATTACTGTCTTAATCAAAAGTTTATTCCCGAAATAAGATTTTTACATTTGGATAAAAAGTACCTAGTATTAGTATCTGCCTACAAATAATCCATTAATACAAGATAATCCTTATAACAAAAATATTAATCGTGAAATGTATAGTGTGTAATACAAACAATGAACAATTTAAATATTAGTTGTGAAATTTAAAATATGGAGAAAACAAATCCAAAGCATTGAATCAAAATGTATTCATTATACATCATTCATTACCGTGATAATAAATATAATGCTGATTGCTTCTGTGGTTTAAATGCAAATAATATTCAGGGAAACATTTTATGCATAGTGAACGTATTGTTATCCTATTATATTAAACGAGAAAGTTTTGTAGTGGGGTTTGTGGTTGGAAATCATTTCGCGAAGCACAAGCGGGAGACCGTTCCGGATGGAAAATAACTATTCTTGGGTACAAAATAATGGTAGTTTAATTCATCAAAACGCTGAAAACGCTCGAAATATTTAGTAAAATCGTTAATAAAAATCATTTTTCTCCATAAGAAAAGCATTGGAGCGATCACCTGATTATAAAATTTTTTCCGAAACGTAAGTCCCATGTTTTAACCATGTAGCCAGTTTGTGTATTAAAAACGAGAAAAATTCTTAGTTGTGTTGGGGTTGGGCATAATCTTCAAAAGCACGAGTGGAAACCCAGTATTGAGCGATAAATTCTAGGGTATAAAATAACAGGTAGTTTAATTCATCAAAACACGAAAAAACTTGGATTACATAGTAAGATAATGAATCAAATTTTTGCCCTTAAGAAAAGTATAGGTGCAAATCATATGATTATAATAAAATGAAATGCTTTAAAGTCAATTGAAACAATAACAATGTTTATGCAATCGTCAAAAAATCAAAAGATTAGTTTGTTACATAAAAACAAACTACAAAACTCGAAAAACTCTTCAGGTTTATACAATGAGACTTTTGTTAAACCAGTTTTTATAACATTCTTAAAATTAACTCTAGATAAATTTCTTATGTTAACAGGCAAAGAATTTTATTTTTTATGCCTTGATAGCAAAGGCTATTTTCAGTGACTGAAAACATGCACCTTGACGTGGAAATATTACCTCTAAACCTTGTGGAGTAGCTGTGAACATTTGATATTTTGGTAAAATTCGGCAGATTGTCCTTGGCAAAAAGCATGACATGACAAACAATGATGGTAAGTATTTTAAGAGCAATCAAGAGTGGTTTGCAATGTGTTTAGTTATGAACGCCACGCATTAATCTTACGGTCTTTTTCTGCAACATAAAAATTCTGTCAATGTCAATGGCATAAGAACAGTTAGCCCACCTGAGGTTCCATATGACATAACACTATGGATGTATGCGGAATAATACAGAGAAAGACATCAGGAGAAACACTAGCACTTAGTGATCTTATCATGAATATCCGTCGCAATTTTTGAAGCCAAATAATCAATGTGTGTTTGCCACTTAATATTGGACTACAAATGAAACCCCAAGAACTTAAGTGATTTGACATTGCTGGATATACTGCCCAGACACAGTGTTACATCCTGAACCTTCTCAGCATTCAGGCAGGGTTTCTTTGTGCTGCCCAATCAGTAAATAAGGGTTGACTTAGAAATAACAACATCATTTAGCGAGCTACACTGTGGACTTAGGACAAAATCGTCTGCAAAAAATTGACATACTGATCATTAAAAAAATGTTAAAAAATTTAAGTAGCGTCTATGTAGGCCTAGACACTAACGAATAAGCAGAGACATCCTTATGGGAAAATAAGGCTTAAACTCTTAGGCCTGACCCAGTTTAACAAAGTCAGCATCAAAGATCTTCAAGATATGTTTAAGAGCTTCAAACCCAAAAACTCTCCAGGAATCGACCAAATATCCAACAAAATAATCAGTTATTGTCAAACAGTAATAATTTTGCCCATATTAAACATTAATAACTCCTCCATAGAACAAAATGAAATTCCTGAAGCAGCCAAAATAGAATTAGTTTACCTTAAATGCAAAAAAAGGAGAAAAATCCACAGCATCAAATTATGGACCCGTATCAGTGCTGCCCCTTTTATCCAAATACATTGAAAAAGCAATCCACAACCAATTACAAATATCTAGAAGAGAACTGCCTAATATCAGATTTGCAAAATGGGTTCCGAAAAGGAAAATAAACATCAACATCAACAGCCCTGGCCCAACGTTGTCAAGACATCTCGGGAGTTTGGGAGGAAAGGAAGCAAGCAACCGGAATCCTCATATACACATAAAAAGCCTTTGATAGCCTGGACCGATCCAACCCTTATTAGCAAACTCCTTCAACTTAATATCTCGGGCAATGCACTACTTTGGCTGAAAAACTATCTCACAAACCGGAAGCAAATAGTGGAAATAGAACACCTCAACAACAACTATGAAGTCAAAGTAAGATCGTCACTCCAGAACACTACGCGAGGAATTCCCCAAGGATCCATCCTCGGCCCACTGCTTTTTCTCATACACATAAATTCCTTTCCTAACCACCTCACAGACCAGTCAAAATGTATTACGTTCGCTGATGACACGACAGTTATATCTTCCAATGATAAAGCCAATCCTAACTCCCACGAACAAGCAGTAGACCTTCTCCTACAATCATCCGAAACTGCCTGCAACTACCCGAGACTGAAAATAAACCGAGAAAAACTGTAATATCGGACTTCTTACCTGCTAAAAATTGCCGTCAAACCAATAATGCTCCAGATCAATCCACCAAAAAATTTATAGGATTAATAGTTGACAATAATTTAACCTGGAAGCCTCACATTGACAAACTACAAAAGAAATTATCTCAAGTGCTTTACGCTCTCAAACGAATCGGAACATTAACAAACAAGGACATAATTAAAACTGCGTATCATGCACTTTTTTCTTCTTACGTCTGGAATGGAATTATCGTTTGGGGTTCAGCAAATGAAACAGATGTTCAAAAAATCCTCATTCAACAAAAGAAGGCAATCAGAATCATGGAACAATTTGGACCTCAGGAACATTGCAAACCTTCCTTCATTCTCAACCTTCTTATTCCTCTTTGAAATAATAGTTTACATCAAATACAATTCCCCTCAACTAAGAATAAATTGTCACAATCTTAGTTTGAGAAATCAAACTAATCTTAACTTAAACCACCATAGGTTAACCAAAACCAGCAAAACACCTAATTACATGGGGGTAAAAATATTTGATTTGTTGCCAAATAGTCTCAAAGAAATTAATAAGGCCTCCATGTTTAAAAAGCAACTAAAACATATCTATTGGAAAGACCTTACTACAAACTAAGTGAGTTCATAGAAGAACACTCCCATAAAAAATAAAATGCTCCACACATGACACACACACACACAAACACATTCATGCAAGAATTGACGACTCTCCCTCTCTTCAAGGACTGCAGAGATGGCTTCGATGGTAAATGGTAAAAATGGTAAATGGTGTAAGAACGCCACATGTAATTTTTATTTACGAATTACTAGTCTACTTGTTGGTCGGAATCGAGCAATTTATTTTGATACAATACAAAAGTAACATTTAGTTCTAAATTAACGACAACCGACCAATCCAATATTGTAAATATCAGTAATCACAAAAAACTACTCGTGTTTACAGCTATACATTAACAGATGTTTAAAATGTTCAACCCAAACCCAATGTTATTCTAATGGGAAAATCTCAAATTTAATTTGTGTAAAGAGCCCTTATTTTATGTCTGATTTTCATCGATTTTTAGCAGAAACAACTACAGAACAAGCCCTATCCAACAACACCAAAAACTTGAATATCAGTTAAAAATTGTAGGAGGAGTTCTCAACACAAAAAGAATCCAACGTCACCAAAAACTTGAATAACGGTTATAAGTAGGAGGAGTTTTCAACACAAAAAAAACCTTAGCGTATTAAATAAGTATAGATGCTGCAGATTGGTTGAATGGAAAGAGATGTTCTAATAATTTTGCAAAAGAAAAATTACCAAAAATAACAAAATAATCCAGTGCCGTGAAGAATAAATTTTAACAGCTGTTTATTTATCCTATCCTATCTATATATTTAAAACACAAAGGTAAAAAACCTTTGGACAGTTCGTCTGTGACTTCAACTGGACCGATTTACATGCGGGTTGTACCAAAATAAACGTTTTCGGTTCTTTATTAGCAGGTTTTATTCGTATTTCAAAAATATTTACGTTAAATCGGTCAAAAATTAAAAATAAACTTTTCTTATGGAGATTTAACATGGGGAAAAAAGCCAACATTTCCAATCCTTTGGACAGTTCGCCTGAGACTTCCACTGGACCAAACACGCAGTTTGTACCAAATAAAACGTAAACCTTTGTATAATAGCAGACTTTATGTATTTTAACGTTATCTTACTTCCTTAAATTAAAAATATCGACATTTTCAAACCTTTACAATTTATTTATTTTACACGATTTCAATCAGCTGATTGTAAACACACGAGGTATCTTGTACTTATTTAATACGCTAAGGGTTTTTTTTTGTCTTGAGAACTCCTCCTACAATTTTCAACCGATTTTCAAGTTTTTGGTGTTGTTGTATAGGGCTTGGTCTGTAGTTGTTTCCGCCAAAAACTGATGAGAATCTGATTGAAAATAAAGGCGTTATCCACCATTGAAATCTCAAAATTTCCCATTTAAATAACATTGGGATTGAATAAAGCATTTTAAACATCTGTTAATAATCAGCTGTAAATACGTGTAGTTTTGGTGATTGCAGATATTCACAATATTGGATTGGTCAGACGTCAATGATTTAGAGATAAAAGTAACATTTGTAATGTATTAAAATTAATTGCTCGATTTAGAGCAACACGTTTACTAGTATTAATAAATTGAATTAAAGAATAAATAAATTTGAACAAAACTTGCCCAGTTTCAAGTTTTATAATTATATTGTATACACGTTTAAATTTCTACGTACAATACATATGCAATTCCAATAGGGCAAAGCACGAAGCTTATAAATAACAGGAATTGGCCTATCAATCTTTCTGCTAGATAAATAAAGTATAGTTTTACAAAACCTCAGGTCAATCGGTCCAGTAGTCTTTGCGCCTATTCAAGACACACAAAGCTTTCGTTCTTAAAGATACATACTTTCATTTTTATAGATAGATTGAAAATGTTATTTTAGGAAAATGCTACTCAAAAACCTCTATCGTAAGTTTAAGTTCTTTGTTTACATTTTAAATACTTTTCTCCCACCCCAATATTCTCGAGGAGGAAGTAAAAAAGACCTATAGAAAAGGGAAGACTGAAGGCGTGCTCTGACATCTCACCCTCACTTAATAAACTTAAATGTAACTTTAAACATTTTGTAACATTTTCCAACATAATTATAGAGCGAAGCTCGGCTCGCCGGTACTTTTTACTATCATTAATTATATACAGAAAATAATAATTTTTCAAATATATTTAAAATGTATCCTGTTATCATGAAAGATTTCACAAATTACTACATTTTTTATACCATATTAGATAATAACATTATTATTTATTCGTTTTGTAAAAATAGTATAAGCTTTTGACAAATATTACCAGACCTTAAAAAACTTTTCTAATGGGTTTAGCAAATGTTTCTTCGTCTTATACTTTACTGAATCGATTATGCGACTAATTTTAAGCTATGGACTAGGTGTAGGTGCAGAAATATTCATAAATGTAAAGTACAAAAATATAGTAACTGCAGTAATGTATTTGCTAATAAATCCAATGTCTACTAATAGTAGTGATAAATTATTCACCTCAAACAATCTTCTGAATTAAAACAGTATTATACTTTTTGTTCTTTAAAACAATTTTTCTTTAATCTGCATAAGAAACTCTGAACAAATAAACACTAATTCCATTTTGTTTATCCTTTTTGTTTGTATCCATTTGATCATTGCGTATTTTTAATGATCAAAAGTTACAATTTTAATCGTTAACACTATTTAATTAAAGAAATGCATTACTTATCTGGTCATAGCACGGTGAAGTAAACACATATTTCTCGATGAGTTTTTGAGAAATGAGACATGTTTTGTCCATTGTTAGTTAATCTTACCATAAAAGGTTTAAATTTGATGACAGATTTAAATATGACGTGTGCTTAAGAACAAATATTTGTATTCATGGAAAAAATTCCATACATAGGAAAGATTAAAATATGCTACCTAACAATTTTGACCAACTGAACCTTCCCCCTTGGGTTTGGATATTTTTTATGTAAGTCTACGTTTTTAAATCTGCATTGGACAATAAGAAATAACGAATTTCAAGTTGCTACCTACATTAAATCACACAATACTTTTATACTTTATTGGTAAATTGTTAGAAGATAACTTAATCACTATTGTTACAAAGTGAATGGGTATATTTGAGCGAGCAGCAGTTATCCAGGACCTGGGAGCTAACGTCGACTGATCACGACATTTGCTTCGTCAATCAAACTACATCGGCGGTCTATTAAAGAATATTAATGACTTGCCGCAGGCACAATAAATTTTAATGGAATATAACGATAAAATTAATTATTTTAAAGAAATTATTCTGGTAGAGCTATTCTGTTTTTCTTACATCTTCATAAAACCCTACAGTTGTCGTATTTTCGGTCAAATTGTTACCTGTCAATAACACCTTTTTGTTTAAGCTAAAAACATCATTGTAAGAAATAAACATATTATTCTAATTTATTTATAAATTACTTATTTCAATTATTTATTTATTGTGAGCCATTTATTAAAATAGAAAATGTTTTGCTTTATATTTTTAATTGACAACAGTTATAAAGAACAAGTGCAAAAAACTTACGATCTTGAGCTAGGAATAAAATTGTTGTTAGGTTTTACCAGTTATACTGAAAACTTATTTCTATACTTCATAATTATTTTTAGTTTGCGTACATTGAATACAAAGGACTCTTCGATAGGTTAATCAATGTAAAATTGATAAAAATACAAAAAAGAAGTTAGAAAAGTTTTGTAACGTCTTACACAGCATTTTATAGGTTGTGTGTCTATTGCTTTTTGTTATTTCGGATAATTAATCATCACCTGGGCTCGGTGAAGCCCAATAATACAAAAAATCAACATTTGTTTTATATTGAACTGTTATGGACTTCTATAAAGTTTTTCATAAACGTCAAACTAATTAAAAAAAAAACCATTAAATTCGATTTCAAAGTGAAACTTGGTAATAAGTAAAATAATTTTTTCTGCTTACAAGAGTTAGCACATAAAATCATAAGGTCATAAAATTTGTAATTAAATAATTATTATTCATTTGACTAAGATTTAGTATATTCTAGCCTTCTAGACAGATCTTTTGTATCTTGTGATTTACAACCTATTCTATTTATATTTGTATGCCCATTGAGGGACACATGGGGATAAAACACTTGACATTATTGTCACTAGCTTGTTTGCTGCGCAATCCAGTGTTGATATACTCTTGTACCTCATTGTCTTTTATGTTGTAACAATGCTACCCACTCTTTATTTAACCAGAACAAACAATAAAAGAATTTCAATCCACCATTTTCCTGAGACTAAAGTTGATCATTGAACAGTTGATAAAAAGATCAAAATCTGTCGTAGTACTTGAGTGTACCTTGTGTCTGTGTTTAATAGTTTTATTAATATAGGAAAAAACTAAATAATGTAAAGTATGTAAATACATTTTGCCTTTCAAACTGATTATGGCAGAGCCAAAAAAGCCTACCTTGGACAAGACACCTATAAAGAGTATGTATTGTAAATAAATAATACAATTAAAACCTAAGGCACACTTCTTGAGGGAGATAAATCAATTAATATCACTCAGGAATTAAGTATGGGATTGCTACAATAGGAAATAATAATATACCAAGAATTTAAATGAGAGGATTGCTAAATTAAAATCAGTTCAATAATTTAATTCCCACAAGAATTAATTTCATACTTAGTACCACAAAAAATCGAACCCCTACACAATTATGGTACTCGGACGAAACTAGTGTGATTTGTTAAAGAAAATTATCAGGAGCAGAACATAAATTTCGAGAAGATATTTTTGGGATACAAAAATTTTTAAAATAGTGGTTTGACTTAAATGTGGCGATTCAGTCGTCAAAAAATAAACAGTAGTACTACCGTGGTTCATCACGGGTTTCAAAGCATTTGTTTTGTGTGTTAAACGGGAACATAATCTACAGCTTGGACGTTTATAATTTATTTAATACTCAAATATTAATTGTACTGTGGACAAACATCGTGTTACAAAAATACCATAACAAATCATATGACATCATACATTTGGTGACTAAACAATATTATTTTATAACTGATTGCTAATAAGGGTCTGACTCAAAGCAATTTTCAGTTGTAGTAAATCAACAAATAAGTGTAAAGTAGTCCCTGCCCTCTTTTTAAATTTTTTGTTTGTTAAAGTAAACAAATATCGTTACTGTATAATGATAGTAACTTAGCAATAACAATTAATAACAATTAATTTTGTTACCTTTTGACGTTAACAAACCTTTTGAGTCATGTCAGGGGAGCAGCCCACTAGGAATCAGAAGAAAATCTTAAATGTCAGCATAGGTTGATGTGTAAATCAAATCAAAGGTCTCGCTTGGCAGAGCAAAATACTGCAAACTAGACTTAAAATAACGGAAACTGTAGGCATTCAAAGTTTCCATTAAAAGACAATTAGAATCAAATTAATTGAAGAAAATATAAATATTAGAGGCAAAAAACCAGCCTAAAAATTCTAAAGGGAAAGGAACATCGAATAAGTCAAAACAACCAGCTGGCTTGTGATGACTTGCAAAAGATCTTCGGTTATATCTAATTGTAAGTGTTGAACGCACGGATTAGTCTGTGCCAGAACTGAAAAATTACAAAGTGATTGCTATGGATTTGAGAATATGAATAAATTAAATAAATAAGAAAGCTACACAGACAACGAAGAATCACATGACATATCAATCAATATATTGTAGTGTAAAATATAAAGCAATTATTGTTAAGTATTTTTTTATATCTATAAATATTTTATAGGTTTTTATTAATAGACTACTTATTTTAATAAAGTAGTAATTGTGGTGATACATTTTTAAGAGTTCATTAACAATTTGAATTCTTCAAATATGCCTGTAATTTTTTACACAATATTGGTATTGAAGATATGAGTGCCATTGCTCTAGAAAGGTGCCGTATGTAGTCAGCTTAACAATGAATGTTCTCGTATCTTAGCTGCATCACGCTATCCATTAAATACTTGCTCTACCGAGGTGGTAACATGGCTCATTGTACGAGACAAAACGGTAATAATTAGCTAAAACACGAGGCGTCCCAGGGTTTCCTGTCTCAATTTCAAATTAATTCGGTGCGGTCAATTAAACTATTAAACATATTTTCTCTCACACCTACTCCCCCACAACGAAACCTTGACGTTTGATAGAACGGAAACATATTTTTCTAGAAGGTTCAATTGAAATATAAAATTTCAAGAATATGTTACTCAACTATGAAAACACCCAAACATCGTGTGTTTGGCTTCATGAAGGAGAGAAGGGAAATTAAAATTTTAGGTGGTGTGAATTTTTATTTATTATAATAAAACATTGAATGTTTTTGTTATTTTCACTGATTAATTTAGTAATTCTGATAAACGTACAATGCATTTAGATATAACACTCTATAGTTTATATTTTTTATGCTAAAAACCTACTTGCATACTATTTCCCTATATTAATCATAAGGAGAATAGACATTTATTTCCCTATTTATGAACATGTGATGATATTTGGTTAACAGGTTTATGTGGTCAAAATTAATATTACTAATTTGGAAATTCGCTCTGAGTAAGCAGGTCTGCTGCGACGGGGGATATTTGTGCAAATTTGTCCTTGAAACAGTATTCTGCCAAGTATCCCTAGAAATGGTCTTCCTTCCTGCCGTACTTCGGTATTGCTGCCCTAATGTCCCTCCATTTTCTTTCGATATTATTAGTTTGGGCTCCGGTGTCTGGGTCAACGAAGTTCCAGGAATGGTTTACCGTGAGGTGTACAAAACGGGACCTTATGGCATAATACGCCCTCCAACAGTCTGTAATTATGATCGTTCCAGGCCTTATTCGTTCTCTGTTGATCTTTACCAAGGTCCGTTTTGTACGGTCCTCTACCGATACAAAAAAACTTTCTCCCGTCACCCGTTGAACCCCACCCAAAACCCACTGTCCCCTAATAATCCGAACCTCTATTATACTTCCTTTTCCGAACTTTGCTTCGTCCAATTCCACTACTGTCCCCGGGCCACCTATCATTTCACGATTTAATTTTTGGTGGTGTTCTAATACCTCCCGGTAAAAGGAGAACCAATCGACCATAGTATTAGGACTAAGATTAAGTGAATCTTTCAGAAAATTTTGTCGTGGAGGGTTATGTGTTAGTAGATTAATATAATTCTCCATAGTTTTGAAATTTCTATTCTCGATTTGTTTATAAAAGAGCCACTTTTTGCTGATCCCCGCCAATTGCATTTGTTGGATTTCTTTTTTTGTATTGATACCTTTTTCTCACAACAAAATTCTAATTTTGACCTATCTAAATGAACTATTGATTTACATCTTCCACAGAGAGTTTCATTTTTAATTACACCATGCCTAGTAAAGATATCCAATACCTCATCATCGTTGAGACCTGCTGCAGTCCAAAAAATATTCTCACAATTAATATACGACATTGTAAAATAATTACACAACACAACACGTTTTCATACCCACGAAGTCATAAAGTGTGTAATGTTGATGTTTTCATTTTGTTTATTTTTCGTTACCTTAGCAACTAGAAAATATTAGTAATATTTATTTTAACTCCTTAATTAAAACATATGTTATATTGAACTATAAACTTATTATAAACTATTTTCAAATGTGAATAGAAGGATGGTTTGGTTTTTGGAATTATTTTTACATTGTTTCTTTTAGTTATACAATTTGATTATATATTTTATAGAACCGGTTTTCTTTGAATAAAACATTTAAGGTCATGTTTATCATTTATATTTTTAAACTTAAAAGTGAATATAATATTTAATTTAACTGTATACTAATCAAAATTTACTGTTAAGTTTTAATTATCTAGTCAAACAATATTTTGTATTATCACTATATTATGCATTAATGTTTTACCATTGATTTATACCACATATTTAAATAACTCTTTTCTTTTTTAACGTATAGAACATAATCTTTTTATTATTTCTTTGAATGTACTATATATATAATTTAATTTTACTGTAATATTTTATTATTTGATAATCTATATCAAATTTGTATTATCTATTCAAACAAGTGTTGTCTTTAACCATATGATGTGTATTACAGTATTAGTTTATTTTTTTTTTAATTTACATATATATATATATATATATATATATATATATATCTTTTATTATAAAGGAGGAAGAAGTAAATCTTTAATGTAAGCATAGGTTGTTGTGTAAATCAAATCAAAGGTCTCACTTGGCAGAGCACAATACTGCAAACTAGACTTAAAATAACGGAAATTGTAGGCGATCAAAGTTTCCATTAAAAGACAGTGAGAATCAAATTAATTGAAGAAAATATAAATGTTATAGGGAAAAAAACTAGCCCGAAAATTTGAAAGGGGAAGGAATATCGAATAAGTCAAAAAAGCCAGCTGGTTTAAGATGGCTTGCAAAATTTCTTCGGTTATGCAATTGTAAGTGTTGAACGCACAGATTGGTCTGTACCAGAACTGAACAATTACAAAGTGATTGCTATGGATTTGAGGATATGAATAAATTAAATCAGAAAGCTATACAGACAACGAAGATTCACATGACATATCAATCAATATATCGTAGTATAAAATATAAAACAGTTACTTTGAATTATTTTAGCGAATTTCCCTATAGGGAAATACGCTATTACGGTAGTAGTCACGGTAAGACCTAAGCCCGGGACCATGATACTTTTTTGTTTTGAGGTCCCTAGAAGCCAAAAACACTATTCGTTCAAATTGATATATATGTTATATATATATATATATATATATATATATATATATATATATATATGTCCGTTAACACGATAACTTTTGAACGGAACCTCCGATTTTGATGAAATTTGGTACAGGGGTTTAAGCCAGCGTCTACTAGGTTGAGTTCGTGAACCAGAATGATCGGACCATGGGGAAGGGGTTTCAAAAGGGTTAAAAATGGGTTTTTGGCTTTTTTTATTTTATTTAGAAAATTCAATAATTTTAACTCAAACCATTTAAAAGAGCTTAAAAAAACAAACAATCTAGTATTTTGAATTTTTTACCTAGTACGAGCCACTATTCTAACCTCCAAATAGCCACTATTCTAACCATGGAAAATGGTTATGGAGAAAATTCAAAAAGTATGTTTTCCATGTTAATCTTATGGGAAACAACAAAACCTTCGATCTTGCTTATTTATTGACATATCTTAATAAAATTTGGTATGTACATTCATTAGGAAGTGTTTAACTTATATTTGCTTAGAAACCCCATATGGCGGCAAACCTACGTACTCACCCCTATAGGGTTTATGGGGAAAAAAAGAACACCATAGCCTTATAAAATTTGGTATGTACAATCACTAGGTAGGGTTTAACTTATATTTACCAACATAACCCATATGGCGGCAAACCTACATACTCTCATCCCCATGGATTTTATGGGGAAATAGAAAATATACCAAAATTGCATTGTAAATTCGCTGAGTACGCAGGTCTGCTGCGGAGGGGGTATTTTATATTATCTTAATATTTTATAGGTTTTTACTAATACTTCTCCTAATTAGATAGTAATTGTTATGATACATTTCTAAGAGCTCATTACCACGTTGAATCCTTCAAATATGCGTGTAATTTTTTACACAATAGTGGTATTGAAGATATGATCACCATTGGTCCAAGAGTCTTAAAGGTGTTGTATGTAGTCAGCTTAACAATGAATGTTCCTGTATCTTAGCTGCATCACGATATCCATCGAATACCGAACACTTGCTCTATGGAGTTGGTAACATAGCTCATTGTACGAGACAAAACGGTAATAATTAGCTAAAACACGAGGCGTCCCAGGGTAAATGTACAATGCATTTAGACATAACACTCTATAGTTTATATTCAATTAAGTAATATGGGGACTGTTAGCTTACTATAACAATTTACAATTGGTTTTCATATTTTATTACGATGGAAACTTGTGATCACTTTTAATTACAAGTGTTTTTTTGTTTTCAAGTTATATGTATTCACTTTAATAAGTGCTTACACATTTTCATAAGGGATTGTCACATTGCGCGTGGATGACATCATCGATAAGTTTAGCATGTGAATACATCACTAAATTAAACTAGCGTGCCACTGTCCTTAAAAAATGTTCTCAGTTTATATTATAAATTATGGTATTTTTGGTGTTTTTCAATTTAATTGCTATAGCATACGTATCAACATATATTTATATGTTATTTTTTGCTTATTTTTATGTGTAGAATCAGCTCCTGAAGTTTCTGCACATCCTCGTGAATCACCCTGTATACATTGACAGCTGGGTACACTGTGTCTCGTAGTTACAGTTTTCTTTTTCTTGCAATACCACCGATGAACTCAATAAATCACGCGACCATTCTTTTCCCGGTCAGAAGCTTATTTATTTTTGTTTACTAACAATACTTTCCCAGTCCTTAACTTGAAGTTTACCTTTGTGCGCCTGTAGAGGAATTGACATTTTTGTAACAAAACTGAGAACAGATTATTTTAAAGCCAACTTTCAAACTATTGGTTTATCTTAAAAAAGATTATATATATACAGAAATGAAATTCAATGTTTTGGAAAAGTCCTGGGACGGTTTAATAAGTTTTTAACTGATTTTGTTTAAGTATTAATACCGGGTGTCCCAAACCACCCGTACACCCCTTTTAAAATTTACAGATTTTTTTTACAAAAACCAATTGTGCCATTATAGGTAAACTGGTTACACTCTATCGATTGACAGTAGTTAAAATGTACAGGGTGTAACAGAAGTCTCATTTCCAGACCGTAAGTCACTAATTTCAAATACAAACACCCACTTTTTTATATTTTTTTAAATCTACACCTAAATTTTAGGCGACTTTATAATTTTAATTGGTGCCATAATCCTAACGGTTTAGGGGATAATGGTGGTTAAAATCACGAATTTTCTCATAAGAATAACATGGAACAAATTTCAAATATGTTATCTCTTAACATTTTAGTTTAAACAAACATGCCCAAGCACAAGAATGTCTTAGAGTATCCTTTTAAATAATTTTCCATTATAAATTACTAGTTTTACCTTAAATCATATAATTTTTCCATAAAATTTACAATATGGCGGATATTAATTAAAATGTATGGACAAGTAAAACTAATTAAGTGATAACCGATATTTTATGATAGATTATTACTTTACATGAGGTTCTAAGACATTTTCATGCTTGAACAATTCTCTTTAACGGAAAATGTTCAGAAATAATGGGTGTGCAATTATCCCCATGCTATTCTTATGGAAAAACACCAAATTTCAACCTCCATTTTCTAAACCTAATGCCGGATTAGGAATACATGTTAAGAGGAAAGTTGTCTTAAAATTACGTGTAGAATCAAAAAATGTTATAAAAAGTAAGGGTTTGTATGTAACATTTGTGACTTCCGGTCTGGATAGCTTACTTATGCTACACCTTAAACATTGAAATTAGTATTAATTGATAGAGCGTAACCGGTTTACTTATAACGGCACAATTAGTTTTTGTTTGTAAAACTAATTTTTTTTAATGGGATGTACGGTATATAAGCCATTATAATATACTTTTTCCCGGTATTTATAAGATTTTTACTCTCCAGGGGGATGGCCCAAAAGGAGTAGGGCATATGAAGAAAATATTTTTTATGCAAAATGTAAGCATATTTAAATATACACATCAAATTAAAGGCCTCTTTACCTACAGATCAATGTCACAAACTCGATCTTTCAAAGGGCAACCGAGTAAAATCTGGCAGGCGACAAACTTTTCATTAAAATAATACCGTCAAAACAAAAAAAATCAGTAACTTGCGATACACTCGGGTTTGTAGCAAATAGCTCAGAATGCAAAGCAATTTCAAATTATGAAGGATAAATAAAATTACATGACAAATACAAGCGATTGTAGGTGACCTTTGGACTAACAGACAAACTAGAAGATTGAGAGGAATTAGGTTTTCGATTAACATTAAAAGGGCACTCCGACTCCTATTCAAACTCAATGTTAGCTATAATACACATTAATCAAGTTCCATATGGACTAGAGCCCTAAAAATTTTTTTTTAGTGTTCACTGGTTCTTATTTTAGTTCCTTATGCAGGGGTTTTGAAAAATTAAAAGGATTTTCTGAGTAATAATTTTTTTTTTCAAATATATAAAAAAAACTTTTAAAAAATTGATTTGTTTATTTTTTATTACTGTTATTTTTGGAGGTGATTTAAAAAGCCTGTGTCAGGAACTAGATATTGGTACTATAAACATGTGGTAAAAATTTGATTGAGATATATGTTACGGTTTTTTAGTAAAGTCGAATAGAAGTTGAAAAAAAATGATTTTCGGGGAACGGCCGAAATGTCGGGCAACTACACAATATGTATAAAAGTTTCAGCCTACCTTCAAATTAGTGGCCTCCTGGATTGTATGTGGGGTTGTCTGGGTCTTCTTCATCTTCATACCTGTCTTCCAGCTTCCTTTTTATCAAGGTTCTCTTTTGTCTGATTTTTTTCCAGTTCTCGTTCTGCTTTATCAGCAAAGTAAATACGTTTGCGGTCGAGTACTTTCATTGCAACTACCATATTCTTTCCTGGCTCAAACCCCAGCTGCTCCATCACTTTCGTTTTTGATACATATCCATTATTGAAAGAGAGGACTGGCTCTGCTACACCAAACTGCAGTGTTCTTAGTGTGACAAATGTTCTTTAAGGAAGGCGCGCCCAAATAATATTGTTAAGAGATTCGTTTGGGTTTTGCGACTTTCCTTTCAAATACTTTTTTAGTAAATCTGACTGAGACAAATATTTGAATATGGGTTTCAAAAGTGTCATTATGGTCTGTGGAAGGTGGAAGTGTTTACTATGATCATATGTTTCTTTATCAGCCAAAGACTTTTGGTATTTGCACCAAGAGTCTTGTCCTTTCGGGCAAAGTCGATGCTGTGGTTTCTCATCGGTTGATGCTATATGGTAATAAGAAGCCCAGACTTCATTCCTCATTTCCTTTACACTATGAGTGTTACGCCTGATTGCTAAACCATAGAAAGTTTGAATTTTTTGCATTGTCGCAGTAGTAAGGCGGTTTTTACCTGAAAGTGCCTTACCATCTGAAAGTTTTCCTTTGGCATTTTTTTTAGGTCACGCAATCTTTTCCCCATGCGTTTCTGTACGTGGCCTACACACTCTTGCTTATTTATTTCACATTCGCCATATGGATTTGCATCAGAAACAGATTTGAAGGCCGAAGAATCTCCATCTCCTAAATAGTCTGTATATCTTACATTATACTTTTCGAGCGATCTTCGAAAGAGAGTGAGGGCCCCTTCAACCTCCATACCCCCACTCGAGCCAATGTAGTTTGCACCACAGTTGTTCAAGTGCACATTTTCTATTTTATCAGGACAATTACAATGTTTTGACATTACATGGAAGTCAAGAACATTTCCAGTGTAAACTGACGTAAGCGTCATGATGCCGTTTAGCGAGTTATGGCCTCGCTTTTGCCATGTACCATCGAGAGCTACACATAAGTCTCGGTTTGATTCATTCTCAATGACCGCTTCTTCGACGGCATCTTTCATAGATTTGTTACTCAGTGTTTGGCATGCCTGTTGTAACATAACTTCGTGTTTAGAAAACTTAGTTGGGGGAGGAGGTAAGTTTAGTATAGGCCTACCACAAAGGCTTTGCGCTGCAGTATAACCTTTGCCGATAGCCCGCAACCCATAAACAATGCGTAAATTTACATCATACAATGATGTTGTAGAATTATCATTTGTGTTTAAGCTTAGGCCTACATCAGCTTTATTACTATTTACAAAAGCTCTTTCCTCTTCACAGTGGGAACAGATCAATCGAAATTCGGTAGCTAGGCCTACCAAACTTTTCTTTACTAATTCTAGGTTATGATTACAAAATTTGCATACAGCAATTTCATTCAAGGCTGTCTTTAACTCACCTACATTCATAATTTCATATTCAAGGGAGCTGCAAGCTTTATTGTAAACATTAAAATTGTCACCTAACTTCTTAGAACTGGAAGACTCTCGACTAGGCCTAGGTTGAACAGTTGGTGTTTCCACAGCTGCAGAAGATTTTGGTTTTCCAACTTGTTTCCTATTTTTGTAGACACTCCTAACGTTTCCCACTTTCTTCTGGTTTCCCATTATAAATAAATCACAGTTACTACAGTTACTAAAAAAACTATAAAACTAAAATACTTTTGTTTTACACAAATAATCACAACAATCAGTCTTGTGAAAACGTAAACAAAACATTCTGGCAAAACAACAGATGCTAGAATCATTCACAAACACAGCAGCTGGAAGACAGGTTAGCCACCGTAGAAAAACTAAATATATCACCAAAATGGAATGAATAACTATATAAAATACAAGTTAGTCCCGCGATTCACTCAGTAGTTCTTGAAAAAATCAACTCGGTCCTTGTAGTAATGTCTATATTTTTAAATTTTTCAGACGAAAATGATTTTTTTCATACATTATGTTGTATATCATTAGAAAGGGGATTTAATATAGAATAATAATCAACAATAAAAAAAATTGAAAAATTTGGATCAGAGTGCCCAAATGAAGCTGATTAAATATTTGTGATATCCATCTAACGTTTTATTAAGCCTACCTTATGGTTCTGCTTTACTGTGCTAATTAACCTTCTTTGTAATTCTTATTGTTTAAAATTATGTATCATTTGACGAAGGCCTATGCAATTCCAATGATGTCTGCCATTAGAGACATCCTCTTAAGGAAGTCTTGAGTAAAACTTCATCTTCCTACGTCATATAATACATCATTTTAAACCAAAAGAATTTAAAAGAAGCTTAGTGAGCATAGTAAAGCGGAATCATAAGGTAATATGTTAGATGAAAATCACAAATATGCCATATGTTTCGTGCGCTGTAATTGTTACCCCGTTTTGTTCGCTGAAACTATTTATTTTCTAGTTTGTAGGTCTTTCCGTAGGTTATGTCAAGTAATTTGTTTATCTTTTTTCTTGTGGCTGCTATGGATAATCTCTCTTGAATTATTTTTTTCTCATAATTACTTTCAATTTTTTTAGTATTCAGTTAAAAAAATAACTTCTTCTCAATTTACAGTAGCATAATTAAGAACAACAACTTTTATCTCATGGACGGGTGTAAGCCAATGTGAGAAGTTTTATTATTTTTAATGGCCAGTTAAACTAAGTAACCCCTTTTTATTTTTGTCTAATATTTCTGGAAGAAAGAAGGAGTTCAATATATTTTAAACTTAAATAAAGAAGTAATATAAAAGATTCAAAGTAACACCCTTCTTTCCTCTACTTTTCTTCTTTTCCTAACATCTTTAAAGTAAGAAAAAAGATCTAAGATGAAAGATGAAGATGTTTTCACAAACATACAACATTCATATTTTTGCGGTTGCGAAGTAAGTATTTTTAATATTTGATTAATATTTTAAATATTTTAATATTACCTTAAACTGATTGACGTTTAACATTTCTCATGACGTCAGCACTTACAATACGACATAACTACGTCAATTCATGTTTCGTATACTTCAGGATATCCCCTCACATCATTTTTCGTATATATTTTATACGATTAACATTAAAAGGGCACTCCGACTCCTATTCAAACTCAATGTTAGCTATAATACACATTAATCAAGTTCCATATGGACTAGAGCCCTAAAAATTTTTTTTTAGTGTTCACTGGTTCTTATTTTAGTTCCTTATGCAGGGGTTTTGAAAAATTAAAAGGATTTTCTGAGTAATAATTTTTTTTCAAATATATAAAAAAAACTTTTAAAAAATTGATTTGTTTATTTTTTATTACTGTTATTTTTGGAGGTGATTTAAAAAGCCTGTGTCAGGAACTAGATATTGGTACTATAAACATGTGGTAAAAATTTGATTGAGATATATGTTACGGTTTTTTAGTAAAGTCGAATAGAAGTTGAAAAACAATGATTTTCGGGGAACGGCCGAAATGTCGGGCAACTACACAATATGTATAAAAGTTTCAGCCTACCTTCAAATTAGTGGCCTCCTGGATTGTATGTGGGGTTGTCTGGGTCTTCTTCATCTTCATACCTGTCTTCCAGCTTCCTTTTTATCAAGGTTCTCTTTTGTCTGATTTTTTTTCCAGTTCTCGTTCTGCTTTATCAGCAAAGTAAATACGTTTGCGGTCGAGTACTTTCATTGCAACTACCATATTCTTTCCTGGCTCAAACCCCAGCTGCTCCATCACTTTCGTTTTTGATACATATCCATTATTGAAAGAGAGGACTGGCTCTGCTACACCAAACTGCAGTGTTCTTAGTGTGACAAATGTTCTTTTAGGAAGGCGCGCCCAAATAATATTGTTAAGAGATTCGTTTGGGTTTTGCGACTTTCCTTTCAAATACTTTTTTAGTAAATCTGACTGAGACAAATATTTGAATATGGGTTTCAAAAGTGTCATTATGGTCTGTGGAAGGTGGAAGTGTTTACTATGATCATATGTTTCTTTATCAGCCAAAGACTTTTGGTATTTGCACCAAGAGTCTTGTCCTTTCGGGCAAAGTCGATGCTGTGGTTTCTCATCGGTTGATGCTATATGGTAATAAGAAGCCCAGACTTCATTCCTCATTTCCTTTACACTATGAGTGTTACGCCTGATTGCTAAACCATAGAAAGTTTGAATTTTTTGCATTGTCGCAGTAGTAAGGCGGTTTTTACCTGAAAGTGCCTTACCATCTGAAAGTTTTCCTTTGGCATTTTTTTTAGGTCACGCAATCTTTTCCCCATGCGTTTCTGTACGTGGCCTACACACTCTTGCTTATTTATTTCACATTCGCCATATGGATTTGCATCAGAAACAGATTTGAAGGCCGAAGAATCTCCATCTCCTAAATAGTCTGTATATCTTACATTATACTTTTCGAGCGATCTTCGAAAGAGAGTGAGGGCCCCTTCAACCTCCATACCCCCACTCGAGCCAATGTAGTTTGCACCACAGTTGTTCAAGTGCACATTTTCTATTTTATCAGGACAATTACAATGTTTTGACATTACATGGAAGTCAAGAACATTTCCAGTGTAAACTGACGTAAGCGTCATGATGCCGTTTAGCGAGTTATGGCCTCGCTTTTGCCATGTACCATCGAGAGCTACACATAAGTCTCGGTTTGATTCATTCTCAATGACCGCTTCTTCGACGGCATCTTTCATAGATTTGTTACTCAGTGTTTGGCATGCCTGTTGTAACATAACTTCGTGTTTAGAAAACTTAGTTGGGGGAGGAGGTAAGTTTAGTATAGGCCTACCACAAAGGCTTTGCGCTGCAGTATAACCTTTGCCGATAGCCCGCAACCCATAAACAATGCGTAAATTTACATCATACAATGATGTTGTAGAATTATCATTTGTGTTTAAGCTTAGGCCTACATCAGCTTTATTACTATTTACAAAAGCTCTTTCCTCTTCACAGTGGGAACAGATCAATCGAAATTCGGTAGCTAGGCCTACCAAACTTTTCTTTACTAATTCTAGGTTATGATTACAAAATTTGCATACAGCAATTTCATTCAAGGCTGTCTTTAACTCACCTACATTCATAATTTCATATTCAAGGGAGCTGCAAGCTTTATTGTAAACATTAAAATTGTCACCTAACTTCTTAGAACTGGAAGACTCTCGACTAGGCCTAGGTTGAACAGTTGGTGTTTCCACAGCTGCAGAAGATTTTGGTTTTCCAACTTGTTTCCTATTTTTGTAGACACTCCTAACGTTTCCCACTTTCTTCTGGTTTCCCATTATAAATAAATCACAGTTACTACAGTTACTAAAAAAACTATAAAACTAAAATACTTTTGTTTTACACAAATAATCACAACAATCAGTCTTGTGAAAACGTAAACAAAACATTCTGGCAAAACAACAGATGCTAGAATCATTCACAAACACAGCAGCTGGAAGACAGGTTAGCCACCGTAGAAAAACTAAATATATCACCAAAATGGAATGAATAACTATATAAAATACAAGTTAGTCCCGCGATTCACTCAGTAGTTCTTGAAAAAATCAACTCGGTCCTTGTAGTAATGTCTATATTTTTAAATTTTTCAGACGAAAATGATTTTTTTCATACATTATGTTGTATATCATTAGAAAGGGGATTTAATATAGAATAATAATCAACAATAAAAAAAATTGAAAAATTTGGATCAGAGTGCCCAAATGAAGCTGATTAAATATTTGTGATATCCATCTAACGTTTTATTAAGCCTACCTTATGGTTCTGCTTTACTGTGCTAATTAACCTTCTTTGTAATTCTTATTGTTTAAAATTATGTATCATTTGACGAAGGCCTATGCAATTCCAATGATGTCTGCCATTAGAGACATCCTCTTAAGGAAGTCTTGAGTAAAACTTCATCTTCCTACGTCATATAATACATCATTTTAAACCAAAAGAATTTAAAAGAAGCTTAGTGAGCATAGTAAAGCGGAATCATAAGGTAATATGTTAGATGAAAATCACAAATATGCCATATGTTTCGTGCGCTGTAATTGTTACCCCGTTTTGTTCGCTGAAACTATTTATTTTCTAGTTTGTAGGTCTTTCCGTAGGTTATGTCAAGTAATTTGTTTATCTTTTTTCTTGTGGCTGCTATGGATAATCTCTCTTGAATTATTTTTTTCTCATAATTACTTTCAATTTTTTTAGTATTCAGTTAAAAAAATAACTTCTTCTCAATTTACAGTAGCATAATTAAGAACAACAACTTTTATCTCATGGACGGGTGTAAGCCAATGTGAGAAGTTTTATTATTTTTAATGGCCAGTTAAACTAAGTAACCCCTTTTTATTTTTGTCTAATATTTCTGGAAGAAAGAAGGAGTTCAATATATTTTAAACTTAAATAAAGAAGTAATATAAAAGATTCAAAGTAACACCCTTCTTTCCTCTACTTTTCTTCTTTTCCTAACATCTTTAAAGTAAGAAAAAAGATCTAAGATGAAAGATGAAGATGTTTTCACAAACATACAACATTCATATTTTTGCGGTTGCGAAGTAAGTATTTTTAATATTTGATTAATATTTTAAATATTTTAATATTACCTTAAACTGATTGACGTTTAACATTTCTCATGACGTCAGCACTTACAATACGACATAACTACGTCAATTCATGTTTCGTATACTTCAGGATATCCCCTCACATCATTTTTCGTATATATTTTATACGATTAACATTAAAAGGGCACTCCGACTCCTATTCAAACTCAATGTTAGCTATAATACACATTAATCAAGTTCCATATGGACTAGAGCCCTAAAAATTTTTTTTTAGTGTTCACTGGTTCTTATTTTAGTTCCTTATGCAGGGGTTTTGAAAAATTAAAAGGATTTTCTGAGTAATAATTTTTTTTCAAATATATAAAAAAAACTTTTAAAAAATTGATTTGTTTATTTTTTATTACTGTTATTTTTGGAGGTGATTTAAAAAGCCTGTGTCAGGAACTAGATATTGGTACTATAAACATGTGGTAAAAATTTGATTGAGATATATGTTACGGTTTTTTAGTAAAGTCGAATAGAAGTTGAAAAACAATGATTTTCGGGGAACGGCCGAAATGTCGGGCAACTACACAATATGTATAAAAGTTTCAGCCTACCTTCAAATTAGTGGCCTCCTGGATTGTATGTGGGGTTGTCTGGGTCTTCTTCATCTTCATACCTGTCTTCCAGCTTCCTTTTTATCAAGGTTCTCTTTTGTCTGATTTTTTTTCCAGTTCTCGTTCTGCTTTATCAGCAAAGTAAATACGTTTGCGGTCGAGTACTTTCATTGCAACTACCATATTCTTTCCTGGCTCAAACCCCAGCTGCTCCATCACTTTCGTTTTTGATACATATCCATTATTGAAAGAGAGGACTGGCTCTGCTACACCAAACTGCAGTGTTCTTAGTGTGACAAATGTTCTTTTAGGAAGGCGCGCCCAAATAATATTGTTAAGAGATTCGTTTGGGTTTTGCGACTTTCCTTTCAAATACTTTTTTAGTAAATCTGACTGAGACAAATATTTGAATATGGGTTTCAAAAGTGTCATTATGGTCTGTGGAAGGTGGAAGTGTTTACTATGATCATATGTTTCTTTATCAGCCAAAGACTTTTGGTATTTGCACCAAAGAGTCTTGTCCTTTCGGGCAAAGTCGATGCTGTGGTTTCTCATCGGTTGATGCTATATGGTAATAAGAAGCCCAGACTGCATTCCTCATTTCCTTTACACTATGAGTGTTACGCCTGATTGCTAAACCATAGAAAGTTTGAATTTTTTGCATTGTCGCAGTAGTAAGGCGGTTTTTACCTGAAAGTGCCTTACCATCTGAAAGTTTCCCTTTGGCATTTTTTTTAGGTCACGCAATCTTTTCCCCATGCGTTTCTGTACGTGGCCTACACACTCTTGCTTATTTATTTCACATTCGCCATATGGATTTGCATCAGAAACAGATTTGAAGGCCGAAGAATCTCCATCTCCTAAATAGTCTGTATATCTTACATTATACTTTTCGAGCGATCTTCGAAAGAGAGTGAGGGCCCCTTCAACCTCCATACCCCCACTCGAGCCAATGTAGTTTGCACCACAGTTGTTCAAGTGCACATTTTCTATTTTATCAGGACAATTACAATGTTTTGACATTACATGGAAGTCAAGAACATTTCCAGTGTAAACTGACGTAAGCGTCATGATGCCGTTTAGCGAGTTATGGCCTCGCTTTTGCCATGTACCATCGAGAGCTACACATAAGTCTCGGTTTGATTCATTCTCAATGACCGCTTCTTCGACGGCATCTTTCATAGATTTGTTACTCAGTGTTTGGCATGCCTGTTGTAACATAACTTCGTGTTTAGAAAACTTAGTTGGGGGAGGAGGTAAGTTTAGTATAGGCCTACCACAAAGGCTTTGCGCTGCAGTATAACCTTTGCCGATAGCCCGCAACCCATAAACAATGCGTAAATTTACATCATACAATGATGTTGTAGAATTATCATTTGTGTTTAAGCTTAGGCCTACATCAGCTTTATTACTATTTACAAAAGCTCTTTCCTCTTCACAGTGGGAACAGATCAATCGAAATTCGGTAGCTAGGCCTACCAAACTTTTCTTTACTAATTCTAGGTTATGATTACAAAATTTGCATACAGCAATTTCATTCAAGGCTGTCTTTAACTCACCTACATTCATAATTTCATATTCAAGGGAGCTGCAAGCTTTATTGTAAACATTAAAATTGTCACCTAACTTCTTAGAACTGGAAGACTCTCGACTAGGCCTAGGTTGAACAGTTGGTGTTTCCACAGCTGCAGAAGATTTTGGTTTTCCAACTTGTTTCCTATTTTTGTAGACACTCCTAACGTTTCCCACTTTCTTCTGGTTTCCCATTATAAATAAATCACAGTTACTACAGTTACTAAAAAAAACTATAAAACTAAAATACTTTTGTTTTACACAAATAATCACAACAATCAGTCTTGTGAAAACGTAAACAAAACATTCTAGCAAAACAACAGATGCTAGAATCATTCACAAACACAGCAGCTGGCAGACAGGTTAGCCACCGTAGAAAAACTAAATATATCACCAAAATGGAATGAATAACTATATAAAATACAAGTTAGTCCCGCGATTCACTCAGTAGTTCTTGAAAAAATCAACTCGGTCCTTGTAGTAATGTCTATATTTTTAAATTTTTCAGACGAAAATGATTTTTTTCATACATTATGTTGTATATCATTAGAAAGGGGATTTAATATAGAATAATAATCAACAATAAAAAAAATTGAAAAATTTGGATCAGAGTGCCCAAATGAAGCTGATTAAATATTTGTGATATCCATCTAACGTTTTATTAAGCCTACCTTATGGTTCTGCTTTACTGTGCTAATTAACCTTCTTTGTAATTCTTATTGTTTAAAATTATGTATCATTTGACGAAGGCCTATGCAATTCCAATGATGTCTGCCATTAGAGACATCCTCTTAAGGAAGTCTTGAGTAAAACTTCATCTTCCTACGTCATATAATACATCATTTTAAACCAAAAGAATTTAAAAGAAGCTTAGTGAGCATAGTAAAGCGGAATCATAAGGTAATATGTTAGATGAAAATCACAAATATGCCATATGTTTCGTGCGCTGTAATTGTTACCCCGTTTTGTTCGCTGAAACTATTTATTTTCTAGTTTGTAGGTCTTTCCGTAGGTTATGTCAAGTAATTTGTTTATCTTTTTTCTTGTGGCTGCTATGGATAATCTCTCTTGAATTATTTTTTTCTCATAATTACTTTCAATTTTTTTAGTATTCAGTTAAAAAAAATAACTTCTTCTCAATTTACAGTAGCATAATTAAGAACAACAACTTTTATCTCATGGACGGGTGTAAGCGAATGTGAGAAGTTTTATTATTTTTAATGGCCAGTTAAACTAAGTAACCCCTTTTTATTTTTGTCTAATATTTCTGGAAGAAAGAAGGAGTTCAATATATTTTAAACTTAAATAAAGAAGTAATATAAAAGATTCAAAGTAACACCCTTCTTTCCTCTACTTTTCTTCTTTTCCTAACATCTTTAAAGTAAGAAAAAAGATCTAAGATGAAAGATGAAGATGTTTTCACAAACATACAACATTCATATTTTTGCGGTTGCGAAGTAAGTATTTTTAATATTTGATTAATATTTTAAATATTTTAATATTACCTTAAACTGATTGACGTTTAACATTTCTCATGACGTCAGCACTTACAATACGACATAACTACGTCAATTCATGTTTCGTATACTTCAGGATATCCCCTCACATCATTTTTCGTATATATTTTATACATTTTTTGTTCCAAAAACCCCTAAGTGTTTCTACTATTAAATACAGAGTGATGAAAAGTATAGTTTATAATTCGGATCAAAATTTTTATCCCTTACCTTGATCGAAATTTCGCATTTGAGCTATGTAAACTCGAAAGAGGCCCGGAGTAAGCCATCTTACATAATTGTAATGAAAAATCATTTTTTTCATCAAAGATAAGTTGCAAACACTACCAAAATATTCTTCAAATTTAATTTTCAATTGATATTTAAATATTTGAAACCTTTGAAATTGTTATTTTTTTATAGCACTGTGTTAATGTTTAACTCTACAGTAAAAACTGGAACGTAAAGCTTATTGCTTAAAATAAACAAAACAGCATCAATTAAACTGATTTATTATTCTTATTATTAAAGACAATAATAAAACTATGTTGGACATCAGGAAATATAAAAATGTCACACTTCATCCTTGTACTAACCAACTGTAGAATTGCAAGTATTGTTGAAAATCACAAAATGAATCAGTGTTTCATTACGAAATCAATAAGATTTTCGTTAATTGATTAAAGCCTACCACCGACTGGCCCAGCCTTTCCAAGAATGGAAGCGAAGAGAGTATAAGTTCCATCAGAAGAGCAGAACAATAGGAATGGACCAACTGATAAGATTGTTAGAAGCCGCATCCAACAAAAGCAAGATAAAGCTGTGCCGGTCACTGAGTAGAATAAAAAAACGATAAAAATTTAATTAAAGCGGCTAAAATAAATCTACAATTCTGATAATTTGAATCTTTGTTAACATTTTATATTTAACGTGATACATATCACAAAAATAGAAGTTTGATTTGGCAGGTTGATGCCTAGTTACTAAAGTTAATAATGATGCTTATTTCAATAGATCTACGATCGTTAATTGAAAAACATTCTGTGTAGTATATGATCGCAGGAACCCTTGTATGTGTCATGGTGTAAATCTTTTAAGGAAATGAGTTATTTATTTATTAGTATACAATTTTTCCTTGATGTATAGTGTATACGTTGGTTTTAGGGAAACAAATATCCAGATTGACCCAGGTTTCATTTTATGATCCATAATGGGAAGATTATGGTCCCAGTAAGTTCCACTATAGGGATTGATATTCATGTTAAGGCGCACCACAAACTAAATTAATGTGGCATAAGACTCACTTCAAGGGGCATGTGATAGCATTGGCTATGCTTTCGCACATGACATTAAACCTAATGTGTGAATAAAACAGACGTAGTTACGTAAGGCTGGCATAGATAGCCACGATCTAGTTGATTCTATAATGGCCTCATTAAAACTAAAGATTATTTGATTTAATCTTCAACCTAAGTTTCATAAGCCTATCGAGCAAATGATTAACATTCATTTCCTTAAAAGCTATAATGGATGACTACTTTTTGTAAGCAATAATGACTTAAATTATGACATTGTCTCATGTGGGCGAAAATTTCCGAAAGGCGGTATGGTACTCTCTTATCCGTGCTACCCCAAGGCTCGAAGATCGCCCTATTGGCCCGATTGAGTGTTGTGATCTAAATTCAACATGTAAATACAGGGTGGCACAAAAATAAATGGTCACATTTTAACCCATTTAATGCCAAATTATTTCTTTTAAATTTAGTGCGGTGGCTTAGTGCTGCGCTCTCGTAGCGAACTCGCATACCCACAGCCTACAGTCTGCCCTGCTAGGGGCGCGCTCTGTTCATAACCCTAATTCTCGTGTCTAGGCTGCCGGTCGTGATAGCTTAGATGGCTAAGGCGTAGGCATCCTTGGCCAGGATGTCTGCTTCGGCGCGGGTTCGAATCCGCTCACGACCAAACCCTGACCTGGTGGTGCAACTTTTAAAGGGTTAGCCGATCTGTGGTAACGTTGGTGGGAGGGCCCACGTTAAATAAACGGTGGCAGGCTTGCGTGGAAGTTGACGGGATCGGTTGATTCTTTGAGAGTTGCACCTTGGTCAACACTGATTTTGCTACTTTTTACTACTGTTAACTGTGTGTGTGCCATTACGGCTTTAAAATACGAAAGATAATCATATTTTCAATTCAAAATGTCAATTAAATTCATTCTAATGATGCCATATAACATTTTACTCCAGTCTTAATTCTAAGTGTCCCAGATGGGGACCATGGGCCTTAATGGGTTAAATGAATATAACTTAGGTGTTATAAATCAACACATTTTTGATTTATTTACATTTTTGGGTTTCATAATTTCCCTAGTTTAAGCCAATAATGTTAAAATTAGCAACGAATGTATGTACTTTCTCTTACACAATTTTAATTCCTAGCCACGATCTAGTTGATTCTATAATGGCCTCATTAAAACTAAAGATTATTTGATTTAATCTTCAACCTAAGTTTCATAAGCCTATCGAGCAAATGATTAACATTCATTTCCTTAAAAGCTATAATGGATGACTACTTTTTGTAAGCAATAATGACTTAAATTATGACATTGTCTCATGTGGGCGAAAATTTCCGAAAGGCGGTATGGTACTCTCTTATCCGTGCTACCCCAAGGCTCGAAGATCGCCCTATTGGCCCGATTGAGTGTTGTGATCTAAATTCAACATGTAAATACAGGGTGGCACAAAAATAAATGGTCACATTTTAACCCATTTAATGCCAAATTATTTCTTTTAAATTTAGTGCGGTGGCTTAGTGCTGCGCTCTCGTAGCGAACTCGCATACCCACAGCCTACAGTCTGCCCTGCTAGGGGCGCGCTCTGTTCATAACCCTAATTCTCGTGTCTAGGCTGCCGGTCGTGATAGCTTAGATGGCTAAGGCGTAGGCATCCTTGGCCAGGATGTCTGCTTCGGCGCGGGTTCGAATCCGCTCACGACCAAACCCTGACCTGGTGGTGCAACTCTTAAAGGGTTAGCCGATCTGTGGTAACGTTGGTGGGAGGGCCCACGTTAAATAAACGGTGGCAGGCTTGCGTGGAAGTTGACGGGATCGGTTGATTCTTTGAGAGTTGCACCTTGGTCAACACTGATTTTGCTACTTTTTACTACTGTTAACTGTGTGTGTGCCATTACGGCTTTAAAATACGAAAGATAATCATATTTTCAATTCAAAATGTCAATTAAATTCATTCTAATGATGCCATATAACATTTTACTCCAGTCTTAATTCTAAGTGTCCCAGATGGGGACCATGGGCCTTAATGGGTTAAATGAATATAACTTAGGTGTTATAAATCAACACATTTTTGATTTATTTACATTTTTGGGTTTCATAATTTCCCTAGTTTAAGCCAATAATGTTAAAATTAGCAACGAATGTATGTACTTTCTCTTACACAATTTTAATTCCTACACTTGAAGCACGCCGCCTAGAGAAGTGGCGTCGCGTCAAGGACTGGAACGCTGATGCTTTTACACTTTTGACACTTAATTTAAAGGTTTTCTGGTTTGATTGCTGAATTTGGACGCCCAGTACATTTTACTACTCATCATCAACCCTGCGGTCCAAAATGCAGTGACTTATCGCATTATCAATCTCAAATTAGGGATCTGTCTACCTCTTGTAGCATTTAAGAGCTGCCACCGAAAAATATTAGTTCTAAAAAACTGCTCCATAGTTAAAGTATGCTGATTTACTGCCCACTATCAGCAAACTGGCAAAAATGGTCGACGTTGAATGAAGACGATGTCACCCCTCCCTTCCCCATCACTATTATCACGTAAGTAAAAACCAAACGTCTTCTTGGCTCCACCTGTGCATGGTTACGCCACGAGAGGAAGGGATGTGTTCCGTGTTGGGCAGCATAGGACGGCGTCATCTGAACGCCTCCCCTCTTTTGTGGGGAGGCTGCTCAACGCGCTACCCGAACGTCTTTTGAAGCGGGAGTTGACGCGTTCTGGGTTCCACGCGGAGGAGGAGTTCTTGGCCCACCACTGGGGATAAAGGGATAAGGGGGGGGAAACAAATCTCCAGTTCCCAAGGGGTTTTTTTTAGTTTTTTTTATATTTATTTTTATTTGTTATGTTTTATATTATTTCTCTTTTGGCTGTTTTCTCATGAAGATTTGAATTTATTTTATTTATAAGAAAGACTACAAGATGTACGATATTTGACGTTTGCTACACACTGTATTAACAATGTATTCTATAGCAATAAACCATATTATTATTATTACCTTGTTCAATAGGTATGGTTAAATTTAAAACTTATAAATTTAATAAACTTAAATTTAATAAATGATAACTATAAGTTTTATAAACTAATAAAAGTTATGAGCCCCTGAGTCAGTATATGTACAAAGATAAACACTAAAATAAAAATTAGATCTCCCTTTATAGAGCTTACACAGCCTAAATTTTTTAATTTGCCTTGGAAAGGGCCATTTGCATTTTGGGTGGCAGCTGGCATATCAAAGAGACCACGTGCGTGATAGTTCAGCTGCCAAAGTTGTTGTTCGTTTAGCACCACCCGGGGGGTACGTGCAGCTTTAATGGAATGCTGCGGACGCGAACAACATCAACCCCCATAATTGAGGTGATGGGATAGTTGTAATTATAGGATGCATACGAAGTAGTAGTCCTAAAGTGTGTGAATTTACAAGTAAAGTGATAGAATAGTTTTAACCAATTTAGAGCAGTAATCCATGAAAATATATTAATATTTTGTAGGTTTGTGTTAAGTAAATTTCTTAAGAAAATATGTAAATACATAAAAACATTGTAAAAATCCAAAGTACGAGTAAAATATTTGAAATTTTGTAAGTTTCGGAATATAACAAGGTTTAGTTTTATGAGCGATTACTTCTTTTTTACTTTACTATAATTATTAAATATGCAGCTACTGCTGCCGATCTTGAAACGAGATGACTTCTCGGAGAATACGCATGACTTGTAGTAAAAAGTGAAAGTATGAGATTATACAACCAACAAACAATGCCATTTTAATATAAAAAAATTCTTATTTTTGATTACCGGCATATATTCAAATACGTGAGTTTAACCTACTGTAGTACTCTAAGCAAAGGACATTTTTTGAACATTTGTTTACTGTAGGAGGTTTTTATTTTTAAGTATTCTCCATACCTCACAATATGACATTGGTGAATATTTGGTAATACGTCTTATATACGTCTTATAAGTGGCCTATATTCAATTTCAACGATAATTTTCTCTTCTACATTAACCTATTTTTTGTATAAAGACGGTAATACTGTAACTACTGTAACAGTGATACGGTTTTCCAACGAACGAAACGTATCAATAACGGTTTTTGAACTAGGATTTCTGAAATTAAGGGTACGTAACATTCAAAATAATTTTAATAATTAAAAGTCACAAAATTGCCGTAGTAATAATGTATGTATGAGCAGTGTTAGTGTTGTCAAACCATAAAATGCAATTTTTTCATCAAAATAGTAAACAAAAAGTACATTTAAAAAGTATTTTTTGGCATTTAAATAAAATTACAACATACCATTTTCGTTATCTATTGACTTTCTATATTGTTTATTTACATCGTTTTGTTTAAGATAGAATATACAGTGGTTTTCTTATACTATCACTCAGTATATATAATGATTGAACGTGCTTTAATTATTTAAAAAATATATAAGGAAAATGCACTAATGAAAAAACTGTTTATTTGGGAACTTACAAAGTTTTCGATGAAAGTTCTATCTGTGAGATAATATTAGAATTATAAACTATGCAATTTACAGTTTCGAAACAAAATTAATTTGTATTGCCAGGTCAAAAGGATAAAAACCCACTGGTTTATATCCTTAATTTTGCTTCCTTCAGAGTTACAGAACTTCATAATCATCTACACGGAGGACTAAATTATGGTAAATATATTCACCCAGCGATTACTCGTCAATGAAGCATTTTTACCTATGTTTGTGTATCATTTTTTTTATTTAATTAAAAAAAAAAATCAGCCCCATTTTCACATCTTCGTGATTGGACACGTATTAATAAAATTGATGGATATTAAACTCCTTAACTTACATAAATGTTCTTTTTTGTGGCTTAAATAAAGCATTTAAATGAAGATTTATTGGAATTTAAATATATTTTAAACAAAAAATTCATATAATGAGACAGAATTAAGATCTCAACCCTTTAACTCATTGACATAATTAATTCACAAAGTCTAATGTCAAATCTTGATCGATGTTCATATAACTTCGGCAGAAATTGTGTCAATGATTCATCTAAACAAGTCTGATCAACTATCATAAGCTCATAACGGATTGTAACTAATAAAATAAATCATATGACTATGAAATTATAATTGTAAAAAAATTCAAAATTAATACAATAACCCTGAGAAAAGGGTTTGATTTGGGTTCCAGCTCTATCCAGTTTCAAAGTGCATCAGCTTCAAAGCGGAATTTCAACATACAAGTTCTGAAACAAACTTCTGAAACCCACTCTCTGGGATTCACAAACTAAAAACCTTATAATTTTATAAATTTCGATTGAAATAATTTACCGCCAATTATATTATAGTAGTTTCATTGATTAAATTCATTGGTTTTGATGGTGAGCTAATGTTTTTGTTGAGTAAATTATTGCGGACATTTTCCATAACTGATTAGCAAAAACAAATTTACGATGTTTCCAGATCCCTAAAAACGAATTTTTTTTTTTAAATCAGTGATGGAGAATTTTCGCAAAATTTTACTTAACAGTAACAAAATGAGTTTCAGTTGTGCGTAAATTCCAAAACATTTTACAATTTACATGGTTTCGCCGATCATATTTAACTTACTGTCAGGAATTGATGTTTATTTGAAATCTTGAATAAAAGAAACATTTTAAGATTCAATACATGGTTTTGAAGAGTATGGAAACACCTTAATATTTTTATCATTGATTTAGATAAAAGTTTTAAACTTTCCGAAGTGACTTTGGACTTAAAAAACATATTTTTTGGGGTTTTTTAATGAATTTCCTCCTCCTCCTCTGATATTTTCCTAATAATGCATTGTATGACATAGACCAATAATTTTCCTTTCAATACGTCCTTTGGGGACGTCTCTTAGCGGGAGCCATAAGAAAAAAATGCATGGCCTCTTTCTTATTGTCTACAGTTTGGAAGGTCTTTGAATTTTTACAAAATTTTTAATTAAATAGAAGTGGTTGCATAGCATTTTTAAGTTTCGGCATTAGATTTCCTGCGAAGTTTGATAGTTTATCATTTCCGGCTAAAATATCCATATGAGGTCAGGTTAGCGGTTTTGTACTTTACTAAGCGCGACCTATAATGTCATGTACGTACTAACCTATGCTTACATTTAAGATTATCTACTGACTCCTCATGACTCCATCCAATCAGAAAGTGACATTCAGTAATAACGATAAAAGTAGCCTTTTTTAGAAAATTCACTGTATAATGTTTTAAGCTCTTAAATATGTTAATTATAAAATATCGGATGTCCACAAAGTCCTCCCTGATTTCATACCTTTGCTGAACGGACACTATTATAGAAACACGCATCTTACATTTCTTGTTTTCAAGGGTATTGAATCTAGTTTTTTTCTCATTAATTTGTTAATACCTAAAATAAGCTGATTGACAACAATCAATCTAATCCCGACTGCCACCTTTGACCTTGCTGAGTCATCCCGCGAAGAACCAGGAGGGGGCGGGGGTGCATTGTTGCCTGTAGTTTGTACTGATAACGTCACCGTAGCTTTATGGCGATGGAGTCAGCACCGTTATCTAGGCCCTCAATTGAAATCAACCCATTATATTTAAAACTGGTTGAGAGAGAAATAAAGGATACAAATGATAGGAGACGACCGGTGACGTTATCAGTACAAAGTACAGGCAACAATGCACCCCCGCCCCCTCCTGGTTCTTCGCGGGATGACTCAGCAAGGTCAAAGGTGGCAGTCGGAATTAGACAATCAGGCCGGTTGCGCGACCGAAAAACTCATTTCAAGTGTTGTCGCCGCGACAACACTTGAAAACGCGGAACGTTTTTGATCGTTTTTGTTCCGCGAAACGTCGTGTAATTGTGTATGTGTGTGAAGTTTTGTGAATACGGACATCTGTGTATATGTGTCCGTGTTTTGTGTTTTTGACAACGACTTCACATCTAGTCATCACATTCTTCAATGGTGAGTGTTGCCCAAGAATAAAAAAAAAAATAGTCGAATATATACTCCTCGCCAACAACACAATGTCATTCAGAAATAGAATCAATCTAAAACCAAAAATCAATTTTTACAATTTTCAATTCTTACTCAGCATATTTTATAACGAATGAATAACTTAAATTAACAAAGTTTATATTTCAATTAATACTGAAAGTGAAGACAATTAAATTACAGCAGATGGTGTAAAGCGAAGCAGAAACATCCTTCCCTCCTATCACACTTGATTGGATATTGGTGGGTCAAAAAGTTATCTCGTAAAAGTTTAATCTGTTGGACATTTAACAAAATCTTGGCCACGGAAAAGGTGCATAATGCAGAATAATTTGTAATAGTAAACGTAATAAGAGCAGTTGGATCTTTTAATATGTAGAACATGCTTCATAATAATCATACTTATTAATATACATGTTCATTTGCGATGTAAAAAATACAAAATAAAACACATACATAACTTGCACGTAATTGAACTGAATAACATACCAAGGTTAAATAAAGTAGTGTGTGATAGTTAATACCACTGCAGCCCACTAATTTGTGTCTGCTACAACGGGTTATAACAATCAACATCAGAGTGAAGCGACTGTCACCTCATTATGTTTGTATGGCTTAGAGGTTTTGTTGTTAAAGAACTGACGTGGTTCATTATGATGAGTGACACTAATGTTTTTGTATAGTGCTTTATCATATTGTTAATGCAACGTTACAACATTTAACCGTGATTTTACGTGGAAGAACCCTTAAAAACAAGTTAAACACTCAACATAGTGGGTCTGTTCGTTGGTTCTATGACAATAACCATGTATACTGCCAATTCAATAAAGTATAACACTTTCTTGATAACAACATTTAATATGTAAAATTAGAGAGTAGGCTTAAAACTCGCCTACTGCTCGATGGGGGCTCCGCTCCCATGCCGCCTCAGGGGTTGCCCCGAATTCGTTAAAAGCCCAAATTTATTTTTGTCACTTAGTCATAAATAACTAGTGAAGTTGTAACTTTGAATGTCAGAGCTCAAAGTACACGATTTCATAATAGGGCGAACATAATTTTTAAATAAAACAAAAACCTGTCATGTGAGGTAAAGTTTTAAAGCTACATTAAATAATTAGTAAAAAACAATTTATAAAACCTTGACACGAATTTTGACAAATCCGTTATCGTGTGTTGAGAGTAGCCTATATCTTTCACTGTCCGGCAGGGCCTGGGTGGGGGAGTAGAGCGCGGCCTCGCCTCGTCAACGACGGATGTCGACAGATCACGAACTGTCGTTAGTCAATCAAAGTCCACCTTGGAAACCTTGTTCGCAATATTTACTATAGCTAATATAAAATTGTCTTGGACGGATCGCTAGATTTATATGTATCAAAACTTCGTAAATAGTAACCGTACATACGAATCTAAGGTTACTTCATATATCTACATATTCGTTAATTGCGACGCTACGCTATGCTATATTAATGTTAAAAATATTAAGGGGTTTCCAGACTTTTCAGATCAACTGTATTATAAGAACAAAGTCCGAAACAGGAGAAAGCTCAAACAGGTTTTTTTCATGCAGGGGTGAATATGATAATTTAAACACTGTACATGAATTAGGTTTTTGTTAGTTGACATTTGTTGATGGATAAGACTGCCTATATTATTTGAAAAAATCAAAGGTACGGCTTATCAATGTTCAAATTGTTTCTTGTGTGCTTTTAATAATAAAAGTACCGGAATGCTAACCAACAATTAATATCATAATACAACATCTGTAAAATGCCAAGGTAGGACTGAGAACTGAACCTTAGATGTCATGCTCTGCATGTTAATTGACTATCAAATCCCTGGGAGTGGAACGAGACAACGGCTGCCCGTGGTCTGCTTTGATTACACAAGTATCTAATTTTATTACCCTTATTATATTGTGCTAGCAGTAATCAAGTAAATTCTGGTAAAAACTGTTTGCTGTCTTTGCGACTATACTTCTGTCTTTAAAACAATATTACAATTATCATTATCACTAACATATAAAAAATACGATTTACAGCCTAATGTAATTTATTTAGACAAAATACCATAATTTAAAAACTACCCGCAACTATTTGACCAGATTTTAGGCATATTAGCTTTATAAACTGTAAACTTGTAAAGTTTAATTTGATTACGTGTATGCGTGTTACAGAGCAAAACAAGTTACAAGTGCGTGGTTTGCATGATCGGTGTAACAGCTTCCACCGGAAATTGGAACCATTTGCAACAAAGGTGGAGTGCCTGCTCTAGTATTAGGTTTCAGTATTTATAGCAGTCCAAGATGGTGCCTTCGATGCTTTAACTATTTAATAATAAAAAAAAAATGTACCTACATCATTTTCGTTATTTTTGTGAATAGCAATTAATTAACACAATCAATTACCTTTGATCATTTGTGAACTTACAATGCTATATTTTGACTGGGTCATTTTCAGCAACAATATTTTCTTGCTAACAAACATACTCGTTTTATGATTTTTTTGTTTTTGCACTGTATCACATCTTTTTCGTACTATATATTATAGTTATATTATTTAAATATTTCCAGTAATATTGTTCTTAACAATTCAGAGTTGATATGTTTTTATCATTTTGACCAATTCTATCTGAAGTATACAACTGTTTACTGTTGGCTTTAATTAATTTCAACTGTAAAATAAATTTAACGCCACTGTAATAAAACCAAACGTAAACCCGAAGCGGCAAATCTCTGCAACAATGAAGCAGTCTACAAAGGCATTTTTATTTAAAACTTGTTTCTCTGCATCAGATCTTTATGTTAATTTGTGATTTAAATTGTAAAATAAAAATTAATTGTATGGATTGTGTTGTCTCTTTTTACATCATTCAGGATAATATTATTGTTTAAAGTATGTTTTTTATACTGCTGGATCGGTTAAAAACGCAAGTTGATCAATTTTTAACACTCAAATCCGTTTTGTAAGATTTTAGTTAAATAATTAAATTGTCAAATAAAATAAGCCTAGTTCGTGTATTGTTTAATTTTTATTACTTCTTAAACAGAGTAAAATTTCAGCAGTGCGTGTAACGATTATTCTTATTTCAATTACTACAGTAGCTAAAACGTTCTCTAAGTTACACTTAACGAGTAAACATCTATCTCTATCTAAATATGGATTTTCATCGTGATAATATAATACGGTCTTCCGCAGTTAAGGTTCATGATCCTCAACGACAACGTCTAGAGATACCAGTTATCTACCTGTTCAATCTAATAAAATTACAACTACATCACCTTGCGTAGAGGCAATTCTTAGTTATTTTCTTGGCTTCGATTAAATATTCTACTACGTATGTAGAATGTCCTTCTCAGCCAAAGTTTCGCGCCCTAATGCCGCCCGAGGGGTTCGCCTTTTTTAAACTAGGGACATTTAATGAACTCCTTTCACTCCTTGCACAGCTGTCAATTAATCTGAGCCAGACCTGATCAAATCACACTACTGTCAGTCTATTTAAGACATGAAGAATTTGTTTTGCAATTATTTTAAACGTTATGTTCTTTTTTATCTCAAAGTATTTTTCCAAAACTTTAATACTTATTTAGTTTTTAGTTAAAGTTGTATATTACTCAACAGTTAGTATTTTATAACGTACACAAAGTATTAAATATTGAATTGTATTTTACAGTATGGTACAAATTATGAAATATTGAGTAAAACCCAACTCTAAGTTGGTAAATCTAATATCTTCATGTAAAAAATTATAGTTTGTCGGAATGTAAACGAGAATAGTTTTCAATAAATATTCGGCAAATAGCTTATAAATTAGTGTGAGTAAAAAACTAAAGACATTCCATACTAAAAGCCTAACTTACTTTTAAAGGTAGTAATTACAAAAATGTTCTTCGAATCAGCGTCTTGCAATTTCTATTGTGAATATCAAGTGGTGTAATTAGTTTGCAGTGAAAGAAAAGAAAACTTGACGAAACAAGGCAAACTCCAGACCAAGGATTAAGAGATTTCACTATTGTGTTTCCGCACAATGAAGTGTATCGTCAGGAGCGGGAGAAACAGCTCCTATTCCTGTAGTAACCTAAACAAACTTGCAACTTTTCTTCCGTAGTGAGATTTGTTTTGTAATTTTTGAACATATTGAATTTTGATACATATGACTAGTTTTATTTCAGACTCTTTGCATTATTTTACTATTTTCCATTAGAGAATATTCGTGTATTTATAGCCGTGAGGTAAAACTTTTGGTCATTTTGTGTGAAAATTCTACTGGGCCATTTTCATGACAGTTGTAACAAAACAACTTTTTTATCCTCCGGGCAGTTTGTCTGATACTTCCGTTGGACCGATTTACATGGAGTTTGTACCAATAAAAAAACTGAAACTTTCTTTTTCACCAGGCTTTATTTAATATCACGCTATCGTACTTTTTTTATAAAATATAAAATTTTCTCTTGAAATACTTGCAATTGTATTGTTTTAAAACTCTTAAATCAGATAATTTTGTATACATCAAAAGAAGAACAAACGCTCACTTGGTTTTGTAACGCCCGCACGTCTTCTTAGGGAATAAAATAAAAAGAATCATTTAACACACTAACACAATTTATTTGTCAGGTTGGCCTAAAATGTAATATTACAAACTTTACGATTATTAACTGATTAAACACAAATGAAACAACACCGCTCACTACCAGATTATCGATACATACGGGGGACAGAGGACAAACACCCGATAAACCAAAACTCGGGCCACCGCCATTAACGCGACGCGGCGGGGCGGTGGCGCCGCGGCGGCGCAACGCCAGACGCAGGCGCTTAACTCAACGACTCAAAACCGACTGGGGCGAGCTGACGATTGTTCGTCAGCACGCTGAAGCAGTGTCAACCAATCAGAGCACTGCTGCTTCACGCTGGTGCCTTGATTAGTGGAGCGCTCTTTGGATCACAACGGACATTAATAAAACTAAAACTGGACATTGTCGACAACTCAACGCACCGCTTGGTGATGACAGACTCGGTTTGATTCATTCTCAATGACCGCTTCTTCGACGGCATCTTTCATAGATTTGTTACTCAGTGTTTGGCATGCCTGTTGTAACATAACTTCGTGTTTAGAAAACTTAGTTGGGGGAGGAGGTAAGTTTAGTATAGGCCTACCACAAAGGCTTTGCGCTGCAGTATAACCTTTGCCGATAGCCCGCAACCCATAAACAATGCGTAAATTTACATCATACAATGATGTTGTAGAATTATCATTTGTGTTTAAGCTTAGGCCTACATCAGCTTTATTACTATTTACAAAAGCTCTTTCCTCTTCACAGTGGGAACAGATCAATCGAAATTCGGTAGCTAGGCCTACCAAACTTTTCTTTACTAATTCTAGGTTATGATTACAAAATTTGCATACAGCAATTTCATTCAAGGCTGTCTTTAACTCACCTACATTAATAATTTCATATTCAAGGGAGCTGCAGGCTTTATTGTAAACATTAAAATTGTCACCTAACTTCTTAGAACTGGAAGACTCTCGACTAGGCCTAGGTTGAACAGTTGGTGTTTCCACAGCTGCAGAAGATTTTGGTTTTCCAACTTGTTTCCTATTTTTGTAGACACTCCTAACGTTTCCCACTTTCTTCTGGTTTCCCATTATAAATAAATCACAGTTACTACAGTTACTAAAAAAACTATAAAACTAAAATACTTTTGTTTTACACAAATAATCACAACAATCAGTCTTGTGAAAACGTAAACAAAACATTCTAGCAAAACAACAGATGCTAGAATCATTCACAAACACAGCAGCTGGAAGACAGGTTAGCCACCGTAGAAAAACTAAATATATCACCAAAATGGAATGAATAACTATATAAAATACAAGTTAGTCCCGCGATTCACTCAGTAGTTCTTGAAAAAATCAACTCGGTCCTTGTAGTAATGTCTATATTTTTAAATTTTTCAGACGAAAATGATTTTTTTCATACATTATGTTGTATATCATTAGAAAGGGGATTTAATATAGAATAATAATCAACAATAAAAAAAAATTGAAAAATTTGGATCAGAGTGCCCAAATGAAGCTGATTAAATATTTGTGATATCCATCTAACGTTTTATTAAGCCTACCTTATGGTTCTGCTTTACTGTGCTAATTAACCTTCTTTGTAATTCTTATTGTTTAAAATTATGTATCATTTGACGAAGGCCTATGCAATTCCAATGATGTCTGCCATTAGAGACATCCTCTTAAGGAAGTCTTGAGTAAAACTTCATCTTCCTACGTCATATAATACATCATTTTAAACCAAAAGAATTTAAAAGAAGCTTAGTGAGCATAGTAAAGCGGAATCATAAGGTAATATGTTAGATGAAAATCACAAATATGCCATATGTTTCGTGCGCTGTAATTGTTACCCCGTTTTGTTCGCTGAAACTATTTATTTTCTAGTTTGTAGGTCTTTCCGTAGGTTATGTCAAGTAATTTGTTTATCTTTTTTCTTGTGGCTGCTATGGATAATCTCTCTTGAATTATTTTTTTCTCATAATTACTTTCAATTTTTTTAGTATTCAGTTAAAAAAAATAACTTCTTCTCAATTTACAGTAGCATAATTAAGAACAACAACTTTTATCTCATGGACGGGTGTAAGCCAATGTGAGAAGTTTTATTATTTTTAATGGCCAGTTAAACTAAGTAACCCCTTTTTATTTTTGTCTAATATTTCTGGAAGAAAGAAGGAGTTCAATATATTTTAAACTTAAATAAAGAAGTAATATAAAAGATTCAAAGTAACACCCTTCTTTCCTCTACTTTTCTTCTTTTCCTAACATCTTTAAAGTAAGAAAAAAGATCTAAGATGAAAGATGAAGATGTTTTCACAAACATACAACATTCATATTTTTGCGGTTGCGAAGTAAGTATTTTTAATATTTGATTAATATTTTAAATATTTTAATATTACCTTAAACTGATTGACGTTTAACATTTCTCATGACGTCAGCACTTACAATACGACATAACTACGTCAATTCATGTTTCGTATACTTCAGGATATCCCCTCACATCATTTTTCGTATATATTTTATACGATTAACATTAAAAGGGCACTCCGACTCCTATTCAAACTCAATGTTAGCTATAATACACATTAATCAAGTTCCATATGGACTAGAGCCCTAAAAATTTTTTTTTAGTGTTCACTGGTTCTTATTTAAGTTCCTTATGCAGGGGTTTTGAAAAATTAAAAGGATTTTCTGAGTAATAATTTTTTTTTTCAAATATATAAAAAAAACTTTTAAAAAATTGATTTGTTTATTTTTTATTACTGTTATTTTTGGAGGTGATTTAAAAAGCCTGTGTCAGGAACTAGATATTGGTACTATAAACATGTGGTAAAAATTTGATTGAGATATATGTTACGGTTTTTTAGTAAAGTCGAATAGAAGTTGAAAAACAATGATTTTCGGGGAACGGCCGAAATGTCGGGCAACTACACAATATGTATAAAAGTTTCAGCCTACCTTCAAATTAGTGGCCTCCTGGATTGTATGTGGGGTTGTCTGGGTCTTCTTCATCTTCATACCTGTCTTCCAGCTTCCTTTTTATCAAGGTTCTCTTTTGTCTGATTTTTTTCCCCAGTTCTCGTTCTGCTTTATCGGCAAAGTAAATACGTTTGCGGTCGAGTACTTTCATTGCAACTACCATATTCTTTCCTGGCTCAAACCCCAGCTGCTCCATCACTTTCGTTTTTGATACATATCCATTATTGAAAGAGAGGACTGGCTCTGCTACACCAAACTGCAGTGTTCTTAGTGTGACAAATGTTCTTTAAGGAAGGCGCGCCCAAATAATATTGTTAAGAGATTCGTTTGGGTTTTGCGACTTTCCTTTCAAATACTTTTTTAGTAAATCTGACTGAGACAAATATTTGAATATGGGTTTCAAAAGTGTCATTATGGTCTGTGGAAGGTGGAAGTGTTTACTATGATCATATGTTTCTTTATCAGCCAAAGACTTTTGGTATTTGCACCAAGAGTCTTGTCCTTTCGGGCAAAGTCGATGCTGTGGTTTCTCATCGGTTGATGCTATATGGTAATAAGAAGCCCAGACTGCATTCCTCATTTCCTTTACACTATGAGTGTTACGCCTGATTGCTAAACCATAGAAAGTTTGAATTTTTTGCATTGTCGCAGTAGTAAGGCGGTTTTTACCTGAAAGTGCCTTACCATCTGAAAGTTTTCCTTTGGCATTTTTTTTAGGTCACGCAATCTTTTCCCCATGCGTTTCTGTACGTGGCCTACACACTCTTGCTTATTTATTTCACATTCGCCATATGGATTTGCATCAGAAACAGATTTGAAGGCCGAAGAATCTCCATCTCCTAAATAGTCTGTATATCTTACATTATACTTTTCGAGCGATCTTCGAAAGAGAGTGAGGGCCCCTTCAACCTCCATACCCCCACTCGAGCCAATGTAGTTTGCACCACAGTTGTTCAAGTGCACATTTTCTATTTTATCAGGACAATTACAATGTTTTGACATTACATGGAAGTCAAGAACATTTCCAGTGTAAACTGACGTAAGCGTCATGATGCCGTTTAGCGAGTTATGGCCTCGCTTTTGCCATGTACCATCGAGAGCTACACATAAGTCTCGGTTTGATTCATTCTCAATGACCGCTTCTTCGACGGCATCTTTCATAGATTTGTTACTCAGTGTTTGGCATGCCTGTTGTAACATAACTTCGTGTTTAGAAAACTTAGTTGGGGGAGGAGGTAAGTTTAGTATAGGCCTACCACAAAGGCTTTGCGCTGCAGTATAACCTTTGCCGATAGCCCGCAACCCATAAACAATGCGTAAATTTACATCATACAATGATGTTGTAGAATTATCATTTGTGTTTAAGCTTAGGCCTACATCAGCTTTATTACTATTTACAAAAGCTCTTTCCTCTTCACAGTGGGAACAGATCAATCGAAATTCGGTAGCTAGGCCTACCAAACTTTTCTTTACTAATTCTAGGTTATGATTACAAAATTTGCATACAGCAATTTCATTCAATGCTGTCTTTAACTCACCTACATTAATAATTTCATATTCAAGGGAGCTGCAAGCTTTATTGTAAACATTAAAATTGTCACCTAACTTCTTAGAACTGGAAGACTCTCGACTAGGCCTAGGTTGAACAGTTGGTGTTTCCACAGCTGCAGAAGATTTTGGTTTTCCAACTTGTTTCCTATTTTTGTAGACACTCCTAACGTTTCCCACTTTCTTCTGGTTTCCCATTATAAATAAATCACAGTTACTACAGTTACTAAAAAAACTATAAAACTAAAATACTTTTGTTTTACACAAATAATCACAACAATCAGTCTTGTGAAAACGTAAACAAAACATTCTAGCAAAACAACAGATGCTAGAATCATTCACAAACACAGCAGCTGGAAGACAGGTTAGCCACCGTAGAAAAACTAAATATATCACCAAAATGGAATGAATAACTATATAAAATACAAGTTAGTCCCGCGATTCACTCAGTAGTTCTTGAAAAAATCAACTCGGTCCTTGTAGTAATGTCTATATTTTTAAATTTTTCAGACGAAAATGATTTTTTTCATACATTATGTTGTATATCATTAGAAAGGGGATTTAATATAGAATAATAATCAACAATAAAAAAAAATTGAAAAATTTGGATCAGAGTGCCCAAATGAAGCTGATTAAATATTTGTGATATCCATCTAACGTTTTATTAAGCCTACCTTATGGTTCTGCTTTACTGTGCTAATTAACCTTCTTTGTAATTCTTATTGTTTAAAATTATGTATCATTTGACGAAGGCCTATGCAATTCCAATGATGTCTGCCATTAGAGACATCCTCTTAAGGAAGTCTTGAGTAAAACTTCATCTTCCTACGTCATATAATACATCATTTTAAACCAAAAGAATTTAAAAGAAGCTTAGTGAGCATAGTAAAGCGGAATCATAAGGTAATATGTTAGATGAAAATCACAAATATGCCATATGTTTCGTGCGCTGTAATTGTTACCCCGTTTTGTTCGCTGAAACTATTTATTTTCTAGTTTGTAGGTCTTTCCGTAGGTTATGTCAAGTAATTTGTTTATCTTTTTTCTTGTGGCTGCTATGGATAATCTCTCTTGAATTATTTTTTTCTCATAATTACTTTCAATTTTTTTAGTATTCAGTTAAAAAAAATAACTTCTTCTCAATTTACAGTAGCATAATTAAGAACAACAACTTTTATCTCATGGACGGGTGTAAGCCAATGTGAGAAGTTTTATTATTTTTAATGGCCAGTTAAACTAAGTAACCCCTTTTTATTTTTGTCTAATATTTCTGGAAGAAAGAAGGAGTTCAATATATTTTAAACTTAAATAAAGAAGTAATATAAAAGATTCAAAGTAACACCCTTCTTTCCTCTACTTTTCTTCTTTTCCTAACATCTTTAAAGTAAGAAAAAAGATCTAAGATGAAAGATGAAGATGTTTTCACAAACATACAACATTCATATTTTTGCGGTTGCGAAGTAAGTATTTTTAATATTTGATTAATATTTGATTAATATTTTAAATATTTTAATATTACCTTAAACTGATTGACGTTTAACATTTCTCATGACGTCAGCACTTACAATACGACATAACTACGTCAATTCATGTTTCGTATACTTCAGGATATCCCCTCACATCATTTTTCGTATATATTTTATACATTTTTTGTTCCAAAAACCCCTAAGTGTTTCTACTATTAAATACAGAGTGATGAAAAGTATAGTTTATAATTCGGATCAAAATTTTTATCCCTTACCTTGATCGAAATTTCGCATTTGAGCTATGTAAACTCGAAAGAGGCCCGGAGTAAGCCATCTTCCATAATTGTAATGAAAAATCATTTTGTCATCAAAGATAAGTTGCAAACACTACCAAAATATTCTTCAAATATAATTTTCAATTGATATTTAAATATTTGAAACCTTTGAAATTGTTATTTTTTTATAGCACTGTGTTAATGTTTAACTCTACAGTAAAAACTGGAACGTAAAGCTTATTGCTTAAAATAAACAAAACAGCATCAATTAAACTGATTTATTATTCTTATTATTAAAGACAATAATAAAACTATGTTGGACATCAGGAAATATAAAAATGTCACACTTCATCCTTGTACTAACCAACTGTAGAATTGCAAGTATTGTTGAAAATCACAAAATGAATCAGTGTTTCATTACGAAATCAATAAGATTTTCGTTAATTGATTAAAGCCTACCACCGACTGGCCCAGCCTTTCCAAGAATGGAAGCGAAGAGAGTATAAGTTCCATCAGGAGAGCAGAACAATAGGAATGGACCAACTGATAAGATTGTTAGAAGCCGCATCCAACAAAAGCAAGATAAAGCTGTGCCGGTCACTGAGTAGAATAAAAAAACGATAAAAATTTAATTAAAGCGGCTAAAATAAATCTACAATTCTGATAATTTGAATCTTTGTTAACATTTTATATTTAACGTGATACATATCACAAAAATAGAAGTTTGATTTGGCAGGTTGATGCCTAGTTACTAAAGTTAATAATGATGCTTATTTCAATAGATCTACGATCGTTAATTGAAAAACATTCTGTGTAGTATATGATCGCAGGAACCCTTGTATGTGTCATGGTGTAAATCTTTTAAGGAAATGAGTTATTTATTTATTAGTATACAATTTTTCCTTGATGTATAGTGTATACGTTGGTTTTAGGGAAACAAATATCCAGATTGACCCAGGTTTCATTTTATGATCCATAATGGGAAGATTATGGTCCCAGTAAGTTCCACTATAGGGATTGATATTCATGTTAAGGCGCACCACAAACTAAATTAATGTGGCATAAGACTCACTTCAAGGGGCATGTGATAGCATTGGCTATGCTTTCGCACATGACATTAAACCTAATGTGTGAATAAAACAGACGTAGTTACGTAAGGCTGGCATAGATAGCCACGATCTAGTTGATTCTATAATGGCCTCATTAAAACTAAAGATTATTTGATTTAATCTTCAACCTAAGTTTCATAAGCCTATCGAGCAAATGATTAACATTCATTTCCTTAAAAGCTATAATGGATGACTACTTTTTGTAAGCAATAATGACTTAAATTATGACATTGTCTCATGTGGGCGAAAATTTCCGAAAGGCGGTATGGTACTCTCTTATCCGTGCTACCCCAAGGCTCGAAGATCGCCCTATTGGCCCGATTGAGTGTTGTGATCTAAATTCAACATGTAAATACAGGGTGGCACAAAAATAAATGGTCACATTTTAACCCATTTAATGCCAAATTATTTCTTTTAAATTTAGTGCGGTGGCTTAGTGCTGCGCTCTCGTAGCGAACTCGCATACCCACAGCCTACAGTCTGCCCTGCTAGGGGCGCGCTCTGTTCATAACCCTAATTCTCGTGTCTAGGCTGCCGGTCGTGATAGCTTAGATGGCTAAGGCGTAGGCATCCTTGGCCAGGATGTCTGCTTCGGCGCGGGTTCGAATCCGCTCACGACCAAACCCTGACCTGGTGGTGCAACTTTTAAAGGGTTAGCCGATCTGTGGTAACGTTGGTGGGAGGGCCCACGTTAAATAAACGGTGGCAGGCTTGCGTGGAAGTTGACGGGATCGGTTGATTCTTTGAGAGTTGCACCTTGGTCAACACTGATTTTGCTACTTTTTACTACTGTTAACTGTGTGTGTGCCATTACGGCTTTAAAATACGAAAGATAATCATATTTTCAATTCAAAATGTTAATTAAATTCATTCTAATGATGCCATATAACATTTTACTCCAGTCTTAATTCTAAGTGTCCCAGATGGGGACCATGGGCCTTAATGGGTTAAATGAATATAACTTAGGTGTTATAAATCAACACATTTTTGATTTATTTACATTTTTGGGTTTCATAATTTCCCTAGTTTAAGCCAATAATGTTAAAATTAGCAACGAATGTATGTACTTTCTCTTACACAATTTTAATTCCTAGCCACGATCTAGTTGATTCTATAATGGCCTCATTAAAACTAAAGATTATTTGATTTAATCTTCAACCTAAGTTTCATAAGCCTATCGAGCAAATGATTAACATTCATTTCCTTAAAAGCTATAATGGATGACTACTTTTTGTAAGCAATAATGACTTAAATTATGACATTGTCTCATGTGGGCGAAAATTTCCGAAAGGCGGTATGGTACTCTCTTATCCGTGCTACCCCAAGGCTCGAAGATCGCCCTATTGGCCCGATTGAGTGTTGTGATCTAAATTCAACATGTAAATACAGGGTGGCACAAAAATAAATGGTCACATTTTAACCCATTTAATGCCAAATTATTTCTTTTAAATTTAGTGCGGTGGCTTAGTGCTGCGCTCTCGTAGCGAACTCGCATACCCACAGCCTACAGTCTGCCCTGCTAGGGGCGCGCTCTGTTCATAACCCTAATTCTCGTGTCTAGGCTGCCGGTCGTGATAGCTTAGATGGCTAAGGCGTAGGCATCCTTGGCCAGGATGTCTGCTTCGGCGCGGGTTCGAATCCGCTCACGACCAAACCCTGACCTGGTGGTGCAACTCTTAAAGGGTTAGCCGATCTGTGGTAACGTTGGTGGGAGGGCCCACGTTAAATAAACGGTGGCAGGCTTGCGTGGAAGTTGACGGGATCGGTTGATTCTTTGAGAGTTGCACCTTGGTCAACACTGATTTTGCTACTTTTTACTACTGTTAACTGTGTGTGTGCCATTACGGCTTTAAAATACGAAAGATAATCATATTTTCAATTCAAAATGTCAATTAAATTCATTCTAATGATGCCATATAACATTTTACTCCAGTCTTAATTCTAAGTGTCCCAGATGGGGACCATGGGCCTTAATGGGTTAAATGAATATAACTTAGGTGTTATAAATCAACACATTTTTGATTTATTTACATTTTTGGGTTTCATAATTTCCCTAGTTTAAGCCAATAATGTTAAAATTAGCAACGAATGTATGTACTTTCTCTTACACAATTTTAATTCCTACACTTGAAGCACGCCGCCTAGAGAAGTGGCGTCGCGTCAAGGACTGGAACGCTGATGCTTTTACACTTTTGACACTTAATTTAAAGGTTTTCTGGTTTGATTGCTGAATTTGGACGCCCAGTACATTTTACTACTCATCATCAACCCTGCGGTCCAAAATGCAGTGACTTATCGCATTATCAATCTCAAATTAGGGATCTGTCTACCTCTTGTAGCATTTAAGAGCTGCCACCGAAAAATATTAGTTCTAAAAAACTGCTCCATAGTTAAAGTATGCTGATTTACTGCCCACTATCAGCAAACTGGCAAAAATGGTCGACGTTGAATGAAGACGATGCTACACACTGTATTAACAATGTATTCTATAGCAATAAACCATATTATTATTATTACCTTGTTCAATAGGTATGGTTAAATTTAAAACTTATAAATTTAATAAACTTAAATTTAATAAATGATAACTATAAGTTTTATAAACTAATAAAAGTTATGAGTCCCTGAGTCAGTATATGTACAAAGATAAACACTAAAATAAAAATTAGATCTCCCTTTATAGAGCTTACACAGCCTAAATTTTTTAATTTGCCTTGGAAAGGGCCATTTGCATTTTGGGTGGCAGCTGGCATATCAAAGAGACCACGTGCGTGATAGTTCAGCTGCCAAAGTTGTTGTTCGTTTAGCACCACCCGGGGGGTACGTGCAGCTTTAATGGAATGCTGCGGACGCGAACAACATCAACCCCCATAATTGAGGTGATGGGATAGTTGTAATTATAGGATGCATACGAAGTAGTAGTCCTAAAGTGTGTGAATTTACAAGTAAAGTGATAGAATAGTTTTAACCAATTTAGAGCAGTAATCCATGAAAATATATTAATATTTTGTAGGTTTGTGTTAAGTAAATTTCTTAAGAAAATATGTAAATACATAAAAACATTGTAAAAATCCAAAGTACGAGTAAAATATTTGAAATTTTGTAAGTTTCGGAATATAACAAGGTTTAGTTTTATGAGCGATTACTTCTTTTTTACTTTACTATAATTATTAAATATGCAGCTACTGCTGCCGATCTTGAAACGAGATGACTTCTCGGAGAATACGCATGACTTGTAGTAAAAAGTGAAAGTATGAGATTATACAACCAACAAACAATGCCATTTTAATATAAAAAAATTCTTATTTTTGATTACCGGCATATATTCAAATACGTGAGTTTAACCTACTGTAGTACTCTAAGCAAAGGACATTTTTTGAACATTTGTTTACTGTAGGAGGTTTTTATTTTTAAGTATTCTCCATACCTCACAATATGACATTGGTGAATATTTGGTAATACGTCTTATATACGTCTTATAAGTGGCCTATATTCAATTTCAACGATAATTTTCTCTTCTACATTAACCTATTTTTTGTATAAAGACGGTAATACTGTAACTACTGTAACAGTGATACGGTTTTCCAACGAACGAAACGTATCAATAACGGTTTTTGAACTAGGATTTCTGAAATTAAGGGTACGTAACATTCAAAATAATTTTAATAATTAAAAGTCACAAAATTGCCGTAGTAATAATGTATGTATGAGCAGTGTTAGTGTTGTCAAACCATAAAATGCAATTTTTTCATCAAAATAGTAAACAAAAAGTACATTTAAAAAGTATTTTTTGGCATTTAAATAAAATTACAACATACCATTTTCGTTATCTATTGACTTTCTATATTGTTTATTTACATCGTTTTGTTTAAGATAGAATATACAGTGGTTTTCTTATACTATCACTCAGTATATATAATGATTGAACGTGCTTTAATTATTTAAAAAATATATAAGGAAAATGCACTAATGAAAAAACTGTTTATTTGGGAACTTACAAAGTTTTCGATGAAAGTTCTATCTGTGAGATAATATTAGAATTATAAACTATGCAATTTACAGTTTCGAAACAAAATTAATTTGTATTGCCAGGTCAAAAGGATAAAAACCCACTGGTTTATATCCTTAATTTTGCTTCCTTCAGAGTTACAGAACTTCATAATCATCTACACGGAGGACTAAATTATGGTAAATATATTCACCCAGCGATTACTCGTCAATGAAGCATTTTTACCTATGTTTGTGTATCATTTTTTTTATTTAATTAAAAAAAAAATCAGCCCCATTTTCACATCTTCGTGATTGGACACGTATTAATAAAATTGATGGATATTAAACTCCTTAACTTACATAAATGTTCTTTTTTGTGGCTTAAATAAAGCATTTAAATGAAGATTTATTGGAATTTAAATATATTTTAAACAAAAAATTCATATAATGAGACAGAATTAAGATATCAACCCTTTAACTCATTGACATAATTAATTCACAAAGTCTAATGTCAAATCTTGATCGATGTTCATATAACTTCGGCAGAAATTGTGTCAATGATTCATCTAAACAAGTCTGATCAACTATCATAAGCTCATAACGGATTGTAACTAATAAAATAAATCATATGACTATGAAATTATAATTGTAAAAAAATTCAAAATTAATACAATAACCCTGAGAAAAGGGTTTGATTTGGGTTCCAGCTCTATCCAGTTTCAAAGTGCATCAGCTTCAAAGCGGAATTTCAACATACAAGTTCTGAAACAAACTTCTGAAACCCACTCTCTGGGATTCACAAACTAAAAACCTTATAATTTTATAAATTTCGATTGAAATAATTTACCGCCAATTATATTATAGTAGTTTCATTGATTAAATTCATTGGTTTTGATGGTGAGTTAATGTTTTTGTTGAGTAAATTATTGCGGACATTTTCCATAACTGATTAGCAAAAACAAATTTACGATGTTTCCAGATCCCTAAAAACGAATTTTTTTTTTTAAATCAGTGATGGAGAATTTTCGCAAAATTTTACTTAACAGTAACAAAATGAGTTGTGCGTAAATTCCAAAACATTTTACAATTTACATGGTTTCGCCGATCATATTTAACTTACTGTCAGGAATTGATGTTTATTTGAAATCTTGAATAAAAGAAACATTTTAAGATTCAATACATGGTTTTGAAAAGTATGGAAACACCTTAATATTTTTATCATTGATTTAGATAAAAGTTTTAAACTTTCCGAAGTGACTTTGGACTTAAAAAACATATTTTTTGGGGTTTTTTAATGAATTTCCTCCTCCTCCTCTGATATTTTCCTAATAATGCATTGTATGACATAGACCAATAATTTTCCTTTCAATACGTCCTTTGGGGACGTCTCTTAGCGGGAGCCATAAGAAAAAAATGCATGGCCTCTTTCTTATTGTCTACAGTTTGGAAGGTCTTTGAATTTTTACAAAATTTTTAATTAAATAGAAGTGGTTGCATAGCATTTTTAAGTTTCGGCATTAGATTTCCTGCGAAGTTTGATAGTTTATCATTTCCGGCTAAAATATCCATATGAGGTCAGGTTAGCGGTTTTGTACTTTACTAAGCGCGACCTATAATGTCATGTACGTACTAACCTATGCTTACATTTAAGATTATCTACTGACTCCTCATGACTCCATCCAATCAGAAAGTGACATTCAGTAATAACGATAAAAGTAGCCTTTTTTAGAAAATTCACTGTATAATGTTTTAAGCTCTTAAATATGTTAATTATAAAATATCGGATGTCCACAAAGTCCTCCCTGATTTCATACCTTTGCTGAACGGACACTATTATAGAAACACGCATCTTACATTTCTTGTTTTCAAGGGTATTGAATCTAGTTTTTTTCTCATTAATTTGTTAATACCTAAAATAAGCTGATTGACAACAATCAATCTAATCCCGACTGCCACCTTTGACCTTGCTGAGTCATCCCGCGAAGAACCAGGAGGGGGCGGGGGTGCATTGTTGCCTGTACTTTGTACTGATAACGTCACCGTAGCTTTATGGCGATGGAGTCAGCACCGTTATCTAGGCCCTCAATTGAAATCAACCCATTATATTTAAAACTGGTTGAGAGAGAAATAAAGGATGCAAATGATAGGAGACGACCGGTGACGTTATCAGTACAAAGTACAGGCAACAATGCACCCCCGCCCCCTCCTGGTTCTTCGCGGGATGACTCAGCAAGGTCAAAGGTGGCAGTCGGAATTAGACAATCAGGCCGGTTGCGCGACCGAAAAACTCATTTCAAGTGTTGTCGCCGCGACAACACTTGAAAACGCGGAACGTTTTTGATCGTTTTTGTTCCGCGAAACGTCGTGTAATTGTGTATGTGTGTGAAGTTTTGTGAATACGGACATCTGTGTATATGTGTCCGTGTTTTGTGTTTTTGACAACGACTTCACATCTAGTCATCACATTCTTCAATGGTGAGTGTTGCCCAAGAATAAAAAAAAATAGTCGAATATATACTCCTCGCCAACAACACAATGTCATTCAGAAATAGAATCAATCTAAAACCAAAAATCAATTTTTACAATTTTCAATTCTTACTCAGCATATTTTATAACGAATGAATAACTTAAATTAACAAAGTTTATATTTCAATTAATACTGAAAGTGAAGACAATTAAATTACAGCAGATGGTGTAAAGCGAAGCAGAAACATCCTTCCCTCCTATCACACTTGATTGGATATTGGTGGGTCAAAAAGTTATCTCGTAAAAGTTTAATCTGTTGGACATTTAACAAAATCTTGGCCACGGAAAAGGTGCATAATGCAGAATAATTTGTAATAGTAAACGTAATAAGAGCAGTTGGATCTTTTAATATGTAGAACATGCTTCATAATAATCATACTTATTAATATACATGTTCATTTGCGATGTAAAAAATACAAAATAAAACACATACATAACTTGCACGTAATTGAACTGAATAACATACCAAGGTTAAATAAAGTAGTGTGTGATAGTTAATACCACTGCAGCCCACTAATTTGTGTCTGCTACAACGGGTTATAACAATCAACATCAGAGTGAAGCGACTGTCACCTCATTATGTTTGTATGGCTTAGAGGTTTTGTTGTTAAAGAACTGACGTGGTTCATTATGATGAGTGACACTAATGTTTTTGTATAGTGCTTTATCATATTGTTAATGCAACGTTACAACATTTAACCGTGATTTTACGTGGAAGAACCCTTAAAAACAAGTTAAACACTCAACATAGTGGGTCTGTTCGTTGGTTCTATGACAATAACCATGTATACTGCCAATTCAATAAAGTATAACACTTTCTTGATAACAACATTTAATATGTAAAATTAGAGAGTAGGCTTAAAACTCGCCTACTGCTCGATGGGGGCTCCGCTCCCATGCCGCCTCAGGGGTTGCCCCGAATTCGTTAAAAGCCCAAATTTATTTTTGTCACTTAGTCATAAATAACTAGTGAAGTTGTAACTTTGAATGTCAGAGCTCAAAGTACACGATTTCATAATAGGGCGAACATAATTTTTAAATAAAACAAAAACCTGTCATGTGAGGTAAAGTTTTAAAGCTACATTAAATAATTAGTAAAAAACAATTTATAAAACCTTGACACGAATTTTGACAAATCCGTTATCGTGTGTTGAGAGTAGCCTATATCTTTCACTGTCCGGCAGGGCCTGGGTGGGGGAGTAGAGCGCGGCCTCGCCTCGTCAACGACGGATGTCGACAGATCACGAACTGTCGTTAGTCAATCAAAGTCCACCTTGGAAACCTTGTTCGCAATATTTACTATAGCTAATATAAAATTGTCTTGGACGGATCGCTAGATTTATATGTATCAAAACTTCGTAAATAGTAACCGTACATACGAATCTAAGGTTACTTCATATATCTACATATTCGTTAATTGCGACGCTACGCTATGCTATATTAATGTTAAAAATATTAAGGGGTTTCCAGACTTTTCAGATCAACTGTATTATAAGAACAAAGTCCGAAACAGGAGAAAGCTCAAACAGGTTTTTTTCATGCAGGGGTGAATATGATAATTTAAACACTGTACATGAATTAGGTTTTTGTTAGTTGACATTTGTTGATGGATAAGACTGCCTATATTATTTGAAAAAATCAAAGGTACGGCTTATCAATGTTCAAATTGTTTCTTGTGTGCTTTTAATAATAAAAGTACCGGAATGCTAACCAACAATTTATATCATAATACAACATCTGTAAAATGCCAAGGTAGGACTGAGAACTGAACCTTAGATGTCATGCTCTGCATGTTAATTGACTATCAAATCCCTGGGCGTGGAACGAGACAACGGCTGCCCGTGGTCTGCTTTGATTACACAAGTATCTAATTTTATTACCCTTATTATATTGTGCTAGCAGTAATCAAGTAAATTCTGGTAAAAACTGTTTGCTGTCTTTGCGACTATACTTCTGTCTTTAAAACAATATTACAATTATCATTATCACTAACATATAAAAAATACGATTTACAGCCTAATGTAATTTATTTAGACAAAATACCATAATTTAAAAACTACCCGCAACTATTTGACCAGATTTTAGGCATATTAGCTTTATAAACTGTAAACTTGTAAAGTTTAATTTGATTACGTGTATGCGTGTTACAGAGCAAAACAAGTTACAAGTGCGTGGTTTGCATGATCGGTGTAACAGCTTCCACCGGAAATTGGAACCATTTGCAACAAAGGTGGAGTGCCTGCTCTAGTATTAGGTTTCAGTATTTATAGCAGTCCAAGATGGTGCCTTCGATGCTTTAACTATTTAATAATAAAAAAAAAAATGTACCTACATCATTTTCGTTATTTTTGTGAATAGCAATTAATTAACACAATCAATTACCTTTGATCATTTGTGAACTTACAATGCTATATTTTGACTGGGTCATTTTCAGCAACAATATTTTCTTGCTAACAAACATACTCGTTTTATGATTTTTTTGTTTTTGCACTGTATCACATCTTTTTCGTACTATATATTATAGTTATATTATTTAAATATTTCCAGTAATATTGTTCTTAACAATTCAGAGTTGATATGTTTTTATCATTTTGACCAATTCTATCTGAAGTATACAACTGTTTACTGTTGGCTTTAATTAATTTCAACTGTAAAATAAATTTAACGCCACTGTAATAAAACCAAACGTAAACCCGAAGCGGCAAATCTCTGCAACAATGAAGCAGTCTACAAAGGCATTTTTATTTAAAACTTGTTTCTCTGCATCAGATCTTTATGTTAATTTGTGATTTAAATTGTAAAATAAAAATTAATTGTATGGATTGTGTTGTCTCTTTTTACATCATTCAGGATAATATTATTGTTTAAAGTATGTTTTTTATACTGCTGGATCGGTTAAAAACGCAAGTTGATCAATTTTTAACACTCAAATCCGTTTTGTAAGATTTTAGTTAAATAATTAAATTGTCAAATAAAATAAGCCTAGTTCGTGTATTGTTTAATTTTTATTACTTCTTAAACAGAGTAAAATTTCACCAGTGCGTGTAACGATTATTCTTATTTCAATTACTACAGTAGCTAAAACGTTCTCTAAGTTACACTTAACGAGTAAACATCTATCTCTATCTAAACATGGATTTTCATCGTGATAATATAATACGGTCTTCCGCAGTTAAGGTTCATGATCCTCAACGACAACGTCTAGAGATACCAGTTATCTACCTGTTCAATCTAATAAAATTACAACTACATCACCTTGCGTAGAGGCAATTCTTAGTTATTTTCTTGGCTTCGATTAAATATTCTACTACGTATGTAGAATGTCCTTCTCAGCCAAAGTTTCGCGCCCTAATGCCGCCCGAGGGGTTCGCCTTTTTTAAACTAGGGACATTTAATGAACTCCTTTCACTCCTTGCACAGCTGTCAATTAATCTGAGCCAGACCTGATCAAATCACACTACTGTCAGTCTATTTAAGACATGAAGAATTTGTTTTGCAATTATTTTAAACGTTATGTTCTTTTTTATCTCAAAGTATTTTTCCAAAACTTTAATACTTATTTAGTTTTTAGTTAAAGTTGTATATTACTCAACAGTTAGTATTTTATAACGTACACAAAGTATTAAATATTGAATTGTATTTTACAGTATGGTACAAATTATGAAATATTGAGTAAAACCCAACTCTAAGTTGGTAAATCTAATATCTTCATGTAAAAAATTATAGTTTGTCGGAATGTAAACGAGAATAGTTTTCAATAAATATTCGGCAAATAGCTTATAAATTAGTGTGAGTAAAAAACTAAAGACATTCCATACTAAAAGCCTAACTTACTTTTAAAGGTAGTAATTACAAAAATGTTCTTCGAATCAGCGTCTTGCAATTTCTATTGTGAATATCAAGTGGTGTAATTAGTTTGCAGTGAAAGAAAAGAAAACTTGACGAAACAAGGCAAACTCCAGACCAAGGATTAAGAGATTTCACTATTGTGTTTCCGCACAATGAAGTGTATCGTCAGGAGCGGGAGAAACAGCTCCTATTCCTGTAGTAACCTAAACAAACTTGCAACTTTTCTTCCGTAGTGAGATTTGTTTTGTAATTTTTGAACATATTGAATTTTGATACATATGACTAGTTTTATTTCAGACTCTTTGCATTATTTTACTATTTTCCATTAGAGAATATTCGTGTATTTATAGCCGTGAGGTAAAACTTTTGGTCATTTTGTGTGAAAATTCTACTGGGCCATTTTCATGACAGTTGTAACAAAACAACTTTTTTATCCTCCGGGCAGTTTGTCTGATACTTCCGTTGGACCGATTTACATGGAGTTTGTACCAATAAAAAAACTGAAACTTTCTTTTTCACCAGGCTTTATTTAATATCACGCTATCGTACTTTTTTTATAAAATATAAAATTTTCTCTTGAAATACTTGCAATTGTATTGTTTTAAGACTCTTAAATCAGATAATTTTGTATACATCAAAAGAAGAACAAACGCTCACTTGGTTTTGTAACGCCCGCACGTCTTCTTAGGGAATTAAATAAAAAGAATCATTTAACACACTAACACAATTTATTTGTCAGGTTGGCCTAAAATGTAATATTACAAACTTTACGATTATTAACTGATTAAACACAAATGAAACAACACCGCTCACTACCAGATTATCGATACATACGGGGGACAGAGGACAAACACCCGATAAACCAAAACTCGGGCCACCGCCATTAACGCGACGCGGCGCGGCGGTGGCGCCGCGGCGGCGCAACGCCAGACGCAAGCGCTTAACTCAACGACTCAAAACCGACTGGGGCGAGCTGACGATTGTTCGTCAGCACGCTGAAGCAGTGTCAACCAATCAGACCACTGCTGCTTCACGCTGGTGCCTTGATTAGTGGAGCGCTCTTTGGATCACAACGGACATTAATAAAACTAAAACTGGACATTGTCGACAACTCAACGCACCGCTTGGTGATGACAGACACCACGTCAGCACATTCCATAACCCATACGCTGCCTGAGCCGAGGTCTGTGGGATTATCCAAGAGGCTACTTTCTTGTTGCCTTACCGTCTTGCCAAGATAGGCTAGACTACAAATAAAGCACCATGCCCTAAAATATGATATTTAGTGACGGTAAAATTGTTATGATTAGGGTGGTGCAAACTGAGAATATTATTTATTGGTCTAGGGATTTTTGGGCCGTCACACTCCCCTCACCCTTAGACCTTGCTGTCCCCAGCAAGAGATCACAGCAAATAAACTGGAACAGACAGTCTGTTGACCAGAGATCTTCAGCCTCAGAAAACTTTTGCTTGAACCCACCGAACCTCAACTCATGGCAGCCTCAGGTCTCTAAATGGTCCAAAAAAAAGATTGAATGTTCGCTCATTACTGATTTACTACAAAAGATCAAATTGACAATGAATTCTAATTTGGAAGATACGGCAACGAATGTCCTCTGTCTCGTTAGAAATCCCCTCTTAACTTTATTTTTGTTAAACAAAAGAAGAAAATAACACGCTAAATAAGTCAATCAACCCCAACTTATCACGTAACACACGATCTACAATATCACCCTCATATACAAAAATTCAATAATTACAATAAAATTGAACAATACAATTATTACATAAATCTAAACGTTTATACAACCAAATCAATGCAAAATCTAAACTTCATAAACAATTAGTTATGACAACTCAATATTTGTACAAAATCAGTAGAAAATCTCTTTAACAACATATGCTCCGCGGGGAGGCTCTCTCGCAACAGGCTTTAACAAGCGCTTCTTACTGTTTATAAAATAAATGACACACATGCCGGTGAAGCCTAAGTCAAGCTTACATAGTCACAGTCTACGATATTTGATCTACAATAAGTTTGACAACAAAAACAAAATTGACCACAAACGACGAATCAACGGCATAATCGATAACTTCCACAAGACGAAATCCAACGTCATAAACAACTAATTATGACAAATCACAAAGAGTATCTCAGCCTTTGCACAATCGAATCAAACAAAAAAATCTCATCAATAACGTATGCTCCACAGGGGAGGCTCTCTTGCAACAGGCTTCATCAAGTGTTTCTTACAGACAAATACTATTTAAAATTAATAAAACAAACTTAATAAACTAAAACTTTCAAGCACTTAGTCTACTCAGCTTGTGTGTGTTTTTAGCTGGAAACATGCACAAGCTATCAATTTACACAATACACTCGAGTAAGCAAACAGCCAGTCAATCAGTAGGCACCACAAAATGCTTCTTAACATTGCCCAACGGAACTCTGTTAAAATTGTCCAACAAAGACTCTTGAAGCAATCCATGCCTGACCTGTAGAGGTTCTGCGCAGAGTCCCCCTGACTCATCCCGTACATATCTTACTGTGAGACCTGCTCACACTTCTAGGAAGGGCCGGAACACATACCGGGCACCGTTCCATAAAAAAAATCTAAAAAAACAATTTTGACACAAAACCTTGTCGTCACTATTGGAGACTCTGTTCGCAAACCATTCTACAGGTGGCCGACCAGGCTGTGGTAGCTTCAGTTGCCTTGTACTGTAACTGATTATTTAAATAGGCCTAACCAACAAAAATCCATTAAATTATTTCAAGGTATTGAATGCAAAACTTAACTAAGCTAGTGTGCTGATTGAATGACTGCGCTTTCTGACCCACAAACACATAACATATACAACCAACAAAAATCACAACTCATGAAAATAATTATTTTACACCAAATCAAAATTACAACAACTAATTAACATCATAACACGTTTTGAAGGCCTGGTAATGTGCTAACGCCTTGTCTTGCTAGAAGGGTCCGGAACACCCTCCAGCAAGGCATGTTCCATCGCGGTATCATGGTTATGTGACTCAAATGAAATGATAAAAAGTTTTATTTTGGGTTGAGCCTAAGTGTTCACAGTCCAGCTTAAGAAGAAGGGGAGGGATAATGTTTAAGGAGAAAAGGATTGCGCGCATACCTTCCTGTGGACACAAGACTCGTCCCTATACTTGTCTTCAATATCACCAATCTATACATCCAAAACAAACAGAAAATGAGGAAATTATTGTTATTACCAGCCTTCAATCAAATCTCAAATAAAATAGATTCCACTAAACAACAACAACAAAACATTAAACAATTTACAAATTAGTTACCCTTAACCTTTGCCACTTTCAGTTCAGTTAACAAAATTCCCAACACAGTCCATCAAGGTCGGAGATTTGACTAAAACATCACTGGTTTCATTCATCTGAAGGCGTGATACCGAATCACCATCAACGTACTACTAGTTCATCCGCACCGAATTCCCTCTTTCGCAGTTCAGGTTAGTACGTCCATACAGCGCAACGCGACTGCTGCATACGCGGAAGCTCAGTATTGCTCCGTCAATACATCTCTTCTTCACTTTACCTCGAGGAAGATTAATACTAATAATCTGATAATATCAGAAGTCTGAAATTCATTACTGTACAAGTTGGCCAACTATCGAAGCATGCACTTAAACAATGTCCAAATCTGGATTATTCCATTCTACCGGTATATTGCACAGCCGGGGATCCCCTATAACTCTCGATATATCGATTACACGCGACGACTCCTCAGGGTCAACAGCAGCTTCTGGAGAAGGCTACTGGAGACAATCTCGTCTTGGACGTCCAAACACCTCCGACGGCTCGTCACTCTCCACGCAGATCTGCTCATCATGCATGTCCGGGCAGCACCTCTGCATTGTCTGCGACCCAGGCACTGGCACGGAGCAGCACGGCATTCCCTCCTCAGGTGCACCTGGACAGAAAAACCACACACAGGAAACATTCTCCACCAGGAACAACAATCACGAACAACACACTCACCATCTTGTTGTTCCACGAGCAATGTCTGGAGCTTAGAGAAGCTAAGCGCGCAGAGCAGCTCAAAGCAGGGGCTCCAGTCACCACATCCGCCCTAACAACCACCATGCCGCTCATGCGGGCAGGGGTACTCAACACCGAGGGACTCCAAAACTCAACCCAATCGCCAGGGGAGACCAAGACTCAAGTCTTAACACCAGGAACAACGAACACTAACAACACTCACCATCTCGTTGTTCCACGAGCAATGTCTGGGGCTTAGAGAAGCTAAGCGCGCAGAGCAGCTCAAACCAGGGGCTCTACTCTAACCATCACATCCGCCCCAACCACCACCATGCCGCTTTTGCGGGCAAGGGTGAATAACACCAGGGGACACAGAAACTCAACCCTATCGCCAGGGGAGACCAAAACTCAACCACAACTTGACCGTGTCCCCAACAACTCAACTGGAGCTGCCGACAAGTCGGGCAGGCATCCTGAGTTCAGTTAAACATCCTGACAATTGCCTCTATCTCACTTTCTGGCAATGTCAATTCACACCCATCTCAAACTGCTGCCAAAAGTGTTATGTCTCATGAATTTATTTTGGGCAGGCAGGAGGCAAAAAAAACACCTTTTACTCTCTTCCCCTCTTACTGCACACACAAAAATCAAACAAGTGGTTGAAGTTGGCAATCTCCAAGCAATTCGAGCCAGCCAGTTTTTATCCCCATATAAAAAAGCAACACTTAATACTAAACACAAAATCTCAAAATTTCCCATCAAACTCCCTCCCAATAGTACTTTCTAACTAGGTATTTCATTCAGTACAAAATTTTCATTCAGGGGTGGTAACTCAACTGGTTAGCTTAGGTACTGTAAAAGATGTTTATGTACAAAATAAAAATTATGGAAACCAAAACAACCAACTTTGCCCATACCAATCCTAATCCAACTTAAAACATCCTACCACTTGCTGCTAGGCAGAGGGCCTGATCATCGCAGGGCGCGCTCTCCTACTATGAGCACTAGCTTCACGTTTGTCAGGTCCCTAAGACCATCTGACATATAACCTACCAGAAACACTCTTACCCTCTCTACTCTAGTTCACCGTGCTGTCAGCTGCACAAAGCAGGCACGACACTCGGATTTTTTTTTCAACTATAAACACAAAGTAACCTTCCACTTTTGGATTCCACCTCAACGAAATAACAATTTATTGAAAAAGAATAATGATAGTTGTTTGTAGCAAAGAAATTTCTCCTATACTTGTTCTTATTTATTTTTATTAAATTAAATGTATAAAATAATCAAAGTCCTGCTAACAACGCGTAACCAGTCAAGCCACCCTCCCCTTCCTTTTTCAGAATCGTTTGCGGTCTACTATTAACTCCAATGAAATAAAAATAAAATGAACACATGATTGATACTTGAATTTTATACTTAGGCCTCATTCTTGAGCATCCCAGTGACGTCCATCGTGGATTCCCATCGGCATTCGATCAGCGTGGAATCCTCAGGAACTTCTGTCCGAGGGCGACTACAAGTGCAACCTAATTCTAACCTATTACTGTCAAACAGAAAAAAATGTTATTGACTGTCCAGTACAATTTGGACTATTTCCTAGGCTATCACCGTAACCCAAAAGAAAGGAACCAAACAAAAAAATTTCATAAATTTAAGATTTAACTTCTGACCCAGAAATCACTCATTAACCTCCATTAATAAAAGTAACCTAGTTAGATTGTAAATAAGAAAGCCCGTTCTATTTTCAGTTTAAATTCCCTCAATTTAACTCCATTTTTGTGCACAAAAACTCAACTCCTCTACGATTTCCAAAAACGACAACAAGCCTACGCGGTTGGTCACCTCTGGGAGGTTCACCTCTCGAACGCTGTACCGTCGGTGAGGGCAACGCGTATATCAATTTCTCCAACTCATCCTGAGTTCCACGGGAGATCCAATAACAAAATTACAATGATATGCCCTCAAAAATACACGGTCAACGAGCTATTAAATTCTATTCCCGTCCTCTGTTCCCCCCCCCCAAAAAAAATAAAATAAATTTTATCCATTTCAATATTACCCCAGTTGGTCACTGCCCAAAAATTAAATCTCTATTTAATTTTAAAATACTAAGCAGTTCTAATTTCATGTCAACTCAGAGGGGTTGGCTATGTTCACAAGTCCCAAGCACCTCCTAGTATGTAATAATAAACATTCCCAATAGTAATTTAAGTCAACAATGCTCCAACATCAATAATTAATTGAATATCCCTCTTCACGAAAAAGATGTGCTATGCTCCCCATATAGCCACTACTAATTTTCCTGAATAAAATTTCAAACACCTGCCGTCCATATGAAAATCATTCTCAATTATTCACCTGTTAGTAATGAAGTGAAAATATTCGATTCTTAAAAATTTTGCAAGTCAACTCATGAACTTCAGAAATTCGGCTAAGTCCTGAGCTGAAAATCCGCAATAAATTTTTAAATCAATAACACATCAGCATTATCTTGCAAGTAAGTCAGCCCGCGAGACTTTGTCCCAAGTCCGGATCGATATTATTCCGATGGCCCAAGACCCCCCTTTCTCCACTTACTGTTCTCTTCAGAATATAAATATAAAAAAAAAAAAAATAATAAAATTCATATCTTAATTTCTAGTGTGAACCAAGTGTGTTGGTGTCCTTTGACCTGACAAAGAAAATTGGCCAGAAGCTTTTCTCACAAAATAATCACTTTAACTAAAAAGAAAAATTCAAAGAAAAATTGAAAACCAAATTTTTAGTCAGTCATCTATCTATTTACCTTTTTAAAAATAACTTTTTAAATGTATTGGCCTATTTTCAATGACGCCCAGACATCTTCCAACACACCCATCGATTCACAATAATCTAGGGTTAGCCCAATGTTAATACAACATGCAAGTAAATTTAGGTTAGTGTAGTTAGGCCCAATAATAATAATTATAATTATTAAATAAAATCCTTAATTTTCTTATAATATTTATTAAAATGTAATTTAAATAAAATAATTAATAAAGACACTCCTTATTAGTGATAAATTAAATACCGAACGAGGTCAATCACCTCCGCTAATCAATTCACAAGTCCGACTACCAATTCCGCCTGCCCAAGAACAATTCTCTTCAATGAGTTGGTTCCAAGTCAATCAAGGATTCGAATCAAAGAACTGAATCCCCCGACAAGCACCGCGAATTACCCTGCTCAGGGAATTTCTCCCCGCGATTTTCCCTGCTTCCACCTCGAATTTTCACAAGAAGTTTCTGAGTTTCACAAACGGCAATAAATTTTCAAACTGGCATCAATCTAATTTACGATGATGTGCGAGTCGAAATACTACTTCAACAATCGGTGATAATCCCCAAAATTTATTATTTCTACCCGTCTGGCCCGTCCCTCTTTGTTCTCATTCACCGGGCGTCAGTCCGCCATCTTGTCTGTCAATGTGACCCACAATTACTGCTGGTTGCACGAGACGTGAGACAGTCCGCGCATGGGGGAGGGGAACATGAGGGCTGGGAGGGGTATGGAGTAGGAGTGGGAGGGGCAGCCAACTGTGTACTAGCCTGGCTGCACACATTCGCCAAATTGTCCTAGCTTTGATTTCCGTAACATATAACCATTAAACATGATAGAAAAACCACAAAGTAATAATACAATACAGCTGAACCATAATTAAGAATAACGATAAACAGTTATTGATATTCAGTTGATTAAAATTCAATGTTTCACTGACTATTGTTGAGTCAATGTTTTTAGGATGCATGTAGTGACTGGCACATGACAACAGCTAACAGCTGACTGACGGTGCTGCACTCTGGCGGCGTTTGGACGGGCATGCGCAAAAGCCTCTTTTGCTAGTGCGCATCTGATACACTGTCTCACGTCTCGTGCAATCACCAGTAATCACAAGTGAGCAAGAAGCAATGGCGAACTGCCGATGGTGGGGGAACCGACGCTCAACCTCGTGGCGTCCAAAATGGCGAACAGCTTATGCTCTAATTATTTTAATTACTTCAATATTCTGTAGAAAATCGAAAATTAATTATTTTTTGATGGGAGTTTCACCAAAATTCGTTAATTAAAATTCCCTAGCCGTTTAGCGGTGAACCCCTTGCAAATCCCTCAAATTTGAACATTGACCTAATTGGTACAAAGTGCAACTACTGTAGTCTACTTACCAAAATTCATCTTTCGTCGTCTTGGTGGGTCCGCGTTTTCAATCTTCGGGGTGGTTATTGCGCACTCCACCCCACACCCGCGACACCACTTGTAACGCCCGCACGTCTTCTTAGGGAATTAAATAAAAAGAATCATTTAACACACTAACACAATTTATTTGTCAGGTTGGCCTAAAATGTAATATTACAAACTTTACGATTATTAACTGATTAAACACAAATGAAACAACACCGCTCACTACCAGATTATCGATACATACGGGGGACAGAGGACAAACACCCGATAAACCGAAACTCGGGCCACCGCCATTAACGCGACGCGGCGCGGCGGTGGCGCCGCGGCGGCGCAACGCCAGACGCAGGCGCTTAACTCAACGACTCAAAACCGACTGGGGCGAGCTGACGATTGTTCGTCAGCACGCTGAAGCAGTGTCAACCAATCAGAGCACTGCTGCTTCACGCTGGTGCCTTGATTAGTGGAGCGCTCTTTGGATCACAACGGACATTAATAAAACTAAAACTGGACATTGTCGACAACTCAACGCACCGCTTGGTGATGACAGACACCACGTCAGCACATTCCATAACCCATACGCTGCCTGAGCCGAGGTCTGTGGGATTATCCAAGAGGCTACTTTCTTGTTGCCTTACCGTCTTGCCAAGATAGGCTAGACTACAAATAAAGCACCATGCCCTAAAATATGATATTTAGTGACGGTAAAATTGTTATGATTAGGGTGGTGCAAACTGAGAATATTATTTATTGGTCTAGGGATTTTTGGGCCGTCACAGTTTATAATGGCCAGTACCTACAATTATACAAATGATTACAAAAACATATAAAACACAATACACCCCATTGTAAGATAAATACTTGTTGCTCGAAGTATTTATCCTGCAAGTAAATACTTCCTGAAATAACAACTGCATCTTCTTGTTTTCCGATTCCAATGACAAACCAATTATGCCGTTACAGAGCATACATCACCTTTGCTGCAGCACTTAACTAGTACACACAAGCGCTCACGCTGTAGTTGACCGAAGGACTACATACAATACTAAATAAACCGTTCTGAACATGTACAATTAATAAATGGCATTTTAATAAAATATTATTTTAGTTATATTTTTCCCATGATAAATTGTGTTTAAAAAATATCATTTCAGGCGTTTTCGGTAGTTAAATAACGATTTTTAGGCTATATCGAGTGTAAAGAAGTCCGTCCCCCCTTTAATTTTTTATATTGGGGGACGGCCCATCAGGAGTCAGAAGAGAATCTTAAATGTAAGCATGGGTTTATATGTACATAGAATTAAAGGTCTTACTTGGCAGAGTACAATGCTGCAAACTAGGCTTAAAATGGATGACCCTGACGGAGGTGGTAGTCGTTCAAAGTTTCCATTAATAAAAATGAAATAACTTTGTTAATACTCAAAATTTTGACGCCGGGTTTGTGGCTATTTACTCTAAATGCAAAGATGTTTAAAAGTATGTATGATCTAACAAAAACCAAAGCATATTTCTGGAAGACTTCATCGGGGGACGTCCCATAAAGGATTTTTAAATTAAAACTTCTTTAGTCTCTGTCTAATCATACATAATTTTAAACGTCAAAAGTTTGAGTATTAAGAAAGTTAATGCATATTTAAATTTTACCCATATTATTTTAATGGAAACTTTGAACGCCTACCATTTTCGTCTAGGTAATCCATATTAAGTCTAGGTTGCAGCATTTTACTCTGCCAAGTGAGACCTTTAATTTGATGTACATATCAACCTATGCCTGCTTTTAAATTTTTTTCTGACTCCTGGTGGTCCGTCCCCCAAACATGACTAAAAATGTTAGATAACGTCAAAAGGTACTTTGTGTTAAGTTACTATCACCCCCAAACGATATTTGTTAATCTTAACAACCCTAAAAAATTTAAAAGGGGGACGGAATCTTTCACACCCTGTATAATGAAATGAAGTAGCTTGGTAAAAATGTGTTTAGTTGATAACAAAAAGATCAAACAATGAGTTTTGTTTGACATCTATTTATGGGCCAATTGTAAGATATCAAATGTCTTGCAGCAAGCACGATCTGTTATTTAATAATAATAAAAAATAATAATAATAACACGAAATATTTGAAGGAACTCTGGTAAAATTATTATACTTACCCATTTCCTTATCCATAAAAAATTCTTTAATTTATCATTATATTGACACCCTCATACTCTTATATTACTTAAAGTTTTTTTTCGTTTGTTAAGTAACTATTCTTCTTAAATACAGGTTTTTTTAATGATTTTTTTAACAATTTTTCGGTCTAATTATGAGGATAGTCTTTATGGATGAACTAGTTATTCACTAGTGCGGACGTTAATCCCCACCAGGGAATATCGCATCCACAAGCCATCGCTTATAACTATCCACGATTCGTGACCTCCAAGTAGCTGGATTACAGGACGTCGCCACCGTCCCAGTGTTTTCCTCAAGTAGAATTTCTTCAACATAAGACAAAGCTTGAGAGCTCCTGCTTCATGTGGTTAAAAACTAGCTCTCGTTTCATATTTTCCCAGTTCATTGAATTACACGAGGTCTTTATTTCACTGAAAACCACCGTGACACTAGCGCTAGCATTTTCTCATCAGGAATTTTCGATTGTCCATAAATTTGGGGGGTGGAACTTTAAACTGTGATGTGTTTATTAAACGTTTTACTATGGCCACGCGGTCTGTTTTACCATTTTCAATGCATTCAGCTGTCTCTGGCTTGGATAAACATTCATAAATTAATATTTAATTTAAATTGAATATATTCAATAAATTCAATTTTCTAAAATTTCAAATATATGAATTTGAATGAAAGGTGTTTTGTTTTCTGGGGATCTAAAACAAAAATGTAACATTGCCTCGGGCTCATTAGGGTTTCCTTGGGCTTAGTTTTACAGTGACTACAACCATATTCACTAAAGGAAAATTCCGAAAAATTAAGATTTTGTAGGATTGCGCTTAAACAACCACTTGTATTTTTTTCCAGTTCGATTAATTATTAAACTATAAGATTCTATCTGGTACGTCACGAAATCCTTGTTACTGCCTTTTTATAAGAAATTAGTATTACATACACTATTAATTTTTATTAAATGTAAGCCATCCAGAGAGAATTAGAGCATTGATTTAGAAAACAATTTTCATCTAATATAAACTCAAAACGAAACTAAGAAAATTTGTTATTGTGGCATATAGGAAATAATTTAAAAAGTTGATGATGTAATATATTAAGTTATTGTGTCTCTCCTAGCCTTTGTTTGAGATTCTTTTGATGGTTATTAATAATTTATATGTTGTAGAATGCTATTACTACAAAACTAAAATTGTATAGTGTACCATAGGTAGATATTTTTATTAAATTTTCCAATCCTTTGTGGAAAGAGTTATATTAAAAATTATGTAATACCACGAATGGCCAGATAGTAATATCATGAGGAAACAAGATAGCGTAAAACCAGTAGGGACAGGTTAGCAGATAAGCAAAATTAGCAGATAAGCAAACCCTCGGACTGCTTTCTGTAACGAGACAATTTTCATTCGTGAGGCCGCCGTCGTTGAGTCCTGGTCATCTTCGAGACGCCCAGGTTTCACTGGTCTACGAAGTCTTCCCTTCACCCGAAGGGCTCACGATGGAGAGGGAACTTCAGGATAATTCTTCGACCCTCTAATCCTAACCTTCTAAATACAATAAATGTTTTGAAAAGGAAATTAGTAAAGTAATTGTTATTAACAAAAGGGTAATTCATTAACTTCACACACGCCTCAGTCTATGCTAGGTAATTTAATTTTGCAGTTTTAGAAATGTTATATGTCAGGATGTATAGATTTTAAGTTTATTCAATAAACAAGAATTTGTATCACAATGTTCACAGATATTATTATTTTAACGTAAAATTCCCAACGCCCACTTTGTACCAGATCAATCCAAGCGAAATTCTAATTAAGATGGTAAAAAGGTCTAACTATATTGGATTGGACTAGAAATGTTGTTTCTCTAATTTTATAATAATAAAATAGGAGACAATGACGGTACAAAATATGCGCCACTCTGCTCGTATCTTTTTAAAATATAAGAAATCATGAAATTGTGAAATTGTGTAAATTTAGTTAGTTAAATTTAATTTTCAAACATGTCAATTAAAGTAGACCTCTTGTTAAAGGACGAGCTAATTTTTGAGCTAGGTATCAGAAATTTAGAGCTAAGTGAAACAAGCAATGTCGTGGATTTAAGAAAAATGTTAAGACAAGCTGTATCAAATAACATTCCTGTAAATTATGAATCAGTTAAGACAAAACTTGAACCAAATAATGAAATAGATGTAATTAGCGAAAAGATTAATTTAATGGAAAATAAATGCGCAGAATTGTCAAAAGACAGTAGATCAATAGAATTAGCTAGGCAGGAAACCCGTATCAAACATTGTATGCATAGATTAAATGCCTTGCAAATGTGAGTTAACCGAGAAACAAAAAGAGGAGTGCAAATCTTTGTTAGAAAAATGTAAAGTAATAAAAACTAAGTTTGAAGTTCTAGGGTTTGATAAAAGCGTGGTGGAATTATCTGTTCGTAAATTAAGTGAGTCGAACATAGAAGAGGAAAACTTAGAAGATGTATTTTTAGATAAAGAAAAGGTAACTGTATCATCCGTCAAAACCCCTCCATGTCCGGAAAGTCTAGCTGAACCGAGTAGGTTAGACAATCCACATCCCGAATCTCACACCTGTGCATCGACTCACTCCACCCCCTTTAACACCCAGTTGTACAGTAAATTACCTAACCCATTAGAGGGTTATCTCAAAAGTGTAAAAATATGTAACGGTCTGGTTAATAATGATTTAATTCAGTTCATAAAGGTATTGTTCAAAGTTCAAAAGGAAACTAGACTTACAGACAAACAAATTTTAGAGATTTTTATGAGTAAATCACAATCGCCACTTCTAGATGTTATATTAAGTAACCTAGAAAATGACCTAGAGACAGTTAAGCAGGAATTACTTAAGTCGTTTGTACCCATAAGTGTTAGAGAGGACCTGATCAAACAACACGTCACACGTCATCAGGAAACAAATGAACCCCTGCCACTGTATATAAATAGAGTTAAAGAGTATGCTAAAGTTTTAAGTTGTTCATACACCGAAGCTGAACTGGTAGAGTTAATTGTAATTGGTCTAAATCCAAAATGTCGAGTTAACCTATCTTTGGTAAAAAATCTCAACACTATTGCAGATTTAGAAAAAGCTTGTATTCATAGCCTAAGTATTGATGTAAAAAACAACTTACGGTGTAGTGAAGAACGCAGCATCCCAGCGAGGCGTGAAACTCCGCAGACAGTCCATAATAGGGCACCGTTCACAAAAAGGTGTTTTGTATGTAACCGTGAGGGACATTTAGCCAGAAATTGCTATAGGCAAAATCAGCAGTCAAAAAACTAGTTTGTAGGGAAAGTTTTTCTCATGTAAATAGTAAACCATTATCATGTCATGTAAATAGTTTTGTAAAAGAAAAGTTTTCCCGAAGAACCAGTAAGAATGTGAATAAAGAGTTGTGTAACGAGATTAATTTGTCAAAGAAACAGTTGTATAAAATTAAAAGGTCTCAGCGTAGAACCATGAATAAAATAAATTTATCTAAGTCATGTACAATGTCTGATTTGCCTATGGTAGCGGTGCAATTAAGAAATAAATGTAAAGCCGATATGTTTTCAAATGTAAACGCGCTAATTGATTCTGGAGCCTGTTTAAACGCTATTAGCGAAACGTTGTATAATAAACTACATAAGAGGAAACTAGTTATCAGTATGAATAATAAAGAAATATCCTGTATTGCAGCTAACAATAGCACAATCCGAATTTTGGGAGAATGTGTAGTAAAAATTAAAATAAGAAACTTTTCTTGGTATGTAAAGTTTGCCGTTATGCAAAGGTTAGCCTGTGAAATGATACTAGGAAGTACATTTATAAGAGAAAGTGGAATGTTATTAGATTTGAGTAGGAATTGTTGTTATTTCCGATTCAACCCAAATGTCAAAGTATTGTTAAGTGGTAAACAGGGTAAGTCAGTTTGCTTATCGAAATTGAACGAAAATGTAAGTAAGGAACACCACCTAGACACCGGATGTCCCGACATGAAACCTTTTGTTAATCATTTAAGTAAAAAAATATTCTAAGGTATTCACTACAGATATAGGGAAAGTACTCAATTTTGAATATAAAATCCAGCTTAAAGATAATGAAATTGTAAACCAGCGTCCATATCCAGTTCACCCTACCAAAATGAAACAAATGAAGGAAATTTTGTCTGATTTACTTAAGCAAAATATAATTAGGCCTAGCATAAGTAGCTACAGTAGCCCTTCATTCCTTGTATCAAAGCCCGATAAGTCAAGTAGACTAGTTATCAACTATGCAAAGCTCAATGAGAAAATTGTACGTGTAAATCACCCATTAGGAAATTTAGATGAATTTTATCAATATTTGCAAAATGCCGAGGTGTTTTCAGTAATAGATTTGTCAAACAGTTTTATGCAAATTACACTAAGCGAAGAATCCAAACACCTTACAGCCTTCAGCAATGGAGTCTCATTATTTGAATTTAACAGAATCCCGTACGGGTTACATTGTGGTTCAGGGTTACTAAGTGCTTATCTAGATAATGTTTTCAGAGATGTAAAATTTGATTATGTACTTAATTTTGTCGATGATATACTTGTGTTTTCAAAGAATAAAGAGGAACATATGAAACATGTAACCGAGGTGTTAGATAGATTAAGCAAACACAACCTCACAGTTAACCCTAAGAAAGTAAAGTTGTTTTATAATGAAGTTAGTTACCTAGGGAATTTAATATCAAAGAATCAGATAAGAGTAGATCCGAGTAGAACCGAAGCTGTACGGAGATTTAGTACTCCCAAAAATAGCAAAGAGGTAGGGACTTTTATTGGTATGATAAATTATTTTGCGAAGTATATTAAGGATTACAGTAAAATTGCAGCTCCATTAAATGACTTAAGAAAAAAGAGAGTTAAGTTTGTATGGACAAAAGAATGCGAAGAAAGTTTTTGTAAACTGAAGGAAGCAATTACGAATCCTCCAGTACTCGCTATACCAGATTTTAATCGTCCCTTTTATCTATATACGGATGCCGCACAGAATGGTGCAGGTTCAACCCTATTACAGTGTAATGAAAATGGCGACAAAGTACCTGTAGCATACTATAGTAAGAAATTTTCACCTTCAGAAGTCAATATGTCAGTGTATGAAAAAGAGGCGTATTCTGTATTTCTAGCAATTAAGAAATTTTACATGTACCTAGAAATACAGCCGTTTTATTTAATTACAGACAACTCAGCACTCAGTTGGGTACTTTCACATTTTAAGAAATTAAATAAATTATCGAGATGGGTAGAGCAAATTATCGCCCTTCCTTTTAAAGTACTTCATGTTAAAAGTAAAGATAATCCAGTAGCAGATGCTTTGTCACGACTCAATATGTCCGATAGTGGAATTGAGGTCATTGAAGTAGATTCAGATCCTAGACAAATAAATGTAATAAGATATAAATGTAAGAGAAAGTTCAGCTCTGTGAGCAAAAAGCAAATCAAACATGTTGTGAATTTAGTTTCAGATATTCCATTAGCGTACGTTGATATTTCCGAACACCAGAGATTAGATCCAGAATGTGCAGAAATAATTAAAAGTGTAAATAATAAAACCAATAAGGATAACTTTTATATTAAGAACAACACATTAATGTATTGTAAGCCAGGTAACAAAGTAGGAAAAATTTATGTACCTAGTAGTTTGCTAGATATGTTGTTTAATTACTATCACACTTCAAACTTTGGAGGTCATCAAGGTCAAAATCGTACAGTACATAAGGTTTTAGAATATTTTTACAGACCTAATTTAATCTCAGAAATGCGCAAAAGAGTAAAAAATTGTCAGATTTGTATAAAAGCAAAACCTCCTCAGCAACGATTTCATGGTGCTTAAAATAAATTTTAAATTAAATTTTTTGGTGTCAGCTTTAAGTAAGCAGCCTTTAGATTGTTTGTACATAGACACAGCTGGACCACTTGTAAGAAGTAAATTTGGAAATAAGCACATTTTAATTGCAGTGGACGCCTTTACAAAATATGTTTGGTTAATCCCTGTCAGGGACATCACAGCGCAAACAATAGCAAATAAACTGGAAAATGTAATATTTAATAACTTCAGTTCTTGTAAGAAACTTGTGTCCGACAACGGATCTTGTTTCAGAAGTGTAACTTTTAAGAAACTTATGTTCAAATATTCCATAGAACACCACAAATTAATTCCATATAGACCCAATCCAAATATTTCGGAAAGATTTTTAAGAGATGTAAAAAAACAAATAAGAGCGTATCACCATGACGCACAAAACAGCTGGTGTGTAGATTTAAAGTACATTCAAATTAGCTTAAATACGTCACTGTGTGAAACCACAAAATGTACGGCATTTGAACTCATGTTTAACCATAAGCCAAATCATAGTTTAAGTAATCTTTGGAAACTAAATGATTTGTTAGATGTAAAATTAAGTCAGGACGAGATTAAAGAAAAGTTTTCTCAAGCTATAAAAAATTGTAAACGTTCGATAGGCCACAACCGAAATAGGGAAAGATATAAAGATGATAGGATAAAGCATCCATTCAAAGTAGGGAGTATTGTGTATTTAGAGAATCAAACGCTTAGTAAAAAAGTGGATAATTACCAAGCGAAAATGGATTTCAAGTACACGGGTCCTTATAGAATAATCTACTTTATGTCTCCAGTAAGTGTGTTAATCCAGCTAGAGGTAAATCCGGAAATTGTAAAACGAGCTCATATTAGCCAGTTAAAAATTCAAAATAAGCCCTGAAGGTGTAGAGGTGAGAACTGACCAGGATTGTATATAGTTGTAATATAAGTAGATTTAAGCCGGCATGTAAATATATTAATTTTGATCGATCACAATTGTAATTAATGTAAGAATTAAAATAAGTGGTTTTCATTGTATATGATTCACGATTAAACAACTACTCTAGATTAACTGTATGTTAACTAGAAAACCAAACAACGAACGTGTCAATAAAATATAAGGAGTGTGTAATTCTTAAAATGCTAGGGAACAAAAGGACAGTTTACAGCATTTGTATAAAAAGAGTTTACAAAACCACAAAGTGAATTTTAAGTGTAGGGCATATGTTATGTCGATACATAAAATTTATGTAGTTAGGAGGACAAGTTATGTAAGGCTAATTATGCTGAGCATGTAAAATAGATATTGAGCGAAGAAATATTAAAGTTCGAATTTTCTAGAAATATAATAGTGGACGAAGGCAATTAGGTCAGGGGAGATAGGCCCGTTAGACCGCTTAGTGCCTGTTTGTGCAATAGATAAGGCGAGATAAGGCGATCGCAATATAGGCGATTAGCTCAAGTTAAACGACTTAAATTATTCTGTAAAAGTTTACTTCCTGTGAGCTATAGAATAATCGGAAAGATTCTCTTTGTAAGGTTACATAAAAATGTTTTATTTGACAGAAAATATTAATAGCTATTATGTAACAAAACAAAAAAATGTTATTTTGAATGTTATAGTAAAAGAAGAATTGTTTATTTATTTAAGGTTTAAGGCGAAAGTTAGAGCCAAAAGATTATGTCGTTAAGGAATATTATAAGGAAACTTTTAGAATATATAAAAAAGAACTGTTTTTGGTTTTATTTGAGGTGCGAAGCGACAGACAATCACGACCACTGAATGAATGTTTGAAATTTAAATTGTATGAAAGCGGCCAATGAAAGGACTTGCGTGTATGTTGTATGTATGATGTCACTAAACACTGTTCACGGTTCACACACTGGACAAGCACATATTCACTGGACGATCAATTACACACACTTAACACTCACTACCCGTCGCTAAGGAAATTTTAAAATAAATGTATAATTTTATTTGTCTGAAGTAAATTTAAATTTGTTTAAGGTACGGTAATCTTGTTTTTGTTGTTCTTGTAGGACACTTAGAAGTATGAGAACACTGTTATGTAGTTAAGTTAGAACAAAGTTAAATAAAATGCATTTAGCGAGATAATTGAAAAATTATAATTTAGAGCGGGAGAGTAAAACCGCGTGTCACCTGTTCAAATGTACCGAACAAACTGAATTTTAAAGCATAGACTGAGTAAAAAAAAAATAGAATTACTATAAAGGGGAACGATCATAACATAACAAAAAAAGAAAGAATTCAAAATATCCCGTCCAGACCCATTCCTTTCCTTTCAATTGCAACGGAGAGGATCAACCCAAGGTCATCGCTACTGTGACTGCGCGTGCGGGCGCTGCCTACTGCTCGTACCACGTTCAGTTTGTTCTTGTGAAACGAACATTTCTACAATTGAAGAAGTTTTAAGATAGAATATGTTTTGAAAAGACTATTTACATGTGAATTGACTATTATGTACCATGTATCTTGTAATTTAAGAGTATTATTTGCAAATTTGAAAATTTAGGAAATTGGTAAAAAGTAGGAACACACAAATGATTGTCAAATTTTGTGGGGAGGGAATAATGTACCATAGGTAGATATTTTTATTAAATTTTCCAATCCTTTGTGGAAAGAGTTATATTAAAAATTATGTAATACCACGAATGGCCAGATAGTAATATCATGAGGAAACAAGATAGCGTAAAACCAGTAGGGACAGGTTAGCAGATAAGCAAAATTAGCAGATAAGCAGACCCTCGGACTGCTTTCTGTAACGAGACAATTTTCATTCGTGAGGCCGCCGTCGTTGAGTCCTGGTCATCTTCGAGACGCCCAGGTTTCACTGGTCTACGAAGTCTTCCCTTCACCCGAAGGGCTCACGATGGAGAGGGAACTTCAGGATAATTCTTCGACCCTCTAATCCTAACCTTCTAAATACAATAAATGTTTTGAAAAGGAAATTAGTAAAGTAATTGTTATTAACAAAAGGGTAATTCATTAACCTCACACACGCCTCAGTCTATGCTAGGTAATTTAATTTTGCAGTTTTAGAAATGTTATATGTCAGGATGTATAGATTTTAAGTTTATTCAATAAACAAGAATTTGTATCACAATGTTCACAGATATTATTATTTTAACGTAAAATTCCCAACGCCCACTTTGTACCAGATCAATCCAAGCGAAATTCTAATTAAGATGGTAAAAAGGTCTAACTATATTGGATTGGACTAGAAATGTTGTTTCTCTAATTTTATAATAATAAAATAGGAGACAATGACGGTACAATAGGAAATATATCAAACAAAATATGGTAATAGACAAGAAACACACTCAAAGTAAACATGAGTAAAAAATGAGTGACTCCTAAAACTAGTCAAAATTTGAGGTATAAAAATTACTCTTTCACCACAAAAATAGCAGATTTGCATTAAAGGAATGGTTAAGTATAATAGATTCACCAGAGTCCCTTGAAATAAATCTTGAATTAAAAAATTATTGTTTTGATTTAATAATAGCAGATTTTGAGTGCAGCATAACATTCGTAATTTGGAATAAGTTCCCGATGTAAAAAAATCATTCTTCGATCTTTAGGTTATCAACTTAACACAATACAATAACTAAGCAGTTTCAAGTAATTATACAGTTTCCACGTTATTTGTGGTTAGATCCTTACAAACTTGGTACAATTGGTTAGATAATTAAATTTGTCAACTTTTTTGTGTCTAGTAAAATTTTTATAAAACTTACCCGTTTTGAGATATTTTAGTTTAAAATTTTAAAATGGCCGCCATTTTGAAAATACACATTGGAAAAAAATAACTTTTTTCTTGGAAATGGGCATTACTATGATGAAAGTCCATGCCAAATATTAACTTGATACAATGATCCATTATGGAAATAAAAATTATTTAGTGTAAAAAACAAAATGGCGGCTAGTGGGTTAACGAAGCATTTTAGGACATATGTTTATATGATTTTTTTTGCTTATTTTGATGTGGGCAATAACCTCCTGGATTCCTGAAACGTTTTTCCGAACACCCTGCATATGAGGTCGAAATTGTGGTTCGGATCCCACGTTAAACTGTAGGTCCCTAGATACCATTGACTGTTGGGCTATTAATTAACAGTCCTGTCTAAGGATAATGTCGGCCTTAGTCAGTAACAAGGCTACAAGATCGCGCCACAATCATCCTACACTCTTCAATACTATATCACTATGTGAGGTCGCTGTCTCAAAATAGTGAATTAGTATTCACTATTTTGTTATGTTGGTTAATACGTAACAACTTTGGCTGTAGTGTTCTCGTGGATTACGCAAAAAAGTCTAAGATCAATAAATTAGCGTTCAATGACACAAAGTTGCAAATAGATCTATTCGTGTTGGTGAAGCGAAGATTTAGTACTTCTTTCAGAAGAGCAGAAAGAAGAAAGTGTCAAATAGTGGCTCTAACAAACTGCTAGACTTAATTATTAGGGAAAGTCGACCAAGTCATCGGAGGGTGCTAAAGCAATTGGATTTTCCACAGACGTCACTTTTCCAGTACAATACAACAGGGCACATGATAATGAGGACCTTGATACCAAACTTACCCCAATTTAAAATAAATATTTTTTGTTAAAAAGTAATTAGGTGCTGGAATAACCATAGCCAAATTGTAAGAGGACTTCAGTAATTTACTTAAGACAGCAAGAGCATAGAAGTTTGGTAATGGTAAATGGTAATGGTGGTCTATTTAAACAAACAAATTATAATTAAAATCCTGTAAATAGTTGTAATAAATGTTATGTAAATAATAAAATATATCGTAAATATGATTCATTTTTTTATTTAAAATTGTGGGTTATGTCTAAAAAAGAGAAAATTTTGAATTTATTTGGCCAAGTCTTAAAAATAGCAACACATTATAGATATAAAATAATCTATCGTCGAATAAGAAATTATTTAAGTGTATTGTCAAAACAAAAATGGAGTTAGGCAATAGATAATGGAATTAGATCAATGGTGTAGGGAAAATTAATTTGAAATTATTAGAAGAACGAAATATTCATTTCAATATTTGGTAAACAGGAAACTCAAACAATTATTCTTTGGACTAAGCTTTGGTTGGGAAGTAGTTATTTCCACTGATGAAAGCTATGAATGTGTTCTAATGATTAATCAAAGGGATGTGGTGATATAGAAAGAAATTATTTTAAAGAGGGAAGCGATTGAAGGACGGAAGCAGCTGATTCATTAAAGTCGTCGTCGTCGCCTTCATCTAAAGAACACTCATTTAAAAGGAAGCTCTTTGAATTATAGAAATATATTCTTCAACATTTCAATCTGCCTCGATTTATTTATGTATTAAGAAGCCATCAAATATACGAGTATTTCAATATTAATACAAAAGGATTTGATACATTAATAGATATTTAAGAATTTAGCTCTATTTACTTATTTTTTTACAAAATATTGAATTGCGGTTGCTTTTCATAGAAGTACGAACTTCCTTAACGCTGTCTTTATATATTTTAAGAGGCTACATTAAAAATCTTATTCTTGGAGATTTTGTGACTTGCTTTATTCAGTCGAACCCTCCACAACTGAGATAAGATTATACAGACTAGTTTTCGTATTTATTTAGAAAATTACCTTTTTGGTTAAGGCTCTATGGTCATAAGCTCTATTCTGTGTGTAAAATATTAACCTCAAATTTCCTAAGTTCTTGAGTTGATGTTGTCTCTTGTATGTACAGTTCACCACAGGTTGATCTTCAGGAAGATTAAACTTAAATTAAATTAATAACAGTAACACATGTTGTCAATTTAAGGTAAATATCTTACAAAATGTTTAAAAGTTCTTGAAACTAGATACATTTACAAATTGCTATATTCTTTATTATTGTATTGTATTAAAAATGTATAACAATTAATTTTTAATTATCAGCCTTAACTGTTATTTATTTTAAAATATATTTTTTCAAATGAATATACTTTACACAGTAAAAGTCCTAGTCTGATGGTTAGGTTACATACCTCGTTCCGTCGTCAATCTATACCTGGTGTCTTTAAAGTCCGTCACCAAACTTCATAATATGACTAATTGGGTCAAAGTAAGCAAAAAAGTTCATATGAAGGTATGTCCTTATATGCATATTTACCCAGATATCCGCCATTTTGTTTTTTCCACTTAATAATTTTTATTTCGGTGGCGGATTGATCTAGGAACTTCATATTTGACGTGGACCTTTATAGTACTAATTTCCATTTTCACAATAAAAATTATTTTTTCCAATGCATTTTTCAAAATTGCGGCCATTTTCAATTTTTATACTCAAATATCTTAAACCCGGTAAATTATATCAAAGATTTACACGACACAAAAAAGTTGACAAATTTAATTAACTAACCAACAATACCAAGTTTGTATGGATCTAACAACAAATAACGGCGTTATTGCCATTTTACTATTAAGGTAACCTCAATAGTAGTGGGGTTTGCCCACTCTTGGCACAGGTCAAGGTCAGGTAGTTGTAACTGTTGTAGGGGTTGTAACGGCTGGGGTTTTTTGACAGTGATGGATGGGTTTTGTATGTCAAGGTCATCTGGAGGGAGTTTTAAAAAAGTTGGGCCCCGAGGGGCTTAGATGTGTTTGGGTTAGGTTGTAGGCGGGTGGAAATTTATTTATTTTATGAAAGCCAAGTAGCGGTTTTATTTGAGGTGGTGTCAAAGCGATGTTTCATGGTGATGGTCTGGTAGATGCCAACGGTGATAGCGATGAGAAGGTAAAGGCACACCATCCACAGTACGCATTTGAACAGTTTTCATAGCCGAATCATTTCTTTTTGATTGTGTGCCTCCAATTGTATTCTGCTGATTTCGAGTTTGAGTTTATCGTCTTCCAATCGTGATGTAATTGAAAAATTGTCCATCATGTTTGTGTGTTTAATTTGCTCAGGTGAAATGGGAGTGGTGTTGCATTAATTACAATGCAAAATCAACGTTTCTCATCTGAAAAATCACAATAACTCCGTTATTTATTATCAGATCCTTACAAACTTGGTATCATTGGTTAGATAATTAAATTTGTCAACTTTTTTACGATGTAAAAGTTTCATATAATTTACCAGTTTTAAGATATTTGAGTTTAAAAATTTATTGTGGCCGCCATTTTGAAAATGTGCATTAGAAAATATAATTTTTATTGTGGAAATGGACATTAGTATTATAAAGGTCCATGCAAAATATGAAATTCCTAGATCAATCCGCCACCGAAATAAAAATTATTAAGTGGAAAAACAAAACGGCGGATATCTGGGTAAACATGCATATTAGGGCACACCTTCATATGAACTTTTTTGCTTATTTTAACCCAATGAGCCATGTCATGAAGTTTGGTGACGGACTTTAAAGACACCCTGTATAGTTTTTCTGATAACTAGTTTTGGGACTGTTGTCCCATTTTCAAATCAGTAGAACGTCGTCAAAATTTTAAAACACAGTCATACTTTAAATTTAATAACACGACACATATAATACAACACACGCGCAAACATTTAACAGGAAATTAACTACGATCTTGTAGTGTTGTTACTGATTAAGGCCGACATTCTCCTTAGACAGGACTGTTAATTAATAGCCCAACATCCTTGTGTTTATGATATCATCAATAAATACCACATTTTCTTGTAGTAACTCTTTTTGAGAGTAGGAAAAAACTTGTTTGAGGTTATTACATCCAATAGGTACTGTGCAATTAATTTTAAAATGAAACCTTACAAAATTACATGACTTAGCCACCATTTTACAAGATAGCGGAAAATGCTAACGTAGGAAAAGTTGGGAATTTTCATAAAATGATCAGAGGATCATGCCAAACACGTCCCAAGTGATTTTGCTTTGTTATTAATTCTGTGCGATTGAACTGCTAACGGCCCCGGACTATATGGTTTCCCAGTGTACAACTTACCTTTCTAAGAGGCTTCACTTCCCACGTTTATTAAATTATATTTATTTATTTTTATAATATGTTTTTTGCAATATTGGTACTAAGTGTGGTCAATTAACATTGATGCTTGTACTTCTTTAAAATTAAGTTGATATATTTATGTATGGTATGTGTGACGATAGTTGTTTGAAAAGCTGACATACCAGAGCCTAGCTTAAACAACAAAAGCATTTTCCTTATATCTTATTTTATTTTAAAAGTGAAAAAAAGCTAAAAAACATTTTTAATTGCTATTTTTTATCTAATATAAGAAAATTATCATTCTTTCTACTAATACTGCAAAATTTAACACTTAAAGCGCCAAAAAGTTTGTTTATTTTTGTAAGTAGAAGGGAATAGCCGGTCCTGGCGCAGGTCAAGGTCAGCGGTTGTAAGTGGAAGGTGTGTGTTGTTGATTTGGGGGTTTTTTGGGGGGTTTGGGGAGGGGTTGGTAAGTGTGTCAAGGTCATTCGGAGGGGGTTTTAAAAAAGGTGGGGAGTCTGGGGACGAGTGGGGCGGGCGGGAGTGTGGCGGGAGGGGATGGGGGGTGCGGGGCTGTGGGAATTAATAATTTATTTTAGGAAAGCCAAGTAGAAGTTTTATTTGAAGTGGTGTCGAAGCGATGTTTGGCGGTGACGGTCTGGTAAATGCCGATGGTGATGGCGATGAGCAGATAGAGGCATACCAACCACAGTACGCATTTGAAGAGCTTTAACAGCCGGATCATTTCTTCCTGATTCTGTGCTTCCAATTGTATTCTGTTAATTTCGAGTTTTAATTTATCGTCTTCCAATTGTGATGTGATTGAAAAGCCGTCCATCATGTTTGTGTACAGGTTAGAGAGGAGCGGTGTAGATGGTGTAAAAGTAGGCGATGGAATGAGGAGAGCAAATAAGGGGAGGATATATATATTTAATGTAAAGTGGTGGGGGATTGAAAAAGAATATTTGTGTAGGACTAGCTTTCATCATCTGGTGTCGAATCGTGGGCGGATGAAGGACTGTTGTTTGGCATTTCTAATTCTTCAACATTATCGCTTTCCATCCTTTCACACTCTGGACAATTGTAGGTAATTTCAACAGTAATAGTAACCGTGTTGTTTGGTGTGTTTACAACATCGGTTAAAGTTTGAAAAATATCCTGTAAATCTTGTTGCGATGTTACTGCAAAAGTAGTAGTATTTTTTGCTAATTGAGGCTGGCTCATCGTTCGGCGGTAGGCAAACAAATGGTGAGCGACGGTAAGGCGGTCGCTTATATGGAAACGGGGAATAGTGGTGGGGGGAAGAAAAGAAGTGGGGGTAATCCAAAACGAGAAGCGAGAGAACTTCGGTTACCGCAGTTCGCCGCGAAACGCCGTTCGGGTAGGTTGTGGGAAGTGTATAGAAATAAAATAATAATAGCATTAATATAGAATAGAAATACCAATCACTTTTGTAAACTAAATACTAAGTTTATTTATAATTTGAATTTGATTGTCTTGTTCCTCGCTGTTTAATTCAATAATTGTAATACCATAAGTTGGTTCTTCTTCTTCCCCTGCACTGTTGGAAGATGATGATGATGATGATGATGATGAAAATATTCTGGTAGGATCCACATATTTTACTTTGATGTTGATCCATTTCAAAGGATACCTATCCATAAGTGTGAGTAAGTTGTGAAATAGAGTTTCCATCTCATCTCTTTCGGTAATTAAATGTTCAAAAGAAATGAATCTGTCACCCATGTTAGTGTTAGTCCAAGCAATGTAGTGTAAATGAGAAGCGTGTTAAAGGGTATGTAGAATATATATTGTAAATCTCAAGGTCAACCAAATGAAATTTTAAAAAAGAGCTGCAGTCAGTGACTACAGCTATACATCTGAAGCTTAAATAGGATCAGAAGACCAATCTGATCTATATTTGCACAAATGTTTGATGCATGTACAAAAGTCGTCTTTATAATATGCATCACACTTTCGGCAATTAAAAAGTCTTTCTGGGTGAAATTTGAAACATCTCTGGGGACAGCAAGTGTGGAAGTATCTTGATTTATAAATTTTGAAGGTTTGCAATTCTGGTGGTGGTAGTTGTTTTGTTTTGCATTTGCAGTAACAGGATCCGAAGAATTCACATTTTCTACAAGCTAATCCGTCTACCATCCATCTTCCTATATCGGTACATTTTTGTTCACAACAGTAGCGTGGTTTGTAGTCTTCTTTTTCCTTTTCCATGTTGACGGTTCTAAGTGGATTTGGGAAATGAAGGTGTATAGTATAGAATAGAGAGTTTTATTAAAAGAAAAAAGTGGTGGGGGTAATTTCAAGGTCAACCAAATGGAGTTTTAAAAAAGAATGGGGTACAAATATTAAATAGTTGCACACTTAAGATATAGGTTTGTCTTTTTTTTCTTCTTTCTCCTTTTTAATATTTACTTCATGTTCTTGTTTTTTCGCTCTAGCCATTGCGACGAGATCTTCAGTGGATAGTGGATGTACTTCTGGAAATTTTAGAATTAACTTTGGTTGGAAGCCTTCTTTAGTTAATACATCAAGATCGGAGCTCATCTCTTCTACCGTTTGATAGTCCTTTCCAAATATTTTACCATTAAATTCAATCATCATTCGGTACAGCATAGTAGTTTTAGTTGTTATCGCTGCGGTTGTTAAAAAGCAAATGATGATTTAGTCTGGGTTGAATAGCCTTTTTATAGCGAAGCCTCAAGTTGATGGAGTATTGTTATTGTAATTTAGCATTAGTAGTATTTGTGGAATTTAACATTATTTTGAGTAGAAGGGCTGGATGTTGTTGCCGTTTGTGTGGAAAAGAACACTTCATCATTGCAGTAGTTTTGTTTTGAAAACATCTTATTATTTGTAACATAAACATCGGCATTTAAGTGATAACCGCCTGCGAGAAGTACTCGCAATTCATTAGCGAAATTGTCGAGTTGTTCAAAAGTTGTGATGGTGGAGGTATCGTATGATGCGCATTTGATTTTGAGAGACATGTTGTTGTTTATAATAATTGGACAACCAAGGGAGATGTGTACAGCACGGAAGTCAATTGTAGACTGAGGAAATCCCCTTGAAAATTACTCCATTTATATAGTTTTTGTAACTACGTCAAGGTCATCCAAAATTATTTTTTTAAAAAGCAATATATCACCATGTGCAAAAACACATAGTGATATATTGCTTTTTATTTTTTTATTTTTTTTATTTTTATTTATTTTTAAAATAATTTACAAAGGTGTACAAAAGTATTACAAATAATGAATTAGTTGTTGGCAGTAGGCATGACGTGAAGTGTAAGCTCTGTAGAATTGCTTCCGCTTGGACCGTGGGATGCCAAGTACAGAGAGCCGGGATGGATGAGGCGTAGATCTTCGTTTTGCAGGAGGTGCACGAAGCGCTTGGGAAGAAACGTTTGAAATTTTGGTTCATCACCGGGTGTGTAGGGTGCTTCACTCAGTGTAACGTTGATGGCGTCCCCAACACTAGTTTCCATCTTCTTAATGGTGTGGATAACATAATGTTTTTCTTCTTTTAATTCTGAACATCTTTTAGTTGGTAAGACGGTAGATTTTGAATGTTTGTTAAATTGATCGACAAGAGATTGTAAAAATGTTTGTGACGTCATCTTTACTTTTTCTTCTTCTTCTTATTTATTGTTGATATTATTCTTAGTCTTGCGAATCTGTGTGGGAGGTGTTGACTGCTCGGAGGCTAGAGTAATACTCATGCTGGGTCATGGTTGTGTTGTCGCTTTTATATCCTTCCCACCCCCCACCATTCTGTTGTAGATATGCATTCAAACGATAAGCGTTCTTTAAGGCGCATTGGGACTGCCGATGTTTAAAGTTTTTGGTAGAAATACAAATGTTGGCAAAGTGACACTGAAAATCTCTATCCACTTGCACATTTATCACTTCATGGTTTGTAAATGCTTGTATCCAAGCGGTTTTTTCCAATCCCTTCGTGTAGATAATTTTAAATTCCTTACAGTAATGATTCATTATGTGTGGCACCATACTGTAGTGGATAAAACCTTCATCCCATCTCAAGTTGTGAAAATGTTTCATCAACCATTTGTTTGTCACTCTTGCTTTAGTAGTTAATCTGTTGAACGGTATAGGGGGTTGGAATAAATAGTGATAAACTACAGATGTGTTCATGTCTAGAATAACTAACTCTTTAATGATAAAATGTCCGTCGTTACCGCGAAACGCTTGAAATTCAATTATACCTCGTTTCACCTCCATTATTTGGTATTGGTTTGAAAATGAAACTTGTTTATTCATGACAAAGGTTGGTAATGGACTGTTTGTAAAATTATGGAGGACGTCTTTTTATACTGCAAGTTGGTTGCTGCAAGATGCTTCTTCATTCATTTCTTGTGCTTCTTCATCTATACCGAAGTTAGTCTGATAGTTGTGCAACTGTCTCCACATATCAACTTCGTGAGGTATTCTATTGAAAATGGAAGTATCTACGGGACCGTATAGGATTGGTACATACGGTTGTCTATCCAATGTATCGGTTAAATATTCCTTTATGATTGCGCTTGAAAAAATTAGTTGTTTTAAATATCTCGTGATAGGACCTGTAGCACAGCTGAGGGTGTAGAGTTCATCTTTTGTAAGGTGTATTTTTATGTCATGTTTAGTTAAATCTCTAAAACGAACAATTTGTCCTCCTCGATGTTTTACTATATCGATTTCAATATTTGATTCTAGCAAACTTAATTTTGTTCTTCTTCCATATGTATTGTTACTCAAATAACATTCTAAAAGATGTATATGCTTCATAAACGATTCCCAGGAAATTTCAGAGAAAAACACCATTTTAGATCCATGATTCAAAATAATAGTTGGTGAATACTCCAATGATTTTATTACTCCGGCAGATACGCTTTTTGTCATGCATGATGAGATGGGATAGTAGATTCTAAGAAATACCTCTGCTAAAATATTAGTGGAAATAATGTCATCGACTTTTCTTTTTTTAATTCCTTTTTCAACTTCCTCTTCTTTTTTCTTATGTTTAAACTTGAGGAACTCATCCATTTCTTGTTCAATTTGTTTTTCTATATCGGAACTGTTGTCGGCTATAAGCGGTGTAGTTTCTTCTTCGTTAGTATTTGCATTAAGTGAACTCATTTTGCTAACGATGTTTCCCATAGGATGGTCAAACAAATAATGAAATTTTTACTTCGTTTTCCTCCTTTTATAACAATCGCCCCCACCTAAAAACCGTTTTTTATAACACATTTTTAACTATTCCAGTTAGTGGAGTGTACGTTACTATTTTGTCATGTAAAATGAGACAATATGCCGAAGTACCTTCTGGTATTTTATCTTCAAATTCAATTTCAATTTTTATATCCACACTTGACGATTTTACTGATTCATTTTGCTTTGAGCAATCGATAACGATTATTGGGGCTTTTGAATAATACTGTTCAGGTGATAACAGTGGTGTATTAGTTTTTCCATAATATGACGATTGAAATCTTGCATACATATCATATAAGATGGAATAACGCTTTTTGCTAAACATGACATTTAAATTGTCATAAGGAAAGAATTGAGAGTTTAGAAACACTTTGCAATTCTTTATATTGCAATGGTCAAATTGACCTGCGTGTGCGGTTATAACATCTTTTCGATTGGTTTGAAAACCTAGTATTATGTACCTTGCTCGTTCCAAATAAGTAGATGTTTTAACAGTCCATGTTTGTCGTTCTGTTTGAGGTAATATGGGGTATTCATGGAATTCCCAACTTCTAAAAGGCATTACAATATCACGGTCAGATTTTAACTTTCTTAACAATACGATTCTATGTTCATCGGCTAATCTTACATGAGGTACTCTCCACACGATTTTATTTAATTGTAGCTGCCATTCTAGTTTACTTTCTTCAGTGCCACTTGCTGCTAATATCAAGTCCTTGTTAGTTGAAGATCTGAGTAATACCAATTCTTGTTTGACATTTATTATTATTCTCTTGTAATCTTCAGCGAATCCCAAAAGCAATCGTAAAGGTATGTGAAAATCAAAATGACCATTGGAATTTGGTGTTATGCTGTCTTTATCGGGGGTAACCCATCCGGCGGTGACTATTGAATTCTTTTCATGGGGTGTTAATGATGTTAATCCTTTTAGTGTTGTTGTTATACCAACCTTTTTTGTTGAATCAACTGTCACTCCTGATATTTCATATCTTATTTCGTCAAAAAGATATGCCATTGGGTTATTTATAAAAGGAACAGATGAACCGGTTTTTCCATCCAATTTTAATACTTGTCCCTCAATATATAAATAACTCTCACAGGGTAATGTGTAAATATCTTGTTGTTGAATGGGAATCCTTATTTCATCATTATTGTTTAATTTTGATGAAGTGTAAGGGTTGTGTGTGTGATATTCCTTCTCCCATAGGGTTTCGTCGAACGTCGGTCCTTGAGATATATCCAGAATGTCCATCGTAATTTAGTTTTAACCCAATTTTTTGTAGGAAATGTATGTTGTCCGGTGTTAACTCGTCCAATGTTGAAGAGCTACTGAGCTCCCGGCTTTTCCGTTGTGGTTTAAATGTTAATCCCATGTTATACTTAAGTTACCGCTTTTCTGTGTAACCGTATTGTAATTGTTTCTTTTCTAAAGTCAACACTATTACCGTCCTGATCTGATATGTTCAGTACGATGTCTGAAATAAAACTGGTGTTTAATGGTAGGTATATAAGGTTTTGTGGCTTCTCAACTATTTTAAAACCAGGAGCAACTGTTGGATAAAATGTATGTAAAATATGTTGGTTTACCCCATCTCTATACGATCCGTGTATAATATTGCATGTTATATCAATACTATTAACCTTTAATATTGTTACTGTGGTATCACCGGTATGAGTAGTTCCGGGATCTAAGATTTTTCTTTTCTTATCTGAAAATCCGAGTAAACTACCGATTGAATTTTCTAAACTTAAATCTATATAATATTTTGAGGTAATTTCCGCTTTTAAAGTATTGTTGTTTCCTTTTATACAGATATTTTCTTCTCCTAGCTGCTTCTGTAATAGCTGGTTTATATCATCTATTTCATATGCTCCCGTAGACAAGGTTATTATTTTTAATTCTGAATAATTTCCTTTTTCATCTTTACTTTCATAATAATGTAGTAAATTGTTTTTACCCTCTGTAATGTTGGGAATCGAATTGTACGTAGTGAAATCTAATAATGCCGCTTCCCATAATCTATCTTTAGATAGACGCAATGCTGGGAAAAGAGTACTTTTTAATGTAGATGAATTTCCGCTCAGTGACACTGTGTACGATGACATCTTAAAGCTGACTGACACTTTTTGCTAAAAACTCCAAACATAAATGTCCGCATATTTCTGTATTGTTAGGTTGTTCTCTTTTATAATTGTAAAATATATTCTTAGAGTTTCTAAAATAGTGTTGAAGTTCTTTAGGTGGTGGTAGATTGCCAAAACTGTCAAAATAATAAACGCTTTGTCCGAGTTTTTTATAGCATACCCAATGAGTTCCTGGACCATAGGAGGAATCTAAATTTACTATTCCAGTTTCATTTTTCCATATGTTTTTTGGTAATGCGTCTTTCATAAAAACTCCCCTAAAAATGGTATCTTCAAACATTTTACATAATTTGATAATTGATGATTTGTTAAGGCTTTATTTGGAATTATCAATTGATTTTTCTTATTTAGTACACACGGTACGGTCTTAGGTATAGACCTGCTCCGTTTTTTACCATTGACCAAACGGAAGTCTTCTTTGTCTTTGTTTTACGAGTTCTACGACGTCTCTTTTTAATGTTTCCACCTCTTTTAGGAGCTCTTTTCTTTGCAGGTCTTCCTCTTCGACGTTTTCCGCCACCAAATTTTGTTTTCGCCTTCATAGCTGTAGTTACTGCCCAAGCGGCTGCTTTTTCTGCAATACTTGCGTCACTTGATTTAACTCTTTGCCAAGCTTTTTTCGCTAGCACTCTATCTGCTATTGATCTATTTGTTGAATCAGCAAACTTGGAATACGCTATATCGTGTTCTTTGCAAGCTTGATCCAATTTATTAATTCCTGGATCCCCTCTTGCTAAACGTTTTGCCAATTTAGTTCCGGGTCCGCAATATTGATAACCTCCTGGCAGATGAAATTCGTATGGTAGAGCGTCTATTGCCCGATTTACAACAGCACCAACAGGAATTCGTTTGAGAAGGGATAACGCAGCCGATGTTATACCACGTCCTTTCTTGCCGCTGACTTGACGACGACTGAGCGGTGCGATCTTCATTATGTTGTTTTATATATAACCGGTGTGTTTACTCAACGAGATGCTTTATATAAATGAATAACTTATGCACAATTTTTATATTTAAATAATTAATTATTCAAATTAATTATATACTGATTTATGATTCTATTTTTAATCCAAGCTTCTCGTTCATCGGGTTGAATTATCACATGACTCGTTGTACTAGCTATATGATTGTGGGTATCAATAAGTAAATTGCCCACTATTCTTATTAAACAATCTAAAGTTACAGCATCTTTCGGATGTTGAGGATCGTGTAACTGCATAATACGTTTATCATTACACGTGTAAGCGGTTGAATCATTTTTTGATGTTGTTATAACTTGTCCAATAGTAGCAGCATCATTAAAATCTTCACCTGGTGAAATATTAATTATTTTCTTCATTTTAGCATCAAATTTGGTTCCATTGCGTTTATCCCAAGTTATTGTTTGTTTCACTGTAACACAATCATTTTCTTCATAACCAGGTATTATATTTTTTATTCTTCTATTATGACCTTCATATGTGCCTAATAAAGGACCGCCCGCAATTAATGTTTGTGCCATTAAAGGAACATCCGAACTTTTTTGACCAAATCTTCCATTTGTTATTCTTTTACCTCCCGCATCCCATTTATCATTACTTCCTTGCATTAAATCAAATTTTTCATTTCCATGTATAAATGTATTTCCTCGCCTTAGCACAGCATCTTCATGTTTTACAAAATTTGATGTTTCCCTTTTTAATTCTTTAGATAATTGTTCCATAGTAACAGCGTCTTTTGGTTGAGAACCAAATTTTACATTTGACAATGCTTTTCCATGACAATCTATTTCATCAGCATCTTGTAAAATACAGTTGTCCTTGATGTATTTCAGGTTTACAGCATCACCGTCTTCCTTTGGGTATCCAATGTCATTTATAATAAACTTATAAAAAGAAAATCCTCGATGAGTCTTTTCCGGTATTATAGAATGTAAATATTCTTTATTAACTGAATCTTTATCATTTTTTGGATTTGCCACATTGGTTATCCTATGATTTCTAGCATCATATGTTTGTCCATCTTTTAAATTGTTACCCCACTGCAATTTTAAAGTGTTGGAAAGTTCAGATGATAAATACTCTTTAGTAATTGCATCAGAACTGTCAGTTGGTTTACCAACATTAATTATTCTATGTGATTTAACATCGTAAGTATCCTTAAGTAATTTTAATGATGTTGAAGTAGCTTCTTTTACTGTCTTTAAATTTGCTCCATCAGTATCTTCTTCTGGATCTTTAACTATTTTTAAACGTTTATTACTTATGTTATAGTCACCTTCAGGTGTTTGCGGCAATCCACTTCTTTTTCTCTCTTCTCCAACTTGCACTCCTAACGCGGAGTACCGTCCAAACTTGTCGACGCTCATGTTAAAAATGATACATTATATGCTTGCCGTTCTTTTATATCTGCGGACAATTATACGACAACACCTCGACTTCTGAGTTCATCAACTAGAGCCACCCATTCATTATTTAAACCTGTATGACCGGCTTCCATAGCTTCATGTAATAATCTCATTCTGTCAACTAATTTATTAATGTCTTTATAATAAATTACATTGGTATTGTACAGATTTTTCATCAGTCCTTTGCCAGATGTTGAAGTATCTCCTTTACTCTTTTTACCATGTTGTTCAAGAAGTGATAAATCCATAAGTGATAAAGATTTTCTTTTTAGCGGTTGTTTCACTGCTGGTGCGGTACGTAATGTTGGTAGTTTTCGTGGGGGAAACAACTTTTTTATAACAATGTTATATTTTGTTGCGCGTGAACGATTAATTATTGCATCTTTTGAGTAATTCCTTTTATGTGCATTAGTATTTTGTAAAATTTCCTTAAAAGTATTTAAATCTTTGGTGGAATATCTCAATGGTATGTTTTTAAAAATTAATTCATATAATCCTTTTGTTCCCTTATATTTATGCTCACCAATAATGATATAATCGTCTTCAGTTATTTTAAGTTTTGAATCACCTATTTTTAATTCATTTCCATCAATTCTTGCTCCGTATATGTGTGATTTACTTAAATTAGGGTTTGATTTTATATCATGTAGCATTTTCAATATATATTTTCTTCCCAGAGGTCCGTGTTGTAATATATCGCTACTCAATTGAGTTAAATTTGGAATAGATTGTTCTACTTCAGGTATTGGCTGTTCTTCTTCCTTTTCAACAATAGGTTCTTCTTCTTTTGTTTCTTCTTGGTCACTAGCGCTTGTATATGAATCATCATTGTCTTCTTTTTTTAATGCTTGTACTTCTTGTTTAGAAACTGGTAGTAAAACATCCCCTTCATAACGAGGTTTACTAATGGTTTCTGATATTTGTTTTAAAGGTTCTGTAATAGGTTTAAATGTAGTCTCTAAAAATTCTTCTCTTTCGCTTATACCCATCCTTAATGCACGATTTTTTATCCTAATAGAATCACTGAGTGATTTTATTTCTTTCAATAGTTTTTCTTGATTTACCATGTTTACACTATGAAGTCTCATTCATTACTAGACATACTGCTATTCATTTAATGGATTAATACAAATTTATCTAACCCTATTCGATACCTTCCATCTTTTATAGCTTCATCTTTCATAATAACAAGAAATCCATACTTTTCAGCCCATGCTTTACCACACATCTCTTTAAATTTATCAAATGTCATGTCGGCATTCACATGATCGTTATATATATGTTTCAAATTTGTTTCATCTTGCTTGAATATTATCAACAAATTTGCATTATCTCTTATAAGTTGTTTTGGAATTTTACTATAGGTTTGACCAATATAAATACTGTCAATATTATGATGTCTCCCCATTGCAAAATAACTTCTTATTGTATCATGATTCTCACATGACACATCGTCAAATATAAATATAGAAAATGGTTTAGCTTCATTTGGTTGCATAATAGTTTCACTAGCATTAAACTTGTAGAAATTTACTTCGGGCACACTTGCTAATACCTTATCTAACAACTGGTATTTTAGGTTGTTGCAAAGATTTTGAGAAAATGTATATGTTATTAAAACGTAGCCCTTTTGGATTAGTTATAAGGTTAAATACAACATTTGTTTTTCCACAATTAGAAGGGCCAGTTATTAAACATCTTATAGAGTTTGGTAGTAATTCACCATGTTTACCATGGTTTAAATTGTTATTATCCACTGTCAATTCATCTATATTATTAATATTAAATCGTTCTTTTTGCTGTACAATATCCATCTTGTTTAAAGGTTAAATACATAATGAGTTATTAAAGTATTACACCAAGTCTTTTGTAGGAATCCAAGAATCTTCACTCCTATCAAATCCCAACCAACGGACTTTAACTTTATCCTTTTTTCTTTGTAAAACTTTTTCAACAAGATATACATCACCTACTGTCGATTTTAATAATTCATGACCATAGAATCCGCCTTGAAGTAGTTCACCTTTGTTATCCTTTAAAATGTAGGTTTCTGGTATTGTCGGCTGCACTTTGTAGATTGTAAATATTTCGTTAGTCCAATTTGGTAAATATCTTTTACTAAAAACTCCTTTATATTTACTTATACGTACTTTGTCGTTAATTTTAAACTTTTTAGGTTTTAATTTTTCAATTTTAGGAGTAGTATTTTTCTTAATACGCTCCAAAACAAGCTTAGCATTATTGCTATTTACTTCAATAGGTTTCATACCAATAGTGCGATGAAACTTGTTATTGTATTCTTTTATAAGCTTCGGTAATATATCGTACCACACGTACGATCCTCGTTTAGAAAATGTTTTATACATTGCTCCTTTTAATGTTCTGTTGAATCGTTCAATTATGGAAGCTTTAACTTCCGAATTTGTAGAATAATGATTTATGTTATATTTTTTCATTAATGCTGTAAATTCTTTGTTAAAATATTCTTTTCCATCATCAGTTTGTAAATGTTTTATGACAAATTTATTTTTCTTTATAGCTGCTTCCATAGCTTTTGTTACACTTTTCCCAGTCTTATCCTTGAGTGGTATAGCGTCAGCAAGCTTACTAAAACAATCTATAATTGCCAATATATATTTAAATCCCTTATTCAATTTACTATGCGGTATCATCTCAATGAGATCGGCTTGGTAAAGATCGTTCCTTCCTTTAATAATTGTATTTCTTCTTGGAAACTTTCTTCTTGCCGGCTTATGAAGTTCGTTTACAATTTTATCCTTTAATCCTTCCATCTTCAGATGTTGTTTGTACACCGCTTGAGAAAATACTAATCCTCAAAATGGCTTATCACCTTTTATATTATTAACAAATATGGGTCAAGGCCATATTATATTTGTGTAAAAAAGAGGGAACATGGCATTGAACTTGCCATGCTCCCTCTTTTTTACGGAAAGGAAAAGGAAACAGGTGAAAGGACGAAGAATAGGTTTTATTGGTCGATAGGAGTTAAAGAATAATGTCCAAAAGGTAGAGTGTGTATATTGTCTTCCCGGATATGTCTCTTGTCATCCTTGTAGCTGAGTCCCCACTTAGTTTGCTTGACACTGTAGACTTGATGATTAAAGCTTCTTATTGTATTAAAAGTTGCAGTTGTTTCCATGCTTTCAAATAAACATCTTTTAAAATGTTCAAACTGTACATTCTTCTTTAAATATGATGTTTTTATACCTTTTGCCTTCTTTACAACTTGATGTTCTTCTTTTTCACTAATGTACAATTGAAAAGAGTACAGTTTGGACATTAATGCCACAATTTCTTCCATAGGTGCACCATTTGTTTCATCTTTGAATTTTCCTAAAACCTTCTTGTTTATTCCATTGTCGTAATTGGGGTGATGTTGTGGGTAGTCAGAAAAATCAAAGTCATTTTTATAAACAAATGTGCGTAAATCTTTATACATATCATTGGTTATAATCCAATAGATGAATGCATCGGTATCCATGTATGCTATTCCAATATTATCTCTACCATAAAATTTCACCATTTTATTATAATGAAAATCATACATGTGAGTTTTTGATATGTCTAAAATGGACATTCCAACATATATGGGTCGATCCATCTTAATTGAAATTTTATTCATAGAAACGGCTACAAGGTTTTCATTAATAATTATAGAAGATGCAAAGTTTGGTTTTTGCACCAATTTCTGTAATTTTGTTGGATCAACAACCAATCTTAAGTCTTTGTGATTTCTTTTGTTTTCTAATGTTTTACCGAATATCGCATTGTTCATTAATTTAAAGAAATCTTTTTGAAAATTGGATGTTGCTGCAGTTCTTCTTCTTGTGTTGTTATCTATATAAGATTTTAACCAACAGGATTGTGAAAATTGCAGTTCTTTATTAATTTTCGTAATTTTTAATCCCATCTCTAGCGCTTGCTGTACTGTCCAATAATGAGCTACATACCTAGTCTTATTGTTAAGTGTCATCATCAATTTTGGCCATCTACCAGTGGGAGATATTTCTGTTTTTGCTAATAGTGGTAGATCATAATGATGGTCGTGGAGATGTTCTGGGTATTCAAAATCAAAGTCAAAAATGTAGCCAATATCCCCATATTTAGGGATATCAGCGATGTTATTGATTGAATTTGGATCAACCCATTTAAAATTGTCATATGGAAGAGGGTTTGACATGGCCCATCCGTACAGATTATTTGCATCAAAATAACCTATAAATGTGCTAGGTTGTGATGCGTCGTAATTTGGAAGATATTTATTGTTTGCTTTTACATATCTAGTTACACTTTGGGTTAATCCTCCTCGAATACCGGATTCAATCATCAACACCATGTCTATGTCAGTTAATAGTTGAAGTTTGCATTTTGTTTCTTTTAACATAGCCTGCCATGCCAATCCGGGAGCTGTGTACGAATGAAGTGGGTCTAATCCATATGCTGTAAAACAGGTGTTTCTAAATTCTTCCATTATGTCGCAGAGTAAAGTCACATCTAATTTAACATAAAAATCTGAATATTCACCTAAGGTTCTTATTTCTAATTCATTCCATACTCTACAAGCGTGTTGATAATCCTCTTCACTGATGTCCTCTTCACGTAATTTATTCTTAAAAGCTTCTTTAGGTGGAAGTGACGTTTCTTCAAATTTTTCCAAATTGTCAATGTAATCATAAGGAAAAACGCCTTTACGAAGAACTAAATCTAATTTATCATTGTTTACAATTTTCTTTGTTTCTATTAAATCTTCTTTTCTAAGATTTTCAGAAAGTTTTGATAAGCTGCACGGCATAAACCGGTACGAATCTACAAATTGCAACTTCATATTTCCAATTTTTTTACTAAAGGTTATAAACTTTTCAGTTGTTTCTGCAAGAACATCAATTGCACCATCATCTCTCCCCAATTCTGGTATTATAAAATGACCATCATAACCGCTAAGGTTATGCAATATTACAGGAATTTTTCTGGTAATCTTATAGTTTATGTTGCATGCATTGCATGCTGCACCCCTATAATATCCTGTAAGATGATCGTGATCTTTAACTTTATAGTTATTTAAAGTAAATTCATTTTTACATAGAAAACAGTGGGTAGCATTTTCATGTTGAATTTCCTCTTCTTCCTCCATTGGTATCATTGGTACTATATTATTATACAAATTTTCAACATGGCCAGCTATTTCATATAGATGATTTAAAAATGTTCTGGCAACATCTTCACCACGATACACCACGGGTTTTGATGACAATCCATATGCATTCAAATGTTCTTCAACCAATGTGGATTTAACCAATAAACAAAAACTGTTAGGCTTGTGCATTTGATATTTTATACTCTTCCTTGCTTCAATGTTTTCATCTTCAATTGGAACAAGTGTTGATTCAAAATCGGCATATATTACTATAGGAATGCGATACTGATGGAAAACTTTTTCAAACTGTAAATATGATTTATTTAATGGTGGTAGAATAATCTTAGCTTCAAAATTTTCATTACACAGTTGTTTGTGCTCCAGTAACCAATTTTGTTCTCCATTTCTAGGTTCTTTAAAACAAAAACATCTTTTACAAATTATTTTTTTATGTTCACTTCTTGATAATTGTTTATTGACAAGTTTTTCAAATGATTTTATCCATACATAGTGTGATACTTCATCCTTTGTAATTAATAACAAATCCGTATGGTCTGCAAGTTCGTTTTTTACCACTTTCAAAGGATACACCTTGTTAGAGCTGTCCAAACCAAATACATTTACAGATATTCCAGGGTTTTGTTTTTCAAATTTAGAAATATCCTTCAAGGCTACCGGATAAGACACACCTTGAAAGTTATATCTGTATCTATAGTTCTCATATTCTTCGCTGGGTCTTTGTGCATCGCGTGATATGAATTTTGATGTCATTGCATACCGGAAACATTCCGTATCATGATTTTGAACATTCACACATGATTTTGTATCTTGAATCCTTTTTGGAAGAGCTATATAACTGCTCCCCATTACCCCATACCCATGCTTGTGAACTCTAATATCCATACTTACTACACTAACTAAACTCCAACCTGATCCTCGTCCTTCATGTTCTTGGATTTTATTGATGATCTCATCAAAACATTCTTCTACTATTGAATTAATATCTGAACTACTCATGATGGTTCTGTTTTTAGTTATAAATCCTCTTGGTGACAATTCTTCTTCAACGTTTATAAACATAGCATCCAATAACAAGCCGAATTTAATAAAATTTAATCGTTTTAATTCTTCTTTTAAAAGTTTAACTACAATGGTTTTTGCTTCGGCAAGAAATTTGTCTAATTCTAAATTTTCATTTTGGATTTTGTGATGTGTTACTACTCTTCCAGGCAATGCATGAATACTTAAATTAGGTAGTGCATTAGATGGTCCCGCTGTTTCTTCTTCTTCTGCAGATGCATTTTTATTTTCATTTTGTGTTAAATTTTCATTTATATTATGATATAACTCCTTATGAATGTCTAGCAATATTTCATCTTCATAAGTTTCTAAACATATATCACAACGATGCATTTTAGTGATGTTTATCCTATGAAATTCGGCATATAAATGAAATGCATCTTTTTCATACCTCCTTTTTATGCTGTATTACCCCACCACTTTTTACCCCCACCACTATTTTTAATCTTCTTCTTCTTCATCTTCTTCTTCTTCATATGGAAATAATTGTCTTGCACAAAAAATTAATCTTCCACGTATTGATTCCAAATCTGGATCGTGACTGGATGTTGGAGTTTCATTATGAATATTTTCAAATTCCAATGATGGTGTGTATTCATTCTCTGTTAACTCCATTTCTACATCTTCACTCCCTTCATTTATTAATTCTTCTTCCATACTGTTAACACTATCTGTTTCTGAACTGTCATTATCCACATCTTCCACATCAAACTCCTCTTGTAGAATTTTACACAATATTTCTGCAATAGGTTTACTTGGATAGTCGGTGGTATCCACAGGAGCCATGTCGATTAAATGAAAGAGCTTCTTTCTCGTAGCTGCTTTTATATAAATTATTTTATTAGGTCAAGGTCAACAACACTTAAAGCGAGAATGGGGAATAGAGCACTAAGTGGTATGTTAGTCCATTACCACAAAGTGATCTATTCCCCACTCTCTAATGCAAGTCCAATTAATAACCAATTTATATTCAATATTTTTAGTAATTTTGCAGTTTCCTTTGTTTAACTTTTCTTTATTGATTGTCTTTAATCACACAGTTCATAGGTTCTTCTTTTTCTTGGTGAAACAATTGTTTACGTTCATATTCCAATTGACGTATTCTTTCATTTTTTATAGTCAACTCTATAAGAAGTTGGTTGATGTAGTCAGCAGCCATGTCGATTGTTCTGGTTCTTACTTCTCCCAATTTCACTCCTGGTATTAGCCTCTGTAGTTTATAATATTTTAGTTTTATTCTTGTTTCTCTTGCCTTTGCCATTTCTTTCATCTTCATTTTTCGAGAGTCCGCATATTGTTTTTTATTCTTTTCACTTAATGAAAGATCCAAAATGATGTTTTCACTATTCATGTTGTCTTTTCTTATGTTATGTTAGTAAACGCCTGTTTAGGATAAGAATGACTCCAACCGAGCGTTGGACTTCTTTTATCTAGTTTCCCCCACTCAATTACCTTCCCCCACCATGTTTATTTAGGTCAAGGTCAAACATAATTAATGCGAGAACGGGGAATAGAGCACTAAGTGACATGTTATTCCATTGCCACAGAGTGATCTATTCCCCGCTCTCTATTCTACAACTAATTTTTTTCCTTTTATATTTTATTATTTTTTTTGTATTTTTTTACCCATCATTTTTTACACAGCAGGAGGTTGGTACTTCACAGGAGAGTCTCTATCAATATCATTAAATGCGTTCCATGCATAAGTAGCAGGAAGATCGTTTGGCTCCATCTGCAGAACAGGGAGTTCATTTGCCGGATTCCATACATTTAGATTTTGCAACTCCTTTAGTTTATTTTCCAATACTTCAATTTTACCCAACAGTTCTATTATGTACTTGTTTGCAGTCCTCAATGTATGTGCTCTTGTACAGCCTACGTCCAATGAAGGTACTAAAAGCTGCATTTGATACAATTCAGTTTTCTCTTTTATATGACGTTCCTTAGCTAAAATGCTCAATTCCGGATGTGTTATAGGTTTACCTTTTCTTGACAAATTTACAATCTTCTTTGACAAATTTAACGATTTTCTTTCACTTGTTGAAGGAGTTGAATAGTCCCGAGATTCAGCCATTTTTTTTCTATGATGTTCTTCTTTTAAATGGTAGTAAGCGAATAACTCCTGCTGCGTATAAACCTTGTTTTATACACAATTCCCCCACCATTTTTATTCTCCCTCTACCAAGTTCTTTAAACATAAAACCAAACTTCTAATTCCGCGTTAACATTGTTGTCTTTTAAAAATTTAACAAAGTCCGAGCTGGAAGTTGACATATCTCTATTTCTTAAATAGTCTCTTACTATGTCTTCATCCCCTTCCTCTAAAATGTAACAAAATACCTTCATTAGAGTTCCATTATCTTGTTTTGAATGAATAAAATTTGAAACTGTTGTCCACTCCTCTTCAACTATTTTAAAGCTTGTCACTTCTAGTTCAAAATTCATTTTTTTTTTTTTACTAAATTACAAGTTACTTTTTCAAACAATATTACAAGACTAAAGAAATTGGTGAACATCGAGCAACATATATAACCAATACCCCCCACTTCTATTTTCCCCCACCATTCAATAAATTTCCCCACCATAGTGTTACATTTAACAGTTTTTTTTTTTTTTTTAATATGATCTACATCTAATAAATCTAAATAACAGTTGTGCACAGATTGTACATTTTTCATTCATGATTTCAAACCTTATTAGTGGTGCCTTAACACGATGGTCTACATATCCTCCTTCAAGATCAAATTCATCCCAATCATCTATAGCTGCTCGTGCACAATCTTGACAAAGAGTCGTCCCATCTGCAAATTTATAAGCAACAATAATGCCAAACCCATAATTTTGTCTTCGGTATTCATGAATAGCTTCTCTAATGCTGTTTGGAATAACACATTCTCCTGATCTTATTATATGGTTAAATAAAAAACCATCACAAATAATTTTCCTCAAGCAAAGTTCAAATAGAGTATCCACCATGTTTTATAAAAGAGATTAATATTTCAACTGAAGTGTTTACACATGTTACATCCGTCTTAAATACTTTATCCCCACCATATTTTATATATGTCAAGGTCAAATTATATTAATGCGAGAACGGGGAATAGAGCACTAAGTGACATGTTATTCCATTGCCACAAAGTGATCTATTCCCCGCTCTCTATTCTAAATCTAATTTTTTTTTAATATTTTTTTTATTTTATTAATTTTTTTTATTATTTTTCTTTTTTATAAGTTTATACAGATATTTAAACTTCTTTCTTCAAATTCCCAATATTTCATTTCCTTCTTCTGCACCCTCTTCAACTACAACTTCATTATTTCCATTTTTCAAGAGCAATAGTTCATTTTTCAATTTCTTCATTTCATCTTCTAATTTTGTAATTTTAGACTCTCTATCTTCCAATAATAATTTCAAATACTTAATATAACTACCAGCCGCATGTACGGTCTTTACTCTGTTTTCTCCAAGATGCATGCCTGGGATTTGGATTTGTAGCCTATAATACTCCATATTAATATTAGACTGAATTTGTCTTGCTTGTTCGCTTTTCTTCCTTCTAGCTTCGGCTTCTTCATGAGAGGCAGTCAAATCAGACAAAATTGGACGATACATTGTTGGTGAATGATTTTAGAAGAGTGAGAGACTATCCAGTTCAACAACACATTTATCTACTTTCCCCCACCACTATCCCGAGTAGGCCAAAAATGTTGAATACATATTTCAATAGTTACACTGGCACCATTTTCAACTAAAAATTTATAAAGAAAATATGGATACTCACTGGGTTTAATATTCATATTGTCCATCATAAAGTTAAACGCCAATCTTTCCGAATATTCATTGTGATATTTTTCAGTGACACCAATTAACATTCCTTGTTTTTGAAATTTAAAACCAATGTCTGGAATTTTTTTACAATCCTCCATGTCTAAAAGTGGGAAATAATATGTAAAGGAATTTACTGGTGGAACCCAGGGTTCTTCCTTACAAAAAGCTTTAAACATTGCTTCTCGGTCCTCCATTATGAAATGATTTTTTAAACTGTTTTCTTTCCTGCTTAAATAACCTAACCCCCCACCATTTTATTCAGATTCTTTTTCTTCAGATTCGGTTAACTCTTCCGGTTGATGCATCATTGATATATTTCCAGTTTCATTAGTTGTTTCTTGGTTTAAATTTATAAATTCTTCTACTATTTCTTCTATTAACTCTCCAAATGTAACATTCATCTCTTGTTCTAGTTCTTCTTGTTCTTGTATCTGACGATGTGTAATAATTTCAGTAATGTATATAAAGGTAGTAGCTCTTGGAGACATAGTTTAATAAAGTGTATGGCTTTACTAACAACACAGCATATAATGAATAAAAAACCTGATCAACTCTTGCTTTTATAGCAAATATGGGGAAGGGGAAAGAAAGGGGGAGGGGAGAAGAGGGGAGGGGAGGGGAAGGAAGGGGAGAAGGGGGGGGGGTTCAGTAAGAAAAACACCAACATATCATTAGTCCGATTCAGAGTCTGAAGATTGTATAGGGGATATCAATGCATCAGTTGACGAATCTAAAATGAATGTTTCAATTGCTTCTTTAACAATTTCTTCATCACTATCATTTATTAGCTCTTCAAATATTTCTTGTTCAAAGGACGAAATTTCTTCTTCCAATATAGAATCATCCAGACTATTATTCAATTCTTCTTCCGAACCTTCATTTGTCTCTTCTATCCAAGTTATATTTTCATTTATATTAAACTGATTTTTTACTTCAAAATAATTTAAAAAAGGTGTATCCTTAAAAACCATTATTAACCTTTTCTCTTCACACCAAAGTAATATCTTATGACAAAGTGATACTGAGTATGAAGTTGCTGTCTTATATATTCTATTTTCCCCCACTATATTTCATATAGTTAAAGATTTGTAACATAGTATGATTACTCTTCTTTATCAAGCTTGTAATACATTGCGGCTACTTGCAACTCATACTCCATTTCTTCTACAAAATTACGTAATTGCACCATCCAAGGAAATAAATTATTTAAATTTTCAATTCTAACTGTACATGAACACAATAATTTGTAATCACCTCGACGATATACAAGCACTTTTACCCCTACACCCATATCTTTCAAAATTTTTTCTTCAATCTTTCTATGTAGTCCATATAATAGTGGCCAAAGTTCTGTATGTTTAGCAAAGAATGAATCCAATCTTTTGGACATGTTCACTATATAGCAACTGGTTAAATTCTAAGCAAATATGTGAGCTGCAGGCTTTTATAATGCAACTAATGGAAAACAGGAGGAAGGGGGGGGGGGCCTAATTGCAATTTGGGGGGGGGGGGGTTCAAGTTCAAGGTCAAGGTCAACAAACTTTAACTTATGTAGTAACCAGTAACTATTAACTCTCACACATGAGTTAAAAAACTCATATGCTTAATTGGTGTATTAGGTGGCTCTGAAAAGAGCCTTTTTGGGTTTAAAAAACCCTGCTTATCTTAAACAAATATTAAACCAATTATTGTACTCCTCATTTCCCCTAAAATCCTCAAACAACTCCGCCCATTGCCAAATGTATTCGGCGTTGTCTGCAGTCACATACAAAATTGGGCTACCAAGAAACAACACTGGTGATATAATTACTATTGTTCTGCCCAACTGCAACCAGTCCAATGCTTCCCACATGTATGGGTCAAGACTTTCTTCCAGGTCCAAAGTTACACAACGCAAATATTCAAATATCAATTGTTCATCTTCCTCAACTTCTTCCATTTCCTCTTGCTCAGATTCATCTTCCTCAACTTCTTCCATTTCCTCTAGCTCAGATTCATCTTCCTCCACTTCTTCCATTTTCTTTAGCTCAAATCGCCTGTTGTAAAAGTTTGAACCATCCAGCGGAGCCATGTTCACTGTACACCAGGTTAGCGGCCAATATCCCATACCCAGTTGCATAGCGGCTACTTATATAAGGCAAGAGAAAGTTGAGGAAGGGGAAAGGGAAGGGTGAGGGGGGGGGGGTTAATTTTTATCTTTGGGGGGGGGGGTAAAGTTCAAGGTCATGTGAAAGTAGGTCATGGGACTTAGAGTGACCAAAAAATAATGGGAGAGAAACGCAGCGCACTGTTATATAGCGCTGGTTTCTCTCCCATTATTTTTCTAACAAAATTTGGAAAAAGCTAATTCTTATCACTCTTTACTACGACCCCAGCGAGTCCAACCATCCGCACCTTTGTAGAGATAGTCTTTCGCATCAAGTGTTTTGATCGCTTTTTGGTTTCTCATAGGTACAGAGAGCTTAATTACCCATTTGTAGCCGTTACACCCTATTATAATTCTATTGCTCTTTTCTGTTCTACTTACAAAAAAGTACCTTAAACCTTCTCGCAATCTCTTCAACTTAGTAGCGGGGTAGGACTTGCTGGAAATCACAGTCGGTTGTGGCACAGAAATATGTTTTACAAGATGTACACGGCAATACTTTTCATTAAAAACACATTTCCTACCACAGACCGATCCTTTTTTAGAACCCCTAAGCAGCTTCTCAGTGCATTTACGAGGATTTTTAAATGCCCTGCGACGCTCTGCTTTTAATAATTGAAAACGCTCTGAAGGAGCAATTTTAAAAAAGACTTTTTAACTTTAGAACTAGGAATGATAGGATTAATGGACTTTGGTTCAGGAATTGGTGTTATTAGTGGTGGTAATGAGGTGAAATTATGAATAGATTCTAGAATTGAAGGAGTATCAGAACGAACAGGAAGCTCCATCTGTGGTGACGTTGTAGGTGTAGGTTGGGGTTGTAGTGGTGGAGTTGCCGTAGGGTGTGTTGGTGATGGAGGTGGAGAAAAAATACTTCCAAGAACCGCCATGGCTTGGAGAAGAATATTTCCCGGAGCAGTTGTAGCAGATGTAGATGGTGGTGTATCCATCTGCCGCAGCATCGACTCCGGGACGTTCTTCAACTTCAGTCTCTTTGCCGGTTTCTTGTTAGCAGCTGGTGTGTTCATAGTAGGAGCAGGCACAGAAGTGGCAGCAGGAGCAGCAGGCGTAGTGATAGTAGTAGCAGAAGTTGTTGATAGAGACATGGTTCTGAAGTGGCAGCGTTAGCGGCTGGAATCAGAATAAACAGACATGTTAGCTAGCCCCGCTTATATAGGGATGCTGAGTGAAAGTGACCTTCGGGGGGGGGGGGCTAATTGTAATTTTAAGGGGGGGGGGGTTAATTACTTTAATTTAGGTCAAGGTCACCAAAAAATAATAATGATCCAAAGTGATGGAGGCGGCCACGGCCGTCTCCACCACTCTGTATTCCTCAAACACTCCCAATCCCAACCCTATAGTTACGTCTTGCAAGGGATCCCAATTTTTTGCCCGCACGCACGTGGCGATCCAGTTTGGTGGGCTGTGATACGGGCGGTCGGCCTCGGGCCTGGGCACTGGACCTGACCATTCCAATTGTACAATAGGGAGTCTGGAACAGTTAATGCAAAACGCAACTCTAACCTCCCACCCTTAATCTAAACCCACCCAAATAAAATTATTTCCTAACAAAAAATTAAAAATTAAAAAAAAAATAAAAATATGCGCTGCCTATGGCACAACACGCATGTCCCACCCATATTTAATGAAGTTCAACAGAACTTCTATAATTTAAATTTAAATTTAATCTACCCTCCTAACAGCTAGCTGTGAAAGGTTATTAGTACACACACACACACACACACACACACACGCACACACAAATACACAATAATTACATCAACACTCAACATTAAATGCATAAACACATTTTTTAAACATTAGCAATAATATAACACACCTTAATACTAACATCGCAATGCGCAAATTAAAACTTAAAAATAACACAACTTAAAACTAAAAAATAAATAACATTTTATACACACACAGTCACACACAACAAATATTAATATTAGAACCCTAACAGCAAGAATAACTCAAATATATATCGGCCGCCTATATATTTAAGTTACCCTTTGAGTTCGTCCCGAAGCTTCGCGTCCGGAGTTTCGGTACGAACTGATTCTAAAATTCTCGACAGAATATTCGTAAACTTTCAAGATGGTGGGGGGAACTCGTAGGGGTTTGAGGGGCTTACAACGTTCGAAGTACAACTTCAATAGGAAATTTCCAAGCAACACTGTTTTATACACGTAGCGGCGATTATTACGAGTAGGTCATCGATAATTTAAGTGTTGTGTTGCGGCTTTCAATAATGTTGGCCAACATTTAATTATAATCTCCACCTAATCGAACCACAATTTTCCTTATAGCATTACACCATAGTTGTTCACTGCTATTAATTTAATAACAGTAGGAAATTATGTGTTCCCTTTCGCCGCTCAACTATGATTATTATCTATTGCCAACAGCAGACCTAAATTACCGTTACTCTATCAGTTTAATTTATCTTAAGTATATGTTGTATTATCTTAACCACAATAGTTACCGTTTGGTAACACCAAATTAGTATTACACAAACTTAACTACTATTACCATTTCAACATAAAGTAAAAGTGAAAGGGGGGGGGGTTAATTACCTATTTTGGGGGGGGGGGGTCACTTTCATAATAATTACCACCTGCTGTTATAAATACCGTTACACGAGCAGCTGCGCCTCTTTTCACTCGCGGGACCCACAGCTGACACAACACCTCGGTAAGTCGCTACCGTCTAATAATATTATATATGCTTTCTTTTAACTTACTCCAATTAGGTCTACTTGTTTTTAACACCCCATGCATAACTTAGTTTTCAACTATTTCTTTTTTATTTACTATAAACACATATTACTCTCCCATTACCAATTTTTTTATTACTGCATAAATTAACGTCACATCAATATTATTTTTTGTTATTATTTAATATTTATATTCACCTGCTGCTAATTATTCATATTCACATCTGCTTTTTTTTTATTAAACTCTTAATTATATTTAATCCTTTTAAACATTTATAGTATTACATTACTGTTAGTCTTATCCATGGTGTTAACTTACCGTTTTTCACATTAATAACACATATAATTATTGCTGAACTATAATGTTTGTACAAATACTAGCTCTTACCTCATCAACTTATTAACAGATTGTTGTTTGCACTTGTGCAGCTCATAGCCAATTCATACAGAGTAACAAATTCCTTTTTTTTCAACTAGATGTTATCTTAATATTTTTAACAAAATAGTTTTAAAGTGTTTCCCTCTCCCATTAATACAAACTATCGCAACTCTACCGAACAAATAACCGGGGTGACCGCAATCCCACCCTTTTTATCCCATCGGCTGAGGGGGGAGGGTAGAGGAGGGGTTGTTCGTGACTCACAAATTGCTTAAATACGGGGTCGGTACCGCGAGCGTCTCATTTATTCGCCGGGTTCCGTAGGGTAAACTTCGGTCTTTACTTTTCTAACAATTTTCTAACTTACATTTCTTACTCTAAAACATGTGTTCGCGGTTAATATGCTAATCACTCTCTATATATTCAAACACATTTACAGACACTAACCATTTATCAGTTGGTTTTTTTTACGCAGTGCACATTTAGTCACCACTATTACAATGGCTTCCCACACTTTACAGCTGAAACTTTTACGCACCAAACATATTTTACAAAAACAGTCTAACTACACAGTTTCAAGACCTCGTAATACATTCGCTAAACTTAAGAAACAGTTCAGCTTTCACCCCTTGTATTTTACAAGATCCAACCTTCGCAACAGTTATTCTACTGACACTATTTTGCAAACAGTCTTAACTGATATGCTGAAATATCAACATTACAATCTTGTCACACCTATTGATGATGTTATCCAGTTATTCTTATTCACTATATTACCGGGTTTATATAACCGTTCTTCATCACACACATCTCTCATTCTACTCTATCAACTCACAATATAACCATCTAGCAGCTCTTATTTCTTCAAGTTATGGACACACGGCAGGGTGCACCCATACAATCTCCAATAGTGACATCCACTACTAACGATAACAATGGTGGTGTTCCCACACAAAATTCGCCTACATACACTACCACCACCGACTCCCGACCCGTGCAGAGCAATGAAATCAACAGTACGGCTGCAAACGATGTAGAAGCCATCCTACGATCACTGGTAGGCTTTGATGAATGAATAAATTTATTTCCCGGAGCCCCACTCATCCCCAGACTCCCCACCTTTTTTAAAACCCCCTCCGAATGACCTTGACACACTTACCAACCCCTCCCCAAACCCCCCAAAAAACCCCCAAATCAACAACACACACCTGCCACTTACAACCGCTGACCTTGACCTGCGCCAGGACCGGCTATTCCCTTCTACTTTTGTAGTATACAGTATTCGATGGATAAAGTACAAGTTTAAATTCGATTCAACTTTTTTATTATTAAATTAAAAACTTTTAAACGTTGCATTTTTATATCTACCAATCGGTCTTATGACAATATTATACATTATTTCTTGATTCGAGGTGGTAAATACCTTTAATACCTTTATTGAAACGGCGACCGAACTAAATGGGTAGTTTAAGCCAACTATGAATTAGAGATGAGTGTATGATGATTGTGGCGCGATCATGTACATAATATAATATCTAAATCAAACATTTCTACGAACATTATAAAATTATTTATTTTAATCTACAAACCCTAAGTATTCACTATCGAAAAATTCCCATTATATAGATCTATAGTATAAAAACTTACTTATTAAACATTTCAGTTGGTGCTTCTTAAAAATTTGCATTGATTTTATTTCTTCTTTAAACTACAAAAGAATTGTTTATAACACGAATACCATACGTGGTAAATGGGGCATAAACTGTGGTTTTGCCAGAGTGAAAATGCCATAATAAATCTCCGTTATCATCAACTTTTTCAATTTGTGCTTCGTTCCGCTCTTTTAGACAACGATCGTCGTTGCCTGTGGTCCTTCAACTAGGCTTTACATAAATATAAACAAAAACCATTTAAATCAATAACTGTATGTATTTAAATTTATATATAGGTTATGCTGCGTGTGCTTTTCTTTTACTTAATGAGTAATAAAAATTTACAATTTAATCCCAATAAAAAAATTGTCCCAAATCATTTAATTTAATGTGATAGTTTAACCTATTAATATAACTTCTAAAATAATCAAATATTGAACTAATAAAAATAATCGAATATTGAACTAATTAAGAGTATTACAAGGGTTACTGACTATTTAATCGAAACGCGTCTTTTTAAGACTAACAAGTTTTTCCTAATTTTATATTTCCAGTAACATAAATTAAATATAATAATAAACTAAATAGTAGTAATCTATTATACTTATCTATTATTATCTATACTTACCTATTATACTTATCTATTATAATCTATTATCTATTATATAATCTATTATCTTGTATAGATAAAAATTTTAGGTTTAACATTATAAATGCAACAGAATATGTGTATTAAACAAAGAATGAGATCTTTTCTACTTATCTTGTACGATAAAACAAATTAAAAAAATAACTATCGTTGATTATTCCGTAAATTATTTTATGTGTCCCTTTCTAATGTTAATTATCTTCGTGTATGACACAGCGAGTGCTATGCGGGAATTTTAGCAAGGTAAGAATCATAAGGTCGTTTGTATTTGATTAAAATAAAAAATAAAAAAAATAATAAATATGAAACAAAATAAAATCTCATGTATTCTTAGTACGACATATAAAACCTAACATTTTTTTATAATTGAAAAAGTAACCATTTTTTAAAATTATTAATAAATGTCAATTTTATAAATGACAAATATGAATATTTATACTAATGGTATTATTTATACTCCGACTTGGTATTGAATTCGGCCTAATCATCCATCACCCTATTAGACCGCTTAGGCATAAACCATCAATAAATCTTCGTGTGCAAAACATCGCAAAACTATCCTTATTTCACACTATCATTTAATGTATTAACCTTAATGCTTCTCAACAGTTTAGCACTACTATTAATTAAAAATGTAGAGCGGAAATCTATTAAATTTGAAAAATCATGTAAAGTATAGATTTTTATCCTTTCTCAATGTCAGTTACGTTAATTGATGCAGATTTTTACATAAGTGTCTCAGAAGCTGGCAATGTCGCCGAGAAGAGCAAAGAACGCATTGCAGGTTTGGTTTCGTAAGATCGTTGGTCATATAGCATAAATATTTCAATATCGGTCCAAAATCAGCCAGTCATCTTGGCAGTAAAAAATCAAGGACAAGAGCAAAAGAAACCTAATTAAACTGCGAACACGATACGTATAAACCTAGCGACAAGGTGCCCTGAAGGTGAGCACCTTCCTTTGAACACGTAACCCAGACGCAAATTTGCCAAAACACAAAATACGTATAAAGTAACCAGTATTAACAAATACATGACAACCTGACCGAACTAAACCACCGCAGTTAGTTTATCAATGTGGATGCTTATAAAAAATTGAAAACAGTCAGTGTAAGTTATAGTCAGTGCTATACACTGCAAGACATTTATAGCTTCAATGAGGCCACCATCGTAGTTTGATTGACGACTGAAATGTCGTGATCAGCTGACGTTAGACCCCTTTGTTTGGATAACTTATGTTCGGTGAAATATATCATGCTAACTTCTAATAATAATAATCCAGGTAATATTCTTTTTTATTATTATCACCAATTTTGTTGATTTAATTGTGATGACAAACATTGAAAATGTATTGAATAAAACCGTGGACTCATTTTAAATCATATTTGATCCAAATTGTCCAGAAATCATGTTTCCTCCCTCTCCAAATACAAGAATTAATTATCAGTGAAACATTTATCCTCGAAAATTTTCGCCTGGCATTATCAGTTAAATTTGATCAAGCTTCACAGATTAAACCTTTGTGTCAACTTAGCGACTATGCTTTTGACGTCTTGCCCAGGAAGAATCCCTTCCCATTATTGCTTATTCTGTATCTGGAAATAGTGAATATTAATTTATGTTATTTTTATGGTTTTTTTTTGTTTATCCATTAAATTTATCAATAGTGTAAAATAATTGTTTTTAATGGTAAATATTATACAACATTACTTGACAACAGATTTCCGTGAAACGATTGATACTATAATTATTTTTGATGCACTTTATTATTTCAACAAATGATAATCAAATTTAGAATTTAAGTTTAGGTTCAATGATTTATTGTACACTGTAGTAGGTGCTGGTGCGGTATTCTAGTGACCCATAAACGGGCTATAATGTAATGATTACAGTATACGAATCATAAGATTATTTATTATTATTTTTTTTTTTGTATTTGAACTAATTTAATTTCTTCAATATGAGAAAATAAAAAATGTATCAATATTTACCTATTAATTTCAAAATTGTATATGCTGATTATTGGCTTAACGTTTGAACTCATCCCTAAATCGGAGTTGAATCAATCAAGAAAGATAGTCCTCATAATGCAAATATATATAGTAATTTTAAATCCCCTATTGTCAAAACATACTTATTCCACGCGTATGGGTATGACCGGAGTAAAGATATGAAACTCTAAATTTAAACTATTTTTGATTTACAATTTCTCAATCATAACAAAAGCCATTTGTCGAACAAAGCAGATCTTCACTTTCAGAAACCGTTCACCTAAACCTTGATATTCGTATTGTTAGGTAAAAACAAATTAATAAAGAGACATTTTGAATCCTAGTATTTCACAATCAACTATCCATACACGTGTTACTAAAAAACACTGAACAACTTGCACTTGTGCTGTGGAGAATGTGTGCCACTAAAACATATGTTAATTTCTTATTTTTAAGTTTAAAAAATGTCCTGCTTGTTTACATCATACTTCCTTGTTTAAAGAGGGGAACTTTTTTAAACCTCCATTAATAACTTATCAACTTACTGAAAATATTTAAAAAGTTCCTTTTCATAAATTCGATTAATATAGGAAATAGACTAGAGTATTACAATAATAGGCTACATTCCTATATTTCAGGGATAATATTTTATTTTGCTAGTGGTAAACAAAAATGTTGTAGTTACACAGTGCTAATATGATGTTTTGTTAAAATTATCGTAATAAGATATGTAATGTGCTGTGAGTTTAAGAAACAAACCATAAAATGGATTTAAACAATGAGGGTATAAATTAATTAAATTTATATGTAAAGTTTCACAAACTCCCATTTATGAATACCTAAATAATAACGGAGCCAGCTACAGCAGGACGCAATGAATCGTTAAAGTTTAGCGAGATAACTTGTGCTATTTGTGGACCCAACATACGTGTAGGATTGTGAATTCAAAATGAGGAGTCGAAAATAAACTTTCGTATAAATATCAGATGCCTGAATGCGAAACTTGTACTCGGCCAACGCGAAGTATTAGTTGTTAAAATAATATACTAGTGCCACTTTACTTTGAAAATTTTACCGGGGAGTGATTATCTTTTATTTTTATTTTTTTAGGGAGAGGAGAAAAAATGGTTTACTGACACACGTGGCTAACCTGCGGTGTGAGACTTGTACGAAAGATTCAGTAGACTACCTTCGACCGCGACTCTCCTGCCGTACAAGGTAGGTTCGCTGACGTTCCTGTGTCCTTGCCTACATCAACTTGTCTCTTATATATTGCCTTTCTCTCCTGTGATAGATGGATAAGGATAACGTCAGCGATATGGTATTGATAAATGGTAACAAGAGTACGTGAAATTGTGAAAAAGTTGTGAAATTATTTTACAAAAACCAAGTCTATATATTCGGGTTTTTATATGTAACTAAACTGATTATGAATATTTAGGCTAGGAATATAATTCTGGATTGTTACTGGAGAAATACACACTTTTTTATTTCAAAGGCACTAACATGGTTAAAAATGATGCAGATTGTGTAAGCTGTAACTTTCTATGTGGTTCTCTGGATCATGCGTTTAAAAATGAAATATAAAAAGTTCATTAGATTTTATTCAATTTAGTTTTGTTTAGCAGCTAACTGCCTATTTTGTCATTAGACTTTAATATGAGATAACTTTAATTCTTTGTTTTCGTGATAAATGTTAGTTGTGTTATTTTTGCATAGTTAAAAAATACAATGTATACAATGGATGTCCAATAAGAAAAATAAGAAAAAAAATATTCCGCTGCTTAATTTATTTCCAAATAGCAGCCAAGTAAAATTTTCTAGCCAAATATGTAAAGAGAAATGGAAAATTAAACAAAATTTTACTAGCTTTGATAAATTTGACAAAATAAATAACACAAACAGTTAATTAAACATATTTCTTAGTTGTGGGAGGATCCTACTTATAAATCTTTGATTTGGTTTCAGACTACAGTCACACGTATTTTACACTAGCTTCTTTAATTTAACGTTACGAAAATATTTTACTTGTTTACATTATACTTCTTCGTTTAAATATAGAGACCCGAAAATATCCCATACCTATCGGGAATGTACCAATCAATCTGAAAAAATCCGTTGTGAAAATAACCAAATCACACCCACGAACATAAATGTTAACTTAATGGCATTTAAATAGCAAAAGTTGAAAACGTATACATTTTAGTTAATATTTTACTTCATTTCTTTTCCACATAACGAAAGAAATCTGTCTCAAAGCAGTCTTTAGCTTTATTAAAGAAGGCTTGAAATAGCTTACAAGTTTGTAATTTCCGTTTCAGTATCGTAAAAAAGTTTGATTAAATGGTTATTTCAACTTTATTTGGAATTTACTCTTTATAGATTCACCGATTTATTTTTATACATAGTTATACTTCCTTTAATGATATTCACAGATAATTCTCTGCCTTAATAATATTCAATATAAGTTTTCATTTGCTATATTGAGTATTTTTATACTATTTATATATTTTATGCCATACGGCAACTTTTTTGTACTAGTTGCCCTCTAGGTAAGCAGAATAGGAAGTCGTATACAACAAGGACGGTTCAAGAAACATCGCCTAAAGAAATAATAAGAGTTTATGTGGACCGATGGAATTAAAGAAGGTTGTAGGGTAGGAATGTTGTCTTGTAATGAAGTATGATTACAGTCATTTCAGGTGAGTTTTCTTTTTAAAAGAGAAGGCAGAAGTGTCTGGGCGTATTGAGACATTCCTTTGTGCAGCCAAAAGTGCAGGTAATTCAATGGAAACCTTCATGAGTGGTCTGGGGTTTGAGTTTGTTAACACCTTTAACAAATTTATTGGAATGTCGACCTAACTAAATTGGTAGTTTAAGTGGTTAAAGCAGAATGATTAAAGCAGAACCCTTTTCAAAAGACAAGGTATCACTCAAAGGACAGTTATGCCTTATTCACCTGAGCAGACTGGAGGTATTGAGCACGAAGACTTGGTTGAACCTGTTCGCACTATGATTCACGCTAAGAATTTGCTTTAAAGTCTGAGGGTGGGGGCATTGAATACTTCTTGCCATGTTATAAACCCCCCTAGTCCATCAGCTATAGCTGGTAAGACTCCAATAGATCTATGGCATATAACAGGTCCACTGCCGAGCAACCATTTCAGAGCATTCCCTGACAAGTGTTATATACATATTGCGAAACATAGCAGAAACAATTGGTTGGCAAAGGCTGAGGGAGGAATCCTGGTAGTTTATTGTGAAGAGCGAGATGGATATCGTGTCTACAATAGCCGCACTGCTTCACTGTCAGAGGATCGAAATATTGTTCATGAGCAAAGCGTTCTTCCTCAATCTTTGGTAGAGCAGAAAACAGGTGTAACTACAGTAAGCTTAGAATCTGATCTTTAAATAGCAGCGGATTATCAATTGAGGAATCAGGTGATAAGGGAGTTGTACCCGTACCAAAGCTTAATCTGATTTAGAGGAAAGAAATGTTAGCACTGAGGTGGTAGATAATGTAAAATTAAAAATAATCTAAACGTGAAATTAATTAAACCCAGTTTTTTAGTTCACCATCTAAATAAATACATTTAAAAATATTTAAATCACATTCCTGATTATCTTTGTAATATAATTACCATAGTAATGTCCTAGATATATATATATATATATATATACATATATATATATATATATATATATATATATATATATATATATATATATATATATATATAAATAACATAGAGTATTTAACCACGAGGCTTCACGGTTTGTGCTTGCACATCAAGGCATTTTTTACAGAATATAGTGCATGCAAACGTGTGAAGCTGTGCAACTGCAACGCTGACATATCGCTCCTTATTTTGCAGTAAGGTTTTTTTAATTAGCTAAAAAAAAATTCCTTGTTGTTATGCTAGAATATTTGTGCCTGAAGTTTATTTTATAAAATTGAAGCGTTGAATCAATACCTGCAAAGCGAAGAAACGTGTAAAATTGATTTACTTGATGTTTTCTGGCAAGCAGGGCCGTATAAACTATGCGCGCACTCCATCTTTTGGATAATTTTGTAATTCCTATTGATTTCCCCCAGACATAGCAATTAATTCATTCCATCAGCATACAGTTTGTGTAACTTAACTTGGCATTGTTTTTCTTGGTAGCTTAACATGGATATAATTTGAACTCTTCAATTCGTCATTTAACACCTTTAAAGATGGTTTTAACACACTGATGGTTACGCAGTCAAAGAAATGAGCCCGTAATGGAGATTAGGAAAGATTAAGAGGAGGCGGAAAGGCTTATTGTTAATAAGTTTTTGTTCGTTAGAAAACAATTAACGACTTAAATATTTGTCTCTTGTTCCGGAGAAAGCTTAAGTTTATTCCGTGATTTAATTTTCTCCTCATCTTATTGTCTATAACAGATTTTTAAATATTATTCCATTAAAAATAAAATAATTTTCATTGAAGAAACGTTTAATTAAATCAATTATCTCATGATATTACCTGGCTTTTGAAAGCTGTTGTAGGTTATACCACGATTTGACGAAGTGTTCTAAACAGGAGTCTAACCGACTATTGTTCCTTCACTGTAGGTATAAATAAATGATGGTCTCAAATATCTAATTTAAGATTTTTTAAAAACACTTTTTTCTTCTTATGCCCATCATTATTAAGTAGGCATTAGAAGAATCCAGATTGAGTTATTAATATAATAACGGTCTAACAATAACTTTGTTTTATAGATTTAGTGGCAAAGGACTTCCAACAATTTTTCGAATTAATTAATAATTGGTAAAATAATCTTTTAATTCGTGTCTAACTACATTTTGTTGTGGTGCAAGTTGGAATTGTAATTTGATACTTCTTTTGGGTTTAATTGGAATATTTCAAAAGCAGTATTGTTTACAGCAAAACAATGATGATTAACTTAGAAAAATTGTGGATTTATTTAAAGCATATCTATAGTAAATACACCTAGGGGTTGATGTCATCTGGAGGGCATGGAAACCCCTAGCTGAGGAACATGAATGGACAGTCGGTTGGTTGGCCATTTAGAGGACAGAGCGGACCGCTTGTTTGGGTATAAAGATGAGTCGTCGCAGGAGCATGGGAGTTGGCTCCTAGTGTCCAATCGGCCGACTGATGTCCCATTTCTCGCCCTTTCTTATCCTTCAAAGTCCCGTCCTTCCGGGGCTTACACAAAATGCCCATTAAAGGGAGACGTGCTTAGCTGTTAGGCTGGGGTCTCCTTATCCACCAGTAATAACAACAATTACAATTAGAGAAATGTTTAGTTGAGCCTAAATGGTAAATTCATAGCACCTGGTGTTATATACTTAAATACGGGATAAATAAAATAAAAAAATCAATAAAATATTTCATCGATATGAATCCGCGCATTCATTTGTTTTCCAAATTAAACCTCATAACAAGCAACCCCAAATCAAATGTCATTAAACAACAAAACTGTGACCAACAAATCGCGGCCATGGTGGATGACGACCTTTTAGAGGAAAAAGTTTCCACTAAATTCTTATGAATGCATATGACAAAGGTCTCACTTGGGGAGATTATGTCGATCATGTATGTCAAAGTCCAAGCCAAAACAAGTTTATTTCGAAAAATAAAAAAATTCATGTTTCAAACAAAATAAATATAGAATAAAAACATTTTTGAAGTAAAAAAAGATACATCTGTACAATTATTAAATGGGCCCACATGGACCGCGGATGGTCTGTGGGCGGGCCCGAGATATATTATTATATTATCTATTGTTATTGTAGTACTTATAATTAGAGATTTTTGATTAATGGAAAAATATAGGAAATTTGGAAATAACCTGTTGTATACTACTTAATTTTGAATTCAAATGCGAAAAACAATATTAATTACAGATTTATTTTTCCTAAATAGAATAATTAATCATGACCTATTTTTGATTGAATTAAGATAATTATCATGAATGGGAGTAATTCACTCTTAAGAGAAAAATAGATACTAAAAATGGCCATAACTCAATAATTACCTAATTGAAACTACACTACTATTTAACACCTTGTAAATATTAAAGATTTTAACACTACCATTATGTTTCCGATTTCAGATCTTGTCAAACATTTATGAGAGGTTATATTAGTGTATAAATGTAAAATATTCCATTTGAAGTGACGACTTCTCGAAATACAACCTCAACCTCAAATTTCTTAATACAACAGCTGCAAGGAATGTCTTGTTTTCCTATCTCGTTGGCAAACAAGCTGCATTGTCAACAACGCATGCTTTATCATAGCTGCAAATAACAAGTCCAGTCGCATAGTGGATACTCACGGTGTTGGTCGGTCGTCAGTTCTTAATATGCCAAGCTCTCAGCTATTTTTAATAAGTGAAATTTTAAGAACAACATTTTTTGCCAGCAAATTTAATTGAAAGTTAAGTTTTTATGTATATTTACGTTAATTTAAGTTTTGCAGTTGGTAGGTAACACGTTTCTTAAATTTAACGCGGGACCACGGAAGTCCGCACCAGTTCTTAGTCGTTATAAAAAAACAATGAAAGTCCGCACCAGTCCCGTAAGCAGCCGCCATGACACCATGAAAGTCCGCACCTGTCACGCCGGTTCCTCCTTCCACTTTTATCACCCCTATTGCTCTTATCCCGCCATCACTTTTCTCTCCATGAACATAGAAGTTAAGTTTACACAAAGAATAATTATGCCTATGCAGCAAATAAAAAATAATACCCCCGTCGCAGCAGACCTGCGTACTCAGCGAATTTCCAATGGAATTTCATATTACTGTACCCATAAAAACACCATAGGATCGAGTAGTATGTAGGTTTGCTGCCATTGGGTGTTGTTAGAAAATCTAAGTTAATCAATAATTGGTGAATGTAAACACAAAATTGTATCAAACTCTAGCAATTTTTATGTTCCCCATAAACCCCATGGGGGTGAGGAGTATGTAGGTTAGTCGCCATATGGGTTTTGTAAGCAAGTATAAATTAAACCTTATATAGATAATGTACGAACCAAATTTGATTAGGTTATGTCAATAAATAAGCAAAATACAGGGTTTTCTTGATTTCCCATAAGAATAACATGGAAAACACATTTTTGGATTTTCCCCGTAACCAGTTATGCTATGATAAAAGGTAAAAATACCAAATTGTTTTTTTTTTCTAAGCTCTTTTAAATGGTTTTAGTTAAAATTGATGAATTAAAAACATTAAGGTCCAAAAATATCAAAAACCCATTTTTGACCCATTTGAAACCCCATAAAACCCCGTTCCCATAACCCGACAATGCTGGTTCGCGAACTCATGAAAATAGACCTGGTCTTACACCTCCATACCAAATTTCATCAAAATCGGAGGTCCCCTTCAAAAGTTATCAGTACCACACACACACACACACACACACACACACACACACACACACACACACACACACACACACACACACACACACACACACACACACACACACACACACACACACACACACCGCGCGCGCGGGTGTGTGTGTGTGTGTGTGTGTGTGTGTGTGTGTGTGTGTGTGTGTGTGTGTGTGTGTGTGTGTGTGTGTGTTATGTGTGTTATTTTTATTTTCCCCATAAACTCCATGGGGGTGAGCAAGTATGTAGGTTTGCCGCCATATGGGTTTTGTAAGCAAGTATAAGTTAAACCTTATATAGATAATGTACGTACCAAATTTGATTAAGTTATGTCAATAAATAAGCAAAATACAGGATTTTCTTGATTTCACATAAGATTAATAATATATGTGTGTGTGTGTGTCCGTGGTACTGATAACTTTTGAAGGGGACCTCCGATTTTGATCAAATTTGGCATGAATTTGTAAGACCAGATCTATTTTCATGAGGTCACGAACCAGCATTGTCGGGTTATGGGAACGGGGTTTTATAGGGTTTCAAAGGGGTCAAAAATGGGTTTTCGGCATTTTTTAAAATTAATTTTTTTAATTCAACAATTTTAGCTAAACCCATTTAAAAGAGCTTAAAAAAAAAAAAACAATTTAGTATTTTGAATTTTTTACTTGGTTTAACATCCATATGGCGACAAACCTATATACTCAACCCCATGGGGTTTATGGGGAAAATTTAAAAGTGTCGAATATTGATACAATTTGATATTTACCTTACCTAACTATAAAATTTTCTAACAAAACTAACATTTTCTAACAACATCCCATGGCAGCAAACCTACATACTCATTCCTATGGTGTTTATGGGGAAAATACAAAATCTCAAGATCCTTTGGAAATTTGCTGAGTACGCAGGTCTGCTGCGACGGGGGTATTTTAAAGATACTACACAATACTATTTAATGCAATCCAATTCCTCCTAATTGAACCCCAGAGCAAATGGTCATAGCACAGAGGAAAGAACCTTTCTGAATGGTCAACAGAGGAAAGGTTCCTTACTCTGTGGTCATAGACCTCCAGCGGTTCTCGCTCGGCCGGCTGCTGGAGAGTGAGTGTCGCAGGTTTGGAGGTGGCGCCCTATTTATACGTGAAGTCAGCAGTCCCATTCGCAGTCGCAGGCATCCATTGTTGCCCATTGGTTGCCAAAATCAGCTGGTCACTGTTGCCGCTCGCCGCCGCCAGGCCGAAGTGTGTGTCACCCAGCGGCCAAGCTGACTTGACTAGTAGTTGTCAGTTCCTTAACCTGCCAACTTAATTATACTATTTTACAATAAACCATTTTATATTGTGTTCTCACTCATTTGCAACATATTAAAATGTATTATTTTATGTCTGTAATTGATAAAATTACTGGTTAAACTGTTAATTATTGTTATTTCTTTGTTTATTGTGTGAATGGTTGACTTAACCTCAAGGCCTTGCAGGAAGTACGTTCGTTTACAAAATAAATTATACCTAAAACACATTAAATGAGCTGATGATTATAATAATTAAATACAATAATTAACTAACATATTAAAACAAGATATTCTAGTTTAGGCCTAGCTATAACTTGTTATGAATGTTTTATTCACAAAATCTGTACATCCATCATCTAGGCTATCTAGACAAATTAATTTGGGCCTAAGCCTATGTGTAACATCACGCTCGAAAAAAAATTTGCAGTTTTCAAATATTTTTTATATTTCTCATTAATGTACTAACTAAAATAAACAGGGGCAGCTTGATTAATAATTTTAAGTATGCTCAAGACTTTTCAGTAACCCTTCTACACATTTATTGATTTATTACGTAATTTTAACAATAAGTAAATGCAAGAATACTTACGCAACAGAGTACAATAAATATGGTACTGGCAATTAATTATGGCTGCAAAGTAGATTCATATGATAGAAAAAGTCACACTTGAAAAATAAGTTATAAAGATACTTTAAATTAACATTATCAAAATTAAATTTTTAACCTCCAGACCAAATTTAAACTAAGCTCGCATTGTGATTCAAGTTTTTTACTCTAAATGTCATGAATGATAAAAAAGTTCCTCATACGACAAAAGTTCAATGGAAGAGCCAAATATATTACTTTTAAACAGTTGTGTTATAAGCTCGGTGTCACTGGTGCGGAATAATCATTTAATATGAAATTGCAAATCTCATATGCGATGAATTAAATTACATTCTAAGAGACAGCCGTCAATTATTTTGTTTGGTGATACTAACTATAGATATGAACTTTTGTTATAAATCAATGTGTTAATGTACATTAAAATTTTTCTTTACATTACTTTTGTTAACACTGCTTCAACATTTACTTGTTAAACTAAGGTAATTGAAAGTGAGTTCTCCAGACTTCTTTGGTTGTAATGTAAAAATACGTATGCTACGTATAATATTATAACTAGTGCTGTCTATGTGCGCCAAATTAATCTACATTGGGTCGACATTTAATTAGTTTCATTGCTCATAATCTACAAATAAAATGACGTGTTTCCTGTTATTATATGGTTTACTTTCAAAATCTATTTGAATTTTAAATTCAATAAAAGTTATTTTCCATGTTAATCTTTGGGGCTACTTTAAGGACTGCCAGTGTTCTATGGAATAGATATATCTAAAAACCGTATTGCAAAGTTAGGAACTAAGGCGACGCCTCAAAAATAAAAAATTGGCTCAGAAATAAAGGATGGATTGTGTTAAAAATTATATTTTTGTGGTTAAATCGCGCTCTTGCCATTGCACCGTTTGAGCTGACATTTGGCAGGGAAGACACCGATAAACCCGGGTAAGTGATGAAATTTCATGAAACTTTTAGTACTATAATATTTTTTCTGAAATGTTAAACATTTTAACTCCCATATTTACTGCTATTAAATTTTTTAATGCATAGAATGGAATCAAAAGGTGTGAACTTATAAAAGGTGATCAACTTTTCCAGAAAATACAATAATTTACACCTCATTCATTTAAACAGGTTTATATTTTTATTGAGATTATTGCAACATAAACATGATTAAATTGCTTCTGGCTATAGTGTATATGAAATATCAATTTTTAAAATTAATGTTTCTTAATTTTAAAATAAAACACTGAATATTGAATTCCAACTCAATATTAAAAATATAGGTAAAGGTCAATGTTTCAAATATAGGTGAAGGTAGATGATTAAAGCTCAATGAATTATCCAAACCCGAAACATAACTTGGAATAAAAAATGAACACAAGGAAGGTATATGTGGGGAACGTAGATCCAACGATACGCAACAAATAAATATTGATGGAATACCTTTCACAATTTAGTCAATTAAGAAACATATTTCAAAGCAATAAAAAATAATTAGAGGCTTTTATGACATTAAAAGTTATTAAGTTTTACTGGTACCTTGTCCCATTGACCTGTAATACTCCTGGCCTGCCTGGACAACGGACGGAATACAAAAGTAAGTCCAAGTTTATGTCACAACCAATGGATCATTTACCTGGGCCAATACATCCTGCAAGGAAGTTTTATAACGTTAGAAGAAAGATTATTAAGTGTAATGTAAAAAAATACAAAAATTACCCCCGTCGCAGCAGACCTGCGTACTCAGCGAATTTCCAATTGATCTTGAGATATCGTATTTTCCCCATAAACATTAAGGAATGGGTATGTAGGTTTGCTGCCATGGGATGTTGTTAGAAAATGTTAGTTTGGTTAGGAAATGTAATTGTTACGTAAGGTAAATTTCAAACTGTATCAATATTCTGCACTTTTAAATTTTCCCCATAAACCCCGTGGGGTGAGTATGGAGGTTTGACGCCATATGGGAGTTATAAGAAAATATCAGTTAAACCCTACCAAGTGAATGTACATACCAAATATTATCAAATTATGGTGTTCTTATAATTTTCCCCATAAGCCCCATAGGGGTATGTAGGTTTCCGCCATATGGGTGTTGTAAGCAAATATTAGTTAAACCATACCAATGAATATACATACCAAGTTTTATCAAGTTATTCCAATAAATAAGCGAGATACAGGGTTTTGTGGACTTTCCATAAGATTAACATGGAAAACCTATTTTTGGCTTTTCTCCGTAACCTGTTAGGCCAAGTTAAAAATTCAAAATACTAAATTGTTTGTTTTTTAAGCTGTTTTAAATGGTTTTGGTTAAAATTGTTGAATTTTGAAAATTTTGCTCCAAAAATGCCGAAAACCCATTTTTGACCCCTTTGAAACCCCATAAAACCCCGTTCCCATAACCCGATCATGCTGGTTCACGAACTCATGAAAATAGACCTAGTCTTATACCTTCATACCAAATTTCATCAAAATCGGAGGTCCCTGTCAAAAGTTATCAGTACCACGGACACATAGATAGATAGATATTTTTATGTATCTATCTATATATATATACATATATATGAAAATGAACGAAAGGTGTTTTTGGCTTCTGGGGACCTCAAAATGAAAAAGTAACATGGTCCCTGGCTTAGGTCTTACCATGGCTACTACAGTAGAAGCGTATTCCCTATAGGGAAATTCGCTAAAAAGTAATACCGAGAGAAACATTTATGTTAAACTTGGAAAAAGGTATAAAAAATTCCTTGTAACTCTATTTAATTTATATATTACAACCAAAGAAAGAAAGCTGAGGGTTAACAAAGCTTTTAAAATAGATCTTATTGATTTTTTATCTTTTTTTTCAAGTCCTAATGAATGTACAAGTAACAGTTACAAGGTAGCATAAAGATACAATAAAACAATTTCTGAGGATATCGGCACGCTGCATTTGGTATGTCAAACTCTGGGGGAGCGGGTACATGAGGTGCACAACGCATAACGCCTCGCTGTGCAGCTGCAACTGCGCCTAGGTGAGCGGGTTCGTGAGGTGCTGAAACCTCGGAACACACAACGCCTCGCTGCGCACATGCACCTGTGCCTGGGTGAGCGGGTTCGTGAGGTGCTGAAACCTCGGAACACACAACGCCTCGCTGTTCACATGCACCTGTGCCTGGGTGAGCGGGTATGTGAGGTGCTGAAGTCTCGGAACACACAACGCCTCCCTGTGCAGCTGCAGCTGCGCCTGGGTAAGCGGGTACGTTAGGTGCTGAAGCCCCGAAACACTCAACGCCTCGCTGTGCAGCTGCACCTGTGCCTGGGTGAGCGGGTACGTGAGGTGCTGAAGTCTCGGAACACACAACGCCTCCCTGTGCAGCTGCAGCTGCGCCTGGGTAAGCGGGTACGTTAGGTGCTGAAGCCCCGAAACACTCAACGCCTCGCTGTGCAGCTGCACCTGTGCCTGGGTGAGCGGGTACGTGATGTGCTGAAGAATCGGAACACACAACGCCTCGTTGTGGACATGCAACTGTGCCTGGGTGAGCGGGTACGTGAGGTGCTTAAGTCTCGGAACACACAACGCCTCGTTGTGCAGCTGCAGCTGCGCCTGGGTAAGCGGGTACGTTAGGTGCTGAAGCCCCAAAACACTCAACGCCTCGCTGTGCAGCTGCACCTGTGCCTGGGTGAGCGGGTACGTAATGTGCTGAAGCCTCGGAACACACAACGCTTCGTTGTGCAGCTGCAGCTGGGCCTGGGTGAGCGGGTACGTTAGGTGCTGAAGCCCCGGAACACTCAACGCCTCGCTGTGCAGCTGTACCTGCGCCTGGTACATTGTTATTATTGAAATTGTAAATATTTCTCAGCAATAGGTGGAGAAGACGTCAAGCAAATTATACGAAAAATTTTACCGAACATTATGAACTGGCATCAAAAACATACCTGTTCATTTTTACTGTATAAATATATGAGTACGGTTTCACAATAAATTAAAGATTATAACAAGGCAAAATTGAAGACGATATAAATGATAGCAAAAGGAGGAAAACATTACCAACTGAGCTAAAGGGATTGTTTAAGGATTCTGTAGTATTGGGTTTCAAAGTTCATCAGCTTCAAAGCGGAGTTGCAGAATAGAACTCCTGAAACAAACTTAATTCAAGATACACAAATAAATTTCCTTAAACTGAGTCAAGTAAATAACTTACTTTAAACAATAAAATTACTTGCAATAACTTGTTATTTTTCTAATTAACCTCCACGTGTAGATAATGGGTTTTACATTGAGCAGGCACTAAATGTTTTAGGGTAGCTGGAAGTGATTCTGGTAAATGATTCTTCACTGGAGTGGGATATGAGTTAACTGTACACAGTTATAATTATATTCTGAGAGTATCGGTTTTCACTGTGGAATCTCGTAAACAAGGAAATATGGGGGATGACAATCGAATTGTGGAAATAAAACAAATTATTATTACTAAATTAAAAAGTATTGCGGTTTCAGTTTTCTCCAAAGCAAGATTTCTTAATGTTTATACATCCAGTGATAGTTTGAAAAGCGAGGGGGGGGGCGTTTCTTGTCAGTAGTTCCCAACGCAAATACTTAAACACTGGTTGAAAAGCTTTATGAATCTTGTTCTGCCATCATGTCAGATTGCTATGAAAGTTATACTAATCAACAAAGAACCACATTCACGAAAGAATCTTTCCACATTCACTAGTTAACACGAATACAATTTCATTCATGAGTATACCACTTGGACAGCTATATTTCATTTAATATAAACCGGATGGATAATACTGATAGTACGCATAAGCAGTTGCTGAGATGAACTAAGGGTTATTTGTTAAGGCTATATGAATTATGTTACCGGTAAAAGGTATATAAACCTTAAGGAATAATGTAAACATTGATATGCACACACCTTATGTTTCCAATATCGGGTAAGACATATTAAAAAATCGTTTAAATCAATAAATATTCATTAAATATACTAGCATAGTTGTGTGGTTTAATTTCACAATCAAACATAGGTTATTTAAAGTATTTGCTGTGAAGGAATTGTTGATATAATGAAAATGTACCTGAATCAAATCAAATCATTCATAGCGTTAGTTTTACAGACGTATAATTAGTGAGTAAAACATAAAATGAACGTTATATTTACATCGTTGTAACCGTCAAGTTATGCCCACTACAATGATATAACATTCTTGTAAATTTTGTCTTATTTAAAAATATTATAGAATAGTCGTACATGGCGATCAAATCAAGTAGACTACCATTTGTATATCCGTGACAAAATAATTTCAAGAAATAACTTATTTCGAAAAGGCCTCTTCCTATTAATGGAAACCGCAAAATATTCAGTTTTTGTCGTAAGAGGTGGAATTAAAGGAGAGCCTGTGCTCACTAGAAATTTATAAGGGGACCCATATAATATTTAAAACAAATAAGCAAATGTTGACAGTAGTAACCGGGTACGCTTCAACTTAATGAGAGTACAGTTGATAGTCAGTTTTTTTTTTTAATGTTAATAATCATGAATGAGTACTTTTGATAAGTACAGTATTAACATTAGCTAAATACAATGTAGGTGAAGTCAAAGAATGTTTAATATCGACTGTACAAATCTGAGTGTATAGTCAATGACTCGCCTAAGGCTCGATGGGGGCTCCGCCCCCATCCCCCCTTGGGTATTCCCCCTGAGTAGTTAAAAGCCCAAATTTATAGTTGTCATTTAGTCATAGATATAGTATTGATAAAATTAAAATTTTTAATGACAGAGGTCAAGTACACGATTTTATAAAACTTAGTGTTCATAGGGGAGAGGGGGGGTGGCGGTGGTTATACATAAAATAAATAAGAATATATACTTTGGTTGCTGGTGATAAAAAGTAAGAAAGCAATAGTAAAAAATTCTTACAAATATTGCAAAAAGTGTTTAAAATTTTTGTAACAGCCATGACAGTAGCAGAAGCGGCCAATACACACTACTTACAATTAATAATAATAATAATAAGCTTTGAAAATTGCCCACGTCTCATGGTTTAATCCCACTCCCTAGTTCCCCTTAATTCGTTAAAAATATAATTGAGTTGTTAAATATCAATGAACTATGTAAATAGTCATGTTAAAAAATGTTGTGTTAAAAGTTTGGAGACATGATTATGATTGCACATGATTGAGGTAATAGGTGTATTGTAAAAAGATAAAAGTTGAATAAAACTATAAGTTTAGATGGAGGATCGCTGTGTGTAATAGAAGAAAAATAAGACAAAAAAGGATATTTGTAATTTAGAAGTTTAGGCTAAGATGCTTCAGTTCCCCCATGGGGAGGCCAAGAAATTCAGGAACCATATAGCCTATGTACCATATAAAGAAACTATGACAATTTTATCTCTCAAAAGTAGTAATTCTTTATGTACAATTTTAAATATTACATAATATGGTTAAGAACATTAATAAAAATAGAGCCCTCGTTGTAATAGATCACAGGGTAAAAGGTATTATAATAATGAAGTTGTTTATAAAGTCTTAGAAACAAGAAGTTGCAACTTGAGAACCATTGAAATCTGCGTACAGTATGCAAATTCAACTAATAGTAGTAAAAAACGATTGTGAAATAATAGCCAAGAAAAGGATTGTTAATTAAATTAAGATATACTGAAAGAGTTATAATAATTGAAAAGCAATTAATAGTTTAAATTACAACAATAATGAGGTAATCGAGACTTTAAGTGAGAGCACTGAATTGAGGAAATGTGATGGACAAAAAGTGACAGCGAAAGGAATACTGGAGTTTAATTCAATATAATTAAATTGGTTATTATTATATTTCTCAGCCTGATCGTTAATCAGATATGTAGATGGTTTAAAAAGGAAAAGCGTCGGAATTAGGTTAACGGTAGCGTAGTTCTTTTTTTTTTTTTTAATCCCCAACTTAATGCCCCTTAATTCGTAAAAATAATAAAGATTGGGACTGTGAAATAATAATTAACTACTCTAGGTATTATCTCAATATTGGTTAATTTCAAATTTTGACGATACGACTATGATTACTTATGATTGAAGTAATTGGTGTATTCCAGAAAGAATAGAATTTAAAGAAATATATATATATATATATATATATATATATATATATATATATATATATATATATATATATATATATATACTTTACACTTTAGGTTAAGATGATTGTATACAAATAAGAAAATATACTTTGAGATTAAAAGTTAAAAAGCAATCATAAAAAAATTCTATGTGTATATTTTTAGAAAGGAAAAAGGATCGTCTTCAGATCCGCTAAGGGGAGGCCGAGAAAATCAGAAATTAAAAAAGTCTAAAAATGCTACAAATTTATCCCGAGAGGTATTGAAACGGTTAAAGCACTAATAAGAAAATATCCTTGGTAATTAAAAGTAAAAAAGCAATAATAAAATTATTATTATCATAGTTTTTACAGACTGCGAGTGCATCTTCAATGTATATGTGGGAATTTTTTTATATTTTAAGAATGGTAAAAGAATTGTTGAGGGGCGTTACGTCATCAAGCATCTAAGCACTTGGTGCAATGGAAAAAAGTAAAAAAATATAGAATTATCATTAAATTTTAATTAGATGTGTTTAAAGGTTAATTTTTGTAAGATAAATTATTTGTTCCTTTGAAAAGAACTCAGAAATTTAAATGTTCAAATATGCTACAAATTTAAACCTGAAGGGTAACGAAACGCTTAAAACTAAACTTATGTGTTAAAAAGTTGTGGGATCACGCATCTTGGTTACTTAGCGCTAAAAAAAGAAAATTACGTATGAAAATTGTGAAAAACTTGTAAATCAATATTTATGTCTAAAGTATGAAACTGGTTAGTACCATCGAAGTACTGGACTGCCACGACCGTTACGGAACCAGCTAGCTATTTAACTTGTGTATAGTCAATGATTCTAAGCCATAATCGTAAGAAATGGTCGTAATTCCCATAACGCTAACTGATTACATTGATAACATTAGATACATTGATTTAAATTTTTTAGGTGTCCAAAAAGTAGATCCTTAGTAAGAGAATTGTAAAACCCCCATTTCTAGATCATTTGCCATAGATAAATAAGGTCTTTACAGTATAAAACCAGCAGAGAAACAAATACAGTATTCTGACACAACAATATCGTGCAACGTTAAACTTATGTTCTTATGCCTTTTTAAACGGACTTTAAATTTTTGTTTTTAGCTCAAGTGGTAGGGCATTATATACAAGAGGACCAAAGAACGAGAACTCTTTTTTACAGTTTCAGTTTTGACCCTCGGGAATTGCAGCAGGCTCTCCCGGCGAGTAATGGGCACACTCATGTCAGATATGTGTTTATCTCTGATGTAGGCCTACTTGTTGCGTTCTGTCATCAAAGCCTCATACACAGTGAGATAAAACTGGATCTCATCGCATCGCTTTATTCACTATACCCCAGCCTACATTCTCCACTCACTGTGATCAAATTTCCTGAGGTTGTAAACAAACGTTTTAAAGCCTTTTGAGAATATCCAGATTTTCGTGGGTTAGGAATTAGCAAAAGCAGGAAGGGCATAAAATATGAATGGAAATAAGACTTCCGAGACAATTTCAATTTGAGACGAAACGGGAAGAACAAAACTCGATCTGTACAGCATTCGCACCAGCCCAATAACAGACTTGCAAATATGACTCACTTGTTCGAATAATTTAAGCCAGCAGTCAAAATGGAACCTAAGGACTTTTAATAAGCCACAGAAAGGGAGAGGTTTACCATTCACAAGAAATGTTTGGACACCCTTTTTCGTATTGAGCTCGCAAAAGATAAAGGGATTGTTAACTTATCTTCACCTCTGTGCCAGTGGCCCATTGTTGCGCAGTCGGCAATGTTAACCTGTAACGGGTTAAAATTTGTGACCAGTTACAAATTTAATTTTAGAGAAGAATATAATCTCGCTGGCAACGAGGCAAAGGAAACAGAGATAAAGGAGTCAGGGAAATCCAGTGAGCCATCATCGGTCGGGACCCCGCCGGTCGGCGAAACGAGCGCCGAGAGACGAGAGGGCCAGTCTCCTTAGTCTAATGGTCAACTTTTATATTTTATTGAAGATTAGCCTATGTATATTTGTAACTTTCAACTTGTCATATTTGCTTTGATACATTTTATTTGAGATAGCCTAATTTGTAACTAGATCGGCCTACTTTGACGTCCACTATACAAGCTGTATATATCTTGTTAATTGTTGAAATAAATTCTTGATACAGAATAACTGCAACAATTAACTGAAATCTAAAAATTACACATAAAATCTACATCGACGATTTTAAGTCGATCTGAAACCTCCTTCGAAAGTTATGGTCGAACATTGAAATGGGGCTTTATCAATACAGTGAGGTACAACTCATGTATGAGGGTTTTTTCTTCTATGATACGTTTATCCAATAATTGAAATAGTTAAACTGTTTGAATTTACAATTGTATTTTAGAAGGGAAGTTGCCCCACCTATTAATTGTATTAATAGTAGGGTAGTGAAACTGTTTTCAAATGATACTAAAAAAAATTGATACTCAATTTTGGAATTGAATTAGTTAAGCAAGGTATATTAGCATTTAAGTAAACTTTGAAAGTTAGATCGCTTTCGTCAAATTGTCAAACTTTCCAGTTTCTTACCTCTTGGTACAATGACAAAGTTTATAATCTGTTTTACTGAGGAGGTCTGAGAACACTGTATAGTAGTCTTATTTATAGAAACTAAGATAATGTTTACAAGTGAAACGACAATGTTTTATTTGAATTTTCTAACAAAATAAATAATTGTAAACGAATCCACTTGTAAATATAAGTTGATTAATTGCACCTTAAACAAGAGAGTTTATCGATGTCCGTTAGTATTATAAAAGTACATCGGTGGGTACAAATAAAGTGAAACTGATGTACATACTTCTTAGACTAGCAATACAAATTTGCTTTACATTTGCATTTGAAGTCATCCAATTGAGTTATATCAATTTTATGAAAGAAGAATTGGAACGGACTGAAAATAACTTTGTTTAAAAGCTGTTTGAGTTGTAATGTTACCAGAGTGGCGAGGTGAGTAAAATAGCTGTTATTTTTTAGTAACTACTGTAAAATTAACGGTTTGTTAAGTATAAAATCTTCAGTGTGTTCGAATTTCCAATGGAGCAACTGCTCAGGCTCTAAATTTGTAATTGATGCAGTTATATATATATATATATATATATATATATATGTATGTTATATATTTTAACCACAAAAAAGTAACTAAAGGGAGAAACTCATTTCTAAACTACCAATTATTGTTATGACGTAGGAAATATAGTTGACTGTTCAGAAAATATGACAGATTACTACTGTTAAATTGAATCTTTGAAGAAAATAATAGGACTCTTACTTCCAATCGATTGGTTTAACTGAGGCTTGACCAAGCGTTCACAATTGCATTTATTTCTTATTCTTCCTATACTTAAATAATATTTTTATGAAACTGTTAAAAAACTTGATTAATAACGAAGAATTTATTACTCCACCCATGTCAACTTGTTTTATAGAATATTAAATTATACAAAATAATGAAGATGATCTAATAGTGTGCTGTAAATTAGGCGATGTTTAAAATTAATTTTGTTTTATGATTTTCATTTACTAATGGCGGTTAACTAAAATGAAATGAATATAATTCGTCCTTACCGATTTAACTTTCACCAACCGTAACCTTTTAATTACTTCCCATAAACTGTCTAAAGTTAACTTTTATATTGAGAGTGTTATAGTGAGCAGTTCTCTGGACAATTAAATGCATTATTTCATCGTATAGGATAGTTGATTAAAATAAGTAGTGTGTTTTGGTCACTTTTAAAACCGGCCACGTGCCCACGGAGCCACGTGCCGCGGCAGCTGGCGCCAGCTGCCATGTCACATAGCTTCCGGTGGGTGTTAGAGGGTATATATGAGATGCTGTAGTTATATTTTATGTTATATAGGTTGGGGTGGAGATGGCGATAGTGTTGGCGTTAGGGTGAAGTGAATATGCGCATAAAATTAAAAGTTAGTTCAAAATTGAAATTCGTCGGTGTTAACGAAACTCTAACAGTTGAAGAAAAATTAAGAGTTAGTTCAAAATTGAAATTCAAACTTATAACTGAGATGTGGAAAATATGTCAAGGTCATCCAGAGTAAGTTTTAAAAAATTCTATCCAACTATCACCAGAAATAGTTTTAAGTTGAAGTAGTTGGTGATAGCGGGATAATTGATTCGTGCCATGGGAGAGGTGTTTATCGTTTGAAAGTTGGCGATCGAATGAGAAGCGCCGCCTAGGGAGAGGGCTTATAAAATGGCAACCTTCCCCCCACCACCCCTTCCCCCACTCCTTTAGACCAATAACCGGTCGCCGACTCTATGTGGTGAAACTGAACCAGACATGGCGGCCGCCATGGATAATTCTAACCTCAAACCTTAGTTTTGCATTGGTGAGCATGAGCCACCCCCACTCCTTTACCCCACCTGCCGTTCGGGCAGGTGTTGGGGGCAGAAATGTTAAAATATTGGGGTGGAGATGGCAATAGCGTTGGTGGTTGGTTGAACTGAATTTGCGAATAAAGTAACTAGGGTTGAACTAAAAGTGTACATAAATTAAAAGTTAGTTGAAAACTGAAATTTGACGGTGTTAACAAAACTCTTAATAGTTGAACAAAACTAAAAGTTAGTTTAAAACTGAAATTCAAATTTATAAATAGGATCTGGAAAGTATGTCAAGGTCATCCAGAGTAAGTTTTAAAAAAGCCTACCCAACTACCACCAGAAATAGTTCTAAGTTGAACTAGTTGGTGATAGTAGGATAGGTTGAAGTAACTTTTGAATTTTATTAGTGAAAATACAATTAATGTGCAACAGCAGAGTTTAAACAAGTTGAACTTTTGTGATGAATTACAGAGTTGTAAATGCAAACACCGACGACGATGAGAAGGTAAATGCAGAGTCCCCAGATGATGTATTTGAAAAGCTTGAACAAATGTAACATTTCAAGTTGGTTTTCCCGTTCCATTTCCAATCGTTTAATTTCTAATTTCAATTTATCCTCTTCCATTCTAGTTACGAAGGGAACTTCATCCATCATATCCATCATGATTGTGTTAGTGTTTGAAATTTTAGTGATGTTGATAGTTCAGAAGTCGAAGACGGAATGAGAAGTGAAAGGGAGAAATGTTAGTTAAATAAAGAAGTGGTGGGGGGAAGGATGAATTACAAAGAAGTGGTGGGGGAAAGACGTTGCTCTTCATTATTACCATCAGTAGTGTCAGATGGTGCAGGAGTTAGATTTAGTAAACTGTCTTCATCTAAACTTTCAACCTTATCACAAATAGGACAATCGTATGTTATTTCCAAATTCATTTTGATGGTTGTAAAATTATCTACAAGTTCTTGTAAAATATTAAAAATGTCTTGTAACTCTTCTTTAGAGTTTATTTCAAAACTAGAATTCATTCGGGCCAATGGAGAGTTGTTCATTATTGGAGAGTCGGTGATGGAATGAGGATCGGCGCATAGGGAGGGGGCTTATATAATGGTGACCTTGAGCAGGCGTCTAGGGAGGGGGGCTGTCTAGGGAGGGGGCTTTTATATAGGGAACCTTGAGCTTATGATTGAATAAAACGTTTAGTTCTTCTTCTCCATCTTTTAATTCAATTATTTCAACCGAAGTAGTTGTTTCATCCTCTTCACTCGATGAAGAAAACAATTCACCAGGATTTAAATATTGAACTACAATTCTGAACCATCTTATAGGATATTCGTCAATGATGGAAAGTAAGTTTTGAAACAATTCTTCCATCTCTTCCCTGTCAGTTATTATATGTTCAAACTTGATAAATTTGTTTTCCATGTTGTTAGTTAGAGTGTTGGAAGTGGAATGATTTAATATTATATAAAAATTAGAACTAGTGGTGGGGGAAATCTCAAGGTCATCCAAATGAAGTTTTAAAAAAAGAGTGTAAAACTGAAATTACACATTTGATGGTTCTACAGGATCGGAATACCAATCTGATCTGTATTTACATCTTTTTATCATATGTGTACAAAAATCATCTTGATGAGAATTGGTGCGTTGACAATGAGCAAGATCTAGAGGGTGAAATTTGAAACATCTTTGAGGACAACATGTATGAAAATATCTTGATTTGTAAAATTTGAAAGTTCGCAATTCCGGTGGTGGTAGTTGTTTTGCATTTGCAATAACAAGATCCGAAGAATTCACATTTAGTACAAGCTAACCCATCCACCATCATTGGTCCTAAATCTGTACACTGTTGTTCACAACAGTAACGAGGTTTGTACTTGTATTTTTGCTCTTCCATGTTGACGCTGCGGAGTCCAGTGAAAGAATAAGAGTGTATAGTGTTGAATAGTGAGTTTTATGTACTGTGAAAAGTGGTGGGGGTAATTTCAAGGTCATCCAAATGGAGTTTTAAAAAATTATACCTTACAAGTGTAAGGATTATTAAAATTTAGGAAGTTTGTTTCTCTTTGTTTTCTTCAGACTTTTTCTCTCTCTCCGCCTTAGCCATAGCAACAAGTTCTTCTGTTGATAATGGATGTACTTCAGGAAATTTTAAAATTAATTTAGCTTGATATCCTTCTTTAGTTAATACATCTAAATCTTGGGTCATTTGTTCAATGGTGTTGTAGTCTTTTCCATAGATTTTTCCATCAAGTTGAATCATCATTCTGTACAACATTTTCTTAAATAGGTCTTGTCGTGGTGAGAGCTGAGAAGCAAATGATTATTTATACAAGTATCACATCCTTTTTATTAACTCATATTGATCATGTGATTCTTTAGTTGTAGTTTTGTCGGTCAAAAGTTATTCAACATTGGTAATACTTTTGGAACTTGATGTTATGTTGACCAGTTGGCGATGAAGAAGTTGTAGGTTGTGTAGAAATAAATATTTCATCATCGCAATATTTTGTTTTAGTGAACATCCTTGTATTAGTAGCACTAACATCAACAGTTAAGTGATAACCACCGGTAAGTAAAACTCGCATTTCGTTGGTTAAATCTTCGAGTTGTTCAAAAGTTGTTATGGTGTTAGTATCGTAAGATGCACACTTGACCTTTAGGGACATGTTGCAGTTTTATATTCAGGGATTAAGAGCGAGATGTGTACGGTATGAAAGGTAGCAGTAGACTGATGAATTTTGCAAGTACATTTCCCCTTTTATAATTATACAAAATTGGGTCAAGGTCATCCTGTGGAATTTTTAAAAAAAAGCAACATATTGTAATGTACAAAAACATTACAATATGTTGCTTTTTTTATTTTTATTTTTTTTTGTTTTATATCATATTTATTGAAAAAACAAATACAAAGAAATATTTACAATGTTATGTACAAATTAATCAGTAGTAGGTGTTACATGAATTGTAAGTTCAGTAGAGTTGTTTCCACTGGGTCCATGTGATACCAAATAGAGTGTGCCGGGTTGAATTATACGAAGATCTTCATTTTGAAGTAGTTGTACGAAGCGCTTTGGTAAGAAGATCTGAAATTTTGCTTCATCACCAATTGTATAAGGTGCCTCGCTGAAAGTGCAATTTATAGCATCACCTACTGAAGTTTCCATTTTTTTAATAGTATGAATGATGTAGTGTTTTTCTTCTTTTAGTTCAGAACATTTCTTCGTAGGTAGAATTGATGATTTAGAATGAGCGTTGAACTGATCAACTAAACTTTGAAGTAAGTTCTGTGATGCCATATTGATGTTGTTGTTAATCTTCTTGTTAATAAGAATGTCCGTCGGAGATGTTGTCTCTTCGGAGGTTTGAGTAATACTCATGCTGTGTCATGGTAGCGCTCTCACTTTTATAATCGACACTACCCCTACCACTGACACTACCCCCACCAGTTTGTTGAAGGAAATTATTCAAGCGGTAGGCATTCTTTAAAGCGCACTGCGACCTTCGATGTTTAAAACTTTTTGATGAAATACAAAGTTCGTTGAAGTAGCATTGGAAATCTTTATCAATTATTGCATTAATTACTTCGTTGCTTGTAAATGATTGTATCCAATTTGCTTTTTCCAATCCCCTTGTGTAGATAATTTTAAACTCTTTGCAATAATGATTCATAATGTGCGGCATCATGTTATAATTAATGAAACCTTCATCCCATCTTAAGTTGTGAAAATGTTTGTTCAACCATTTGTTTGTAACTTTCGCTTTAGTTGTTAGTCTATTAAATGGTACTGGAGGTTTGAACAAATAATGATAAACTACTGATGTGTTCATGTCCAATATTACTAATTCTTTAATAATAAAATTACCATCATTTCCTCGGAAAGCTTGAAATTCAATTATACCTCTTTTAACTTCCATTATATGTGGCGCATTAGAAAACGAAACCCGTTTATTCATGATGAAGTCTTACTAACAACTGACTTAAAAATTGAATGAGCCGATGTTTATAACAGACAGGATTGTTCTTCTTCTTTCACTTCTTGTGCCACTTCATCAATATTAAAATTGGTGTGATAGTTGTTTAATTGTCTCCACATTTCAACTTCTTGAGGTATTCTATTAAAGATTGAAGTATCCACGGGACCGTATAAAATTGGAACAAAAGGTTTTTTGTCCAATGTATCAATTAGATAGTCTTTAATTATTGCACTTGAAAATATTAGTTGTTTCAAATATCTGGTGACGGGACCGGTAGTACAACTTAAAGTATAAAATTCTTCTTTAGTGAAATATAATTTAACATTATGTGTAGTTAAATCTCTGAAGCGAACAATTTGTCCTCCACGATGTTTTACTATATCAACTTCAATATTTGATTCCAATAAACTTAATCTTGTTCTTCTTCCAAATGTGTTGTTACTTAAATAGCACTCCAAAAGATGTAAATGTTTCATGAGAGATTCCCAAGTAATTTCACTGAAAGTAACCATTTTGTTTCCATGATTTAAAATAACAATTGGTGAATAATCCATTGATTTTAAAATTCCAACTGATATACTTTTTGTCATGCATGAAGAAATTGGGTAGATAATCCGAAGAAATACTTCTGTTAAAATATTGGTTGTAATGTTAACTTCAACCTTCTTCCTTTTTACTTCTTTTTCAGCTTTTTCTTCTTCTCTCTTCTTATGTTTGTTGAATTTTAGGAACTCGTCCATTTCTCGTTCAACTTGTTTTTCTATATCTGAACTATTATCATCCATTAGAGGTGTATTTTCTTCTCCGTTAGTAGAATTCATCTTGCGAATGATGTTTCCCATACGACGGTTGAAGATAGAATGAAGTTTCTACTAATTATTTTCTCGCTTTTATATTTTTCGTAAATCCTTGAAATTTATACAATTACATAATTGTTTGTTTTGAACTTGTCTTTCACAAATGAAATTCTAACCTCAAAAATTAAAGCAGATAATTCTAACCTCAAAAATTTGCAGTTGTTGTACAATTCTTCTTAAAGTACATTCTTCACAATTCCGGTCAGCGGTGTGTAAGTAACTATTTTATCATGTAGAATTAGACAGTATGCCGAAGTTCCATCCGCTACTGGTTCTTCAAATTCCATTTCAATTTTAATATCCACACTTGATGATTTTACCGATTCATTTTGTTTTGAACAATCGATTACAATTATTGGAGCCTTGGAATAATACTGGTCAGGTGATAATAGTGGTGTATTAGTCTTTCCATAATATGACGATTGAAATCTTGCATACATATCGTATAAAATAGAAAAACGTTTTTTGCTGAACATGACATTCAAATTGTCATAGGGAAAGAATTGAGAGTTTAGGAAAACTTTACAATTCTTTATTTTACAGTGATCAAATTGACCAGCATTTGCAGTGATAACATCTTTTCGCTTAGTTTGAAAACCGAGTATTATGTACCTTGCTCGTTCCAAGTAAGTTGATGTCTTGACGGTCCATGTTTGTCGTTCTGTCTGAGGTAGTGTAGGGTATTCATGAAATTCCCAACTTCGGAATGGCATCACAATATCACGGTCAGATTTCAACTTTCTCAATAATAGGATTCTATGTTCATCAGCCAATCTTACATGAGGTACTCTCCAAACAACTTTATCCAACTGTAGTTGCCATTCCAGTTTATCTTCCGTAGTTGCAGGGTCTGCAAGTATCAAGTCCTTATTAGTTGAAGATCTGAGTAATACTAATTCTTGTTTGACATTTATTATTACCCGTTTGTAATCTTCAGCGAATCCCAAAAGCAATCGTAAAGGTACATGAAAATCAAAGTGACCGTTGGAAGCTGGTGTTATAGTGTCTTTATCGGGGGCAACCCATCCGGCAGTGACTATTGAATTCTTCTCATGCGGTGTTAATGATATTAATCCTTTCAATGTCGTTGTTAAACCAACCTTTTTTGTTGAATCAACCGTCACCCCTGATATTTCATATCTTATTTCATCAAAAAGATATGCCATCGGGTTATTTATAAAAGGAACTGTTGAAGCAGTTTTTCCATCCAATTTTAATACCCGTCCTTCGATGTACAAGTAACTTTCACACGGTAAAGTGTAAATATCTTGTTGTTGAATGGGGATCCTTATTTCATCGTTATTGTTTAATTTTGATGAAGTGTAAGGGTTGTGCGTGTGATATTCCTTCTCCCATAGTGTTTCGTCGAACGTTGGTCCTTGAGATATATCCAGGATATCCATCGCTGTTAAGTTTCAATCCAATCTTCTGTAGAAAACGAATGTTTTCCGATGTTAACTCTTCCAATGTCGAGGAGCTACTGAGCTCCCGACTCTTCCGTTGCGGTTTAAATGATAATCCCATGTTGACTTTTATGTTGCTGCTCTGATGTGTATCCGTATAGTAATTGTTTCTCCTCTAAAGTCAACACTATGACCGTCTTGATCCAATATGTTCAGTACGATGTCTGAAATGAAACTGGTGTTTAACGGTAGGTATATCAAGTTTTGTGGCTTCTCAACAATTTTAAAACCGGGAGCCACTGTTGGATAAAATGTATGTAAAATATGTTGATTAACTCCATCTCTATACGATCCGTGTATAATGTTGCACGTGACATCAATACTATTTACTTTCAATATTGTTACAGTTGAATCACCTGAATGAGTAGTTCCAGGAGTTAAGATTTTCTTTTTTGTATCTGTAAATCCAAGTAAACTGCCAATCGACTGTTCCAAGCTGACATCAATATAATATTTTGAAGTTATTTCTGCTTTTAAAGTATTATTGTTTCCTTTAACGGTGATATTGTCTTCTCCGAGTTGTTTCTGTAATAATTGGTTTATATCATCAATTTCATAAGCTCCAGTAGGAAATGTAATTATTTTCAATTCTGAGTATTTTCCTGCAGCATCCTTAGTTTCATAATAATGTAGTAAATTGTTTTTTCCTTCTGTAACATTAGGAATTGAATTGTAGGTAGTCAAATCAAGTAATGCCGCTTCCCATAATCTTTCCTTGGATAGACGCAATGCTGGGAACATTGTACTTTTCAATGTGGATGAATTTCCACTCAGTGACACTGTATACGATGACATCTTAAAGCTGACTGACACTCTTCGCTAGAAACTCCAAACATAAATGCCCACATATTTCAGTATTGTTAGGTTGTTCTCTTTTGTAATTGTAAAAAATGTTTTTGGAGTTTCGAAAATAATGTTGCAGTTCTTTTGGCGGTGGTAGATTGCCAAAACTGTCAAAGTAGTAAATGGTTTGTCCGAGTTTTTTATAGCATACCCAATGAGTGCCTGGACCATAGGTGGAATCCAAATTTACTATTCCAGTTTCATTTTTCCATATTTTAGTTGGTAATGCATCTTTCATAAAAACTCCTCGAAAGAATGGTATTTTCAAACATTTTACATAATCATTTAACTGATGATTTGTTAAGGCTTTATTTGGAATTATCAATTGATTCTTCTTATTTAGTACACACGGTATGGTCTTAGGTATAAACCTGCTCCGTTTTTTACCATTTGCCAAACAGAAGTCTTCTTTACACTTGCCTTATGAGTTCTACGACGTCCTTTTTTAATGTTTCCACCTCTTTTGGGAGCGCCTCTCTTTGCAGGTCTTCCTCTGCGACGTCTTCCACCACCTAACTTTGCTTTTGTCTTCATGGCTGTAGTTACTGCCCAAGCTGCTGCTTTTTCTGCAATATTTGCGTCACTTGATTTTACTCTTTGCCAAGCTTTTTCCGCTAGAATTTTATCTGCTATTGATCTATTTGTTGAATCTTTATACTTTGAATATGCTATATCGTGTTCTTTGCAAGCTTGATCTAATTTATTAATTCCAGGATCTCCTCTTGCTAAACGTTTTGCCAACTTAGTTCCAGGTCCACAATATTGATAACCTCCGGGCAGATGTAATTCGTATGGTAAAGCGTCTATCGTTCGATTTACAACAGCACCAACTGGAATCCGTCTGAGCAGGGATAATGCAGCTGATGTTATACCACGTCCTCTATTGCCGCTGTCTTGACGATGACTGAGCGATACGGTCTTCATTATGTTGTCTTATATAACAGGTGTGTTTACTCCACGAGATACTTTACATGAATGAATAACTTGTGCAAAATCTTTTATATTTAAAGACTTAGTTATTCAAATTAATTATATACTGATTTATGATTCTATTTTTAATCCAAGCTTCTCGTTCATCGGGTTGAATCACCACATGATTCGTTGTACTAGCTATATGATTGTGGGTATCAATAAGTAAATTACCCACTATTCTTATTAAACAATCTAAAGTTACAGCATCTTTCGGATGTTGAGGATCTTGTAACTGCATAATACGTTTATCATTACATGTGTAAGCGGTTAAATCACTTTTTGATGTTGTTATGACTTGTCCAATAGTAGCAGCATCATTTGAATCTTCACCTGGTAAAATATTAATTATTTTCTTCATCTTTGCATCATATTTGGTCCCAAAGTGTTTATCCCAAGTTATTGTTTGTCTCAATGTAACACAATCATCATCTCCATAACCAGGATAAATATTTTTTATTCTTCTATGACGACCATCGTATGTATCTAATCTACCACCACTTGCAATTAATGTTTGCACCATAAGAGGTACATCTGAATCTTTTATACCAAATCTTCCATTTGTTATTGTTTTATGTCCTGCATCCCATTCATCATTATTTCCTTGCATTAAATCAAACTTTTTATTTCCATGTATAAATTTATCTCCCCGCTTTAACACGGCATCTTCATGTTTTACAAAATTTGATGTTTCTTTTTTTAATTCTTTGGATAATTGCTCCATAGTAACAGCATCTTTTGGTTGAGAACCAAACTTTACATTTGTCAATGTTTTTTCATGACAATCGATTCCATCAGCATCTTGTAAAATACAGTTGTCCTTGATGTATTTTAGGTTTACAGCATCACCGTCTTCTTTTGGGTATCCAATGTCATTTATAATAAATTTATAAAAAGAAAATCCATGTTCAGTTTTTTCAGGTATTATAGAATGTAAATATTCTTTATTAACTGAATCTTTATCATTTTTGGGATTTCCCACATTGGTTATTCTATAATTTCCAGCATTATACGTTTGTCCATCTTTTAAGTTATTACCCCATTGCAATTTTAAAGTATTTAAAAGTTCAGATGATAAGTACTCTTTAGTAATTGCATCAGAACCTTCAGTTGGTTTACCAACATTAATTAATCTATGTGATTTAACATCGTAAGTATTCTTATGTAATTTTAATGATGTTGAAGTAGCTTCTTTTACTGTCTTCAAATTTGCTCCATCAGTATCTTCTTCTGGATCTTTAACTAGTTTTAAACGTTTATTACTTATGCTATAGTCACCTTCAGGTGTTTGCGGTAATCCACTTCTTTTTCTGTCTTCTCCAACTTGCACTCCTAAAGCGGAGTACCGTCCGAACTTGTCGACGCTCATGTTAGAACTGATACGTCTTATGCTTGCACCTCTTTTATATCCACGGACAATTATACGACTATACCGCGATTCCTAAGTTCATCAACTAGAGCCACCCATTCATTATTCAAACCTGTATGACCGGCTTCCATGGCTTCATGCAATAGTCTCATTCTATCAACCAATTTATTGATATCATTGTAGTAAATCACATTCGTATTGTATAGATTTTTCATCAATCCTTTACCAGATGTTGAAGTATCTCCTTTACTCTTTTTACCATGTTGTTCAAGAAGTGATAAATCCATAAGTGATAAAGATTTTCTTTTCAGTGGTTGTCTCACCGCTGGTGCAGTACGTAATGTTGGCAATTTTCGTGGAGGAAACAACTTTTTTATAACGATGTTATATTTTGTTGCACGTGAACGATTAATCATTGCATCCTTTGAGTAGTTTCTTTTATGAGCGTTAGTATTTTGTAGAATCTCCTTAAAAACACTTAAATCTTTGGATGAATATCTTAGTGGTATGTTTTTAAAAATTAATTCATATAATCCTTTTGTTCCTTTATATCTATGCTCACCAATAATGATGTAATCGTCTTGTGTTATTTCAAGCTTTGAATCGCCAATCTTCAATTCATTCCCATCAATTCTTGCTCCGTATACGTGTGATCTACTCAAATTCGGGTTTGATTTCATGTCATGTAGCATTTTCATTATATATTTTCTTCCAAGAGGTCCATGTTGTAATATATCGCTACTCAATTGAGTTAAATTTGGAATAGATTGTTCTGCTTCTGGTATTGGCTGTTCTTCTTCCTTTTCAACAATTGGTTCTTCTTCTTCTTTTGTTTCTTCTTGCTCACTAGCACTTGTATATGAATCATCATCTTCTTCTTTTTTTAATGCTTGTACTTCTTGTTTAGAAACTGGTAGTAAAACATCTCCTTCATAATGAGGTTTACCAATAGTTTCTGATATCTGTTTTAAAGGTTCCGTAATAGGTTTAAATGTAGTCTCTAGAAATTCTTCTCTTTCACTTAAACCCATCCTCAATGCACGATTCTTCATCCTAATAGAATCACTGAGTGATTTTATTTCTTTCAATAGTTTTTCTTGATTCACCATGTTTACACTGTGAAGTTCAACGTGTAACTAGATGTAGCATCGGTAGTTCAACGCATAAATACAAATTTATCCAACCCTATACGATATCTACCATTTTTAATATCTTCTTCCTTCATAATAACGAGAAAGCTATATTTCTCATTCCATGCTTTGCCACACATCTCTTTAAATTTTTCAAATGGCATATCCGCATTTACATGATCATTATATATATGCTTTAAATTTGTTTCATCTTGCTTGAAGATGATCAACATATTTGCATTGTCTCTTATAAGTTGTTTTGGAATTTTACTGTATGTTTGACCAATATAAATGCTATCAATATTATGATGTCTTCCCATAGCAAAATAATTCCTTATTGTGTCATGATTTTCACAAGAAACATCGTCAAATATAAAAATAGAAAATGGTTTTGCTTCATTCGGTTGCATAATTGTTTCACTGGCATTAAACTTGTAAAAATTCACTTCAGGTACACTTGCAAGTACTTTATCCAATAATTGATATTTTGGTTGTTGCAATGATTTTGAAAAAATGTATATATTATTAAAACGCAATCCTTTAGGATTAGTTATAAGGTTAAAAACAACATTAGTTTTTCCACAATTTGAAGGACCAGTTATTAGACATCTTATCGTATTTGGTAGTAATTCACCATGTTTTCCATGATTTAACTTATCATTGTCAACTGTCAATTCATCAATGTTATTGATATTAAATCGATCTTTTTGTTGTACAATCTCCATCTTGTATAAAGGTTAAACACACAATGAGCTATTAAACAACTATACTAAGTCTTTTGAAGGAATCCAAGAGTCTTCACTTTTATCAAACCCTAACCACCGGACTTTAACCATATCCTTTTTCCTTTGTAAAATCTTCTCGACAAGATATACATCACCAACTGTTGATTTCAACAATTCGTGTCCGTAGAATCCACCTTGAAGTAATTCACCCTTGTTATCCTTTAATAAATAGGTTTCAGATATAGTTGGTTGCACTTTATAAATTGTAAATACTTCATTAGTCCAATTTGGTAGATATCTTTTACTAAATACACCTTTGTATTTGCTTATACGAACTTTATCGTTGACCTTGAACTTCTTTGGTTGCAATTTTTCTAATTTCGGTGTTGTATTATTTTTAATGCGTTGTAATACAATTTTCGCATTAGCACTGTTTACCTGGATAGGTTTCATTCCAATGGTACGATGATATTTGTTGTTATACTGTTTTATAAGTTGTGGTAATATGTCATACCACACATATGATCCTCGTTTTGAAAATTGTTTATACATCGCACCTTTCAATGTTCTATTGAATCTTTCAATTATTGAAGCTTTAACTTCAGAATTTGTAGAATAATGATTTATTTGATATTTCTTCATCAAAGCTCTAAAGTCTTTATTAAAATATTCTTTTCCATCATCGGTCTGTAGATGTTTAATTTTAAATTTATTTCTTTGTATTGTGGTTTCCATAGCTTTTGTAACACTTTTACCAGTCTTATCCTTCAATGGTAAAGCGTCAGCTATTTTAGTAAAACAGTCTATAATTGTTAAAATATATTTAAATCCTTTGTTTAATTTACTGTGCGGTATCATTTCAATGAGATCAGCTTGATAAAGATCATTCATCCCTTTAATGATTGTACTTCTTCTTGGAAATCTTCTTCTTGCTGGTTTATGTAGTTCATTTACAATCTTGTCCTTCACACTTTCCATCTTCAGATGTTGCTTGTACACCGCATGTAAAAATACTGATCCATAGAATAGTTTATTCTCATTTATATAGTTTGAATATAGGTCAAGGCCAATTCATATTAGTGTAAAAAAGAGGGAACATGGCATTGGGCTTGCCATGTCCCCTCTTCTTTACGGAAAGGAAAAAGGAAGAAGGTAGAGGACGAAGAATAGGTTTACTGGTCGATAGGGTTTAGAGAGTAGTGGCCGAATGGTAAAGTATTAATTTTATCTTCTAAAATATGGCGCTTGTCATCTTTGTAGCTTAATGCCCACTTTGTTTGTTTGACACTAAATAGTTGATGATTATAACTTCTAATAGTGTTGAACGTTGCAGTTGTTTCAACATTTTTAAACAAACATCTTTTATAATGTTCAAACTGTACGTTCTTCTTCAGGAAAGAAGTTTTTATTCCTTTGGCCTTCTTCGTGACTTGATGTTCGTTCCTCTCGTTTATGTACAGTTGAAATGAATACAGTTTGGACATTAATGCTACAATTTCCATCATCGGCACACCATTTGTTTCATCTTTAAATTTTCCCAATACTTTCTTATTTCTGTCATAGTCGTAATTTGGATGATCCTTAGGATAATCGGAAAAGTCGAAATCATCTTTATATATAAAGGTGCGTAGATCTTCATACATGTCATTTGTTTTAATCCAGTAAATTAGTGCATCCGTGTCCATATATGCAATACCAATGTTCTCTCTTCCATAATAGTTAACTATCTTCTTATAATGAAACTCGTACATATGTGTTTTTGAAATATCCAAGATTGACATTCCAAGATACAAAGGACGATCCATTGTAACTGACTTCTTGTTCATGGAAATAACAACTAGATTTTCATTAATAATTATAGATGAACCAAAGTTTGGTTGTTGCACCAATTTCTGTAATTTTACTGGATCAGTTACCAATTTGATATCCTTATGTTTCCTTTTGTTTTCCAAAGTCTTGCCAAATATTGCGTTATTCATTAATTTGAAAAAATCTTTTTGAAAACTTGATGTAGCGGTGGCTCTTCTTCTTGTGTTGTTGTCGATGTAAGGTTTTAACCAACAAGATTGAGAAAATTGTAGTACTCGATTAATTTTTGTAATTCTCAATCCTAAGTCTAAAGCTTGTTGTATCATCCAGTAGTGTCCAACATATCGAGACTTGTCGGTTAAAGTCATCATTAATTTTGGCCATCTTCCAGTAGGGGAAATTTCAGTCTTAGGAAGAAGTGGTAAATCATAATGTTGATCATGAAGATGTTCAGGATATTCAAAATTAACATCAAAAATGTAACCAGTTTCACCATGCTTCGGTATATCCATTATGTTTCCAATCGATTCTAGATCTATCCATTTAAAATTATCATATGGAAGGGGATTCGACATTGCCCATCCGTATAAGTTATTTGCATCAAAATAACCCAGGAATGTTGTTGGTTTTGATGCATCATAATCGGGCAGACTTGTTGTTCGCCTTGAAATGTCGTGTAACGCTTTGCGTCAATCCCCCTCGAACTCCTGACTCTAACATCATAACCATATCTATATCAGTAAGAAGTTGTATTTTACAATTTGTTTCTTTCAACATAGCTTGCCATGCTAATCCAGGTGAAGTGTAAGAATGAAGAGGGTCCAATCCATATGCTGCAAAACATGTATTTCTAAATTCTTCCATTATATCACATAGTAAAGTTACATCCAATTTAACATAAAAATCTGAATATTCTCCCAATGTTCTAAATCCTAAATCGTTCCATACTTTACATGCATGATCATAGTCCTCTTGAGATATGTCCATGTCATAAAGTTTACTTTTGAATTCTTCTTTAGCCGGAAGTGATGTTTCATTAAATCTTTCTAAACTGTCTATGTAATCATATGGAAACACACCTTTCCGAAGTACCAAATCCAGTTTGTCGTTATTTACAATCTTCTTTGTTTCGATGAAATCTTGTTTCCTTAAATTTTCTGAAAGTTTGGACAAACTCGACGGCATAAATCTGTAGGAGTCCAAGAATCTTAGTTTCATGTTTCCAACTTCTTTGGAAAAACTTATGAACTTCTCTGAAGTTTCAGCTAACACATCGATTTTACCGTCGTCTCTTCCTAGTTCAGGTATTATAAAATGAGCATCGTACCCACTGAGGTTATGCAGAACCACAGGAATAAATAGTGGTAAACGATAGCTCAAGTTGCATTTATTACAAGCAGCACCCCTGTAATAACCTGTGAGGTGATCGTGATCTTTAACTTTATAATTCTCAATAGTAAAATCATTTTTGCATAAGAAACATCGAGTTGCATTTTCATGTTGAATTTCTTCTTCTTCCTCCATCGGTTTCATTGGTACAATATTTGTATATAATCTTTGTGCATTTCCAGCTATTGAATATAAGTGATCAAGAAATATTTTTTCTACATTTTCACCACGATATACTAGAGGTTCTGAAGTTAATCCATATCTGTTTAAATGTTCTTCTGATAATGTTGATTTAACCATTAAACAAAAACTATTTGGTTTGTGCATTTGATATTTGACACTTTTTCTAGCTTCACAATTTTCATCTTCTATAGGAATTAGTGTTGATTCAAAGTCCGCATATACAACTATAGGGATACGGTATTGATGATGAACCTTTTGAAATGTAACAAATGCTCTGTTTTCCGAAGGTAAATTAATCTTTGCTTCATAATTATTGTTACATAGCCTTTTGTGCTCTTGTAACCATTCTCTTCCTTGTCTTCCTTCTCGTTGAAAATTAAAACATCTCTTGCAAATTATCTTTCTGTGTCGAGCTTTAGAAAGCTGCTTGTTAACAAGAGAGTCGAATTTCTTTATGTACACATAGTGAGACACATCTCCTCGCGTTAGTAGTAGTAAATCCGTATGATCTGGTAGCTCTTCTTTTACAACACGTAAAGGATACACTTTGTTTGAACTATCTAATGCAAAAACATTAATAGATGTACCAGGATTTTTCTTCTCAAATTTTGATATATCTTTCAGTGATACAGGGTAAGTAATTCCTTGAAAATTGTACCTATGTCTTTGATTTTCATAGTGTTGGTTAGGTTTATCGAAATGATTTGGTACAAACTTAGATGTCATCGCATATCTAAAACATTCATTATCTTGATTTTTCACATTAATACATGATCTTGTATCCTTAATTCTTTTGGGCAAAGGAATGTAACTAGATCCCATTAGTCCATATCCATGTTTATGAACTCTTATATCTAATACTTCAATACTTGTAAGACTCCATCCGGATCCTCTTCCTTCGTGTTCCTGAATTTTTGTTAATATTTCTTCTATACAGTTTTCTACTATTGAATCAATGTTTGAACTTTCCATAATGGTTCGGTTTTTTGTTATGAATCCTCTTGGTGATAATTCTTCTTGTACATTTATAAACATAGCTTCTAGTAGTAAACCAAATTTAAGAAAGTTCAATCTTTTCAATTCTTCTTTTAAAGTTTTACTTACTATTGGTTTTGCTTCTCTAATAAATTCTTCTAGCTTCAAGTTTTCATTTTGAATCTTATGATGCATTACTACTTTACCGGGTAATGCAAATACTTGTAGATTCGGTAAAGTAGTTGAAGATGTTGCAGTTATTTCATCTTGTTCTTCTTGTTCTTCTTGTTGTTCTTGTTGTTCTTGTTGTTCTTGTTCTTGTTCTTGTTCTTGTTCTTGTTTTTCTTCTGGGTTGTTGTGAATTAGTTCTTTATGACAGTCTAATAGAATTTCATCGTGAAACGATTCCGAACATTTATCGCAACAATACATGTTGAGATGTTTACTCTTCGAAATTTCACCAAGAAATGAAATGGGCTCTCATGTTCCTCCTTTTATAACGGTTCCCCCACCACTATTTCATCTTCTTCACTATCCAAGGAAATCAAACATTTTGAACAAAAATATTAACCTTCTACAAACTAATTGTTCATTCGTGTTCTTTATTCCCATTGGAGTTTTAGTATATACTTCTTTATATTCAAGCTTTAACGAACTTTCCCCCACCCAACTAATTGTAGTTACTTTTAGGTGGAAATGGCTACAGCACAGACACTTGGTTAAACTAAATTTGTGCATAAATTAACTAAAGTTGAACTAAAAATTCGCATAAATTAAAAGTTAGTTCAAAACTAAAATTCGACAGTATTAAAAAAAAAAAATCTAACAGTTGAACAAAAATAAACGTTAGTTCAAAACTGAAATTCAACAGTGTTAACCAAATTCTAACAGTCGAACAAATAGGTCAAGGTAATCCAATTTAACGCGAGAACGAGGAATAGAGCACTAAGTGGCATGTTAGTCCATTACCACAAAGTGATCTATTCCTCGCTCTCTATTCTACATCTACTTTTTTGGGTTTACTTATTTATATTAAAATGTTCAAATTTTACTATGTAGAATGTCCATTCTTGCTCTTCAACTCTTCGATTGTTTTTCAGCAATTGTAACAAATATTCGTTAGTTTTCACCAAAGTCTTCATTTTGCTACATCCAATTTCAATGGAAGGAATTATAAGTTGTAATTTTATAAGTTCAATCTTTTCTTTCTTGCGAATTTCTCTCTTTATTATGTTGTTCCTTATTTTTGCTGAAGATTTAAACTCCATGTTGTTTCTGCTAAAGCCACAATAATAAAAGTCTCTTCAAACAACCTGCATTTATACACATTCCCCCACCATTTTATAATCCCCACTCCTGTCCCCCTTCTTTATAGGATTTGAAAGGGATAGGGTGTAGGGTGGGGGAAGGGTAATTTTGTTATTACACTAGTTGTGCAAGAAAATAGCCGCCAGTGTCCACACCTTGTTCATAGCACTCCATCATAGATTGTGCCCACTGCAACATGCGGTCTCTGTCATTTGGTGTGACAAGGAAAGAATGACTATCACCATACAATATAAAAGAGTCAATTCGTACATAACATCCTGAGTCCAACCATTTATTAGCTTCAGCCATAAACTTTTCTATTGTATCAAATGGAAATTGTGGATCAATTGCTATAACTTTACGTTCTTCACTAAGTTCAACAGTATAATCATCATCGTCCTCATCATCTTCACTTTCACTGTCATTACTTAAAGTGTCTTCAGATTCTTCAAAAACATCAGAAATTTCGGAAAAATTAAAATTTTCATTCAGATGAGGAGGCATTTTGAAGCAAGAAATATTGTAAACAGCAGAGACGAAACGACAAGAGCGGCATGTAGAAGAAAAATGAAGGGGTGACCAACGCTCGCTCCGCTTTTATAATAGTATGCAAATGAGGGGTAGGAGCTGACCGTGACCAGTCATCGACCCAAAGGAGTGGGGGGAAGTACTTTTCTTACTACTTGGATGGAAGTAGGTTAGTAGGTCATGAGACTTAGAGTGTTAAAAAATAATGGGGGAGAAACACAACGCTATAACGCATTGTGTTTCTCCCCCATTATTTTTTTAAGCAACAATTTGGAAAAAACTAAGTGAATTTACTGTTTACGCCCCCACCTTGTAATACGATCCTTTTTATCCCTGAGGAGAAAGTCTTGAGAATCTAAAGTGTTAAATCTCTTCTCTTTACACAAATTCTCACAAACTCTAATTTTATATTTTAAGCCGTTACATTTTGCCAAAATGTGTTGGTGGTCAACAACACTTAGAAAAAAATATTTCAAACCTTTCTTAAGCCTCTCTCCTCTGACGGATATTATTTTAGGATCGTCTTCAACGGTGGGGATTTCTGTCAGTTGTGGTTCAGAAATATGTTTCACGATATGTACACGGCAAAAACTTTCATTTTTAACACATTTCCTCCCACAAGCTGATCCTTTCTTAATTCCCCTAGTGAGCACTTCAGGGCAAGTAGTGGGACGGCTAAATGCCCTACGACGCTCTTCTTGTAATAATTGAAATTGCTCTGAAGGAGCAGGCTTAGGAGCAGGTTTGGGAGTAGGCTTAGTGGATTTAGTTTTATGATAGGTGTGGTCTTCAGGCATAGTAAGTGGTGGGGTAGGAGGCAATGGTGACAGTGGAATGATAGGTGTACTAAGACTATGAAGCAAAGTTTCAAATGAAGGGGTATTAAGACGGGGAGCTGGCTTCTGTGGAGGCGGCATGATGGTTGATGGCGGTGTGGAGTCGTTTGAAAGCGAAGTAGAAGGCGAAGGCGGTGAAAAAATGCTTCGAAGTTTAGAAGTCTTGATAGGCGGAAGAATAGTGCCAGAAGTTGAAGGTTGGGATCCAAGTTGCTTCTTGTACCAGTCAGGAGGATTTTTCAGACGAAGAGTTTTCTTTGGTGCAGTAACAGCCGTAGTAGAAGTTGAAGTAGAAGTTAAAGTAGAAGTTGTAGTTGGCAGAGATGACATGGTTGTGGCTCCAAGTTCGCAGCGTAACGTCTGGAATCAGAATGAAATGTTAGCCGCAGTCGGTGCGTCTTTTATAACAATATGCAAATGAGAGGGGTAGCAGCTGGCCAAGACTGATTATTGACCTGGGAGGTGGGGGAAAAGGGAAAGGAGAAGGTATTTATTTAAAATAATTCGCATAACTTTTGACTAAAATAAGATAACCAAATTTTTCTTTTACCAAAATGTTTGTCTTACATAGACCTTTTCAATGATGTATCGCTTGTCCAAATCCGTCAATCCGTTATCAAGCTATAGCCATTTTAATTTTTCAGGTCATGACCGGTCGTTCACCCGGAGTAGTGGGGGAAGGAGTGGGGGAAGGAATGGGGGTAAGAGTGGGGGTAGGAGTGGGGGAAGGGGGGGGGGTCGACTCCATTTTTTCGGGGGGGGGGGATCGACTCCATTTTTTCGGGGGGGGGAGGGGGAGGGGGGGGAGGGGGGGGGGTCATTGACCCTTCCAAAAGTGGGTCAAGGTCATTCAAGATTTATAATGATCCAAGGTGATGGGAACAGTAATACTGTTCCCACCACCCTGTTTGCCTAACGGTTCCCACTCCCAACCCACTAGTTACGTTCTGCAAGGGACATCGACGCAATTTTGTTTGGACCGTCCGGGTCTACCGTAACGGTCCGGTCCGGGTCTACCGTAACCATGAATTCCAAGGGAAACTGGAACACCTAATGCAGAAACGCAACTCTAACCCCACCCAAACTAATCCCACCCATTATATTCCTAAACAAAAATGCAAAAACCTAGTCCGCATTTTGCGGATGTCCCACCCCTTCTAAGTGAAGTTCAACTAATCTTCTGAATTTACATTTAATCTACCCCCTAACATCTAGCTGTAAGGCAAAACAACATTAATTAGTATTACCAACACTTAAAACTAACAACACATCATTATTAAAAAACCAAATAATTCAACACAACCAAATAGGTTTGAGGTTAGAATTATCCATGTGCAGTAGTGCTAAAGTGAGTAATACAGGACTAGGCGCATGCGCATAGCATAGACTCATTCCGATCCGAAGAACTTGTTGCATGCGCAGCAGGTTTGAGGTTAGAATTATCCATGGCAGCTGCCATATTTAGTCTGGTTTCACCACATAAAGTCAACAACCGGTGGTGACCGGCCATTGACCTGGAGGAGTGGGGGAAGGATTGGGGGGGGGCTCCATTTTTTCGGGGGGGGAGGGGGGGGGAGGGGGGGGAAGGGGGGGGGGAGGGGTGGAGGGGGGGGAGGGGGGGAGGGGGGGAGGGGGGGGAGGTCATTGACCTTTCCGGTCGGTCATTGACCCCAAGGAGTAGGGATAGACACAGAACCCTACTTCTCTTACTACTCAGGTGAAAGTCGGTCAACCAGTCATTTGCTTGCCATCTGCCGCCATCTGGCTGGAGTTATTGCCTCTATAAAGGTGGGTAGTTTATCGCGCTACAAACATTCATTGCCTCGCATCCGCTCGGTCATCATCTCTCGTTAGTTTTATGTTATGACTACTTCACTTACTAGGTTTGAGGTTAGAATTATCCATGGAATAGCCTTCGTAAATTCTAACCTATAAAATTACTACTCTGGCTTTCTGTTTCAATTTCTTTTACACTTCATTTTATATCTCAGTCTTATTTTAACTTCTGAACTTAACACATCGGTTATGATGACTGCACAATGTTTAAAATTAAAGCTTTTGCGAACACAACACATATTACGAAGTACTTCTAAACCTTCAATTTCAAAGTGTAGAACTAATTTAAATAGAGTTAGGAAGAAGTACAGTTTTAACCCATTATACTCAAAGACTTCGCAGGTTAATGTTGATGATAATGTTATTTACAACATTTTGCATTCTATGTTACAATTCAACAACTTTGAACTTGTTACACCTATCGACTGTGTTCAACAAGTTTTTTTATTTTACCCCCACTATTCCTTATATAAGTGCTCTAACCACAATTCCTACTTCATCCTTCTCTATTCTGTTCAGCTGAGCTAAGATTTGAGGTTAGAATTATCCATGGCGGCCGCCATGTCTGGTTCAGTTTCACCACATAGAGTCGGCGACCGGTTATTGGTCTAAAGGAGTGGGGGAAGGGGTGGTGGGGGGAAGGTTGCCATTTTATAAGCCCTCTCCCTAGGCGGCGCTTCTCATTCGATCGCCAACTTTCAAACGATAAACACCTCTCCCATGGCACGAATCAATTATCCCGCTATCACCAACTACTTCAACTTAAAACTATTTCTGGTGATAGTTGGATAGAATTTTTTAAAACTTACTCTGGATGACCTTGACATATTTTCCACATCTCAGTTATAAGTTTGAATTTCAATTTTGAACTAACTCTTAATTTTTCTTCAACTGTTAGAGTTTCGTTAACACCGACGAATTTCAATTTTGAAATAACTTTTAATTTTAATTTTATGCGCAAATTCACTTCACCCTAACGCCAACACTATCGCCATCTCCACCCCAACCTATATGGCATAACTACAGCATCTCATATATACCCTCTAACCCCCACCGGAAGCTATGTGACATGGCAGCTGGCGCCAGCTGCCGCGGCACGTGGCTCCGTGGGCACGTGGCCGGTTTTAAAAGTGACCAAAACACACTACTAAAATACGAAACAAAATAAATCAATTGTGTATTCGCTCACCTTCGTCATCTGGAGTGAGATAGAAACCTTAAATTTTCACCATTAATTCCTTTTACAATCATCTTTAAAATGAAGTCTCATTCAATATTACTTATCAATTAAAACTTTTAAGCTAGCCACAACATTCTCTAAATTTGGGGAAAATTAAAAATGGAATTGTCTTAAGATTCATGCAACCTAACATAAAATTTTAAAATATTATTTGTTATTTTTAAGAAAAGTTCAAATTCGTAAATTGAACAACTTTTGTAAAAAAGAAAAGATCTCTTGTTTTGATAATTGTTTGAATTTTTTAAAAGACTCAAAACCTTTGATGTTTGTTAAAGGAGTGTTGCATTAAATATTTGTTTAAAACCTACTTAATCTCCCATTTTAGGGGACACTCAAAATCTTTAATAACGCCATAAGATACCTAATGTCATGTTTGTATCTTTCCCAAAGCATACACTTGAAATATTTTTTTGTTTCAATAGAAAGTAAATGGTGATACTTGTTTAAAGACCTAAATCTTTATACCACTTTCAAAAGCTAAAGTTTTTATGCTGTACTAGTCGATAGCTTACACTTACACATTTTAATAATGTCTAAGACCTAAAACAACTAACTGGTGGCCTACGGTTACACTTACCATTTGTGCTGATTTTCCCCGTAGGTACGAGGTTGCAGTCAATCACTATAATGGTGACAGTCTATTGTTCATCCAGGTTAGGCTGTTTTCCTACTGACATTTGCCTGAATTACGACACGCATCACTTAAGTTTCTTATCTTCTGAATATCATGTCCTTGTAAAAGAGACGTTCTATGAAAGACATTTTGTTCCTCCATCGATTGGTCACTTGTAACATTAACTGTCCTGAATTAATTGAAAGGGTAAACTTTCGCATTCCCACTGGGACAAGCTCAAGGAATTATTTCACCAGAGTTTGTGCAAGAATCAACTATGAAAGAAAAAACTATATCAGGATGCAGTATACAGCCAACTCAATATCATCAGACCTTGTCAGACTTTATCAACAAATGTGTTCTTCTTCCAAAGGTGCCTTTTAAGATTGTGGAGCCAGAGAAGACAAGAACTAGATGCGACACTCTAACACTCTAAGAACTAGCCCCGTGGTACGAAAAAACTTGGGTTTTCCCTAGGTAGAACAATTAAGTATTCAAGTCACATGGGATAGAAATTAGTACTTTACTACTCTATTCCAAGGAGTAAAATACGGCTTTAGATAGTAGGTGGAGGAAAAATTTTTACATGTCGATTTCCTGGATTTTGATTGATTTATTTATTCACGGGTAACAATTTTTACATAATTTACTACAGTTATTGGCAGATGCGTAGACTATAAGGCAGTCCATAGTACTAACTTATGAATAATGCACTAATACAATAAATAGTCTATACTAATAACATTATACACTAATAACATTTTAAATGTCTTTACTTATTACAAAATGAGCAAAATTATTTGATACTGTTATGAAATGAATAAAGGTTACAGAATACAACACTCCATAACTCTCATAACATAACACTCATAACACTCATTGTGGCAAGCTGAATACGAAGGACTATAAACACAACAATAATAGTGCATGCAAACAAATCACAATAATTTATGATACATAACAATAATACAACCCTACAGTAATTTCCAAATTTTGGTGAGCCACATTTTACAAGTTAAGTATTCACTAACTACTACTACAAAAATACTGTGTAGCCCCAAAAGGCCCAAAAAATCCACCAGAAGCATAAACATGCACAATAACATGCACGATGTGGCCCATTAATGGCACCACCAAAGCCCAAGATATGCATGAAAAACAGGTTAGATGCGGCACATCAACGCCACCACCGAGCACAAACAAGCACGAAACATGTGCGTGTTATGGCCCAATAATTTGATAGCAAAAACAGCGTGCTTCAACACAGGCGAGGTGTGGCCCATTAATGGCGCCACCAAGAGCACAAGCATTAACAAATTAGTAGGCTAAAGAACTATGTGGATACGAATCAGATCAAACTTGAAGAAGAGTGACCAATGAGCGTCGTCCGGTTACGGGCGGACTATCAACGAAGATGTCTACATCACTTGAAACACGATTACCAAGACGTGTGAGATGGGGAAATAGAGAATTTAAGTAAAAAACAGTAGAGTGATGTCGGCGGTGGAATAATTCTTGTGATATGGTGCGAGATGAAGGGACTCTGATGTCAATTTCAGCCAGCAATTCTGGACTCGTAATTTGTCCTTTTAAGAGCTTGACTAGGAAAACAACATCAGCGACCATTCTGACCTCCAGGGGGTGAAGCCGTACGTTATTTGCCAGGGTGCCAACTGGAATATCTCGAAATTCTTAGCCACGCCTTAAACCAACAAGACGGACAAATCTGCGTTGAAGGGCTTCCAACCTGTCCTTAGCACATTGAGTGAATGGAGATCAAACGGGGGATGCCTACTCAAGAAGCTGTATAAATAAACTGCAGTAGAGAGTTCGAAGGGCAATAGTACCGGGTGTCCACAAAGTCTTGTCCTGATTTAATAGCTTTGCTGTACAGAAACGATTAGAGCCACACGCGTCTTACATCTCCTCTTTTGAAGAGAATTTAATCTAGTTTTCTTCACATTAAGTTGGTAACACCTTAGCTCGGCTGTTTGACAAAAATTCAGTTTCCTTTAAATGCTGTACAAAAACAAATCCGAAATAGTTAGCCTGCAGGAGAAGTCACATTGTGTCCTCTGGTTCCATGAAACCCAGTCCCCTATAACCGTCCAAAGGAATTTTGTACGAAAATTTGGACGACCTAAACCTGATGTAAGAAGTATCAAGAGGAGGTATGCATATTTTTATGAGAGAGTTCGTGTGTGTGACAAGAAGCGAACTGGACACCGGAGCATTACTGAAGTCACAGTTGATACTGTACGCCAAACATTTAAACGGAATCCTCTGTCCATAAATTGCTTTGGTCACCAGACGTGACCCCTCTTGACTTTTTATGTGAGGGTTTTTCAAAGACGTAGTGTATTCTACCCCAGTTCCTAATTTAGAGACAATAAGGGAGAGAATAACAAATGGAGTTACGTCCATTACTAAAAAAGTGTTAATCAAAATTTGGGACGAAATAAAAAGTCGCCTAGAATATTTACAGGCAACCCTAGGCCCACACATAGAGATGTGTTGAGTGTGAACATATGCAAATAAAACTTAAGAAGTAGCGATGTAACGAATAGTTCTTTTGGCCGGATACCGGATACCAGATATCCGGCAAGGTTCTAGGCCGGAGCGCCGAATATCCGGCTTCCGGATATCCGGCTCATGTTTTAGCTTTTAGTTTAAGGATAATTTACGAAAAGACAAGTAAGAACTTGTCCCTCTGACCGTGGGACCGTGTAGGAGGCACAAATTTTTCATTCGCTATCAGTCAGTCTGTAAGTTTTTCTGTTTTTTGTTGTTTTTATTTTTTTATTGTTTGTCTTGACCAAAAAGAAGACCGTTACAAGTAGTGATCAAGCAGTGCCAAACCATAGATTTAAGTATCCGGTATCTGGCCGAATAGTAGCAAGTATCCGGCCGGATACCGGATATTAAGAAAAAGGCCGGATAGGCCGGATACCGGATAGTAACCGGATATCCGTTACATGTCTATTAAGAAGTCATTCGGTAAAATTGAAAATAAAGAATTATTCTACCATCATCTGTTTTCATGCTATCCGGTTTCTTTATCAGGGCAAGACTTTATGGACACCCGGTATTTTGCATCCCTCGTGTGGATCTGATGATGATGATGAACCTTTGGTGCTGGTTAGCCTTGTTACACATCATGTCCAAATGACTATTAAAGAACATATATCGCTTAACAATATCACTCCTAAATCTTTGACCAGCTAGCTCTGGGAACACATTCGACCGTGATGAAATAGTCAAAGGATTGCTGGTGTTTCCTTCTGCAAAAGGTTATTACAAAGCACTCCTTAGGGTAAATATACATGTTTTTCTTGCAGCACCAGATTAGTAATCACAAGAGCAGAGTTGATCGGCTTAACACAAAATATTTCATCTATTTAAGTCAAGTTCTTTGTGTTGATTAAATCAAAACATATGATATAACTGTTATTTTTATAAGTACACATATATTCCTATATTTAGATATAGAATAAATAATATGAAGATAATTTATTTCAATTTTATTTTCATTTTAACAATAAGGTATAATTGTGTACAAAAACTAATCTAGTTAAAATATTTAAAATAGACTTTATATTATTAAATTTTAAAATCAATTAATTCCTTTAACAGACTAACAAAAACCAGTACAAAACATACAAAAAACATTGATTAATTATAAATAATGTAAAAATTTTAAACCGATTACTTTGATCCTCTAAGGGATTAGCTAACGTAACAATGTAATTGCATAAAGGACATTAATATTTCGTTGTTGAATGTTTCGTCGATGTGAAATTTGTGATAACAAAGGCTTTATTTTTATTTAAATATAACTATAATTTGATAATTTTTGTAATATTCTACAAATGTCATTAAATATTCAGATTGGTCTGATCGGGTTTTTGTTATTTCCTTTTCACAACTATGTTCTTAATCTTGTATCCTATATTCTAATAAGAGTAGTAGATGTATAAACAAGTATCTATGCACATTGATCCCTGAAACCGCACGCTCGATTTCCTCCAAACTTTGCAAATACCGTAGCTCTGATATAATTTTTATGTATATCACATTCTATGCTAGGAAATATTATTTTTCGGTGTAATATTGAATAAAAGATAACGATAGTCTTATAAAGATCAAAATGAAATAAAAAATACTGAAAAATCTGTATTACTACGCACCACGTTACTTCACGATAAACATGTGGTTTTGTATTGTAGCCAGTTACTGAATTAACTGTATTTTACTACAATAAATACAATGAATCTGTTTTTTATTTATTTATTTTTTATTTATATTTTTTTTATTTAATTGTATTAATTGTAAATATTGTTATTGTATTATATTATTTATCCTGATCATTATGATTGGTTAGATACATGTATTAATACCAGAGTGCAGTGCCCTTTGGAGTATTTTTGAACATGGTGAAGGCGAGTGAGAGATGACAACGAACTTGTCGTGGGGGCGAGTGATCGAATCGAATGAGCTTGAAACGAAACAAGTCTTTTTAGACACGGCATTCCATTGTAAGTGTTTTGAGAAATACTCGCCCCGAGATACTTTTACTGTTAATTTAAACTTACTTTTAATTTAATCTTAGGAAAATTATACATGGTAATTGGACCTATGTTTTTTTCATTACTTCAAAACGATTTTATGTTGTATAACAACAAAAAACTATCATTGTTTAAACTAATAATAAATAAAGGTAATCAAGTCTTCCATCATTGAATACGTAAATTAAAAATAAGTAAACATTTTCTAATAAACATATTAAAGTGGGTTTTATCACGAGACAAGAATAAACAGTATTATTCTAAAGAGGATACTTAACAGTTTTATATCCTACGATGTTACACATGTGTTTTATGTAACATGTAATGTAGTTATTGTATATTACTATCCAAAAATTTTAGATGTGAAAATGTCCTCTGCTATTCTCTATTTTATTGTTAAAGGGAAAAGCTAAACTTTCGAAGCCATTACAAACTATTAGGCTTAGTTGGACAAATTAAAGTGTGGATTTGTCATAAAATTGCATGTGGAATTCATTACAAAATCCTTAAAAGTGAAATTTGTTTTGGCTTTAGTCTGGATATGCCACATGTGATGGCATGCACTGCATAGTCGTAGATAATAGTTGGGCAAAATGTGGCGCCCCAGGCAGGTGGAGTCCATGTGCTGATGTCTATTCTGTTGATGTAGGCGGTGCATCATTGACTAAAGCAATTGACAGACATGTCGAATCAGAGAGTATCGATTGGCCTCTGTAGTCACATCTCAACTGCGATGTGGCGTCTGTGCCCAACAATAATGAGATACAAACATATTATACAGTAAAAGAGCTTTAAATGAAATATTTAATTTCATACGTTCCCTCAAAGCCAATGATTTTATATATATATATATATATATATATATAAAACCATTACGGTTGGTGTCATGAAAGATAAAAAACCCTACAGGAGTGGTAGGTTGCAACGGAAATTCATTTTACTTACGATAAATGCTTTTAGGCCTACAACAGTACGTCTATTGAAACGGTTTCAAAATTCAGTTTTACTTTTACAGAGGGACAAAGTTACAAAGTAGAGTTAACAAATGTTTACGTAAGTATAATTTGTATCAGCTCATATTAATTAGTTATATTACTATCATGAGTGACCTAAATCAATGTTGTGTCTTCTGTTTATTAAAACTGTTGGCTATTAATCTACACCAGCACTTCTCGAGTATATACAGGGTGTCCAGCTTCCACCTTTACAAACTTTTCCAGGTTATTAAGCATGTCAAACCAAAGAGAAAAATTATATAAACATATGTACTAAAATGCTTCGTTAAGTCGCTAGCCGCCATTTTTTTATTACACTTAATAATTTTTATTTCCCTAACGGCTTGTTGTATTGAGTTTATATTTAGCATGTACCTTAATCACACCAATGCTCACTTTCAAAAAAAATATTATTTTTTTCCGATGTATGTTTTCAAAATGGCGGCCATTTAAAATGTTTAAACTAAAATATCTCAAAAAAAGGAAATTTTATAAAAACGTTACAAAACACAACAAAGTTGACAAATTAAATAATTTAAACAATGATACAAAGTTTATAAATATCCGACAACAAATAACGCAGTTATTGCGACTTGTCTATTAAAATTACCTAAATTTGCATTAATCATAGTGCAAAATCAGTGTTTTTATGCAGAAAAACTGTAATAACACAGTAATTTGTCGTCAAATCTTTAAAAACGTGGTATCACTGTTAAGATAATTTAATTTTTCAACTTTTTCGTCCCTTGTAACATTTTTAAAAAATTTGCCGTTTTCGAGATAGTTGAGTTTAAAATTTTAAAATGGCCGCCATTTTGAAAATGTACATCGGAAAAAATAATATTTTTTTCTGAAAATGAGCATTAGTGTGATTAAGGTACATGCCAAATATAAACCCAATACAACAAGCCGTTACAGAAATAAAAATTATTAAGTGTAGAAAACAAAATGGCGGCTAGTGGCTTAACGAAGCATTTTAGGAAGAGTGGGGGCAAGTGTCGACAGGGTTGCTAGGCATGCAAATGCCGATTTTACAAGCAATCCTGAATATCGTGCTTTCGAGGACAGACAGAAATAAACGAATGATACCGAGGGCAGAATAATAATTAATATTATATCTTAACATAGTTTTACTACATATTTTGGTTTCGTAAGACAGATAAAATCATTATTAGTGTTATTAATCTAATTTATTAGTCAAACAAATAATTAACTCTTTTGTAAATTAATGTAATAATCGTTATCAGCTCTTATCACTCCAGTAAAATGTTATGCAAATTGTATTTATAAATATTGAATCATAAAAATTTGTATTTATAAGAAAAAGGCTTTACAGTGGATACCAATTAAATTGAATTAAAAAAGGACACATTTTATACATCATTCTAGTTGTCTTTTACAGTTCTCTTCCAATTGAAAATAAATCACTACTTATTTTGAGTTTGTAGTTTGCAACCAATTACAACATTCCTTTCCTTTGCGTATTGTTGCTTCTTGTGCCATTTTCTTCTTTCATCTTCTATCTTATGAATCCTCAACCTTCTTTTGCTCTTCATTGTCTATCTCAAAAAATTGATAAACAAATAAATACCATTTTGGCCTAGGGGCATCTCAAACTTGTTGGTTGCAAATTAGGTTCTGTAATTACAAATAAATTTACAAGGTAAACTAGTATTTTTTTAACATTCTAGTACAATTTTCAATAAAATGAGTCAGTAAATTTTCATATTACAGTTAAAAAAAAAAAAAACCCTGTCACCGGTTTGTTTGAAAAGTATTGAAATAAAGAAATTTATTTAGTTTCTCCAGAAAATGGGAATATCGTCTACGCATAAAGATTAAGCTAATTTTAATGGCTAGCTTGCTGTATTAAGTTATTAGAAATAAAATTAAAGATTAAAACCAAATGCTTTGTTGCTGCGTGAACCTGTTTGAATAACAAAAAACACGTTGCGTTTGCTGTGATGGTAACACAGTAGTGGGGTGGTGTGTCGACTTACCCCAATCCTTTCTCTCAAGTGTTCTACACTCAAGGAGGTATGTACTCGAGAAGCGCTAGTATCAATCTACTGATTGATAGGAAATATGATAGGGCATAACATTGAGTTGGAAGATTACACTATTATACGCTTACATAAACCACGGATATATGAGGCTTAGAATAAAAATCCGCCCAGTCCAAATGTTCCTAAATTGAGTTTGATATGTTTCCTAATAAATTTTTCAACGTAGAATTTAGAACAACCCTGCCTTGAGTAAAGTATTCGAGGGACTTGTGTTGGACGTTCTGCAGTCTCTTTTCAAACACATTATCATACAAGAAGAGCATGGATTCTATGGGGGTAGATATACGGCAACTAACCTTCACTCTTTCCAGTCCTATGTCATCAATGCTATCGGTTGCGGGAGCCAAGTTTATGCCACCAGCACTTTGCAACAGTGGGATCAATTTAAACTGGTGGCTCTGTCTGTATAAGACAAAAAGGCCTATAGTCAACGCAATATTCACATTATTGTACATGACTTAAATAAATAAATCTACATTCGTTTAAAGAAGGCTTTTGACGGAGAATAAGCCACATCCACCTCCTCCAAGCAAAATAGAGGGGTATGTGATCATTTGGTCTACAGTTACCTTGCTGGGCGCACACTTAAAATCTGTTTTGCCTCTCATGCATTCCAATCGTTTGTGGCATCTTCTGAAGTCCCTCATGGCTCGCATCTTGGCCCACCACTTTTTAGATATTGATCAATGATATCAAGTCAGTCATTCAAACTCCTTTCCTGCTGTTTGCGGACGATGTAAATATATATCTTGACATCAGCTCTACGGGAGATTGCAACTTACTCTTGACAGTGTCATAGGAATAAGCCTATAAATCCCAAAAAAAACTTAATTGATTAAATATCCAAGGAAAGTGCTACCCATTACTGCTGATTAGTTCATGGGATGTCGCCATCGATCGGTGCAGCACCATTATGGGACTTGGTGTGAGCATCGACTCTAAATTCGATTTCGGTCTGCACATTGACAATTTTTGCGCTAAAGCATTTCATAGCTGGGACTCATCATTCGCACGTTGAACTACGGACTTAGTGCAACTTCTGCTGTTCTTCTCTTCAAACAATTAAAATTCTTAGTGCTGTTCTTCAAATCACTAGTCCATCAAGGGGAAGGGTAGCCGATATTGTGTTCCCATTCAAACGCCTCCATACTGTGTCCGTCCCTTCTGGAACGGTGAATTGTTGTGTCTCAGCACGTACAAGACACGTACAAGATCCCAGCACGTATTGTATCCCCACGTATTTTTAATTTGGCCATCTGAGACGGAACTACCCAGAGAATAACCCCATCCCAAGAATGGGGACGTCACGGGAATGACATCTGTGCACTAGTCGATTTCTTCCACGACAGCACTGCAACCATCAGGGGGGTTGCTAACGTATAAGATTAACTTTTCACGAATCTGTCATTGTTTAGGTAAAATTTTTGTTGTTTTATATAAGATAACTTTTGTTTTCTCTTGTCTCTGTTAATACTTTCATATCATTTTCGTTTTGTTTTTAATGTCAATTGTTACTATGATTTCTCATAATTTTATACATTGATATTATATTTTTCCATGCTTTTGTTACGGTCAGATTACAAAATTGTGATGTTATAATGTATTATTGCCGTGCTTACTCTTGTTCTCTATGAGTTTACTTTCATATTATTGTATTTAATACTTCATACTTTGTTTGTAGGTTAAGTTTCTGCATGTTCATGTAAGTCACATTATATTTATTCAAAGTCTTTGTAAAGTTTTCCTATCGTAGAAAATAAATATAAAAATATAAAATAACTGTTATTTTGTATCAAAATCCGCCACATCCTAGTGTATTTTTAACAAAAAGATGAGACTTAGTGCAATAGCCAGTAAGTCCAAAGGTAGTTTTGCGTCACTTTTAAATTAAAAATCCACCACATCCGAATCGGCCAATAGGAGCGCCTAGTTTTGTCAACCCGTAACCCTCTGCTTACGGGGGACTTGTTTATTCTTTATGCTTAATTTACCTCATGGTCAGTATCCTTTGTTATGTGAAAATACTTCTACAAGAAAATATTTCATGGTTTTGTTTTTGTAATAAATTGTTGTATTATTTAATAGTGCATGACATTTGTTGTTTCACTACCACAGTTTTGAAATTTAGGATGCAGAGAGGACTAATTTAGAAACCTGCCCCGGTGAACTAGCTAGGAAGAAAATCCCTAATAACAAGAATGTAAACGGGGAAAATAAAATAAATGTAATCGTAATAATTAAAATCAATATTTTTATTTAATATTTGTTTGATAAGCCTGTACATAATTAGAGCGTGAACAAAACAAATTACAATTAGTAAAGTTTTTATAGCCCTCTGCAGCCTTAGCTTGTTTTGGTTTAAAATTCTTCCAAATCCCAATATTATCATCAAAATCAATCGAATCCCAAAATTGCTTTTATATTTTTCTAAATATTTACTAAACTGCTGTGGGGATCTTGATCATATTTGTCACTGTTTAAAAGTAATATCATAGATTTTAGAAACTATTGATTTATTTTGATTTGTCTGTTTATGACTGTTTCCCCTATCCCGAAAAAAAATTTTGAGATGGAAGTTGATTCTAGGCGACTAAATTATTAATAATTTACCATTTATGTTTAGTCTGTCTATTATGAAATAGTAGTTGCAAATCAAAACTATCTAACCGTTTGTGTTTTTGAATATGGACTTAAGGAACCCGTTTCTTTCCTAACTGTCAGTCTGAAAGCGATATTTGTACTTATTGAGTGGTGCGTATGATGTGTTATGAAGTGTATGAAGTGCTAAGTGTTCTCATTAAGGAGAAATCTATAATAGTTTTGTGTATATATTTGATTGTCTATCAATGATCTTGTAAAGGATCCTGTGGTGTTTGTCTTATGATTTAATTTAAGCTGTATTGTCCAAACTAGTTAGTATTACAATCGAGTCAATGAGTTACTAGTTACTGGTTCTGGTAATTGACTAATAAATATCCGAATAACTTAGGGAGTTTGTATTGATTAACTTGCCAATCAATTTACCTGTATTAATCAAATCAGTCTCTCCAGTTGAGCTTTGAGTGATGAAAGACTTATTTGAGTTTGAAAGATGAAATGCCTATTAGAAGTATGCTATTGTTTAATTTGTTTCAACAAGTAAAATAATTATATGTTTGAAAATTCATAAATGGGATCTAGTGACAAAGAAATTAACTTTAGAGCACTCTCTTCTTGGCTTTGTGATGCATTATAGAAAATTGGGTCACGATAAGTACATCAAACGTTTATATAATGTGGGTTAGAGGGTTACATTCTAACAGTTGGTTTTTTTCTTTTCCGTAAATCTTAATCATATTGTCTTGTTATTAGATATTCTATTGAAACGAGATATGTTCCATTTCACCATTCGCACAGGTCTTCGACTCATGTGAGTTTTTTTATGTCATAATATTAATTCTTTGTTTAAAATTCATGGATGGTGATGGTGAGTTAATGTTATTGTTTAGTAAATTGTTGCGGACATTTTCCATCACTGATTAGTAAACAAAATTTACGACGTTTCGGGATCTGGAATCTGAACCCGTCCTCAGGTGGAATAAATACCTAGACAAATTTTTACTAACTTTTTAACCTTACTTTAACTGACTTTTTTACTAACCTTTGTTACGATCTAGGTATTTCTTCCACTTGGAGACGGGATTAGATTCCAGATCCTGAAACGTCGTGAATTTTGTTTACTAATCAGTGATGGAAAATGTCCGCAACAATTTACTAAGCAATAATATTATTCATGCTTTATTTGATGTTATTTTATGGATAAATAATTATCTGATTTGATTAGATTTTATTTGTAAGGGGTTGACAGAGAACAGCACCCGCGCATTGCAACAATGTTGGAACTAAAGACTCGATGGTTGTTGTTATAAAATTATTTCGTCTTGAATGTTATTGGTCTAAATAAAAACTTTAACAATCAAGTATTATTGCTAATTTTATATTTTTTATATTTTTCGTATTTCGTTTTACCTCCATTTCTTTACCCCTTCATTAAACATAATAATGTAAAACTAATGTAATCCTCGCTTATAGTTATTTAACCTATAGTCTTTCCCATTATAATAATAAGTAGTTTTATCTTGACCATAAAGTTTGACTCGTAGCTCCAGTTTATGCTGTCAACTGGTCTCAAACTGTTTACTGTGCTGATCACTGCGTATATTTCAGATGCACTGATAGTTGCACATTCAGGATGTTCAGAAAATGGTTATACAACAGGGTGATTCACTAGAATGTGCAGAATCTTCAAGTGCTGATTCTACACATGAAAATAAGTAAAACAACATATAAACAAACTTCCTTTAAAGCTTCGTTCAGCTGCTAACCGCCATTTAGATTTTTACACGGAATAATTTTTATTTCCGTAACCGATTGATGTATTGATTTCATATTTTCCACGGGCTTATATAAAAACAATGTTAGTTTAGAAAAATCCTATGTGTATTTTTGAAAAGGTGGCCATTTTAAATGTTTAAAAACAAATTTCTGAAAAAAAGTTTTACAGAAACATTTTGCAAGATACGAACAAGTTGCCAAGTTAAATTGTCTAACCAATCATAACAAATTGTAAGGGTGTGACAAAAATAACAGAGTTATTGAAACTTTTATTTTAAAATTTTCTAAATTTGCTTTAATTTCAATGCAAAATCTATGTTTTTCTGCAAAAATTTCAATTACTCATTTGTTGTCGGTCTTTACAAACTTGGTATCATTGTTTCGGTAATCAAAGTTGTCAAATTTTTTGTCTCTTGTAAAATTTCAATGAAATGTGCAGTTTCAGTTTTTGAGAAGTTTGAGTTTAAAATGTCCGCCATTTTGAAAATACACATAGGAATTTTAAATTTTTGTGATTATGGTCTGTACAGTACCAAATATGAAGAAAAAATACATCATTCCGTTATGGAAATGAAAATTATTAAGTGTAAAATCAAAATGACGGCTAGCGGCTAAACGAAGGTAGGTAATTTGTTTATGTATTCCTTTTTGTTTCTTTTAATGTTTACAATCAGCTCCTCACAAGTTTCTTAAGTTTCTCATATCCTCGTGAATCACCGTGTATCATCAAATCTAGTCTAAAAGTTTTACCGCTTTCCTAACGAATTCAGTAATTCCATAAAATAAAGCATTAGTAAAAAAATATATAACGCTTTATTTATTCCAACGGTTTCCTATTACGTAATTGTTTCTATTTGTTTGAACATAGTGAAAATAAGTAAAATACTTGACATGTTAAAAGTGAAAAAGTTCGGTGCACTGCATGTGATGAAACTAGTTCAACTGATCAGTAAACAACAAAACTATAACCGCAATGACAACAATTTGTGGTGTACATCGTTGATAATAATTTTGGCAGTTATAAATATTTGCACCAACAACGAAAATAAATTTAAAAAATAAGACAAAAATAACCATAATAATTACACCAATTAATTGAAGAAGTGATCCAAACCAAAAAACCAACAACTAAACCAGTCTCACCACTCAGTTCATTCGCTCTCATCAACAACCGAGGGATTCATCCATGATAATTGTAGACGGTGGGCTGGCATAGTCTGGCGAAAAGATCTCTAGAACGTGCGCCTCTTGGGATCCTGAACTTAATCAATTCTAGGATCTCCGGGCATTTAATAAGTCCGTTAAGCACTTAGTACAAGAAAGACTCGACTGGTCGAGAATCGATCTTGTGAGCTCAAGAGGCTCGAGGCCAAAAACACTCTGGAGCTCAAAGACAGGCACATCGAGGTGGCGAGATCCCACCCGTGTCCCGACGAGGGGCACTAGACTCCTCTGAATTATGTCCAGTGCCTCAATGTCCTTCCTCCAGTATGGACACCAAACAACTGATGCATATTCAAATACAGGACCCACAAGTGTCTCGTAGAGTGTAATTAGTGTATAGAGGGTGAAGTAGAATTGTATGAAGTGCTGAGGATGAAACACAGTAGTTGACAGGATTTTGTAGTGATGTGACGTATGTGTCTGAAGGGTTTAGGGATGAAGATATGACAAGACCGAGGTCTCTGAATGTATCCAATCTTGCCAAAACTGAATTATTTAGAGTGTAGTTGTTTGTGATTAAGTTTGAGCAACTCGAGAATGAAAGGACTGCACATTTATTGGTGTGCAGTGCAGAACAGTTCTCCACACTCCACTGCTCAACCATAGCAAGAGAATTCTGAAGTTGTACGAAATCATCCGTGGAGGCAACTCTTCCGAAGATCTTAAGATCATCAGCAAATAGTAGAAACTATGAGAGTAGATTATTGCTAACTATGTATTAACATAGTTAGCAATAATCTACTCTATCTTCCTCTTCACATTAAGAATCAAGAAACTTTATTGTCATCGACCTTTTACAGCATGGACAATAGTCATTACAATTTTAGTCAACTTAAATAAATAAAACATAACAAAAAATATGGTAATCTCTCAACTAAACATTTTCTTTAAATTTGTAAAAATCACTAACACTATAAAACTCCTTAGCAATTAAGAATTGTTTTAGGTCTCTTCTGAAGAATTTAATGTTTGTGGTGGTTTTCAGATTGTGTGGAAGGGCATTGAAAAGTTTTATTGAGGAAAAAAATGTCTGATTTTCAAAGCAAGTTGTGTTATGGTGGGGAATTTGTATGAGATTTCTATTGCGAAAATTATATCGGTTAGTGTTTGTGCGGACGGGAAACAAGTGTTTGGTTTTGAAGAAGAAAGTGATGCATTCTAATATGTAAATACAAGGAAAAGTGAGAATGTTATTAGATGAAAATATACCCCTACAGGATTCTTGCATGGGTATTTTAAAGATGAGCCTCAAAGCTTTTTTCTGAAGAGAAAAGATCTTTCTGACTTTGACTTTTTCCGATCCCCATATTGCCACACCGTAGCACATATGTGGATAAAGGCATGAGTAATAAGCAGTCATTAGAATTTCCCTACTTGACCAATCTGATAATCTTCTAAGAATAAATATGGCGCTATTAATTTTATTTGATACTTTATTGATATGCTCCACAAAGCTCAGACGTGAATCAATGATAATACCTAAGAAATTCGTAGAGGAACAGGATTCTATATCATCCTCACCAACTGGAATAATTGACGTATCATCGGAATCACGTAGGCGGAAGTCTATAAAGTTGGTTTTCCCTGTGTTGACGGTTAGGTTATTTTCCTGTATCCACTGTAGCAGAAGACTGCACTGGAGAAAAGTTTTTAGTTCCAGGTTCTCACGAGATTCGTCAGTAACACTCAAAGAGGTGTCATCTGCAAATAAGCAAAGATTTGAGGAGGGGATATTTTGAGGCATATCATTCACAAAAAGAAGAAAAAGGATAGGTCCAAGAACCGTGCCCTGAGGAACACCAGCAGTAACGACAACCGGTTCTGATTTTTGATTACATAAGAAACCATTTTCATTCATGAAAGATATTTCAACCACTTGTTTTCTTCCTTGAAGAAAAGACGAGATCCAACTGAAAGCTTTGCCCCTAATTCCAAAATATTTCAATTTTTCCAGTAACAATGTGTGATTCACCATGTCGAATGCCTTACTTAGGTCAAAAAATATCCCAAATGAGTGTTTATGATCATCTAAGGCTGTAGAAATACTGTGAATAAAACTATAAAGGGCATCGACTGTGGAGGTGTTTTTCCTAAAGCCAAACTGTTTTGAAAAGAGGGCATCATGAGAAGACAAAAAAGAATAAAGGCGGTTGAGAAAGATCTTTTCAAGGATCTTAGAAAAAGTGGATGTAATAGAAATCGGTCTATAGTTGTCCTTTTTTAAGGCATCGCCTTTCTTAAATAATGGTTTTACCATGCATGATTTCAGACATTCCGGGAAACCTCCTTTTTCAAAAGAAACATTAATTAGGTGACATAGCGGATGAACAATGAACTCCACAACCTTTTTTAGAATTCTTGAAGAAATCCCATCAGGTCCAGAAGAGTCACTTGTTTTGAGGGATTGTATAATATTGAAGACTTCTCTCTCATCCGTTGGGTACAAGAAAAGTGATGGGGCTAACCTTTTAAGTCTCTGACAGTTAGACAATGCATCGGGATCTTTTGATCCATAACGTTTTGAGTAAATACTTGAGAAAAAAATATTAAATGAATCAACAACCTCTTTGGGATCAGAAACAAGATTACCAAAATCATTTTCAACAGTTATCTGTTTGAAAGGCCTGGCACTCTTGTTTGGGATAGTCTCATTAACCACATTCCAGATAGCTTTTTGTTTATTGCCTTCCGTTTCAAGATGGTTCAAAACATTCTTTGCCTTAGAAGATTTAATAGCAGCCCTGTATTTCCTCTTCAAATCGAGGTATGATTGCCTTAATGGATCATTGGACTGTAAGTTTCTCGATGCAAAATACATCTCAAGCATGTTTTCTCGAAGCTCAATAAGGGTAGCGTCAAGTTTGACTTTCGTATAATACTGCCTTGAATTGATTTGTGATTTCTTTGACGGAAAAGCGAGTTCAAAATAGTGCTGCACTATAGTTAAAAAACAAGAGAGCTTACTATCCAATTCAACAGCAGAGTACACATCATTCCATGTTTCTTGTTTAAGATTTATCATGAAAGTATGAATATTGGTGTCAGTGAAAACTCTTTTGAATCTATACTTGGGAAACAAATTTGATACAGGAGATGACATCAATATATCTGATATTTGAGCGTGATGGTCTGATATACCCGTGATGACTACATCAGTACTCATGATAGATCGACTGATGTTGCAATAAACATGATCAATAAGTGTTTTGGAACCCAAAAACTCTCTGGTGTAAGAATTTACTGTTTGACGTAGACCATAAGACAATAATAACTCGGTCAACTTCTGTGATGAATTATCAGAATAAGATAGATCTACATTGAAGTCTCCTAAAACAATAGTTCTATGTTTGGGTTTAGCATGCCTTGAAAGACATCCTTGGATATTTTCAATGAAATCATCTATACATTTAGTCGAGGAATTAGGAGGTCTATATACAGCAATAAGAAGATAAGAAACACCTTCTAGGTCAAAGGTAAGGGCTGCCATTTCACAAAACCCCTCAACAACGAAGTCACTAACATTAACAACATTGAAGGCTATGCTGTTCTTAATGAGGATGCAGACTCCACCTTTACTGATATTGGAGCGGCAAAAACCAGCCGCTGTGATGTACCCTGGCAAAGAAAATGTGGATAGCTCAGTCGAATTGAGAAAGTGCTCCGACAAACATATTACACTGGGGGAAACTAAATCAATAAATATTTCCAACGAACCTAGCTTTGGTATTATACCCTGGACATTTTGGTGAACAATTCTGAATGAATTCGGAGTGGTTTTGAATGAAGCTTTGTTAGCATTCGTGTTTATGGCCACCAAATTCCTGGGTGTGTTAATCCTAAAAAATAATTACTGTTGTAAGTATATTTGTGTCTGCGTCGTGAGTTATTTGATTTGTAATTTGTGGACATTGTGTTGAAAGAGGTTGAAATACGAACAGGTATGTATTGTGTAGGTTGCTCAGGTACAGAGGCTGCAGGTGTATGTAGAATCTGATTCATATCTCTAGATAAGGAACCATTACTATTAACTACATGCTGTTTTGACATAATTGCATTGGAGACCAAATTTGAGACCATAACTTTACCCTGCTTATTCAAGTGTAGTCCATGTCGTGTTGAATGGTTTCGTTTCAAACTCAACAATGACAAAAATTCAATGTTTACATAATCTGTACAAATCTTCTCTATACTCTGGTTAAAGCAAGTAATGTGATCGTTACAAGATACTTTGTCAAATCTATACGGTACACCAATAAAATACACTTTACATACATTGTTTTTTTCAATAAATTGTTTTACCTGAAGCAGAGTACTTTCATTTACATTGTCAATTATGTCGTTAGTGCCACCCATTAAGACAACTATATCATCTTGGCACAATTGCTGCAGAGCCTGATGGGCCCATTCTAATATGTTACACATCTTACCATTTGGGATAACATGACCAACAACATTATAATTGCTACTAAATTTACATCGAAGTAATTCGCTTATGCTTCTCCCCTGACTATCAGAGAACAGATAGAGAGTATTTTTTTTTACTTACTCCGTGAGCACCAGATACATTAGAACTAGTAAGTAAATCAGGATCAGTGGATTTACCGCTTTTTAATTTCTCTGAAATGTCAAGAACAACAGACTGATCTTTACCTTTACAGTGTAGGCCTACTTGATTTTCCTTTGGCTTTTTAGATTTCCTGTTGCTCTTAGAGAGCTGTGGTATTAATTGTTTACAACAAGTCACTATCAATCTGGTTAGGAAAAGGAACTTCAGAATTTAAACTTAAATTACAGTCATCACTCAGCACTGAAAACTTGTTTTTTAAAGGAATTTTATCGGAATTCAGGGCCATCTTAGTATTTGAATTTACAGGTTTCTTCTTATGTCTAGATTTCCCACACCTGTCCCCACCCATTACATGCCATGTGTCATCCAAAATTTTCTCTCCAGAAATGTGATCTAAGCTATGACTATCTAATCTATTACTAACATTAGAGTCAGGGTCGTCAATAGGGCTGTCAGTCTGTGTACACACATGCTGTGTCGGTGCCGATGTCGGTGTCGGGGCCGGGGCGAGGACGTCACGGTTGCCGGTGGCAGTGTCGGTGGAGGGCGGCCGCGGCACCAGAACGCCTGCACACAGCTGGGCGGCCAACATCCTGGCGTTGGCGATGACGTGCAGTCCGCACTCGTGGCCGGCCGTCTGCTGCGCCACTCGTCCCTCGGTCAAAGTCACATCAGTCAAGTTGAGGTTGTCCAGTAACGTTTTAGCGTGCTTCAAATTGAGTCCATGGACAGAGTCATAGTGAACTGCGCATTGTAGATCAGCGTAGAATACAAGTAAACTCCAATGTTTACCACCATCAGCTTGTGTTAAATATTCACAGTCATTTAAGCAAAAAAACACAGTTTTTTTATCATTGAACTGCATTTCACCCAGCATATCCTGTATTTCATGGTAGGGCTTAAGTTTTAATAGTTGAGTAGCTCCTGGGTTTAAAATTAACACTTCGTTTGTAAAGTTAGAAAGTTCATAGTCAAGAATACCGAGATGACAAGTCAACAGATCGTCACTTATCCATTTATTTTTATCATCAAAAGATGCTTTAATATTATTTACAAGTTTAACCTTATCGTCTAGGTCATTTGAAAGTTTATCCAATAAAGCATCTTTTTTCTTGAGTAACTTTTGAAATCTACTATTTTCAGCAATTCACTTACTGTTAGCACCTTGGAGGCTTTCATACTTAACAGAAAGTTTTTCAAGATCAGTCATTGCTGATTTCAATGACCGATTCGTGGTCTCACATTCCGCTATACTGTCATTCAAATCTTGAATTTTTTTAAGTAAGGAGTTTTTTTCTTCAACAATATTATCTTGGTCGTTTAAGAGAGTAACCATTTCGTTGCGGTGACGCAATTTATCTTTATTTAAATTAGAGTTTAGATTGTTTAAATCCATTTCCACAGCTAACAGTTTAGTCTAGAGTTCATTCTTTTCACCACACATGCTGTCAAAAAGCAAAATAACATCGGCTGCTTTATTTACTAGACTGTCAAAATTTTCCGTCGGAAAATTCGCAACTAATTTGGACAGATCCAAACAAAAGTTCGAGACCAAAATCTCATCGTCAGATTTTAAATTTGTACACTGTAAATTAAAATTATCAAAAGTTTCCATTCTTGAAAATAAATAACTTCTTAAAATTCTGTAATATAATATTAATTACAAGAATTAAGTTAGCTTAACACCAAAAAAAATCGCTGTCAATTAACAAAATAGTTCGTTAGTTTGAACTATTAGGAGAATGTGAAGAGGAACGGTGCAAGATGGGATCCTTGCGGGACACCGGACAGAATAGGGATGGGCTTTGACAGGGCACCATTGAAGCGAACTATCAAAGAACGATTCTTCAGGTAGCTCTCGATCCAAGACAAGAAACATCCATGTACACCCTTCCCCTGCAGTTTGGCTACCAGTAAATCATGGCAGACCCGTTTGAAAGCCTTAGCCGCTTTCATTAGCAATGAGCTATAAAAAATTATTCATCATGTAACGCTTTGATTAAATAACTTATAAACTGATTTCTTCTGTGAAACTGTACAATTACGGGAAATATAACTCAATTTCGTTTATAAAATATGATATTGAAGTTTATAGTAGTGTGCTATTCCCAAGCCACAAAGTTTTGAAGTCCTAGCACGTATTTATCTCTACTTCCATGAGTAAATATTAGATATTTATAGATATAAACCAAATTTGTAAAAAAAATGTTAGCAATTTTTTTTTATCATTTAGATTACCATGCTGAGTAGGATAGGTTGTAAAACTATAAATAGTTGAGTTTTTTATTTTATATTAATACTACATTTACCATTATATGAATTGTATGTAATAAAAATTATTAATGGTACTCTGGCTTTCTTTTATAATAACCTTTATATATATATATATATATATATATATATATATATATATATATAATTTGTTTTTGGTACGTTCTAATTGCAGATATAAATTTGGATTGTACTAACTGTCTCACAGCCGTTAATATCACTTTGGCAAGGACAATGAGTAGGATAACTGATATGAATATTATTTATTTAGACATCTTTTTTTAAAATCTTAAATGATAACTTGAATCCTTGAGTAGAGATTTTCAGTTCACTCTTATATACGAGAAAATAACTCAAGAAAAAAACTGAATGGCAGTAAATAGAACGAGTGAACTGAAAATCTCTACTCAAGGATTCAAGTTATTATTTAAGATTAAAAAAATATGTCTTAATAAATAATATTCATATCAGTTATCCTACTCATTGTCCTTATCAAAGTTATATTAATGGCTGTGCCACAGTTAGTACAATCCAAATTTATACACATATCTGCAATTAGAACGTACCCAAAACAAATCATTTGCCAGTCCATTTACTGTGTTGACAATGGCCCAATCAGTGGGGCGCATCGAAACTGCGATCCAAAACCCAGGCAGACGCCGAAACTGCGATCTTTACCCCAAGGGCGACCCAAGGTAGACGCCGAAACTGCGATCCTCGCCCGGGGGCCACCTTCGGGACACAATTCAGTGGTCCTCAACACAAGACATTTTTGTTATTTGTCGCCTTTAAATGCCAGCTTTTGTAATTAAGATTTAAAAATAGATTATAATTAATTTTGTGTCATAAAATATTTCTAATCAAATTGTCAAAAAAAATTCTTAATGCGGTTTAATATTAAATGATGTAAACTTAAAAATCATTTTTATATATAAACTTATTCTAACTTCCACATTTTTCTCTTAACAAGAGCGGCAAAATAGGAGACCCTATGCGGTATGTTATACGTTGTGAAAAAACGAGCCAAACAAAAGTTAGCTAGATTGCAAAAGCTTAAATTCAATATTTAGCAATTTAGGCATTGAAGAAGGTTTTACAAAACTATTAAGGGCAATTACATAATTTTAGGAGAAATAAATGTAAATGACCAGGTTTTGGGTCGTTGTATGCTCGAGTATAATACAACTTGAAAGTCCCGGTTTATTCTCTTATTCAAATTCAAATTCAAATATTATTTATTTCCAATAAAACAAACAGTACAATGTCTTTCATTATATGTAATAATAAAAACTAAACATCAAATGATAATACACATAAATTAAAACAGAAAAAGTAACTAATCTAAAATACAATCTAAATATTTTACATAGAAATATAATTCAAAATGTTTTTTCTAGATAATGAAAGAATGTAAAACCCAGGGAATGAGCCTACATGGGCAAAATGCCTGTGTGTAGGCTCAGCCGCTATTGTCAACCTATAAATAGGGCTATAAATAAAATTATGTTAGTTAAGATTATAGATAATTTAATTGAAGAACTATTTAATGGCGTGGAACATAAATTTAGCAAAAAGTAATTACTGAAAATTTAAAAAGTGGGAATGTAAAGATAATAAGTTTTAAAGAAAAAAGTTGTTACATAATTAATCAGACGTGGAACGATCTCTAAAAGTGGCATGAGTGACACGACGGTGAAATATTCCAGAGCCATTACATAGGAAGCTGGAATCTGCGCTGGACCCTCCGCTACCTGCTCGGCGAGGATCGCAGTTTCGTTTGTTGGATTAGCGAACCCTTTTCAGGATTAAAATTTGGATCGCAGTTTCGGTGCGCCGCAATCAGTGTGTTCAGCAGTGGAGCCAATCGTGACGTCAATTTTAAGGGTGCGCTCTACCTCGTGGTCAAAATCGTCGAGCGAGACTGTTAACTGACGCTATACGCGGAAACTCACATTTTGGAAAATACATGATGGGTGATTTTAAATTTTGTTGCTTTAATGCTTTTTTTGGTTTCAGTGCGAAATCGATCCGTGGTCTAATAACGATTTTTTTTTAATTGCAGACCTTTCGCATCTCCCTTCTTGCATCGTTATCTATAAACTTTTTACCAATCTTATTGCAGATTCTTGTTCTTAAGATTATATTGTACTCAAGTATCGTCTTATTTTTTCTTAAAAAATTGTTTTTAATACGTTAAAACGTGATACAAAAACGCTTATTTCAACACTACAAGCACCCAGCTTAGTAATTTAAATTAATATCGAAATTTTAAGACGATAGCGGAGTACATAATTATGTTACGAAAAGAATGACACCAAAATATTTTAAATCGGTTTACAACTGGGGCGACAAACACGGAGATTCTAATCTAAACGCTTGCATCCGCGGGCGGCAGATGGGTAGAGCGCACCCTTAATGCGTGGATTACGGTAGTGGTCCTGTGACCACAGTGCTGCATAGGTACACTGATCTACCACTGGCTATCGATGATGTTACGGTCAGTATAGTTTTTCCTTTAAAAATGGTTAATAGAATTTTACTTGATGTAAAAATATTTGTCAAATTATATATCAGTCTTTTGTAGAAATTATTAGCTAATGAAATATTTGAATTAAGAAAATATATAATTAAAAATACTCATCAGCCATTAAAAGTAAATCAATGTTCGAACAATTTCTAGGAAATCCTCGATAACTAGTGAAGAAATTTAACCAACCCCCCCCCCCCCCTTTCCAGTGGCAGATATTGGAAAACATGATTTTCTCAAAAGCGTGCTTTTGATGTATCCTACAATACAGTAATTGTAAAAGCATTTATTAAACAAAAAACTGTGAAGGTAATTTGGCAATTTAAATAATTATTTTACCATTCAATATATATATTCTTTTTTTGCTATATTAACCTTATTTGATTTACCTTATTTCAATTAAATTCTGAATATAAATATTACCTTTTACATTTATTTCATATTTTGTGCGTTCTAAAGAAATTAATTTTATTTTGAATTTACTTCACGGATAATATTTAACCAGTATTATCATTATTTATAACACTTTAAGTTCTTTTTTGAGATTATGTAGCCATTGTTTATCTTCATGATCTTCATGGCTCACGAAAATTTAGTTTCAAGAATAGGCAGTTTGTATATTGTGTACAATTTTCACCTTATTTCAGTTTAGTTGTGAATATCAAAGTTTACTTTCGACCTTTATTAGTTAGTTAATAATTGATTGATTAGTAGTTTGTTAATTTGCGATCAGTGTGATTGTAGGCAGCAGTCGTAGCTTTATGGGATTCAAATCCTGGCTAGATCATGACCGCCGCTCCATTGGATGTAAAGTAGGTGGTCGTGCGTGTACTGAAAACAACTAAAAGGTGCAAGCCTTTTAGGCGATGAGAACTGTCAGTAAATTACTGATCCCTCTCCACTAAAAGTAATGCGATAAAAGTTTTTTTATTTACTGTGTTGCACGGATATCTAGTTTAAGTTGTTATTTTTTCATAAAAATATTCGGAAAATATATGTATTTTACTTTTAGTATTAAAATACTTCAGCCATGTTCCATCTTCTTGTTAGACTAACAACAATACACTTTTGGTGATTAGTAAACTACTGTATAGTGGATACATGTTCAATAACCTAAATATTGGGCCGAACTAAATTAATGTTTCTGCGGTAAATACGTGGCATTGAATATGCAGGTCCTTTCATATAAAAGAAGGCTTCAATCTAATTCAGCCCAAAACCTGTACACCTGACGGCACACAATGATTTAAAACATTGTACTCATTACAAAATATGTGCAAAAATTAGGTTTTGATGTATCCTAAATGTAATTTTCCTTGAAATTCCATGAAACAAGATCTCTTAAACTGTATTATTTTTAATAATTCTCATTCAATGTTTAGTTTATTTACAATCTACATGACTTGAGGAGATAATACGCTTTGTTTCAAATAAAAACGGTTGACTAACCCAGCTCGAATTTCAACAATCACAACAGTTGAGTAGGCCTGGTCGATTTGATATTTCCTTGATTCACATATAATTAAGATTGTTAGCAATGGCTAATACACTGGGCGATGAAACCGACAGGAAAATATAAAAACTTTTTCAATATATCATTCATTTTTTGTCCATAAACCGTTGTATGCATTTTTCAACTGTTCCTTAAAGCTATTTTTGAGAAAATTTTGAAAAAAAAATGGTTTTTAATCTTTATAAATAGTTTGAATTTATTTGTTGGCATCTTATCACCTAAACAAATTATTTATCGGAACATCAGGTCAAGAAGCTAGAGCACTTTTTTTGTAAAGATTATTCTCATGTTAAGGCTAATGTTTATAACTGTGTATTAATTGCAACTTTTTCTTATTTTTGTTGTGGGTCACAACAAACTAGATAAACAAAATTATTTTCTTTATTAGTGCTGTATTTTATAAATTATTTGAAGGTGATCCTAAAAGATGAAAGAAACTAATAAAATGGTGTATCGAGTCCACAAAAGGAAGGTTCCAGGACTGGTCGAACGCTAAATCAATAACCCAAGCTGAAATGAAATATGACAGAGATGTCGACTCCAGCTTCACAACAACTTGTGTCAAAAGGTTTTAATACAAACAATGAATTCCGATCTTTATTCAGTAAAATAGAAAAGCGATTTAATATTTTCTTTAATTTGTCAAGTGGCATTAAATGATCACGGTAACACTAACCATTAATTATCCAACCATTATCTTATCCACCCACTACCCGTCAATAATAATAATAATGATAATCTGTGGTCTATTCATCGTAAACCATGGCAACTTCTAGATGTATATTTTTACCAGAAATTCATCAAAATCTAGATTTTAATTTTGATAGAATACATTAAGAACCTTAATAGACCATATGTAGTTTGAAATTAATAAAATATAAGAGAAAAAAATAAATCTAAGCAAAATTACATGCTGTAAAAAGAAGCAAAATATGTGTCTTGACTGTATGAAAAGCAGATGCTGAAGGGGTAGCGGGAAGTTGTTAGCAGTTAAGATATCGACCTTTCATCCATTGTCTTACGAGTACGAGAGCTCTTAGCTGAGTTCACTCATCTTGCAGTGTTACAACACTGGATACAAACCTTACAAACCATGCATGCATTATTAGTTTCAACTGAATGTAGAATGTGCTGGTTGGAACAAAGTCTAAAATATGTTATGTATAAGAAATTAAATTAAATATACTATAAAAACAAATGACATTTTTTTAAACCCAATTAATATTTATGATAGTTAATACTGAGTAAATGAAACGGTAGCAATAACCACGAGTTTCCAAATTACATGACCATTTGTGAAAGGTTAATTATTTGGCGTTTTAACTATGTAAATATGTAGTAAGTACATCGTTATGTACCGTATGCTACTTATAATGAATGAAAAAACGCAATTTGAAGTAATAACATTATATTTAATTGCTAGTACCGGGGAGCCGAGCTTCGCTCAATAAATATGTTGTAAAATGCTACAAAATGTTTAAAGTGGCATTGAAGTTTATTATGTGAGGGTGAGACGTCAGAGCATGCCAGTCTTTCCTTTTCTATAGGTAGTTTTTTAAACTTGATCCTCAACAAGAAACTTATTTAAACTGTAAACAGTGAATTTAAACTTGCGATAGACGTTTTTGAGTAGCAGTTTTCCTTAAACAACATTTTTAATCTCTATCTATAAAAACAAAAGTACGTATCTTTAAAAACGAAAGCTTTGTGTGTCTTGAATAGGCTCAAAGACTACTGGACTGATTGACCTGAAATTTTGTACAACTATACTTTATCTATCTAGTAGAAAGATTAAGATAAGCCTATTCCTGTTATTTATAAGCTTCTGGGCTTTGCCCTAGTGGCCTTGCAGAGGTATTAAACGTTGAAATTTAAACGTGTATACAATAGAATTATCAAACGTGTAACTGGCAACTTTTAAGTATTTTTTGTTTAAATTTCTTTAATCTTTAATTCAATAATTATTTTAGTAATTTAAATAAACAGCTGTTAAAAATTGATTCTCCATGTCATTGGATTAGTTTGGTAAATATTTGTATCCAGTTAAAAGTGTAAACACTATACAAAACTTGTACAAAACTGTAAATGGTAACACGAGATGTTTAAGCATTCCCAGAAGTCAAAACCCCTTTAACCTTACATTTGATTGAAAGCTCTTGACGATATCCTCCCAACCCCCATAGGGCTCCGCCCCAGACATCTTCAAAATTACCATGTTATTCTTATGGAAGCAACATTTTAATGATAACCACATGAAAAAATTTAGGAATATTTATTAATAAACAGCTGTTCTCATTTGAATTATTGAGGGAATATAATAAATAAAATAAACTAAAAGATATTATAGACTTGAGGCGAGCGAGATTAGCAAACAAGGTCAACTGAAAGGCTTAACATTTCTCGGGTTGTCACAACACCTTCCAGAATTGAGGGAAGGCCAGCCGACTGAAATTCATTACGTCATTTAAGCAGGCGGATGTGTTATGTTATGATGTAAAAACTGTAAACAAATGTTCATACTGTCAGTCGACAGGGGTTTCATCCAATTCATCTGTCATGACTATTTGTTTACATACAAAAAACATTAAAAACAACATGAGATGTTTACCGGATACACATCGTTATTTGTTTCTACATTTTAGGTTAGGTCATTTTCTAAATTTATAGAATTACAAATCGTGTTTCGATTAGTTTTATGTATCGTTATGAGTATTTCAGGTAACTAATATTGTAGTAGATCTTTTCGCGTTTATGAAAGTAAAACATTATGTAACAGTGTATATTTTTTTTTCTTTTTATGTTGCTGTATTCTTGACTATCTAACTGTTATGGAGTACTTTATTTTTTAAATCTCCTATGTGCTTTTATCAAATATAAATTTTTTCCACAATTTTAACATCGGTACTGACCTACAAAAATTGGTACTGTAAATAAAACCCTAAGGAGCTAGATAATACCTTTGTTAATTCATTCTTTAACACCTATAATACCTTCTTAACAATAACTTACATTTACTTTACGGTTCTTAAAAAAAAAAAAAAAAAAAAAAACATAAAAATAGGTTTCAGGCAAAAATAATGTAGATATGAACTTTAACCTAAACTTTAGACAATTCTGTACATAACGTTGGTAGGCTACCAATTAATTTTTTTAAAGTAAGCTTAGTAAGTTTTTTACTTTTAGCACCTTTCGTTTTAAAAACGTCATTAGTTTTCCGGCAATAGTTTTTCAACAACATATTTGCTATTCAAGTGATCCCAGTGTTAACAACTATGTCTATGTGTTATTCACCGCCAAAAGCGTAGAAAAAACATTCCTCTTCGCTACTTAAGTTGGTAACAAAGAAGTTTACCAAGGATTGTCTTTTATTTACGATTTCGAAAAACTTTTCTTCATTGCTAGCTGTAACAATTAATTTAAAAATATAAAAAAAATAAAACAATTATTATTATTTTGTCTTGAGGGTAAAGTAACCTTCCCCGGGAAATAGACAGGATCAGGTAATAACTGACATCAACGGATAGTTCATTGAATAACACTAATTGCGATTTACAGGGATCACAGTTCACTTTTTGACACACTGTAACAACAGTAACCAGTGAGATGAACAATCACTGGTAGATCACGCTCCACATTATCAAACAGTTAGTTAATACCGCAACTACCAAAAAGCTCCAGGAACTCGTCGTAAGTTTTGAACGACCTTGCAACCAAGTTTGTTCCCTGGTTGTTTTCCTGGCTTTCAGCGGGGACTTTTTGGTTTGCTGTACTTCAGGGGTATTTTCATTTTCATTCGTGTTGTTTTGAAAGGTTTTCTCAGGATTGCATTTATTTGGAAATATTTTTTTATAGGAATAGCGTCCTTTTTCAGCCTGGGATAGTGTAGTGGCACAGTTACATTTTTCAGGGTCTACAAATCGGAATATGTTGTTGCCCACTCAATATCATCCTTTTAGAAATGTCAATGACACTCTTTACTATGTTTAGTAGGTGAGAAGCCATAAACTTCTGATTGCAGAGAGCCAATTTTTATAAATTTTAAATTTTTTCAACTTTAGGAAGGCTAAAACGAGTGAGTACTTTGATACAACTGCCGCCATGGTAATTTCCTCGACAACCGGGAATGCAACATTTGTAAGGCATACTAAAATTTAATAAAAAAGTTACATTGAAACTAATTTCGTGATTTTAGAGTTAAACACCAATTATATTAGTTCAGAAATTTTAAGAGATCGAACTTAATTTAGACAAAATCGCAAAATAGTAAATTATTTTACATAATCTTGGACGATTTGTGGAATGTGTACAAAAATAAATATTGTAAACATTCTAATTTTTTACTCAATTAGCTTACGTCACCTATACAGCTGTCCTTTTTAAATATTAAATTCTGGGGACTACCAGCACACCCTAAAGCATGAGTTGAAACCAAGGCAGTTATTGAAGGTATGTCCTAAAATGCATATTTACCTGGATATCCACCATTATGATTTATAGTTAACAGATTTTATTTCAGTAACATAAAGTTGTATTAATTTAATATTTTCGTCAATCTTTATCTCACTAACATTCATTTTCAGAATTTTTTTATGTTGAGTATTTTCAAAATGGTTGCCATTTTCAATTTTTAATCTCAAGTATCTCAAAACTGGTGAATTTTATTACAATTTTAGAAGGGACAAAAAAGTAGGTAATTTGTATAGAAAAAGAAGTTTATTTTTCATATGATAACACACTTGGTATCATAGATAATTTAATTTGTTCATTTGTCAAAAAATGTACCAGTTTTAAGATATTTGTGTGAATTTTCAGTAATAGTAAAAATATAATTACTGTACATACATCGTGTATCAAAAAGAATGATCTAATTTTACCTTCTTTTTTGACTAATTAAGTATAGCAGATGTGTTTTTAATTAAATTAGAGGTAATATTGTATTTGAGGATGGATACATTAGTGCCCAACATTTTACTTTATTTTCTGATGCGCTTTTTATTTCTGTTGTATTTGAATTGTTACAAAAAGGTATCTAAAATATCACGATAATTAGAATAAATATACGGCTAGAGTGTTTCCTTGATCTTCCAGGACATCCTTAAAAAAGTTCTCTATTAAAATCTAAGGTTCTATCTTAATCGTATTAAATAATGGCATGTTTACTTTTAAATATTGCTAATTTTAAAGTATCTTTTAAATTCACATATTAATTACATAATTTTAATTCTTTATATGCTAACTTAAGTTGTAGTTAAATTACTATTTGTTAAAACATAAGTAAATAGTGAATAAAAGGGGGGAAATGCTAGTTTAATACTTGATAATTATGGACTATTGCAAAATGTGTTCGTCCCAAAAATAAATAAAAGATTTTTACAAAATTTTATTCCTATTTCAACTAGGAAAATATTTATTCCTACATATATTATGGGGCAGAGGAAAAAAAGTAAGAATTAAGGTCGTGTATTTAAGTCGACATATGCATTGATTTAATTTCTATTTTAATAAAAATAATAAAACGACTCTGATCGAATATAATACGTTTTTGTTCCGAACAAAGCAACATAATTCGCAAAACGATCTATTAAGCCCTTTGACAATGCTACATATGATCATTAGCCCCAAGTTATACTTGAAAGTCCTTTGTGGTTTTGATTGGCAGTTGGTGCTCTGTCAATTTTTGTATGTTTTGACACAAATGAATAATTTTCATTCTTGTATGAGTTCTTAAGGCTGCGGTCTACCCCAGCCAAAACAACAACAATACCGAATGCCGCCTCGCGGCCGTAGCGCTAGGCGAGTTTGTTGGCTGCAGAGGTTTGCGGGGATCGTGTTTCAGAATTAACCGATTAAGATAGAGATTGGCTGTTAACCTTTTCTAAAAGTAGAAAAAAGGATCTAGTCGGCTATCTTTTTAGAATTTTTAAATAAAATTTCTAATTTCAGTAATAACTGTCTAAAATCATCTGTTTTTTAGTTTTGTAAATGCAGAGGTTTACGGGGATCGTGTTTCTGAATTAACCGATTAAGATAGAGATTGGCTGTTAACTTTTTCTAAAAGTAGAAAAAAGATCTAGTCGGCTATCTTTTTAGAATTTTTAAATAAAATTTCTAATTTCAGCTACAACTGTCTAAAATCATCTGTTTTTTCTTGATTTTTAACTAAAGTTTTCTATTCTAAGAAGAATAACGGTACTAATTTCCCTCTGTTACACTTTTATAGTTAGTTCATTAAAACCAATAGAAAACTTCAGTTAAAAATCGAGAAAAAACAGATGATTTTAGACAGTTATAGCTGAAATTAGAAATTTTATTTTAAAATTCTAAAAAGATAGCCGACTAGATCCTTTTTTCTTCTTTAAAAAAAAGTTAACAGCCAATCTCTATCTTAAGAGGTTAGTTTTAAAACACGATCCCCGTAAACCTCTGCATTTACAAAACTAAAAAAACAGATGATTTTAGACAGTTATTACTGAAATTAGAAATTTTATTTAAAAATTCTAAAAAGATAGCCGACTAGATCCTTTTTTCTACTTTTAGAAAAGGTTAACAGCCAATCTCTATCTTAATCGGTTAATTCTGAAACACGATCCCCGCAAACCTCTGCAGCCATCAAACTCGCCTAGCGCTACGGCCGCGAAGCGGCATTCGGCATTGTTGTTGTTTTGGCTGGGGTAGACCGCAGCCTTAACAATTATCATTAGAGTTCCAAAATAACATCGAACCAAAAGAATTTTATAAGAAGTTAATTAAAGCCATCGTAAAAGGCTCTTCATAAACAAGTATTCAAATCAAAACTTAATTATAAATTAAATTTAAAAATACAGCTGTAAATTTAGCTTCGTTTTTATATAAAAATATTTAAGTTATTTCCATTTGTGTACCATCTGTTGTACATCAAAGTACATTGTTTTAAGCTATGCTGTGTATAAAACAGCATTATTAATATATCAATACAATATTAATATTTGTACTGTAACTTTATTTCCTGCATATTAGAATAAAGCTTATTTAGTTTGAAATCTAGATTTTTTACTTGAACTTAAATTTAAATTGTGGGGTTAAAGCTGTTTTACAAAGTTTTCAGACTACTATTGATTAATTTGGACCGTTTTTGAACTGGGTGTATATTATTTAATGGAAAATGAAATGTAATGTAAAGATGTAAATGATAAGAGAAAGATAAATATAGCCTACCAACAATGTTAAATGCTGTAATTTATGTAAATAATTGTTTTTATTTCACAAATAATTTACATACTTTTTATTTTAAGGTAGCATGAATGGGAAAATAACTTTTTCAGTTTTTTTTTTTAGTCTGCCAAATAAGTTTTTGTAGTTGAGAAGTGTAAATATTTGTGCCTCATAACAGGTTTAGCCCCCTTACTTTGTCTAATACGATCCACGCACAGATCAATAGTCTATGTGGACGGGGCAAAGTAAGGCAAAAAGAGGTCCGCCAACCTCTTTAAAAAAAAAATAAATAAAAAAAGCTTATGAGGACTCCATAATTTCTAAATTAGTCACATAGATATATAATAATTCGTCCATATTAAAGTGTAGAGATACTGTATGAACGTAATATATTTATATGCATTATGTATTTTGTGTGTTTATGTTACTGTGTGATATTGTATTGTAATAGAATAGAATTATTGAAATAAACTTTTATCTTTATGACATCAAAGAGCAAAAAGGTTCATATGAATTTCCAATTTTTATGATTTACGAACTTTTTATATTTAATAAAAGACAGGTATTTGCCATATCTGTAGTAAATTGGACCTCCTGAGGGAAAATCGCAGAAATAAAAGAGAATTCTGTTCAACGGTCTCCATTGCACTGAGCCAAAGGATAAGTACGAACGCATGTACTGCAGTACACGGATCATGCACTATTCAATGTATACTGATTGGGTCAGGCTTTATGACCTGTACTTTTAAATAATAAAATCTGTTCAAACTCTTCACTTTATTTATATTCTCTCATGTGAAAATTCCATAGTAATATATTTAGAAATAAGTCAATATTTAGAGTAGAAAAACTTTCAAAAATTTTGTTACATCTTCTCTATTATTTTTAATTAAATGTTTATTGTGATGTAATTTATTTGGTTGATATATTATCACCTATACCTTATCTTATCGTTTTAACATACACAGTGAACAGCTCATCAACGTCGTGTCATGTGGGATGTAACCTGATGATGCAGTAATCACGCCGTGTCAAGAGTTGTGCTGATGTGACGTTCAAACATTCATCACCTGGCAGCAAACATCTCACAACAACTGATGAATGGCGCTTGAGAATAACACAAGCTAGAAATCTTCGGTTTATTACTCATAAAACTTTTAGTACTGTATTCTTTTTTCGGTCAAGTGAAGTGAAATAACCTTTATTGCCTTAACGAGTTTTATATTTAACGATATTTAAATAATACAAAACTTAAGCCTTTAGTGATCACAAAACATAAATAACTTAAATAATTCCGAATATATGCTGTAATAAATACACACTTCAACCCTGACCAATAAGAATTTTATCCTAACAACTTTGTGTACTGAACAACAACGATTGCTCAATCTATTTTGTTTACATATAAATAAAAATGAGATTTCATTACTCTATGTAATTGTTTTGTGACTTTTCCTAACAAGATATGTGCTTGTGTTAAGATGGGCTAAGGAAAGTTTGTTCTCGTAATGGTTTTTCATGTTGAGAAAACTTGCAAGCAAAACTTAGTTCATATGATGACTTCAGAGCCGGTCCCGTTACCTCCACTGGTGCATTAAACTACACGGGTAGGCCCTACATTATATACGCATTGGACTTATTTTTGAGCCTGGAGACTCGGATTTGCTGTTTCTATTATCACTCACATAAACAAATGAACATCTCATCATTAATAACATGTTTTATCCGTCCAGACAACGAAATATGGCTAGATGTTTGTGGCAGTCCGTTTAGGTTTTTCAATCCAGATAATCTAGTATTTTTTCAACAATGATTCTACCAAGTTGTAAAAATTACCTTCATAACATAAAGTAGTTATGTATTCTCATTTACTTTGGTGAATTTTTTAAGGAATGGTTTTACAATTACTAAAGGAAATATTTAGGAAAATATTAGGAAAAATTTTGAAAGCTTTCAGACTAAAATTTTAGATACAATAGCTTTTTTAACCAGTAATTATCATAGAAAATCAATATTCTTTAATGTGTGTTCCTTTCTATTAGATGGGATAGCCGATGCGTTAGCCGTTGCTCCGGAGGAATCGGGAACTATCCAAAGAAACTAAAATGTATACATAGTAAAATTAAATATTAATGATTGTATTGAAACAGTACTAATCATTTTTCTACGTATTATTTTATCCTATAGGGGAGCCTTTTTTTAAAATATAAAAATTCTAATGTTTGAATATTAGGCGGCGCTCGATTCTTTCGGTAATTTTTCACCTATAACACTCAGAACGCAGAGGGCTGGTCTCGAGTAGGATCCAGCAAATAGTTCGGCTTACCCAGGATTGGCCACATTGCAGCTTTAAAGATATTCTGGGAATATCAGTTGCCAAGAAAAGGCACTTAAAAGAATATTATCCTAACCACCGGACCACGGTAGAAATCTTTGTGGAAACCGTATGATATAAAGTATTAATAATAAAATATGACGCTTAAATTATTTGGAACTTTTGTATTTATTTTTGTATTTTTTTTTATTTTGCTGTTAAGAAACATATATTTCCGTAAACCCGTTAGGGGTGTTTGCGGCATAACGGTACTATGATAATATAACAAGGATAAATAGAATTGGGAAAATCTATTTATCAGTTTAAACCAAAGATAGGATATAATTTTTTTTCTTCTTTTTTTAGAGGTTGGCGGACCTCTTTTTGCCTTACTTTGCCCCGTCCACATAGACTATTGATCTGTGCGTGGAACGTATTAGACAAAGTAAGGGGGTGAGCCGCTACAGTACAAGGTGAAAGGTACTGATAAAAGTCACTGACAGAACGCGGATTCGAACCCACGACATCGCTGCCATGGTCCCGAAGTCCGGCGCGCTAACCACTACGCCACCGACTCACCCAAGCTTGGCCTTTTTTTAAAAAGTGTTTTTAACTTTGGTGGGATACGTTTCGTTTGTATAAAATGTAAATCGGTTTCTCCGGGTGGAAATGATAAATATAAATCATTCGAATGGAAACGTTCATGTGAATCTGCTGCTGTCAACAGGCATCATTCGCCTTCTGATGTTTGCTGACAAGCGATGGATGTTTGAACCTTAAATCAAATTGTGAATGGATGTTAGAATTGCACCGTTTAATATTACAACATCTTCTGAATAACGCTAAATTATTGAACTTTGAGTGAGATGTTTACGTTAAACTAAGCCTTGCCTTGATGATGTAGTAGCGTTACTATAGATATGTCATGGTTGAGAATAGTATCTGTTATTAATTTATTTTGTCCTAACATAATAACAATGACAATGCGGTTGTCAAAATATTCTTATAACCACGAATATTGTAAGCCAGTCGAATAGAGATGACACCTCTCTATCAACTGGCTGGGTAGCTGACTGGTTATAGTGCAAGGTTCCGAACTCTGGTTATAGTGCTAGCCTTAAAATCCAAAGGTTGCGGGTTTGATCCTGAAAAAAGTTAGTAGCTTTTTAAATGTTCGATTCTGGACCGAGTTGCCATTTATCATTGCGCAATTAATTAATTATGCTTTTTAACAACTGGTCGATGTTAGATAGTAACATGAATGGGTTTTGGACCGTTCCCCGTTAAAACGTTAAAAAATGCCACTGGTGTAGATAGGCACAAAATAAAAAATAAAACTATGTGCTGTAAAGACGCGACATTGATTTACGTGGTTGACGTTGACGTTGTTCTTAAAATGCTTAATTATATTGTATATAGGATTTTAAAAGACTTTTAATTAAATATTGCAAAATTAAGTATTGTGGTATTATAATAAATTATAAGTGTACTTAAATATATAGTGTAGAATAAATATGTAGAATAGTAAAATTTTTCTATAATGGTCACTACTTATTGTTATTATTTTCAATCATGATTTATTCCTACACATACATTCCTACTTACCTATTGTATATCTTACCCTCATGATAGTTGTTATTGTTTTTTACAATTATATACAACTATTTCCTGTACCTGAACTATGCTCCTCGAGCCTTAAATAATATAAGAGTATAAATACGTGACTTAGCACACACAATGTAATTACGTGTAGAACAAATAATCAAAGTTGTAGATGTGGACTTTTTATTTAGATTTTTTTATGCGATAAAAAAACTAATATCAAAATTTAATTACTAGAAATTTTGAAGGCGAACATTATGACCATTGCATAGTAGATTTTAGATCCTTTTTAAAACTAATTTCAGTTTTAGATAAACTTATTTATTCGTAAACATTATTTAATCTTAAAAAAGGTCTAAGGTAGTAAAAATGGTTTTTAACATTTTGTAACGGACTTCTTTAATGAAATCTAAAATAATACTTACGTCCTAAAATATGAAGTTAAAAAAAAATCTAAAAGAATATTAAAAAATGTTATTCCTAGAGTTATTTATGTTAACCACTTTATAAGCTGAAAGTAATGCAACGCCAAGAAATAAGGTGGTAACTCTTTCTCATAACAAATCAGGAATTTCATAACCCGCCTTTTGAGACCCAACAGACAAGTTTCCCACTTTCAAGTTTACTTGCATCGATCGTGACATTGCAGCATGTAAAGTGTGTTTACAAATTCATGACACAATCACAATTAGTAATAGGTTGTCGCTCAAGCATTTCAAACAAAAGGTTAAAACTATTCTACAATTTCCTTATTAGTTTTATCTTATTGTAAAAATAGAAAAGTCAATAAAAAGTTATTATTATTTTGGGCAACCTTCAAGGCTTAACTATCCCTACAATCGTTACCTCAGCCACAATAATTTTGCAGTTCTACTATATATAACTTTGAAAGAAATCCCTTTTAAGGGAAGATAACCCATTGCAAGTTCAAGTACGAGTAATTACTTTGATATTAGATCCCAGATATTAAGGTGCATTTATTTGTGATTACCTATATTCAATTGTCTTTAAAAAAAAAAAAAAATCACTTAACCCAACATTCATTGTCGTTCAAGATTAAACTTCAAGTTTTTTCATTTTATAGGATTATGTTTTTCACACAAAATTCATAAATATACATTGAAATATTTCAATAACATTTAGAATGTATTTTTCAAAACAACATGTTAATTAATATTATTATTTTACTCTTTTTAAAAATACTATAATTATTTTAAAGTAGTTTTTAATAGATTTACAGTATACATCTTATTGTTTAATGAGAAAACATTTCAGTGACGCATAAGATAAAAATCCACGTCATTAGTCTCTACAGCAGTACAGTACGGGTAGGGTACACGCAATGTAGTGCCCTCCGCTCTACAGTAGACAACACGGCTGTTGTGGAGACCGTGATAACGCTATTTCCGCCCATCGACGATTCTATTCATTTCCATCACATAAACATTTTGGCACAATCATCGTTGATTAAACAAAAAAAAGCAAATATTGTTAAAAACTTACTTAATATAATTGCATATCTTATACTTCAAAACAAGCAATGTTTGTACGGGCAAAAATCTTTTTGCTCCAAGGATTTTTTATTTTTTGTCGAACATGGGGGTTTTGTCCACCAGAAATCGATTGGAATAGGTCCCATGGCTGGAAAAAAATCCGGTTTTCGTCCTAGAGCCCTTCAAAGTTCCCATTTAATCCTTGTAGAGATTTTAAAATTGAACAAATATAAGCTGATAACTGTAGATAAAATAAACCAATATATTACATCTTTAACCGGTGGTTTAAGAAAAGTGTACCAAAGTACAGCATCCTTCGGTCTGGCGAGTGATCATTTTTTTAAACGTTTTGATTGAATAGATAGACGTTCCAAAACATCACTATTTCATCGAAATTTCATCATTATTTTATCAATATTTACGTTCCCTAGTACATTATTCATGTCCTTCGAAAAAATAAACTTCAAATCCAGGGATATTAAAATTAAGAAAATCCAGTCATAAATAAGCGATATAGAGCTATTTAATTTACGCTTGTCATTATCGAAGTTTCATCACTTAAAGTTTGGTACCTTAAGTAGTTATTATGCAATTTAATTTTGAAGATTTTAAATATTTATTATTTAAGAAGTTTGTTATTTTTCTCTAGTTAGGCCTTTACACCAAAAGGCTCTATACAATAATAAATTTAAACTTATTATTATAAGCCGTTCTCAAATTAACACTTTTGGTAAAAATACAAAACAAAAAACAGTTGTGTGGTTAACCATGGAGTTTAGGATATGTTGAACACTATATTTTTGCTTATTTATGATCTAGCAATGGTACCTGAAATGGTCGGTACAGCGTTCCGAGACAACCGATAACAACTTGTTACCGACAGTTTCGGTGATTTATTTTTTTTCGAAGAGAAAAACAGGGGTGAATCGAAGTTGTGTTGCACTTACACTTTAAAACTTTTCCAAATTATAATCAGAACTCAAAACATTCATATACAGGGTGTCCAGCTTCCACCTTTACAAACTTTTCGAGGTTATTAATCATGCCAAAACAAACAGAAAAATCATTTACACATAATTATGTCCTAAAATGCTTCGTTAAGCCGCTAGCCGCCATTTTGTTTTTTACACATAATAATTTTTATTTCTGTGACGGCTTGTTATATTAAGTTCATATTTGGCATGGATCTTTATGACACCAATGTCCATTTGCAGAAAAAAATATTTTTGTCCAATGTGTATTTTCAAAATGGCGGCAATATAAATATTTTAAACTGAAATATCTAAAAAAAAAACTGTAATTTTTTTAATGTTACTAGATACAAAAAAGTTGACAAATTAAATTTTCATTAACAGTGATAACAAGTTTGTAAAGATTCGACAACAAATAACGGAGTTATTGCGATTTTTCTATTTAAAAAAAAAAACTAAAATTGCATCAATCGTAGTGCAAAATCAGTGTTTTTCTGTATAAAAACCGTAATAACTCCGTTATTTAATGTTGGATCTTTACAAAATTGGTGCCACTGTTTAGAAAATTTTATCTGTCAACTTTTTTGTATCTTGTAACATTAAACATCTTTAAAGAATTGACCATTTTTGAGATATTTGAGTTTAAAAATTTAAAATGGCCGCCATTTTGAAAATACACATGGAACAAAAATATTTTTTCCTGAAAATGGACATTGGTGTCATAAAGGTCCATGCCAAATATGAACTTAATACAACGAACCGTCACGGAAATATAAATTATTATGTGTAAAAAACGAAATGGAGGCTAGCGGCTTATCAAAGCTTTTTAGAACATATGTTTATATTAATTTTCTGTTTTTGTTTTGGCACGATTAATAACCTGGAAAAGTTTATATAAGTGGAAGCTGGACATCCTGTATAAACCAATCCACAATCCACCGGGGATTGTTTCAATCCGAATGAATCACAATCCAAATGAGTGTTTTATTTATTTATTTAAAATTTAAGATTTATGGAAGTTAAAATCCAGTATTAAATTCTTTAGGTGCTCGTAAAAATGTGGCGTTTAAAGAACTATACTTGAATTCACATATTTCAACAAGTTATGCACAGAATTTCACCTAATAGACGACAATAGCGAAACCAAACAACACATTAGTAGAATGGTTTAATCATGTGATGCAGAATTATATCTGGGGACCGAATCGTGAAGGAGCCTTTGTTGTAAGGCTTAGTGGCAGTGCAACCCGTAGCACTTCATGCGATCTGTAATCTACATTTGTGTTTTAGTATTTAGATGTTGGTCCCAAATTAGATTCATAGTTCTTACATTTCTTTTAATTCACCCCCTATGTACAGAATGTTTTTTAAGTAGTTAGAATTGAATTTTTTTGATTGTCATAGACTTGTTAGTTATAGTTGAAGTGTAATATAAAACAATAAAATTATATTAATTTGTATATGATATTTCAAATCAGTTTCATATCTGAAAATTAAATAGCCAACTAATGGAAATTAGTTAAATCGGAAGAAGGTGATTTTTTTTTAAATAAGTAGTTAATAAATTTTCTATAGCCAAACATCTAAATAAATATGGAAATTATACAGGGTATTCGGAAACTCCCTTCTGAAATTCAATGTCTTTTATATATTACTGCATATAAAAATAATATATAAATGATTAAATTATATTTATATATTATTTTGTTAAACATGTAGTGATTTCTTGCATCAAAATAAATAGTATATTTCGTTACAAGGACCGAATATGGCATTTTGCCGATCTCGAGATTGTGTTTCAAGTTCGAGATGAAGTCGAGAACTTTAAATAATCGAGAGCAGTCAAAACGTTTTTGGCTGAGTTATGAACGATATTTTTCATCACACTACAATATGCAATAAATTTTAAACAAATAAAAAAATATTTGTATTCGCCCATTACTAACAAAACATAAACTTTAACCAACCTAGCGGCATGCAATGCTTGAGTTTCCGAACATACACCAAACATTTTGATCATATAATTACTCGTTTGGTCATTATCATTATGGTAAGAATTAAAACCAACGAGGCAACCAATTTCTAACGCTAGGAGGGGATCGCTCCCCATAAGCCATGCATGAGGAGTGAAGAAGGAACACTCTGCTAATAATTTTTGGAATATAACATATTGTTAGGAAAATAAACCTAATTTCAGACCGTAATATTTGTGTTTCTACTGGTTAAAATGACTCAAATTTCACAAATAACAAGTGAGTTAACCACCAAATACGGCATTGAACTGCTTTTAGTTAACTGAGCGTTTAATCCCGATATTTAAGAATAATATGAAAGTTCAGATTTTGCCGTGCACTCACGAAGTGCAAGAAGACTACAAAAAGTAACACCAAAAGTGTCATAAAAATATAAGAATGAAACGAAAAAGCTGGTGGCCCTGAGTTCTTGGTCGTAATAACAGTAATTTATACAAGTTTCGATATTACAGAAATTCATCTTTCAATTTCTCCGAGTCCCTAAATCGAGTAGGACATCAAAGATCATTGACGCCTCGAAGGGAATGGTAAAAAAATTCTGCAAGGATAAAATCGGAGAATCCTATACAAGACGAAACAGCCATTTACTTCCAGATCTGCAGTAACATTGTGCTAGTGCAACAGTTACGAAATAGACAATGGCTCGAACATTTACGTCAACTGTACTGTTGCGTAACAACATAATACTGTACATTGTGCTCTCTGAACATCTCGGAGTAGACTGTTCTAGCTTTGTAGTGGCTGTTCTGGCGTGTATTGGATTAACCGATCTTATACTCACATAATTTATTTACCAGTCACATCGTTCCATCAATTATCTTTTGTGCCTTCGTGGATTTAGGAAGTCTCATTTTCTTGAGCATTTGAACAATGAAATTGCAGCAATGCGCAATTGCATGAAACTAATTGGTGGAAAAAATAAAATTTTTCTTCAATCTGGCCACTTTACCCCGACCACCTCCTTATCCCCACTATACAGTCGGGTACCTGCGATACTCGGTATTACAGAGTCATTCTCGGTCAAGCCGTTGTACTCGTCGTGACATGCCCGCTCATGAGGTGTACTGGTCAAACTTCGGGTTTCCCGGTAGGCGGTAAAAAAAATCAATAAATTTTTTATTTCAAAGTAGGGTTGCTAGCTCTGGTAAATGACCTCTAATTAATTAGTGTTCTGCGCCACATGTGTTAGGTATGGTCAGGTCGTTAAGAATTTTTTTTGCACTTTTGTGGTTCCTCGTAGAATTTTGCTCCGGTGCTGAATTCGAGAAATTGCAAAAGTGCAACAAAATGTTTTTGTCTTCCTTCGAGACCTTGACCTACATTACGTCAGTGACGTCATCGATGGTTAAGTCATAATTTTGGTTGTCATGACGTCATAGGTGTGACGTAATTATGCCACATATTATGACGTCATCGTTACGTCACGTGACTTCATTACCTAATTAGAGGTCATTGAACTGGGCCAGCCGCCCGACTTTGCCACTACTCATGAACGTTTTTCATGACCATGAGCATAAAGGCCACCCTTACTCTTGTAACTTTCCATATGTTTATGCCTCTGTTTGTCTACCTTCATATTGGGACTGATTGGGGAAAAATCTGAACGCTCATTTTCTCCTTAAAATATAGACTTACACTTTCAATTACCTTAATAAGCAGGTTACTTTTAACCTCATTTCCAACCAATTTCAATAAAAATATCAAAACACTTTTATATCTGAGTATGTTATGCAAATTAGTACGCAAGAGAGAGTGCAAATCAGAACTTTGCACTCGAGCTAACGTTGTTATGATGAGTTCCAACTCGGGAACCGATTCTTTCTGCCCCTCATTACTAAAACCAACTAAAGGCTCTAAGAATGAATCATAATTGGCTACTTCAACATTATTTTCATGTTTACTTCTTTTGAAACAGTTATTAAATACAGGTGTTCAAAAGTATTCCATATCCCATATTTGTAGGGGTTCTTATTATTTTTTATTGTAAATTTTCAGAACAGTATCGTTAACAATTATTCGGGTTATGTGAAGATAAATTTTAAAAAGGGTTATTTTCAATTGAATTTTTTTCTTGAAGACTTTTACTAGGGGACGCTTCTAAAAACATCTTGAAGGAAAAGGTATCAGCCTATGTAATTTAAAAGGGTTTTATTTTCTAAATAGTATGCCACAAACCTGAAGGCCTAAGCTTGTTCGAAGCTATTGAATATTTCAGTTTCAGCAATATGATTTCAATTAGGTTTGAATGCCTGCCACTTAAGGCATTGGTTATCCATTTGAAGTCGGGTTTGTAGCATTTTACTCTACTAAGCGAGACCTTTGATTTGATGAACATCAACGGTATCAAACTTGTAATTCTATGTAATTAGCGAATTTCCCTATAGGGAATACGCCATTACGGTAGTAGCCATGGTAAGACCTAAGCCCGGAACCACTTTACTTTTTCATTTTGAGGACCCCAGAAGCCTAAAATACAGTTTGTTCATTTTCATGTATACATACATACATACATATATATATATATACCGATAAGTTTTGAAGCGGACCTCCAATTTTGATAAAATTTTGTATGAAGGTGTAAGACCAGGTCTATTTTCATGAGTTCGCGAACCAGTATTGTCGGGTTATGGGAACGGGGTTCCAAAGGAGTTTCAAAGGGGTCAAAATTGGGTTTTTGGCATTTTTGGACCTCAATTTTCAAAATTCATGAATTTTAACTAAAACCATACAAAAGAGCTTAAAAAACAAACAATTTCGTATTTTGGATTTTTAACTAAGCAAATGGTTACGAAAAAATGCAAAAATGTGTTTTCCATGTTATTCTTATGGGAAATCAAGAAAACCCTATATCTTACCTATTTATTTACATAACTTAATCAAAATTACTATGTACATTATATAGATAGGGCTTAACTTATACTTTCTTACAAAACCCATATGGCGGCAAACCTACATACTCACCCCCATGGGGTTTATGGGGGAAAATAAAAAATTGTCAGAGCTGGATACAATTTTGTGTTTACATTCACCAGTTATTGATCAACTTAGATTTTCTAACAACACCCCATGGCAGCAAACCTACATACTCGATCCTATGGGGTTTTTATGGGAACAGTAAATAATCTGAAATTTCATTGGAAGTCCTCTGACTACGCAGGTATGCTGCGACGGGATATTTTAAAATTAAAAGTTTATAATAGTGTATTTTAAGTTCTGGTAGGCCCTCCTTCAAGGGAGCAAAATATAAACATAGAGTACACCCTGAGGGGGTTTTTTTAAACTTCATGTCATTATTTTTTCTTATAGGCCTAGTGTCTTTGTTCTGAACTATTATCACAGGGGTTAGACCTGTGTGGTGTGATAAACCTTAATTGCAGAAAACAAAGAGGTAAACTAATTCAATTCTTGCGGATTAAAACTAACTTATAAAATAATACTTTATAAAACTATTAATTAATTAATTAAGAAATGGTGGAACATATTTTCTTAATAAAATCATGGTAAAACATGATAAATATATATTACACCGCCAGAAATATTAAATCAAACCTTACTCCTTGCAAAGAATGAAAATGATTAAATTGCGTTATAATAAAGAACACGAGTTATGAAATAAGAATGAAGAATAAAAACAACGGCAAGAGAGTGAGGCGAAAACTGGCAACTCTGTTGCTATATTTGGAGCTACAGCAAAAATCTAGCAAAATAATAATAATAAAAATAATGTTCCTAGTTTTAAAGTGTTTGTATGCTACGAAACTGGACAAGGATTGTGAATACATAGGAGAGTCATAGGCGAGGGTGACGATAATCCCGAGACCAGTTAATTTTACCACCTAACACAAATAACTATTAGAGGAAATACTATGACAAAACTTACTTTTGTCCATATCCTTACTAAAAAAAACATGTTAAATTACTTTACTTTAAAGGTACAGAATATTTATTTATCTTATTAATTTCCGGACGGAAACAAGCCAAATGCAGAACATTCAATCTAACAGCAAATTAAAGTAAGTATCCAAACATGATACAGTATTTACAGCTACTAACACATAATCATTTATACTGTATTAACATTAAATAACAAATGGGTTGAATAATATCTTAACTTTCAGAAAAATATATAAAATATCCAATAAAGATAAATATCACTAAATTATTATTTTGAGACAGGGATCTCACATAGCGGGTATTATAATCTGAATATGAATGACAGATGAGTGTAGGATGATTGTGGCGCGATCTTGTAGTCTTGTTACTGACTAAGGCCAACATTCTCCTTAGACAGGGCTGTTAACTAATAGCCCAACAGCCAATGGTATATAGGAACCTACAGTTTAACGTAACATCCGAACCACAATTTCGACTTCATATACGAATCGGTCTAATTACGAGGATGGTCTTTATGGATTCACCGGGTGGACGTTAATAACCACTTGGGAATATCGCATTCACAAGCCATCGCTTATAACTATCCTCAATTCGTGACCCCCAAGTAGCTGGATTACAGGACGACGCCACCGTCCCAGTCATAAGTGGGGTAAGAGGAACAATAAATTAATTAAATCTGCCATCACAAAATACGCCCATACCCCGTCAGTTTAGAGTTATATAATACCTGTAAGTAAAGTTGAATTAAAAAAAATTCTGTATCATTGAGGTTTTTGCTGTTTATAGTGTCAAGATTATTTATTTCATATCAGCAGAATTTCGTTATTTTTTTCAGTCCAGGATCGGTATTTCTGGGGATTTATGATAGGCTATGTGCATGATTTTTTATCGATAGCCAAGAGGTAAAAGTAATATACTCACGAACCCAAAAATGTCAGTTCGATCCTCTTTAGAGTCAACTATGGAACCAGTTTACATTATTTGCTTCGCGTTTTTTTTCCATAGCTGGACCTTGCTGAGGCACTTAGTGATAATTTACTACCAAAACTAACAGACAAAACCTCACCCTTGAAAAATAAAGGAGTGATCAAGATAACATGTAGGTGTTCAAAGATAGGGGAAACAGGTAGATGAGTATAAAGGAGATTTAAAAACATATACGTGATGACAAGAACAATCTACCCATAGCCAATACAATTAATCAATTACACAAAACAATTAATATTTAAAGCTAAGAGAATTTATATGTTTCATGTCATATTTCATAGTAAAAATAGGTTTCTTTAAATTAAAAGAGGTAGATTACATAATAAATAGAGTTCTAGAAGGAATGTAATGATTGTAAAAAAACTTAAAAGTTTAACATCGCAATTCTGAAAGGTACTTGACATTTTTGGTTGGAACGAAATGCAAACTACCGTTTGGCAACTGGAGTTCCCTGATAAGGGGTTCATTATCGGGTCCATATTGAGGATGCCGAATCTCTCCCTGCTTCCTCCCCACACCCGCGCGAGCTGACGAGGGGAAAACGGCTTATATGTACGAGTATTTCACGCCTGTGACATTTTTAACGTTTTACGGTGAACGGTTACATCCCAGGTCTTGATACTAACGCCAATCTGTTGTTAAATATCATTTTTACATAAAATGTTTGTTTAGGTTAAAAAAAAAAACAGAATCAACAAAAATTTTTACTTTTTTATAGTGATATTTGTTGAACAGATTACATAACACTCCAAAAATAGTTATTAATTATATTCAATATTCTATCATTGATTTTATGGTAGACAGTTAGGATTTCTCTTCTCTTAAAAAAACCTGCACGCTTTACGCTTATAGTTAAAATTAAAATTTAAGTGCATATAACTTATAATAAAATTAAGATTGCAAATATATTCCTCCATAACTTGGAGTATCCTAACATCCATCAGTCATTATGTAAAAAGGCTATGCAGCGACTGTGAAAGAGGTCATCTGAAGTTGTTGATCTAACTATAAAATGACTTTCCGAGCCTAATACCTATGAGAAACTTTTAAAGGAAACAACTAAATCTACAAGGAACGAATTTACTGTTAACTGCAAATGACATACAACTCTTGGTATATAAACTTAGTTGATAAGCATATACTAATGATACAATATAATTGTCACATTGCAATTATTTCTAACTTATGGCTTTGGACTTGAAAACTACCTGACTAAAACAGAGAAAATATTAGAGTTACTATAATTCTGATCATAGAATATATTTTACTATAGCAAAGTCCGAGTGTTAGTAGACTGTAGTTAACACAGAATATTGGCAATGTAATGTCGGGGTTATTAATAAAAAATTTCATCAGAGGTTTTATCTTCGTTGTATAGGATTATATGTACACGAAAGAAATTTTGTCATGTTTGTTTGCTCCTTATAACAGTTTTATGTAGGTCACGATCTTAGTTCTGTACAAATCAATTTAAAAACCTATGTCAACGTATTAGATTGGAGTAAGAGGGAGAGCAGCTACAGTGCAGTTGGATGTGGGGGATGATACTGATAAAAAGCACTGTCACAGCGGGCTCGTACTGCTATGTCATCGACCTCACCATCTAATTTATTGTTTTGGATGCAATTAGTCTTCTCTGTTTTTCCTCTTATTTTATTATATTAAATTCATCGGTAAGAAAATATTTAAACTAGAATATTTATTATAATCCGCATGTAAAATAAGTATTTTACTGTGGGTTTTCAAAAATTAAATACCGCACTGATTAGTTTAAGTTTACAAATATATAAGTTTAATACATTCGATATAGTTCGTCCCTTACATAGTGATCATAAGCACCTTTGTAAATTTACGTATATCTGCAATTAGAACGTACCCAAAACGAATCAATTGCCAGTCCATTTACTGTGTTGACAATGGCCCAATCAATGTGCAGTAGTGGACCGAATCGTGACGTCACTGTTAATGCCTGGATTACGGTAGCAGTCCTGTGACCACAGCGCCGCTTACATACACTGATCTACCATTGCCTAGCGATGATCTGGAGAGTAATTCCAGGCTCAACAAAAATGATATAATGAAAATCAGCCAACAACTACTTAGGTGATAAGCTTTTCCTATGTTAGCGCTAGTGATATAGCTAAAGAAAATAAAAAAATTAAACATTAGCCAATGTAATTTTTTTTGTTTTGCTTTGGCTAAAATTTCCTTTTGATAAAGTTGTTAAATATTATGAGTTACTTTTGAGCTAATTACTAGTACGTGCTAGTACAACATATTAATCCTCTAAGTAACACAAGATTAAGGAGATAATATCTCAAAAACTAAAATTCCTTTGTAAGTCCTGGAACTAGTTTTTCACTAAGACCATGTCATCTTATTTACTAATTATTTAAAACTATGGTTTTACCATTTTTCATCAGTCCCGGTTGAAGATTAATATATAAAGCCATCATATATTAACATAATATGTGACGTACTTTCGGGTCACGAGAATATTTATGTAATTAATTTTAGTTTGTACGCCACAATATAAAAGATAAGTTTTGCCACGATTCGCTCAGTACTAAAGCAGGGTTAATTCTATGGTTCACGACGTAAATACTTAATCTATTATCAACAACAATTGAATGACGAATTCCGAAATATATTATTAAATTTACTACGTTGGGTTTTCACCCATGTGACGTTCTTATAAAATAATTTGACCAAATAATAAAATTGATTAATTACCCATTGGTTCTTCACCCAGGTTGTCGAATAATTAATTTGATGATCGAAAGCCGATTTATAAAACAAAATTACGAATTACGATTTACTATCTAAAATTATTAAGATACACTAAAACGTTTCGTCAACGTCTAGTTTCGCCGACTGTGATAACAAAAGTGCAAGTCACCGACCCGGCTTGTCGCAACGGGTAGTTTACTTGGTTCGCTCACCAAATTAAATTGAAACTAAATAACTAAAACGAATTTAATTAACTTAAAACTTCTTCTAGAAGATAAATTAAATTCAAAATATAAATCTAGGACGACCTGTCCTACGAAATAAAATAACGTAATCAAATCGAACCAAAACAACCACTCTGAGTATAAGAATAAAATAAAATACTAACCGAATATTTTAAGGGATGTTTCTAAATAACAATTTTTCTAAATAACAAATAATTACATAAACTTTGCTATCTTAAGTAGCTTATGCAATATTTTTCACAGATGTCATTAGTATTACTAATAGATGTCAGGTTAGTATTACTAAGACGTTAAATCTACTGAGGAGCGAGACGAGGGGAGTGGTTGGATATTATTATTAGTCGAACTACGGTAAATTATACTTTGGAAAAATCAGAATAAATCTAGTGAGAATATTAATTAGCTGATTTTCTTTAATAACGTGCTAATACCTTACGTACTTGCGGTCGTGTATTTTTTTATAGGGTTTAAACATCCCTTGGACTTATAATTTTATTATTGACAGGTGGATTTGCTCCACTCCTGTCCCGGAGCTGGTTCCTGGTTGGTTTCTTCAACCAAGGCAGGACGACGAGTGACTGTCCGCCTCAGTCCGGGGTCACTCGGCTCGTGCCCCTTCAGCGGCGCTTCTCCTCCGTCACGTGACCTCGACCTCCCGCCACTCTACTTTGCCGCGCTATTCAAACCCAGCCGTTACAAATAAATGATATAAAGTTATAATATCATAATAGGTTAAGTCATTAACCTTGCTACTTCAGGAAAGCGGGAGAGGAGTGCAAGCAAGAGTCCCTGTCAAGGTGAGGTTTCTCGACTTTCTCACTGAGACATCTGAGGTCGTTGAGAACTTAGGCAAGGTTTTAGTGGCTTTAGTGAGACACGCAAAGTCTCCGTTAGCCGATCGAAGATCTTTCTGAGGCAGAGGCCACCAGGCTTCTTAAACTTGACCATCTCCGGGTGGGATTCCTCAGCTGTGCGGTGCGTTTGAGGGCCATGGTTCTTAGGTTCTTCAAGTACCTAGACAATGGGTAACGTCGCAGCGAGTGCTTGAAAAAACGACCCGATCTTTGCGACAAATGTAGGGAGGCAGGACACGATCATAAAACTTGTACCAAACCGTGTCACCGCTTCCTGTGCAGTGAATTGACGTCGGAGGGTACAACCGGAGCTGTCGAATATGTCGCTGGTTCCAGGACTTGCCACATTTATCGGCTCGCCTTAGAAAAAACTCAACAAACCAAGCGACAAACTTCTAGAAAAGCGAAGACCATAAAGTAGAAAAAATAGAATGGTCTTGTCTTCTCAGAACCACTAGGGCAACACGGTGATCTCAAACAAGGGTCTCGCCGTGTAATCCTATCAACCGTTCCAGAGGGGGAGCACAACCTGTGAAAGGTGTGAGTTTAGTGGATATTGCTCACACAACGCAATATAGTGGATATGTGCGAGTCCCACACAACGCCTGCAAAGAGATTTTCCACCTCCTTCTTACAAAATAAAAAGAAATAATAATAATAACAATAAATATAACCTACATAACAAAAACTAGTGTTCAAACCCATGAGCATAAATTTCTGATTTATATTTAATATCTATAGTAATTAAATCTTAACTACTTGATGTACACTATGATATTTACATTTTATTTATGGATAAAGAACACATTTAGGTAGAATAATAATCATAGTTATAGTGCGTTTCATTTTAAGAATACTTATGAATTTTCATGTTGGGCTAGCCACATTACGGCATTGAAACAGGTTCTATACTGTATGCATGTTTGACAAGCTTATTATTCTTAGTATCTAATACATGTGTGGGCGAGATATACACCACCCGAAGCGTTGAATATGCCGGTCCTTTGATCTGAAACGAGGCTCCAGTCCAATTCAGCCCACAGTTTATACACCTGATGCCACTTTGTTCTCCAACAACAATTCGCATTGCTTTTAAATTTGTTGCAATGATTGTAAACCATCGAAAATGAGCATTGATTGAATTACGAAATTAGTTAAGGAGTCCAAAATATGAACAATACCTGAATATAGTAAATTGCACTTTTACAAAAAGCTTACTTATTTATTATTTTATTGTTTATTTTGTAGACCTTCTGACTGGAGATAGACGAACGTGGGTCGTGAATCCCTCTTGCGTAGTATATTCGATCACGTTAGCTTTTATGTTAGCTTATATGATATGAGAAAACCGCTAAAATTAAGTTATTGGCAAGCAAAACGTAACACGTTGTAGCATAATCAAAACAGGTTGCTTTGGCGTATTAAAAGCAGATGAAGAAGGGGTAGTGGGAAGTTGTAAGCAGTTAAGATATGGAACTTTCATCCATTGTCTTACAAGAGCTCTGAGCTAAGTCAAGTCCTCTTGTAGCACTACAGCACTGGAGACAACCCCTACAAACCATGTATCTAATTTTACTTTGATAAATATCTTAGTTTAAATTGATGAACAGTTTAAATTGAAATTATTCTTGTGCTGTATTAAACTGAGTGGGTATAGGTTAGTGTAAAGCCTTTTAATGTAATAAATATTAAGGCTGTCCCTGAACTCTCTACCGACGTCTTAAGGTATTACTCCTGACCAAAAGACAAGCCAAAATATTATAATTAAAATTTCCAAAACTCTATTGTAAACCACACAGCCGCCATGTTGTATTTTTTTAAGATTATTTCTAGTTTAAGGACGGTTTGTTGAAATAAGTTGAAAATTGGTATAAAATTTTTATAGGTGAACCCCTAATTGAAGAAAATTATATCTTTTTTTAGAATTCAAACGTTTAAGATAACTGCTGTTTAAAATCTCTAACCATAACTTGCATAAAAACTAAATAAAATAACAAAATTTAAGCTATTATGTTGTTTTAGGAAATTTTTTTTCAAATCAAACAATATAAGAACTAAGGCAATCAGTTCATAAATAAGCGAAACAGACCGATCTAAATACAAATATAGTCTCGAATCTAAGAGGGTTGCCGCGCGAAAAGCGCTGTCGTGGTGCCAGCTCAACAATGGGTTTCATACCCAAACTGCTTCCGGAGAAGCAGTGAAGCCATGACTAGCCCTCAGTTAAATCGTCTATATTACTTATTTATGAGCCGGATTAATTTAATTTTAAATTAATTTTTCTAAATAACAAATAATTACATAAATTTTGCTATTTTAAGTAGATTTATGCAATATATTAAACAAATTTTTAACAGTCATTTAGAAAGTATGAATTGTTATAAAATAATTATTTTTCTTTATTTATTTTTTTTATAAATTAATATATAAAAATTGCATCCAGAACGTAGCACGGCAACTCAAGCAGGTGAATTCACCAAATTCTGGTAAAAACGAAAACCTTTAACCCATTTGTGCCCACTGTGGACATTTGTCGACGCTGTATTTTAATTTATGAAAGTCCATCGAATTTCAGGTTTTTAATGATTCAAATTGGCATTTTGGAGTGAAAATATAATTATCTTTCGTATTTAAAGGCCATAGTGGCACACACACAGTAAACAGAAGTAAAAAGTAGCAAAATCAGTGTTGACCAAGGTGCAACTCTCAAAGAATTAACCGATCCTGTCAACTTCCACGCAAGCCTGCCACCGTTTATTTTACGTGAGTCCTCCCACCAACTTTGCCACAGATCGGCTATCCCTTTAAGAGTTGCACCACCAGGTCAGGGTTTGGTAGTGAGCGGATTCGAACCCGCGCCGACGCAGACATCCTGGCCAAGGATGCCTACGCCTTAGCCATCTGAGCTATCACGACCGGCAGCCTAGACATGAGAATTTGGGTTTTAAATGGTGCGCGCCCCTAGCGGGAAATACTGTAGGCCGTTGGTATCCGAGTTCGCTACAAGAGCGCAGCACTAAGCAACTACACCCAATTCGCAACAAACAATTTGGGCATAAATGGGTTAATCTGATTTTTAGGTAACGTAACAGAGTAACACGCTTTTTATGCTAAATTTAGGAAGAGGAAACTAGCCTCACAGGACAGCAGGTTAAAGATGTTGTTCCAGTTTCTATTATACTTAGGATTAAATTTAGTGTTTCACAGCTAAGTACTTAATACTATTTATTTATTTACGGTTTACACCTTTTTACAAATAGTAATACAAAGAACACGTCAAGTTGGCTGTGCTTATCTTATACAAAAACTTATCTTATTACTAAAGCATTGGTAAATGTACATTCCCATGCAACAAGACAACAAAATTAACCGATACTAATGATAAATATAATATAAATGCACTTAATAATACAATAATATTAATATCGCTTAATATTAACCACTTATCACTGTGGCTCACGAAATGCCAACCGCTCATTTGACTCATTAACAATTTAAATTTGGGAGAACTTTATTTCGCATAAACTTAACGTCTTGCGTATTAAGCTCAACGGATAGTCGCACAGAACACTTAACATATTGGAACTTGCTGACATTAGACAATGAATTATTGGAGTGGATCGAAACGTCGAACAATTTAATAAAGTTTGTACAGCTTTTTTAAGTCGCCATTGAGTTTTTCAAACACAAAGTTTTACAAATGTACTGTGTTTGACGCCCCTGAGTTGGTTTTCGTTGTACATGCGTAACTAACGAGTCTTGCCGACTCGTGGACCGTTGGTTGCAGTAGCTCGTTTACTAAATGGATGAGATTAATGGCGGATGAGATTTCCTCGACTTTGTTTTGCTGGGAGTCATTCAAAGACTAGTCTTCTCATATTGACATATTGACAGATATCGCAATGCGATACGGCACATTGAAGTATCTGTCTGAAACCTATCCGCTTCTCCTCGATTTTCGCAGCAGAGGTCTTCAATATTTTCTTATGCCTTGGAGTGATGGTTTAGGTCTGCTGTTGGATACATTGGATTGTAGTTTCTATGAATTTAAGTTGGGTTTTTTGGATGCACAGAGAGTTCGAGTATACTTCTGCTTTGAATTCCTTAGATCCTGGAGGTTAAATTGTAAATTGATGTAAAATTAACAAATATAAATACTGATGAGTAGAGGAATTGTAGGGATTTCAGCCTACTGCATTTAAATAACCTATAAGTAGGTCACAACTAAATGACGCACACTTCACTGGTGTCGTGATTTGATTAAGTTTAAGCCCACTCCTTCAATCTAAGCCAACTAAGAAATCAAGAGTTATTTTTATCTTCAGCAAACAGTTCCCAGTAGAGCGAATAAAGTTATTTTTCACAACTCTATCGTATGTTTTCAAAATTAAATCTTTATAAATTACATCCTTTGTTTTAAATCACAAACGTTCATCTTTATCAAATTAAATAAAATTGTTTCTACTTTAACCTTTTTTTACCCAGTATAACAATAATAATTCCCAAAATAAATAGAAGCGAAGTAATTGTTGAGATTTCTATGTTGGCTTACATTTGAAATGAACTAAGAATAAAAATAAAAATAAAAAAATAAAAAAAACACTAGTCAATAGTTCTTTATTTACATGTAAGATTTGTTTACATAAACAATGAAACAAATATGAGTGCTAGAGTGCTAAGATATAAAAAAGAATTAAACTATGCAATATATAATGATAGTGCAACTTATTAAGGAATTAATGCAACCCAGAAGCCTTCAGTGGGATTTGCTAAGTTATTTGCAGATAAAAACGCAATGAAAGTGCAGCAAATATATAAAATTTATCAATATTTTACACCTCTAATAATTTATACTCCAAATAGGTTAAGTGATGTTTGCCATTTTTTCTATAAATAACATAATAATCAATTGATACTCGAGTAGTTCAATAATAAACTGCATGGAATTACAGGAATAAAATTACATACAAAACGCTAATAATAACTTTTGTAACATAACAATAAGGAAAGCAAGTTCAATCGATGAATTCATTAGTTTAATGTGCATAACTTAAATTGATTCTAATTCGTACGTGAGTAATCTGGATGATGAAGCGATAATATGTTTTTTAGGCCATCGATGTAACATTATTCGAAAATTGGCGATCTGTTTTAAGCCCTTTGAAAATTTCTCATTTTCATTAGGCCCTCAATTTACATGTGAAATTCTTTATGGTTGTGATTGACGTATATGGTCTATTCGACATAGGATTACACAATGGCAATAGATTTTTATCCTTCAACGAGGTAAATATAAATATTATCGTAATTAAATTCTTTAAAAAATTAATAACATAATTTTGCTAACGGTCAAGTATGTATATCAAATAAAATTCGTACGACATTTTAGATAGAAGACAACATTTTGGATGACTTCAAATAAATGTATAAAGTTCTTAAAATTAAATTTACCAAATACCTCTATAATTTATTTCATAGGCACAAACTGTACTTATAAAATTCTACACTCCATGTGTATTCTAAGTCACAACACATAATTTACACTGTATTTTTTATACCGTTATGTGTTTTAAGGTAAAAACTCATTATAAAGAAAAACATTAAACTGTAAAGCACTTAAAAATAACTTAAAATCGAGCTAATAAAAAATATGAGGGAAAATTATAATTTTAGTGTTTTTGTCATTTATAAATTTTTGTATGATTGCATTTACCATGTGTAGAGTACTTTATCGCCTTAACTGTAGCTTCCTTGGTATATAACACACCCAGTTAGCAGCCCATCAACGTCGTGTCTTGTGGGATGTAACCTGATGATGCAGTAATCACGCCGTGTCAAGAGTTGTGCTGATGTGACGTTCAAACATTCATCACCTGGCAGCGAACATCTCACAACTGATGAATGGTGTTTGAGAATAACACTGGAACTTGTTTGTGGGTAAAAAATCTTTTGAATCTCTCAAAAAGACATTTTTATTTCATTTATCAGTAATTTGTTTGCCATTGTAAACAACTATTTTTCGTTTAAACTATTCTGTGACCAACCGTCTAATCAAACTTCTGAACCAAAATGAACAAATAAATTGCAAGGTTACACAAATTTACTTAAAAAGTACTACCAATCTGCAATATATTATCCTCTAAGAAAGAAAATGGCTGAAGTTACTTCTGTATACCACCACCAGAATCTATTAATTTTTAAAGTTATCATAGCATAAATCTTTAATTTATTCCAGCTTATTACACAAACAATAACAAACTAGTCCCACATAATTCTGTACGATAATGCAACTGTTACAGTGTGACCATAACAGTTACTAAATACATATTCATAAACAGAAATTAAGACTGTAACTGTTAAATAATAAACATTGCTAAAAACCACAGACTTTTGTTCAGATGGCTGGATAAACAAATCCAGAAATACTATCCCTGTCTCTCTCCCACTGGAACCTGACTCGCAATTTAAAATGGAGTGTAGTAAAAGACAGTCTAATTTTCCCAAGTTTTTTCTCATAGTTGTTGAGACGGCCCTAGAGCCCTCTGTTATATTTGTTATGGGTGTAAGATTTGTCACATGAGTGTGACAAATCTTGATGATTCAAGATCAAGGGATATAAGAAAACTATTAAATGCACCTTTGGGTGATGTAGAGGAAGAAAACCTAATTAAAACAATTTGGTTAATGAATCTCTTTTGGGCTTTACTAGTCGTAGTGGAGACGTCTAATAAACCCAGTTGAGATAATTCAGACACTATCAAGACAACGGCTTGTAGATGAATTACAAATACCTACACCTACACCTGATATTACTACTCACTGATTACCTACATAAAGTGTTCCTCACTACGGACACTTTAAAGAAATATTTGCGAGGGGCTGCAGTAAAATTGGCTTATGACAATACAACAAGTCACAAATTTGGCCTGCTAGACTAAAGAATTCAGCCATTTTCAACCAGGGAAGAGCGAACTGTTTTATCATTACTTAAGTGTCGGTTTTATTTACTAGTTTCAAATGTAAAAATTTCTTAATACAGGAAAAAAGCGCTTTTATATAGGGAGTTTAAATTGAATCTGGTTCTCGACAAGCATTGCTCTTAATGGAGTGTTTGTTTACTAGGGACGGATGTTTGAAACTAACAACAGAAATTACGTTTAATATCCTACGTCATCCGACTAAGGTCAAATAATTAAGTTGTGGCCGAGAAAAAGAGATAATATTAGAGGAAATGTTCTAATCATAAAAAATATTTCGCCCAGATACTATGACGCTTCCATTATCTCATCTAATTAGATCGATTCATTTCAATACTCAATAAACACTGAAGCTCTTTGAAACTAATTTACACGGTTCTCAAAATGGACTAATAGGAATATTATGAATTTGTACGTCTTCTACTGTTTTTTATTTTAGTCTAAATGAACTTATTAAACAGTCTTTTTATAGATTCAATGTAGTCTACTAGCGGATAACTAGAAATTGCATGTTTAATTTTATGATATGTTGTTCTTTTCTCTGATTGTGTTATATTGTAAACTGGCATATATGTGTTATAAATAAATAAATAACACGTCTTTGAACGGGATGTGTGTAATTTATTTATACGAATATTGTACATTCATGCACGAACACAATGTAACAGCTTAAACTGGTTTCCCATTGTATCTCGTTATGCTAAACAGCTGCCAGCTGGCATGTACTTCAAGCCAAGGAATCTAAAACAGTATTAAGACAAGATATTGGTCACGTAATCAAAAGCCATGATGAAGCAGGTGCAAGGCTTAACAGCTGATTAATTATTTTTTTACAAAATGAAGAGAACTTTTTTTATGAGGTTGGCGGGCCTCTTTTCGTCTTACTTTGCCTCGTGTACATATTGATCTGTGCGTGGATCATCTAAGACAAAGTAAGGTCATCTGCTAAAGTACAATGTGAATGGTACTGATAATGGTACTGATAAAAGTCCCGAAGTCCGGCGCGTTAACTACTAGGCCACCGACTCGCCCTCGCCCCAACTGTCAAAACTTAGGAAGTGTTTTGATCCCATCAACAAGCAACAAGCTTACGTCTGTCATAAACTTTGTTGGGTGAAAGCAATATTCGTTTGAAAATTTGAATAGTAAAAATAAAGTACAATTTATAAGATGTTTGAAACAATTACAAGTTTTTATACGTTTTTAATAACTACAGGATACACTTAGCCTACTTAACCAATACGAGGGGAAGTTCTTTAAATTGAAATTTGTTGTGGTATTTTTTTCCTTTTACTTAAGGTAAATTTTAATATGTATACTTCATTAATATTTTGCAATGTCTCTGTCAGTGTTAATTTCCATTAAACTGTAACCCCTGAAGGTTCTTGATGGCGAATTCAGTTTTCGTGCGTGGGTGAATTTTTAATACTCAAGTAAATCTTGCATTTCAAATTTAATCTAAACTTGCTCAGTAATCATAGTGTTGGAACTGGTTTGGCCAATATATTGCTTTTTACAAAATTTGCAATCTTAAAATTTTTTCGTGTTCGGATGACAGGTCATCGGGCTGACATCGGACACGAAGACCAAGACAAACCTGTAGCAAAACATGCAAACTCGCATAGCACAACATGCAAAAAAGAGAAATATTGAAGAATGATTCAGGTTGAAAGCTATTAATGAGATTTAAGTTGGTAAAAATAAAAACACAAGTGCCATCAACCTCAGGCACTCTGAAATGGCCAATCAGTTAGTATTACAATAAGAAAATAAATATAAACTGATAGAAAAAGACCTACCACCTTACCTATTCCTTAAAGTGAAATCGTCTGTTTGTTGTATTTTTATTAATGTTGTCATTTCATGTTTAGTTTTGTTGAAAACTTTTTATACATTAAACATATTTATGCACATTATTTTATACTAGGGATCGCCCAGTGGTCGAAATTCGACCAAATACTCAATTCATCTTGAGCCAATTAGATTCAAAAGGTTTTCACTGAAACATCTGATCTTCCTGATTTGCTATAATTTGTTATTACAACAGCTGTCTAAAGATTCAACCTACTACCCTTACCTTATAAGATTTAGATTGAAACTTTGAAAGCCTGTAGGGTGGAGTCGTGGGGGCCGACGTGAATTAAAATGGAACTTTGATATCTACAGGACACTAGCTTTCTAACGGAATGCACGGATTTCTCCTAAGTTGCGCACAAACTGAGAAAAAAGAAGGAAAAGAATCATGCTTCCCTCATAATATATAGATTTTCTATATATCTGATGAAGTCTACTAGGTAGACGAAAAATAATAAATCGTTTCAAACTACTTAGAAGAAAAGAGTAATTTGTTATATCTAAGTCTATCGATTACATGTATGTAAACCAACACACTTTTTCATAAATATAGATTTATTTGAAAAAATTATTTGATACAAAAGATAGAAATTACATTATTTTATCACAACTTTTAAAACGAGTTAGGTATGCCGAAGCTGCTAGAGACGAGAACGACGGCGATCAACAGCCTAACGGGCTATTTCCGCCCGTCTCCAATTCTGTTCATTTCCATCTCTTGAAAATTTGGACGCATTAAAATTTGATTGTGACAAGTAAAAATAAGGAAAAACAACTTACGTTTTTACAACAATAAATAGTGCTCTTTAGTTCTATTTATTTATTTTTGTCGTTAATGCAGTTGTTAATGTTGTTGTTTGTCGAAGGGTTTTGTATATTATCTTTCTTAATAACAATTTTGGTCTTATTCAGTAAGGTAATCCCTGCTTCTGGAACAAAAATCACAGATTATAGGCTAAATCTGAACAAATTCTAGGGCCATAATTTACAGTACATTTTGAAATTGAATTAAAGACCGAAATGGTTAATATAATGGAATAGGTAGGATTCTTGACACGGAATGGCATAATTGACGGAGTTTACTAATTTGATGTATAATACTTGACTCCCTTTACAACCTCCTATTTCCTGATCATTCGTCTCCAGCTTTAAGCCTGGTTATAAAAGCTTGGCTTTGAGGTAAAACCAGAGATGGAGTGGTCCATTATGAGGGTGGGGAGAGTGGATCAATCTCCATCATACTAGTTATGTTTACTTTCTATACTTCAAACAATTAAATAAGTCTTATTTTTAAGACTGATTAATGGTACATCAAATACATTATTTAAACTATCATCAGACGTTAGTTTTTTTTAGTCTAACTGTCAATGATGAGATTATTCATAGAGACCCGTACACCGTTGTCGTGTGTGCTCGCTCACAGACCAACACGGTGTGGTTAGACCAATCAATTAGCCTGGACTAGGCTACACTCACGCCAAATTTCCACTGTAATGTTAAAACTAAACTTCCATTGTCATCACCTTCCAAACCGTCAGGATTACGGGTAAAAATCAATTAAATTGTAAAGTTTGTATTAAAATTACGTTTAGAATAAAAAATTAACATAAAAAGTGTGACTTTAATTTAAAGTTAGTGACTTACGGTGTAGATAGGTTACTTCTGGTACACCCTATACACAGAGGTTAATGCCAATCGACAGATAGTAACCGGTTTACCTATAATGGCACAACTTGTTTTTGCGAAAAATTAATGCTGTAAATTTTTAAACGGGTGTTAGGGTCTAAATAATACTGTAAAATATGAACTTATCTTTTCGTCCATCATGTAGTAAATAATTATTATTTTTGTTTGTTTGTTTAAACGAGTACCAAAAAAGTATGTAATTAGACAATTTCTACAAGTATTCCTTGTCTTGTTTTCGTCCTGGTGTTGGGCTTTGGAGCTTACACATTTCTAGAGCTTATAACAGTGGGTTGCACATGGCAGAGCACGTTAGAGATGTCAGTGACTCCAGCGAGGAGGAGGGTTTCCCTTCCGCTACGGTACCCAACATACCTCGAGCTATGGAAGCATTATGATCCATCGCCCTAGCCTGGATCTGAGGCGGGGTCATGAGATCATCAGGGTTGAATTGTAGAGCTATCCGCACGTGAGAACAGACGGCGAAGTAAAAGTCAAGTAAACAATAACAAAAGAAGATATAAAATAACATTAGAAAAAACAAAAATGTTTGCAATTTAACAAAAAGTTAGTACAGTATTGATAAATATTATGTAAAATAAATAATTTGCAACCCCAACGCTACTGCAGTCATTTGGGAGCTGTACTTGGTACAAGGTAGGTAGAGAGAACTACTTAATACCGGTATAGGCATAAAACGGATCAATTGCTTGTGACTTATGTAATGACAATGCTTATTACATCATTGATTGAAATACCTAAGGACTAGCACTATTGGAATGTTGAGTATAAACATGAGATCTTCTAAAAAAAGAAGGGTTATTTTGATATCCTTAAGAATTATATGTTGTTTATAACATTCACGGCAGGAAAATAAGCCGGAAGGTAAAGTTTTTGCCGGAATTATAAAAATAACTATGAGTGAAGATGATTGTGAGATGTCAAAATAAATTTAAAGTGGCATATTTGCCCATTTATTTTGGACAGGTTTAGTAAATTGACAAATTTATCAAACCCGAAGTAAAATTAATTTATGAATATGATAAATAATTAATATAATTTGCCTATAAATGTAGGATTGAGTCTTCAAAGTGGTAATACAAGAGATGTTTTAAATTTATATTGAATATGAATCAAGAAAAATCTCATACGAGTTCCAAAACCAGGGTGTCTACTGAATTCTGATTTTAGAATTCCAGTATATTTCCAGTATTTCCAGTATGTTTATTTTAAAAAATTCCAGTATCACTCGCGAACTATTAATCCAAACATGAAGTAACAATAATGACAATTTATTCATATAATCAATATTAAAATAGATTTTTGTATTAAAATAAAACAATTATGATGATTATGATTAATAAGTACTTTCTAACAATAACATGTGTTTAATATTTTTTACTATTTTTTGTGAAGGCTCCCAACTAACCCCTTAGTCCTCCGTTCTTTCACTTTATTTTACGTTTATTTAATATAAAAATAATAATAAAAGAACATCAAAATAAAAGAAATAAATAAATAAAATGGGTTAGTACTTAAAAGTAAAAGAAATCATAATAATAAAATTACAATTTTAGAAAGAAATTTAAATTTTGAATACAAAATCAAACATTTTCTAGGCTCCATCTTTACACAAATGTTTATATTTCTTGATTAACTATTTGAAGAGAACTTCAAGGTTTCTGATTTTGGTTTGCAAACATACCCAAACAGCATAAATGACTTGTCAAATATTTTTACATTATTATGTACGGATCAAATGACGAAATCTATATTTTATGCATTCAAAACTGTACGAATTTAATAAAATTAAAAAATTCCAGTATCTATTTTGAAATTCCAGTATAATTCCAGTATTTCCAGTATGGAAATAAAATTCCAGTACAATTCCAGTATTTCAAGTATTTCCAGTATCAGTAGACACCCTGAAAACTTAATCATTTTCATCCCAGTGTGTCATTTGCCACGATTTGCTCCAACTAGAGTGATTGCTTCTGGGCTGACATCAAATGTACTTCGTATAAAAAGATCTGCTAGTTAAATTATTATGGTCGCAAAGGTAAAAGAAAATATTAAATACGAAACACATTTTTTTTAAAATCGGCTGATAAGCGAATTGCGTGATTTCTATAACACTACTTACGTCAAATGCTGGGCTCTCATTGGTATAAAATCCGAATTTTCATGTGAAACTTGTTTGTTAAAGACCTCATTAATCACGAGTTAAAGGTCGGTTTAATAATGTACCTTTTGTGGTGCTACTTCACACCTGTAACATCAATATTGGTGATTAGACGTAAGTATAAAATACATCATATCCAAATTCATCGATAAATCACATTAAAGCATTTACTATGTAGTAAATGTGTTTCGTCTATAAATGACATGTAATTACTATCATAATTAATCTGTATGCTCAAGCACGGTTTTTTTGGTGGACAAAAAAATGAGCTAACGGACTTTAGGACAATTAGAATTTGACATAATAAATTGAAACATGGTATTAACAAGGTCAATTAACGTTGTATTAAAGATTAAAGACCACCTGGTATGTAACTGTCAGACAATAAAGCTTAACTAAGTACTTTTATTCAAATCACTATATACAGGGTGTCAGACACTCTGTTCCGGAACTTCGCGCGGTGATTCCTTGGATCAAAATGAACAAAAAGGTTCGTGGGAAGGTTTGTCCGAAAATGCTTCATCAAGCGACTAGCGGCCACTTATATTTTTACACTTAATAACGTTTATTTCTGTAACGGATGTGTGTAATACGTAGAGATATTTGGCATGAATCTTTATCACACCAAAGTTTATTTCCAGGAAAAATTATTTTCTTGCGATGTGCAGTTTTCAAAACCGCTAAATTTTATCAAAATTGTACAAATAACAAGAAGGTTTGCAAATTAAATTATATAACCAACGATAACAAGTTTGTTAGGATCTGACAACAAATAACGGAGTTATTTCAGTTATTCTGCATAAAAATTCATTTTGTATTAATTCATGCAAATTAAGGTTATTTAATAGAAAAATGGCAAAAACTATGGCAAAAAAATGGCAATCTTTTGCTTTATTGTTGGATCATTACAAACTTGGTATCATTGGTTAAATAATTTAATTTGTCAACCTTTTTTTTTATTTGTACAATTATGAAATAAATTAGCGGGTTTAAGATATTGCCGTTCAAAAACTTCATATAGCCACCATTTTGAAAATACACATCGGAAGAAAATCATTATTTCCTGGAAATAAACATCGGTGTGATAAAGGTTCATTTCAAATATAAACTAATACACCCATCCCTTACGGAAATAAAAATTACAGAGTGTAAAAAAATGGTGACTTGCGGCTTAACGAAGAGTTTTTAGGACATATTTGCCATGAACTTTTTGTACATTTTAATTCAATGAATCACTACACTAAGTTTCTTTATGTATAGTGTATTATTTTGTACAGATACATCAAAGGAAGTCTGAAATTGCACCATAAGTTCTAGGACTACAAAGCCAGCTGAAATAAAAGCCAGCCATAGGTCCTAGGACTGTAAAATCAGCTACTTTGCAAGTATGTTATTACTCATTTATTAATTTTGAGATGCAGAATTTTGAAATTAAAATTTATAAAGAGCATTGTTTGTAAATAACAGAGATGTAAATACTGCATATTACTTACTTTCTAAGTATAACCTAGAAAATACAACTTTATTGTTAATATTTTTAAAGGTTAAAAGTCTAATTACGCATTATGAAAAAACTTTTTTCATCACTCGGAACAAAAGTGTCTTTATGTTGCTTAATCGTTTTTAAAAATTCGATTGCCCGCCATAAAGACCCACTTTTGCTCCTAGTTAAGAAAACTACTATAAAAAAATGTAAACTTTAAAGTTGGACTTTTAAATTTTTAGAAGGGATTCAGAAAACTTTTTAGGCCTGGCAGGAGAGGTAAAGTGCACCCATTAAGTCGTTGTCAGCACCGCTCTTCTTTAAAAAGGTAATACGCTTTACTGCGGCACTAAACTGGATACCGTGGCGGTGGATCTTACAGTTTTGTACTGCATGCGAGGAAAAGTACAGTAAAGTAGTGCATCATAAAATGAGTGGTAATACAGTAGCATCATTTATTATTGTTTCGTAACACGTTTTGAACAAATAAGACTTGTCGTATAAAAAAACTTCATAGAGCAACACTCAGATATTTTATCCCATCTGAAATCTTCATATTAAAATAGGTGAGTTGGTTAAGTTTTACTGTCATATATTTTGCAATGTTTGGAATAAAAATAACTAAAATAAAAAGAAAAACTATTTATATTTGCAGTTCATGGACATAATATGAAAACCTAATTAAAGCAACAGCTTTTAATACACTACTACATAGTTTCTATACTCTATGCAAATGTCAGACCGTCTCAAGACCGTGTGTTCACTATCATGGAATTTAAAAAAATGTGTTAAATTAAAAGTCATGTTTTGTAAGAACTTTAAAATAGCATAGTGTCGACAGTTAGAACATTATTACTTATGCGTTACAAAGTCATTGTTTTTTAAGTCTCGTTTTGGATCTCATTAGGAATTAGTCATTATTAAATTGGCCAGCCATCAAAAGCTAACTCTATATTCATAGGTTTACAAACCTTCAAAGGTTTTCATTCTAAGTAGAAAACATTCATATGTTCCACTAAAATTAAAAAATTATAGAAAACATGGGGTTTATTTAACAATTTTCTGATTCATCCGCCATATTGAATAAAATGGAGGGTAAAATAAAAAATTGAAATCACACGAAGAAATAGAGAAAGAGAATAAAAAGCATATACATTCAATGTTTGTTGCCTTTAACTTCTCAATTCCTTGGATGGTGAAAAACACAACCGGCACAACTACACCAATCACCTTGTTTATTGCGGTTTCAAATAAGTAATTAAATTGTAAATAATAACAAATTATAGTGATTTTAATTTATAGATTAATGTATTATGCTTATTCATTGCCAGAGCTTTCCAGACAACGCAGAACACACATTCATCATTTTTCCACGCTGGGAACGGCTGAAGCTAGAGGCCCCACGACTTGGAGTGCTGTCGGTGGACTTAGTCTGCATGACCACAATTGGAGGTCGAGGCCAACTGGGGTTGATTATCTCGTTTCGTCCAGAAATTCCTCCGATCCAAAAAGACTGATTTAGACAGGATGGCCGTTAGATCTTTGGAATAATAAACGGCTGGATTTGAGTGCGAAGTGAGGCTTAAAGGGCAAAAGCCAATGTAGGCAAAACCAAAGTACTTGAAAAATTCTAAGCGATCCAAGGCTAGTGTCCGAAAAGAGAATTAGGGTTTTTTTGTTAGTAGTGTAGTACATTTTGCTGTAGGAATCTCTCACTGCAGGCTGGCCATCTGTGTGCGTAAAAGCATTATTACTCCTCCCTTAAAACGATTTTTAACATTATGTAAAGCATAGATATAAACGTCAATATCTTATTTTTCATAACTTCGGGCCCTTTTGAAAAATTTCAGAAAATAGGTTATTACAATAGTAAATGGCAAGTTATTACTCCAGGGAACTAAGAAATTCCTCTCCTCCCTGAACACCCGAAACGGTTTTTTGGTTCCGGCAAATATAGGAAATTTGTAGAGACAGTGTATATGTGGGGGCATCGAGATTGTGGGTTTGTGTGCTCCCCCCGTTTAACAAGTTGAATTTCTCACGGATTATTGCATTTTGTCGTCTTGCACAAAGAAATAAACGAGTTGATTGAATTAAAAAACAATGGGCTGAAGAAAAAAATCAGGTAAACTAAGAAAACGGTTTATCAGAGGAACGTGGTTGGGGTTGCACGGAGCATTCCATTGTCTTTTTAATTGTTTCGCCTGTTAAATGGCATTAAGATTGTTATGGCACAGATTATTTCATGAAGAGGTTTCTATTATCTATTGCATATCCGAAGAATAAATATTATTATTAATGTTTTTATTAAAATTGAGAATATCGGGACAATAGTTACTCGTATAGTTACACAGTATTGACTAACTTGTTTTCATAGGGTAATGTAGCAAATGAAATGTAATTAAAATATCTAATAATTTATATTTGGCACCATACCCCCGAAGGTTACCCGAAATTGCGCCAAATTTAAATAACACTATTTTGTTGCAAGAACTTAGTGGTTAAGTCATTCAAGTTTTGTAGGTGTGCATTGGCGTTGGGTGACTGTCCGTATCAAATGGCATCTCGTCTCCAATATTCAGTGAAGTACAATCAGCGCCCCCCTGTCATTTAAATGTTTAATTGCCTTGGAATAGATATTGTGAATGCTTACCGTGTAATTTATAGCTGTGGCCATACCTGTGACGTCAACATATCTTAGCGTTTTTTTTTTTTTTTTTTCATGAAGGCACTTTTCCGGGGATATAATTCTGTTAACACACCTTGTATATTCAAGACCTTTTAAAATTCGAGGATTGTTATGGTAATACTGAGTAATTATCATCGACAATAATGAGATTTATTTTTTTGTAATCATACACTTTAAGAGAATTGTATTTTAAAAGAAAAAATACTCATATTCGTTTCAAATTTTCATTAAACAATCCGTTTAATCCAGAAGATAATGAGCTTATTTAAACCATCTAGTAAAGAGTCCCTTCAGTCTAGCTCTTACTCTCTTGCTCCAGATACTAACTTTGACATTCCTTCAGTTAATTCGTTCTCCTTACTATTCAAATTTTACTATTTTTAGTTTAAATTCCAATGGACTATATTTAGAGAATTTTCTATAGTATTTCTCGCTCATAAACAAGTTGCGATGAAGCTGATAAGCACCATGAAGCGCATTTTATCAAAGAAAGTCTGTTCGGATGACTTTGTTTTCATTATTCTGCGAGGTTTTAAAATATGAATTTTGTTTTACATTTCATTGCGTATGATTATTTTTTATATTAATTTCGACGATTATAACTAATTATTTCCAATCATTAAAATTTTTTTTAGTAGGGGACCCAACCGCCTCTATCGTGCATAATAAGCGAGATAGTGATACCCGAAAGATATGCTCTGGAAACCGATTGGACCTTTTTCTGGGGACACAAGGGGTCACCAAAACCAATGTTGCCACGATGAACTCTCTTGCAAAAGTGGTTTTATCTTGTGTTAAAGATATGGAAATTTAAGTATTTTTTAAATGTACTTGTTGCATAATAATAGTCATAGCTCCATTGTTTTTCGGTCTATTTTGATAAATTAAAGATAAAAATGTTCACAAAAAGTAGTAAAACAAGATTAATGCATTTTAAACGATTTTATTAGACCGGAAAGAAGTAAAAAAACTCTAAAACAAAAAATATTGTTCACAAATATACTTTTGTTTGTTTTCAATTATGTTTACATCATACCAATGGCTTCGATGTGACTAAATATGATACGAATAGATAGATTAGGTAGTCTACAACAATTTATGTCTCTTATAGTTTTTTCCTATGACGTGCCGTTTTCGAGTAAAATGTAATTTTACAAAGTTTGTCAGGTCGAGGGCCGCGCGTTGTTGGCGGGTCTCGTCGACGTAGACCGCCGCACAGAGCAAAGTTATCAATCATTCTATTGTCATTTTAAGACTTAATAATGTATACCAAGTTAATATTAATTCTTAACTTCTTTCGTTGTACCCGCTTGAACATAAATTGAAAATACCCTGTTGCAGCAGACCTGCGTACTCAAAGTGTTTTCAATTGTTTTTATAATAAATTGTGATCGCCAAATTGAGTGTTTGGGTTTGCAGGATTGTTAATTTTTCTGCAGGGTTACAAATTTAACTGAAATTATACATAAAATGGTTTGTCTATATTTGAAAAAGTTCTGTATTACTTTCAGACTAGAAAAATTACTATTTTGTGACATTTCGTTGTTAAGCGTTGATAACTATTGATAACACTGAACAAAGTTTATCCATGTTACAACCTTCATACAGCCTTTAATAAAAAATTCTTTAATTTAGTCAGAATTAAATAGTTTTAGTTTTAAAAAGAAAGATCATGTAGTTAATATTAAATCCCTGCAAACCGGTCTATTTTTCGATTTATTTCGACTAGAGATCGCCTCCTGATCGAAATTCGATCAAAATTTCGAAGCTTAAAACATTTTATAGCGAAAACATCTGTTCTTCCTGTTTTTCTAGCATTTGTTTTACAACTACAGCTGTCTAATGATTCAATCAATTCTCCTTCCTCCATAAGATTAACATTGGAACTTTGGAAGCCTGTGGGGAATAGCCCTATAGTCCACTGTGAATTAGAATGGGATTCTGCTCATCTACAGGACCATACCTTTCTCACGGTATGCACGGATTTCTCCTACGATGCACACGTGCTGAGAATAAAGGAGGAAAAGAAACATGCTTGCCTATTAATATATAGATAACACAGTTCTTCATATCAATAAAATGTTGTATAATTATACTACATACAAATGTGATATTCTTGCCATAATGTACTATCATTATCATTTCGGGCTTCGCCCGATTCAGGTTCATTAGTTTCGGGCTTCGCCCCCCAAGCCTTTGATTTAGTTCTTAAAGGGCGCTTTAAAATGTTGACCAAATTTCATAAAATATTTTAAAATGTGAATTGTGATTTAACAAAAGATTAGGCCTACCTACAGATAAATTTTGAATACATATTATAAACAAAAATAGATCGTTTTCACTGCATAATCAACATAAATATAATTACGCATAATCGAAAAGGCATAATTCCATTGAATTGTACTGTAGCTAAGTTTATCACAAACGGAAAGGAATACATTACAAAATGCGAATTTTGTGAACGGGCCCCCTAGTTTTTTAATGGTGTTAACCAAGTTTACTTTTTATCATACTTTCACACATAATAAACTAACTTTCATTACATTCATCTAAGATGGTGTGTATTAATATTGATTGATTAAGCAAGGAAATTGTGTATTGACTATTTTGAACTTTCAATGCATTGGATTAACAACTCTGTTTCGTTATCGTTAGTAATTTATATTATGCCTACATAATTTATAAAACTTTGTTGAGTATCAAGCAGTTTAGGTTTATCGGAGTTGTGGATAGTACAATTTTTTCGTGCATGAATGTTTCTCCAAATATTTTACAAGATTGATTTCATTTTCACATTTCAATTTCCTTTATTAAAAGATTCCAAACGAATATTGGTTATGGATTACAAGTATCACATAAGAAAAAATAGGTCTGTAAGTAAAAAGCTTCATTAGCCTAATCTTTCCTTAAAAGAAGGTTTCTCACAAATTTGTCGTTTATATCATTACTTTAAGCTATTGTTATATGAAACATTATTTTCAACAACTAAAGTAAAATTTTGAAAATTTTTGAAAAATCTATATAGGTGTAATATAAAAAATCGTGTTAGTTACACCATTAATAACTCAAGAACTGCTGAACTGATTTCCCTGGAAATTTAAGGGAGGAGGTAACTAGAGAAAAAAGAAAGAACAGGACACTTTTCCCCAGATTCTTAGATGGGGCTCCGCCCCACACGACTTCAAAGTTAAGATGCCATGTTATTCTTACAGAAGCAAAAATTTTGCTATTTGAACATATGATTAAATTTATATTTAATTTTATAAATATCTGTTCTCGTTTAAAGTATTGAGGGAAGATTGAAAATAAAAGACTAGAAGATATTATGATAGACTTGCGTCGAGTGAGCGTAGCGAACGAGCTCACCTGATGGGCTAAAAGATTCTCAGGTTGGCATTCCAATTCAAGCGATCAATTTTTCGATTTTTATTTGTCAAAGTTATTAATTTACAATACTATGATTATTCAGCTATATATTGCAAAATAGGTGAAACAATTAATGTTTTTTTCCTACCGTATGAGATAAAAATTTGATTAATTTAAATAAAAAATATGTTTAGTAAAGGGAAATTTTGATTTTATTTTAAAATTTACCTTTAATGGGCGTTTATTTTACATTTGTAAATTTGTTCTTTTGTCTTTTAATCTGATGTAATGATTTAACTGAAACTGGACAATGAACCAAGAATCTGTTTGTTTAATTTATAAAATGATAAATCTATATAAAATATTATAATCAAGAAAAACGCAAAAGTAAATTTCCAAATTCTGACTTACGTCCGAAAGTGCTTTATCGTTCCTTAGATAAGTGTTTTATCATTTGCTTAAACGTACCTTTACCTATAATAATATTTTTATAAAAAATTAATAGTAAATTTGACATAGTCAAAAATACATACCAACAACCAAAAACTGTTTTAGGCACAATATATTTTAAACATATATAAGGAACAATAATAAGGTACTTAATCATTCGCTACATTAATCTGGAAATATATTTTATTTGCAATTTCTTTTGATGTTTATACTATGTAATACTGTATACTGGTTTACAGGGATAGTGCATTCATGATTACATTTCAATATAAACTGTATAGAAAAACAAAAAGAATAAAATATGACAGTAGTAGCAAAAAACATCACGTTTATTTTACACTATTTCAATGATATTTTAACCAATATTGTTAAAATATTAAAATTGTTAATATTGATATTTATTGTAGATAAATAATAATCAGTTTTAGTAATATATTAAGGTTAAGCAAATAATAAAGTCATGACAATAGTAATTTTACGTCTAAAGGCCTTTTTTTGTTTAAGAAACTATTCATCAAAATCCGTTGCTAAAAGGTGAAAAAATAGTGATTTTAAATCAATACTAATTTTATAATAGTGCCATGAACCTAATTTAAAGGTTTAAGTATTCTTGCCTGCTGATATGGGAGGATTATCACTGAATTTTGTATACGGATATAAATTTTTTTGGGGTTGGCAAGAGTAATCAATGAAATGTCACTAAATAGACAATCGCTTTTCTCCTTTTTTGTATTGAAATAATATTAGTTCAAATAGTTTATAATATATCTACTAACAACTAACCATTCATATTACAGATTTAATGGATTATTGTGTTTGCATCGATAGTAAAAAAATAGGGTTACGATTTCCAATTGTTATTTTGTAAGATCTGAAAGTGCAAAACCATTTTTTTTTTCAAAAATACATGGACAATACATTTTTTATCCATTAATTACTTTAAATTTGTAACCCTGCAGACAAAATTTACTAGCCTGCAAACACAAAGACTCGATTTTGCGACGATAATTAATTATAGAAACAATTCAAATCACTTTGAGTACGCAGGTCTGCTGCAACAGGGTAATTGAAATTTATGTTCAAGCAGGTACAACGAAAACAGTTTAGATTTAATATTAACTTGGTATACATTATTAAGTCTTAAAATGACAATAGATGAATTGATAACTTTGCTCTGTGGGGCGGTCTACGTCGACGAGACAAGCCAACAGCGCGCGGCCCTCGACCTGACAAACTTTGTAAAATTACATTTTACTCGAAAACGGCACTTCATAGGAAAAAACTATAAGAAACATAAATTGTTGTAGACTACCTAATATATCTATTCGTATCATATTTAGTCACATCGAAGCCATTGGTATGACGTAAACATAATTGAAAACAAACAAAAGTATATTTTTTAACAATATTTTTTGTTTTAGAGGCTTTTTAACTTCTTTTCGGTGTAATAAAATCGTTTAAAATGCATTAATCTTGTTTTCCTAATTTTGTGAACATTTTTATCTTTAATTTATCAAAAAGACCAAAAAACAACGGAGCTATGACTATTATTATGCAACAAGTACATTAAAAAATCACTTAAATTTTCATATCTTTAACACATGATAAAACCACTTTTGCAAGAGAGTTCATCGTGGCAACATTGGTTTTGGTGACCCCTAGTGTCCCCAAAAAAAGTTCCAATCGGTTTCAAGAGTATATCTTTCTGGTATCACCTCATTGGGATTTTGAGGGCTTGGGTCCCCTACTATTTTTCTTAAATAAGAGTGCAAAAAGTTTTAAATTTTTTATTTCTTAGAATTAAAGAATTAAACAAAAAATTAAGTAAATTTAAAAACGGTTTTAGAGAAAATTTATTTGTTAAAAATGTAAAGAATTGCGCGTTTAGTTTGTTTGTTGTCCTAGTTTCACAGTTGAACACAGAAACAACAGATTGTTAATGTTCAAGTGTGAATTTAATGATAAAATAAACATTTCTTAGGGGTTTTCTTATAATTAGGAAGCAAAAATCAATTAAACATTCGATTATAACACTGAATTACATATTGAAGCAGATCAATGGACGAAACATTTTTTTCATCTCACTACATCGATATCACCTGTTTTCGACCCTCACTTCTACCAACGAAACACCTGTTTAAACACCGGCAAAATTTTCCGGCCTAGGGCGGTAATGGAAACGGTAGCAGAGAAATCTAGAATATTAGAAGGTATTTAAGTCAAACAACGATAAATAACAAATCAGTGACGTAGTTAAGTAGTTCAGCTGATAGCAACTGTTAAATATGTGTGACGTAGATGGGAAAATAGTGCTTTTCCCTTAAAATCAGCTGTAGTCACTTACCGTTAGAGTATTAGTTTTGGTGGCCTTAGCTGATGTGAAGTGGTTGCCTAGCAACCAGAAACTCAAGCAATACATCTCGCTAGGATAGTTGAAGTTAAGGTTATGTTTTGTTTGTTATAACGAAAAAGTAATTTTTTAACTTGTTTAGAATTTATTGAATTGTGTAGTGTGATGAAAAATATTGTTCATAACTCGGGCCGAAAGCGTTTTGCCAACCCTCGATCGTTTCAAGTTCTCGACTTCGTCTCGAACTTGAAACACGATCTCGGGGCCGGCAAACGCCACTTTCGGCCCTTGTGACGAAATATACTAAAAAGCTATATTGCCTTTAGAATAAATTAACCGCATCCGGAAAAAGTTATTATATTATATTATATATTATATAATGCATTTTTACTGCTTGCCGTCGATACTCTTCAAGAACTTATCTTCATACGACGGCCGTTTCGGAGGTTACTACATCGACATCGACTATCGCAGCACGAAAAGTTATAAGTTAAAATTTCAGTCGATTAAGTGCCGCCAGTTCTAATTGAAATAAATAAATAAATAACTCATGGTACAATATTTTTGCCTTTATTTCAAAATTACATAGCGAACATGAAAAGAGGTTATAGTGTAAATAGTTGGTCAATACAAGAAAATACAATGCTTACAATAAGTTCAAGATACAATACACAAAGTCAATAGGATAAATAAATGTCACAAGGCATAATAAAACCAGAACAAAATACAATAACAACCGAACCACCTCAGTGAATTCAGAACTGCCGGATGCCGGTGATGTGCTGGACATAGATGTCCCGGCTCCAGCGAATGGCGGAGGAGACACAGCGGCGGGCGAGTGTTCCCCAGTTGTAGTTGTCCCACCCGCCGAAAGAGCCGACGACCAGCGCATCAATGGATGTTGTGTAGCCTCTGGCCGACAGCAGCCGGGCGAGTGGGGTGTATTTCCGGAGCTTCTCCACTCTCGCAGCTGCGATTGACTGCCAGCCGTCTTCGTAGGGTGTGGCGACATCGACGATCTTGACAGACTTGTTTACTCGGTTGATGACGACCACATCCGGTCGGCAGCGGGCAGTCTCCTCCGGGATGTTGTCGGGTGTTGTGTCGAGCAGCTCCTGTAGGGGCACCGTCTTGTCCACCCGCACCTCGACGCCATCAGATGTTCGAATTGACTCGGTGAGAAGGCGTTTGATCGAGTCGTGGCGCTTCTTGATGACGTGGAGCGCAGGCGGGCAGTGGCAGAGGACGTGGGCGGTGGTCTCGTCATGGCGGCCGCATCGTCGACAGCGCCGGTCTTGATTGCCCCACCTCCTGCAACCGTTGAGTGGGAGGACGTTGAGGCGGGCTCGGTGGAGGAACCTCCAGTCTGCGAAGCGAGTGAAGCGTCCCTCGTGCAGCATGTGGTTGGCTACAGGGCAGGATGTAGTCACCCTCGCGACTCTGCCCTGATCGGGTTTTGCCGCTAGAGTGGCCCTGTAGTGAAGCTGCATGGCGGTGCGGAGCCTCGCCGTCAGCGCCGCTCGGTGGTGCTTGTCCACTATTTATGTGGTGCGGTTGCCTCTATCAGTCGGTATGGATAGCTGTAGGGTATGTCTCTCTTGGCACCAGCCCCACTTGAGATCCGGCAGGTGCTTCTTCCGGTTGAGGGCAGTCCTGGCCGCAGAGAAGGTGGTGGTGACATTGGAGTTTCCCGTGATTTCCCCATTCAAGTAAGTCACGACGAAATCCATGTCGTCTGCGGCGTGTCTCCGCCCGGCTGAGGCTGCAAGGCCGTCAAGCGAGAGCTGGCGCACCTTCTGGTCTGGAGAGGTCAGCAGGCAAAAGGCGTGGCCCACCGAGGCCAAGTCGACTTGGTCGCTGAGGGGGAGCAGGCCAGCTCCTCCCATGGATGGTGGTAGGGCGACCATTTCAGCACTGGCTCGGGATGGCAGTCCGAGGACTCTCTTCACACCAGCCCGCAGGTCCGCGTCGAGCTTTACCAGGGCAGTCTTCATAATTCTGGCCGTCTTCATCTGGAACTTCAGCTGCGGGACGATGAAAGTGCGGATCGCGTGCAGATTCTGCCAAGGTGACAGGAGGCTCCGGAAGATGCACGCGATCTCCTCCTCAAGGCGGACGATGGTCGCAGCTGGAGTCTGGTCAACTCGGACGCCCGTGGGGACGCCGAGGTGCTGGTAGGCATCACCCTCTCGCAGGACTCCGAGTGGCACCCCATAGATGGAGAACTGGGTGGCTCTGGTATTCCGACGAGAGTAGTGAAGCGTTGCGCATTTCGGTGGCTTGAACTTGAGCCCGACCCACTCGGCTGCTGGTGTGACCGCGTCAAGGAGGGCTTGGAGGGAGTCGGGGGACTTCGCCACGAGGGCCAAGTCGTCTGCGTAGGCCAGCACGGAGATCTTGGATACTACCACAACACAAATCAAACATGTGCACTTGCACAGCTGTAGACGTCAAACTGATAGAAATGTGATGATTGCAAGTACAATATAAAACTAAAGGAAAACCCGTGACGGGCGCTTACTAAATTTACTTTTTTAAGGCAATTGTTTTTTAGCAGAGTGATCTTTAAATTTGTTTTCAAATATATTCTGCAATATAATGCACACATATTGATCACTCTTTATTAATTATAATTTTCCAAACGTTTTACATTTTTTATTACCTTTTTCCTAGTCAAAGTTTGAATTTAAGTATTGATAAATTTACCTTTTACGATTCCTCAAACCATTTTTAACATTTTTAAAATATTTAAATTTTACCACGATTAATAAAAAAATATTAGTTTAAAAGATTTATTTTACATTTTTTTTTATTATACCTAATTTATAGGAATTATGTAGAAGCGATGTCCAGTAGTCCACGATCATTCTGTAGAATCGACGCGACGACTACAATCAGCCTCTGTGTCTTCACTACTTTACTTGTTCACTACTTCACTTGACCTCCATTCCACATCACTGTAGTTCTTAGGTGGAGAGGGGGTTGGGGTGTTTTGGTTTAGGTTGCCCACCACCCCTATTACTAGGTTGTAAAGTGTGCCAGTCAAGCTTCACCCCAACCCCCAATTTTCATCTCCTCCATCCCTCTTCATTTCTTAACATTGGGATCCCAAGTGACGTGGCAGGTCGTGCTTCCGGCTTCCCTCCTCGCCCTCTGCCGCCACCCCGGCCTGACCTGCTGGTCCCAGGAGAGACATTCTCCAGATCTGAATCTTGGGAGAACCAGCAGGTCTGGGTGGTGGAGTTCAAAGTTCTGGGTTCCGGACCGACTGCTTCATCTACCATCATCTCTTAAGAGTCATGCTGGCATCCGGCACCCATGTGAGGGACGATAGTCTGGACCTGGTCATCGAATGCGTCCACTTCTGTCTGAGTACCTGCTGGACACACGCCTAGACCTTTTCCTCCGAGGTTTCCTCCGCCTTCTTCGCCTTTCTCCGAGGTAGACTCAGAAGATCTAGGTAACAGTCGATATGATAATTGTTCCTAAAAAAATAACAAAACAATACATTTTTAGTTCAACAGTTCTCATAAAAAATAAGGTGTTTATTTCAATTATGTTGTTTTTTATTTTTAGTTAGGTTTCCAAGTAAGTTAAATATTTCTAGATAGTTGCTCCTTTATTTTTGGGCTTTGAATAAGTATATATATATATACATACATATATAAATAAATTGCTTTGATAAAAAAATTCTGGATTGACTCGACAATGATTCCATAAATATTATTAATACGTAAGGTGGTTAGGAAGCTTGAAGCAATGGAAGTTGATTTTTTATCCCAAAAAATAACTATTTATCAATTTATTTTCCTGCATCTCCTAAACTGTCCAGTAAAATAATAAATAACCAATATTAAAAATGTCTCACAATGTAATGCAATTGCAAGAACAATGAAGAGACTGTATAGTTACCAGAATCTTTAAATCCTTGTACATTCACAAAATGGGCATTTTTAATTGGCCACCATATTGAGAAATATTTATACGAAAATCGCACATTTTTATGAGCGAAATAAATCATGTCAAGGTATATAGTCACTATTTCTCATGTGTACTTGCTCCCCAAAACTACAGAATATCTAGTTTAACATGATCAGCTTTCCGGCCAATCATGGCCACCCTTTTTTAAACAGACATCGGAAAAACCATATTTTTCACAAAATAAACATTGTTGGGATAAAGGTCCGTTCTAAATATAAACATAATGTAACGGTTGCTGAATTAGAAATTATTAGGTGTAAAACACTAAATGGCGGCTTGAGGCTTAGCGAAAGGCTTATCACAAAATCCTTAAACTTTTTTAAGACACCCTGTATGTATATTTTGTGGACTGAGGACTAATCAAGACAGAGAAAAACGACTGAACAAAACCGTGTGTTCACTGTCAACTTGAGAGTCTAATACCTCATGCCTGCAGGCCTTTCGTCTCTATAGTTTTATTTGACTTTGCTAATGATCCAGCTTTTCCGAGTTGTGCTTAAGTAATATTTTTTACTAAAATTCCATTTGAGTTTAATATTACATTAAAACTTATGGCATTTTCCTATCGATATCGTAAAACATGTGTACTTCTACGGTGGACTTTCTTACAAACGTTTCGCATAGTAACATACCAACACATAATTAATCCTCGCTCTTGTTAGAGCAGAAGCACAACCATATATCAAATTACAGATTTTGAACAACATCAATAGCTTAATTTTTCTTTTGCCAGCTACGCATTGAACAAATTTTGAAATACCCCCTTTGTTGAACTTAGATCATTTTTACTCTCTAGTCACATAGTTAGTTTACCACTTGAAACTTTTTATTAGAAATGAGTATTTATAAGATATGGTGGCTTAATAAAAGTTAATAACAGTCATATTTCTCAGTTGAAATACGTTACAATAGCATAAAAGTATTTTTATAGTGTTTCTAGCGGTGATTATTTATTTTCAAATGTCTCTATCTCAATTCAATTAAAAATATAAATTAATGGAATAGTTTCTACCAGAACATACGGAAAAACGAAAGAGTCGAATCTATATAAAATTAAAAAATAAATCAATAGGATCAAAATAAGTTGAAACTTAAAGTCGGCATCAATAGAAATTGTGACTCAAGATCAGGCTAAATAAATAAGTGCATTTAATGTGTAAATAAATAAGAAACATGATCAGCTGGGTTTTTTTAAAGACTTGATCTTGACCTACTATAGACTCCGACTATTGTAGGTTATTAGAATTTCAAAAAGCAAAGCTATATTATTTTATTTATTTATTTAACCTTTATTCTCCGTTAAAGTAAAATTGTGAGGGAATATTTAAACCGACCTCATGTCATACTGTATTGTTTTGCTCTGAGTTTGAGTAAAACATGTTCATTAATTCCTATTGATTGAGCCAAGCCTCAATTGTGCATTGAAAATCCAGCAGCTGTACTGAATGCAGGTTTAACTGAATTACACACACATAATGGATGGTAATGAGGCCGTTGATTACCGAAGATACCCAATTAATACTATGTACTGGTCGAGGTTAAATAGCACGAAATATATGAATGTAATATCTCAAGTAACATTATGAATCACGCATAAAACATGAGTTTATATTTGAAATGAATAACCTAATAATAAAGTCTATAAAACAAATATAAAATCATGATTCTTAAAACTTAGTATATAAGTAGATGAATATTTACAAATAACTATACCATAATAAAATATTTTGTAACAATAAAATATAATTAATCTTTAAACTAAAAATGTAGGTCGATTAACTGACATTTAAAAAATCATGTATGAAGAATCGGCTACAATTGTTCTCTATTGTAGAGATAATTAGGAATTCGTAGTCTTATCTTACAGTTGAACTCTAATTAAGTTGCGGTTGCTCTTGTTTAATAATTATTACAAAATTCAAAAAGAATGAAATAAACTGAATAGGTGGATAACTATATAGGTGAATAACTGAATACTTATTGAATTAAATAGTTTTTAACACTAACGAAAAATTAATTATTTTTATTTTATACGAATCACATTTATTCTTTCATTCGTTCCCTCCCCTCACCTCGCCCCACGCCACGTCACGGAGTATTGATGTGTTGGCCTACTGAAGGTGACGTTACCATCTGTTCATATTGACTCTCCCAAGAATAGAATGATTAAGGGATAAACGAAAAGATGTTGCGTCTGTTAATTCAAGATTACTTCAGTTTCTTCAATGTTACAACAGTTTGCTTCATTAAAACTCATCTGAAAATATTTACGGGTATTGGGTTAAGGCGATCTTTTCTTTAAAAGACATGTTTTTAGGTGGGGTAAATTCCATAATTATTTTGCGTTATTTTGGGCTCTCCCGCTTCCAGGATATTATGAAGTAGTCCGTTCTGATTTATATTAAGTGGTGGTTAGGCGCTCGGCGAGACTCGCAAAAGTAAGGTTAAAAAAGACCCTTGATAACGTTGAACGTTTTTATTGGTTTCCCGAAACGTCGGATTGTTTATGTGTTCGTGTTGGTTTTGTGTGTGTGTGTGTGTGTGTGTGTGTGTGTGTGTGTGTGTGTGTGTGTGTGTGTGTGTGTGTGTGTGTGTGTGTGTGTGTGTGTTTTGTCAAGTGCGAAGATCGCCACAGAAAAAAACGGACTACTTCAAAATATCTTGGAGGCGGGAGAGCCCAAAATAAGGTAAAGTAATTAAAGGCGATCTTGTGAAACATATTTAGAAAAAACTATACTAATCAATTTTATTTGAAAAATTTTTAATATATTATTTTTGTTTAGATTGACTTATTATTATAATAACGATTAACAAAAGAACATAATTAAATAGGTCCCTATCATATTACTAGAGAAAAATTTTGTTGATATTGAAAACTTATGGAACTTCCAGGTTGCGAAAATAAAGACTACTTATAATGACTGGGGAATTTAATAAACGTGTACAAGTTTGTTAAGCTCATTCATTATAACCGTGGGTGATATCAAGCAGTCAGCCTCTGAATTAATTGTAAAATTTATCGCAGAACTAGTTTAGCGTACTGAAACTTATCAGACCTACCAACAAAGATGTGTTGTAAACTCATCGAGACGACGCCTGGCGCCGCGGCTGCTTCGTTATATGGAGAATTCATGGAATATCAGCTAAAATATTCATGCAACGGAGCAAGGGTCAACGTATTTAGAATGTGGGCAGCATCTACATTCTTGGCTATTATTTTTAGTTTTCCCATATGGGTGAAACTCGATATCAATGGCGAAAGACTTCTCTCAAAGGAAGTGACAGATCGACTTCAAACTTTCAGAGTCGATTTTTGGGCACAATTTGTAATGTCTTTTCGTTTTTGAAGTTGTTCTGATCATTTATAAACTAATAATGCGTAATTTTATTTTCCATTAGATATGCACGAGCTGCTTTAGTGGTGCTTGACTTGCTTGTTTTAACCAACGCATTTGCGACAGATCTAGATTAAGGTTTAAAAACATATTTTCTGCTGCTGTAATACTACACAAAATACAATTCGTTAGTTTACAAATGACATTTTTTACAAATTTGCAAAACAACCATACTAAAATTTGTTTTAACATACACAGTTAATATGTGTGAATTTATAGATATGTTATACTTTCATTTTTGCAAAATAACTAAAATTTATAATTTACAATACTTTGATCGTTCATCAACATATACGTTAAGTAAGCGAACTCCTAGTCATATATAGAGGTTAATCTCACACAGTGCTAATTTGAAATACATAATGATAATATACCGATTACTGCAATCAATTTATTACCAAAACTTTAGTTAATACGGTATCGTCTAGCTAATCTGAGTTAATTGTTATGAACATTGTAGGTTATTAGACTGCCTCAGTTCCCACACTGATAGTCACTTCTCGGTTTCCTTTGTAAGTGCGAGACAACTGGCGTCAAACAGCAGTCGTGAGACAGCAGCCTAGACGTCCAGTAGCAAGTCCCTAGAACGTCTTGGCAATAGTGGCTGGGGAGGAGTGTTTCATTAAACTGCCATTTAGTACTTTTATAAAATGACAACATATTTCACATTTATAAAAGACGCAAATGAAAAGTTGTTTGCAGTACTTCCAGGATTATGAATTATTACTAAGCGATTTTCAGGTACCATTACTTGATTAATGTACGTTACTGCATGTACTATTATTTATTTATTTTTTTATTGTTTTTTAGTTTCTGAATACGAAACTGCCGAAGAATAAAAGAAAATCTTTGGAAAACCCCTACATAAATAAATTCAGAGAGGTCAAATGTCGTAAACGAGGTGGCAATTTAGTCACGCCATCACCATTGGTTTTTGAAGTGCATTAAGTTTAAACTGCAATGCTGTAAATCAGCCGAGCTTAAGTATTAACAAATAAATGACAAAAAACTAAATTCCCTTGAAAAACAATACACGTATGATGCGTGTGGCTATAATGGTGTCCATACAGCAAAGCGAAATCAAGGCATAACTTTGTGGACACCCGGTATGAGGTTCCAAACCATATACATAGTTAATGTGTCCACCCCTACTTTTGGAATATAAATGGAATATTTTTTTGATGAATGAAACTTTAAATGTCCGTATTTTTTCTTTAGTCCTTAATTTTAGAAAATATGAGGACTTTGTAGCCCAAATGAGGGAGCCCCGGAGGAACCACAAGTAAATCTTGCAGAGGTTCATATCCATATCCAATTAAAGGTCTTGTTAACATATAACAATGACCCACAAATAACATCAAAAGGCCGATAGTGTCGGGTGTTATTACATTTTTAAATTATGTCCATATAATATTTTGTTAAGTTTAATTGACTGGCATTTCCGGCTCAATTTACGGTTACTGACAATGGATAACCCAGAAAAAGTATGTTTGAGAATAGAATTTAGAGATTTAATGCAAGAGAGCATTAGAAAAGAGGATCTTGTTCTGGAGACATTCAGTAAGGTACTACATGTAGATTCCATTTTTTTTCCTTTTTTTACCAAGGCCTTTGACAACATTGACCACGATCTTCTCCTCCACAAATGCAAAAGTATTGGGATTACACAGCCGCTTTTGAGTTTCTTTCGTTCTTGTCTACTTAACATACGCATGCAAGATTTCATGGAGCCTGTTCTAATGACTACATCACCATACCAGGATCACCATACCTCCAGTTGTTTCACAGTGAACGAACTGGAATAAAATATCGCCTTTCCTAATTCTACTATTTAATTAATTATTGATAAATTAACGTATCTATCTTAACAGTATTCCATCAATGTAATAAAAAAGAACTAGTCTGCTTCAAGGGTAAACCCATGCATGCTATTTTTTTTAATACCAATGATATTCTTGTGTTTTCTGGAAATCGACGCTTACACCGGGCATCGTCATCTCTGAACTGGGTCTTCTAAATTATTCCACATTTACAAGGTCCAGATCATCTTCAAATTGTACTCAAGAGAGTAGATGTGGAGTCCTTATCGATATTATTTCATGTATACATAACTATCAACTCTTGACTACGGTCGATGATGTAGATATTTAATATGTATAAATTAGATTTATGTTAAATAAATATTTTTACCTCATGACGATTGATCTACATGTATCAATCATCAAGGCCTCTAGCTTGGTATTTGAAAATGAGCATGTAAAAGTGCTCGAAACCACTGGTAGTCAACAAAACTACAGAATCACTTGGCAGAAATCCAGTTATTTAAAACTATTTGATTTATATTAAGTGATCAGGAGGATATTCACATTGAAATTGTTTTAAGTTATTATTAAAGACAGTAATAAAATGTGATTTCGTAGAAAAGATAAAAGTTCCAGCACTGGCCGAAAGCTAAATTAATAACCAAGCTGAAATGAAATATGACAGGGATGTCGGCTCCAGCTTCACAACTGCTTGTGTCAAGAGGTGGTAAAACAGGCAATCAATTTCGATCTTTATTGAGTAAAATCGTTGAGAGATTTAAATCTCTAAGAAATATAAAGTGTTAAAAACAATTATTACAATTTAATTGAAAAATATATTGTACTCTCTCCATGTTATATATGTAAAAAATCATTTGGAAGTCAAACGACCGATTTTTTACTTAATAACTACTAACTTTCAAAGTATATCAATCTTTTACGATTGATCTTTCTTTCTGTCTTTAAGAAAATTGCCCTTAGTGAACCCTAAAATAAATTTAAATTCTTGAATTGAAACCGCAACTTTTGGATATCACCTATAAATAATTTTCTTATGGACCTTTAAAGATCAATTCTTAGGTTAGTTAATAAAATCGAAAGGCTCACAACACTTCAAACGTTATTAGAAACATCAATCTTTGAAGATGTTACATTACGTCCTTTCAGTCCAAACAAGTTATTAATTACCTAATTGGCTAATTTCTAGAGAAACCAACTGAAATGATTTCTTTAATTTCATTGTTTGCAAAATTAACATTTTGTTTTAAATATAAACATTTTTATAAACCTCAGTTGCAATTCCAATTTATAAAATATTGCTCTATCTTCGAGAGTCTGATTGCCACTTCTGGCAAATGTGATCTGCTCCAATCATCTAGTAAGATCACAACAACAAATTTGCTGATCATCCACCAGTATGTTCTATCGGAGTCCTGAAGAGGATACCAAGTTTATAAGATTTTGCAACTTTTGCATCTTAAATACCTTATAGGAATGTATCATTAATATTTTAATGACCACAGACTTGTTATGAATATGAGGAACATCATGTCTATGGGAGTCAATCAGACTGCTGGTATCCTATACTGGACCCTTATTTTTTTTCTTCGTTAAAAAGACTTGGTGCAGAACGTCCCTGTGTTTGCGCAGATGATGTAAAATCTAGAAATAGAACTTTCAGGACTCCTGCTTTTACAAAAAAAAAAAAAAAAAAAAAAAAAAAAAAAAACCCAAACACATATGTTTTAAAACTATTTGTTAAACTGCTAGATTTGTAATTTTATACATAAATCTTTAAAAAACCAATTTCATCAAAATTGGTTGAGAAAAAACGACGACAAATTTAACTGTCTATTCAGTGGTACAAAGAGTGCAAATAATGAATCACTAGAGACGTTATTTATTAAAGCTGTCCACGTACCTAATAGCAAATTTAAATTTTTTCTGTAAAAATGATATTAAATCCTATTTCAGTCGTTAAAATTGCGATATTACTTGTTTTGATAGCTAATATTGTCAACGTTTTGGTCTATTGTAAGAGTTTGATAAAAATATGTAATTTGATACAATTTTCTAAGATATTTTCCTTTCGATTTTTTTATTGGCCGCCCTTTTAAAAATAAAGGAGGAGATTTATTTTCTTAATGATAATTAACATTGATGGTATAAAGATTTACGTCAAATATGAACTTAATATAAGACGACAGATATTAAAATTAATAAGTGTAAAAAACGGAATGGTGGGTAGTTGCTTAACAAAACATTTTATGACATACAGTATACCTACTGTTTATAACTTTTTTCTTTATTTTGTTAAATAATCATATTCCAAAATCCTAAAACGTTTTTTTCTGACACCCCGTATAAATGCACTGTTGTTGCCGTTCATTGAACTCGTCCCTAAGTAGTTTTTACTTATTGCCTCTAGGATGTAGTTCTTTCAAGAGCGCAAATTGTAAAGGATCTTGGTGTCCACTTATAACCAGATATGAACTTTCATCATAATTTCAACATCATTTTAAATCGCCAACAAGACATTTTAATTTAGTATAAGAAATACCAGTCGCTTTACTAGTCTAGCTCCCCTGTTCTGTGATCTCGTCAGACAAGTCCTGGAATTTGAAGTCGGGTGTGGTCCTCTTATATGGATTGTGCAAGAGATAACCTTGAAGCCATGTAAAGTGAATTTCTGAGGTTCCATGGATTTCCTTCATAAATCTGCTCATAACTTCTATTTGCTAGGCGGTAGTTTTGGTTAATTCGATACAGAGTAAAGATACTAAAACCATAGTATGTGCAAGAAAAACTAAATATTGTGCCAAAGCAAGACAGATTGCTTAGGTGTATGAGGAAAGCAGACGTTGAAGTGGGAAGTTGTCAGCAGGTTAGATATCGACATTTTGTTCTTTGTCTTAAGAGTACGAGGGCTCTTATATTAGTTCAGTTATCTTGTTACAACCCTTAAACAATTGATGCACGCTTCTTTTCACCATATAACTTTATGGACAGCTATCTGGCCTCCGAGGGCAGTAGGTTTATATATAATTATTTTATTATTAAAGCTAAATTTTATATTGATTCCACAAATACGTAACTTTGATTGTTTACCTAAGCCTACCATTTTCTAGAGTTTCGAGTCCAGGTCACAATCAATCATTTTGAGATGGTGTTCTGGAGTGATGAATGTTTGCGTGTGACGTCAGCTTAGTGAGAAACAAGAGGACCCGGTGAACATGACAGATTGGTCGAGTCAAATACAAAACGAATGTTTTCAAATATAGCCCATTGCTAACTTTCTAGTATTAATTTTCATATTTATCATTAGTATTTAATATTCCAATAACAATATAAAGATGGTAGTTGCCCAATTCATAAAATCAATACCCAAAAGTGCTCATAAAATATTAAGATCTTTTAGCCTCCTTAGGGTTTGGTTTAATTTTAAGTAACTACTGAAAATGCTACAATGTTGCCTACAAGTAGGCCAAGGACGTGTCATATTAGTCAATGATGAAGTAAATTGTTAAAAAATAATGTTTTCCAGGAAGGAAATAATAGTAACAATCCTGAAAATTAAAGCATAGATCGTCTTATTTATAGTAATTCTTTGGTCATTTCACTCTAACCTTGGATCTGATTATATAAGTGCTGTGGAAAACACTTGTAGAGATTCATTTTCTTATCTTGCATTTGTGAAATGTCAGTTATTTAAAAAAATGTCTTTAACTAAAGTTGAAATAAGATGTAATCTAAATTTAACTGTCTACTAATATTTCTTACAAAGCTAATTGTGAAATTATCCGTCGAACAACGTTTCTACTCCAAGATTTTTGTGCGTTTAAGCCCATTATATTACGTTATGTAAACAAATAAATCAAGAATTAATATTTATGGTTTTATTCTATTTTGATTCGTACTTGAATATTATGAGTCAATGAAACAATCATATGCGCGCTTTGGAAATAATAATAAGTCTTTCAAAACTACTCGACATACAGTAATGACATTTCTACTGTAATTACATACAAGACGGTAAATATGTTTAAAAGTAGTGGGGTTTGGTTACTTTCAAAACGGAAGTCGTGCCAATTGCCAGCCGCTGCCGGCCAGCTGCCATCGGCCAGCTGCCAAATCAGTAGCTGCCGCCATATGCCATGCCATATAGCTTCCGGTGGGGGAGGAGATGTTATTTGAAATTTGAAATTCAACTTGACAATTGGGTTATGGAAAGTATGTCAAGGTCATCCAGAGTAAGTTTTAAAAAACCCTATCCCGCTACCACCGGAGTAATAGTTCGGAGAGTGGAACTAACTCTGGCGATAGCGGGATAGGTATAGAATTAGGTTTGTGAATTTTATTTGTGAAAAACATACAATCAATGTGTGACAGCAGTGTTTAAACAAGTTGAAGTTTTGTTATGAACTACAGAGTTGTAAACACAAACACCGACGACGATGAGAAGGTAAACGCAGAGTCCCCAGATGATGTATTTAAAAAGTTTGAACAAACGTAACATCTCGAGTTGGTTTTCCCGTTCCATTTCTAATCGTTTGATTTCCAATTTCAATTTATCCTCTTCCATCCTTGTTACAAATGGAACTTCATCCATCATATCCATCATGTTTGTGTTTTTTTTTGAAATTTTGAAAGAAGCGATGTTGACAGTTGAAGAGGCGAGGATGGAATGAGAGTTAAAAGAGGGAAATGTCGGTTAAATAAAGAAGTGGTAGGGGGAAAGAGCGTTGTTACATAGAAGTGGTGGGGGAAAGATGCTGCTCATCATTTGCCTTAGAAGTTGTGTCCGACTGTAGAGGGGTAAGAGGAGTAAGATTTAGTAAACTGTCTTCATCAGAACTTTCAACCTTATCACAAATAGGACAAGCGTAAGTTATTTCCAAATTCATTGTAATAGAGTTAAATTTATCTATAATTTCATTTAAAGCATTAAATATTTCTTGTAAATCATCTTTTGAGTTTATTTCAAAACTAGCATTCATTCGTGCCAATGGAGAGGTGTTCATCGTTAGAGAGTTGGCAATCGAATGAGGATTAGCGCCTAGGGAAGGGGGGCTTATATAATGGCGACCTTGAGCAGGTGTTTAGGGAGGGGGGCTTTCTAGGGAGGGGGCTTCTATATAGGGGACCTTGAGCTTATGATTGAATAAAACGTTTAGTTCTTCTTCTTCTTCGTCTTTTAATTCAATTATTTGAACCGAAGTAGTTGTTTCATCCTCTTCACTCGATGAAGAAAACAATTCACCAGGATTTAAATATTGAACTACAATTCTGAACCATCTTATAGGATATTCGTCAATGACAGAAAGTAAATTTTGAAACAATTCTTCCATCTCCTCCCTGTCAGTTATTATATGTTCAAACTTGATAAATTTTCCTTCCATGTTGTTAGTTAGAGTGTTGGAAGTGGAATGATTTAATATTATATAAAAATTAGAACTAATGGTGGGGGAAATCTCAAGGTCATCCAATTGAAGTTTTAAAAAAGAGTGTAAAACTGAAATTATACATTTGATGGTTCTACAGGATCGGAATACCAATCTGATCTGTATTTACATCTTTTTATCATATGTGTACAAAAATCATCTTGATGAGACTTGGTGCGTTGACAATGAGCAAGATCTAGAGGGTGAAATTTGAAACATCTTTGAGGACAACATGTATGAAAATATCTTGATTTGTAAAATTTGAAAGTTCGCAATTCCGGTGGCGGTAGTTGTTTTGTTTTACATTTGCAATAACAAGATCCGAAGAATTCACATTTAGTACAAGCTAACCCATCCACCATCATTGGTCCTAAATCTGTACACTGTTGTTCACAACAGTAACGAGGTTTGTACTTGTATTTTTGCTCTTCCATGTTGACGCTGCGGAGTCTAGTGAAAGAATAAGATTGTATAGTGATGAATAGCGAGTTTTATGTACTATGAAAAGTGGTAGGGGTAATTTCAAGGTCATTCAAATGGAGTTTTAAAAAATTATACCTTACAAGTGTAAGGATTATTGAAATTTAGGAAGTTTGTTTCTGTTTGTTTTCTTCAGACTTTTTTTCTCTCTCCGCCTTAGCCATAGCAATAAGTTCTTCTGTTGATAGTGGATGTACTTCAGGAAATTTTAAAATTAATTTAGCTTGATATCCTTCTTTAGTTAATACATCTAAATCTTGAGTCATTTGTTCAACAGTGTTATAATCCTTTCCATAGATTTTCCCATCAAGTTCAATCATCATTCTGTATAACATTTTGTAGAATAGATCTTGTTGTGGCGAGAGCTGAGAAGCGAATGATTATTTATCAAACTGTTACATCCTTTTTATGAACTTGATATTGATCACGTCATTCCTTAGTTGTAATTTTATTTATTAAAAGTTATTCAACATTGGTAATACTTCTGGAACTTGACGTTATGTTGACCAGCTGGCGATGAAGAAGTTGTAGGTTGTGTAGAAAAAAATATTTCATCATCGCAATATTTTGTTTTAGTGAACATCCTTGTATTAGTAGCACTAACATCAACAGTTAAGTGATAACCACCGGTAAGTAAAACTCGCATTTCGTTAGTTAAATCTTCAAGTTGTTCAAAAGTAGTTATGGTGTTGGTATCATAAGATGCACACTTAACCTTTAGGGACATGTTGAAGTTTTGTATTTAGTGATAGAGAGTGAGATGTGTACGGTACGAAAGGTAGTCGTAGACTGATGAATTTAACAAGTTGATTTTCACTTTTATTATCACACAAAATTGGGTCAAGGTCATCCCATGGAATTTTTAAAAAAAGCAACATATTGTAATGTACAAACACATTACAATATGTTGCTTTTTTTATTTTATTTTTTTTTTTTAGGTTTATATCATATTTATTGAGAAACAAATACAAAGAAATATTTACAATCTTATGTACAAACTAATCAGTAGTAGGTGTTACATGAATTGTAAGTTCAGTAGAGTTGTTTCCACTTGGTCCATGTGATACCAAATAGAGTGCGCCGGGTTGAATTATACGAAGATCTTCATTTTGTAGTAGTTGTACGAAGCGCTTTGGTAGGAAGATTTGAAATTTTGCTTCATCACCAATTGTATAAGGTGCCTCGCTTAATGTGCAATTTATAGCATCACCTACTGAAGTTTCCATCTTCTTTATTGTATGAATGATGTAGTGTTTTTCTTCTTTCAGCTCGGAACATTTCTTTGTAGGTAGGATTGTTGATTTTGAATGAGCGTTGAATTGTTCAACTAAATTTTGAAGTAAGTTGTTTGATGCCATCTTAATGTTTTTGCTGATGCTAATCTTCTTGTTAATAAGAATATCCGTTGGAGATGTTGTCTCTTCGGAGGTTCGAGTAATACTCATGCTGTGTCATGGTAGCGCTCTCACTTTTATTATCGAGACTACCCCCACCACTGACACTACCCCCACCACTGATGCTACCCCCACCACTTTGTTGAAGGAAATTATTCAAGCGGTAGGCATTCTTCAAAGCACACTGTGACCTTCGATGTTTAAAACTTTTTGATGAAATACAAAGTTCATTAAAGTAGCATTGGAAATCTCTATCTATTATTGCATTTATCACTTCATTGCTTGTAAATGATTGTATCCAATTTGCTTTTTCCAATCCTCTTGTGTAGATAGTTTTAAACTCTTTACAATAATGATTCATAATATGCGGCATCATGTTATAATGAATAAAACCTTCATCCCATTTTAAGTTATGAAAATGTTTGTTTAACCATTTGTTTGTAACTTTCGCTTTAGTTGTTAGTTTATTGAATGGAAATGGAGGTTTGAACAAGTAATGATAAATTACAGATGTGTTCATATCCAAAATTACTAATTCTTTAATAATGAAATTTCCATCATTCCCTCGAAAAGCTTGAAATTCAATTATACCTCTTTTAACTTCCATTAACTGTGATGCAGTAGAAAACGAAACCCGTTTGTTCATGATGAAGTCTCATCCACAACTGACTGTTATTACAAACACGATTGTTCTTCTTTTATTTCTTGCGCTTCTTCGTTTATATTAAAATTGGTGTGATAGTTGTTTAATTGTCTCCACATATCCACTTCTTGAGGTATTCGATTAAAAATTGAAGTATCCACAGGACCATATAAAATTGGAATGAATGGTTGTCTGTCCAATGTATCGATTAGATAATCTTTAATTATTGTACTTGAAAATACTAGTTGTTTTAAGTATCTAGTGACAGGACCGGTAGTACAACTTAAAGTGTAAAATTCTTCTTTAGTGAAATGTAATTTTACATCATGTCTAGTTAAATCTTTGAAGCGAACAACTTGTCCCCCACGATGTTTGATTATATCAACTTCAATATTTGATTCTAATAAACTTAATCTTGTTCTTTTTCCAAATGTGTTGTTAGTTAAATAACATTCCAAAAGATGTAAATGTTTCATTAGAGAATCCCAAGAAGTTTCAGTAAAGATAACCATTTTACTTCCTTGATTTAACATAACAATTGGTGAATAATCCAATGATTTTACAATTCCAACAGATATACTTTTTGTCATGCATGAAGAAATAGGGTAGAAAATTCGAAGAAATACTTCTGTTAAAATATTTGTTGTAATGTTAACTTCAACCTTTTTTCTTTTTACTTCTTTTTCATCTTCTCCTTCTTCTTCTTTCTTCTTATGTTTGTTAAACTTGAGGAATTCATCCATTTCTTGTTCAACTTGCTTTTCTATATCAGAACTATTTTCATCCATTAGAGGTGTATTTTCTTCTCCGTTAGTAGAATTCATCTTGCGAACGATGTTTCCCATACGACGGTTGAAGATAGAATGAAGTTTCTACTAGTTAATTTCCTGCTTTTATATTTTTTGTAAAATTCTTGAAATTTATACAATTACATAATTGTTTATTTTCAACTTGTGTTTTGTAAACAAAATTCTAACCTTAAAAATTGAGGAAGATAATTCTAACCTCAATATTTTGCAGTAGTTGTACTAATATTTTAAAGTACATTTTTCACTATTCCGGTCAGTGGTGTGTAAGTAACTATTTTATCATGTAGAATTAGACAGTATGCCGAAGTTCCATCCGCTACTGGTTCTTCAAATTCCATTTCAATTTTTATATCCACACTTGATGATTTTACTGATTCATTTTGTTTTGAACAATCGATTACAATTATTGGAGCTTTGGAATAATACTGATCAGGTGATAATAGTGGTGTATTAGTCTTTCCATAATATGATGATTGAAATCTTGCATACATATCATATAAAATGGAAAAACGTTTTTTGCTAAACATGACATTTAAATTGTCATATGGAAAGAATTGAGAGTTTAAGAAAACTTTACAATTCTTTATTTTACAGTGATCAAATTGACCAGCATTTGCAGTAATAACATTTTCGCTTAGTTTGAAAACCGAGTATTATGTACCTTGCACGTTCCAAGTAAGTTGATGTTTTGACGGTCCATGTTTGCCGTTCTGTTTGAGGTAATGTAGGGTATTCATGAAATTCCCAACTTCGGAATGGCATTACAATGTCACGGTCAGATTTTAACTTTCTTAACAATACGATTCTATGTTCATCAGCCAATCTTACATGAGGTACTCTCCAAACAACTTTATCCAATTGTAGTTGCCATTCCAGTTTATCTTCCGTAGTTGCAGGGTCTGCAAGTATTAAGTCCTTATTAGTTGAAGATCTGAGTAATACTAATTCTTGTTTAACATTTATTATAACCCTTTTGTAATCTTCAGCAAATCCTAAAAGCAATCGTAAAGGTACATGAAAATCAAAATGACCGTTGGAAGCAGGTGTTATAGTGTCTTTATCGGGAGCAACCCATCCGGCGGTGACTATTGAATTCTTCTCATGTGGTGTTAATGATGTTAATCCTTTTAATGTAGTTGTTATACCAACCTTTTTTGTTGAATCAACTGTCACCCCTGATATCTCATATCTTATTTCATCAAAAAGATATGCCATTGGGTTATTTATAAAAGGAACTGTTGAAGCAGTTTTTCCATCCAATTTTAATACCCTTCCTTCGATGTACAAATAACTTTCACATGGTAATGTGTAAATATCTTGTTGTTGAATGGGAATTCTTATTTCATCATTATTGTTTAATTTTGATGAAGTGTAAGGGTTGTGTGTGTGATATTCCTTCTCCCATAGTGTTTCGTCGAATGTCGGTCCTTGAGATATATCCAGGATATCCATCGTTGTTAAGTTTCAATCCAATCTTTTGTAGAAAACGAATGTTGTCTGATGTTAACTCTTCCAATGTCGAGGAGCTACTGAGCTCCCGACTCTTCCGTTGTGGTTTAAATGATAATCCCATGTTGATTTTTATGTCGCCGCTCTGATGTGTATTCGTATAGTAATTGTTTCTCCTCTAAAGTCAACACTATGACCGTCTTGATCCAATATGTTCAGTACGATGTCTGAAATGAAACTGGTGTTTAACGGTAGGTATATCAAGTTTTGTGGCTTCTCAACAATTTTAAAACCTGGAGCAACTGTTGGATAAAATGTATGTAAGATATGCTGATTTACTCCTTCTCTATATGATCCATGTATAATATTACATGTTACATCAATACTATTTACTTTTAATATTGTAACAGTTGTATTACCTGAATGAGTAGTTCCAGGAGTTAAGATTTTCTTTTTTGTATCTGTAAATCCAAGTAAACTGCCAATAGAGTTTTTCATTCCGACATCTATATAATATTTTGAAGTTATTTCTGCTTTTAAAGTATTATTATTTCCTTTGATTGTGATATTATCTTCTCCGAGTTTTTTCTGCAATAATTGGTTTATATCATCAATTTCATAAGCTCCAGTAGGAAATGTAATTATTTTCAATTCTGAGTATTTTCCTGCAGCATCCTTAGTTTCATAATAATGTAGTAAATTGTTTTTTCCTTCTGTAACATTAGGAATTGAATTGTAGGTAGTCAAATCAAGTAATGCCGCTTCCCATAATCTTTCCTTGGATAAACGCAATGCTGGGAATAGAGTACTTTTTAATGTGGATGAATTTCCACTCAGTGACACTGTATACGATGACATCTTAAAGGTGACTGACACTTTTCGCTAGAAACTCCAAACATAAATGCCCACATATTTCAGTATTGTTAGGTTGTTCTCTTTTGTAATTGTAAAAAATGTTTTTGGAGTTTTGAAAATAATGTTGAAGTTCTTTAGGCGGTGGTAGATTGCCAAAACTGTCAAAGTAGTAAACGGTTTGTCCGAGCTTTTTATAGCATACCCAATGAGTGCCTGGACCATAGGTGGAATCCAAATTTACTATTCCAGTTTCATTTTTCCATATTTTAGTTGGTAATGCATCTTTCATAAAAACTCCTCGAAAGAATGGTATTTTCAAACATTTTACATAATCATTTAACTGATGATTAGTTAAGGCTTTATTTGGAATTATCAATTGATTTTTTTTTATTTAGTACACACGGTACGGTCTTAGATATAAACCTGCTCCGTTTTTTACCATTGACCAAACAGAAGCCTTTTTTACTTTTGCTTTACGAGTTCTACGACGTCTCTTTCTAATATTTCCACCTTTTTTGGGAGCTCTTCTTTTTGCAGGTCTTCCTCTGCGACGTCGTCTTCCACCACCAAACTTAGCTTTTGTCTTCATGGCTGTTGTTACTGCCCAAGCCGCTGCTTTTTCTGCAATACTTGCGTCACTTGATTTTACTCTTTGCCAAGCTTTTTCTGCTAGAATTTTATCTGCTATTGATCTATTTGTTGAATCTTTAAACTTTGAATATGCTATATCGTGTTGTTTGCAAGCTTGATCTAATTTATTAATTCCAGGATCTCCTCTTGCTAAACGTTTTGCCAACTTAGTTCCAGGTCCACAATATTGATAACCTCCAGGAATATGTAATTCGTATGGTAAAGCGTCTATTGCTCGATTTACAACAGCACCAATAGGTATCCGTCTAAGCAGGGATAACGCAGTTGAAGTTATACCACGTCCTCTCTTGTTGCTGTCTTGATGATGACTGAGTGATACGGCCTTCATTATGTAGTCTTATATAAACTGGTGTGTTTACTCCACAAGATACATTACATAAATGAATAAGTTATGTATAATTTTTTATATTTAAACACTTAGTTATTCAAATTAATTATATATTGATTTATAATTCTATTTTTAATCCAAGCTTCCCGTTCATCGGGTTGAATTATCACATGACTCGTTGTACTAGCTATATGATTATGGGTATCAATAAGTAAATTGCCCACTATTCTTATTAAACAATCTAAATTTACAGCATCTTTTGGATGTTGAGGATCATGTAATTGCATAATACGTTTATCATTACATGTGTAAGCTGTTGAATCACTTTTTGATGTTTTTATGACTTGTCCAATAGTAGCAGCATCATTTGAATCTTCACCTGGTAAAATATTAATTATTTTCTTCATCTTTGCATCATATTGGGTCCCAAAGTGTTTATCCCAAGTTATTGTTTGTTTCATTGTAACACAATCATTTTCTTCATAACCAGGATAAATATCTTTTATTCTTCTATTACGACCATTGTATGTACCTAATGTACCACCACTCGCAATTAATGTTTGCACCATTAGAGGTACATCTGTATCTTTTATACCAAATCTTCCATTTGTTATTGTTTTATGTCCTGCATCCCATTCATCATTATTTCCTTGCATTAAATTAAACTTTTCATTTCCATGTATAAATTTATCTCCCCGCTTTAACACGGCATCTTCATGTTTTACAAAATTGGATGTTTCCTTTTTTAATTCTTTAGATAATTGTTCCATAGTAACAGCATCTTTTGGTTGAGAACCAAACTTTACATTTGTCAATGTTTTACCATGACAATCGATTCCATTAATATCTTGTAAAATACAGTTGTCCTTGATGTATTTTAGGTTTACAGCATCACCGTCTTCCTTTGGGTATCCAATGTCATTTATAATAAATTTATAAAAAGAAAATCCATGTTCAGTTTTTTCCGGTATTATAGAATGTAAATATTCTTTATTAACTGAATCCTTATTATTTTTGGGATTTCCCACATTGGTTATTCTATAATTTCCAGCATCATATGTTTGTCCATCTTTTAAGTTGTTACCCCATTGCAATTTTAAAGTATTTGAAAGTTCAGATAATAAGTATTCTTTAGTAATTGCATCAGAATCTTCAGTTGGTTTACCAACATTAATTAATCTATGTGATTTAACATCGCAAGTATTCTTATGTAATTTCAATGATGTTGAAGTAGCTTCTTTTACTGTCTTTAAATTTGCTCCATCGGTATCTTCTTCTGGATCTTTAACTAATTTTAGTCGTTTATTATTTATGTTATAGTCACCTCCAGGTGTTTGCGGTAATCCGCTTCTTTTTCTGTCTTCTCCAACTTGCACTCCTAATGCGGAGTAGCGTCCGAACTTGTCGACGCTCATGTTAGAACTGATAAATCTTACACTTGCAACTTCTTTATATTCGCGGACAATTATACAACTATGCCGCGATTTTTAAGTTCATCAACTAGAGCCACCCATTCATTATTTAAACCAGTATGACCGGCTTCCATAGCTTCATGCAATAGTCTCATTCTGTCAACTAATTTATTGATGTCGTTGTAGTAGATAACATTTGTATTGTATAGATTTTTCATTAATCCTTTACCAGATGTTGAAGTATCTCCTTTACTCTTTTTACCATGTTGTTCAAGAAGTGATAAATCCATAAGTGATAAAGATTTTCTTTTTAATGATTGTCTCACAGCCGGTGTGGTACGTAATGTTGGTAATTTTCGTGGGGGAAACAATTTTTTTATAACAATATTATATTTTGTTGCACGTGAACGATTAATCATTGCATCCTTTGAGTAGTTTCTTTTATGAGCGTTAGTATTTTGTAAAATTTCTTTAAAAGTATTTAAATCTTTTGCCGAATATTTTATTGGTATATTTTTAAAAATTAATTCATATAATCCTTTTGTTCCTTTATATCTATGATCACCAATAATGATATAATCGTCTTGAGTTACTTCAAGCTTAGAGTTACCAATTTTCAATTCATTTCCATCGATTCTTGCTCCATATACATGTGATTTACTTAAATTTGGATTTGATTTCATGTCATGTAGCATTTTCATTATATATTTTCGTCCAAGAGGTCCATGTTGTAATATATCACTACTCAATTGAGTTAAATTTGGAATAGATTGTTCTGCTTCAGGTATTGGCTGTTCTTCCTTTTCAACAATTGATTCTTCTTCTTTTGTTTCTTCTTGCTCACTAGCACTTGTATATGAATCATCATCATCTTCTTTTTTTAATGCTTGTACTTCTTGTTTAGAAACCGGTAGTAAAACATCTCCTTCATAACGAGGTTTACCAATAGTTTCTGATATTTGTTTTAAAGGTTCCGTGATAGGTTTAAATGTATTCTCTAAAAATTCTTCTCTTTCACTTAAACCCATCCTTAATGCACGATTCTTTATCCTAATAGAATCACTGAGTGATTTTATTTCTTTTAATAGTTTTTCTTGATTCACCATGTTTACACTGTGAAGTTCAACGTGTAACTAGATGTAGCATCGGTAGTTCAACGCATAAATACAAATTTATCCAACCCTATACGATATCTACCATTTTTAATATCTTCTTCTTTCATAATAACAAGAAATCCATATTTTTCATTCCATGCTTTACCACACATTTCTTTAAATTTGTCAAATGGCATATCCGCATTAACATGATCATTATATATATATGCTTTAAATTTGTCTCATCTTGCTTAAAGATGATCAACATATTTGCATTGTCTCTTATAAGCTGTTTTGGAATTTTACTGTATGTTTGACCAATATAAATGCTATCAATATTATGATGTCTTCCCATAGCAAAATAGTTTCTTATAGTATCGTGATTTTCACAAGAAACATCGTCAAATATAAAAATGGAAAATGGTTTTGCTTCATTTGGTTGCATGATTGTTTCACTAGCATTAAACTTGTAGAAATTCACTTCAGGTACATTTGCAAGTATTTTATCTAATAATTGATATTTTGGTTGTTGCAATGATTTTGAAAAAATATATATATTGTTGAAGCGTAAACCTTTAGGATTAGTTATAAGGTTAAAGACAACATTAGTTGTTCCACAATTTGAAGGACCAGTTATTAAACATCTTATCGTATTTGGTAATAATTCACCATGTTTACTATGATTTAACTTATTATTGTCAACCGTCAATTCATCAATATTATTAATATTAAATCGATCTTTTTGTTGTACAATCTCCATCTTGTTTAAAGGTTAAACACATAATGAGCTATTAAATAACTATACCAAGTCTTTTGAAGGAATCCAAGAGTCTTCACTTTTATCAAATCCTAACCACCTAACTTTAACCATATCCTTTTTCCTTTGTAAAATTTTTTCAACAAGATATACATCACCAACTGTTGATTTTAACAACTCATGTCCATAGAATCCACCTTGAAGTAATTCACCCTTATTATCCTTTAAAATGTAAGTTTCAGGTATAGTTGGTTGCACTTTATAAATTGTAAATACTTCATTAGTCCAATTTGGCAGATATCTTTTACTAAATACACCTTTGTATTTGCTTATACGAACTTTATCATTAACCTTAAACTTTTTTGGTTGTAACTTTTCTATTTTTGGTGTTGTATTATTTTTGATGCGTTGTAATACAATTTTAGCATTAGCACTGTTTACTTGGATAGGTTTCATTCCGATGGTACGATGATATTTGTTGTTATATTCTTTTATAAGTTGTGGTAATATGTCATACCACACATATGATCCTCGTTTTGAAAATTGTTTATACATTGCTCCTTTTAATGTTCTATTGAATCTTTCAATTATTGAAGCTTTAACTTCAGAATTTGTAGAATAATGATTTATTTTATATTTTTTCATCAAAGCTCCAAAATCTTTATTAAAATATTCTTTTCCATCATCCGTTTGTAAATGTTTAATTTTAAATTTATTTCTTTGTATTGTTGTTTCCATAGCTTTGGTAACACTTTTACCAGTCTTGTCCTTCAACGGTAAAGCATCAGCTATTTTAGTAAAACAGTCTATAATTGTTAAAATATATTTAAATCCTTTGTTTACTTTACTGTGTGGTATCATTTCAATGAGATCAGCTTGGTAAAGATCATTCATTCCTTTAATGATTGTACTTCTTCTTGGAAATCTTCTTCTTGCTGGTTTATGTAGTTCATTTACAATCTTATCCTTTACACTTTCCATCTTAAAGTGTTGCTTGTACACCGTTTGTAGAAATACTGATCCATACAATGGTTTATCCTCTTATATATAGTTGAAATATGGGTCAAGGTCATTTTATATTAGTGTAAAAAAGAGGGAACATGGCATTGGGCTTGCCATGTTCCCTCTTTTTTACGGAAAGGAAAAAGGAAGAAGGTAAAGGACGAAGAATAGGTTTACTGGTCGATAGGGTTTAAGGAATAGTGGCCAAATGGTAGAGTATTAATTTTATCTTCTAAAATATGTCGCTTGTCGTCTTTGTAGCTTAATGCCCACTTTGTTTGTTTGACACTAAAAAGTTGGTGGTTATAACTTCTAATAGTGTTAAATGTTGCAGTTGTTTCAACATTTTCAAACAAACATCTTTTATAATGTTGAAACTGTACGTTCTTCTTTAGGAAAGATGTCTTTATTCCTTTAGCTTTTTTTGTGACTTGATATTCGTTCCTTTCATTTATGTACAGTTGAAATGAATACAGTTTAGACATTAATGCTACAATTTCCATCATCGGCACACCATTTGTTTCATCTTTAAATTTTCCCAATACTTTTTTGTTTTTGTCATAGTCGTAATTTGGATGGTCCTTAGGATAATCGGAAAAATCAAAATCATCTTTATATACAAAGGTCCGTAAATCCTCATACATGTCATTTGTTTTAATCCAGTAAATAAGTGCATCCGTATCCATATATGCAATACCAATGTTATCTCTTCCATAATAATTAACCATCTTCTTATAATGAAACTCGTACATGTGTGTTTTAGAAATATCCAATATTGACATTCCAAGATATAAAGGACGATCCAATAGAACTGATTTTTTGTTCATAGAAATGACGACAAGATTTTCATTTATAATTACGGATGAACCAAAGTTTGGTTGTTGCACTAGTTTCTGTAATTTTACTGGATCAGTTACTAATTTGATATTCTTATGTTTCCTTTTGTTTTTTAAAGTCTTGCCAAATATTGCATTGTTCATCAGTTTGAAGAAATCTTTTTGAAAACTTGATGTAGCAGCAGCTCTTCTTCTTGTGTTGTTGTCGATGTACGGTTTCAGCCAACAAGATTGAGAGAATTGTAGTATTCGATTAATTTTTGTAATTTTTAATCCCAAGTCTAAAGCCTGTTGTATCATCCAATAATGTCCAACATACCTAGACTTATTGTTTAAAGTCATTAATAATTTTGGCCATCTTCCAGTAGGGGAAATTTCAGTCTTTGGAAGAAGTGGTAAATCGTAATGATGATCATGAAGATGTTCAGGATATTCAAAATCGACGTCAAAAATGTAACCAGTTTCACCATGCTTTGGTATATCCATTATGTTTCCAATTGATTCTGGATCTATCCATTTAAAATTATCATATGGAAGGGGATTTGACATTGCCCATCCGTATAAGTTATTTGCATCGAAATAACCTAGAAATGTTGTTGGTTTTGATGCATCATAATCGGGCAGATACTTATTATTAGCCTTAACATGTCTGGTTACACTTTGTGTCAATCCCCCTCGAACTCCTGATTCTAACATTAAAACCATATCTATATCAGTAAGAAGTTGTAATTTACAATTTGTTTCTTTCAACATGGCTTGCCATGCTAGTCCAGGTGAAGTGTATGAATGAAGAGGGTCCAATCCATATGCTGCAAAACACGTATTTCTAAATTCTTCCATTATATCACATAATAAAGTTACATCTAATTTAACATAAAAATCTGAATATTCTCCCAATGTTGTAAATCCTAATTCATTCCATACTTTACATGCATGATCATAATCCTCTTGAGATATGTCCATGTCGTATAGTTTACTTTTAAATTCTTCTTTTGGCGGAAGTGATGTTTCATTAAACTTTTCTAAACTGTCTATATAATCATATGGGAAAACACCTTTCCGAAGTACGAGATCCAGTTTGTCGTTACTTACAATCTTCTTTGTTTCAATAAAATCTTGTTTCCTTAAATTTTCAGAAAGTTTAGACAAACTCGACGGCATAAATCGGTAGGAGTCTAAGAATCTTAATTTGACATTTCCAACTGTTTTAGAGAAACTTATAAATTTTTCTGAAGTTTCAGCCAACACATCTATCGAACCATCGTCTCTTCCTAATTCAGGTATTATAAAATGAGCATCATACCCACTGAGGTTATGCAGAACCACAGGAATAAATAGTGGTAAACGATAGCTCAAATTACATTTATTACAAGCAGCACCCCTGTAATAACCTGTAAGGTGGTCATGATCTTTAACTTTATAATTGTCAATGGTAAATTCATTTTTACATAAGAAACAATGAGTTGCATTTTCATGTTGAATTTCCTCTTCTTCCTCCATCGGTTTCATTGGTATGATATTTGTATATAATCTTTGTACATTTTCAGCTATTAAATATAAATGGTCAAGAAATATTGTTTTCACATTTTCACCACGATATACTAGAGGTTCTGAAGTTAATCCATATTGGTTTAAATGTCCTTCTGATAATGTTGATTTAACCATTAAACAAAAACTATTTGGTTTATGCATTTGATATTTGACACTTTTTCTAGCTTCACAATTTTCATCTTCTATAGGAATTAGTGTTGATTCAAAATCAGCATATACAACTATAGGGATACGATATTGATGATGAACTTTTTGAAATGTAACAAATGCTCTGCTTTCTGAAGGTAAAATAATTTTTGCTTCATAATTATTGTTACATAATCTTTTGTGCTCTTGTAACCATTCCATTCCTTGTCTTCCTTCTCGTTGGAAATTAAAACATCTTTTGCAGATCAGCTTTTTGTTTCGATTTTTTGAAAGTTGTTTATTAACAAGAGAGTCAAATTTCTTTATATACACATAATGAGATACATCTCCTTGTGTTAGTAGTAGTAAATCTGTATGATCTGCTAGTTCTTCTTTAGCAATACGTAAAGGATAAACTTTATTTGAACTATCTAATCCAAAAACATTAATAGATGTGCCGGGATTTTTCTTCTCAAATTTTGATATATCTTTTAGTGATACAGGATAACTAATTCCTTGAAAGTTATATCTATATCTTTGATTTTCATAGTGCTGGTTTGGTTCATTACAATGATTTGGTACAAATTTACATGTCATCGCATATCTAAAACATTCGTTATCTTGATTTTTCACATTAACACATGATCTTGTATCCTCAATTATTTTTGGTAAACGAATATAACTAGATCCCATTAGTCCATATCCATGTTTATGAACTCTTATATTTAATCCTTCAATACTTATAAGACTCCACCCTGATCCTCGTCCTTCATGTTCCTGAATTTTAGTTAATATTTCTTCTATACATTTTTCAACTATTGAATCAATGTCTGAACTTCCTATGATAGTTTGATTTTTAGTTATAAATCCTCTTGGTGATAATTCTTCTTGTACATTTATAAACATAGCTTCTAGTAGTAATCCAAATTTGAGAAAATTTAATCTTTTTAATTCTTCTTTTAAAGTTCTACTGATGATTGGTTTTGCTTCTCTAATAAATTCTTCTAAGTTTAAATCTTCATTTTGAATCTTATGATGCATTACTACCTTTCCGGGTAAAGCTGATACTTGTAAATTTGGTAAAGTTGTTGTAGGTCTTGCTGTTATTTCATTTTGTTCTTCTTGTTCTTCTTGTTCTTCTATGTTGTTGTGAATTAGTTCCTTATGTATTTCTAACAGAATATCATCATTAAACGATTCCAAACATTTATCGCAATGATACATGTTTGGTGGTGTTCACTCTTCAAAATTTAGCCAAGAAATGAAATGAGCTCTCCCTTTCCTTCTTTTATAATAGTTCCCCCACTACTATTTCATCTTCTTCTTCTTCTTCTTCACTTTCAGAAGAAAACAAACGTCTTGGACAAAATATTAATCTTCTACAAACAGATTCTTCATTAGTATTCTCTATATGAATTGGAGTTTCAATATGTATTTCTTCATATTCAAATGATGACGAAGACTCTGATATTACTACATCCATATCCAAATTTTCATTCTCCACATCATTGGCATTTTCTTCTTCTGATGTTGTTACATCCACATCCATATCATTTATAGTTTCTACTTCTGAAGTTTCGCTATTATTTTCATCTTCTTCCATATTTAAATCCTCTAATTGAATTTTATACAATATTTCAATCATAGATTTCCTTGGATAATCGGTGTTGTCCACAGGAGCCATTTCCAGTAAATGAGGAATAACTGTTTTTGATCCGGCTTATATGATATTTTGCTAAGTATGTCAAGGTCATTTTTAATTAAGCGAGAACTGGGAATAGATCACTAAGCAGCATGATGATTCATTACTACAAAGTGATCTATTCCCCATTCTCTAAGAAGTATCCAATCAATAACCAAAGTCCAAGTTCATTTTTTTGTTTTGTTTAATTTAAGTCTTTTACATCTTCTTCTTTTATTACACAATTTATAGGTTCATTGTTCGATGTTTCAATATGTTGTTTTATCTTGTGCTCCAGCTCTTCTATTCTTGCTTCCTTTATCATTAATTCCGATTGTAAGTAACTGATGTAATCAGCCGCCATGTCTACCGTTCTTGATCTTATTTCTCCTAACTTAACACCAGGAATCAATCTCTGTAGTTTGTAAAATCTCAACCTTATTCTTGACTCTCTTACTTTAGCCATTTCTCGAAATCTTTGTTTTTTATCTTCTTCTTTGCTTGTGGTCAAGTCCATACTTCTGACAAGTTTACTTTCAGAGTGATTCCTCTACAGTAGGCTTCTCCTTTATACACTTTCCCCCACCATTTTCAATTTCCCCCACCCTACTAATGTAGGTCAAGGTCATCCAATATAACGCGAGAACGAGGAATAGAGCACTAAGTGGCATGTTAGTCCATTACCACAAAGTGATCTATTCCTCGCTCTCTATTCTACATCTACTTTTTTTTCATTTTACTATTTTATTATTTTTTTTTTTTGTTTTTCTTGGGGGGAATGAGTGTTTACTTTTTACAATGTTCATTCTTCTTCTCCAACTTTTCAATTCTTTCTAACAATTCCAACAAATATGCATTGGTTGCTTGCAAAGTTTGTATTCTAGTACATCCCACTTTAATAGAGGGAACTGTTAACTGTAATTTTGTAAATTCTATCCTTTCTTTCTTGCACCTTTCTCTCATGTATGTGTTTTTCCTGATTCTTCCTGATTGAGCTGATATTAACTTATTACAATCCGAATGGGGTTTTGATACTTTAAATACTGATGTACAAAAATTAGTTGATGTTGTCGGCTGTTGATTTTCATAGAAATTTTGTGTTGAAGTAATAGTTTGCTGATTTCCATAACAATTTATACTTGAAGTGGCCGGTTGCTGATTTTCATACCAAATTGAACTTGAAGTACTAGGCAGCTGATTTTCATACCAATTTGAATTTGAAGTGCTAGGCTGATGATTTTCATAACAATTTGAACTTGAAGTATTTGGTTGATAATTTTGATGCCAATCCACAGATGTCAATACAGGTGTTGTGGAAGGATGCTCCATCGTTGTATAGAGTGAATTCTGTTCTACAATTTTGCTGGTTTTATCTCATTTCCCCCACCAATAACTTCTACATTTCCCCCACCACAATAATTTAAATTAGATACCAAACTTCTAGGGTCACATCCAAATCTTCTTCTTTTAAATATTTTATAAATGCAGAGCTTTCTGATGTTACATTAGGTGTGTTTAAATATGCCATTATTTTGTCATGACTTTCTTCATTGTGAATATAGCAATGTACATTTAGCAACTTTTGATTATCTTCTTTAGACTTGACAAATCCTGCAACAGAGCTCCAATCTTCATATTTAATTTTAAAATGGCAAACTTCGAACTGCATGTTGTTTCAACAAATGCTGCAACAATATTAAAAGTCTCTTCAAACAACCTACATTTATACAAGTTCTCCCACCACTTTATAATCCCCACTCTTTTTCTTCCCCACCTTCTTCATATGTAGAAGGGGTATCATGATTTTAATGCACTATACTTAATAAATTCAAACAAGTTTTGTGCACAAATGTTACATTTTTTCTTGACTGTTTCAAATTTCATCACTTGGCCTTTTACAAGGTGAACTAATTTACCTCCATCATCTTCAAATTGTTCAAAGTCTAAAACAGATGCTTTTCCACAATCATGACACATTTTTGTTCCATCTTCAAAAATAAAAGCAAGATAAATACCAAATCCACTATTGTCCTTCTTAAATTTCATGACCATTTCACGAATTGGTTGAGGTATTTCACATTTATTTGATGTTATTATATAACGGTAAAGAAACCCATTATTGATAATTTGTTGTAAACACAAAACTAACAAGCTGTCCATAGTGTTAGACTTGTACTGAAAGTTATATCCATAACTATCTCTTTATATGCTCTTACCCCCACCACTTTTATGTAGGTCAAGGTCATCGGATATTAAGCGAGAACTGGGAATAGATCACTAAGCGGCATGTTATTACATTACCACAAAGTGATCTATTCCCTATTCTCTAAAAGGGGTGCTGATAATTTAGATTCCTAAAATTTCTTTTCCTTCTTCTTCACCTTCTTGAACAGTTGTATTACCAGACATGTGTGATATTAATTTCTTCAATTCTCGATTTTCCATTTCTAATCTTTTCAATTTTAGATCTCTTGCTTCAACTTGTACTTTCAAAAATTTGATATAACTTCCAGCCCAGTGGAGAGTTTTCAATCTTGGTGCTCCAAGTTCAATTCCTGGTATTTGAAATTGTAGTCTATTAAATTCCATCTTCATATCTTCTCGGTCTTGTCTTTCTTTTTCTAGTCGTTTTAATCTTTGTTTTTCCCTGAAGGAAGAAGTCGGTACATGATGAAACATTTTGATCAACAATTTCTTGAAGAGTGAGCTTCTACACAGATAGTCAACACATTTATCCATCAAATTTAAGTCAGTAGTGGGGAGATGCCAATGGTGGGGAGACGTCAATTTTTTTTTTTTTTTTTTTTAGGGAGAGGCAGGGAAAATGCATTACGCACACAAGTGGCCAGCCTGTAGTGTGGGACTCCCCTAAAAAACGGGTTTACCCACTAAAAAACCTCCTCTACTCTTTAGGATTCTAACCTGGAATTGTTTATCACATTACGTCAGGCTAGGCTTAAATTTGGCTTACGCCCATGGGGCTCGCTCCTTATCCAGCTGTTCGGTCAAGGTATCTGGGCCACTTCGTGGTCCAAATCGGTTTTCTTTTCCAGGAGGATACCCCGGACGAACTGTGACAAACAATCCCAGTTGCCCTCATCCTCCATAATCTTTTGGCAGACCGTGTCCACCGAAAAAACACCGAGTTTTCTTGTGGCCTCCAGGCGGGGCCTTTCCCAACGCGAACAGCGGAAGAAGGTGTGTTCCGCGTCATCGGGAACGCCCGGGCAGTAGATGCAATCCGGTGAACCGGTCTTGCCCATCCGGTTCAGGTACGACTTGAAGTAGCCGTGACCTGTCAGGAACTGCGTGAGGTAGTAGTCCACCTCGCCATGCCGCCTTTCCACCCATGGTTGGACCTGCTCGATGAGTCGCGCAGTCCATCGTCCTCGGGTGTCGTGCTCCCAGCTGTGTTGCCACTGCTGGAAGGTTCGGGAGCGCTCTTCGGTTCTTGCCGTGTCCTTGCCGATCTCGCCTTGTCTCTGGTAAATCGCTTTCCTCTCCCCTGCCAAGAGCTTGACCGGGATGACTCCGGCGACCACCAGGACGGCAGGCTCGGACACTGTCCGGTAGGCGGAACACACCCGGAGCGCAGCTTGACGCTGAACCCGGGCGAGTCGCAACCTGTAGCACTCCTTATCTAGAGCGCCTGCCCACACCTCTGCCCCGTAAAGGAGCACGGACTGGACCGCGGACATCAACAGACGTCTTCTGCTGGATCGGGGACCCCCGACATTGGCCATCAGCCTACTAAGGTAAGTGACTACCTTAGCGGCCTTGTCCGCCGTACGAAAGATCTGATCCCTCCAGCTTAACTTGGTGTCCACCATAACCCCGAGGTATTTGGCGGCACGAGTTGATGTGACCACCTCCCTTCCCACTCGGAGTGGGACGACGGTGTCGATCCTCTTCTTCGTGAGGATCACAATCTCCGTCTTACTGAGAGCAAGCGAGAGACCGTGATCGGACATCCAGTTGTTGACCACCCGCATAACTCGGTTCAACTTCAGTTGGGCCAGCTCAACGTTGCGTGCAGCAATGAGAGCTGCAACGTCATCGGCGTACCCAACCAAAGTGGTTTCCTCAGGCATCTCGGACCTCAGGAGGCTGTCATAGGCAACGTTCCAGAGATCCGGGCCGAGTATTGAACCTTGTGCGGCACCAGAAGTGACTTCCATCGTCCGCGTTCCGTCCCTCGTGTCATAAATCAGGCTTCGAGAGCGTAGATAATCCTCGATGAGCCGCAACAGATATGCAGGAATACGAAAGGTGTTGCGAAGCGCATCCAACATATCGACCCACCTTGCCGAGTTGAAGGCATTCAACTCGGCAAGGTGGGTCGATATGTTGACCCAATGACGTCAATGGTAGGGAGAGTTATACTAATGTAATGGTTATTTCTACCGTTACACTCGCTCCATTCTCGAAAAGATATTTGTAATATGGTTCGGGATACTGTTCTCTTTCAGATCCCGCATGTTCTTGAATAAAGTTGAAAGCCAATTTTTTTGAATAATCATTGTGAAATACTTCCCTCACACAAACAAGAATTTTTTCTTCCAAAAATTTGACTTGAACTAATGGTATTTTGCTTACATCGTCCTTGTCCATGATAGGTAGCTTGTAGGTAAAAGTATTAGGTGGTAGTTTTTGTGGTTTATCCAGTAGAGAACAAAATTTCTTGTACAATTTCTCCTCAATGTCTGGAAAACGATGTATATCAAACAGATTGTAGTATGAAGGATCAAAAGGTATTTTACGAAACATCTTCGGTCACTAGTCTCTTTAAGACTGATCTCCTGCACAAATATTTAACACATTTATAAACATTCCCCCACCAACTTTTAACTTGTGGTGGGGATATTTTCCCTCCACTACTTCTTCAAAATAGTGGGGGTACCTTAGTCCAATTCAGATTCAGATTCAGAAGACAGTAAAGGTGATATGGGTGATTCCAATGATGAATCCAATATAAATATTTCAATAGCTTCCTTAATTATATCTTCATCACTATCATTTATCATTTCTTCAAATAGTTCTTGTTCAATCTGTACCATTTCTTCCTCTTCCATCATAGAATCATTATCAGTTTCGTCATAATTTTCCTCTATGTTTTCTTCCTGTATTTCATTTGTGCTTTAAAAACATCTTTAACTTGAGAATAATTAATAAATGGAGTATCTCTAGACAACATGTTTCTTTACTACTTCTTTTACTTCAAATAACAAACTATACATTGTTTACTTAGTCTTATATATATATATACTCCTACCCCCACTATTTTTGCAAAACCAAGTAATAGGAGGGGGTTTATATCTATTCTTCTCTATCTAGGTTATATTTCATTGCTGTCACATCTACTATAATTTTCTGCTCTTCAACTTTATTGCGAATAAAAATTGTCCAAGGAAATAGTTCATTAATATTGTTAATTGTTACTTTTATACTATACAAAATTTCAAAATGTTCTACTAATGAAACAAAAACTATAACTCCTAGCTCATTGTTTGCCATAATTTTTTCTTCAATTTTCATCCGTAAGTTTGTTATCAAACTCCATATATTAATATCATTGGCTATAAAACCATCAATTCTGGTAAGCATCTTCATGCCGCAAGGTGTAGGTACAGACTAGAAACTTGGAGTTTCATAGCCCGCCTTTTTATTAATTTTAAAAATGGGGAGGGGGAAGGAATAAGGATTGGGAAGGGATAGGGTGTATGGTGGGGGAAAGGTAATTTTTGTTATTACACTACTTGTGCAAGAAAATAGCCACCAGTGTCTACACCTTGTTCATAGCACTCCATCATAGATTGTGCCCACTGCAACATGCGGTCTCTGTCATTTGGTGTGACAAGTAAAGAATGACTATCACCATACAATATAAAAGAGTCAATTCGTATATAACATCCTAAATTTAACCATTTATTAGCTTCAACCATAAACTTTTCTATTGTATCAAATGGAAATTGTGGATCAATTGCTATAACTTTACGTTCTTCACTAAGTTCAACACTATAATCATCATCGTCTTCACTCTCACTCTCACTACCATTATTTAAAATGTCTTCAGGTTGTACAAAAACATCGGAAATTTCGGAAGAATTAAAATGGTAATTCACATTAGGAGGCATTTTTTCAAACAAATAATATTTTAAAAGGTGGAGAAAAAAATACAAGAGATGTACTTCACGGCACAAAGTGCGAGTACAGACTAGAAACCTGAAGGTTCATAGCCCCACTTTTATAAATTTTAAATATGGGGAGGGGGAAGGAATAAGGATTGGGAAGGGATAGGGTGGAGGTGGGGGAAGGGTAATGTGGTTATTAAACCACTCTTGCAACAAAGTACCCAACACCAATATTCAGTTCATATGATCTCATTACATCGTCCTGCCAAGTAAAAATTTGTTCTCGATCATTTGGAGTTAGAAGGAAGAAGTTACTGTTATTGTAGACAATAGGTGAACCAATTATAATGTTGAATCCTAAATTTAGCCATCTGTGTGCTTCAAAAATAAATCTTTCAACTACATCAAAAGGAAATTGTGTTTCTATAAAATATACTTTGAATTGTCCATTAATTTCAATTTCATCTTCACTGTCATCTTCACTGTCATCTTCACTGATATTATCCATGTCTTCTATCACATCTTCTTCATGTTCTTGGAAAGCATCTTCTTCATGATGTTGGAAATCATCTTCAGGTGGTTGAAAAACATCTGCATTTTCAGAAGGATTAAAATTTTCATTAAAGTGAGGAAGCATTTTAAAAATAAAGATATTAAGACTGGCAGAAACGAAGCAACAAGAACGGCGAAGCAACAAGAGTGGTGGAAGAAACCAGAATGAAACACTAGCCATAGCCGGCTCGTCTTTTATAACGGTATGCAAATGAAAGGGGTTAGCAGCCGGCCATGACCGGTCATTGGCCCGGGAGGTGGGGGAAGGAGTGGGGGAAGGAGTGGGGGAAGGGGGGGGGCTCCATTTTTTCAGGGGGGGGCTCCATTTTTTCGGGGGGGGGGGTCATTGACCTTTCAGGTCCGGTCATTGACCCTAAGGAGTGGGGACGGACACAGAACCCTCCTTTGCCTACTACTACATAGATCAAACTAGCCATGTAGCAGAACTTATTTCTGCTAAGTCGCATGTAAGCTAAATAGCTTACATCCCTAAATTCAAGTCTTAGGTGGCCCTGAAAAGGGCCGTTTGGCTGGGTTTAGTGAACTGCTATGGAGCTTAAGGCACTTCAATGTTGTTTTCCAAATTGATTTCAGCAGGATCGGCTTGTATAAACTTGTACAAATTAATTGCACAAATATCGCATTTTTCTTCTTCTGGGATGACAAACTTGTATGACAAGTAACATTTGTATTCATAAATTCCACCATCTATTGTAAAATCCAATAATCCATTTCCTATTGCAGCCGAACCACATTCTGGACACATATTTGTTCCATCCATAAATTTATACTGAAGATAATGAAAAACTCCAAAATTTTCCCTATAAAAAGAATACACTTCTTGACATAGTGTTAGTGGAAGGTTTCCATCTTCAAATGCAAGTTCCGCCAACACTATATTTGAAACTATCTGTCGCAAACATAATTCTAATAGAGTAGGCATGTTGCGGCAGTGGCCTCACGGATTGGAATGAAGACTCTGGAGTAGCTAGTATAACGGTTAGATGTAGGTAGACAACCGGTCATGACCGGCCATTCACCCAGAGGAGTGGTAGGGGAAGGAATGGTGGGGGAAGGAGTGGTGGGGGAAGGGGGGGGGCTCCATTTTTTCGGGGGGGGGGCTCCATTTTTTCGGGGGGGGGGGCATTGACCTTTCCTGTCCGGTCATTGACCCCAAGGAATGGGGACAGACACAAAACCATCCTTTACTCACTACTCACATGAAAGTAGGTCACGAGACTTAGAGTGTTAAAAAATAATGGGGGAGAAACACAACGCTATAACGCATTGTGTTTCTCCCCCATTATTTTTTTTAGCAACAATTTGGAAAAAACTAAGTGAATTTACTGTTTACGCCCCCACCTTGTAATACGATCCTTTTTATCCCTGAGGAGAAAGTCTTGAGAATCTAAAGTGTTAAATCTCTTCTCTTTACACAAATTCTCACAAACTCTAATTTTATATTTTAAGCCGTTACATTTTGCCAAAATGTGTTGGTGGTCAACAACACTTAGAAAAAAAATATTTCAAACCTTTCTTAAGCCTCTCTCCTCTGACGGATATTATTTTAGGATTGTCTTCAACGGTGGGGGTTTCTGTCAGTTGTGGTTCAGAAATATGTTTCACGATATGTACACGGCAAAAACTTTCATTTTTAACACATTTCCTCCCACAAGCTGATCCTTTCTTAATTCCCTTAATAAGCATTTCAGGGCAAGTAGTGGGACGGCTAAATGCCCTACGACGCTCTTCTTGTAATGATCGAAATTGCTCTGAAGGAGCAGGTTTAGGGGCAGGTTTAGGAGCTGGTTTAAAGGAATTAGTTTTGTAATAGGTATGGTCTTCAAGTGTAGCAAGTGGTGGGGTAGGAGGCAATGGTGATAGTGGGGTGATGGGTGTACTAATGCAATGAAGAATAGTTTCAAATGAAGGAGTCTTAGGATGGGGAGCTGGCTTCTTCGGTGGCGGCATCATAGTTGATAGCGGTGCAGAGTCATTTGAGAGCGAAGGCGAAGGCGGTGAAAAAATACTACGAGGTCTAGAAGAGTTGGTTGGCGGAAGAATAGCTCCAGAAGTTGAAGGTTCAGATGAAAGCTTCTTCTTATACCAATCCGGACAGTTTTTCAAGCGAAGAGTTTTGTTTGATGCAGTAACAGCCGTAGAAGTCGAAGTCGAAGTTGAAGTAAAAGTTGAAGTGGTAGAAGTAGTAGAAGTAGTAGTAGGCACAGAAGACATCGTTATAACTCCAAGTTCACAGCCTAACGTCTGGAATCGGAATGAAACACTAGCCCCGGCCAACGCGTCTTTTATAACGGTATGCAAATGAGAGGGGTTAGCAGCCGGCCATGACCGGTCATTGGCCCGGGAGGTGGGGGAAGGACTGGTAGGGGAAGGAGTGGTGGGGGAAGGGGGGGGGGCTCCATTTTTTCGGGGGGGGGGCTCCATTTTTTCGGGGGGGGGCTCCATTTTTTAGGGGGGGGTCATTGACCCTTCCAAAAGTGGGTCAAGGTCATTCAAGATTTATAATGATCCAAGGTGATGGGAACAGTAATACTGTTCCCACCACCCTGTTTGCCTAACGGTTCCCACTCCCAACCCACTAGTTACGTTCTGCAAGGGACATCGACGCAATTTTGTTTGGACCGTCCGGGTCTACCGTAACGGTCCGGTCCGGGTCTACCGTAACCGTGAATTCCAAGGGAAACTGGAACACCTAATGCAGAAACGCAACTCTAACCCCACCCAAACTAATCCCACCCATCATATTCCTAAACAAAATGCAAAAAAAAAGTCCGGCTTGCGGATGTCCCACCCATTTTAAATGAAGTTCAACTGAACTTCTGAATTTACAGTTAATCTACCCCCTAACATCTAGCTGTAAGGCAAAACAAATGCACAAAACAAACATAAATTATTAGTACCAACACATCATTATTAAAAACCAAATAATTCAACACAACCAAATACCATCATTATTCTTAAAATTAATACACCTTAATGCTAAATACCATCATTATTCTTAAAAATTAATACACCTTAATGCTAAACCCAACTTATAACTAACATCGCAATGCGCAAATTATTTCTTAAATTAAATACACCTTACAACTAAACACACACACACACATACCACATTGCATTAAAAAACGCAACATAGTAGAAGAAGTTCAAATATATATAGGCCTACTATATATTTGAAACTTCTTGCTGAGTCGCCAACAACCTTTCGCTATGAAAGTTTGTTGGCAACTGAAGCAAAGGTATAGCTCCTATCGCTCCTCGGGTTTTCAAGGAGTGGGGGAAGTTGTTTCACTCCAGTACAGTGTTCAATCCAGTCCAGTTCACAGCAGTATAAAAGAAAGGTAAAGAAGTGGGGAGCGGCGCATGCGCAACAACACAAAACCAAGGTTTGAGGTTAGAATTATCCATGTGCAGTAGCGCTAAAGTGAGTAATACAAGACTAGGCGCATGCGCATAGCATAGACTCATTCCGATCCAGAGAAATTGTTGCATGCGCAGCAGGTTTGAGGTTAGAATTATCCATGGCAGCTGCCATATTTAGTCTGGTTTCACCACATAAAGTCAACAACCGGTGGTGACCGGCCATTGACCTGGAGGAGTGGGGGAAGGAGTGGGGGAAAGAGTAGGGGAAGGGGGGGGCTCCATTTTTTCGGGGGGGGGCCTCCATTTTTTCAGGGGGGGGGTCATTGACCTTTCCGGTCGGTCATTGACCCTAAGGAGTAGGGATAGACACAGAACCCTACTTCTCTTACTACTCAAGTGAAAGTCGGTCAACCAGTCATTTGCTTGCCATCTGCCGCCATCTGGCTGGAGTTATTGCCTCTATAAAGGTGGGTAGTTTATCTCGCTACAAACATTCATTGCCTCGCATCCGCTCGGTCATCATCTCTCGTTAGTTTTATGTTATGACTACTTCACTTACTAGGTTTGAGGTTAGAATTATCCATGAAATAGCCTTTGTAAATTCTAACCTATAAAATTACTACTCTGGCTTTCTGTTTCAATTTCTTTTACACTTCATTTTATATCTCAGTCTTCTTTTAACTTCTAAACTTAACACATCGATTATAATGACTGCACAATGTTTAAAATTAAAGCTTTTGCGAACACAACACATATTACGAAGTACTTCTAAACCTTCAATTTCAAAGTGTAAAACTAATTTAAATAGAGTTAGGAAGAAGTACAGTTTTAACCCATTATACTGTTCAACAACTTCTCAGGTTAATGTTGATGATAGTGTTATTTACGACATTTTACGTTCTATGTTACACTTAAATAACTTAGAACTTGTTACACCTATCGACTGTGTTCAACAAGTTTTTTTATTTTACCCCCACCATTCCCTATATAAGGGCCCCGACAATAATTCCTACTTCATTATCTTCTATGCTCTTCAGCTAACAACATCTCCACTCTAATTTACACTACAATAATAATGGAAACCAACCAAGAAAATGTTCAAGTTCATGAAATATCATCAACAACTCATCCAAGGGAAAATCCTTCTAGAAATTCAACTTCAACAACTCCTCAGAACCCTGTACAAGTTCCAGATGTATCTTCTACAACAATAAATGATGTAGAAGCTATTCTTCAATCCCTTGTCGGATTCGACTGACCTGTATGATGATCACCGATAAACTGAACTCTTAGAGTTCAGTCTTTTTTAAAACCCCCTCCGTATGACCTTGAAGCAATTATCCCCTCTCCTTTATACACTAACTCCTACTTCAAAAATTAACACCATCTCCTCACCCCTTCTCCACCCCTTCATTTGATTTAGCCTCTCCCCACCTAAAGCTATATGGCATAGCATATGGCGGCAGCGACTGATTTGGCAGCTGGCCGATGGCAGCTGGCCGGCAGCGGCTGGCAATTGGCACGACTTCCGTTTTGAAAGTAACCAAACCCCACTACTTTTAAACAAAATTTTTTTATATATTAAAATATGTAAGACGTATTAGTTGCTGGGAGGAAATATTATTGTCTGAGAAAAGTTCCTATGTTGAGTATAACAGATCATTTAAGATGGGCCGCCATTTAAGAAAAGTACCCTACTTGCTGATTCGAATGAATGCGATGGGCAAGCAGGAGTTGTTCCGCTTTTTCTGAAATGAATTCACACATGGTGCCGCTGTCCAGCAGTGCTCGGGAGTGATACCATTCTGGGCTGACAGCTTTACTAATGTTGAGCCAAGAATTAAGGTAGTTCTACCGCATTGAAAGGGAAGTTAGCACTATTAAGTGCACTAACTTAAGTCTGTCTACCAACCAATCTATTCTCTAAAATACTGTAAATATACCTCTAATCAATCCTCCTTATAATTTTTGTAGACAAGTGGGTTTAGCAGTTTTGCTTTTAGTTTTGCTTTTCCGAAATTGATACTTCGGTATGTTGAATAATATGGTACTTATTACAAACTAGATAAATAAAGTTGTATGAAAGCCTCAAGGACAAAAGGGCATAGCCGGGTAAGATAGAGTAAATGGCCTAAGTAGAATTTTAAAGTGAGAAAATTTCAGGTTGATTGTCAAGCCAAAGAACAAATGTACTGAAATTTTCAGACCGAAAAATGCTAACCTAACCTTTGTAGTACTTAAAACGTAAATATACGTCTTTTCCTTATAACTTCCTTATTTTTTATCGAAAATTCAACTTTTTTCATTTGTTAGTATTTTTATTTTCTACAACTTGATATGAATAAAATAAAGTTGGTAAAAATTTAAACTTTGAGCTAAATTTTTAATTTTTAAGAACATATATTTACGTTTTAAGTACTACAAAGGTTAGGTTAGCATTTTTCGGTCTGAAAATTTCAGTACATTTGTCCTTTGGCTTGACAATCAACCTGAAATTTTCTCGCTTTAAAGTTCTACTTAGGCCAACTACCCTATCTTACCCGGCTATGCCCTTTAAACTGCTAAAGGTTCAAAAAAGTACATTTTATACATTCATATAATGAAATACATATAATTCATACAGTGAAGGTTGTTTCAAAAAGTACTTACCAACTATTAAAATTCACATAAATTTATTGAAAAAGTACAGAGCTGGTTTCGGTGTTGTTTAAATAAAATACAAGTTTTTTTTTTATCTTAAAGATGTTCCATGGGGCTTCTGTTGGTTTTTTCTGCAGACATCCCATCGGTAGTGGATTTCTTCCCAGACTCGCACTAGCATTTCGGGTGTAACTACTTGCTCAGCGGCAGTGTAAATTCTTGCTTTGAGTTCAGGTAGAGTGAGCGGCAAAGCAGCCCATCAACGTCGTGTCATGTGGGAATGTAACCTGATGATGCAGTAATCACGCCGTGTCAAGAGTTGTGCTGATGTGACGTTCAAACATTCATCACCTGGGGCCCATTTCATAATAAGCTACAAACTAATATTATTAGTAAATCAGCTGATCGCCTAATGCAAATCTTATGGAAATTACAAGTTACAACTTGTAACTTGTTACTAGTAGATAATTATGAAATGGGCCCCTGGCAGCGAACATCTCACAACAGCTGATGAATGGCGCTTGAGAATAACACTTGGAACTTGTTTGTGAGTAAAAATCTTTTAAATCTCGCTCAAATAATAATTTTATGTAAACACTTTTAAATATATGTTTATTTAGTTAAACTAGATGTAGTACCTCCTTTAATTTTAAAGGGAGGTTATGATGATTGAAAATTACATAGTTTTTCATTACTTAGTTAAAAACAAGTTTATATTAAGTGAATTGAAAAACACATTGGTTTACATAATTATAACCATAATATGATCCATTAAAATAATTTAGACGTGCTGTAATAAATAGTTCGTTTAAGCTGTGAATTGTACTTTAAATAGTAAAACTAATACTTGTTGCTGTTTTACGTTGGACCACATAGTTAAATTTGTAGAGTTTTCAAATTATGACACAATGATACAAAGACAAATGACAGAACGTAACTTTTCTGCAAAAATATTACTTGTATGGTTTTTCCATTTAAACCTTTGTAGACTCACCTTACAAAAATTTTTTTCCGGGTTTTCAATTTTGTTGATGAAAAATACCAAGGAATCTGAGTTTACCTCAGATCTCTACTACTAAGCTACTTCTGTAGTAGTATTTTCTAATCTAAAAAACACTTACGATGCCTGAAAAGGAGTCAATACATACTGTATATATGATCTAGTGGTATTTAAAAAATTGATAAATGCACCTTAAAGTGATTAGAACCTAATGCAAATAATATAGTTACTCAATCTCTTCGGGAGTACTGTAGTAGTTGTAGGGGAGTTTATGTACCTAATTGGGATAGTTAGACACCATTAGTAGGGAAGAGGTTGTGGGTGATCCACGGCTAACATTAAAAACTGTGAGTGTCCCTTTCTGTGGACACTCATAAAGAAATTTCTACGAGGAGCTGCAACATAAAAAAATCTATAATAATGTAACAAATTAAATAAAAGTGGCTAAAAGAGTTGAATAACCAAGCCATGTTAAACCAGAGGAAAAGAAACTGTTTTTATGACTTTTTTTTAAAGAATAGCTAAACAAAATAGCGAAATGACCCACGTTGTAGAGAGATGACATCGATGGGAGGACCGCTTTTAGATATTGAGTTCAAAGAGAATCTGAGGCTGTCAACAGACATTGCTCGCCGTGTGATGTTTGCTCACAAGCGATGGATGTTTGAACATGACATCAGGAATAGTGACGTTTAAATCGTACGTCATCTGAACAAGGTCAAATTATTTAGCTGTGGCTGATTGAAAAATCTTTACATTAGCATATAATACCCATAAAGTTATTTTTTATAATTTAACTGCAACCCATAATTTTTTTTATATTCAGTCGATAATGGAATAGGTGTTTTTGTGTTGGGTTTGAATTAAAAAATAGTTGAACAGTGTTATTATTAATTACGACGATTTATTTTCTTAACATAAAACAAATACTAAGGAATAGGTATAAGTGAAATCCCTAACGGCTATTTCACAAAACATCAACCACTAGATTTTCCTTATTTGATGTAATCACTTATTCGAAGAAAACTATTTCCTTGAGTTATTAAGTTTTTCAACCTACAGGAATGAGATAGGGTGAAAAAATTGTATCCTACCTACTTCAAAGAGCAAATATTGGGCCAATATTCTTACACTAAAACCGTAAAAATATTAATTAGTCACTTATTTTACATATACTATGAAATCCTTATACCCGAAAGAAGCTTTTACATCGTTAAGGGTTTACTTTTAAATGGTTTTGATGAAAGTTTTTCAAGCCTTGTTCACATTATTTTTAAGTTTTTGAATGAAAAACAATAATCTTTCCAGTACCAATAATTATTGAGTAAATTTTACATCAGTTTCTTTTTGCACTTATCTCAAAACCGGTAAATGTATATAAAGTACAATAAAGTTGACAAATTAAATTACCTAACCAATTATACCAAGTTTGTTGGAATATAACCTCAGATAACAGTGTTATTGTTAATTTTAGCGAATTCCCAATAGGGAATACGCTATTACGGTAGTACTCACGGTAAGACCTAAGGCCGGGATGTTATTTTTTGGTTTGGGGCCCCTAGAAGCTAAAAACACTGTTCGTTCAAATTCATATATATATATATATATATATATATATATATATATATATATATATATATATATACAGGGTGTCCCGAAACTCCCTGGAACACTTTTGTATATTTGTTCCTTGCATCATGACAAGAAAAAAAACATCGTACAAATGGGGGTCTAGAATCCATCGTTAAGTCATCTTCACCCCTGGGCCAGTAGCCCATTGTTGCGCAGTCGGCAATGTTAATCATACGGCTTTTATGCTAAAACATGGTCTTGTATTCCCCTGTTTCGGACGCTGTTTTTCAACCGATTTTCTTGAAACTTGGTAAGTGTTTAGTTGAATAGTTATATTAGGTTGTTAATACTTCGAAATTTTGAAATTTTAACAAATATTACTCTCTGTGACGTCGCAAAGTAACTCGATTTTCCTTAGTAATATTTCAAAATTTAGTAAAATTTTCAAAATTTCAAGGTATGAGAAACCTAATATAACTATTCAACTAAACACTTACCAAGTTTAAAGAAAATCGGTTGATAAACGGCGTCCGAAACAGGGGAATACAATACCATGTTTTAAATTAAAAGCCGTTTGATTAACATTGCCGACTGCGCAACAATGGGTTACTGGCCCAGGGGTGAAGATGATTCTTAAGCCGCTAGCCGCCATTTTGTTTTTTTCACATAATAATTTTTATTTCGGATGGTTGTACTCATTACATTCGTAACGGATGGTTGTACTCATTTCATATTTAGTGTGAATCTTTATCATACCAACGTTCATTTTCAGAGAAAAAATTTATTTTTTACACTGTATATTTTCAAAATGGCGGCCATTTTAAATTTTAAAACTCAAATATCTCAAAATTGGTAAATTTATTAACAATATTACTTGGTCCAACAAAATTGCCAAATTACATTGTTTAACCAACGGTACCAAGGTTATAAGGATCTGACAACAAATAACAGAGTTATTGCGATTTTTCTCCAACCAATCGTACCTAGAAAAACTTTTTTTGCATTATGAGTAACGCAACGAACGCAACTTAAGGTCATTTAATAGAATAGTCCCGTCGCAGCAGACCTGCGTACTTAGCGAATTTCCACTGGCTGTTTGTTCAATAAACAAAATATTTTGTTTGTAAGTGAGTTATATATTAAAGTTATGTAAAAGTACTTAAAATTATTACTTTAATTGTTGATTCATACAATAAAATATAGTATTAAAGTATATAATATATGTATTTACATTAATTATTAACATTAATTACACATAATCATATTATGTGAAAAAATTAATTGATGTGCCAAAGGTTCATGAAAAACATAAACTTAATACAACTTTCCGTTACGTTATTGTTTAGTAAATTATTGCGGACATTTTGCATCACTGTTTAGTAAAAACAAAGTCACAACGTTTCGGGGTCTGGAATCTGATCCCATCTTCAGGTGGAATCAGATAATTATCTTGTGAATAATTATCTAGATGAATAACCTAGAATACTTGATCATATTATAGATGTCGTAACGTATTGAATTTGTTTTTACTAATCAGTGACGTGAAACTCGCAAAATTTTACCAAACAATAATATAGTATAAACTCAGCATCACCAACAATAAGCTTTAAACAAAGAAACAGTTATGGATATAAAAATTGTTAGGTATAAAAAACAAAATGGTGGCTAGCTGCTTAACGAGGCATTTTAGGATATATGTTCCCGTCAAATGTTATGTAACTTTGATCGAAGGAATCTCCACACGGAGTTTTGGAAGAGAGTTTCCAAACTCCAAGCACATAACTTGGACTGACAGTATACATTTAGTATGGTAGTATGGTTCAGTATGGTATGAGCGACCCTATCAGTGTCCCAATTGTAAGGAAGCGTTCAATCATTCATCATCTCTAAAGAGTCATATGTTGACCTTGACCCACACCAACTAAAATTAATAGAAAGAACATAATCTGACCCATTCTAACATATTTTCCATACTGGTGAGCGACACTATCAGTGTCCCAATTGTAAGCCTTCTAATAATTTTTGATCATTAAACTTAACAACTTACGTTAAAGTTGTTAAGTTAATATACTCAATCTGTTCAATAGTTCATATCCTTCGAGCATTCCAATAAGTCTTATGAACAAGATGGATCATTGATTCGTAAGCAGCGGTGTTCAAACTATGTACTGATTACAAGGAAATAATTTTCATTATTTTAAAACTTTTATTTTACAATAAGATATTTACATTATATAGTATCATTACATAACAAGAGGTAGTTTACGTTAGTTACATTGGACAAATTAGTTTTGCCTGGTTGGCACTAGTGCTGAACAAGACAAAAAAAAGAGTGTCTGTTAATTTTAAACTCAGCTAATTTTCTTCACTTTTGTTACTGTTTCCCCACATGAAATACCTGCTCGTTGAAATAGTAAGTAATAATAATTTCAATTATCATTATATAATATATTGTCAATTGGTGAAACTTTAAAATTGCTTTTTCTTGAATGTGTTAATATTCCAAACAATTAATTATCATGCATTTATTGTTATTTAAATGTAAATAGTGATGTAAAGTATTGATAGCTTTCCTGTTCATTTTTGCATTGAAAAGCACATGTGGAATTTTCATAATGAATTTTGTATAAATAAGTTTTCAATAAATTTTTTATCAAAGAACTGTTTCACATAAATTTGTAAAAAAATATATATATATATATATATATTAAATGTAATTTACCTCATCTTATTATTCTGGGAATTTGTTTTCCAGACGAGCTCCAGGTACGGGATAGAGTCAGATTATTGGGGAACAGTGTAAATAAAGTCATCTTAACCAAGTAAGATCATTCCATATATTTACTGATACAGTAATCATACAGAAATTGTATTTAGAGTCTATAACATTTTAACAGGTCTGATCAAATATTATTAAAATTGAATTACCACACTGGCACATGTAAATGAAATGAAATATCAAGGATGTAATTAATTTATTTTTTTTTTAATTTAATAAAAGATGTCGTCACTCAAATGTCAAGAGTTTCCTTGGAAATTACCATGTCCGTCTTTGAGAGTGTGTTAGTGTATTATAACCGAAGGCTACGGTAATTGAAACAGTGTCCAACGGTTTGGCTTAAAATTTTTAAATTAAATCCAGAGTACCACATTTCCCAATTGGTACCTACGGGAAATGACAGGTACAAAATTGCGCCACTCTGCTGTTTTAAGTCTTCAACCTAGGACCAGTGACATTTCCAAAACGCACTTCACTCTAACCACCCCAAGAAAAATTGGCTAAGTCAATTGTTAGAAGTGACATACTTCAATTTCAAAAATTTTAGCTCAAAAAATTATAGCCTATGGTAATTTCAACAAGAAATTAATTTTCCGACATGGAAAAATTTAATCTTAATTACCTCAGCAAGGATGAATTGCAGTACGAAATTTTATGTAGAGGACATGAAACAATACATAACAATGTAGAAGCCCTCAGGAAACAGTTAAGACCAATCTTAGACACTCGACCGGACGTGAGGAACCTTAGCGGTAAGGTAACTTTAGCTAATGAATTTAAAACCATCCAGAACAAATTAGATGCTTTAGATATTCTAATCGAAGATTCTAAGGAAGAAGTCACCAATTTACAGGTAGCTAAAATTAAAGCAAAGCTTAGTCACTTACAGCTTAGGACTAATAACCTAACCGCTTGTAAATTAGATGTAAATAATGCCAATGAGTTAGAAAAACACAAACAAAGACTAACCTCTTTAACCACTAAATTTGAAGACATAACAAAGGCTAAAGTATCCCAAGCTGAATTAGAGTTACATCAAGAGAACCTCAACAAGTCACTAATTGAAGAGGAAAATTTATCGGATAAGCTCGAATTAGGCGCTGAAAGAATTAACAAACCTAGTGAAACATCCACTCCTATAAAAACTAATAAGGAAGAATCAAATGAACGCAATAGCATGCCGGAATCTAACCAAAATAAAAATCAGAACTTAGAAACTAACCTACAAAATGCTAACATGCATGACAAGGAATTAATTCACACCAACATGCCTCAAACTTATTTGTCTTCACTTGGATCGCTACCAGTAAACCCAAGCGTGAAAATTTTTAATAAACTTTCAAACCCGGCAGAAGCCTACTTGCGCAAAATCACTGTATGCAACGGGCTAGAAATCAAACCCTTACTGTCATTTTTGAGAAATCTAATTACAATCAGAACTGAAACCAATTTAACGGATCAGCAACTGCTCGAAATTTTGCCCAGTTATGCTACACCACCCCTAAGTACCAAAATTTTGCAATGCAAAGGTCAAGGACAAACTATCGACAAACTACATGAAGAAATTATTAACACTTTCATACCAGTAACCCTGAAAGAAAAATTAAAACAAGACTTAATCTACAGACCTCAAGCTCACAATGAACCTTTATCTCTGTATATAAATGAAATCAAGATTAACAACCAGATCCTGAAAACCAGTTTGTCTGAAAGTGACATTGTCTCATTCATAAAAAATGGACTAAGACCAGAAATTAGAAATCAAATTATTTTTGAAAATAATCCACATACATTCCAGGACCTAGATCAACTTTGCATAAACTTAAATAATGTCCGTTATAATGACTATTTAAGAGAACAAATGTACCATAACGGTAACTCGCATCGCAATACCAGCAGACCAGAGTTTTCTACAAATAGGCCTATGTATTCCACTCCTAGAAACGCACATCAGCAAAATCAACGCTTCAATCCCCATGCAAACCAAAATAACTCCTCACAGTCCTCAAGAGCACAAGACCCGCAAACAAGAACTTGTTACAACTGTAACGGGAAAGGACACATCGCCAGGCAATGTTTCAGAGCTCCAAAAAACTCATAATCGAGGGGGTATCTAGTCCTAACAAAATCAACGCTAGTACTCCCGCTGATTATCACATAGATCCTAGTCCTGACCACTCCCACAAATACAAGACTGAGTTAAGGAAATTAGTAAAAGGATGGAACAAATTCAAAAGGATTAAGCTTAATAAAATTAAAGTAAATGTAAATAATAGCCTACCTTGTCTTCAAATCGAAGTACACAAAAAATTAATAGTAAACTCCTTACTTGATACTGGATTCAGTAAAAATCTGATCACACATAGCCTATACGTGAAACTTAAATCATTAAATATTGTTCAAGCATTAGAAAAATGGGAAGGTACAATATTAGCAGCAAATTAATGAAAATTAATGAAAATTAATGTGTTGGGAAAATGCAAATTTAAAATAAAAATTGTAACTTTTAGTTGGAAAGAAAATTTTTTGGTCATGCAACATAACCCATTTAACATGATTTTAGGAATGCCATTCATTTCAGATAAAGGATTAATACTAGACTTGGACCAGAGACTATGTTATTTTAAATTCAAACCGCAAAACAAAATACATGGATTTGTAGAGCCAGAAAATTCATCTGTGAACGAAATTATTATAGGTTGTTCAGACATGCGTAATTAAGTGGAAAGTATAATAAATAATAACCCAAATGTTTTCACTGACAAAATTGGCGCTGCCCTGAATTTGGAAGTTAAACTAGAAGCTACAGATCAAACACCTGTATGCATTAGGCCTTATTATTTAAGTCCACCAAACCTTAAGAAAATGAAGGCTATCATAGAAGATTTATTATCTCAAGATATAATTGAAGTTTCAACTAGCCCATATTCATCACCAGCCTTTCTCACAAAGAAAGATAGACTTTTAATTAACTACACTGAATTAAATAAAAAATTAGTCAAAATGGATTATCCCATTGGCGATTTAAATAATCTGTACCAGCACTTACAAGGAGCGCATTATTTTTCAGTCATTGACCTTAACAAAGCCTTTTTACAGTGCCCTCTAACTAAAGAAAGCCGACCTTTAACAGCCTTTTGTACATCATTTGGGAAATACCAATATTAAAGAGTTAGTTTTGGCCTACAAATAGGTAGCAGCGTTTTATCGAGTTACCTGGACGGAATTTTTCATGATATCAATTTTGTTTATCTAATAAAATTTTTAGATGACATTGTAATTTACAGTAAGGATAAAGAGAGTCACTTAACACATTTAAAGGAAGTGATTAAGCGATTAGCTGAACATAACCTTACCGTAAACCCAGAAAAGGCAAAATTCTTTTGCGAATAAATAAGTTTCTTAGGCCACCGCATTAGGAATAATACGATTACCATTGACCCGGAGAGAACAGTAGCCATCAGAAATTTCCCTGTGCCTACTACAGTTAAGCAAGTCCGCAGATTTATAGGCATGTGCGGATATTGGAGTCGTTATATACCCAACTACTCGAGCATATGTGTACCTCTTCACCGCCTCAAACGCAAGGGAGTGAAATTTAAATGGTGTAATGCATGCCAGGAAGCGTTTGAAAAATTAAAAGATGCCATAAGCAACCCACCTTTACTTCAGCTGGCTGATTTTGAAAAGCCATTTGTGCTGCAAACAGATGCTTCGAATTCTGGAGCTGGTGCTGTACTTCAACGAAATGAAAATAATGACTTGCTACCGATAGCATATTTTTCCAGGAAATTCACTGATGTGGAATTAAAATTCTCCATATATGAAAAAGAAGCTCTCAGTGCTATATATGCTATAGAACACTTCCATCAATACTTAGAAGTCAAACCTTTTAAACTGATCACAGACAATCAAGCATTAAGCTATGTTTTGAGCACTAAGCGCAAATTAGGCCGACTGGCAAGATGGGTCGAGCGCTTATTAAATTTAGATTACACTGTTGAGCACAGAAATTCTTCGGAAAATTTATTGGCGGATTGTTTGTCGAGATTGTATTCAGAAAACCAAGAAAATAATGAGAAGATAGAAAATAAAGAAGGCAAATCTGAAGTAAATTCCCTGATGCGCCAAAGTAAGGAAAAACTTAAGATAACTAATCTGGTGAAAACAAAAACTACAAACAAAGATGTAAATAATATTGTACATAAAAATATTAAGCACCCACCTGCGAAAAATCATGAAGAAAAATATTTTTGGAATTTAGTGGAAGAAATTCCTTTAGCCTTCACACAGTTAGAAAGACACCAACAAACGGATCAAGAATGCCTCAAGATCATGGGAAGCATAAAGTAATCAGAGAATAGTAATTGTTACTTTATGAAAAATAACATTCTCATGTACCGTAACTCCGCAGGAAAGCCAAGGATTTATCTGCCAGAGAGATTATTCAATTTAATATTCACATACTATCATAACACTATCTTCGGAGGTCACTTTGGCATAGCGAGAACTACAGCAAGAGTAAATGAATATTTCTATCACCCGAAGATAGATAATTTTATCAGCATAAAAGTAAAAGCTTGTAAAATCTGTATGATGGCAAAAAGTACCCAAAGAAAATTTGAAGGAAAACTAGTATCAATCCCAGTTGAAAAGGCCATGGACCCTTTATACAATGATTTATTATGACCACTGGTACGTTCCAAAAAAGGGAATAAATATGTTCTTGCCATTTTAGATGCTTACACAAGATATACTTGGTTGTACGCTATAAAGGACTGTACTTCAAAGGCCATAATTGAAAAATTGAAAAATGTTTTTGCAAATTTTTCTATAGCAAAAACAATAGTTACTGACAACGCAAGTTACTTTACTTCCAACCTATTCAAGGCATATTTATTCAAAAATTACATAACCCACAGGACCACCCCCAGTTATAAAAGTAGCGGAAATCGGACTGAACGCATACTCAGAGATTTAGGCGCCTTGTTAAGAAGTTTTTATCATGATAAGCAGACTGAATGGGACAGTGAATTAGACATGGTACAGATCAGTCTAAATACAGCTATAAATTCATCAACCAAAACCAGTGCATTTAAATTAATGTTCCAGCATGAGCCTAGCTGCACATTGACAAATTTATGGGACCTGAAGAACTTAATTTCAAACGAATTAACACTTGAAGAAAGGAAGGAAAATCTAAGGAAAGCCATAAATAATGCAAGAAAAAGTATCCAGCAGAACAGAAACCGACTGAGATTTTCTCCGGCAAAATCAAGACACCCATTCAAGCTGAATTCGCTAGTCTACGTCAGAACTCATTATTTAAGCAACAAATTCAAGAAATTTTGCAAGAAGCTAGCTCCGAGATACATTGGAATCTTCCGGATAATCCATTGGTTAACTGATGTTACTTGTTTGGTGCAAAGAACAACAGACCCTACTGATGTGAGAAAAACCCACATAATTGACTTAAAACGTTATGAACCTGGTTAGTTGTAAATAAGAAAGGGGATTTAATAACCAAGAGATGTACTCTGTAAATATTTTACATTCTCTTTGGTTATGTAGGCCTAATTGTTTATGCCAAATAGTGTTGTTTGAACATGAAAGGTTAGCTAAGGAATTTATGCCTGTTAAATCATGATAGGTTATATTTCATGTTCATGTTTGTATAGAAACGAGTTTAGAAAGGCCATATAATTTAATATGTATATTTTATGATCGGAAAAGGTGTAATTGAGTGTAATTAAAGGATTGATTTTGTCAAAGGGTTTAGATTTGAACAAAATTCGGGTATTTTAATCTTTGCATTAAAATGAATGAAGGATTGTATGTGAGTGTAAGAGGGTATGTTTGGGACACGAATGACGAATAAATGATAAACGGAATGAATGCGGTTGATTGATTTAGTTATTAAGGATACTATCAAGGTCACGTTAACACTTTCACCACACTTGACACTTTCACAAAACACTAAAAAACCACACAACATAAAACACTACATGCAAAACAACGGACTCAAAACTGAACAAAGAGAGAGTGATTGTCCACAGATCCGAAAATAACCGAATTGCCAACTTAACAGATTTATTGTATTTGTGAAAAAGTAATTTGTTTAGGCATTCCGATTATAAAATTGCATTTGTGAGTATCCTAAAAGACATTAATCTTGATTGAACAAAATGTATAATGATTTACAACATTTCAAAGGTTCTTTTCTTTAAGTTTTCACGCAAAAAAAGTTTTAATTTGGTTGAATATTTTGTTTTATGTTGGCAATACTTATACTCCGCGCGCTGATGCTACCTAGCAGCCAAAAGTGTAACTATTGGAAGAAGTTGGAGATGAGAGTACTGTTGCCTTGATTTAATTCTTGTTCAGTCATTTAACTGCTTAAATTGTACATTATATAAAAAAAGGTGTTCTGTTAATTTGTTGTCCATGTAAAGAGTTATGCTATTATGTTTTAAAATAAGTGAAAATTAAGAGGTCAGGGGATATTTTGTACTGATTACAAGGAAATAATTTTCATTATTTTAAAACTTTTATTTTACAATAAGATATTTACATTATATAGTATCATTACATAACAAGAGGTAGTTTAAGTTAGTTACATTGGACAAATTAGTTTTGCCTGGTTGGCACTAGTGCTGAACAAGACAAAAAAAAGAGTGTCTGTTAACTTTAAACTCAGCTAATTTTCTTCACTTTTGTTACTGTTTCCCCACATGAAATACCTGCTCGTTGAAATAGTAAGTAATAATAATTTCAATTATCATTATATAATATATTGTCAATTGGTGAAACTTTAAAATTGCTTTTTCTTGAATGTGTTAATATTCCAAACAATTAATTATCATGCATTTATTGTTATTTAAATGTAAATAGTGATGTAAAGTATTGATAGCTTTCCTGTTCATTTTTGCATTGAAAAGCACATGTGGAATTTTCATAATGAATTTTGTATAAATAAGTTTTCAATAAATTTTTTATCAAAGAACTGTTTCACATAAATTTGTAAAAAAAATATATATATATTAAATGTAATTTACCTCATATTATTATTCTGGGAATTTGTTTTCCAGACGAGTTCCAGGTACGGGATAGAGTCCGATTATTGGGGAACAGTGTAAATAAAGTCATCTTAACCAAGTAAGATCATTCCATATATTTACTGATACAGTAATCATACAGAAATTGTATTTAGAGTCTATAACATTTTAACAGGTCTTATCAAATATTATTAAAATTGAATTACCACACTGGCACATGTAAATGAAATGAAATATCAAGGATGTAATTAATTTATTTTTTTTTGAATTTAATAAAAGATGTCGTCACTCAAATGTCAAGAGTTTCCTTGGAAATTACCATGTCCGTCTTTGAGAGTGTGTTAGTGTATTATAACCGAAGGCTACGGTAATTGAAACAGTGTCCAACGGTTTGGCTTAAAATTTTTAAATTAAATCCAGAGTAACACATTTCCCAATTGGTACCTACGGGAAATGACAGGTACAACTATCATAATACATTTGTATTAGTTAGTTTAATTTTGAATAGTAAATGAGACTATTCATGGACAACCGTACACCGTTCCCGTGAGATGCTTGCTCACAGACCAACACGGCGTGGTTAGACCAATCAATTAGCGAGTACCAGGCAACACTCACGCCGACCTTTCAGTGTCATGTTACAACTTTCCATTTAGGTTGAGATTTACGGTAATTTTGGACCCTGTGGCTAACATTAACGCATGATTTAAGAAAAAGCTAACGATCTATAATTTTAAACTCACAATTGCTAATGTGAGAGTATTTAAAATAACATAAAATATTATTTAGTAATCTTAATAGAGAAACGTTGATTTATTAATTGAGTGTAAATAATTACTGTAAGTTAAACTGTAATATAATAATCAATGACTCGCACGCGCGTAAACTTAATGTTTTATATCGTCGTTTCCAAAACAGTAGTAAGCTCAAATACACTAAACTTATCTGTTTATGGAACCAGCAGTAGATTGCTTGTTTAAAATCACATTGAACGAGGAGTATGTCAAGAAACAATAGAGAGCACTGCTTAATTAATAGGCAGAACGCGATGCTGGATAATCAATTGACTGTGACAAAGGCAATGACATATTCACCTATATCTTTGATGAACGCCCTACGGAATATCGCTACTGGAATGTTAAGTCCATACATCATCGGATCTTCTGACAAAGGATTATGTTTTAAACCTTAAGAACGAAATGTTAATTCTCAATAACTATAACGAGTTCGTTTGTCTCCAGAATAAAACAATTAATTAATCATGAGTGCGAATGATTGTCAGGGGTTGAAAACTAATTTTAAAACGGAATATTTGTCGATATATTCAATCCTCAGTATCAAGTTTAATAAACTTACTTTATTTTTATAATAAATAATACACATAATTTGTCCGTTCAATGTTTTAAGAGTGTTAAACTTCTAAATATAGTGGATTTTCTTTTAAGCTAAGTTAATACAAAACTTCAAGCTTCTTAATACAATTTTACTGTAGTAACTGACTAGTATTGGCAGTTTGGCAAATATTAATTAAACATTGCAAATTTAACTCAAATAGTCGGAGACCAAAGTTTTGGGTCCGTAAGTAACAAACAATGTAAAACATCACTAAGTAACAAGCAATGTAAAACAATCAGTTGCCTAAGAATAAATCATAAAACAATCAGTTCCGCCTAACAGGCAAAATAAAAATACATAATATTGGCATTCATCACAATTATTTTTTATGTTTGATACTTTTATTGATATTGGTGCTGTCCAATATATGTGCATAGAAAAATACATAATAATAGCTGGCATCAATTATAATTTCTTTTTTAAGATGTTTAACTTCTAAATTTAGATAATTTCCTCTTAAAGTCACTGGTCAAGCTAAGCTTCTAAATACAATATTACAGTAGTTACTAACAAATTATGTCAAATGATAGTTAAAATTGCAAATTTACCTCACACAGTCTGAGACCAATGTTTAAGAGGTCAGTCAGTAACAAAGAAAATTAAGTTGTTTAATATAGCAATTCGTTCAGCCTAACTACTAAAGGTAAAAACAAGTTTAACGGACCAAGTGACAACGAAAGAAATACTTTTGAGTTTTGTTCACTATAATTAAATTGGTTATTATTATATTTATCAGCCTGAAATTTTTGCTTTAATCGTTTCCCGAACTAAAATCTAAGCCGCATTGGACAACAGCAATATGTCAAAGACGGGATGTCATACGTGTGGGACATCGCTCTTTAAATAACAATTGTGCCAGAACTATATTCAGCTAATTCCAGCTTTGAATTAACTGAAGGTATATTCAATCTAAGGATCCAGATAAAGGGGCAGCATTGCTAATAGTAGAAAATTAAGTTATTATTACCGGTGTAATTTTTCGAGCGAAAACCTACAAGAAATTTTCCAGCATGAGTAAACTCTAAGACTAGAAACTGAAACGGAACCTAACATTTTCTACAGCAATGAATCATTTAAATTACAGGCGTTACTGCCTCAAAATCGTAAATAATTTTAAATTTATATGTTACAAATATTCGCAAGGGATTCGTATGGCTTGCAATAGAAAATATGAAGTGAAAAATATATCATGAAAATTTATTCAGCACTATGCTCAATCGTTACTAAAGTCAAGTGTGATAGCCAATTAATTTAAGTAAGTAAACTAAAAATAATTGAAAATTGAAAGAGAACCTATTATTTAATTCAGCAATGTTTGTACGACTTTGATTGTGCAGCCGTTTAGCGCCCGCGACTCCCTACCGCGCTGTAATTCTCACACCCGCACTTTTCCTACGACGGCAAGGTGTATACAGAACACAATAAAACTCTCCACGGAACATAAAAAACTTATAGGGCTACCAACACCGAAAAACCCAACCCTGCGTCCTACGCGCAGATCCCTGCGCGCCCCAACCCTCAAGCGCCACTAAAGCTCGGGGCCCCTACAATAACTGCCCCCACATCCCCACGCGTCATCTTTAAACCACCAAACTCACAAAACAAACAGATAAGAAACCCATCAAGGCCCCCGCCTATTCCCCCCACCTAAAAAACGACAAAACAACCTACCGAAACCTCCCAAAAAAAAAAAAAAATCAAACCATGGTTCCAAGACCCATGACGGATCCACCACACCAAAAACCACCAGATACATCACCCCTACCACCGATACAAGGTAAAAATACGACAAACTATTCTAGACTGACCAACCCTAACCTTAAAGTAGACAAACGGGAGTAGGGGGACAACGCGGGAAGGAGGGGGCGGACCAGGATAGGCCACGCAAAGTTCTAGCTCCAGTGACTCCCTCCCGCGCTGTAATTCTCACACCCGCATTTTCCCTACAACATCAAGTTGTATACAGAACACAATAAAACGCTCCATGGAACATAAAAACAACATAGTGTACTACCAACACCGAAAAACCCAACCGATCCCTGCGCATTCAATTAAAAAATTTCGAATTGTGTTTTTTTAGAGTTGTGGTTATTGATAGTTATAGTTAGGAGTAGTAGTTATTCAAATGAAGTGTCAAAACATCGAGAAGTGCTGATTGAGAAACATTGCTGTTTCTAGAAAAAAATCATAGTAACATTGGAATTTTATCTGGTGTGACAACATCAATATGATGCAATCCCATTTTTTAAGATGATTATTTTGGTTTCTAGAGAAGAAATCTGCCATTAAGAAATGTTTATTATAATATGCTACAAATTAGCTCCGAGGAGTTACTTGGTGCATAGAAAAAAAAGGTGAATAAACCTTACAAATGATAAAATTAAAAATACCATATCTTTAATATCTTAAATATCTTAATTGAAATGGCGACCTAACTCAATAGGTAGTTTAAAGCCAAGTATGAATGAGAGATGAGTGTAGGATGATTGTGGCGCGATCTTGTTGTCTTGTTACTGACTAAGGTCGACATTCACCTTAGACAGGACTGTTAATTCATAGCCCAACAGCCAATGGTATCTAGGGACCTACAGTTTAACGTGGGATCCGAACCAAAATCGACCTCTTATATACGAATTGGTCTAATTATGAGGATGGTCTTTATGATTCACTAGTGCGGACGTTAATCTCCACTAGGGAATTTTTTCATCCACAAGCCATCGCTTATAACTATCCGTTATGAACTTAAAGAAAAATTCAATTAATATACAAGTGACCAATAATAGCGAAATAATAGCCAAAAGAAGAATTTTTGGATCAATTTTACAATAGTCTACCCAACTTTTTATTCCACCTATTATTAAAGAAACAGAGATATTTTAAACGGATTATGTGCAAATATAAGTCATACTTTTGGGTCTGAGTTTAGTTATTATTATTGGTTATAATAATATTACCCAGTCTGCTGAACTGGCCAAGCATGAAAATGTCTAAGAACCTTATTTTTAATAATATTGTATCACGAAAAATCCATTATCACGTTATTAGTTTTACTATTCCATACATTTTAAAAATCTCCGTCATATTGTTAATTATATTCAAAAAGTATGACAAAACTAAAAATTTGTATTGGAAACATATTTAAGAGAGTCGAAGACATCTTTGAGCTGAGACATGTTTGTTTAACCAAATATAATCAGAGAAGATTTTAAAAAATATTTCCATGTTATTCTTGTAGGAAAAATCTTAATTTCAACCGCCAATGTTCCCTAAACCGTAATAAATGTGCGTACAAGATCAAATTGTAAAGTTTACGTTAAATTACGTTTTAATTTTTAAGAGTCATTAAAAGTGGGTTCTTGTATTTGAAATTAGTGATTTCCTGTTTGGAAAGGTCACTTTTGGTAAACCGTGTACATTGTTACTAACAATCGATGGAGCGTATACCGGTTTATAGTCCAGGCTCTCAACAGGTTGAACATGCACTAAAAGTCTAACAAAATTTGACTTTTGATTATTGTTGGGAACATTTAGTAGATGTAAAAAATCGATGTTGCCACATTTCCAGAGTGGGCACAACACGGGGGACGCCCCCTAGAGGAAGTCGAAGAGGGAACTGTATTGGCCTATGTCATTTTATATATCATTTTAAAGGTCTTTGAATGTAGATTAAAATGCCACAAACCCGATCTCTAAAGGTCGAATATAACGCGAGAGTAGTGTCTTTTGGTTACTCCTGGCTCAGGTCAAGGTCATTGGTTGGAAGTGGCAGGTGTGGGGTTGGAAGTGTGGGGTGGGGGTGACAGTGATGGATGGGTTTGGGAAGTGGGTCAAGGTCATCCGGAGGGGGTTTTTAAAAATTTATTTATTCAATCAAAGCCTTCTTGTGATAGTTGCATGAAAGGAGAGCTCCATAGGTGTTTACAGTGCGAGTTGATAGAGTAGAATGAGACATGTGTCCATGGAAGAACGATCATATAAACCCGGTAATATAGTGAATAAGAATAATTGGACAGCGTCGTCAATAGGTGTAACAAGATTGAAATGTTGATACTGTAGCATGTCAGTTAAGACAGCGTGCAAAACAGTATCAGTACAGTATGCAGTGTTGCACAGGCTAGGTTTTGCAAAGTACAACGGGTGAAAACTGTAGTATTTCTTAAGCTTAGCCAATGTAGTACGCGGTTTAGAAACCGTGGAGTTAGATTGTTTCTGTAAAATGTGTTTTGTGCGTAAAAGTTTTAGTTGTAAAGTGTGCGAAGCCATGATAATATACGAAGGGGAGATGTGTACTCTGCGACAATCGGCGAGTATATGACCGGCGCCCGCGAGTGTGTCTGAATATATAGAGACTAATTAGCATAATAAGTGCAAACATATGTTAGAGTAAAAAAGCGTAAGTCAAAAAAGTGTTAGAGACTTGCGGATAGTTGTTCACTGTTGCCCTATCGCCACTATAATGACGCGCGCGCGGTACCAATGCTCGTTTTATGGGGGTTGTGTGGCCCCTCCCAACCCCTTCCCCAACCCCTCCCCCTGAGAGGATGACATAAAAGAACAGAACTTCGGAGAGCTCAGTTATTTGTCGGGCGGCGCCGTAAAAGGTTGTAGCAGGGAGAAACATATAGGCGAAGAAAAGTATCGGTAGCCGCAGAACTTAATTAATTATTCAGGTGCAGGATTGCAAGTAATGTTCCGTGGATAATGAAGTGGGGTTAAAACTGTTGATTGAACAGGTAAATCTTGTATTGTAGCAATAACTATAATATTAGACGGTTGTAAAGTGTATGCCCTGCTGGTGTGCAAGAAATATCCCGTGCACGACTAAGTGGGATTACAATTGCCAATTGGACAGGTAAATCTTGTATTGTAGCAACAAGTATAATAGTAGACCGTTGTAAGGTGTATCACCTGCAGGTGTGCAGGAAATGTCCCGTGCACAAATATAGAGACTAATTAGCATATTAAGTGCAAACACATTTTAGAGTAACAAGCGTTAGTTATAAAAGCGCCAGAGACTTACGGATAGTACCTCACCCGACCGATTCCGCCACCGAAATGGCGCGCGCGCGGCAGCAACCCCCCTTTTTATGCGATAGATGAGTCACGTGCGACGCCCCTCCAACCCCCTCCCCGAGAAAACCGCATAAAAGAGCGAGGTTTGGGATAGCTCGGTTATTTGTCAGTCAACTGCGGCTACGGTCACAAGAGTCAGAGGAAGAGACGGATAGTTTAAGAAAAGTATCGGTAATCGCGGAAGTTAATTAATTAATTATTCAGTTGTAGGATTGGAAGTATCGCTCTGTGGATAATCAAGTGGGGCCACAACTGTGATTGAACAGGTAACTACCGTATTATAGCAATAATTGTAATATTAAACGGTTGTAAAGTGTATAAGCTGCAGGTGTGCAAGTAATGCCCCGTGCACGATCAAGTAGGATTACAATAGTGAATTGTACAGGTGAATTTATGCTGTAGCGATAATTATAATAGTAGACGGTTGTAAAGTGTATAACCTGCAGGTGTGCAGGAAATGTCCCGTGCACGACTAAGCGGGATTATAATTGCCGATTGTAGAGGTATTGTACATATTAAGCGTTAAAAATAGTGAGTAAAACAAGTGTAAGTATTAAACGTATGTTACTAGTTGGTAGATACTAACGGATTAGCTCTTACCGCTGTGGTGTCGCCGGCCTATATGGGAGCCGCGCGGCCGCGCCGCGGCTTAAATAGGGGTGCCCACTCACGCGTGACCCCCCCCCCCCCCCGCCGACCGGAAGCCGGAAGCCCCCCCCCCGCCACCGCCCCCGCCCACTCCCGCAGGCTGCGTGTACCGGCGATTAATTTCCGTTGGAACTATAATTAAGCGTCGGAAGAGGGTGGATAACAATCGACGATAATTATGCTGTCACGCGATGGGGAAAGCTGCGGATGTACTTGTCAGCGGATGTAATTTGATGCTATCTAATGCAAATTGAGAGGTACAAGGCTCCTACTTGTCAGCGGATGTAATTTGATGCTATCTAATGCAAATTGAGAGGTAGAAAGCTCCACCTGCGTTTTAGCCGACCCACATGTAACAAAGCACATCCGTTTGGAAATTTCCACTGACGTTGCTGGAAAGTTCCATACCCCTTAAACCCCTACCGGGCCCCCCACCACTCTGGGAGCCGAGAACTACCCTGACGACTATTGCCGCCGCAGTCGGGCTCGGAACTCCGGACGCGGTGCTCCGACCCGACTCAGAGGGCAACTCAAATGTATAAGCGGCCGATATATATTTGAGTTACTCTTGTTGTTAGGCTATTACTATTTAATATTTCTTGTGTGTGTGTGTGTGTGTGTGTCTATGCAAAGTGTTATTTGGTTTTAGTCTTAAGATGTGCTAGTTTTAAGGTTTAACTTGCGCATTGCGATGTTAGCATTAAGGTGTGTTATGGTATTATTTATGTTTAAGAAATGTGTTTTTAATTTTAAGTATTGGTTTATGGTGTGTGTGTGTGTGTGTGTGTGCCTATGTCTGTGTTTATATGTGTACTAATAATTTACACAGCTAGCTGTTAGGATGGGTAGATTAAATCAAAATATAAATGTAAATTGGAGAAGTTCGATTGAACTTCATTAAATATGGGTGGGACATGCGCGTTGTGCCGTAGGTAGCGCATATTTTTTATTGCTTTAAGATTTTTAATTTTTGTTAGGAAATAATTATATTTGGGTGGGTCTAGATTAAGGGTGGGAGGTTAGAGTTGCGTCTTGCATTAGCTGTTCCAGACTCCCTATTGTAAAATTGGAATGGTCAAGTCCAGTGCCCAGGCCCGAGGCTGGCCGCCCGTATCACAGACTACCAAACTGGATCGCCACGTGCGTGCGGGCCAAAAATTGGGATCCCTCGCAAGACGTAACTTTTTGGGTTGGGATTGGGAGTGTTTGAGGAACACAGGGTGGTGGAGACGGTTTCGGCCGCCTCCATCACCTTGGATCATTATTATTTTTTGGTGACCTTGACCTCAATCCATTCATGCATAACCCCCACTCATTGACTTGCCTATATAAGAGTGTCGTGGTTTGCGTTGGGACATTCATTGCCAATAATAGCTAGAGTGAACATGTCTCCCCGAGATGCTCCAATATTTTATAACAAATGTACAAAAGTTGAAGAAGTATTGGAGGTGGATGAAGAAAACAATGTAGAAAACAATGTAGAAAACAATGAAGAAAACAATGAACAAATTGAAGTGCCTTTGTTAAGTGAAAATGTTGTAACAAGAATATTTGTGGATCCGAATTCTCCAATGGATATTATAGGAAGGTTTGTAATTGAAGTTATGACATGGATAGAAAATGAAAGATTAGTAAACATAGCATCACCAATTTTAGTTGATGATAGACCCACCTTTGGTGTATATTGGCGTAATAGTGATCTGTTATGGCTATGGGCGGAGGCATATGTGGAGTATTTGCAATTGGAAGAAAATATAGGCTTTAATCATTACTTTTCAGCTTTAGTCTTAACCTACTATTTTTAACATCTCACTAAAAATCTTACCGTCCCCCCTCCCCACTACAACTGGGAGGTTATAAAAAGGGAGCAGTAGAGAAGCATTTCATTTCGCTGCTAAATTTCAAAGAGTAAACATCAACAAGATGCATCAATGTGAAATTTGCTTAGAAACCTTTCATGATAATATTCTACTAGAAATACACAAAGAGTTATTCCATAATAATAATGAAGATGTAACAGAAACCGAATATGAAGATTTAAAACTATATGGAGAAGAACAACAAGAAGAACAACAAGAAGAATCATTAGCAGGACCCTCGAATGCTATACCAAGTTTAAAAGTATATGCTTTAGAAGGTAAAGTAGTAATGCACCACAAAATTCAAAATGAAAAATTGGAATTGGAGCAGTTTTTTAAAGAAGTGAGTACAATTGCAAGGAGAACACTCACAGAAGAATTAAGAAGACTGAACTTCATTAAATTTAGCATATTACTAAATGCTATGTTTACTAATGTAGAAGGAGAAATGTCACCAAGAGGATTTATAACAAAAAACCAGACCATCATGGCAAGTTCAGATATTAATTCAATAGTTGAAGATTGTTTAGAAGAAATATTAACGAAAATTCAAGAACATGAAGGCAGAGGATCTGGTTGGAGTTTGGTTAGTATTGAGGGTATGGATATTAGAACTCATAAACACGGCTACGGATTAAGGGGTAGCAGTTATATTCCGCTCCCAAAGAAAATTTCAGACACCAAATCGTGTATAAATGTTAAGAACCAAGATATGGAATGTTTTAGATATGCAATGACGGCAAAATTTGTACCTCCTCAAAATTCGGAAAGACCCAGTGAAGAATATGAAACTTACAGATATAGATATAATTTCCAAGGATTGACTTACCCAGTGGCTTTAAAGGACATCCCAAAGTTCGAAAAACAAAACCCTGGAACATCTGTTAATGTTTTCGGTTTGGACAGTTCGAATAAAGTGTACCCATTGCGTGTGGTGAAGAATGAGCTACCAGATCATAGGGACTTACTATTACTTACAAGAGGTGATGTTTCCCACTATGTATGGATCAAAAAATTTGAAACTCTTGTTAGTAATCAATTATCTAAAAATAGAAATAAGAAGGTAATTTGCAAAAGATGTTTCAATTTTCAACGAGAAGGAAGACTAGGAAGACAGTGGTTAGAAGAGCATAAACGATTGTGTAACAACAACTATGAAGCCAAAATAATGTTACCATCGCCAGATAAGGCCGAGCTAAAATTTGAGAAGATATCTCATCAGTACCGTATTCCCATTGTTGTATATGCGGATTTTGAATCTACACTTGTTCCTATTGAAAATAATGATGATGAAGCCAAGAAAAGTGTTAAGTATCAAATGCATGATCCAAACAGTTTTTGTTTATTAATTAAATCTACACTGTCAGAAGATAATTTAAATAAATATGATCTAACATCAAAACCTGTTATATATCGCGGTGAAAATGCTTCTAAAATTTTTCTTGACCACTTATATTTGATAGCAGAAAATGTACAAAAAATGTATAGTGATATTGTACCAATGATACCGATGGATGAAGAAGAAGAGATTCAGTATGAAAATTCAACCCATTGTTATTTATGTAAAAATGAATATACTTTGGAAAACCACAAGGTACGTGATCATGACCATCTGACAGGTTATTATAGAGGTGCCGCGTGTAACAGATGTAATATTAACTATCAAATTCGCAACTTTATACCTGTAGTTTTGCATAACCTTAGCGGTTATGATGCACATTTTATCATACCGGAATTGGGACGAGATGATGGAAAAATCGATGTGATAGCGGAAACTAGTGAAAAGTTTATTAGTTTTAGTAAAACGGTTGGAAATATTAAGTTACGTTTTTTAGACTCTTACCGTTTTATGCCATCTAGCTTAAGTAAACTCACTGAAAACTTAAAGAAAGAAAATTTAATAGAAACAATGAAGATTGTTAGTAAAGATAAATTGGATTTGGTTCTCCGCAAAGGTGTTTTTCCCTATGATTACATCGATTGTTTGGAAAAATTTGAAGAAACATCACTTCCGCCAAGAGAAGCCTTCAAGAGTAAGTTGTATGAAGAGGACATCAGTGAAGAGGATTATCAACACGCTTGTAAAGTATGGAACGAACTAGGAATGACAACATTGGGAGAATATTCCGACTTTTATGTTAAATTAGATGTGACTTTACTTTGTGATATAATGGAAGAATTTAGAGATACCTGTTTTGAAGCATATGGATTGGATCCACTTCATTCTTATACATCGCCTGGACTAGCATGGCAAGCTATGCTGAAAGAAACAAAGTGTAGACTTGAACTTATTACAGATATTGATATGGTTTTGATGATAGAGTCAGGCGTTCGTGGGGGATTGACGCAAAGTGTAACTAGACATGTAAAAGCTAACAACAAATATCTCCCAAACTTCGATGCGTCACAACCAACAACATTCTTAGGTTATTTTGATGCAAATAACCTATATGGATGGGCTATGTCAAATCCCCTTCCATATGGTAATTTCAAGTGGGCGAACCCAGATTCGATCGGCAATATAATGGACATACCCAAATACGGTGATACTGGATACATTTTGGACGTCGACTTCGAATATCCTGAACAACTGCATGATCACCACTACGATTTACCACTATTGCCAAAGACGGAAATATCAATAAACTGGTAGATGGCCCAAATTAATGATGACGTTAACCAACAAGTCGAGATATGTAGCTCATTATTGGACAATACAGCAAGCAATAGAACTGGGATTGAAAATAACAAGAATCAATAGAGCAATACAATTTAATCAATCTTGTTGGTTAAAACCATACATCGACAACAACACAAGAAGAAGGACTGCAGCAACATCCGCTTTTCAAAAGGACTTTTTCAAATTAATGAATAATTCAATATTTGGCAAAACGTTGGAAAACAAAAGAAAACATAAAGATGTAAAATTAGTAAGCGATCCGGAGAAGTTGCAAAAGTTAGTACAAAAACCAAACTTTGGAACGAGTGTAATTATTAACGAGAATCTTGTAGCTGTTACCATGAACAAAATCTCAATAACAATGGATCGTCCTCTATATGTGGGAATGTCTATTTTGGATATTTCTAAAACCCACATGTATGACTTTCACTACAACAAGATGGTGAAGTTTTATGGAAGAGAAAACATCGGGATAGCATATATGGATACAGATGCTTTCATTTATTGGATAAGAACAGAAGACATGTATGAAGATCTACGTACTTTTGTATATACTACTGACTTTGACTTTTCAAATTATCCTAAAGATCATCCCAACTATGACTACGATAGAAATAAAAAGGTGTTGGGCAAGTTTAAAGACGAAATAAATGGTGTACCAATGGAAGAAGTTGTCGCTTTAATGTCCAAACTGTACTCATTCCAACTGTACATCAGTGAAAAGGATGAACATCAAGTGGTGAAGAAAGCCAAAGGCATCAAGACTTCATATCTAAAGAAAAAAGTGCAGTTTGAACATTATAAAAGATGTTTATTTCAAAATGTGGAAACAACCGCAACATTCAACACCATCAGAAGCCACAACCATATACTGTATAGTGTAAAGCAAACAAAGTGGGCATTAAGTTATAAGGATGATAAACGCCACATTCTTGAAAATAACATCAACACATTGCCATTCGGCCACTATTCCCTAATCCCTATTGATCAGTAAACCTTTTCTTCGTCCTTTACCTTCTTCCTTTTTCCTTTCGTAAAGAAGAGGGGACATGACAAGCCCAATGTCATGTTCCCTCTTTTTTACACCAACATAAAATGGCCTTGACCTATATCCTAACCGTATATAAAAGAGGATAAACCATTCTAGAGATCAGTACCTTTACAAGCGATGTGGAAGACACAACTGAAGATGGAAGACTTAAAAAATAAAATTGTAAATGAACTTCATAAGCCAGCAAGAAGAAAATTTCCTAGAAGAAGTACAGTTATAAAAGGAATGAATGATCTTTTCCAAGCCGATCTCATTGAAATGATACCACATGGTAAGTTGAATAAAGGATTCAAATACATTTTAGCGATTATAGACTGTTTTACTAAAGTGGCTGATGCCTTACCGCTAAAGGACAAGACTGGTAAAAGTGTTACAAAAGCTATGGAAACGGCTATACAAAGAAATAAATTCAACATCAAACATCTACAAACTGATGATGGGAAAGAGTATTTTAACAAAGACTTTGCAGCTTTAATGAAGAAGTATAAAATAAATCATTATTCAACAAATTCTGAAGTTAAAGCTTCAATAATAGAAAGATTCAATAGAACATTAAAAGGAGCAATGTATAAAACATTTTCCAAACGAGGATCATATGTTTGGTATGATATCTTACCGCAACTTATAAAAGAATATAACAACAAGTATCATCGAACCATTGGTATGAAGCCTAACCAAGTAAATAGCGGTAATGCTAAGATGGTATTAAAACGTATTAGGAATAATATAACTCCTAAACATGAAAAAATGCAGCCTAAAACATTTAAAGTTGATGATAAAGTTCGTATAAGTAAGTACAAAGGAGTATTTAGTAAAAGATATCTGCCAAACTGGACTAATGAAGTGTTTACAATCTATAAAGTGCAACCAACAATACCTGAAACTTACATCTTAAAGGACAACAAGGGTGAATTACTCGAAGGTGGATTCTACGGACACGAGTTGTTAAAATCATCAGTCGGCGATGTATATCTTGTTGAAAAAATTTTACAAAGAAAAAAGGATAAGGTTAAAGTACGTTGGTTGGGATTTGATAAAAGTGTAGACTCTTGGATCCCAACAAAAGACTTGGTGTAGCAATTTGTGAACTCATTACGTGTTTAACCTTTACACAAGATGGAGATTGTGCAACAAAAGGATCGATTTTTTATTAATAATATTGATGAATTAACAGTTGACAACGACAAGTTAAATCATGGAAAACATGGTGAACTACTGCCAAACACAATAAGATGTTTAATAACTGGACCGTCAAATTGTGGAAAGACGAATGTGGTTTTTAATTTAATAACAAATCCTAAAGGATTACGTTTCAACAACATTTACATCTTTTCCAAAATCATACATTTACATCTTTGCAACAACCCAAATACCAATTATTGGATAAGGTACTCGCAAGTGTGCCTGAAGTTAATTTTTACAAGTTTAATGCTAGTGAAACTATAATGGAGCCAAACGAGGCTAAACCATTTTCTATATTTATATTTGATGATGTATCTTGTGAAAATCACGACACTATTAGAAGTTATTTCGCCATGGGAAGACATTACAATATTGATAGCATTTATATTGGTCAAACTTACAGTAAAATTCCAAAACAATTAATAAGAGATAATGCAAATCTACTTATTATCTTCAAGCAGGATGAAACAAATTTAAAGCACATATATAATGATCATGTAAATGCAGACATGTCATTTGATAAATTTAAAGAAATGTGTGGCAAAGCATGGGCTGAAAAATATGGATTTCTTGTTATTATGAAAGAAGAAGCTATAAAAAATGGAAGATATCGTGAAGGGTTGGATAAATTTGTATTAATCCATTGAACGATTGATGATACGTTTAGTAATAGATTGGTCTTCGCAGCGTAAACATGGTGAACCAAGAAAAACTATTAAAAGAAATAAAATCACTGAGTGACTCGATTAGACTTAAAAATCGAGCATTAAGAATGGGTTTGAATGAAAGAGAAGAATTCCTGGAGACTACATTTAAGCCTATTACAGAACCTTTAAAACAGATAACAGAAACTATTGGTAAACCTCATTATGAAGGAGATGTTTTGCTACCTGTTTCTAAATTTGAAGTAAAGAGTTTGAAAAAGGAAGGAGATGATGATGATTCTTACACAAGTGATAGTGAAGTTTCTCAAAAAGAAGAAGAAGAAACAAGACAAGAAGAACCAGAAATAAATGTTGAAAAAGAAGAAGAACCAGAACAACATATACCTGAAGCAGAACAATCAATTCCAAATCTAACAAAATTAAGTAGTGATATATTGCAACAAGGACCTCTTGGAAGAAAGTATATCATGAAAATGTTACATGAAATAAAAAATAACCCAAAATTACACAAGTCACATGTATATGGTGCGAGAATTGATGGAAATGAATTAAAAATAGGAGATTCAAAAGTACATTTGACTGAAGATGATGATATTGTTATTGGTGAGCATAAATATAAAGGAACAAAAGGATTATTTGAACTGATTTTCAAAAATATACCTATAAGATATACGCTTCAAGATTTAAATACTTTTAAAGAAATTTTGCAAAATACTAATGCTCATAAGAAGAATTACTCCAAAGATTCAATGATAAATAGAACACGTGCAACTAAATATACGGTTGTAATAAAAAGATTGTTTCCCCTGAAAAAACTACCAACATTACGAACTGCACCAGCTGTGAAGAAACCGCTTAAGAGGAAGTCATTATCACTTATGGACTTATCACTTATTGATGAATATGGTAAAAAGAAAAAAGGAGAAACTTCGACATCTGGTAAAGGTTTAATGAAAAACCTATATAATACAAATGTGATTTACTATAATGATATAAACAAATTGGTTGATAGAATGAGACTATTACATGAAGCCATGGAAGCTGGTCATACAGGTTTAAATAATGAATGGGTGGCTTTAGTTGACGAACTTCGAAATCGTGGAATAGTTGTATAAATCATCACGGATATATAAGAGAGCTGTGAGCATACAGTGGATCAGTTCAATCATGAGCGTCGACAAGTTCGGACGGTACTCCGGGCTAGGAGTACAAGGAGGAGAAAACAGAAAAAGAAGTGGATTGCCGTAAACACCTGAAGGTGACTATGATATGAGTAACAAACGTTTAAAATTTGTTAAAGACCCAGAAGAAGATACTGATGGAGCGAATTTAAAGACAGTAAAAGAGGCTACTTCAACATCATTGAAATTAGACAAGAATACTTACGATGTTAAATCACATAGAATAATTAATGTTGGTAAACCAACTGACAGTTCTGATGCAATTACTAAAGAGTATTTATCATCTGAACTTTCAAATACTTTAAAATTGCAATGGGGTAATAATTTAAAAGATGGACAGACATATGATGCTGGAAATCATAGAATAACCAACGTGGCAAATCCAAAAAATGATAAAGATTCAGTTAATAAAGAATATTTACATTCTATAATACCGGAAAAGACTCAACGCGGATTTTCTTTTTATAAATTCATAATAAATGACATTGGATACCCAAAGGAAGACGGGGATGCAGTAAACCTGAAATACATCAAGGACAACTGTATTTTACAAGATGGTGATGAAATCGATTGTCATGGGAAAGTGTTGTCAAATGTAAAGTTCGGTTCTCAACCAAAAGACGCCGTTACTATGGAACAATTATCTAAAGAATTAAAAAGGGGAACATCGAATTTTGTAAAACATGAAGATGCCGTGCTAAAGCGAGGAGATACATTTATACATGGAAATGAAAAGTTTGATTTAATGCAAGGAAATAATGATGAATGGGATGCAGGACATAAAACAATAACAAATGGAAGATTTGGTATAAAAGATACAGATGTACCTCTAATGGTGCAAACATTAATTGCGAGTGGTGGTACATTAGGTACATACAATGGTCGTAATAGAAGAATAAAAGATATTTATCCTGGTTATGAAGATGATGATTGTGTTACATTGAGACAAACAATAACTTGGGATAAACACTTTGGGACCAAATATGATGCAAAGATGAAGAAAATAATTAATATTTTACCAGGAGAAGATTTAAATGATGCTGCTACTATTGGACAAGTCATAACAACGTCGAAAAGTGATTCGACTGCTTACACGTGTAATGATAAACGTATTATGCAGTTACACGATCCCCAACATCCAAAAGATGCTGTAACTTTAGACTGTTTAATAAGAATAGTGGGCAATTTACTTATCGATACCCACAATCATTTAGCTAGTACAACGAGTCATGTGATGATTCAACCCGATGAACGAGAAGCTTGGATTAAAAATAGAATTATAAATCAGTATATAATTAATTTGAATAATTAAGTATTTAAATATAAAAATTGTGCATGTGTTATTCATTTATGTAAAGCAGCTCGTGGAGTAAACACGCTGGTTATATAAGACGACATAATGAAGACCGCAACGCTCAGTCGTCGTCAAGACAGCGGCAAGAAAGGACGTGGTATAACATCAGCTGCGTTATCCCTGCTAAGACGGATTCCTGTTGGTGCTGTTCTAAATCGAGCAATAGACGCTTTACCATACGAATTTCATCTGCCCGGAGGCTATCAATATTGTGGACCCGGAACTAAGTTGGCAAAACGTTTAGCAAGAGGAGATCCTGGAATTAATAAATTAGATCAAGCTTGCAAAGAACACGATATAGCGTATTCCAAGTTTGCAGATTCAACAAATAGATCAATAGCAGATAGAGCGCTAGCGGAAAAAGCTTGGCAAAGGGTTAAATCAAGTGACGCCAGTATTGCGGAAAAAGCAGCAGCTTGGGCAGTGACAACAGCCATGAAGACGAAAGCTAAGTTTGGTGGTGGAAGACGACGCGGGAGAAAACCTAGTAAAAAAGAAGCTGCAAAAAGAGGCGGGAACATCAAAAGAAGACGTCACACTAACCCTAAAAGGAAAGTCAAGAAAACATCCATATGGTCAATGGTAAAAAACGGATCGGGTCTTTACTTAAGACCGTACCGTGTGTATTAAATGAGAAGAATAAATTGATAATTCCAAATGAAGCATTAACAAACTATCAATTGTCAAAATATGTGAAATGTTTAAGAATACCATTCTTCAGAGGAGTTTTTATGAAAGATACATTACCAAATAGAGTGTGGAAAAATGAAACTGGAATAGTAAATTTAGACTCTAATTATGGACCAGGTACTCATTGGGTATGTTATAAAAAACTTGGAAAAAATGTTTACTACTTTGATAGTTTTGGAAATTTACCGCCACCAAAAGAACTTCAACATTATTTTCGGAACTGCAATAATATATTCTACAACTACAAAAGAGAGCAACCTAGCAATACGGAAATATGCGGACATTTATGTTTGGAGTTCCTAGCGAAAAGCGTCAGTCAGCTTTAAGATGTCATCGTATACAGTGTCGCTGAGTGGAAATTCGTCAACATTGAAAAGTACACTTTTCCCAGCATTACGTTTATCTACGGACAAACTATGGGAAGCAGCATTATTGGATTTGACTACATACAATTCAATTCCCAATGTTACAGAAGGAAAAAATAATTTACTACATTATTATGAGAGTAAAGATGAAAAAGGAAATTATTCACAATTAAAAATAATTCCATTATCTACAGGAGCATATGAAATAGACGATATAAACCAAGTATTACAAAAGAAACTTGGAGAAGAAAATATTTCTATAAAAGGTAATAATAATACATTAAAAGCAGAAATAACTTCAAAGTATTATATAGATTTTAGCTTAGACCACTCAATCGGCAATTTGCTCGGATTTTCAGAGAAGAAAGGAATTTTAGCTCCTGGAAATGATTATACTGGCGATACAACAGTAACAATATTAAAGGTGAACAGTATTGATGTAACGTGTAATATTATACACGGATCATATAGAGATGGAGTAAATCAACATATATTACACACATTTTACCCGACAGTAGCTCCTGGTTTTAAAATAGTTGAGAAGCCACAAAACCTGATATACCTACCGTTAAACACCAGTTTCATTTCAGACATCGTACTGAACATATTGGATCAAGACGGCATTAGTGTTGACTTTAGAGGAGAAACAATAACTATACGGTTACATATCAGAGCGGCAACATAAAGTCAACATGGGATTATCATTTAAACCACAACGGAAGAGTCGGGAGCTCAGTAGCTCCTCAACATTCGACGAGTTAACACCGGACAACATACGCTTCCTACAGAAGATCGGACTAAAACTTGCCAACCATGGATATACTGGATATAGCACAAGGACCGACATTCGACGAAACCCTATGGGAGAAGGAATATCACACTCACAACCCTTACACTTCATCAAAATTAAATAATAATGATGAAATAAGGATTCCTATTCAACAACAAGATATCTACACATTACCATGTGAAAGTTATTTATATATCGAAGGAAGAGTAACAACATTGGATGGAAAATCTGGTTCAACTGTTCCTTTTATAAATAACCCTATGGCATATCTGTTTGATGAAATTAGATATGAGATATCTGGAGTAACAGTTGATTCAACAAAAAAAGTTGGTATATCAACAACTTTAAAAGGATTGACTTCAATAACACCTCATGAAAAGAATTCTTTAATCTCGGCTGGATGGGTGACTCCTGATAAAGACACTATTACTCCTAATACAAAGGGTTACTTTGATTTTAATGTGCCTTTACGATTGCTTTTGGGTTTCGCAGAAGATTACAAGAGAATAATAATAAATGTAAAGCAAGAACTGGTACTGCTCAGATCTTCAACGAATAAGGACGTAATATAAGCGCCAAGTGGAACTAAAGATGCCGATTTGGAATGGCAACTTCAATTGGATAAAGTTGTATGGAGAGTACCACATGTCAGATTGGCGGATGAACATCGAGTATTATTATTGAAAAAATTAAAATCTGACCGTGATATTGTAATACCATTTAGAAGTTGGGAATTTCATGAATACCCCATATTGCCTCAAACAGAAAGACAAACATGGACTGTTAAAACCTCTACTTATTTAGAACGAGCAAGGTACATAATAGTCGGTTTTCAGACTAAACGAAAAGATGTTATAACTGCGCACGCTGGTCAATTTGACCATTGCAAGATAAAGAATTGCAAAGTTTTTCTAAACTCTCAGTTCTTTCCATATGACAGTTTAAATGTTTCATTTGACAAGAAACGTTATTCCATTCTATATGACATGTATGCAAGATTTCAATCGTCATATTATGGTAAGACAAATACACCATTACTATCACCAGAACAATTTTATTCAAAAGCTCCAATTGTTGTAATCGATTGTTCAAAACAAAATGAATCTGTGAAATCTTCAAGTGTAGATATAAAAATTGAAATGGAATTTGAAGATAAAATACCAGATGGAACTTCAGCATACTGTTTAATTCTACATGACAAAATAGTTACTTACACACCGCTGACAGGAATTGTGAAGAATGTACTTTAAAAATGATTAATACAACATCTGCACGATTTGTAAGGTTTTTACAAAAGATAAACAGTATCTAGGTCATCTGCGAGTATAAAAGCGAGAAAGAAGAGCTGGAAATTCATTTCATCTTTGATTGTCGTATGGGTAACATCGTCCGCAAGATGAGTTCTGCTACATCAAGTGCTAATGAAGAAACTACACGTCTTATGGCTGACAATAGTTTGGATATAGAAAGACAAGTTGAACAGGAAATGGAAGAGTTCCTCAAGTTTAAACATAAGAAGACAGACGAAGAGGAAGTTGAAAAAGAAACGAAGAAAAGGAAAATTGAAGATAACATTTCTACCAACATCTTAATGGAGGTATTTCTTCGAATATTTTATCCTATTTCTTCTTGTATGACAAAGACTGTGTCTGCTGGAGTAATGAAATTATTGGATTACTCTCCAACTGTTATTTTGAATCACGGATCTAAAATAGTAACCTTCACTGAATCTTCTTGGGAATCTTTTATGAAACATATACATCTTTTGGAATGCTATTTGAGTAACAATACGTTTGGAAGAAAAACAAAACTAGGTTTGTTCCAATCAAATATTGAAATCGATATTGTTAAACAACGTGGTCAACAACTAGTTCGATTTAGAGATTTAACTAAATATAATATAAAAATACATTTGACAAAAGAAGAGTTTTACGCTTTAACTTGTGCTACTGGTCCTATAACAAGATATTTAAAACAGCTAATATTCTCAAGTACAATTATCAAAGACTATTTAATTGATGCATTGGATAGACAACCATATGTTCCAATCCTATACGGTCCAGTAGATACTTCAATCTTCAATACGATACCGCATGAAGTAGAGATGTGGAGACAGTTACACCACAATCAAACCAACTTTAATTTAGATGAAGAAGAAAAGCAAGAAAACAAGGAAAACGAATCACGTTTCAACAATCAACAATCAACAACAAATTAAACAGACAAAGAATATTGTAAGTAAGAAGAAGAAGAATGTTGGAGTATAAAAGGCTGCCAATCTGCATTGACATACCAGTTGTCTACTGAACGTCATCATGGATAAACGAGTTTCATTCTCTAAGAAGACGGAAATAATGGAAGTAAAGCGAGGTATCATAGAGTTTCAGGCATTCCGTGGTAATGATGGAAATTTTATAATCAAAGAGTTAGTGGTACTAGATATGATAACATCTGTTGTTTATCATTTTTTATTCATGCCTCCTTTGCCGTTCAACAGATTAACAACCAAAGCTAAAGTAACAAACAAATGGTTGATGAAACATTTTCATAATCTAACATGGGATGAAGGTTTTATAACCTACAATATGATGCCACACATTATGAATCATTTCTGCAAAGAGTTCAAAACTATTTTTACAAGAGGATTGGAAAAAGCAAATTGGATACAAGCATATACAAACCATGAAGTGATAAATGTGCAAATGGAGAAAGATTTTTATTGCTACTTTGCTAACATCTGTATTGCATCTAAAAACTTTAAACATCGGCAGTCTCAATGTGCTCTAAAGAACGCATATCGTTTGAATGTCTATCTCCAGCAAAGTGGTGGGGGAAGCGATGGGTATAAAAGCGAGAGCGGCACTATGACAATGCATGAGTATTACTCTAACCTCCGAGGAGTCAACACCTCTGACGCGCAAGCACAAGAAGAAGACGAACAATAGTAAGAAGACAAATAATGGCATCGCAAACTTTTCTACAGTCACTTGTTGATCAATTCAACAAACATTCTAAATCTACAATACTACCGACAAAGAAATGTTCAGAGTTGAAGGAAGAAAAACATTACATTATTCACACTATTAAGAAGATGGAAACATCAATTGGAGATGCCATCAATTGCACATTGAGTGAAGCACCCTACACACCTGGTGATGAACCGAAATTTCAAGTATTTCTTCCCAAACGCTTCGTTCAACTGCTGCAGAATGAAGATTTACGACTGATTCACCCCGGCGCACTCTATTTGGCATCCCACGGTCCTAGCGGAACCAACTCTACTGAACTTACACTTCATGTTATGCCTACTAGCAACTAGTCTGTAGTTTATATATATTGTTGTACATGTGTGTAACTGATTTTAAATAAATAAAAAATAAAAATGAAAAAAAATAAGAAAAGGCAACATATCGATAGTGTTTCCGCACTATCGATATGTTGCTTTTTTTTAAAAACACGTTTGGATGACCTTGACCTAGTTTCGAGGGTATATAAAGGCCGTAATTTTCTTGAGGATCTCATCAGTCTACGACTACCTTTCGTGCTGTACACATCTCTGTTGGCTCTCCAGTTATTACGAATAACAACATGTCTCTTAAGGTTAAGTGTGCATCATACGATACCACCACCATCACAACTTTTGAAGAACTCGACGATTTTACTAATGAACTGCGAGTGTTACTTGCCGGTGGTTATCGTTTAAATATTGATGTTTATGCTAACAACATGAGGATGTTTCCTAAACAAAAGTTCTGCAACGAAGAAGTATTCGTTTCCACACAACCTTCAACTACAACACCATCTACTCAAAGTAATGTTAAGTTCCAGAAATATTACTAATGTTAAATAATATCAAGTGGTCGCTGTAGCATCTATAAAAGGAACGTGTAACCTAACAGAATCATCATTTGCTCTCCAACTGACACAGCGAAAACAACTACTAATACCATGTTGTACAGAATGATGATTGAATTCAATGGAAAGATCTACGGAAAGGACTATCAAAGTGCAGAACAAATGACGTCCGATCTTCAAGTATTGACTAAAGAGGGATTCCAACCAAAATTAATTCTAAAATTTCCTGAAGTACATCCACTCTCCACTGAAGATCTCATCGCCATGGCTAAAGAGGAAAAAGAAAAATACAAACAAGATGTAAAGAAAGAAAAAGAAGATAAAAACTCAGTATCTTAAATAAATACATCTTACACTTGTAAGATGATCTTTTTTAAAACTCCATTTGGATGACCTTGAGATTACCCCCACCACTTTTCTTAATCTATAAAACACGCTATCCTACACTATACAACTTCATTTCTTGCCTACACTTAGAAGCGTCAACATGGAAGAGAAGAAAAACGAGGACACACCGCGCTACTGTTGTGAACAGAAATGCACCGATTTAGGAAGATGGATGGTAGACGGATTAGCCTGTACAAAGTGCGAATTCTTTGGATCCTGTTACTGCAGATGCGAAACAAAGCAACTACCACCACCGGAATTGCGAACCTTCAAGATTTATAAATCACGATACTTCCACACTTGCTGTCCCCAGAGGTGTATCAAATTTCATCCGGAAAAACTTGTCAATTGTCGAGAGTGCAATGCATATTATAAAGACGACTTTTGTACATGTATCATAAGTGCGTGCAAGCACAGATCAGATTGGTCTACTGATCCTGTTGAAGCTTCAGATGTATAGCTGTAGTCACTGACTGCAGCCCTTTTTTAAAACTCCATTTGATTGACCTTGAGATTACCCCCACCACTTATTTTTTACAACATATATTCTACGGATCATTCGATACGCTTCTCATTCTTATTTCATTACTCGTACTGACAACAACATGGATGATAAATTCATTTCCTTTCAACATTTAATTACCGACAGAGAAGAGATGGAAACCCTATTCCAAAACTTACTTGCACTTATTGACACCTATCCTTTAAGATGGATCAACATCACAGTGCAATACGTCAATCCTACCAAAATATTTTCATCCTCATCATCATCTTCTGCCACCTCCATGTCTTCAACGTCGCAAAATGCAGAGGAAGAGGAACAGACAACTAATGGTGTTAAAATTGTTGAATTAAACGACGAGGAACAAGAAATGCAAGCTCTGGTTAAATATAAATTTAATATTTAATTTACAAACATTATCAGTATTCCTAACTTAAAAATACAACTAATGGTTATCTTAGTACACCTCCTACTACCTACTCGAGCGGCGTTTCGCTGCGAAATGCGCTGGCCAACGGTTCGCATGGGGGTATATCACCCCTCCACTTCCCCCACCACGCCACCACCCCTCCACTTCCCCCTCCACCGCCCTTGCCCGCATATAAGCGAGCAGCTGACTGACGCTCGCCATTTGTTTCCCGACTCCCGTACGATGAACAACGATCCGCTACCACATATGAAATCTACTTTTATAATTAGAACAAGAAATGATTTAAAAGATTTAATGGAAACTTTAGAAGATATTATAGACAAATTCCACTGCATCACTATGAATTTGGAACTTGTTTACGGTTGTCCAACATGCGATAGAGTTAAGAGTGAAGATGAAGATGGTCTGCTAGAACTCACTCCTGCATCATCCAAACATACACCAACAGCTGACGATGACGTTTGATCGGACACACAACTGTTTTTCTTAACCCCCCACCACTTTCCAGTAAATATACCCTGTCCTCATCTTCGTTTCTCATTTCATCGCCAACTTTCCGACCGTCAACACCGCTCCCGTTTCACCAACAGAAATTAAAACAAGCACACAAACATGATGGATGATTTTTCACTTAAAACACAATTGGAAGAGGACAGACTCAAACTAGAGATCAACAGGCTGCAATTGGAAACGGAAAATCAACAAGGGATGGTTCGCCTGCTGCAACTGTTCAAATGCGTACTCTGCATGTTGTGCGTCTACCTTCTCTTCGCCACCACCTTCGGCGTCTACCACTCCCTCACCAGTGGACGACACTCCAACACCTCTCTGCACAAGAACACGACTTTGGTTTAATTTTAAAAATAAACTAAAACCTCCCGCGGCCCGGCGCCGCCACCCCCACCCCTCCCAAACCCCACCGAGTCCCTGCGGCTCCCACTTTTTTAAAACCCCCTCCGGATGGCCTTGACCCACTTCCCAAACCCATCCATCACTGTCACCCCCACCCCACACTTCCAACCCCACACTTGCCACTTCCAACCAATGACCTTGACCTGAGCCAGGAGTAACCAAAAGACACTACTCGCGAATTATTGCGTTTTGTAATTTCGCTCAAATCCTTTCATGCAAAATTTGACTGCCTGCCATTTCTGGCTCAGACATTCGATATCGAGTTGGCAACATTGTTTTCAACTCTATTTAAATTCTATCTACATCATCTTTATAAAGATCCTGAAAATCAAGTTAAATGTTTTATTTTAAGTCTTCATTTGCCGTCTTCAATTGCTGTCCGAACTATTATGATTACATTATAATTTTCAGCCCGATTGGGGACAACCTATGAAATCTTTTATGAAATATTTAACGTGAGCTTTAGGATCATGTTTAACAGAAAGCAATGCCGCAAAGCCGACCTTAAATTAACGCTTGAGCCAGAAATGGCAGGTAGTCAAACTTTGCATAAAAAGCATTTTGCCGAAATTTCAAAACGCAATAACTCGCGTTATATTCGACCTTTGGAGATCGGGTTTGTGGCATTCGATTCTACATTCAAAGACCTTTAAAATGATATACAACATGACATAGGCCAATACAGTTTCCTCTACGACTTCCTCTAGAGGCCGTCCCCCGTGTTGTGCCCATTCTGGAAATGTGGCAATCCTGTTCAGAGCCTGGACTATTACATAAAATGGCAAAGTTGATTAATATTTAAAATTTAAAAGTTTTGTATATTTTAAAAGGGGTATTCGCGATCTTGTCATGACCAAGGCACAACTAATGTAACTTGGCTGTTATTATATCAAAGTAATATAAAATCCAAATTTAAATTATATATTGATTTTACTTCGTCAGTAGTGTACACGGAACATCTCTAAAACAGTAAATATTAATATGACACTGTTAGTCCAGTCAACCTGTGTTTTGGTAGGGAAAAAAATAGTATAAAGCTAATTTTTTCCCCATCGCCTACTACCATTTAGAGAAGTGTTTAGCCAAAAGTCCCCGCCCCTACCCCCCTTGCTTCCCCCCCTGTGCCCCCCTAAACATGAAAAGTGTAAGGGTTTCGTAAATCGCTTCTATCTCGATTACTAAGCAACATATCGGATTGAAATTTCTTTTATTATTTTTGTTATAACATTGTCTATAATTAATGTCCAGTTAGCTTTCGTCGTAACTTTCACCGTTTGTTCGTAATTCGTATGAAAAAGTGAAAATTTGTATATTTTTCGGCTAGTAATTTTACTTTTTGCCCATAGCTTTTCACCCCGACATTTTATGAAAAAATGTTTCCTACAAAAGTTATAGCTCCTATAATTACCTTTAAAATGATATATAATAGTAGTTATATTGTTGGATATCCAGCGCAGTTTAGCCGGTGCAATGCGCTGATGCGTACGCTGTCACGGCGGGTTCGGTCGAGGTGGGGCCAGACGCGCGGCGTTGCAATCACAATGTTGTGGTATAGTGAGAGTGTTTTTTTCATCTGTAATTTACACTATAGCTTTTTTTACCAAATCCAATAAAGTCTCAGTGAAACCTTAATTCCTTACTTATTTACATGGGTCAAATAATGATAAGTCATTGTATAAAGCTAGAAAACGCAATTTTAATAGTTTTGTTTTTGAAAATGTTCCTTATAGTTTAAAAATGTTATTTTATAATAAAATAATAGCGGTATCTTGATTTGAAATGAAAAAATCTATTCGTAGGATTCTAATTAATATATAAATTGATATTGTTCATTTCTGAGATTTTAACTTCCCCGACCATTTCTTAGTTTTCCTTGACTTCAAATTGCTGCATGATCTGCCACTGCTCCCGCACATTTCTGTGCAATCAAGCGATGCTCTAAAGCAGCTACAATAATTTTTGCAAGTCTTTACGCAGTTCAGGAAACTAAGTTTATAACTTCTTCAAATGCCGGTGTTTTTATAAAATATTTTGTATGCACTGGATACAACATATTGACAGGTAATATCCACCCCCAGTATGTACCGCTGATTTTCTTATCTTCGATCAATTTTGTAATCTAATAAGTGTTGTAAAATTAAGCCAAAATATAGCTAAATAATGAAAAAAATTGGATAGCCAATTTTTGCTGAAATGTGTTCTATGTCATCCCCTGACCTCCCTCGGAAAAGTCCCCTGAAATCCCCAGTGGGCAACATGCTTAAAAATGATGGGATGGCCCACGTGGAGTCAGAAATAAATCTTTCGTCGACCAATAGTCTTAGGCATATCAAATTAAAGCTCTTAAGCCGGAAAATTTTATTTCGCAAACACCGCATCTCAAAGGGTTGCCTGAGTCTAAAATGGCAGCCTGTCAAACTTTGAATGAAAATCAAATTTTAACCTAAACACTTAAAAATGTAATAACATTCGAAATACTTGACCTTTTGATATGATGTTTGTGGCAAACGTTTGCTTTTACAATTACCTTTGAAAATGCTTATAGCTCGACTTAAAAATGCCTATCATATTACTCTTGAACCACCCTCTAACATGGCTGTCCTAAAGAGGAAGTTTTGAAACAATTTTGTTAGTCCATAGCCATGTCATACATAATTTTAAATGTCTCATTCAGGATAAAACATAGCTGAAAACTAGACCTCAAAAGGTCAAATATGTCGAAAGTTGTTGCATTTCAAAGTTTTGATATCATTTTATTCTAATTTTTGAACGTCTGCCATTTTCCTCCCGACCGTTTTATTGAGGTCGGGTTTACGGCATTGTAATATACATTTTAAAGCCTTTAATTTGATATTTATAAACCTTCTGGAATGTATTTAAATTTAGTATGCTTAATATCAAATTTTATTGTAACTCCTTATTGGCCAACCCCTCGTTTTTAGGCACGATGATCCCCACATAGGATATCAGGGGACTTTTCGGAAGAAGATCAGGGGATACCATAGAACACATTTCAAAAGAAATTGGCTGTCAACAAATTATTTCACTTTTCCCGACTAATTTTACTACACTATCGATAAGCGTGTTGGTTAGCAGGACCAGATGTTGGAGGTTGGGATACCATGTTAACTTTGGATTTTAATGACATTTTTGCAATAGCTTTAAGATACATTGAATAAATACTGTCATTCAGACTTACAGACCTTGTGCATCCATATAGTTTCAAGATGAAAGATTATCCTAAGACCTGTTTGAGAATATTTTTGTCTACTTGCTCATAGTATGACGTTGAACAACCCAGAGAGTAACAAATGTCTATTAAATGTTTGGAGCCATACGTCTTGATAAGTTTAATCCAAAAGCAGACTGGACAGGTGATTGAAAAGACCTAGGCCTGCATAGTTTTAATATTATGTGGTTTATAGTAATCCTCTTTAGTTTTTCGTCCATACTTTATTCTGATGTTTGCCTTCTCGTCTATTAGATCGTTTAAAAACAAATCTAGTAGTTCTGGAACAACATCAAAGGTGCTGCTGTAGAAACAATTCTCCTAAAGTATGATTTAAATTAGAACATTCTTGAATAGCAAGGGGGGTAATTGTAACAGTCCTGGGTAGCACGGGAGGGGGCGCTACCTAGGACTGTTCTAATTTAAATCGGACTTTAATTTCATCATCTTTATTGCTTTTCTTTTGAGAGTACAAAGTTTTACACACAATTTTGTCCGCCGTATCTTTTTTAAACAAACAATGGACGATTCACTATTTTTCATGTTTGTAATATAAAGTCTTTCACCAAAGTGACAATGTAATAGTGATAACGTTTTGAAGTATTTAATTTCATTTACCTGGTCTCTGTCCGACACCCTTTTCATCAATTGCAAAAAGTCAGAAGTACCATATTATCGAACCTATCACCAGAATCAAAAATAGATCGGACATAAGGAACTCAGCGCTACAGGCTGGGGTGGATTTTAACTAACAATATGCTATACCCAGTGCACTAAAAAAACCCTGTTTGATAAATTATAAACTTAGTTTCCTGAACTGCGTAAAGACTTGCAAAAATTATTGTAGCTGCTTTAGAGCATCGCTTGATTGCACATAAATGTGCGGGAGCAGTGGCGGATCATGCAGCAATGTAACTTTTGTTGAAGTCAAGGATAATTAAGAAATGGTCAGGGAAGTTTAAATCTCAGAAATGGTCAACATCAATTTATTTCTTAATGAGAATAATCCGAAAATATTTTTTACTTCAAATCAAGATACCGCTATTATTTTATTTTATTGTAAAATAATATTTTTAAAACTATTAAGAACAAAACTATTAAAAGTGCGTTTTCTAGCTTTATACAATGACTTATTATTTGACCCATGTAAATAAGTGAGGAATTAAGGTTTCACTGAGACTTTATTGGATTTGGTAAAACAAGCTATAGTGTAAATTACAGACGAAAAACACTAACTATACCACAACATTGTGATTGCAACGCCGCGCGTCTGGCCCCACCTCGACCGAACCCGCCGTGACAGCGTACGCATCAGCGCATTGCACCGGCTAAACTGCGCTGGATATCCAACAATGTAACTACTATTATATATCATTTTAAAGGTAATTATAGGAGCTATAACTTTTGTAGGAAACATTTTTTCATAACATGTCGGGGTGAAAAGCTATGGGACAAAAAGTAAAATTACTAGCCGAAAAATATACAAATTTTCACTTTTTAATACGAATTACAAACAAACGGTGAAAGTTACGACGAAAGCTAACTGGACATTAATTATAGACAATGTTATAACAAAAATAATAAAAGAAATTTCAATCCGATAAGTTGCTTAGTAATCGAGATAGAAGCGATTTACGAAACCCTTACACTTTTCATGTTTAGGGGGGCACAGGGGGGGAAGCAAGGGGGGTAGGGGCGGGGACTTTTGGCTAAACACTTCTCTAAATGGTAGTAGTCGATGGGGAAAAAATTAGCTTTATACTATTTTTTTCCTCAAAATGGTGTTCTACGGCACAGGTTGACTGGACTATGTTAGAAAAAACTGTTAATCCGCCATGAGGATTTCATCAAAGAGAGGAGGAAAACTTAAACTTTAATATTCCGCGCTAGCGCACATGGTGCAGTATAGGGCATTGTTGCTCTGATATTAATAGTGGGAATCACTAATATAATCAAATTAATTCTATGTTGATATATACCATTTCAAATGACGATAATTGACATACACTTATGTAGTTCAAAAAGATCATTTAAACACAAGCGAGAACTAAACCTGGTAAGTGATCTCCTTTACCGACACAGTGATATGCGCTCACTCGGCGGTACTACGTTACAGACAAATCTAAATTGTTGCCTGAATATAAATCATGTAAGCTAAGAGAATGCCAAATTTCAAGTCTCTAGCTTGAACGGTTGTGTTAGAACATTTATATACATCAGTGAGTTACACATGCGGGAGTATATATTATTGAATCGGTATGTAATCCTGTCAATATGTCATAAACAGTTCTGATGGCTGATCATTAAATAATTAATAAACTATATATTATAATAAGAGGATAATTGTAGGGTAATACCCTACACTAATCTGTTTTTACTTTAGTTAGGCAAAATTTTAACGTTATAAATGTTCAAGTTATTAATAAACTTTAAATACATAATAGACATTAAAACTAATCATATCATCTTTGAGATTTAGAATTTTTTCGATCCAAGTACCTCACAGTTACTGCATACATAACATATATCAGTTTAATTTTTTTTAATTAACATTACTTTTTTGTAAATGTATTTTGAAGTTTAGGTATGGTTATTATTCTTTAGTTTATAACTAAGAATCTAATTCATAAAATTAAACCCTTTTCAAAGAGGTACGACTTTTAAAATTAAAATCGTTATTATAGTAATGCGATAGTTATAATAAGTTATACAAATCTACAAGTGACAGTATTTAACGTATGTTTTTTTTAATTCCTTGAACTTCAAGCCCTTTAGATCAAATCTTATATTAGGTAATTTTCACATCTTAGAATTAATACAGGTTATTAGTGAATCATCATATTTTAGCCCTTTAAAATAACTACTTCAAATAAATAACGCTGCAATAAAAGGTACCCCGAAATGCATTGCGTATAAATTAGTTAATAAAATATATTTTTCAACTTGTGTAAAAAATAATTAACGAAAAGAAATTCAAATAATGGAAGAAATTTTTTATTTTGTAAATGGGATTAAAGGCAGGCAGGAGAGTTCGTGTCTTCTCAACTCATATGGTTAGAGTACTGTCAACAAAAGTTAAATGTTCGTAAAGAGATTTCTCCATAACCAGCGGATCTCATTAACGAAGTTGTTGAAGAGATTAATGTAATTTATGTGAAATCGACTGATCAATAATTTAGTAGATTAAGTTAAACTAAGTATACTCATTTTCCCAAAAAAAAAACTTTCAGTTTTAATTATTAATATAGACAGTATGCAGACTTTAGTACTCACAAACCATAACATGAAAGATTCAATCACTAAGATAAATTTGCCAACATAAAATATATGAGTACATCCACTGTCAGCATGAAGTTATTGTAATGCGTTTCTATAAAGCGAATTTACGGCGGCGGCCATATCACTGCGGTGGTTGCAGAACAGTGTCACGACAATTTATACAACTTGATAAGATTTTTTTATTTACATTTGGCCGCTATTCAAAATGTTCATTCCCCTTCTTTGAGAGATTACCTTGCAGTGGAAGTCATAAAAGTAAATAAATACAATAAGCTGTGGTCATTTATAAGCTAAATTATCATTTAATTAAGAAAACAAAAAATAATAATGATAATATATCGTTTAAAATTAAAATAATCTTATTTATAATAAAAAATCTAATAAGTAAAACTGTGAAGCCCACAGCTTGGATTTACTCCTTTACTGAACAATTGCTTTTTGAGCATGTACTTTAAACATTCGGAAAGTATTTTAAAAATATTGGGGATTTACGCTGACCCTTTGTAAAGAAGAAAATGTATGAATAGTAAATCGGTCACTGATAGTCACAATATAGTTATATATAAAAAATTATGCCATTGTGTGTTTTCATCTATTTAAAATTTTATATAATCATTGATCATTACTATACAGGATATACCGAAATTCTCTGGAATCCTTTTGGATATTTGTTCCTTGCATCGAGAAAACAATATAACAATGGTTAACAGTATAACCATGGGTCTCCGATGCCTAGTAGTCTATCTGTACGTCCCTAATTTTGGCTTAACTCATGAGATCTTTAAAACCACTTGAACTATTGAGTTGAAACTTGGCATGACTATTACATATATCAAAACATTTGCTTATTAATTTTGACATTTCCATATTTCTCTGTGTCAAAATGGCGGCCATTTTAAACTTCCAAAGTAAAATATCTCGAAAATGTGAAATATTATTAGCATAGCATAAAACACTTCAAATAAATGTGTATATTCTAATTGTCTATTCTAAATACCAAGAATTTTAAAAATCTGACCGAAAATATCGAATAAATTACGGTTCCTCTTAATGAAAATATCATTTTATGTAGCTTTCCTACTAAAATCGTGTCTTCGTTTAGAAAAATCTCAATTTATGTTATTTTAGCTCGAATGTTTTTAAAATTAAAATTTTATAATAGACAGTTAAAATGTACACATTTTAAGTTTTGTATGTTATTTTGAAAACATTTCAATATTTTTTAGATACTTCACTTTGAAATTTTAAAATTGCCGTGTTTTTGAAACATAAAAAGGTAGAAATGTCAAAACTCATGAGTTCAACAGCCTTGACGTACGTAATAGTCTTGCCGTTTCGACTCATTATCTCTACTCAATACCACTTTCCTCTAGAGTTCCACCTACAGGGATTCAAAAAATTGCTCTAGGGCATTCGGACTTGGACTCCATCTTTAATCACAAGTGTCACTAACAAACGGTCTTGCAAAATTTCTTTAGGACTCCATCCCACAGAAATTCAAAGTTACAATATAATTCTTATGGAAGAATATTTGTTCGTATTTAAAGAGATTTTATTTCTACTAAATTAAATTAGAATCGCAGGTAAAGCTTTGACAAGTAACACCTAGTATTCGACTAATATTATTGGTTGTGTAGTTTGTAAGTCTATTTTTTAAATGTAGCCATAAAAATATTTGAAATCCAGCAATAGTCTGTTAATTGGCACCATAAATGTTAACTTAAAGTAGGTCATATTTCAATTAGTAGAAGGGTGATAGCTTGAATTCAATTATAAAGTCTTTGATGTTTTATCAATGTGGGCTGGCGTTGGGTGGCTCTCTAAGGATCAAATGACATCTCCAACAGTAAATTAAATACCTTTCCAAATACAATAAACTCACTAAGGTTCTTTTTGTGTTCGTTTGCTTTAGTGTGGTTATTGTTATGACAATAGTTCGAGTGCAGTCTGTTGCTAAATATAATTTATGGGTATCAAAAAACTAAAAACAAATTTCTTAAATTATATTTTTAGAAAAAATGTCAGAAATATTTAGATTTCCTAGTTTCCAATTTTGAACTCTTGACTTATAAATATTTCTAACAGTCAAATTACATGTTTTCGACATACTAAAAAAAATCTAGATTTTCCTAATTAAAAGGAAATGTAATAAAATGCAATTTAAAAGTTTGTTTCTAGGTACAACAGGATGTACATAGGGTTGTTTATGTTTTTATTTTCTTAAACATTTCCGCCTTATTTAATCTTACTTTCGTGATTTGTTGCCATTTGTTTTAAATTAGCATCTTTAGACGCATTTGGCAAACACATTTTTCTTCCTGAATTTCATCCTTCAGTTATTCAATTTCACTTTTTTTCTGGGGTGTCCGTCATTATTTTATCCTTTTCGGCTCCCACCACTCCTGGGTTTAATATGGTTGAAACAACATTTTCCTGAAATGCATGAAGTGTTGATGGTGTTGGGCGCCTTATTAGTAGGCCTTGACGAATTATTCATTGAAGAATTGTAAAAGTAGATTGCGGTGAATGGGTTTATGATTCGTAGGAATTATGGGGCGAAGATATGACTGATGATGTCTGCACAACATTTAATTTCTTTGATGAACACCCTGATGCAGTCGATGGCTGGTGCAACTCAGGACGTACTTAAGAAACATGATTTGTGAATAAAGGACGTTTAGTGACTAGCATGGTCAAGAAAGATGTTTTGATCCAATGGGATCAAAACATGCCTCTTAAAATCCCTCGACGATATTGGCTGGCGTCAACGGCTGAGGATAGGCTTTCCAGCACATTCAGCAACATAGTAAACTGTGGAATCCCCTTTGATTCCCCTTGATTTCCTGATGTTGACACCCGGTCTGTAACATCTCTATGATAGTAAGGTTTAAATTGGCCAAACACCCTCTGATCTAAAGGTTGCAGGTCGTGCGACATGTTGGAAAAAATGTAACCATAAAATGCCTACTTTTAAAGTCAATGTTATAGTTTTCAGTGAAACATGGCTTTCGTGATAACCGAGGAGAAAAATGATAGTATTCTCAATGGTTGAAGAAAACACAAAAGGGGGAAGTACTGAGTTCCCTGAAGCGTTGACTGCTGCTATCATACCATTAGTTCCTCGCTCTGCAAAATCTCTCCCCCTACAGTTTCAAAATTTTTAGGAGCCAGTATCTTAGGTAAATTTTGGACAGTGGATAAGCCTGTCTTGTTTAGGTTGTAGATTTTTCAAATCAATTTGGTTTTGACTAAGAACTTTAGTATATAGATGACAAAAAAGAGCAACATTATGTTTATTGGAAGATTTTGCCCTTAAAGATTTTGGCATTAAGACAGGTGCCCTCCGGTTTCCGTAATGATAATTTAGAGGAATGGCGTTGCCTAAAATGTCTGGTGCATTCTTCGCCAAATTCTTAGAATCCTACTTTTCCGAGAACGTAATATATATATATATATATATATATATATATATATATATATATATATATATATATATATATATATTTTTTTTTTTTTGTATAGGTTACAAGTTTATTGAGATCAAGAATTGTTGGACCATAATGCGTATAAGTAGCTTGTTTCAAATATTCAACCAGTCTATTTTTGTCTGTTCTTCAGTAAACACTTTCTGTACGCCATAGCTAGGGTCTAGGGTGTCATTCATAGGTTTCAGCAGCAAAATTCTTAAAAATCGTTACATGTCGTGACATGGTGGAATTCACCAGGAATGTGGTACTCAACAGGCAGTGAACCCAAAATCGACAAACCGCTGTGAGTGTCAGTGGCAGCACTATCCTACTACTTCTCAACTTTCGTTTGTGAGCAACGCCCCCAGATGAGGCTGGAGGGCCCCCCATAGCCGAAGCTATGGGCCGAGCATGCCGGCAACCACTTGCCCCCTCGAGCCCAACCCAATATCCAGACTGGCCGAAGCCAGGGGCTTGAACCGGATCCCGAGGTTCCCATTTTAGGTTTTACTTGGTTCATGGGTATTTCCCAAGCGGGATAACTAGGTCTCTGGGTTCCTGCACGCCCAAAATGGTACGCTGCAACAACGACAGAAGTCGACGGAAGCCCCAGATCCCCGACACCCTGACTCATTTCCTTCTAATGGGGAAGCTGGAGTGAGTCACCCAATAAGCGCGCGATTGGCAAAGCCACCTCCACCAGGGCTCGGCACAGCCGAAGATGAACTCCTTCAGTTATAAAGGGAGTCACGCCCGTTCGCTCAGCTCGGTACTTTGAGCTGGTATAGGGTAGTGAACATCCCATTTCTAAGGGTGCATGCCCTGAAGTACAACACGCACACCTTTGCTATTTGATCGCTATGTAACGTTCGCCGAGGTGTTGGGGATATTTTCAGTAGCCGAAATTCGCTGCCACCACCCGATGAGTCGGCACCGGGACCAGAATAAATAACTCATGACCACGCTTCTATAAAAAATACATAGTTTATTAAAATTGAACGGTTGAACACAAAATACTACAATCCATTTGACAAAGAAAATAGTGACTTAACATAAAAAACTGAAAACTGATACTGGATAAAATAGGAGATAAAATACAATTTAAAATAAGTTAAAAAAAAAAGGTTTACATGTTTACTGTAAGACCTATCCACTCGTCTCACTCTCCTAGACTCGACTCCTCGACTCGACTGACCTCTGGCCAGCAGTGCTGAGGCTGCTGCATCAGCAGTCAGCACTCCTCGCTTCTACTGCGACACACTTTGTAACAACTAAACTATTACATTCATGGTTGAATCTTTATTAAAATTGAAAAAATTGAAGTCTTTGACTTTTAACATTTTAATGATTTGACTTATTATGACTTAACATGGAATAAAATATTTAATGGAAATTTATTAATGATAAAATATTGACTGATATTATTGAAAATATTGATTGATTATAAATAATAGATTATTGATAGGGGCGGGTCGTTACATCACCCCTCCTCATGGGAAAGATGTGTGATATCCTTAAGCAAGGGCACATCTTTAAGCTTAACATTTCATCAAAGTTATTGCTTTTTTACATTGAACATATAATATACCTCTAATCTACCTTGTATTATAAAAGTATCTAGAATAACATTTTAACACCATATATTGACGATGACAATTGACAAATAGCATATTAGTAATGAATTAAGAATTTACATAATAAACTTGAGTACACAGCACTTTTACCACACAGTGTAGGGCCCTAAAAGTCTAACTGATTAAGTTCTGAGCACTAACACAGTTTCTCACCACAGTGTTTTGATACAGTTCAATCCTTACGGGTTTGGTGATTGAAATCTTGCAAAAGAAGTCTCCTGGAGTATTTCAGCAAGGGGAGATCCTTCTGCGGCTCGTACAGTTCCTGGGCCGGTACTCTGCGTGTGGGCGGCTTGTGTCTCAGTGATACAACAGGACCTCATTTTGTTCCTGTGACAAATAAAAGCTACGAACAGTACACAAATCACAACAAAAACAATAAACATAAAAAGATAAGTTCCTATATTTGCTTTTACATGAACATATAATTCGCTATCATTGAACTCGCTATTCAAAGCACTAAGAAGATGATCGAGTTTAATGTCGACTGTATCATCTGCTAGACTACTTTTGAGTGTCCAGAGTCTCAAAAGTTAAGTTACTATCTAGGGACATTAGTTTGGACTCATTTAAACTTAACATGGCATTAAACTTTGGAATGTGGAGAGAAGTTATATTTCTTTTATAAAATACATTACCCTTTAACTTTGAAAATATTCTGACATCTTTACCAAACATATCGCAATTTGATACATCCTTTAGTATTCCTGACCCATTTAAAAGAAGTTCTGAATACTCTTTTTCTGGTTGTGAATCATACAACGTTTCATTGGGAATTTTTATGCAATTTAATATCATTTTGCAAGGTTCTGACACACTAAAGATCCAATCATTATCATTTTGCAGCAAAAATGGTGAATTTACTTTGTCTGTTAGCTTTCGGACACATCTTATTTGCACTGTTGTTGTACCCATGAAAAGTGCAAAGATGCAATCATTTGTCGTGTGATGAATAGCCTTTATAGAACTAGGACATAAATAGAAGTAATCTTGTTTACACTGTTTGAATTCGTTTGCTGTCATAGGGACATAATATTGTCTATCTTTGGAAATTAACAAATAATCAAATGAGATCTCCCATTTCAACCAATGCTTAACATTATATTGGTACAATGGTACTGGAACTATCTTGTATGTTTCAAACTGTCTGTCACTTGAACTCAATGGTACATTTATAATTAGTCTTATTCCAACAGGAGTAGCTAAAGCATGGGCTGTACACATGTTGTAATATACAAACAAATCTTCTTCGGAAACAGGTAAAATTAGCTTTAAATGGTTTGGGATTACTTTCTCAATGTTCTCTAAGATTTTAATTAGATCATGGGGTGGTACCAACTTACTGCTCATTCTACCTAAACCCACAAGCTCCAATGCTTGTCTGAATTCTACAATTCTTAATTTTGCTTCATCGATGGTTTGTCCTAGATGTCGTATCATTCTAGTTACTTTCATGTGTTTTGCGAGTGACTGGTGTAACAATTTGCTTTCTTCAGAATATCCTAACAAGGATGTGACAAGTTGTTTGTTTGCCAAAGTTAACTTTGTCATAATCTCGGCAATTGCTTGGGTGTTCAGTTTTACTTTTGAATTTAAATATTTTATTAGTGTCAGTTGATCTCTTCTTGAGTTGACGATTGTGCTCTCCACATACTTCAATTCGTTGACTCTGTTATTAACAAGTCTGATGTCTTCATTGACGGGCACTCCGAACAACCATTTGAGTGCATACCCACCTGCATCTATTAAACCACGTTTGTTTCTAATGCTTTTAAGTTCCTTTGTCGGCAGTAACTTAAACAGATCGTTTAAGTCTAGTCCATATGCATCTAAATCGGTTTTGATTCTGGTGAGTTCAAACCCAAATTCTTCGTCCCACACATTTACACTGTCATTGATAAGATGTGCAACATCATCTAGGGCTGCTTGTAAAGGGCTTAACTCTTTCTGCAATTCACTTGTGTCGAAATCTAACACAATCTTCCAGTTATTCCCTGTAATAACGGAGTCTTCCAACTTCCGGAATATTATCCCTTGGTTGATTCCCGATTCTGCGACTGTCTTCGCAAACAATATAAATCCTGTAAACAAAGTTATAATTCTTACTTGCAATTCTAAACTAATCTAATAAATCTTCTTATAAGCTTATATTCATATTCTCATTTCATCTTCATGATTCTTCATACTATTTAGACTGCTGTACATTAAACACATATTTTCTTTGAAATCATTATATACATTCCTCCTAAAATTAAACATATTCTCTTCTTGTTCTGCTCAGTTTGCGACATTGTAATATCCTTTTGGAATATCAAGAGTGTGATGTTTCTTTCTTAGTTAGCACTCAGACATAAATTATTTTTGGATCCAAATTTTGACAATTACTCTATACCAGTCGTTCTCATTCAGCATCATTCGTGTCACATTCTCTCATCATTCACACTAAACATTTTCTCTTCACACTCGCTTCTGAGTGGGTAACCTTGAAGTTTACATTTTATCTCCTGCTTCTCCACAAGGTTACGCTTGGCAGAATGATTTGGCTTCTCGGCTTATGTTTGCTCACAAGCCTGATTCAAAAAAATCCTTTTAAACTACATTTACTACATTCTCTATATTCTTCTGTATTAAACTATAACTTATTCTCTACCTAAATTTTCAACTTTTACAACTCAAAGTCCCTGAACCTTGTGGGAACTCTTCTTTCTCTTACGGGTCTTGAATGACCTTGACGTTGTGTTGCCGGGGTAACCTCTAACCCAGTTTGCTCTACTGCTTCTTCTGGTTGATCAGGTTCCTCCTCGTTGGCCTGTTCTTCAGTTTGTGAAAGGTCATCTTCAAGCAAATCGATAGCATCTGCTTCATTATTGCTCGGCTCAACCTCTTTGTATACAACAGGTTTTATTCTGTTTACATGAACTGTGACGTCGCGTCCTCTGATTCTTAGGACTACGTTTAAACTTGACTTTACTTTCACGATCTTGTAAGGACCTTTCCAAAGTCTAGAGAGTTTCTTTACTCTGCCCTTCTTGATCTGAGGTACGAGGAGATATACAGACTGTCCAGGTCGGTATTCTCTTGACGTTGCCTTTTTGTCATACTGCTTTTTCTGTTTTCCTCTAGGCTTGGTTTGGCATTCTTGAGAGATTTCTCTGACTCTTTGTAGCCTCGACCTCAGGTCTTCTACATAGTCACTGTACATTTCTGTGTCATCGGAAATGGTTAGGTTGGCTTCCATTGGGGTCTTCATTTCTGTGCCGTAAACCATCTTGTATGGCGTGAATCCGGTGGATTCGTGCACCTGGGAGTTGTACGCCATATTCACAAGAGGCAGGTACTCATCCCAGTCTGTCTGACTTTTGTTTACAAAATGGCTAAGCATCTTGGGGATGGTCCTGTGGACTCTTTCGGTTCTTCCGTTGCTCATAGGATGATAAGCAGTTGTCTGTATCTTTTTAATTTGTAGGAGTTTGCATATGTGCTTAATTAAGTCTGAAGTGAAATTTTTTCCTTGGTCTGTAAGGAGCTCGCATGGTACTCCAAACTTACATATGACTCTTTGTACTAGCGCCTGGGCTATAGTCTCTGACGTTTGATCTGGTAGAGCTACAAACTCTCCGTATCTTGTGAAGTGATCGATGATTGTGAGAATGTACTTATTTTTGGAAAGCGATAGTGGAAGGGGTCCAACAATATCGCATGACCATCTGTAGCCAAATTCCGTACTCTCCTCAAATTTTCCTAAGGGTGCTATCTTTTCCCCATAGTTAGATCTCTTGTTACATGAGTCACATGATCGAACAAATGCTGTTACATCTGTTTTCATCTTTGGCCAATAGAATTTTTCTTGAATTCTCAAAATTGTTTTCTTGATACCTCCATGTCCTGCTGTCGGTAAGTTGTGATGAAGTTGTATGACCTTGTGTCTTAAAGCTGTGGGAATAACAATTAATTTCTTTTCACCTTTTTTTAAGTATATTATTCCTTCTGGGCTCATCTTGAAATTTGGGTATCTTCTGAGATTTTTACATTCTTCATCTAAATTTTGTTTCTCCTTTATGGTGTCCAAATCTAACAATGGTAAGTGTTCACGCACATTCTTGTATACTACTCTGCTCAGGCAATCTGCATTGGTGTTTTTTACTCCTGGTTTGTGAAATACTTTGTAATCATATTCGGCTAATTTGAGTGACCATCTAGTAAGTCTGCTTGATGGGTCCTTTAACGACAAGAGCCACTTTATGGCACTATGGTCAGTGTACAAAGAGAAAGATCTGCCATACAAATAGCATCTGAAATATTTAACTGCCCACACAACTGCTAATAATTCACGTTCAGTGACACTGTAATTTTGCTCCGCTGAATTTAGTTGTCTACTGGCATATGCAATAGGGTGTTCAACCCCATTGATCTCCTGTCCAAGGACAGCTCCAATTGCTACATTAGATGCATCTGTGCTAAGCACAAAGTTTTTTGAAAAGTCTGGGTAGATCAAAAGAGGTTCAGATATCAATTTTTCTTTGAGTGTCTGAAAGGCTGTTTCACAGTCTTCGGTCCATTCGAACTTTTGATCCTTTTTGATTAACTTGGTGAGTGGTTTTGCAATGTTTGCGAAATTTGGTACATGCCTGCGATAATAACTACATAAGCCAATGAATCCTCTAATTTCTTTTTCATTTTTGGGTCTGGGGAAATTTTTAACTGCTTCAATCTTCTTTGGGCAGGGTTTTACTCCTTCCTTAGTTACTACATGGCCAAGAAAGTTAATTTCGGGTTTGGCGATTTGACACTTCTTTAGCTGAACGCTAAGATTTACTTCCTTAAATCTTTCCAAAACGTCTGACAGATCCTTGGCATGTTGTTCGATGCTAGGGCTGTATATCAAGATGTCATCCATGTAAGGTAGGCGTGCCTTTCCTTTCAAGCCTACCAAAGTGGCGTCAACTAGTCTCTGGAAAACTGCTGGAGAATTTATGAGACCCATTGGCATTCGTGTGTACTCCCAATGTCCGTCTGGAGTACTAAATCCTGTTTTTTCCTGGCTATCAGGATGCATTTTAACTTGGAAGAATCCGGAATTCATGTCAAGAGCTGTGAAGTATTTGCTTCCTCCGAGTGAGTCAAGGGTTTCATGAATATCTGGTATTGGGTAGACTTCTGGTACGGTACATTTGTTCAATTCTCTAAAATCAATGCACATTCTGTAGGTTACAACACCATCAGATCCAGCTTTCTTTGGGACTATCACTACCGGCGCTGACCATGGTGACGTACTAGGTACGATTATACCTTTATCCATTTGTTCTTGAATTAGATCTTGCAAAATCTGCCTTTGAGACTGAGGAACTCGATAGGGTATTTTGTTTATTGGAGGGTGGTCTCCTGTATTAATTTTGTGCATCACCTTGGAAGTACAACCAAGATGTCCCATACTTCCAAGATTGAACAATTCTTTATACTTAAACAACACTTCTTTAATTTTGGATTTCTCATCTTGGGTCAAATGTTCCAACTTCTCTTCAATTTTCTGATCAAAATTATCTTCTTCAACTTTTGCTACTAAAATGTTTGAAGTTGTCTTTTGGGAAATTTCTTCAAGAGGTTCTTGCAAATAACACATTAAGGTATTTTTGTATATTATCAAGTCTTCGTTACTGGTGTTAACAACTTTAGTCCAACAAAGTCCATTGTTAATTTTGGTTAAACTCCTTGCTGCATATACTCCATGAATCTTCAAAAATGCTGGTTCTGTAATCATTGTTTTGTCTTCTAAGGCTCGAATTTGATCTCTCTTGTTTTTGCTGATCTTCATTCGGACTAGCATTTCTGATCTTGCAGGCACAGTTGTATTTGTTCTACAATAAGCCGTTATGTTATCTGATAATGTCCTTTGAGTTTGAGCATTTGTTGAACTTTCAACGGCATCTGGTTGTTTCGAGGACGAGACAACCTGTCCAAGTCCGCTCAGACTAAACCCGTCGAAACCGCTTCTCTTATTGAAGAGTTCTGCAACTACCCTTCCCATCATAGAGAGCGTATTCATCTCGAGGTCAACGACAGCTCTTCTCCACCTGAGGATACAGAATTATCCTAATTGCTACAGAATTATCTGGTAGGTCTGCAACAACAAAGGTGCATGTGAACTTCATATTGCCAATTTCTAAAGTCTCTTTCACTTCCCCGTAAATGTTCAATGCGGTTCCTGTGATTCCTTTTATTCTGACACTGGTCGGTGTAAAAGGTTCTTGAGCTGCTCTTCTGTCTATTAGTGATACTTGAGCACCTGTATCAACAATCAACAAACCAGAGACACCTCCTACTGTGCCTTTCACAACTAGTTCACAATTGTTCAAAATGGATACGACTCTTGATCTCTTCGCCTGTCTAGATCCGAATTTATTCAGATTTAGTTGTTGTTGGGGTTTCCAGCGGCGCTCCTGGAAGCCCCGCTGAAGTTTACCGGATGTCTGCTTTGTTCCTCAGATCCATTCCTGGTTCTATCCTGTCCGTTGTTGCGGCTGTTGCCCTCTCCACTTCGTCTCCATTGGTTTCCTCTTGCCGTGTTGTTTAAACTACCACGAGAATTTACTGACTGCTTTTCTCTGCAGAAATCTTCTGTGTGACCTCTCCGTTTGCAATATCCACAGTAAAAGTCTCTTGGTCTCGATTCTCGGTGATGAGCCGAAGCTTGAGAACGACTACGACAATCTCTAGCAATGTGACCGGTCTTGTTGCAAGAGTAGCATGTCTGTTGGCTCTTCATTTGAAATACTCTTCTCGGTCTGCTGTCTTCCTCACCACTTGGTCTGGCTTCTAAGTTCTTCAAAGCGATAGCAACAGTGACCGCTTCCTTATATGTCTTGGGAAATTTAATTCTTGTTTGTCGGCCTATCTCCCCGAATAAGCCTCTGACGAAGGCCTCCATGGCTCGTCTATCAGCTTCCTCTCTCAGAGCCTTGTTAACGTCTGCGTTCTTAGTGTTTCTAACCGTCTTGTCGCAAATACGTTTGACTCTATCAGCAAACTTTTCAATAGTTTCTCCCTTATTCTGTCTTATGTTTGCCAATTGTTCAAAATAGTAGTGATCAGGAAGGTTGTCACCAAACCTCTCAACTACTGCTGCTCGAAGTTCTGAAGTCAAAGCGTTCTTACATTTTTAATCATATTTCACAAACTGCAAAGCGCTCCCAGTAAGCTTGAGCTTAATAACTTGAAGCTTCTGAGCGTCAGACCATCCACTTAGGTCCGCTACTCCATCGATGTGTTCGAAGAAGGGAATGACCATATCAGCCTTTTCTCCATCATAGCTTGGGATGCTTGAAACCAAGTCAAAGTAAGGTCGTTGAGCTGCTTGAAGGGGACCAGCTATTGTTTCATCCATCCTACTTGCGTTGAGGTTGGTCTTATCAAACTGATCTTGCTTTGCAAGGGTTTCGTCAAGAGTCTCTGGTAAAGTCTTAACTTTAGTTGACAGGGCGTCAAAAGCATCCTGAAGTTCAACTTCATTTCCATCTATCGTAATTCCAGCCATTTTCAATGAAAATACTCTAGTTATTTTCATATAAATACCTATTTCATATAATACTTAGAGGGGTACCAATATTGTTTTTATCTTCTCACATAAAATATTCATAAACTCCTAACAGACAAATCAAAAATCAAACCGTTCAAAAAGAGTCATATGTCAAAATAATATCTTCATAAAGAGGATTTATCTTCCATAAATAACTAAAATAAAACTATAATAAAATAATCAGCTGAAAACCCTATATATAAAAGACAAAAAATCAAAGCATGATAAAATAACAAGTCATTACCCAGATACCCTATTTTGCACCTACTTGTACAAAACGCTTAGGCCTATTTCCAAAAATTCATTTAATTAATTTTCTTTATTTACATTATCATAATGGTTAACCCTTAACTAATGTGGACGAAGTGCCCTGGAGGTAACGACCTGACCATGGAAGGCATATGCTTACAGGGATAAATCCAGTCCCAAAAAATCTAAGTCAATTAAACTTTACAACTTTTCCGTAAAATAAAACTACAAATGCATTTCCTTCCATTGGCGCATTCACCCTTCTTCCAAAGCACCTTGAGCCACACTTAAAATAATAATAATCTATGGGTTAGTACAGAATGTAGAATCTCTTCATTGGATGCATGTCAGCGATCATTGTTTTGTAAAGTGCTCACCAAATATCACGAGAACTGCCATCTCGATCTCGAGTCCGCTGCTTCCACTGCCTGCCACTCCGTCGTCGTTCCGCTTCCTACCGCTTGGCTGAGTCCACGTCGCTGGTGATGACGTATGTAGCTGTTTCCGGTGAGGGTGTCATGGCGTCCTCTTCTTCCGTTCTTGCACCAAAACTCAAAATGGCGACCTCACTCAATAAAAGTTTTTATGTAAGTTCATCTTCATCGCTAGTCACTTTGTCTCTTGAAAAATCATTGAAATTGATTCACAAAATTGCGTTGCTTCACTTGAAAACACTAATAAGTCATTTAACAGTCATTTAGTCATTTGTTTAATACTTGCGTGTTTTCCATCAGAGGCGCAGAAGTCCATTTGGTAAATCCAATACGCACTTCAAAGTTGCGAAAAATCCCACCGCACAGTCACCACTTGTAACGTTCGCCGAGGTGTTGGGGATATTTTCAGTAGCCGAAATTCGCTGCCACCACCCGATGAGTCGGCACCGGGACCAGAATAAATAACTCATGACCACGCTTCCATAAAAAATACATAGTTTATTAAAATTGAACGGTTGAACACAAAATACTACAATCCATTTGACAAAGAAAATAGTGACTTAACATAAAAAACTGAAAACTGATACTGGATAAAATAGGAGATAAAATACAATTTAAAATAAGTTTAAAAAAAAGGTTTACATGTTTACTGTAAGACCTATCCACTCGTCTCACTCTCCTAGACTCGACTCCTCGACTCGACTGACCTCTGGCCAGCAGTGCTGAGGCTGCTGCATCAGCAGTCAGCACTCCTCGCTTCTACTGCGACACACTTTGTAACAACTAAACTATTACATTCATGGTTGAATCTTTATTAAAATTGAAAAAATTGAAGTCTTTGACTTTTAACATTTTAATGATCTGACTTATTATGACTTAACATGGAATAAAATATTTAATGGAAATTTATTAATGATAAAATATTGACTGATATTATTGAAAATATTGATTGATTATAAATAATAGATTATTGATAGGGGCGGGTCGTTACAGCTACAACCACCACAGCGAAGGCTCGGCAAGGACTCCGTGGGAGACCAGGCCTACTTCAATGTTAAAGACGGCCACCCACGCCCGTTCGCCCAGACCCGAAGGACTGGTATTGGGTAGTGGACACCCCAGTTCTAGGGGTAGCACGCCTTGGAGTACAAAGCGTACCCCTTGGAACACCCTAATATTTAAGAATCTCTTATACTGTAATTTAATATGTATACTTACTCAAATTCTTTTAAAAACCCTGATGAATGAAAACCCCCACCAACTTAAATAAAAAAGTTACTTTTCGTCACGAAAACTCAAAACATTTCAAGGTAATAAAAACTAATCACATTGGAACTTCATAAACTTCCACAGTCAAAGACCACCAAAGAACTCAGTCTTGCCACATAACACAATTTACCTCCTACATTTATGGATATATGGCTTCTGTCCATAGGTACAGCTGTCCCTAGGTACAAAACCTTCCTATTTATATATATTTGAGTAATTTATTACTGTTCGTGTAAATAGTTTGTTTGTTTTAAAAATTTATGCCATATTCGATCCACTACAGGGTATACGATGTAGATGATGATGTATGAAGTAATCCGGTGCAGAGCTTACATATGGATCCGTAGTTATGTAACATTATTACCTGCTGTACCACCACCAAGCACCACTGCTGTGTTTGAAATAGTACAAGTGGTTTACTTCCAACAAACTGAGCTTTACATTTGTGTCTTTTTACGAGATTTGGATGTAATAATTATAATCATATTGTAAGGGTTTCTGCCTGGGTCGATTTGTCACCAAACTTCATGCGGTCAGTTGGGTTAAAATTAGCAAAAAGTTTATTGGTCCTAAAAAGCATATGCACCATTTTGTACTTTCCACTTAATTACATTTTGGTGACGGATTGTTGTGTGAAGTTCATATTTAGCATGGGCCTTTACAAAACCAATGTACATTACTATAAAATATATTAATTTTTGTTTTGATTTAAAAGATGGTGGCCATTCATTATATTTAAAAACGTTAGGCATAAATACAAAAGATACAATAAAGTTTAGATTAAACGACGGATAATGAAGTTAATACTGTATATTATGACTTTACTCATTTATAAATTTACAAAACTAATTGATAACAACTAACTTAGCAAGTTTATTTCTTATAAATTTGGCATTTCCTAAAGAAAAAGTCAATTTTCACTGCCTAATTTTTGCAAACTTTAAAATGTTTGTTAGAAATATCGCATTTACTCCGATACTTGTTGATCCATCTCTAAATCTTGGTTCAGGCAACTACAAATGACAAAAATTGCGTGTCTTGTAAAATACTGTTCATTCATAAAAACACAAAACTGAAAAAATTGTTATTTAATTGTTCTTGTGTAAGCTCACATACAACATGGTAAATTAAATACTGGATGGTTAGCGTTAGAATAAATTAATACTTTTTCTAAATTTAGTTCAGGTAGAGGAAAAGGATTAAACACAACAGTGTGTGCACTGTCAACTTGAAAGTCTAATACCTCATGCCTGCAAGCCCTACGTCTCCGTAGTTCTATTTGTCTTCGTTAATGATTCTGCGCTTCCAAGTTCTGTGAATGGGATATTTTTACTATTTTTTGTAGAATTTTAGTAGTGGATCAAAATTGATAATGCATTTTCCTGATTGTTTAATGCCTCTAACGTTTGGTATAATATAATTTATCTCTGCAATGCAACATATTGCTGTATTATCCTTGATTTTGGCACAGACAAAGTATGATTGAGGAAGGTAAATACAGATTCTGAGCAACCTTAATATAAAAATTGTAGTTTTCAGGTTCTTTTTATGTAAAGTGAATTGATACCGGTACCACTGCTTGAGAAGCAAAGTTAATATTCTGTCTTTTTAGAAATGAAAGTACGTGATTATCACATTGCATCATTTGTCTTGTTATTGCCGCCACTCATTTCCAAAAGTTCATTTCTCAACGTGATGCCAGTTTAAGGGGATTTAAATATTTACATCCATATTAAACAGAAACTTGCAAGAGTCGCATATTTAAATTCAATCCCAAAAAAATAAATTAATAAAAACAAAATATGTAGAAAACTTCTCAGCACAATGTCATGTTATAAGATTAGGTCGACTGCCCACTCAGTTGTATACGCTCAAGCTCAGACTATACTATGGACAATGCACATGTCTAACGATAAATGAATGCGCAAGTTGTCAGGCGTCGTAATACTACTACTGTTAACGATATCAGTTGTATACGCTCGAGCTCAGACTTTACTGTGGACAGTGCACATGTCTAACGATAAAAGAATGTGCAAGTTGTCAGGCGTCGTAATACTACTACTGTTAACGATATCAGTTGTATACGCTCAAGCTCAGACTATACTATGGACAGTGCACATGTCTAACGATAAAAAAATGTGCAAGTTGTCAGGCGTCGTAATACTACTACTGTTAACGATATCAGTTGTATACGCTCGAGCTCAGACTATACTATGGACAGTGCACATGTCTAACGATAAAAGAATGCGCAAGTTGTCAGGTGTCGTAATACTACTACTGTTAACGATATCAGTTGTATACGCTCAAGCTCAGACTATACTGTGGACAGTGCACATGTCTAACGATAAATGAATGCGCAAGTTGTCAGGCGTCGTAATACTACTACTGTTAACGATATCAGTTGTATACGCTCGAGCTCAGACTATACTGTGGACAGTGCACATGTCTAACGATAAAAGAATGCCCAAGTTGTCAGGCGTCGTAATACTACTACTGTTAACGATATCAGTTGTATGCGCTCGAGCTCAGACTATACTGTGGACAGTGCACATGTCTAACGATAAAAGAATGCGCAAGTTGTCAGGCGTCGTAATACTACTACTGTTAACTATATCAGTTGTATGCGCTCGAGCTCAGACTATACTGTGGACAGTGCACATGTCTAACGATAAATGAATGCGCAAGTTGTCGGGTGTCGTAATACTACTACTGTTAACGATATCAGTTGTATGCGCTCGAGCTCAGACTATACTGTGGACAGTGCACATGTATAACGATAAATGAATGCGCAAGTTGTCAGGCGTCGTAATACTACTACTGTTAACGATATCAGTTGTATACGCTCGAGCTCAGACTATACTGTGGACAGTGCACATGTCTAACAATAAATAAATGCGCAAGTTGTCAGGCGTCGTAATACTACTACTGTTAACTATATCAGTTGTATGCGCTCGAGCTCAGACTGTACTGTGGACAGTGCACATGTCTAACGATAAATGAATGCGCAAGTTGTCGGGTGTCGTAATACTACTACTGTTAACGATATCAGTTGTATACGCTCGAGCTCAGACTATACTGTGGACAGTGCACATGTCTAACGATAAATGAATGCGCAAGTTGTCGGGCGTCGTAATACTACTACTGTTAACGATATCAGTTGTATACGCTCGAGCTCAGACTATACTGTGGACAGTGCACATGTCTAACGGTATGTTAATGCGGGGGTTGTCGGGTATCGTAATACTACTACTGCTGACTCGACCAAAAAATAGTAATTTAAAATTGGGGGTTTGGTATTTAAAATTTATAAGACGGCCTACATTGAAAAAATTGCACATAAAACAAATAAACAAAAAGAATGAGGTATAAAATATGATCAAAAATCTATGTTTGTTGTTGTTTTTTCTCGTATAGCTTTCAAATTAAACAACTGCCACACTTATATAAATCACCTTGTATGGTAAAAGTATTTATTTTCCAAATTTAATATTCTATTTACACAATGCTATTGCTAGGTCTAGAGCACGTCATTCCAATTACAGGTATGTACTTAAGATAACTTTAATATCTGTTCTTCTTGTTTTTTCCTGGAATATAATGATAAAGGAGGAGGGTTTTACGTCTTTTAATACAAGCATACTTCTGACTGATCAATTTTTCATCAATTTCCAGGAATATCACATACCTGATTTCGATATAAAAAATTAGGAATATAGTTAGAGTGATCAAATGAGAAATGTTTAGAATATAATATCAATAATACGTTATACCTTTAATACTTATTCTTTCCGTATATTTAAATACGGTGTTAATATTATTAGTACTGGTTATATTCTTGAAAGACATCATTTCTTGGGTGAGGTGATTATTATCTGAAGTTGCTGTTTTAGGATTTTTAGCGTCACTCACCTTAATGAATTGATAGTCATTGGTCTAATTAAAAGGGCTAAATCAATTTGTAGCGATGATGACACATATGAACAGGAGCTAAATAATATTAAAGAGAGGTTACACAACAGTGGTTATCCTGATAGAATTTTAAATAAAGCTCTGAAAAAGATTGACAAATCATACTCTGTAACACAGAATGAAAATGACAGGCCCGTATCTACGGTTTGCATTCCCTACGTAAAAAATCAGTCTGAAAAAATTAGGCGAGTGAATGCAAAGTCTAAAATTAGAACAGTGTTTACAGCAAAGAATACAATACGAAGTGTTGTCTCGAAGGTCAAACCAAAAAACAGTGGCTACAAAAATAAAAATGTTGTTTATAAAGTGCCTTGCTCGTGCAACCGTAATTATATTGGTCAAACATCTAGGCCAGCCCTTACACATGTCCAAGAACACATGAAAAAAGTAGATTCACGTGAGACCTACGGTTAAAAAATATCTATAAATAACATGTAAACGAGACTGGCCACACTATAAATTGGAATGACAGTTGTGTTCTATATAAAGAGAAAAATTGGAGAAAAAGAAATTTAATTGAAGCGATGTTTATTCAATCAGAAGATGAACCACTGTCGAGGCCGTCCATTGAAGTTAGCTCTGTTTACATGGACCCAATTATGAATGAAATAAGTCAACTTGCTCGGAACGCACAGGGTCGGAAGATAATCTCATCTGATAAGCAGGAAAATGGAGTCCCCCCTCCCCCTCCCCCAGCACCCCAGGAGTCGTCAGTCGTGGTTAGACGGTCGCAACGCATCCGCGATCGCGATCAACTAAGGAAAACGCCGCACGTTAACACCTAGGTGCGGCGAAACGTCGGATTCGGGGAACGGACAGTCTTAAGTAATTTTATGTTTTTTTTTCGTGTATTTCGTGTGTTTTTGTGTTTTTATCTATTGACAAGGACTACCGTCTCAACAATTCATTAAGGTGAGTGACGCCCAAAATCCTAAAACAGCAACTTCAGATAGTACTGGTTAATTATAAAATATAATTTTTTGAAAATAAAACTAATCTACATCGTTTGAAAATTGAAGACAACTTCATCTTCTTCATTTCTTCATTTCTTAACTTCTTCATTTCTGAGAAATTATGAAACTTACCAAGATAATACGGTTGATTGCAAACTAGGATTACTCCGCTCAGACAGCCGCTGAACCCACAAGTAGAATTTATCGCAGAACTAGTTTAACCTACAGCAAATTATTGGAGTCTATAACGAATTAATTTGTGTTGTAAACTCATCGATACGACAACGCCAGCTCCCCGGCTGCTTCGTTATATAGAGAATTCATAGAATATCAGCTAAAATATTCATGTAACGGACCAAGGGTTAACGTATCCAGAGTGCGGGCAGCGGCCACATTCCTGGCTTTCTCAGAAACCTAATACAATTCCGGTTCATGTTTACGAGGTTAATCTCATACCCGCATATTCTGTAATATCAAAAGATTATTTACTGAATACTCACTTTATATAAAAAAAAAAAAAAAAAAAAAAAAAAAACTTAGGTTAATACATATTATATTTAATATTGTAATACCTAATACTTGTAGGAAGTGGTATTTCATCCTTTTCTGCCTTAAGGCTTACATACTTATTTCCTCTAAAGAAGTCGGCAAGATGGATCCAATCTAATGTCCGATGGTGATTATTACAATTTCTTGGCAATTAGGTATACGGTTGGCATGACATTTTTACGAAATCCTAACTCAAAATTCCTTGATATTTCTCCTTTCATAGTAAAACGAAAAATAAAAGATTAGTATACTACAGTACTACATTTTTTATTAACTGACAGTTACAAAGCAGATTTATATGATAGCCCAAAAACAAAGAGGTCTATAATCGACCCCATCGTTAATCAAATTGGCATCCTCATCATTGTCAGTGAGCACTAGAGTACTTGGATACCCAGTTGATTAAAATTCAAAATACTAATAAGTAGACCCTAAATGATTTCCACACCTTAGCATTGGAAGTTATGAAATAAGAGATTGAAACTTTAATAATCCAATTTGGGCAAGCTCTTTTGTCTCAATCATTCGTCTACCACTACAGACTCGACTCCATATTTGCTGGCAATTTATTGGTTATAGAATGGTTTGAAGCTAGATCTAGCTGCCATTGGTAATTAATTGGGCTACTAACTAATGATCCTGAAAAATAAATCAGCTGCCATTTGTCAGTAATAAAGCTACAAGTCATCTGATCAATTACACTCATCAAAATCACCCTTCATTCATATTCACCTTAAAATAAGCACGATAGAGTGCTTCGGTACCTCAAGAAATATATGTAATGTATGTATGCCATTATCTTGCTCGTGCCTCTAAACAAAATTACCGGTACATGGTTAATTGTATACAAAAGATCTTTGTTTTTCATTCATTGTGCCTTGTTAATGGAGGGACCCAATAATTTTTTTAGTAACTTTTTGGACACGCAGCAATTTTCTCCAGTCGTTAGGATTGAGACATATAGTTTGAGACTCCTCCCTTTATTATAATATTTGTGAAACGCTTACAATTTTGATACACATTACATCGTTATATCATCGATTAGTGCAGTTTTTTTTTTTTTTTTTTTTTTTTTTTTTTTTTTTTTTTTTTTTTTTTTACCTCACACTTATAAATTCAAGGAGTTTCTTACCCCAAGCAGTATTTAAATAAAACGAAAAATGCCGTATGGCAAGTATGTTATAGAAATCAGAACACCAGGGAGTATAAACTTTCCACTAGAGACTAACGTTGTTATGACGAGTTTAGTAAACTGTCCTTCACTAATAAAACCACTAAATACCGTCCAAAAGTGTATGAATAATTGACAACTTCTTGTTATACATTTGTTATTTATATGTTTATTTTAGCATTAAATAAAATTAACGATTTATGAACAATTAAAAAGATAATAAATAGTACTTTTCCATCACCCTTTATTATCTATTCCAAATTTAAATTATGTAATGGCGTAAGTATGTTAACTTGTTAAAAATTTCAAAAGACTGAAGATTAAATATAAATTGTGTTTCAAAAATTGCTTTTTCAGGCAGCTTAACTTATCTTCACAAAATAATTCGATCAGTGTCTATTGAAAACCAAATATACAACATCAAAGAAAAATTATTATAAAATTTCTTTAAAAATTAATATATTTTACCCAAGTTTTATTTATAGAAGTTACAAAAAAACTAAATACAGAGTTTTTATTCTATTGATTTAATCAAAAACATCAAAAGTTGTTTGTGAAATTGAGTAAGTAATCACTGAAACTAACTAACTAGTTTATTTTTGGTTATGTAAACTTCACATATTTGCTATCTAAATTATTTTGGCTGATACTGCAACTATTTTTTTCAATTTTAAGAGGTTCTGATAGCAATGAATAAAAGAAAAATTTGTTCACTCCTCAAAATATTGATTAGCCTACAAGCATTAACCATAGTTTTAGCTACCCTCTACTTGTTCAATGATGAAATCGAAAGCCAAATATCATATCCATATTCAGAAAATACAAATGCTTCAACATTGTTTTTCTTTTTCAAGCTTAACCAGAACCATAGCACGATACAAAAAATATCCTACCGGAAAAACAAAAGTCAGTGGAGAAGATTATGGAGAATTCAGTTCACCAAAATTGGTTATAGCCAGTTCCTAGCGTTGATAGTATTACTTCTCAGTGGAGATATTGAAACTAATCTAGGCCCCGATGTAAAACCCAACTCGGTTGCTGGTTGTGAATCTGCTCTACTTGAATTGCCCAGTACATCTTCTGGACTATGCCAACAAGCTCTCATTGCAAATAGGGATGAAAGATATTTCAGGCCCACTTACATATATCAAGATTCACAGGAAATATTTGAGCAATCCTCAATACAGGATACTATCCAAAATGATACACCTGAAGAAACCGATATTGAAGAGTGTGCCCTAAAATTATGGGAGGAACCCCAAAATATGGAACAACAAACAAGAAAATATGAAAACTGCTTAGTTTGCAGTAGAAGGTTTACAGCAAGGGCATTAAAAATACACCAGAAAAATTGTAGAAACTTAAAATTATCATCAAAAACTGACTCAAGTGATTTGAGAAAGAACAAACTTCACAACACCGGAACAAAAGTAAAAATATAGGCGAAGTAAAAAATAACTGTGAAGAAGCCAACATTCCATGTCCCTTATGTGGTAAGCGATATAAGGGTCAATCTTGAGTCAATATACATGTTAGTCGTTCCCATCCTGACGAACATAGGACAAGAATATCACAAAGACAAATTGCATGGAATGACAAGTGCATAGAAAAAGGAAATAATGATATTGCCTCTAAGATTGATAACCCTGACAAATTTAATGAACTGCCATCGAAAGATATAAACGAATCCAATGAGAAAAATAAAGACTTTGGAAGATACAAATTAGAGTTGACAAATTGGAAACGAGAGTTTCAACAAATTTTGAACTCAGAAGATTTCTTCAAGAAAGTAGATAAATATGTTCTTTTTCTTAAAAATGCTATTCATTTCCTTCCAGGACCTAAACACCCTGCAAAGAAGTATTACTTCCTCAGAAAGCAAAATAAAGACTTTAATATCCAACCATCTTATAAAAAGTCCAGTAATCCCACAAAGTCGAGTAAAAGAAACAGAGAGAAAAGGCGGGAAAAATACGAATTTGAATTAACACAGTTTTGGTACTACAACCAAAGAAGAAAAGCTATTCGGTCAGTTATGAACAATAAGAAGGAATTCTGCACTGTTGAGCCTGAGGAAGCATACAAACACTTTTCAACCCAGTTTTCAGTTCCAAATGACAATGTGACTCGTTCCTACGATAAAGAGAAACAGTGCGATACTGAAAATAGTTATTTCATGGATGAAAATACATTAAATATCTCAAAAGAAGAAATTGAAAGTGCTATCAAACGCATCTCTGTAGACACGGCTCCAGGACCAGATGGAGTACTAATCCGAGCTATTAAAAATCAAATCTCTTATGAAATACTGTCACTAATAGCGAACAGAATGTTGAACCATTCCGAAATTCCACCTTCTTTTACTAAGGCAAGAACAGTTTTAATATACAAGGGAGGTGATAAAAAGAATTTAAGCAACTGGAGACCTATTACTATCTGCTCTGTACTTAGAAGGGTCATAGAACGTGTCCTTGACAAAAGACTTAGAGAGAGTATTGATTTCAATGAGCACCAGAGAGGATTTACAAATTTACCAGGTACTTTAATTAACACCTCAATATTGTCCTCAATTTTAAAATTCTCTAAAGAAACCAAAACCGACGTTACAGTCATATTTTTGGATATTCGTAAAGCTTTTGATAATATCGGTCACAAACACTTGGAAAATGTTTTAAATTCAACTACCTTGCATCCTAAATTAATAAACCTCATTGCAGAATTACAGAAAAATAACTCGACCCACATAGAGATCAATTATAAGAAAACCAAACCAATCCCAATTAGGCGTGGTGTAATGCAGGGTTCTCCTCTCTCACCTGCTCTATATAACCTCTCAACAGACCACATACTAAAAGAAATCAGCAGCCATACAAATTCCGACCAATTAGGCTTTTCTCTCGTCCCAGGACTTCCAAACCTCACAGTCCTTGGTTTCGCTGACGACACGGTCATAATAGGAAAATCGAAAGGCGCTGCAATCAAACTGGCAGAACTAACCATAGAGCGGTTTAAGGAAATTGGACTGGAAATAAATCTCCTAAAATGTAAAAGCATTTGTATAGAAAACGGCTCGATAAATGAAGATGCTTCAATTTCCCTTGAACATGGAGAAATAGAAACCTTGAAGAAGGCCGAACTTGTAAAATATCTTGGAGTCACGTTTAACGATGAATGCATATTCAACACTCAGGGGGTGATGAAAGAGTTAAAATACAAACTTGACCTACTGTCCTCATCCCCCTTACTTAAACCAAACCAGAAATTTAACATCTTGTCGACATCTATCTGTCCCACACTAATTTACCCTTTCCAGTCTATTTCTCCAGCTAAGATTCCAAAATCATTTGCAATCGACGCCGACAAAATCATAAAAAGTACCATTAAAACAATTTTAAGCCTTCCAACCGATGTTCCCGACAGCATGTTATATACCAAGTGCGAGTTCAAAGGATTAGGCATATTTAAAGCAAGATGGAAAATATTTCTCCAATTTATTAATTCATGTCAGTGCCTTCAAAAGAGCCAAAACCTTTACATTTCTCACACAAGAGACCTAAAAACTGAAATAGACAACTGCCTTGACAGTCTACAAATTGAAAGAGAACCATCTATGTTGAAAAAGAACTCAAATGAAATCGACGTTAAGAAAATTAGAATATGTCTACGAGGTCAAGAGTATAGAACTTGGTGCTCTCTTAGTCATAAAGGGAAAGGAGCTGAAATCTATGAAGAATACCCTCCAGCTAATAGATGGGTAAAAAATAAAAGCGATCTGACCTGTGATGAATGGCGAGAAGCCATAAAGATGACAGCAAACGTAGCACCAGTAAGGACTGTTCCAGGCAGATCCCAGGACGGTAACCACTGTCGGCGCTGCCACAGTGAGTATGAAACTCTTGCCCATGTCCTGTGATCTTGCCCTTATAGCGAAACGCTGATAAACGCCAGACATCACAAGGTCAGATCTATGATCGCCGAATCCCTCCGGAAATTGAAATACCAAGTATACGAAGAAGTGCACGGATTATCCGATGACGGAGGAACACGGCGAATCGACATGATAGCCATTAAAGAAGGCTCGCAAAATGGAACAATAATAGATCCCACCATCCGGTTTGAAATTGGCAAATCCCAATCTAAAGAAATCCAAACTGAAAAAGAAAATATTTATATGCCGACAGCAAATTACTATAAAAAGAAATATGGCCTGGAAAAAATTGAAGTGATTGGTTTATTATTTGGTGCTAGAGGAACTATACCTAAATCAGTAGTAAATTTTAACAAACAATTCGGACTTAATTCAAAATTATTAATTCAAATTTCAACCAGTATTCTTAAAGACTCTATCAAAATATTAAGGCATCATTTATATTCAAACTATTAGTGTAAATTTTTGTTGTTGTGTAATCTTTATTTCGTCCCCACCTTTATTATATCAAAATTTAATTGTGTTAGTATTCTTTGTCTCAGGCAACCCTTATTGAGGGAAGATTGTTATTCATTCTTGAATAAAGTTATATATATAATCTGGACAAACAAGAAACAAAGTGGTTTATTATAATTTAATGATTAAGGATATTTAATTAATATTTCAACCAAGTAAGATTTTAGCCAAATACTTTACTGATGTCTCTTAAAACTAAATTCAGATTATTCATAAAGTTTTTATTATATGAACTATTATAGGAATATGAGAAAAGTATAAGATTGGTAGTCGCCCTTTTCAACCTGGTTATCCGTTACAGTTTGCAAGAACGACGACAAACTTTTTATTTTTATTTTATGACCATTTCAAGTTAACCTTATTATTTTATACATAAAACAAGGACACATTTTAAATTATTGTATACATTTTAAGATTCCATAAATAAATCCCCAAGTAACTTACACACATTGAAAGTTGTTTTGTTAAATAGCATATTTAAAACAGTTTTCATTGCAATACAAGAAAACAATTCTATTTCATCACTCTGTTTTACAAGCAAACTAACACGTTTCCACGTGATCTTCATGATTTGCATGCTAAATTTGCAGTATGAACTCAACCTCAGACCATGTTTTTCTGAGCACTGCTGGTGTTATGCCTACAATAACCTCTCTAAGTCTTATACCTTCTTTGCGATTATCTGCCCTTTTCATTAAACCAGAAAACGTCCTAAGGATAAAATGTCTGAGGACCTGAGAGCAAAGAAATTTGAACATTTTACAGTGGTACATTAAGTTACACATACATTGTGTTTCATAACTCCCTACCAATATTTTAAGGCATTGTTCCTAGGTAAGAAATATATCTAAATACGATATTTAAATCGTCCGGAAGTCTTTAGTTACTCACACAGCTGCCATTTTGTTTTTTATGAAATTATTTTTTTATTATTGTAACAGTTTGATGTATTAAGTAAATATTTGGCATGGACCTTCATCCCATCAATGTTCATTAAAAACATAATAATTTTTTCTGTTGTGTATTTTCAAAATAGAGGCCATTAAAAACTCAAACATTTTAAAATCGGTAAATTTTATTAAAATTTTACAAGGCACAAAATAGTTGACAAATTATATTTTTTAACCAACGGTATCAAGTTTGTGAGGACCCAACATACTTATTACGATTTTCTCTATTATTACGAGTTATTTATCTCTACGAGTTTTTCTGCATAAAAACATTGATTTTGCATAATAATTAATGCAAATTAAGGTGATATTAATAGAAAAATCCCAATGACTATATAAATATGACTTCTAGAATAGTTACAAAAGACTTTAAATGGGGGACTTTACCTCTTTTTAAAAGACTATTAAAAATATGAACTCAGATTTTAAAATTTGGCCGCCTTATTCCAATATGGCGACCAACCTTGAAATTCCTTATGGAACACTCCGTTTTTCTTAATATATTCTGACTAAGCAATCAAATTTAAGACTTTTTATGCTTTGCCATTTTTGTCTATACCTAACGGTTAGGGAACTAGAGGCATTAATTCATCTTAGTTCCGTAACAATAACAAAGGGGAAATTTTTTGTGCACATATAAAAACATTCAGTAAATAAAAAAAATAAAAAAAATAAAAAAATACTCGTAGATAAAAATGCTGTAAAATAATGTTCTAAGAACATTTCACTCATAAAAATTATCATTTATTGAATTATTTCCAATATGGCGGTCAAAAATTAAATTAAAGAAGCTTCATATTATTATGGCAAAATTGCCTTAAAACATAAATTTAATACATTTTTATTCTTGATTATGTTTTATTTTACTGAATGTTTTTGGAGATGGCGGCGCAACTAAAAGGGAAGTTTAATTGCCTCTAGCTCCCTAACCGCCAGGTTTGGAGAAAAATGGCAAGTGGTAAATTAAGAGAAAGATGTCTTCAATTTGATTGCTTAATTCTCATCTGTTATACAAAAACGGCTGTTCCATAATAAATGTCAAAGTTGATCGCCATATTGGAAAATGGCAAAAAATGAATTTTAAAAATCTGAAATCATATTTTTAATGGTCGCTAAAAAAGAGATAAATTAAAGTTTTCTGTAACTATTCTAGTTTACGAGATACCAATGGTGGCATCATGTGAGTTGATCACCCTGTATAATTTATTAAATTTAAAAAATTTGTCATATACATATTAAATAAATACTTATCTATGCCTATGGTAAGAAATTATTCATGCATATTGCACTATTAAAAATTTAATTTTGAAAGATGAAAACTAATTATCTTATACAGGATAAACCAGCTTTTAAGTGCCTTAGCCGCAAGCCATGGTAAATAACTGGGAAAGTTTGAATTAAAGAGGTAAACGTGGAGGTGATCTAACTATAAATGACTTCCAGAGCCTAGTGCTGTACGAAACTTTAAAGGAAACTTAAATAGGATTAGGAGATCAAATTTTCTGTTTAACTACCAATGCATTTAAACTCTATGCAAACTGTATAAAGTCAGGAAACAAACACAATTATTTAAATACGTTAATAAACTATGACGATATATATTTTTTTGTAACCTGACGAATTGAGAGTCACAAAACTCTTTCATAGTGCAACGAAAATTTAAACTATTGACTTGGACTTTTGATTGCAATGTCAACCCGTTATACTCATCGCACTCACACCGTTATAACAGAGCGATTGTTAATACACATTTGTCTGTATACTGTAACAAACTCAAAAGCTTCAGAACATCATAGCCCATTTACAATGTATCCTCTTAACTGGAACATAATAAATGCAATACACACTGCAGTTTTTTCTCACTTCCCACAAAACACTGTATAGCCTCCACAATGATAGATGCCACTGCTCCCAGACCACTCTGCGTCATCTCTTACCAGATTGCCTGTGGATGACACAACCCCGAGGCAATCGGGTTAGGTCAGTTCAATTCATCACGGAACGGTTGCTTACCTCAGTGCCCAGCCATTTGTACTTTGTGTTACTTATTTAAAACTAAGACATTAATTTCTGAACACACTGTCTAATAACATGGTAACCTGTTTAAAAATTCAAGTGATTGTTGTGTAATGAATATAGTTTTCTAAAATATTTCAACCCTAAATCACTTTCTAGTTCCTAATTAGTTGTACTTTCTGTACGACAGTTTAAAATTTCTTTCCATGGTATTTGTAAAGAAATTAAAACAGTGTATTTTTTATGCAATGGATTAAATTTTAACCGGAATTAAATTTTAACTGGTTTGTCCAATGTTAAAAATAATATACGGTAGCAAACCTACTGATGAAACAATATCCACCTAATGAAGCTCAGCCCTTTCCATGTTCCGGCCTACCGCCCACCAGCTCTGCAAATTCTACGAATTAGAATAGATTGGAAGAAATATATTAGAATGAATCAAATAGGAGTCATTCCTCAAGTATGGTTTTAATGGTAAAATATGCTGTAACTACAAAATACATAAAAAACCAGAATGAAATGAAGGTTGTTTTATTAAACTTTAATGTTCAACCGTGCTACTAAAATAGTTAATAATAGATGTTACCCGTCACGGCTTCGCTTGCTATTGTCATTTAATCTAATTATTGATTCTTCTTTAATAGGTACTTTTAGAAATACGACATGATTTGCAGTATTAAATAAACTTCTTTTTCTTTTTGTTTGAAAAAATCTTGTTTTGTTAACCACAAAATGACAACTAAATGTTGACGATAGAGTCCTTTTAAGTCCCCAAGAGTTAAAACTACGTTTGTTTTGTATAAGAGTTATCGGTTATTTAAAATTATCAGTCATCATCAAAGAATATCAGATAAGAAATCCAGCTTACTGAAAACCAAGAGCGAAAGAAGACTTCTAGAATAAGTAAATTCCTTTGAGCTAATACTGAGTTTGTAAACTATTTAAGTTAACCAATCCATGTAATTACGTTACATTATTTTGAAATCTTCACTCGACGCCTAATGTGTTAATTTTGATCAACAGATGTTTAATATCTTGATTAAAAACCATAGTTTAAATTATCTGCTCCATTAAAACTTACTATAGGAGCGATCGGAGCCCTGATGTACCATCATTATTCAAAGAGTAAGATCCGGTTAAAAAGTCTAAAACAAAAATATGTTTTCTCATTGATTAAGGTTGGGTTTTGGGTCTTCACACCTGATATTTCAATAAAAATAATAATTGTATTAGTGCAAAAAATCTTAAAGTAGAGAAAATTGAGCTACCGTTTTCTTCTGAGATTTATGCCGGATTTCCATAATCTTGCCCTGATAAAGAAATCGAATAGTACGAAAAGAAATTTGTGGTAAGATAACGTATTATATTCAGTTTTAAGCCTTGGGTTACCTGTAAATCTTGTAGACAACATTTTAATTTTTTTAGCGAATTTCCCATAGGGAATAAGCTATTACCGTAGGTCTCATGGTACCGGGGCCATGTTACTTTTTCGATTTTAGGTGCCCAGAGACCAAAAATAATAGTCATTAAAATATATATATATATATATATATATATATATATATATATATATATGTATGTATGTATGTGTCCCTAGACACGATAACTCTCGTAAAAACGGTCCGATCGACACCAAATTTGGTAGAGATGTGTAATCCTACGTTTATTCGGATGAGTTCGTAAACCAGACATGTCGACCTACCGGAAGGGGTAGTTTTGGGGGGTTTTGTACCCCAAAATGGGTTTTTTCATTTTTCATATGTAATTTTAAAAAATTTTTAATTTTTATTTCGACCATTGGATTTATCTCAAAAAAACACACAATTTACTACTGTGAAGCTCTGCTCTATCTCCATTGGTTACCGAGATATTAAAAATTCTAAAGACAGTACATTGTATTTTGGGGCTCCAATGTTAATCTTATGGAGAATAAGGATGTGTTATTATTTCAATTATTAACCGATATTTTTGGATGAAACTTGGTATTTAGCTTCATTTGGTTGAGATTCAACCATTTTTGTCAAAAAATTTGTTTTTGTACTTATCATGGCAGCAAACATGCATACTCTTTTCCCATGTTAATCATATGGAGAATAGGCAAACTCTTTTAATTATGGACAGATATTGATGAAACTTAGTATATGGCTTCATATGGTCCAAAAAAAAATTTTATGCTTAAAATCTACTTTTAGGGTTCCCCATGGCAGCATAGCTGCATACTCATACCCTATATGTATTATTAGGAGAATAGACATTTATTTCCATATTTAGGAGCACGTAATGAAATTTTGTTTACAAGTTCTTCTGGTCAAAATTAATATTACTAATTTGGAAATTCGCTGAGTACGCAGGTCTGCTGCGACGGGAGGTATTTTTTTAAATTAAAAACCGGTTTTAAATTTAGTTTACATTTCCTGGGTAATAGACGTCACTGCAATTGGTATTCGGAAAGGGAGAGGAATAAAATAAAATCTTTGACACACCCCTACTACACAAAGAAATCCATAGAGGTCAAGTGTCGTGAACGATGTGACTAGTTAGGCATGTTATCACAATGAATTGGTAAACTATTAGAAGTGGACTGTATTAATTTTAAGAATAAGAATTCACATATGGTATACAAAACCAAATTAAATTAATAAATAACATGTGGTGGGTATTACTAAGGGTAAATATGAACCTTAGATGAACAAGTAGTGATACATATTATATTAGAGGAAAAGATTAATGGTGGGAAATAAATATCGAACAAGATGACTCTTAATAGAGCTAGTGAGGTGTATAGGGGAAACAAACACTGTTACCCGCATAACATCTGAATTAATTTCGAAAGGAAAATCCAAGGCCTTTAATTCTGTGCATTCCAATTTTTATCACTTCTAAATTTCGATAGAAAAAATAAAATAAAATACCCATAGAATAAACATATATCGTAATAAATTTTATTAAACTTTTAAAACAAAAGTTTATTGATTTTAATGCATTGAATAAATATCACTTATTAGTAAATTTTAGAATATTTTGATAACCCATCCACCAATCTTAACCACGAATACAATGTGCCCATATGACCCAACTGTGGTATAACTTTGGCATGCAGGCTAGTATCAAATGACAGCAATATCTCACATCTGCCCCAACATTAGTTACGTCACTGGCCTGACCGGCTCATTACTCATTATGTTTCTACATTTTCCAGCAAGATCAACAACTAACTGTTGCTGCTGGTTGTATAATATAAAAAAAATATTCTATTATAGTTTTGTGTTGTATTGTATTGTATTGTATTGTATTGAATCCCTCAAGAAAACACATCCGTGATTTCATTCGGAAGCTAATAATCTTGCAGTACCAATAATCGTAAATTTTATGATTACTTAAATTTTGTGTTGTTGATAATTTAGGGGGGAAATAAAACCATACTTACTACTGTCCACTCAAGGAATGAAAATAGTTTTGAATGACCTTTTTGCATCCAACAGTGCAAAAACCTATCGTATTAATGGGATAATGCCATTTTACACTTTTAATTTACTTATAAGCTTTATTCTATTTATTAGTAGGCATTTCCTGTACTAAACTTCAGGTGGTTATAATTTTTTCTCTTCATAATTTAAGTAAATAATTCTTTATATTTCACACTACCGATTAATATGTAAAAAAAATAAACAGCTTATTAGCTTGATAAATCCGTGGGCCTGATGATAGCTCGATTATAAACTCAGTTAAATCATATGGTTAAAAATTATATCTATAAATTGTATAGTTAGGATTAAATAATTTTAAAATAAATCCTATATTATAGTAAAGAATATTTGTTTTATCATAAGATGTTAGTCACTGGCATTTATTAGTATTCTTTGCCATCCTTTGTTGATGGTGAAATATTAGTTGTATGCTTTGTTTACAGTAACTACTTTGAAAATCAACAGTGGTGTCAACTTTTAGGGAAGGATATGGATCGCCTAGAGCAGTAAACAAATCGACAAAATAACGTCTTATATTGAGGTTTTATAATAAGGTTTTAAATCAGGTTTTAGTTTTCACTTTACTGAGTTATAAGGTACTTCTTGAGATTTTTCTCACGGTTTCTATATTTTTTCTATCACTTACGTTCATTTGAAGGGGAAAATAGTTTTAGAAAAAAATAACTCATGTCAGAAGTAGTTTAAAATAAATTTTTTCGATTGAAATATTACATATACAAAGAAAAAAGACCATTTAAAAACGTCTACTTATTTTAAATAACACATTTAAAATATGTGTAATTTATTATAACACATTTTCGAAGGAAATTAACAAAGCTTCGTGTTAATATTTCAATTACATAATCTAACGGGGTGAGATCAAAAGTAAAGACGCTTTATATTTGCGGTTTTGTTGATGACAGTTAAAGAACACCTCCAATACTGTTTTGTGTCGCATAGCGGGTAATTGCTTTTCTGTAAATTTTGCTAGCGGTCACTATTATAAATTAGCTGTTAAAATTCGTAATTGCTTTTCTTAAGTAGTAAAACATTTCTGAAAGGCGCTTTTCTAATTCATTTTTCTAACTCGCGTTAGAAAAATGAATTAGAAAAGCATCTTTGTAATGTCAGTAAGGACTGACATTACAAAGATTAATTAGTTCACCTCGGATCTGCTTTTCAAGTTAACCGTTTTCCTTCCAACCTAACTTGGTCCAGAAAAACTAATTGATAAGTAACCGTTATGCAACAGTAAACTCGCAAACCTGATCAAGATATTTTATTAATAAGTCTATTTATTCAAGAAAAGAAAAAATGTCCATCTTTACAGTAATTGTATCTCTATTTGCTAAGAAAATTATCGCAAGTGTCGAAAAATAAAAACTTGGTAATATTTGCTAAATTAAACTTTCACATGAGGAACTTTAATGAAAAATGATAAATCACTACTATTTAAATTATAGCTTTACGCTGTTAATTTATTATTGCCAGTTGCTGCTAAAACTGAAACTCGACGCTTCACCAAATTGACTTTGTATCGCAATAAGCTAATTTGGAGTCAATCAATTAGTTTTCATCAACCAACGCTGTGCAATGCAGATATCTGTAGTTTGTCTGTGTAGGACGCTTATGAACTATTGTTTACTCCATTTGTTGATTTTGATTGGCGTTAAGAGATTTCAGAATGTACCTAAAGTTAGATTAAGAGAACCTTATGGTTCAATTTCTATTGTGCATGATTTGCTGTTAAAATGGAACTGCATGGATTTATTTACTGCGCAAATGCATGAAAATTGTAAAACCTTTTCCTCTTTCCACCATCTTTTACTGTATTAAACTTTGATTACTTTTGTATATATAAGTTATTTGTTAAAGACTTAACTACTTAAAAAATAAGAGAAAAGAAAGAAAAGAAGTATTGCCGCTAGTGCTAAATTTACAATACATTTAATTGTACCCAAATATGACTATGTCAATTGATAATCGGCCTATTAAATATATTATTATGTACTGTACATTTCACAAAATCATGCAAATAATATTATATTGTATACGATGTACCTTCGTATAGCTGCATATACATCTAGGTATAAACAGTGCAACTTACAATAAATATAATTGTTGAATAACGTGCAATCTAAATACACCTAAACACAATATTTATTAACTATAAAAACAGAAAAAAAAAACATTGGCCAATTTTACTCCGTTTTCTGCCTGTCTATAAGTGTGTGATTTTTACAAAAGTGGCAAAATATTAGAGATGGTGAAGGACAAAATGCTGAAAATTTGTATAAATTACGACACAAACACCATTTAACATTTGTTTTCCTGCAATTGCCGTTTTAAAAATGCTAATCGTTAAAATATTTCAATTGTAAATAACTCAAAATCTATAAGTTCTACAAAAAGATGGCAAGTTTTAGATGAAACATTCTGAAACGTCCTAATGCATTTTCTCTCGCACCATCAAAAATGTTAATTTCTTCAATAATCAATTCCAACAAAAAGACGACACGGGCTACTAGGTCCGTTTTGTCAACTATAGGAGTTCATGATTATTATCCATAAGTTTATCCATAAGGAGTATGATTATTATTCATAAGTTTGAATTCATGGCCCCCATTCAAAGAAATAGATTGGTGTTAAATCGGGAGGTCTTGGAGGCCAATGAATTTGCCCACCACTTCCTATACAGCGATTTTTGAATGCTCTATCTAGGTATTCTCTAACTCCGATTGCAAAATGAGGTAGTGAGCCGTCACGCGGGAACCAGGCCGATTGGCGCAGCTCAACAGTTACATTTTCTAAAATTTTCAGTAGTGTGTCTTCAGGACCTTCCGAATTGGTCTGTAAAATGTATTGTCCGCCTAAATGATGATAAAGTACGCCAGTCCAAATAGACTGAGACTCTCAGTGTGAGAGTCTCTTTTGGAAATGCTGCTGTACAATGTACCATGGGGGTTTTCGTGAACCCGAACGGGATTGTTTCTTGTGATGACCTTCTCTTGTAAAGTTCCCTTCATCGGTGAACAAAACTTAAGCAAAACTTTGGAAATTTCACTTTTTAATGGAGAAAACAACGGGCATACTTCACGCGTTCTGGGTAGCCACTTGCATACAAAGCTTCAACTTCCTGAAGTTTGAAAGGGTAAAGATGATATTCCCTTTTATTTTCGAAATTATTTCATATGTAATTGAACATTATACAGTTCCGTCTAAAGCAAGGCTAACGCCCAGTATAGTCGCCAAATAAATGTTATAAATGCTACAAAATATTATTAATTTCTTCACTTGTTTTATCTTTCATATACTTATTTACACTTATTTATTTGCATTTATCTACCATTATTACGTAAACTAATAGATAAAGGTATTTTCATTTATTTACACTTGGCCCTACTATTTCTGGAGCTCTCGCCCGTTCTGTAGTTCAACTTCCAGCTTTTTTATCTTCTACGTAAGGAGGCGATGTTCTTCCCACCCTAGTTCATAGCGAGGCGGGGACTTTTATTTTTTCGCCCATATTTCCTTTAATATTTGAAGATGTTATACTTCATCTTCGATCGCCTCACCAGCGACAATGAGCTCCTCTTCAATAATTGAAAAGTTCTATTAGTGGCGTTGCTGACAACCTTTGCCTTCGATTGCATATTGCAGTCTGAAGAACCATCGGCAGGGGCAGCTTTAGAGAGTTTTATAACGTAATTTTTCATAAGAGTTGATCAAAATAAACTAGTTTTTAATTGATTAAGAATTGACCAATAATTCCACTGGACTACGAAAGAGATGGATTGGGAGAAACGAGCCAGCAAAGTTCTATTGAGTGGCCCCGACCGCCGGATCCGAAACTCTTAAATTTCTCTTTTTGGGTTGGTTAAAGTTCAGAATGGATTTACATATAGTATCTTAATATAATATGATTCAAATTATGTAAATCCATTACGAAATGAAAAATGCAACTATCACATGTCTTGGGAAATATAAAGAAACATTCGGTGGAGTTAAAACCTCTGACTAGAATGAGCAAAACTACAGAGATTATTTTAAAATACAGTCTTAGTTTGCCTGAATGAGTTTATATTAATATTTGCCAATCCCTTATTAAATAAAAAAGTTGAAATGCAATTTGTTTTTATTCCACTGACATTTCAAATTATTTTCAATGTGATAATATTGTATGTTTGTAAGCAATATATTTGTAATTGAAATTTATGTGATTTGGAAAAATTCACTCATTTTTTTAAGCTGTATTCATACAACTTAAAAAATATTTTAAAATCATACATTGGAGTCGATTAGGGTGAAATTAGTTTTAATTTCAAGCTTTTAGGACCAGCCGATATTGAGTAATTCCTTTGAGGCACCTTGCAACAAATATTTTATACAATGAGAAAAATTATGTTTATGCTGCACATCCCTGCATATTATTAACCTGTAATTTTATACGGCTAATTTATATGACTGTTAAATATTACGGCTTAACCTTTGAAAGTTATAATCATCCGCACGATATTTGAATTACTCGTCATAAAAAGTTGCAAATATTGACCCAGATATAATTGAAACTTTGGCTACAATAGGCAAATAACTTCAAAAATATTGCTGTTACAATAATCCAAGGGGAAATAAAAAAGAGTAGGGGGAACCTAAAAGAAGATCTTATATATTATATTATTAAGATGTTTGTTTGTAAAAATAAAAATAAATCCTTATTACTTGTTTCATATCACGAAGCGAATATTTTTATCACACCAATTAGTAGGGTCTATGAGTCTTGGTTTACTCATTAGGGTAAAATATTTTATTAGATTCTTTTTTATTTGCAAACCATGATAAGATAATGATATTTTTAGCCAGGATTTATAATATAATTAAAGTATCAGAGCATTATCATGAAATTATTAATAAAGTACCGAGGGGCCAAGCATTTGATCGGTAAACTTTTCTTCCTGGTAATAATATCAGTCATAAACCCTGCTCCAAAATTCCAAACTTGAAAAGATGTGTTTATCTTCAAGATGACCTTGTACGCTTCGATGATTTACCTTTCAGATTGTTGTAGTGTTGGCCTATGAATGGGTGCTTAAATGAACTACATGTTGAATCTGCTACACATTGATTGCACTTCTAAGGTAAACAGCTAATTTCATTATTATTACTAATGCTTTTACTCTTAAATTTAATCACAGTTAATTCTAGAAATTAATTGCATAGTTGTGTTATCCTTTAATTTTAATTTTATTCATCGAAACTTTTAAAATCACCAGTTTAAAATTTTTAAAAACCTGATAAATTGTTTTTATTATAGTAGTATCAATTTAAAAATTGTTTGATGTTCCAATTCAAGATCCTAATGAACTAAGATCTTTCCCATTATAAAACTCTATATAAATATTATTTTTATCCCAGAGTTAAACTTGCAATATTTGCATATATGTTAGAGCCGTTTTCGAGATCTGTTTTACACACTTGTATACCATACTCCTATTAGATTATATTATGGGATTTATTATAAATGACTATATTATTAACAGTTAAGCTGCCTGATAATTTTATTTCCTTTCATACTATAACAATTTTAAATACAATGTGCCGACAGTAAAGAACTATACCTAGGGGTATCTATATACATAGCAAGTAATTTTTTTTAAAGTTTGAACAATATAACTCAAAACGGCTTTGAATAATACAATATGGTTCAACCTGGGGTTCCGGTATTCCTCCTCAAGATCCTATCTTTACCTATCGCATTACTACAGATGATGTGCTGAAGGAGCTTATGGGTCTTGATGCAAACAAAGGCCCTGGATCCGATTCAATTCCGCCCGCAGTTGTTATAAACACTGTGCAGTTCTCCTTGCTGACCCCCTTTCACGCCTATTTAATAGGTCCTTGTCTCACGGTATCTTCCCAAAGGCATTCAAGATTGGAATTGTCGTGCCAATTCACAAGAGTGGCCCAACTGACCAAGTGAGGAATTACAGACCCGTGAAGATTCTACCAGTGTTGGCGAAAGTGTTTGAAAAGATTGTGCTTGGTATGATTAAGTTCAGAGTCAGAGGCATGATATACAACAATCAACACGGGTTTATATCTAACAGGTCAACAACAACAAACCTGGTGCCATTTCAAATATGTTTTTAGGCCTTCTCACAACAAAACCAAGTCGACGCTGTTGCACTAGACTTCTCAAAGGCCTCTGACTGAGTAAGTCACCACATACTTGTTTGCAAGCTCAAAGCATATGGATTTTCTTCAGGGCACCTCCACAAGTGGATTGATAGCTACTTACAGGGTAGGATAGGTACAAAAACGAATTTTATGATAGTTTTCCTGCTTCATCCGGTGAACCTTAGGGGTTACATCTTGGCCTGATCCTATTCAATCCCTACATCGATGATGTGACATCGTCCATCAAATGCAATAACCTTTTCTTTACCGATGATTTGAAGTTGTTATTTAAGATATCATCCGCCCACGATTCGGCCCGTTTGCAGGATGACATCAAATTTATTGAGCATTGGTGCAGCATGAACAAGAAGTCTCTCAATACGGACAAATGTGTTGTTATTTCACTCCACCGAGTCAAATGCCCTGTTTTGTTTGACTATGGTATCAGAGGAGTTATGTTACGCCGGAAAGTGCAAACTAAGGACCTTGGAGTGACATTTGTAACCGATATGAGCTGGGGGCAACACATCCAGAACATATGCCACAAAGCCCTTCGTGTCCTTCGGTTACTCTTCAGAGTTTCTCGCTCTTTTTCAGACATCCAAGCCTTAAGAACCCTATTCTGCTGTCTGGTTAGAACACACCTTGAAAAATGCAGTGTTGTTTGGTCCCCTCTACAGATTTACCTTGGAGAAGATATTAAAAGAGTCCAAAGGAAGTTCTTCAGGCTTATTGGAGTGAGGCTTTAATATAGATATCTAGACGTACGAACATATAAAATAGCAAGACTTCTCAATCTACCCACCCTCGAATCCACCGCTCCATTTAAGACCTGCTTTTCTTGCACGGACTAGCCAATGGGAAACTCGGCTGTCCAGATCTTTTGCAGAGACTGAATTGCCGCATTCCTTCCGGCACAAGAAGCAGATCTCTCTTTACAACAGTGTCAATATCCACCGCCTATGCAGTCAACAGCCCAACGGTGAGGATTCATCACCAGGGTAATCTGATGCCAGACCATCTAGACATCTTCTCAACTTCTTCTCCCTCTTGTAAGCGAGCCCTAAGCAGTCTTCCTCAGTGCTTGTGATTGGTTTGATTGGTGGTGCCATAAATGGGCCATGCATGTGTAATACTCATCCCACAGTGTTATATATGTGATTTGCCTCACTGCTATGTCAATTTTTCTGCTTTGATGTGCCTTCGTAATTCGCTATATGTGCATGTTAAAAAGTAGTGGCTGTGATTGGCGATTGTGTCATATCTCTTTTTAATCATGCATCATTACTTTCAATTAATTGCTCATTGTTGATTTATTTTTTTAAGTATATTTTATTCATTTTGTTGTTAAACTTTGTTTTCATTGCGTGTCCTAAATTATTGATTATTGTAATATTGACTTGATAATGTATTAGGGCTCTCTGCATTATTCATTTCTCAATTGCTTGTTAGTGTATTTATATTGTTATTTATTATGCCTTTTTGAATCTTTTGTTGCATGGCATTGTTATTGCACGTTATCAAAGTTTTATCATTGTAAATACGTTTTTATAAAAAAAAAAATTTGGGCCTTCTGGTATTAGTATATTTTTAATTGCTCGTTAATGTATTTATATTGTTTTTATATACCTTTCAATGTTTTGTAAGTAGTGGGGAATGGGGGCTTTTGGAACAGTTCAAGGTCACCCGAGCGATGACGTCATCGATGACGTCATCGAGGTCAATGACCTCATCGATGACGTCATCGATTGCATCATTGATGACGTCATCACCAATGACGTCACATCCATGACGTCACACCCATGACGTCACAGAAATGACGTGCTGATGACGTCATCACCCCTTACGTCACCAAGATGACGTCATCGATGTCACAAAAGGTCAAGGTCACGCTGAAACCTAAAATTTTTCGGCACTTTTGCTGTTTCTCGCACTACGCTCCGAGCTTTAGTCACAGTTACCATGACCTTGACAACTTGGAGCGAATTTGCGATGAGAAACAGCAAAAGTGCCGAGGAAATTTGAAGTTTGCAACGTTACTCTGCCTAAACCGTCATGTGACACCGCTCGGGTGACCTCGAACTGGCCCAGAAGCCCCCATTCGACCATTACTGCAACCGCGATGCGCACCCTACGACAGACACCGAGCGACTGACTGTCCGGCCCCGCGCACTCTAGGTATATGGGAAGTGGTGGGGGAAATTGCGATGACCTTGGGAAACTTGAAAATGTCAAGCCGGGTAGCACCGTTTCGGTGGTGCCTTAAAGTTACATGTTAAAGTGTGATGACCTTGAGTAAAAACATAGAAATACTACAAGTTGATACCGTCCCAGAGTTAAAGTGTGGTGACCTTGAGTCAAAACACTGAAATACTATAAGTTGAAATCATCCCAGAGTTAAAGTGAGATGACCTTGAGTGAAAACACAGAAATACTACAAGTCGATCCCATCCAGCGTTAAAGTGTGGCGACCTTGAGTCAAAACACAGAAATACTACAAGTCGATCCCGCCTCAGAGTTAAAGTGTGACGACCTTGAGTCAAAACACTGAAATACTATAAGTCGAAATCAACCCAGAGTTAAAGTGTGATGACCTTGAGTCAAAACACAGAAATACTACAACTCGATATCGTACCAGAGTTAAAGTGTATTGACCTAGATTCAAAACTTGTAAAAATACTTACATATAGAGAGCTAGAGATTAGCGAGACGCACCGCATGGAAGCTGGAGACATACTGGCGGAGCGGTGTTGTGCAACCTAGGGACTCAGTTGTGGTGGGGGTATAGCCAACACTTAGAGTAGAAGTGTTGTGGGTGACCTTGACCCACTTACCCCCCCCACCCCCCCACCCCCTCCCCCACCCCCTCCCTCACCCCCTCCCCCACCCCCTCCCCCACCCCTCCCCCACCCCCTCCCCCACCCCCTCCCCCCCGAACTTTTTTTTCGAAAAAATTTTTGACCTTGACCAAAAAGTTTTTTGCTCCGGACGAGAAGTGACCCCCCCCTCCATCACCCCCTCCCCCACCCCCTCCCCCACCCCCTCCCCCCCTCCCCCACCCCCTCCCCCCCACCCCCTCCCCCACCCCCTCCCCCCTCCCCCCCTCCCCCACCCCTTATATCCTGGGCGTGGCAGCCCCGGTGGGGATATAAGGCGGCCCCTTGGAGGAATAATATATAAGGAGTGGCCACGCTCGGCTAGAAGCGAAGCCGCCGCGCAACACGACGAGTGGTGGGGCGAACTCCCGAGTCCCACAGGCAGGCATATAACAGAGGCATATAGACCTAACATATAACAGTATCATATTAGGCATATAACAGTGCCTAAAAATTCATGAAAATAAGACTGCACTATAGTGTTAAACTACAAAACTTGTGTTCATACAACAATAATGTGTGAAACTTAAGAAAAAGCTTATTTTTATGCATAAGTAGTAAGCCTATTTTAATAAGCTACTAATAAGCCTGATTTTTACTATTTTACATTCATTTATAGTAATTATGAATTAATTTAATTAATTAATAACTAGGTAGTATCGTTTGCCAATACATTACTGTCCAAAATATCTTAAATGATATACGGAACCTTATACATAAAGCAGTAGGCCTAAACTCAATATTTTTTACAAATTATAATAAGGTAATATACATTGAAAGTATCAGTTCATGTATTATTTTTTTGTTAAAAGTATTATACTAAGGAATAAAATTAATTTTACAGTAAAATATATGTATTGGCATAATTTATATTAAGTTTTTATGCATTAAAATCATCTCTTCAATACAAATCTTTTACTTTAATGCCAATTTATAAATAAAAATAAATTTTTATCTAGAAAAATATTATATCACTGGATAGAGAATTTCATCCTCTTTAAAAATGCAAAAGGTGGACTGTGTGATTTGCTTGGTTTGCTCAGGATTTTAATTCAAAGTTGCGCGCGTCGCGTTTTTCCCCATCTCTCCCGTGTTACAGCGGCGGAACCATGCCACTCTACGGCCAGAGGTGCCACTCTAGTGGAGGGGAGCGGCCGGCTTCACTTTAGCATTGTATATCCATATGAACGTGGCCTCTCCTTATATATTATTCCTCCAAGGGCGGCCCGGCCACAGCCGGCTCGCAGTCCGCTCCCGCGCGTTGAACGTGAACGATCGGGACGGACCGCCATAGGCCTCACTAAACAATGAATGGCGCCTTCACTGTTTAGCGAAGTCTACTCTAACTTTAAGACTTGTATTAGTTCTAAGATATTGCGCTTGCGTTTGGGTATTGGGAATTGTTTTATATGAGAGTGTTTCAATTGTACCCTATGTCTCCTGTGTGTATTTTATCCTTTGTTTCTTGTTTGTCATATGTGTTTAATGTGTATGTGCTTGTTCCAGCATTGACTATGTTGAGCTCAATTGTGTGTTGTAAGTGTGTTATATTTATCTAAAGTGTATACGCTTGTTTTAGCATTCCCCCTTGAGATTTTTCAATGCTCATAAAGTAAATTGTAAAGACAGGGAACGGGAGTAGGCCCCCGTGTAAAGCCACTTTTTATAATTGTTAGGCTCCTCTCATGCATGCTTCAATGCGGCTGAGAAATTGGAGTTGGTCCGTTTGTACGCTTATACGGGGGTAATGAGCCGATGGCCTCTGCACTCGGACCGAGGACGTAAGCCACTAGGGTGTCCTCAGTTAGTTTCCCTTCTGGAAACTCAAAATTATGTAAATGAAACTTTGTTAGCTATTTGTATTTTTTATCCCCAAGGCCCCCGAACATTCGTGGTTCGCCATGGATGTACGGGGGCCGAAATTCTTTAATGTTCGTATGGCCTTGACCTAGTAAGAACTTATACAAATTTACTGCATTGCTGAACTTAAATATTAAAGATAGGGAACGGGAGTAGGCCCCCGTGTAAAAAAGTATTTTTTATTCCAACGTTAATACACTCCTTCATGCATGCTTCAATGCGGCTGTGAAATGGGAGTTGGTCCGTTTGTACGCTTATACGGGGGTAATGAGCCGATGGCCTCTGCACTCGGACCGGGGACATAAGCCACTAGGGCTGTCCTCAACCTCTTTCAAAATTATGTAAATGACTTTTTGTTAGCTATTGGAAAAGTTATTTGTTAGCAATGCAGTAAATGTTTAAGTCTTGCGTGGTGAAGGTTAGACAACATTGGATGTTGCCTGTTGTCATAGTTGGGTCTCTTCGGAGGCTACAGCGATGGCAACCTAAATGCCCCAGGTGGGGCTTAATTTTTTTTAAAGTTTTTTTCGTGACCTTGACCTAAATAAAATAATGACCCCCCTCCCCCTCCCCCTCCCCCAACCCCCCCCCCCCTCGGGTACCTTGGGCGTGGTCACCCGGTGGGGATATAAGGCGGCCGGGTTGCACGCATTTCTCATTTTTAGCTCCAGCGCTCATGTTGACCGGTTCTGAAAATGTATCGTCGTATACCTTATGATCCTTCGTACTATAATCTGTTTGGTATTAATAGTATTACAGACAATGAGCAGAAAGTGTATAAAATTTTGTTGTTTACTTGATAGAACGCACAAACTACCACCAAATACTTTCACCTACAAGCTACCCCTGATAGACAAGGATGATGTAAGCAAACTAACAACAATTCAAGTAAAATTTCTGGAAGAAAAAATCCTTGTTTGTGTAAGAGAAGTGTTTCATAATGAATATTCAAAAAGATTGGCCTTCGACTTTATTAAGGAACATGCAGGACGTGAAAAAGAACAGTACCCAGGATTATATTATTTATATCTTTTTGAGAATGGAGCAAGTGTAACGGTAGAAATAAGTATCAAACTAATGTAATTCTCCCAACCAAGTGTTAAACTAGGACTTGAACTTGGACTTGATTGAGGTTTTGTAGAACAGAGCGGGGGATAGATCACTTTGCGGCAATGGACTACCATGCTGCTTAGTGGTTTATCCCCCGCTCAAAGGGTATCTTTACACGACCTTGACCCACATAAATGCATAGTTTGTGGGGGGTATAAAAAAGGGCAAACCAATTGGATGGATACACCACTTCTATACCATGGCTCCATTGCAGTGCTATATCCCCCGCTAAAAATATTAATTCCAAATGACCTTGTTCCACATAAACTTGCTCAAACAGACATCTTTCAAAAAATTTGTATAAAGTAGTGGATTTAGACCAAACATTATTGGTTTATCAAGCCTGTTGAAGAATATATTGAAAATGGGTGTTTAAAAGCCAAATGTACTAAATGATTGATAAATCGGATGTATATGACGTCACCTTCCCCCACCCTTCAACCTCGGGTGTAAAGGGACCCGGTTGAGCGCGCTGCTCTTTATTGCTTGGACATTCACCGAGTGCACACTCAAAGCCAAACTGTAAAAAATGGCTCTTTGCGATATTTGTGGTGAGTTTTTCCAAGATGAAGATATCTTTGTTTTACACCGAGAATTGCATCATGAAGAGGACAGAAAAGAAGAGATTGTTGTAAGTGAAGAAGACTTGGATGCGATTGATCGGTTTTTGGAAAAACCTCAGAAGCAGAAGGAGGACTGGGCTAGCTATTTACAGTTAATGCAAAGAAAAAGACCAAGTGTTATTCAATTTGCCGGAGCTGGACCATCTACAGCTGGAGGATTTATTCAAGAGGAAATGGAAGAAAAAAAAGTGGAAGATGTAAAACAACTGCGTACCCAAGAAGAGGATATGGAAGAAGAGGATACAGAAGAAGTGGAAGATATAAGACAACTGCACACAACAGCCTTACCAGGACCAGTTGTAACTCATTTCAAAATTAATAACGTGCAATTAAAATTGGAAAATTTTATAAGTCAAGCTAAAAAGCTAGTTGTAAAAACATTGACGGAAGAATTGGCAAGATTGAACTTTATTAAATTTGGATTGGTGTTGGAGGCTATGTTTACTAATACCGATGGTGAAAATTCACCGAGAGCATTCATTGCTAAAAACCGAACCCTTACAACCACATCTGATATCAACGAAATTTTAGAAGAATGTTTGGTTGAACTGCTAGTGAAACTTCAAGAACATGAAGGAAGAGGATCCGGCTGGACGCTATCATCAATTGAAGGTATGGATGTGAGGATTCACAAGCATGGATATGGTATGAGAGGAAGCAGCTTTATCCCTCTACCAAAGGTGATCCGAGATACAAGATCATGTATCAATGTCAAAAATGAGGATAATGAATGTTTCCGGTATGCAATGTTAGCAAAATATGTGGAACCTATGGCCTGTAGACCTAGCATAGCATACGAAGCTGTTCAACACCGCTATAACTTCCAAGGTATGTCGTATCCTGTTAGTCTTAATGATGTTGCTAAATTTGAAAGAAAAAACCCAGGAGTTTCAGTTAATGTGTTAGGTTTAGACGAATCAAATAACGTATACCCGTTACGAGTTACAAAGACTGAACGTCAAAATCATACAGATTTGTTGCTATTGACCAAAGGTGAAATATCACATTATGTTTATATCAAGAACTTTGAAACTTTGGTTGGACGACAAGTGACTAAAAAGAAAATTAGAGTAACAGTGTGTAAGAGATGCTTTTGTTTCACAAATAAAGACTTGAGACGTGGAGGATCAGAGTGGTTGTCAGAACACCAACGTCTTTGTAATGACAACTATGAAGTGAAGATTAGTCTGCCACCACCATCTAGAGCATTTGTCCAGTTCAATAAAACAGTTCACCAATACCGGATTCCACTAGTTATCTACGCTGACTTTGAATCCACGTTAGTGCCGCAGGAACTTCCGGATGGTGAAGTAACTAGAAGAACCAAATATCAATTGCATCAACCTAACAGTTTTTGCTTATTGGTGAAATCTACTTTACCTGAAGAACAATTGCAAGACTATGGCTTAACATCCACTCCGATACTCTACCGTGGGGAAGAAGCTGCTAAGTATTTTGTAGACCAGTTGTATGACATTGCTGAAAAGGCAGAACGCTTATACAGTAATGTTTTACCCATGGAACCTTTGAACCAAAATCAACAAGATGAGCACACTTCGGCAACAACGTGTTATTTATGCAAGAAGACCTTCAGTGAAGACAACCATAAAGTAAAAGACCACGATCACCTGACGGGGTTATACAGAGGAGCTGCTTGTAATTCATGCAATATAAATTACAAACTGCCAAACTTTATCCCTGTCGTGTTACACAATCTTAGCGGCTATGACTCCCACTTCATTATCCCAGAGTTAGGACGAGATGATGGAAAAATTGAAGTATTAGCTGAAACATTGGAGAAGTACATCAGTTTCTCAAAAACAGTAGGTAAAATTAAACTTCGCTTCGTAGACTCTTATAGATTTATGTCATCTAGTTTGAGTAAATTGTCTGAGAACCTAAGAAGAGAAGACCTAAAAGAAACCAGCAAAATTGTACCTGAAGATAAATTGGACTTAGTAATACGTAAAGGAGTGTTCCCCTATGATTACATAACTTCTGCAGAAAAAATTGAAGAAACCAGTCTGCCACCGATTGAAGCCTTCAATAGCAAGTTAAATGAAAGTGCAATCACCGTTGAAGACTACAATCATGCTTGTAATGTTTGGAACCAACTAAACATTCAAACCTTAGGGGAATATTCTGACTTTTACATAAAATTGGACGTAACTCTGCTGTGCGATGTGATGGAAGAATTTCGAAACACCTGCTTCTCCACCTATGGACTGGACCCTCTACACTCGTACACATCTCCAGGATTAGCATGGCAAGCTATGCTAAAGTCAACCAACTGTCGACTGGAACTTCTAACAGATATTGATATGGTGCTCATGATGGAATCTGGTGTACGAGGCGGTTTGACACAAGCTGTAACACGTCATGTTAAAGCCAACAACAAGTACATCCCCGGCTTCGACGAGCAACAACCATCGGTCTACCTTGGCTACTTTGACGCAAACAACCTTTATGGTTGGGCAATGTCAAATCCGCTTCCCTACGCTGACTTCAAATGGATCGACCCGGCCACCATCGGTGACATCTCACAGATTCCAAAGAATGGTCCAAAAGGCTATATTTTGGACTGTGATTTCGAATATCCGGAGCACCTTCATGATCATCACTACGACTTGCCTCTCCTAGCCAAGACTGAAGTTTCACCGACAGGAAGATGGCCAAAATTGATGATGACGTTGGAAAATAAAGATCGGTATGTGGCTCATTACTGGGTAGTTTAACAAGCTCTTGAATTGGGTCTACGTGTAGTGAGAATTCATAGAGCAATTGAATTCACCCAGTCTTGTTGGTTGAAACCATATATTGATTCCAACACTACAAGAAGAGCAGCAGCAACATCAGCATTTGAAAAGGACTTTAACAAATTGATGAACAACGCCATCTTCGGGAAGACCTTAGAAAACAAAAGAAAACACAAGATTGTAAAATTAGTAAGTGATCCTAAGAAATTGGAAAAATTAGTGCAAAAACCAAATTTTGGAACATCCATGATTATAAACGAAGATCTAGTTGCCGTCAGTATGAAGAAAACAACAATAGTGATGGATCGTCCGTTATACATTGGAATGTCGATTTTGGATATAAGTAAAACTCTGATGTATGATTTCCATTACAACAAAATGGTTAAATACTACGGAAGAGACAACATTGGAGTTGCATACATGGATACCGACGAGTTTATCTACTGGATAAAGACCTTGGACATGTATGAAGACCTAAGGAGCTTCCCGTACAAAGACGATTTTGACTTCTCTGACTATCCGAAGAACCATCCGAATTACAATGAAAAGAATAAAAAAGTAATCGGAAAATTTAAAGATGAAGCAAATGGAATGCCTTTGGAGGAAATAGTTGCGCTAATGTCCAAACTATATTCCTTCAAGATGTATAAGGAAAATGACATACCGACAGTGAAGAAAGCTAAAGGAGTCAAAACATCGTACTTGAAGAAACATGTGACATTAGACCATTACAAGACCTGCTTGTTTGAAAATTCTACAATGTCTGCAACGTTCAACACTATCAGAAGCTTTAAACATGAGGTCTACAGTGTCACTGAAGTTAAAAGAGCACTATCAGCTCGAGATGATAAAAGGCATATTATGCCGGATAAAATTCACACTCTTCCTTTTGGCCACTACTCTCTAAACCCTATCGACTAGTAACCTATTCTTCGTCCTTCTACAACTTCGACCTTATTCCTTTCTCCTTCCGTAAAAAAATGGGGAACACGGCAAGTCAAACGCCGTGTTCCCCATTTTTTTACACAAGTTTGGATGACCTTGACCTATATAAATGATGTGAATATTTTAGACAACATTCATTGTGATTATACGTGTGATACATGAAACATTCAAACCTGCAATATGAAGGACTTAAAGCAAGAAATTGTCAACGAACTTCATAAACCTGCAAGAAGAAAGTTTCCACGAAGAAATACAGTGATAAAAGGAATAAATGATTTATATCAAGCGGATTTAATCGAAATGATTCCTTATAGTAAACAAAATAGAGGATTTAAATACATATTGACTATTATTAATTGTTTTTCAAAAATGGCAGATGCTTTACCACTAAAAGATAAAAGTAGATAGATAGATAGATAGATAAATAGATATTTCTCACAATCTTTTCAAAATTAGCATAATTTTATATTTTAAAATTTATTTTCGAAATCTTATGAAAACGACACCCAAATCGATCTTGGTGTTAAAAAATGTGTTGTTAACAATAATTTTAGCGAGAAAGAGTGTTTTATTTTTTCATAAATCATGCTGTTTCTGGGAGAGGAGAGTTGGTATATGTATATGGAGAGTTGGTATATGGAGTATGTATCCAAGTGGCAAAAGTGTTACAAAAGCAATGGAAACAGCTATACAAAGAGACAAACATACTATAAAACATTTACAAACTGATGATGGAAAAGAATATTTTAATAAGGAATTTGCTAATTTAATGAAAAAACACAACATTAACCATTACTCAACCAATTCAGAGGTAAAAGCATCAATAATTGAAAGATTTAACAGAACTTTAAAAGGTGCGATGTATAAGATGTTTTCCAACAGAGGATCACACGTATGGATTGATATGTTACCAAAACTTATAAGCGATTACAATAACAAGTTTCATAGAACTATCGGTATGAAACTAAGCCAGGTGACTAATAAAAATGAAAAACTTGTATTAAAACGTATAAAAATGAATACTAAACCAAAAGTTGAAAAACTAAAGCCTAAAAGGTTTAATGTTGGTGATAAAGTGCGAATAAGCAAATACAAAGGTGTATTCAGTAAAAGATATCTTCCAAACTGGACAAATGAGGTATTTACTGTATTTAAGGTGCAACCTACAATACCAGAAACTTACATTTTAAAAGGTAATAAAGGACAATTGCTGGAAGGAGGGTTTTATGGACATGAAATGTTAAAATCAACAGTAGGTGATGTATATCTAGTCGAAAAGGTGTTGCAACGAAAAAAAGATAAGGTTAAAGTACGATGGTTAGGATTTAATAAGACGGAAGATTCTTGGATACCTAAAAAGGATCTAATATAATGATAGAGCATCATTTTGGGTTGAACCATTACAAAGGATGGAGATAATACCGCAAAAAGACAATTTTACTATTAACAATATAGATGAACTCACAGTGGATGGTTCTCAATTCAATACTGGGAAACACGGTGTTTTGTTACCAAACACGGTGCGTTGTCTGGTTACCGGTCCTTCCAATTGTGGAAAAACAAATGTAGTATTCAATTTGATTACAAACCCTAAAGGATTACGTTTTAATAATTTATATGTATTTTCAAAGTCACTACAACAACCAAAATATCAGTTATTGGAACAAATACTCAATAATGTGTCTGAAGTTAAATATTTTAAATTTAACGCGAGCGAGAGTGTCATGCAACCGCAATTGGCTAAACCATTCTCAGTATTCATATTTGAAGATGTATCTTGTGAAAATCAAAATACAATAAGGAATTACTTCGCCATGGGTCGACATAACAACATAGATAGCATTTATATTGGTCAAACTTACAGCAAAATACCGAAACAGCTCATTAGAGACAATGCAAACATGTTAATTGTATTTAAACAGGATGAAACCAACCTAAAACACGTATATTATGACCATGTAAGTGCGGATATGCCATTTGAACGATTTAAAGAGTTGTGTGGAAAGGCTTGGGGTGAAAAGTATGGGTTTTTAACAATTATAAAGGAACAATTGCTAAACAATGGTCGATACAGGATAGGATTTGATAATTTTATACTAATACACTGATCATGATGTAAAACATTCATTGTTGTACAACACGTCTTGCTACAAACATGGTTAACCAAGAAAAGTTAATAAAGGAAATAAAATCACTTAGTGATTCTATTCGGGATAAAAACAGAGCATTAAAATTAGGTATTAGCGAAAGGGAGAAATTTCTTGAATCTACTTTTAAACCTATTACTGAAATCTTGAAACAATTAAACAAAAAATTTGCTAAACCCGTTTTGGAAGGAGATGCAATTGCACCTATTACAAAGTTTGAAAGAGAAAATGTAAAATCAGAAGATTTTAGTGATGAAGACCCGGAATCCTCTACATATAGTGGTTTTACCGGTGGAGAACCTGAAAGAGAGCTAGAATCACCAGACTATAGTGGTATAAGAGAATTATATGAAGTAAAAGCTAAAAGAGAACATGAAGATGTATCAACCGCTAGTGAAGAGGAAAAAGAAGAAGAAGCAATTGAAGGTCCGTCAAACATAAGCTTGTTGGGTGAAAACATTCATAACAAAGGACCTTTAGGAAGGAAATACATGATAAAAATGTTAGCTGGAATAAATCCTAATAAAAACTACCATAGTTATGGAGTAAGATTAACAGAAGAAGGTTTAATGGTTGGTAATAGCCCGGTAAACATTGATGAACATGATAATATTATTGTTGGTAATCAAAGATATAAGGGCACAAGAGGATTATTTGAATTATTATTTGAAAAAAGCCTTTAGAATTGTTAGTTAAAGAAGAAGACATGGAAGCATATAAACAGATTTTGGAACACACCAATGCATACAGGAGAAAATATTTAGCTGACCAACCAGTTTTTAGATCTAGGTCTTTAAAATATAGAGAATTTGTATCCAAGTTAATACCAACAACGAGAAGACAACCAATGCCGATAATGCCAAGAAAATCTGTAAAACGAAGGTTTGTGTCATCCACTTTGGATATAAGTGCTGCAGAACCAAGAAAAAGAAACAAATCTGTTACAGGTACAGGTTTAATGAAGAAACTATATAACACAAATGTGATTTATTACAATAATATCAATAAATTGGTGGATAGAATGAAACTAATACATGAAGCTAAAGAAGCGGGTCATACTGGATTGGAAAACGAATGGGTGGCTTTAGTGGATGAACTCCGAAACCGTGGGGTAATCTTATAAAAATGCGTTACTCCCTAGAATACTATTCAGTTGCACCATGAGTGTCGACAAGTTCGGACGTTACTCCTCGGATGGGTTATATTATGCGAATAGTTTAAAAAGAAGTGCTGGTTTACCACAAACACCTGATGGGGATTATGATACGAGTAATAAAAGGTTAAAAAACATAAAAGATCCTACGGATGAAAACGATGCAATAAATTTAAAAATATTAAAGAAAAGATATCGCCAACATTAAGACTACAAAATAACACTTATGATGCAGAAAATCATAGAATTATCAACGTTGGTAAACCAAATCAAAACGGTGATGCAATAAACAGAGGTTATTTGTCATCGGAATTGAAAAATACGTTAAAATTCAATGGAAAAACGTATAGTGCTAACAATAAACGTATATCCAACGTAGATGACCCTAAAGAGGAAAAAGACAGCGTAAATAAACGCTATTTACATTCTATAATACCTGAAAAGACAAAAGATGGATTTTCTTTTTATAAATTTGTTATTAACGATATAGGTTATCCAAAAAATGAAAATGATGCTGTAAATCTCAAATATATAAAAGATCATTGTGTCATACGTGATGTGGGAGTTATCGATTGTCTTTGTAATTGTTTGGCTAATGTCAAAGATGGATCAGCACCATCAGATGGTGCAACAGTGGGTCAAATGATGGAAACCTTAAAACAAGAAACAACCTCGCGGCAAGGGGATGTATTTGTACAAGGTAATGAGAAATTTTATTTATTAACATTAAAAAATAATGTTTGGGATTGTATGGATAAAGTATTATCAAATTTGTCATTGGCTCGTAGTCCTTTAGATGTAACTCCTTTAACACAAACTGTTCATCTAGATCCAAATCATAGCTTTAGATATTTTACATGTAATAATTTTACAATAAAAAACTTGCGAGAAGGAAGAGAAGCAAATGATGCCGCAACTGTAGGACAGACCATCACAACATCATTAAAGGATAGTAAAGTGTATACTTGTAATAATAAACGTATAACAGACCTTAAAGACCCTGAACATGTAGATAATGCCGTCACTGTTAATTTTCTTGTAAAAGTCTTAGGTAATGCGTTATTTGATTTTCACAATCATTTCACACCGGAAGTTCTTCAAGGAGGACCATTTCATAAAATTTGGGATGAAGCCGCGAGAGGTGGTTGGATTAAACGGGAAATTTTTAAAAAATACTTTACTCACCCTAATACGCAACAGTTTAGATCATCAGATTGGGGTGATATTGATATTTAATAAAAGAACACAATAAATGACTTCATTTATGTGCAACCTGTCATAGAGGTAACACATAGGTTACGCTTTTCGAATATAAAAGACAATCATGGCATTTCATTACACCAGTCAATATCGAGACGCTATACGGAAAGGAGGCGGTATCACGTCCACAGTGATTTCTCTGTTAAGTAAAGCTTTAAATCGTATTCCAGTAGGATCCATCGTAAATAGAGCAATAGACGCTTTACCATACGAATTTCACATACCGGGAGGTTATCAGTATTGCGGACCAGGGACTAAATTGAAAAAAAAAACGACTGGAAAGAGGTGATCCAGGCATAAATAAGTTAGATCAGGCTTGTAAAGAACACGATATCGCATATTCCACGTTTACCGATTCAAAAAATAGGTCAATAGCAGATAAAAAGCTAGCGAATATAGCTTGGCAACGAGTAAAGTCTAGTGACGCTAGTATTGTGGAAAAAGCAGCAGCTTTAGCGGTAACAGCAGGTATGAAGGCTAAAACAGCGGTAGGAGGTGGAAAAAGGAGGGGTAGGAATAAAAAAGGATCAACCATGAATAAACATGGTGGTAATATTAGACTAAAAAGACGTTCTACGAAGAAAAATAATAAAAAACCGACAATATGGTCAATGGTAAAAAACGGGGCAGGTCTATACCTAAGACCGTATCGTGCATATTAAATAAAAGAAATCAATTAGTTATACCACATAAAGCGTTGACTAATGTTGAATTATTCAGATATATTTCCTGTTTAAAAATACCATTTTTTCGCGGAGTATTCATGAAAGACAGTTTACCAAAGAAAATATGGAAAAATGAGACTGGAATCGTAAATTTGGATAATACTGAAGGACCCGGCACCCATTGGGTGTGGTATAAGAAACTGAATAGCAATGTATATTATTTTGATAGTTTTGGAAATTTGCCGCCGCCGAAAGAACTTGAACATTACTTTAAATCTGCTAAAAACATATATTACAATTATAAAAGAGAACAACCTGATAATACTTCAATATGCGGTCATTTATGTTTGGAATTCCTAGCTAAAAGTATCAGTCACTATTGAGATGTCTTCCTATACGGTATCATTAACAGGGAAATCGTCCACTTTACGAAGTATCCTTTTTCCAGCGTTACGCTTGCAAAAAGGAAGATTTTGGGAGGCAGCACTGTTGGATTTTACAACTTACAACTCTATTCCAAATGTTACAGAAGGTAAAAATAACTTATTGCATTATTATAAAGGAAAAGATGCCAGTGGGAAGTTTACAGACTTAGAAGAGTGCAGTTTACCCACAGGTTCTTATGAAATTGATCATATTAATGAATTTTTGCAAAATAAAATGGGAAAAGACAATATAACACTAAAAGGTAATAACAATACAATGAAAGCTGAGCTTACTTCAAAATATTATATCGATTTTACTAAGCCCAACTCAATTGGTGATTTATTAATATTTCCCAAAGATGGAGCAATTTTAGAACCAAATAAAACACATTCTGGTAAACAAACTGTAACAATATTAAAAGTCAATAGTATAGACATAACTTGTAACATTATACAAGGAGCTTACAGAGATGGAGCAAATACTCATATAATACATACTTTTTACCCCAGTGTACCACCTGGATTTAAAATTGTTGAAAAGCCACAAAACCTGGTATATCTACCGTTGAACACCACTTTCATTTCAGACATCGTGTTGAACGTATTGGATCAAGACGGTAACTTGATAGATTTCCGAGAAGAGCCTATTACGGTTAGATTACATTTAAAATCGACACTTTAATACAAATTCATGGGTTTAACATTTAAAAGCGAACAACCTACGGGAAACCGCATTAGTAGCTCTTCAGCTGTGGAGGAGTTAACACGCGAGAACATTCGTTTCTTAGAGAGAATTGGATTAAAATTAACCGATTATGGATATACTGGATATAGCGCAGGGTCCGACATTCGACGAAACCCTATGGGAAAAAGAATATCACACCCACAACCCTTACACTTCATCAAAATTAAACAATAACGATGAAATTCGTATTCCCATACAAAATCAAGACATTTACACACTACCATGTGAAAGTTACTTGTATATTGAAGGAAAAGTTACTAAAAAGGACGGTACTACTACTGGGACAACAGTTCCATTTATAAATAATCCCATGGCTTTCCTGTTTGATGAAATTAGATATGAAATATCAGGTGTAAAAGTTGATTCCACTAAAAAAGTAGGTATTGCAACAACTTTAAAGGGATTAACATCTATATCACCTAATGAAACCAATTTAATACAACCTGCAGGATGGGTTTTACCTGCAAAAGACACAATAACTCCAGATACAAATGGAAACTTTGATTTTCATATTCCGTTACGTTTGTTGCTTGGTTTTGCTGAAGATTATAGGAAAATAATATTAAACGTTAAACAAGAATTAGTTTTGTTGAGATCTTCAAACGATAAAGACATTATTAAAGCTCCAGACGGTACAACAGATGCAACTTTAGAATGGAAGTTAACATTAGACAAAATTGTATGGAGAGTTCCACATGTTAAATTAGCTGACGAGCATAGAATGCTACTATTAAGAAAGTTAAAGGCTGATCGTGATATTGTAATTCCTTTTAGAAGTTGGGAATTTCATGAACATCCCAGCTTGCCAACTACGGATCGTCACACTTGGACTGTTAAAACATCTAATTATGTGGAACGAGCCAGGTATATTATATTTGGTTTACAAACAGGCAGAAGAGACACCATCACCAAACATGCAGGCCAATTTGATCATTGCAACTTGAAAAATATTAAAGTTTATTTAAATTCACAATTTTTTCCATACGATAATTTAAATGTGTCATTCGCTAATAAAAAGTACAGCATATTGTACGATATGTATGCAAGATTCCTAAGTTCATATTATGGTAAAACGAATGCACCTTTACTATCACCAGAAAAATACTTAGATGGTTACCCTATAGTTGTAATCGATTGTTCTAAACAAAATGAATCGGTAAAATCATCAAGTGTAGATATAAAAATAGAAATGGAATTCAACGCGCCTATACCGGCTAATACAACTGCATACTGTTTAATTCTACATGATAAAATCGTAACATACACACCTTTAACTGGAATTGTTAAAAATGTATTGTAAAAAACCGGTTTTGTTACATTCCAATGCATTCCGCGAGTATAAAAGCAGAGCGTTCAGGTCGCTCCTCATCAGTTTGTTGCCTGTTGTTGTATGGGTAGCATAGTATTCAATATGGCTTCTCCTAGTGGTACACCAGAAAATGTAGTAGATATTGAGAAGGAGATATCCGACTTTTTAGATCTTCAAGGTCAACCGGAAGGAGATGAACACAACCCTTGCGGACAACTACACGCCAGTAATAATGTTGAGGAAAAAGGTAAAAGAAGAAAGAATGTACAGAAGAGGAAAAGGGATATTGAAGATAATATTTCTCCTAACATATTGAGTGAGGTATTCTTGCGATTATTTTATCCAATTTCATCAAGTTTGGACAAAAGTGTTTTAATCGGTGTTATGAAATCGACGGATTATTCACCTACTGTAATTTTAACTCATGGGCCAAAATGATTTTGTTTACGGACACTGCTTGGGAATCGTTTATGAAACACTTGCATCTGCTAGAATGCTATTTAAGTAGTAACATGTTTGGAAGAAAGACAAGAGTAGGCCTTTTGGATTCAAATGTGGAAATCGATATTGTTAAACATCGTGGTGATCATCAGTTGCGGTTTAGAGACACAACAAGACATGATAACAAGATTCAACTTAATCGAGAAGAGTTTTTTATTCTAACTTGTGCAACTGAACCAATAACAAGATACTTGAGACAACTGGTGTTTTCAAGTTCAATTATTAAAGATTATCTGGAAGACACTTTGGACAAACAACCGGACGCACCTTTATTGTACGGGCCTGTGGATACTTCTATATTCAATAGGGTTCCTCATGAAGTACAAATGTGGAGACAATTGGAAAAGTACGCTCAACTACATAAGAAATCAGTAAAACGTGAAGAAGAGGAAGAAGAAGGAGGAGAAGAATCAAGTGTTAGTGATGAAAATGAAAACAAGGAAAATGTAAAGATGGAAACCTAAATGACAACCAACTACACAGCGATGGTTAATTTTTAAAACAATATCAAACACTTTGTGGGGTTAGGCCTACCGGGGACGGTGCCCACGTTAAAGAAAACACCAACGCGCCAACAACTGTACGGCCAGGTATAAAAGTCGTACCTACCGTGGTGTGGAAATGAGTTGACCTTTGGACTTCGTCATGAGCAGACGAGTGATCTTCGCAATGGACAAGGAAGAAGAACAAGTAAAGTCCAAACCTGGTATAATTGAGTTCCAAGCGTTTCGGGGTAATGATGATAGATTTATCATAAAAGAACTTGTGTTTTTCGACATCAATACAAATGTTCCATATACATTTTTGTTCAAACCACCATGTTCTTATTCATCTTTAACTAGCAAAGCCGCTACTACCAACAGGTGGATTTCAAAATATTTCCATCATATCGATTGGTATGATGGTTTTGCAAGTTACACGGACTTGTATCACATCATGCATCAGTTTTCAAACAGGTTTACCGATATTTACACAAAAGGACTGGAAAAGAAGAGATGGATCAAAGAATTTACTCATGTTCCGGTTAATGATGTGGAATTGGATAAAAACTACAAGTATACGATGGAAAATGTTTGTATTTGTACTAAAAGTCCAGAACATGAAAAAGATAGACATTGCGCTTTAAAAAACGCCTATAAACTCGCATCTTACCTTCAAAGTGGGGAAATGGGGAGTGGTGGGGGTAACGGGGGTTATATAAGTGAGGAGCGGACCGGGACCTGGCATGAGTATTACTCGAGATTCCGAGACGACAACATCTCCCAGCAAGAAGACGAAGAAGACAATCTTTAGCTCAACCATGGTATCTCACCAGTTCCTGCAAACTTTGGTTGAGCAGTTCAATGCTCACTCCAAATCTACCATACTACCCGTCAAGAAGTGTTCCGAACTTAAAGATGAGAAGCACTACATCATCCACACCATGAAGAAGATGGAGACTACAGTTGGAGAGGCCATCTGCTGCAGTCTTAGCGAGGCACCGTTCACTCCAGGGGATGAGCCCAAGTTCCAAGTCTACCTGCCGAAACGGTTCGTCCATCTCCTCTAGAACGAGGATCTGCGCTCCATCCAACCCGGCTGTCTCTACCTGGTTTCCCACGGTTGCACGGGTAGCAATTCCACCGAGTTGACCATCCACATCGCCGACAAGCAGCTGTGTTAGATTTAAGTTTTACTGTTGTACATATGTTATTGTAATGTTTTATAAATAAATAAACCATAAAAGACAAAAAAAATACGAAAGACAAAAAAATTCAACATATCAATATGTGGAGTTTGTCACATATTTATATGTTGCATTTTTTTTTAAACTTCGCGGGTGACCTTGACCTTTGACCTTTGCATTTCACAGTTACCTCCACCACTACGCTACAAGTCAAACCTGCTTGAATGCAAACACCCCCACCACTTTTTCATATTCCTTCAAGCGCTGTGCCTCATCTTCATTTCAACTCCAGCAGCCAACCGGACAACATCAGGATGTCTCTGAACGTAAGCTGTGCCAGCTATGAGGAGGTGACGATCAAAACGCAACAGGAGCTGAACGACTTGTACAAGGAGTTGCAGCTGATGGTGGCAAGAGGCTACCGTATAAACGTGCAAGTCTACGCTTGCAATATACGGAATATCAGGCAGCCTAAAGAAGAGCTTGGACACTCCTCTTCTTAGGGCCGTTTTTCTAAATAGGCTGAAAAGGCTGGAGCCTATAGCGGCAAAATTGTAGGGGCGGCACTTTGGCACTGTACAAATACTAAAAATATTTTTCTAATTTAAATAACATAAACTTCTTTAAGCCCATTATTCTGATTGGAAGTGTATTCATTCGAGGAAATGGAAATGAATTTATTATTTTCATATGAATTTACTCCACATAATTTTGTAGTACATTTTTCCTATAGGGTAATTGTAACGAAACCCGCAGTTTGGGTAGGGTTCTGAAAGACGGAACTACACTAGCGCTCCCGGGGTTTACATTTGTAACATATTTAAGTCTTACAGTAACTAGTGATTTTATTTTAAACATTTGAATAATTTACGAATGGATTGGCTATAGAATAGAGCAAAATATGGTTTTGATTTATAAAATAAACTCCCCCATGAAAAAAGTAATTTTTTATGACCGGAACAAAAATGTAATTACTTGGCAGGTGTCGCTGTGCCGCCAAACAATCAAACCATCGCGGATTTCATAATCAACAGTAAAAAATTGTAGTGGTGAGATACACACCAGGGACCACTAAATTCTTCTACCAGAGACCTTTCACGTTACAACTAGTGTCACAATTGATGATGTTAGGTAGGCATACTTACTCTATGATTTTAGACTACTGTAACGCTGTCTCAAGAAACCTTACAAACTTCTACTGTTTTTATTTCGGTAATAAATGTATCAATTGGTGACGACAGGGGTAGCTCAGGAAAAAAATATTGGGTAGGAAACTTTATAGAGTCTTAATTTATTTCGAATTAATTTTTATTTTTCGTCATGGTGGCGTCGCGCTGTTGCCAATTATTTAGCTTTGTCAAGTGGTGAATAGGGTTTGCTATGATTAGAGTCCTATTATTTATTTTTTCGTAAGTTTTAAGTTTGCTTACACAGAAAGGTGAAGATTTACGCAAATTCATTAATTGTTATAATTGAACTCCATTTTCTTTAATTCAAATTTCAATTTAATTTAAAGTTGTTCGAACTATGTTTTGTAGTTTGTGACAAAACCAAGATTATTGCGCTGACTGTTGCATCTACACTGCCGTTCTAGCTACTCCCGTGAAGTTACTTTTTGATCATTTGTGTTATGATTCCAATTGTTCAAATAAAGAATATACAGACCATAAAAGTTTTTTTGTACTTGACATAGTTTTTTATATATTGAGAAAAAAGATAATCTTTGGGGTATTTTTAGAGGTGAATATGATCCTATAAGTGACAATAAAAACAATATGTATGTGTCAGTCCCTAAGTAGTGCGTGAGGAAAGGGGGCGGCAGAAAATGGGTAGCCTATAGGCGGCAAAATCCTAAATCCAGCCCTGCCTCTTCTACGACAGCTTCCTCTCCGGCATCGATGAAGACCGAGCCGGACAACTTGGATTACTTCAGCTGACTATCAGTTGTTTTTCTTGTTCTAACCATTGTAGAATATGTTTATTTTTTCATTATATCAAAGAAGTAAAAGAGCAAAACACCTATCTTGTTACTGACATATAAGCTCAGTAACAAGATAGGTTTTTTAAAAACACAATTTGAATGACCTTGAAACTTCCCCCTCCACTGCTTTGCTACCCCCACCACTTCACTATTGGTGTACATGGCACATCACGATTGGAAACCTCATTCCATCTTCAACAGCCAAACCGACAACATCAACAACAATGGCAAACCTACCAACAGATAAAAGATGTCCTCACGCATGCTGTGACTTTGTACACGAGTTAGAGAAGAGGATGCAAGAGAGAGAGATAAGAAGAAAGCAGATCCACTCAGAAAATATTATGATAGTTAACGGCTATCTTTTGTTGTTTGGCTTGATTATGGTTGTACTATTCATATTATACGGGATAGTTACATGTGTTGGTAGAGTAATGGAAGAAAATGTCCACCACCATCAATTGGAAAGTTCCAATGTTACTTTGTAGGTTTCCTTTTTTTAAAACTCCATTTGGATGACCTTGAAATTTCCCCCACCACTCTGTTATACCAGCATTGCTCGCTGCAACAAGCATCATTCCTCCTCCAACAACCATGGCGGACACACCTGCTTGCGATGCCATGTCTTCCACCGAAGATGTACCCACTACAAGTTGGAAATTGACAATCGACAACGTGCATTATTTGGAAACCACCTGCGATTGGATGAAGTCTATTCTCCTCGACAACCCGGGAATAAAGCTCAAGGTCACTTTAGATTATGATTGGTCTGAAGTTATAATGCAGCAAGACGATCAAGAATCAGATCACAGTGGAGGTCAACAATCACCGGAGTATTTGTCAAATTTACCATTGTCAACCATATATCCTACAAATGAGGTGTAAAAAGAAGAAAGGGAGCATGGGGTTTGGAGTTTCTTATTTTTTAAAACCCAATTTGGATGACCTTGAACTTTCCCCCTGGCTACGGTATCACTTCATCGTGCGCTTTCACCGCAGCAACATGGAGAGTCAACTCAACTACTGTTGCGAACGGAAATGATTTTCATGGCCAAATGATATTGATGTGGTGGATGGACTGGCTTGTAGAAAATGTGAAGCTTTTGGACAATGCATGTGTCAGTGCAAGTCATGGAAGAAACCGAAACCACAATTGAAGACATTCCATGTGTACCAGATGAGAGGGCATATGTACACTTGTTGCCCTGAACGCTGCATCGAGTTCCCACTAAAACACCTAACCAGCTGCAAGGATTGCAACAATTGCTTCGCGGGCTTTTGCAAACATTATTTAGCAAAATGTCAGTACAGGTCGACTTGGCATACCGAAGCTCTCATTATCGATAAAATCACTGAAGAAGCACAAGAGTAGTCTTTCTACTCTTTTACCTTTTTTAAAACTCCGTTTGAATGACCTTGAGAGTTCCCCCACCACTTCCCATATACCTAGAGTACGCGGAGCTAAACAGTCAGTCGCTCAGTGACCGTCGTAAGGTGTGCATCACTGTCGCGCACTCTACTGTACAGTTTTGGTTTTATCATGTTCAACAATAAAGACTTGGTAAATTGTCACATTTTACCCGGTCCAAGGTCACCGCACTTAAACTCTGGCAAAAAGACATCAAACGGTTGTACTAAGAGTAAATTTTTCTAAGTGTTGAATACATCTTTAAAGACAATCCTAAGTCCCGAGTTTACAGTCAACCTCAAGGTCATCGCACTTTAACTCTGGGACAATATCGACTTGTAGTATTTCAGTGTTTTGACTCAAGGTCGTCTCACTTTAACTCTGGAACGACATCGACTTGTAGTATTTCTATGTTTTGACTCAAGGTCATCACACTTTGACGTATAAATTTAAGGTAGCACCAAAACAGTGCTACCCGGTTTGATATTTTCAAGTTTCCCAAGGTCATCGCAATTCCCCCACCACTTCCCATATACCAAGAGTGCGCGGGGCCGGACAGTCAGTCGCTCGGTGTCTGTCGTAGGGTGCACATCGCGGTTGCAGTAATGGTCGAATGGGGGCTTCTGGGCCAGTTCAAGGTCACCCGAGCGGTGTCACATGACGGTTTAGGCAGAGTCACGTTGCAAACTTCAAGTTTCCTCAGCACTTTTGCTGTTTCTCATCGCAAATTCGCTCCAAGTCATCAAGGTCACGTTAACCTGACTGAAACTCGGAGCGTAGTGCGAGAAACAGCAAAAGTGCCAAAAAAATTTGGGTTTCAGCGTGACCTTGACCTTTGTGACATCGATGACGTCATCTTGGTGACGTAAAGGGTGATGACGTCATCAGCACGTCATTTCTGTGACGTCATGGGTGTGACGTCATGGATGTGACGTCATTGGTGATAACGTCATCGATGATGCAATCGATGACGTCATCGTTGAGGTCATTGACCTCGATGACGTCATCGATGACGTCATCGCTCGGGTGACCTTGAACTGTTCCAAAAGCCCCCATTCCCCACTACTTTTGTACAACATTATTATTATTATTATTGCATGTTCTAAATAATCGTTGTTATTATTACCAATGAATTTGGGCCTTCTGCTAGTTTATTATTCAATTGCTTGCCAATGTATGTATATTGCTATTATTATGCCTATATATGTTGTTGCACGTATTATTATTGCCCGTTCTTAAATTATTTTTTAATGTTACTATTTATTATATTCATTATTGAAATGTGATTTAAATGTTTTCCGTCTGCATGTGCTAATGACTGTGTAGCTTTATATGACATTGTAATACTCTGTAAAAATTGTTGATCCGTTGGAAATAAAATATAATAAAATAAATAAAAATAAAATATAAAATTGTTTACAATATCAACAGTGAGAGCTACTTAATCACACACAAATCCAGTATCCTTAAATAATTTAAGGCATTTGATGTGTCAAATAATTTTTTGTTGACAAGACAACCATCGCTTGACAATACCAGATTATAATATCTTGACATTTTAACATGTCAAGTTGTTTTATCGTCGCAGTCATTATGTAACCAACGCACGATGCCATAAGCCTCAGCAGTCCCGCCTCCCTGTGAAGGGATCATGCTGTCTCCGCCGGGGTCTCAGCGGCTTGGTTTATTAAAGTGTAACAGCTATAAAAGTTATACCCACAAACGCTGTTCCTATCCTAAAGTTTTGTTACCACTGCAGCTTTCATGGTGGTTTGTGTGCTTTGTGGATATACACTAGTTATCTTTTATTAAACATATAATTTTAATATTCTTAACTATTAAATTTTAAGTTTTTCTCATTTATATTTAGAATTGCGATACCTAGCTCAGTGTAATAGCAAATAATACTGATTTTATGGTTGCAACAAGTGTCAACATTATATTCGGTTAACTTGTTTTTAATCGATTGGCCGATATTTGTAAAAACCTCTACAAGTCATGTCACAGGTTGCTTACCTAGTGTCATACCTTAAGTCCATCTTACTTAGCACTTATTTTTAAAACATTTAATACATTAATTACGCACAGGGTTTTCCAAAAATGCACTCATCCAACATCTGTTTAACAAATAAAAAAATTTCAGGCATTATTGCAAAAAGCATTCGTTTTTAGTTAGTGAATTATGTATGGGCAGTAAAATTACGTAAACTTATGAGAAGATTTGTTTCTACCCGGTTTTATATAGTAAACCATCAACCAATTAAAAGTTGAAATAATAGGTATAACACATACATCCCATACATTAAAATGAACAAACTACGCGTGGGCGTTAAAGATTTCTCACTTTCATATATTTTTCACTACTAATGAAGAAAAAATAAGAAGTCAATCAAAACTCAGCCAACATATTGTACAATTTGTTTTATTTATTCAACACATGATCAAAAACATATGTAAATAATTTTCAATAAACATAACAGTCCATTATCTCTTATCAAACGCATTAATTCATTTTGTCTATTTATTTATTTAACCTAAAATATTATTTTCACATCATTACATACTATTAAAATGATTAGCCAACATATATTTAGCTTTAAACACACTCACAAAATATGCGTTTTTAATTTTGTGTAACATTTTAAATAATCTTTTCATATACGGTTTACTACTCCCATTATGAGTTTGATTTACTTAAAATGCCATAAATCTATGGGGTGGGGTGTGAATATAAATATTATGTTACAAGCTTAATATTATGTTAAATACTCCAGGATTTGCAATGGGATTTTCCGCAAGCAAATCTAGCCTTGTGAGAAAGAGATAGATTAACAGCAGAGAAAGAGTTATTGCATGTTTGTAACTTATTTGAATTATGAACTCTAATTTTACACAAAACCGAGTTATATAAAAATCTATTTGTATCTTTATTTGTGTTTATTTAATTTTTTGTCAGAACATATATATTGGTAGTAGATATTCTATGACTTGCATAATTTTTGCAGTTGATGAAAAAGATGAACGGTTTAGAAAAAATAATAGACTACATTTTACATATCTATTTATTTTCATGGTCATAAAGTATTATTTTATCTACGACCTTTGCAATAAGCAATAATATTACTAGTAACATCTTGAAGAGATACATTATTAAATTGAATACAAAAGCCTTGGAGAATGAGTTAAATAAGTGTTCATTATGATATAGGGGTTACTTTATGATACATGTTCTAGACCAATGAGATACCGGCATTTGATGAAAGTAGTGTTATGATGTAGATTGAGAAATTTGCATACCAGCTGATCGTTCCATTAAGATTAATGTTTTAGTTCGTTTGTGGCTAACCTCAAACAAGTGGGATGAAATGTGAATTAGAACGACGATTGGATCAAGCCGCATCGGGTGTAGTTACGTTTTGGATTGATAACCGCCAAACTTATAAATGATTAACATGATTATAGCTTTATTTTTACAATTCTTTACAAAATTTAAAAACTTTTCTTTAAGAACTTTATCGCAAATGATTTACCATACTAACTGTGACAAAATAAAATAATATGAAAAGACAAGGTTATTGTTATTTTAAAAAAGAATTGGCTTAGTAAATGTGAAAATATACATTTGATTACGTTTACAACAAATTGAAAATGAAATATTTATTTTAGACAAGTCTAGTACTATTTTTTTAGTACCTACAAAAATATTACTTGGCTCAGGATTCGTTCTGTTGGTTGTCAAAATTGTGTTGTATACTTTATATTGTTTGCGTATGTATTAAATTTAATCAAAACTAACTTGTCATTTGTCAAATATTATGATATTTAAAATTTTAAAAAGACAAAATACGGAAGTTGACAATCTTATGCTGAAGAATTGTTTATTGATAGCACAACATTTCACTTAAGTAAATGATTATGTAGGAACCAATTTACTGTAGTGGCTGTTCTCAGAGATGCGCAGTGAAAAAGGAATAATCCTAGTAATTAACGACTTGCGGAAGGTTTCATCACTGCTTAAGAAAAGTAATTATGAGTTTAATAGCTTATTCTTATTCAAAATTTCTCTTGAGATTTTTTACGGAAAAAGCAATTACATTTCATCTCAGGACAGAAATTGGCGGTGTAATTTCTTAAACTGTCATCAACAAAACCATTCACAATATCAAGACGGGATTTATCAAAACTCATTTCATTAAATACCGGGTGTCCATAAAGTCTTGCCCTGATAAAGAAGCCGAATAGCGTGAACAGCATTGGTGTATTACCAGTTTTAACACGTGACTTCTTAAGTTTTTTACAACTATATGCACAAACTCAATACACTTGTTTACGTGCTACTTGGGTTAACTGTTAATCTACAAGGCTACTTTTTATTAGGGTTTTTTATTAACCACAGATTTTTATTTTAGTTAACGTTTTCTAAGTAATAAATGTCACTGCATTTATCGAGTTTCTAAATTTGGAACTGGCGAAGAATTAAAAAAAATGTTTGACAAACCCCTACATAAGGAAATCCAGAGAGGACAAGTGTCGTGAACGAGGTGGCAATTTAGTCTGGCCATGACGATTTGTTTTTGTAGTGCATCAAAAGTTAACTAGATTGTGGTCAATCAGCTGAGCTTAGGTATTAACAAATCAATGAGGGAAAAACTAGATTAAATTCCCTTGAAAACAAGAAATTTAAGATGCATGTGGCTATAATGGTGTCCACAAAGCAAAGTTATGAAATCAGGGCAAGACTTTGTGGACACCCGGTACTTTTTTTAAAGTATTGACAATTAGCTTTTAAATAAAATCTGAACGCAAAGCAATAGACAAACTTACATTGTCGATTACCAAATAACGGGGATTAGCATCCACAAAGGACAACAAAGACTGTGGAAATATACATTTAGCTAAGTTATAATTCAATGATCTTTATTCCACTACATTATATTCATTTGACCTTTACAATGGAAAACTATAGAAATTTAATATATTACAGAACCACAATTTGAAAGTAAAAAGGACCAATTATTGGAGAGAAGGAAATAAAATCCACAATATGGAATAATAAGAATGAGTAGAAGATCCAAGTAAGAGAGAATGAATGTTATTTCTTGTTATTGGTGTATGAAATGTATTAACATTCTGTTTGTTGTAATATCGTTGCCTTGTGATATTTTGTGGTTTATTATTAACTTTTATATATTGAATTTCTGTATCAAATTAATTTTTTTGCATTTGTTGTGTCATTACGTTTATATGTTTATTTGATTGGACGCAAAAATCTCAAAGCCCTCCAATCAATTTCAAACTACTGTTTTTTATAAACCTGTGTTAATTTGTTGAAATTAAAGCAAGTACTTGTTTAGATGTAAGGCGAAGCTTTTGAAATCATCATGTGCACTTTTTAGATAGCAAGTATATTAGATTCATTTATAACATACATTTTTTAAATTAGTTATATGAAAATTTTTAACAAACTGGTATTAAACTGTGAAACTAAGCGTGGCAATACAAACTTTTTAAATCACACTTAGAAAACTTTTAAAATTGTCAGTTGAGTTAAACAATCGATGGTACAAATTGCAGGTATGAACATTAGGTTATAGGATAAAAGACAAATATTCAATAATATACAGGGTGTCCCGGAACTCTCTGGAACCCTTTTTTATATTTGTTCCTTGCATGGAGACAAGAAAAATTCATCATACAAATAGAGGTCGAAAATGCTTCGTCCAAGCCGCTAGCCGCCATTTTGTATTTTATACATAACAATTTTTTCACGAAACGGATAGCTGTATTAAGTTCATATCTGGTATACATCTTTAACATGCCAATGCACATTTTCAGTAAAAATATTAATTTTTTTCTCACTGTATACTTTCAAAATGGCGGCCATTTTTTAAACTCAAATATCTTTAAAATTTTACAAGGCACAAAATAAGTTGCCAAATTAAATTATCTAACCAATGGTACCAAGTTTGTAAGGCTCTGACAACGAATAACTTAGTTATTGAAAATTTTCTCCATAAAAACATAGATTTTTGCATTTTCATTAATGCAAATTAAGGCAATTTTAACCGAAAATCTCAATACCTCTGTTCTATTTGTTGTCAAATCCTTATAATGTAGCATTGGTTGGATAATTTAATTTGACAACTCTTTTGTATCTTGTAAAAATTTTATAAAATTTATTAATTTTAAGATATTTAAGTTTGAAAAATTAAAATGGTCTGCATTTTAAAAATGTACGGTGGAAAAAAATTATTTTTTCCTGAAAATGTACATTGGTATGATAAAGATTCATACCAAATGTGATTTTAATTTAACCACCTGTTACAGAACTAAAAAGTACTATGTGTAAAAAATGGCGGCTAGCGGATTAACGATCGATTTTAGAACCCCATTAGTGTGATTTTTTTTCTTTTCTCGGTGCAAGGAACAAATATACAAAAGGGTTCCAGAGAGTCCCGGGACACTCTGTATAATAATATCCAAGTTAGAATAATAAGGAGGGACAGGTTAGGAACATGACTAATGTTCGGGCAGATGTGAGGCGTTCCGTCGTTTGTCACCAGCGTGCATGCTGTCTTTGTTTTTAAATGTTATTACGTTATCCTGGCATATATATATATATATATATATATATATGTGTGTGTGTGTGTGTGTGTGTGTGTGTGTGTGTGTGTGTGTGTGTGTGTGTGTGTGTGTGTGTGTGTGTGTGTGTGTGTGTGTGTGTGTGTGTGAGTAGTGGTGTTTTACCGTTTCTAATTCAGGGGTGACCTAGCCCTCTTGACCTAGCACGGGGGTGTCCAACTTGCCCTCTTGGCCTAGCACGGGGGTGTTTTAGCGAGCTTTCTTGACCTAGCACGGGGGTGGTGAGGGGCGAGAGTCGAGGGGCGAGAGGCGAGGGGCGAGAGGCGAGGGGCGAGGGGCGAGCTAGCTCTGTTGACCTAGCACGGGGGTGGCGAGGGGGCGAGAGTCGAGGGGCGAGGGGCGAGAGGCGAGGGGCGAGGGGCGAGCTAGCTCTGTTGACCTAGCACGGGGGTGGCGAGGGGGCGAGAGTCGAGGGGCGAGGGGTGAGCTAGCTCTCTTGACCTAGCATGGGGGTGGCGAGGGGCGAGAGGCCAGGGGCGAGAGGTGAGGGGCGAGGGGCGAGAGGTGAGGGGCGAAGGGTGACCTAGCTTTTTGACCTAGCATGGGGGTGGTGAGGTTTGATCTGTGACAGCTAGCTTTCTTGACCTAGCTTGGGGGTGGCCGGATCGAGCTAGCTTTCTTGGTCGAGCATGGGATAAAAAAATATATGTAGTTTGATTTTTTTGTTTTATTGTTTTTTTTATTTTTTATGTAACATTTTATTTAGAATGCAACCACCGACATAGACTACAACAGTTTGATAATATTTCTTGAAATGTCATAACTAAATGCTGTCTCAGAAACCACAATTACATATGCTGTAGTACCGGAATCGGCTTGAGGCGTTGCGATTGCGTTGGTAAAGTCCAACTCTATTTGAATATCGCTCCGTGACCGGTCTGTATTTATAGGATGAAGATGGGTGTCGATAACCATTAGTGGGTAGGTGTCCTTGAACTCATTTGGGGTTACGATCATGCTGGTGTCTCCATAGTTGACTAAACGGTATCTGATAAACTGGTCGTACAACACCCTCCATTTACCTTCACTGATATGCATGTTTTGCATTTCTTGTGGATAGCGATCTCCATTGATTTTGACACCCACATTTTTAATATTGGATGTGTCAAACTGAGATGGAATTTTTGTTTGATCGTTCCATCGATTAGTTTGTAGACATACAATGATAAATTTTGGGTTGTAAATGTTTCGATAAACGTTTGTAATATCGAAATTGTAAGTTGTACCGAAAATTCCTTTCTTTTCAATGCATTGCCATTGGTTATAGTTGTAAATTAGCTTGTCATGTTCGCTTAAACGTGTTAACCCGTCGATCAGTTGTATTTTACTGGTTGCTGTATATTCTACTAGTGGAACTCTCAGTACGAAAGACTTTATTGAAACTTTTCCTTCAGCCGGTAAGGATTCTGTTGGGGCTACTTTCCAACGGTACAGAGCGTCATTGTCTTCGGCTCTTGTGAACACTATTTCAAATCCACCTTTGTACATAGGATGCCGTAGATGGTCGAAAAACCCAAATCCCAGATGAGAAAGAGTACCGATAGCTTCAAAAGCACCTCCACCTGAGAAGGTAGATGTAAATCCACAATTGTGTAAAGCGCCTTTGTCCGGCTCGGTATAATTGAGAATTCCTTTTACTGTACTGGTTATTCCAGGATAATCAACAGTATCTATTGTAGTGTTGTGTTTCTTTAATTCAATACGCGTAAACAAGAATGGTATGAAATTGTCAACAAGTTTTATTTTCGTACCAGCTCCATAAGCAGCGCCATCAGATTTTTTTACCACTTCCCCACTTATGTGAAATTGAATAGCTGAATCATAAAACATATCACCATGATCGAGTTTAAACACAGTATAGTTATTTGGAGTGTTAAAGTTGAGTTCGGACACCGGCATCACAGAGCGGTATTCACTCTTTACTATACCCGTAGAAAATTGATTGTATAATGCATCCATTTTTTTGATAGTACTACTCAGTGGTATTACTTAGTAATAAACCATCGGACCAAAAAAATAATTGTTTTTTTTTTTTAATTTTATGTAATATTTTCTATATAGCCTTATATACATACACGTTTGGTGTACATGCACGGCTTCACAGAAGTTCCTAGACCAAGACCAAGTTTGCGTTTTAACCACATTGCCCCAGAGGTTCCTAAAGCGACGGCACGTTCATTTAGATCGGCATCAGAAGATGCAACTCTATTCCATGCGGCCTGCTGCAATTCCTTATCGGCCACCCATCTATCTTCAGCTCGTCTATGATCCCGATACCATATGTCGTGTTTCTTGCAAGCTTCATCTAATGGGTTTATACCTTTGTCACCACGTTGTAATCGCTCTGAAAGTTTTGTACCTGGCCCACAGAAATTGTAGGTTTCAAGTTTCCAGTTTCTAGGTGCATGAAGTTCAAAGGGTAATTTATTTATCATGGTGTTTAGCAACCCTGATCCTTCTATCACATGTTCTGGCAATGCTGATAGACATCGTATGAGATATTTTAATCCATTAGGTTGTTGTATGAGTTCTTGCATACGATCATATATAAATTTTACAACTGATAATTTTTCATTATGAAAACTATTATTTCCAGCTACTTCTTCGGCATGAATGAAATGTAGTCTTCCAATTAGTTCGTTTAGATCTTTTATGTATCGGTACTCAATGGGTGTCTTGCTGTCGTATTTTCTTAGACCGGATCCTGATGTTGTGGCTATTACATCGTCTACAGGGTTGGAAGCGAATGTTGTCGTTTGTGGTGATTTTGAAAGTTCATCCCAAATAGGTTTAATCATCAGCCTCCACTTTCGACCTTGGCTAGATTTCGGACGTCGTGTTAAAGGATCATTCTTCTGATATAATGAATTTGAAGTTAGTAACATGTCCTTATATGTATGCCAATCATTTGTTGTATATTCTTCTGGTTTAATATATCCTTTGTATGTTAACAATTTCCAAAGTCCTTCGGTGCCATGAAAATGTTTATCTGCTAACACAATATCATCGTAATCAAATGTAATAGGCATTGACCCAATTTTCAAATGTTCGCCAGACTCATCATAATATATACCAAATTGAGCGTCGTTTGCACGGGGTAAATATTTTGCACCAATAATACCAAGATTTATTACTTTGGTATCCACCAGTTCTTTGATGGATTGGTTTTGCTGAATCCCTTCATCTACTTTAATGTCTTTATCGTCGCTTACAATATCTTCAATGTCTACACCTTCATTATAACCAAGTTGTTTACGTTCTGGTGTACTTGATACAGATGGCCTAAAGCGTTTCATTAGTTGATTGTATTTTACCTTTTTAAACCATTCTTTAGCTTTCTGTTCGTTCTCAAAAATTTCGTCTTTTTTCTCCTTGATAGCTTTGGTGATTGATTCATATTTCTTTTCACGACCCCGTTGTTCCTCAATCTCTTTAGCATGTACATCAGCAAATTGATGTTGCAGTTTGATTTTTATATTTTCTAATTGCTTAGCTTTAGCTACAGATATTGGGTGTTCTTTAACTGGTGTTGTTGGTTGCGTTATTAGTGATTGTTTTTTAGCTGGTGGTGATACAACTATTTCATTATGTATTTTTTCACGTTCCCTGCGCTCCTCTTGCTCAGCTTTCCGAAACTTTGTAACTAAGTTCTTTTCAATGGCCTCAAGCCGCTTTGCAGCTTTCGCATCCATGTCTTATAATAATGTATGCTTACTTAAACTATATTGGTAACAACAAAAAAAATGTAAAAACGTTATTTTGACTAATAAACGATATAATTGTGTAAATGTCGTTTCTTGCAGTAGATTCATTATTTGAATGTAAAAACGAGATTTCAATATAAAAACGACATTTAGGTATAAATATCGTTTCTGGTAGGAAAAACGACATTTTAAATTTATCGCGTTAATAGCGTTTTATTAAACATACATTTATATTTTCCCATATGGGGTTTTCTTGTTGTATCGATTGATAAAAATCCATATGGTTTTTTCCAGCATTGACGACAGTGCTTCTCAAACTCACATAACGTCATGTCTAAACCAACAAAATCTTCATGTATGCGTCTGGTGTAGTGTTTGTTTTGTTGAAATACACAAAGTAAATTAATGTTATTGCGGATTACCTGCATGTCAACACGACCATAATTCTGACTTAAGTATACACATGATATATTTTTATGGCGACCCCTTATGTAGTACTCTTTTATTTTTGATTGGTCATCTAGAAGACAGTCGTCAAATACAACCAAGGAACTTGGCTCGCATTCATCCAGTGATATTAGATTTTCACAGTTTGAGAAAAAGTGAGCTATTTTATTTCCCTTTCCGAGGGTATTTTCTACATTTTTATAGTGTTTTTGTAGTTCCATGTATGCTGGCTGCTCTATTGATCGACTGAATACATACAGATGCTTAAAGGAAACTCCATTATTGTTATATATGAAGTTCAATAGCAAATTAGTTTTACCACACCCAGATGGACCAACTATCAAACAACGAAGTGGTTTTGGGAAAATACCATCCAACACTGTTTTGTCATCTTTACAGTAGACATTAATTTCCATTTTGGTTACTTATAAAACATATGTCTGAAGTAACGCTGGATTAAATATCAGCTGTAGTTGCTCTGGACTTACCACTTTTACTCTCCAACTTACTTACCCTTTTTGTTAACTCCATTAATTCAACCCCATTTATGGCATCATATGCGCTGTTGCTGCGACTTATTCCACAAATCTTCCTACCATTTTTTATTTTGATACAGTCTTTAGTAACTTCAAGACCTTTTAATATTCCATCTATCTTGGAGTTTACTCGGTCAAGCTCTTCTTTAATAACAGCATCAGTATTATTAATTGCTTTTGCCATGTTTACTATTCTCTTTTTCTTAATATCAATATAATTTTTCTCAAACCCAACATGCATATCGATTCTACCTGTCAGCTCTTTTTCCACTTTACTAAATAGTTGTTCTACTTTGTTTTTAAAGTCACTTTTCAACGTATCAATTTTGATGTCTATAGTTTCTTTAAAATTGTTTTCTAATAACATGACCTTTTCATTTGTTTTTATGTCTGTAGCCACACCATCAATAATTTCTACTTCCTCTCCAAACCGGTTGAATTTAAATAGCATATGATTGCTAGCCATTACTATTATGATGAATAGATACTTATATACATACTTCCTACATTGTTGTCAAGTCTAAATACAATATATTTTCAACATTATTGTTAATAATAGGATTATTATCTTGATCAAGGATATTAACCGTTATAGTACGTATAGTGCGTAATCCAGGTTTCAAGTTAACGTATAACCTTTCTTTGGGCTCTTCAGATATTTTATAACCACGCGGAACTTGTGGAAAGAACATATACAAGAGTTCGGTCTCAGCATGTTTATGAAAGTGGGTTTCATGATTGACAAGACTGTTTTGTACTATGTTGCAATGTATCTCAATAGCGTCTATTGCTCTAAGTTTAGGGGGACTTTTACCTACTACTTCCTCATTAGCATTATAATATGAATCTTTTTCATTTGTCTTTTGTTTCTCTATTTTTGGAATGTCAAAACCAAATACTTTGCAAGCAGACTGATCCATATAAAACTTTAAAGGGCAGTATATAGATAGATAATTTTCATTTTTACTTATTTTAAATTTAGTGTGGTCAACGTTTAGTTTTAATGATTTAATATAATCTCTTGCTTTTGTTTCCATCTTTTCAATTGTCCAATAACCACAGGTAAATGTGAGTGGGTATGGAATAAAACCAATATCTTCATCCCAGAAATATATGCTAGCGTTGTTTTTAATGTTAGGAAAATTGTTGTCGGAATAGAACGCCACCAGTGCCAAACGATGTTTGATGTTTTCTTCCAGATGTAATGGATGCTCCAAATGAAGGATGAGCCTTGAGGTTGTACCTTTTAGTTTTAACAACGGCATGATATTATTTTAGTATCCACCACGACCGCCACTTATATATATCGTCCTGAAGAGTATTGATTATTGAGTTCCAATCTTTATCGGTTGAACACTGTCTCAATACTTCTAGACAAAGGTGGCCACAAATTGGCGGGTCATTAAACTCCTGCACTCTTATATCATTATAAAATAGATTGTTTTCACCCAAGTAATTTACAAGTTCCAATGGAGGTGGTGCACTTCCAAACGAATCAAAATATAGTTTCTTACCATTTGGCGTTTTTGCATAACAGGTCCAATGCGTACCATCCGAATTTAAATCGCCCAAATTCAAAACACCACATTCTAGTTTCCATGGTGGTGATGAAGGTAATAGCTGCCGCATAAAAACTCCCCGAAATCCTTTTAGTTTTAATTTTTTAGCCCAATGTTGTATATCACCAAGTGTTAGAGGCTGTATTAATTCTTTTTAAAAAGCAATGTATCTAATTTACTATTAATGCGTTTCTTCAATCCAGCACCTTGAGGATCTTTCTCAATTATGGTATCCAACTCCTTATCGATCAAATCTTTCAACCATGGTATAAATTTTTCCTTTAACATCGGGGCTAAGTACTTTCTCACTGCAGGAGATATGATCCGTTTTCCTCCCGGTATATTTTCCACCAATTCCATTACCTCTTTAAGGAGACCACCTTGTTTATTTTTCAACAGTTGGTCATAGCTGAGGTTTAGGCGGAGACCGGTTTTATTTTTTTTCGCTTTTTCAATTGCTCTATGTTGAGCATCATTTAGCAGGATGTAATCCTTTCCACCCCGACTAATGTTATCATTTGCTAATCCAATTACTGCATTCCGTCGTTTCTTATAGGCGATGCGGAGTTTCCGTTTTTGCCCTTCCGACAGATGTATGCTATGTTTATGCGAATTACTCATATTGTACTTCTCTAACTTACAACGTAGATAAGTACTTATAATAAGCTTACCATGGCAGATGTATTTTACTGTTTGAAATGCAGAACGAAAACCTCTTCAACCAGTTTGGAACGCACACAGACAGCAAATAAAAAATGGCGCTTAAAAGGACGGTGCACCATATGTAAATATATGAAGAGCACATTTATAAAGACTCCTACAGCAAAGGAAATTTTGAAACCAGCAAATAATGAAAGTAGATTGGAAGAGGCACAAGAATTACATCGACGGGTGATAAAGAAATTTCCTAAGCGTAAAATTATTACTTTAGCTATCGATGAGTTATGGGCTGCTGATTTAGTTATAATGGATAGGTTTGCAAGTGAAAATGATGGATACAAATACATGTTAAACGTAATTGATACATTTTCCAAATTTGCCTGGTCACAACCTCTATTAAGAAAAAATGGTGCTGAAGTGGCAGGTGCATTTGAAACTATTTTACAACGAGCAGCTAAATATGACGGCCATAAAGCACCCAATCTATTGCATACTGATAAGGGTAGAGAGTTTATTAATAAAGAATTCAAAAGTGTTTTAAATAAATATAACATTAAAATGTATCATACAGAAAACGAGGAAAAGAGTGCTATAGTTGAACGGTTTAATCGGACGCTTAATGAAAGAATGAAAGTGCAGTTTGAAATAAAACGTTCGTTTCGATGGGTAGACATACTACAAAGTTTATTAAAAGCATATAATGAGAGTGTACACAGAACAATCCGCATGAGACCGGTTGATGTTAATTTAGACTGTGAATCTCATCTCCGTAGGTTATTTCTAAACGAATTAAGTACAGTAAAACGTCAACCCCCTAAATTAAGTGTTGGTGATCGCGTAAGAATAGTTTCCAAAAAGGATATGTTTTCTAATAAATATGCTCGCAATTGGAATAGAGAAATATTTACTGTTACTCATATACAACCCACAGCACCTGTAACGTATAGAATTACTGATGCTAATAATGAGGAAATTCTAGGCTCCTTTTATGAGAAAGAGTTGCAAAAGAGTAAATTCTAAGTATGTTTTTCATTAATGGAGTAATGCCCCCAAGGAAGAGATGTAATTCCATCTTTTAAAATGTATCGTTTATCGTCATTGTTCGATAGGACTTTTTTGTCCATTGTGACCGAATAGAGTTGGTGATTGAAGCTTCTAATCATATTAATTGTTTTGTGCAGTTCCTCTTTTTTGAATAGACAATTCTTATAGTCATCAAAAGTTATTTCATTTTCAATCACCGATTTCTTTACTCCTTTGGATTTTTTACATGGTTTGCTGTCTTCAACCTCGTGGGCATACATCTTAGCTCTAAGGGCAACATGTTCCCTCATTATTTTGCCATTAAGTTCATCTTTCATTTTGCCCAAGACTTTCTTATTTACCCTTGGCATTCCATATGGGTTATTTTCAGGGTAGTCACTTGTGTCAAAAAAGTCGATCATACTTTTCATGTCTTGATAAACATCTGGAGTGGTTATTGCGTACTTCAGCGAGTCGGTATCAGTGTACTGTAAACGAGCTTTTGATCCATACTTTGCTTTCATTACGTTGTAATGGAAATCATACATTAATGTCTTTGAGATATCGAGGACAGACATTCCGACATAAATAGGTTTATTAAACACCAATTTTATTTTTCTCATATGGATAGCTGATAAGTTTTCTGTAAATATTGTGCGATCTTTGAAGCTTGGTTGAGCAACCCATTTTATTACTTGTTTTTCTTTTGTTGCCAGTCTAATATCAACTCTATTACGGATATTCTCCATTGTCTTCCCAAAAACTCCATTATTCATTAACTTATAGAAATCTTTTTCAAAATCATTCTTTGCCTGTGTACGCATCTTTGTGTTGAGTTCTATGTATGGAGCTAGCCAATTACTTTGAGTGAATGAAATTACCCTATGAATTTTTGTAAGTTTCATCCCCAGTTTCAAGTAGAGTTTTAAATTTCTATAATGCACTACATACTTTTCTTTGTTATACAGAGTTGTCAATAGCTTAGGCACTTTCCCACCAGGTGGAACTAATTGCTCCGGCGCAAGAGGTAAGTCTGAATGCAAGTCATGGATTTCCTTTGGATACTCTAGGTCAACTTCCAAGATATAGCCTGTATTGGCATCATCCTTTATTTTGGTTACATCTATATCTGTGTTACACCATTTGAAATCTTTGTAGGGCATGTTTTGACCTAAAGCCCAACCATATAAGTTGTTGGCATCCAGATATAGGAGATATTCATGTGGTTTGTTTATATCATAATCTTTCATATAGGGATTGTTGGCTTTTGCGTAGCGATTAGAACATTGGGAAATGCCACCACGAATTCCTTTCTCGATCATTAACAACATATCATAGTCGGTGAGTGGCTCAAGTTGAATGTCTGTAGTTTTCAACATAGCACTCCAAGCTAAACCTGGAGTTGTGAAAAACCATGCGGGATCTAATTTATATGTTGACATGCAAACACTTCGAAAATTTTCCATAACATCTGCTAACAATAGGACATCCGTTTTGTTGTAGAGTAAAGTATACTCTTTCATGTCGCGTATTTTAAAGAATTCCCAAACCTTTTTAGCATGATCATAATCTTCGAGCGCAATATTTTTCTTATTTAGTTTATTATAAAATTTGTCGTATTCGGGGAGGTGTGTTAGTTCATACTTTTCTGCACCATCCATGAAGTCATAAGGATAGACACCTTTTCTTACAACCATATCTAACTCAGAGTCATTGAAGTATTTAGCAGTATGTTTAAACTGATCTTTTGTAAGATTCTTAGTAAGCGCATCAAGACTTGTGCTCATAAACCTGAAAGAATCCAAAAATCTGAGTTCAATCATATTAGGTCGTTTTACAGTGTAGGATATGTACCGCTCTTCGTTGTTTGGAATTACACTAATTTCTTCGTCATTCAAACCTATCATTTTTATGAAACAGTGAGTATCATACCCCGAAAGGTTATGAATAAATACTGGAATAAACTTTGGCTTCCTAAATAGCATATTACATTTGTTATGAGCCAAGCCCCTAAATTTTCCAGTCAGGTGATCATGGTCATACACTCTGTCGTCATTCAACTGCTTTCTACATATATGACATAATTTTGTGTCAGCAATTTTTTCTTTGTCTTCTTCAGTTAACTCCATAGGTTTAATTGCTTCCTTGGAGTACAGTAATTGGATTTCCATTGCCTCAGTTTCAAGCATTTCAATAAACTTCTTACCAGCATCAGCACCGAAGTAAGTTACAGGGGGTTTATAATCTCCATCCTTATAAGCAATGTAATATGAGAAACTCCAAGCTTCATGTTTTTGATAACTGTTGGTTTTCTCAGTAGTGTAAGATTGATCGGGCATTAGGAGACTTTCAAAATCTGCATAGAATACAAATGGTACCTTCATGGATTTATTAAAATCTGTAAATTTAACAACTGTTCCAGCCTCTGGCATTTTAATTTTCACAGCATCATGACCACGACAATCTTCTGTGTGTTTCTGAAGCCTCTCTTCTGACGGGAAATGTAAAAGACAGCGTTTGCACAACCATGTCTTATGCCCGTACTTGGTTATCTGTGAGCTTACTAGTCGGGAAAGATTTTTAATGTAACAATAATGGTTGGTGTTCTCATTCTTTAAATAAAGTAAATCTATGTGTTTTTCCATTTCTTCCTTTGTAATTCTGAGTGGAGCCTCAACGGAATCTTTACCAATAAGGGTATAAACATTAATAGATATATTTGCACATTTTTCAAACTTTGTAATGTCATCCAACTTCACTGGGAATTCAATGCCTGCGAAAGCATTGTCTAGATCATGTTCATAAGCTTTATATTTATTTACTCTCCATGCATTGTCTTCTACCGGGTGTAACGCGGAAAGAATGGCCCATAGAAAACATTTCTGGTCATTATTTTGTACATTTATTACTGCTCTTTTGGTCTGTATTTTTTAGGCAGGTCGATATAGCTAGATCCCCTAAGTGGTGTGTACTTATTTACACGTAGTTCCAAGTCAACAATTTTTCTCAAAGTCCAGTTGGAACCAGCTGCTTGAAAACTTTCCATTTCTGCGAGTAATTTTGCTTTTGCATTATCATAATATTCGGAGATATCTGTCGTTGGGTATATTATTTGATTAGTAGTCTTGAAATTCATTATTTGATTGATTTCTTTCTCATGAGCTATTCTTTGAAACTCGACATGAAAAACCAGATTTACTTTGAGATTACTTTCACTAACAGCTTCTTCTATTTTTTGTCGGACAAGAAGTTTACAAATAGACAAAAACATTTCAGGATCTTTGACATTCAAGATGTTTTCAATAGCATAAGTCCTTAGTCGGTTTTTAAATGAAGATATTTTCTGTTTGATTTCCATTCTTTCATTACATGCTGATTCATTACTGATATTAGTTTGTTGTCTTTCGCTGTGGACACTACCAACCTCTGTGTTAGAGCTTTGATTTATTTCATTTGAGTTTAAACCACCAGTTGACTTGTCATCATCGTCGTCATTATTAGAATTTTGATTTTGGGTAGAATCTTTATCATTGGTCTCATCTTCATTCTCTTCCTCATCTTCCTCCTCTTCTTCCTTTTCCTCCTTAGCGCCCAGTATAGGTTCAACATTATACGCATTTAAACACCTTTTAGTTTTCCTATGACGTGCGAGATGTGACTTGGTAACCACTAAACCACAATGGGGACAAGCAACGTGTTTTTTATCTTGAATATCAACAGGCATCTTTTCATTTGATTCTATTGTATGTGCTACACTTGTTGGTGGTGGCTCAATCACCGTACTATCAGATAACTGTAGTGGAGAGTAGGAAACTGGATTATTTGATATATCAACCGGGGGATTAAACAGTAGTGGTGAGTGGTAAACATGTTCTGTTGATGACTTTTTCTGATATAAGTTTTCTTCAAAGGGGTTTGATCCAAGTATTGATTTAATTCTCTCATGATCTAAATGTATTTTCCTTTGAGGTGGCTCAAATGATACACTTTCAAAAGCACTTTGGCCAATTGTAGGATTTATTTGTTCTGATTCCACTATCATAGGAATTTCCTTTACATTAGATTCATCACTTGATTCCCTTGACTTAGGAAGCGTTGGAATAATTTTCCGCGGCCTAGTTGGTCTTCTAATCATAGCTTCCAAAGCCACATCATCCATTTTTGGTTTTGCTACATTAACATTTTTCTTAAGGACTTTAGGATATTTCTCAACCAAACGATTTATATCCAATTTATTTGGTTGTGGTGTTTCTTCTCGTAAATAGTGTTTTGAATGTTTTGGAAAATATACCTTACTATTGCAAACATTACACATTCTATTCTGCCACTCTTCAAGTGTATGACTTGGCACATTTTTCATTGGCCTCCAACTTGTTGAGGGTTCATAGAATGCTGTTAACAGCCTGACATGACGTTTAGATTTTTCATGACGTTTAACATGTGAAATTTGTAAAGGTTCTTCACAAATGAAACACCATTCACTTTTAGGTGCAGTTCCTATTCCCAAATGTTTTAGTTTAGCATTCCAACTATGTACCTCATGTGAGATACATTTCTGTGATTTTTTATGACGAGCTAGATTTGAAGTAATCACCAGTTTACCACATTTATCACATGCCACTTTTTTTGACTCGTCATTCAAAGGTTGGGATTTTATGTTTGTAGTTTCCTCTGAAGGTTTAGATTCCGTGATTATAGTTTCCACTGAACGCTGACCAATAGTATTAGACAACTTCAAACATTTCTTAGACTTTTGATGCCGTTTGAAATTCGGTACCGACACACTTTCTCCACATCGGTCACAAATCTTCCTTTTGCATTTTGTATTTACAGCCTGGATTTCATTAGTGGCAATTGGCTGATTTTTGGTTTTTATCTGAGCATTGGAGCACTTTTTTCCCAATTGATGGCGACCTAAGTGTGGCTTTGATACGGATATACCACAGTTTGGACAATTTACTTTTACAGAATTTCTTTTTGTACCTTTTTTTACTATTGGGTCCACACTTTGATCATTGCTTTCACTTGTAGTTTGAATGGAATCAGAACTAGAGTTATTTAATAAAGTGCCACCATACATTTTATTTTCATCCTCATCATCACTTTCGCTGGTATAACATTCAACATGCGTTCGGTAGAGACCGTCCTTTTCCAACCAAGAACTGACCTCGTTACCAGTAGCGCCGTTGTATATTTTACCAGCATGTGGATGAGGAATCGAAGTACCTGAAAACAAGGTAGAAGGTAAAAGTGTATTAGCGGATTGGGTAGAGGGAGACGCAGTCGAAACCACGTTTTTGGGAATGGTGGATGGGGTAATGGGAGCCGCGGTCGAAACCACGATTTTCTGAGTAGCGGCCGAAACCACGTCGTCAGAAGGGGCGGTAGATACCACGTTATCCGGAGTCGCGGTCAACACCATGGACTCGACGGGCGTGGTAAAAACCAAGTCACTGTTAGCAGACGAAAATACGCCAGTCACAGTAGTTGCCATTTTATAGAGCTAGCTCTCTCCTACTGTACCGGGTAATTGGCGCAAAAAGAGATGAGCAAAAACGATGATGGATTTTTTACACTTTTCCAATCACTAGTGATTTTGACTCTCTCTTATTATACTGACGAGTACCGAATAAAGTCACGTGACATATGGGTGTGGATAACGTGATCACCGCAGTGCCATAAGTCTATAAGTAGCAGACTGTCGCATCAAGCCAGTAGCTCCCACATTACCAGACACACATAGTCACCAACCAAAACACTTACATTGCATTAAACCACCGCAACGCAACTCTAGCTGAGCCGATCAACTAACAAGCCTCTCTTAGTGTATAGCCAGTGGTGTCAGGCTGGTGCATGACTACAAATTGTGTACGGATATGTATGACGTCATTATGAGAAACTATTGCGCAATCAGCAGCATATTACAACTCTTACACAACGCTGGCTCCCGGGGCGGCGCAGAATCGGCGTTTTACATCTCTTTGTCAAACCTCACCTTGAGTCCTGGCAACACTTGGACCTTAAAATAGACCTTACCCCGTGCTCAGGCAAGAGAGCTAGTTCACCTCTCACCACTCTGTCAACCCCCAAATTCAACTTAGGTGTTAGCTCGACACTCAACACACCCATGCTCAGAAAAACGGTTCTAATATTCGCCCTCGCCTCTCGCCACCCCCGTGCAAGGTCAAGAAAGATACTCGCCACTCGCCACTCACCCCTCGCCTCTCACCCCTCGCCTCTCGCCACCCCCATGCTAGGTCAAGAGAGATACTGGCCACTCGCCACTCACCCCTCGCCTCTCGCCCCTCGCCCCTCGCCACCCCCGTGCTAGGTCAACAGAGCTAGCTCGACCCTCGCCCCTCGCCTCTCGCCCCTCGCCTCTCGCCCCTCGACTCTCGCCCCCTCGCCACCCCCGTGCTAGGTCAACAGAGCTAGCTCGCCCCTCGCCCCTCGCCTCTCGCCCCTCGCCTCTCGCCCCTCGACTCTCGCCCCTCACCACCCCCGTGCTAGGTCAAGAAAGCTCGCTAAAACACCCCCGTGCTAGGCCAAGAGGGCAAGTTGGACACCCCCGTGCTAGGTCAAGAGGGCTAGGTCACCCCTGAATTAGAAACGGTAAAACACCACTACTTGTGTGTGTGGGTGTGCGTGTGCGTGTGCGTGTGCGTGTGCGTGTGCGTGTGCGTGTGCGTGTGCGTGTGCGTGTGCGTGTGCGTGTGCGTGTGCGTGTGCGTGTGCGTGTGCGTGTGCGTGTGCGTGTGCGTGTGCGTGTGCGTGTGCGTGTGCGTGTGCGTGTGCGTGTGCGTGTGCGTGTGCGTGTGCGTGTGCGTGTGCGTGTGCGTGTGTGTGTGTGTGTGTGTGACTAGACCCCCTCCCTCGTCCCTGACCCCAGCACCAGGGAACACCATCAAGGTTGTGAGTATTATGAAACTGCCGTAGCCAACGATCGTCAATGCTGGAGTGAAACCTGTGGAGGATCATGTCAAAGCTGCCTGAACCAATGTTGCTCAGAAATTCAGTGAAAAACTCAAACTCGGCGTTAAAGAGTATGATAACCCAATTGAAATAGAGAATGAATCAGAAATACATGTAATTGAAGGAAATGAAAGTTTTATCAAATGGCGAAAAAGTTGTATAAATAATTAATGTATATAACTGTTGCTTCACGTTTGTGTATAAGTGTTTGTTGAAGCTTTTTTTTAGATTTAGTTTATAACTTATAAAAAATACCCACAAACACTGCAATTCCATTGCCTAGACGAATTTTTTACTACACTTACTTGATTTTTCAGAAATTAATTAAAGTGACTTGATAAATATTTAAAATTTAACCCTTAAAGTAATAAAGTAATTTCTAAACAAAATTGAAAACTCTCAGAAAAAATTTCTGAGTATCCCTATTATATTTGTTTTTTATTTACCATTCAAAAAAATCCCCTATCAAATTAATACAAAATCGTTAATGTTTATATATATATATATATATATATATATATATATATATATATATATATATATATATATATGTATATATATAATGAATGATATAAACATTTTAATTCATATATTAAAAGTTTTGTCTTAAAAAATTGTTTTTAAACAATAATTAAATTTAAGATTTTTTAGATTTATATTGATTATAAATTGTATTTAAGTGTCGCAATTGAAACAGGCGTCTATTTCCCCTCGTCTTCACTTTGTGGGAGAGCAAATTCTGACGAGGAGTGGGGGTAACGCCGACAGTGTTACCAACACCGCAAATACCACGCACGGTCATCACGGACAATGCTGAAGACCGTATTTACGAATAAGAGAGACTGAGACCAAAGAAATGATACCGAAGGTTGTTATCATTAATAATGACTATTTAAAAGACTTAATTAGATAAATAATACACCAATATAACTACGATACAGCAAATTATTGTAACTTATTATGCAATTTACCTACGTGAACCAATGTAATACTAAGCTGTAATTGGTATTACATTTTTAATGTGATGTTAAATATTTAAAATATAAGCCTATTTAATTTCAAAAATGTATATTATAAAGAAAAAAAATTAAATTATTAATTAATTTTAATTAAAACAGTCAGTGGATATTTTACACGTTTTGATGTGAAAATTTAAAACTTAGTAGCCTATTTACCCGGCTAAACGGGTTATCGCCGAAGTACATAACGGATAAGCCACCTGGTAAATAGGCTATTAAGTTTTACATTTTCATATTAAAACGTGTAAAAAAATCCACTGACTGTTTTAATTAAAATTAATTAATAATTAAATTTTTTTCTTTATAATATACATTTTTGAAATTAAATAGGCTTATATTTTAAATATTTAACATCATATTAAAAACGTAATACCAATTACAGCTTACTATTACATTTGTTCACGTAGGTAAATTACGTAATAAGCTACAATAATTTGCCGCCTTAAAATATTTCAAGGTAGTAACTTAAGCTAATTTGAACAAATCAGACATTTAACAAGCTTACATTTTTACACGTTTATCACATTAATATATTGTAATTATATTGGTGTATTATTTATCTAATTAAGTCTTTTAAATAGTCATTATTAATAGTCTTCGGTATCACTTCTTTTGTCTCCGTCTCTCTTATTCGTAAATACGGTCTTCAGCATTGTCCGTGATGACCGTGCGTGGTGTTTGCGGTGTTGGTAACACTGTCGGCGTTACCCCCACTCCTCGTCAGAATTTGCTCTCCCACAAAGTGAAAACGAGGCGAAATAGACGCCTGTGCAGTTGAAAATTGGTAATGTGTTACAATTTGACATTAACTCGTAGAAGAGCAAAAAAAAAAAAAAAAAAAAAACAATGTAAGGACTCTGTTGAAAATTATTTACAAGTGAATCCCTATTTACTTATTTGTGTATACTATTTAGTATTTGTGATATTTAATATAATAAGTTTTACAAATCTAGAACATGAGCCCTAAAAAATATGTAAAACTGTTCATTATCATTGAAACCATATTAAAAATTACTTAACACAACTAAAACATAATACAAAAATCGTTGGTTATGGTTTTACTTTTCAAAACTTTATATTCTTATTGAATTTACGGAGAAACGTTTACATGTATTAGTACCCTTTTTCCAAGCAGTGAAAAGCCGATGAGGGAGGATAACAATAGAGCCACTTTGGCGGCCGGCCACAGGAATAATTGAATTTCTTATTGTCATCGTGTCAAACTACCCAAATTGGCAAGCAGAGAGGTCAGATGCTGGAATATGTAATGAAATTGTAATACATGAGTTATTGTAAGTAGCTTCCTCAAACACATTTAATTACAAGATACTTACTTTTGTTCAAACTAAAATTAAATTTTACGTAAAAATAATACAAGTAAATAAAAACAATACTCAATATAACTTTTCAAGTAAATCGGTAATTTAATTTTGTTTCTAATTCGAAGATCTAAAAGTATTTAAACATTTTTTTCATTAGTTCATTTATTTTGTTACACTTGAAAATTTTTATATACATTTTATAATTTGTTTATCACTATTTTGATTGAAACAATTTTATTATATTTTTACATCAAACATATAGAATAAATTTCCATATTAAGACTTTTTCTTGAACTTAAACTTATTTAATTGTAACTAATTTACAAATTTATTTAACTTCTAAACCCCTAAAAGGAGTGTAATATAAGGAATAGGTGACGTGCCGCGCGATGTCAGTCTATAAAGAAACTAATGGCATCGGCTTGCTGACTTGCACATAAACTAAAAGACCCTGAATTATCCTGAAACTATTTCCGAAGGGCAGTGTTTGTAACCGATAGGGATGGAGAAAGAAAGTCAGCTAATACGTCAAAAGAAAGGCAGTTTAAGAGGATTTCTTAGGCGATGTTTGGCGGTAAATCCTTAGTTGGCAGAGAAGACAAATACAGCCCACTCAACCGTTTCAACCCGCGCCCTTGCTGGACTGGAGATATTAAGGCATACATTACTTAATTATCTTCAACATTCAACACTGCATATGTTTGTTCGACATGTGAACGTACTTTTACCAACAACTCTGTGTTACTTTAATATTCATTTAATAATATATTAATCTTCAATGAAATATTAAACAATAAACTGCATTACATTTTATGTCATTTAAATTACTTCAGATAGAACACCAACTAGTTAACTTAAATTATTGTTGTATCAGATAATTTAAAATTTGTACTTAAATTGGTGATAGACCAATTTATATTGTGTTTTGGCAATTCAATAGTAAACTATTGAAAATTTCGTAAAATATAATGCAACTCGCTTTGAAAAACTATTGTTAACAGCTTTATAAAATAAGTAAGAGTATATAAAATCATTACTCTCAATTTAAAAACATTAATTTGTTTTCAAACGTAGCAATTTTACTCAAGTTGACACTTTAAAATTTATTTTTATTTTGTGACAATTTCATGTGTCAAACCAGAATGCAAAATAAATTAACGACAACAACAATTCTGTCTGGAGAGCAAACGTTCATAAATCTTTATTTATTACGACACCAACAGTAATTCCGATGTCGCTTCAGTTATATGAGAGGCCAATGTATAAATTCCCCTTTATTGCTATATTAATACTTTTTATCACACACATTATCGCAATACAAAGTGAATTTATGCATGTGCGCTAGCAACTATGATTAAGACAACTTTTCAGGTGAAAGCTAATCCAGCATTAATATAAACAGTATAAACAGTATTCTCTGAAAGGTTTATGGATTAACGGTACCTTTCGCCAACTATTATTAGGCGTTCATGCGATTTATCAGGATATAATTTCTAGAAATAAAATACTCAAAACTAAACGCTTTCTTGAAATTTAATATTTTGTGGAAGCCAGTGTGAGGGGTCAGCTTTAAATTTTCCATTAATTTTCATGCAGTTGGTTTTATATAAAAAACTTGTAAATAATTAATTGTGGTATAAACATTTCATAAGTGCTGGACATAAAAAAATAAACACTCACTTATTGTAATCATATTTTACACATTAAAAACACCATTTCTTCATAAAGAACTCATTTCACGTATTAATATTAAAAAGCGTTGTGCCGTCTTCAATATGTCTCAGGTACGTGTCCGGGACATTATAGAGCGGTAGCTACGTGACCTGCTGGCAATGCCATGTAACTCGCTCTCTTGACCTCAAAGGTAACTGACGCCTCAAAACTTCCATGCTATATAATTTTAAAATGATTGTATTAATATTAGTGCACTATAGTAAAAAAACATAATCTCTAACAATCTTGCCAAGGCACTAAGAAGGACATAGCGATATAAATTCCGACTCTGTCATAATAACTGTAGAGATTAATTTTCTACACAAGTGGGCAGGATGGGTATACCACAATTATAATTTGAAAATCTTAATTTGAAATAAAGTAAAGGACAGGAATATCACAGACTCAAATATTAATTTCAAAATTTGAGTCGTTGGCATAGTGTCTGTGAGATTTTAATAAGTACTATCCACCTATGCCGTATAGTACTGTACCACCAATCATTCCATACAAAGATCATGGGAGTAGGCATAATTAATAAAAACTACTGCCATCTAGTAAAAAAGTAACAATTTTTTCTTTTACTATCAGTGTTGTATATTCTACAATTAAAAGCCATTTGAAAAGCCGATATTAGAAATTATTTGATTAAAACTATTTTGCAACAAAAGTTTCATATACAATAACGTTCACCATATTATGTCTTGTGAAATTGGGATTGTGCCAATGCCTTAGTTGGTTAATGGATCTAAATATTTTTTTATTTAGATTAAATTAAGTTTGCTCTTAGGCTTCTTTCGGAGACGTTCCTAGTAAGACGTCGTGGATAGACTGTTATTGATAAGATTGGCTGTACTTAAGTTATACGACCCTTAAGTTTACGTAAGTATAAGACGTACGTACAAGAAAAACTCATAGGTAATGCAAAACCAGGCCACCATACTTTTGCGATATTCCGCTAGCGTTATCAAATACTGAGCGTTATCGGGGGACTCTGATCATCACGAGCAGTCGATGAATATAAAGCTATCTTCACCTTTGCAACCACATCTTCCAAAGACAATGGTAAAAAGATACTTTTGTGCTGATAACATTCGTATTTTTAAGTTTCTCATCAATACTGAAAAGGCGCACAACGTTTTCTCGGCTCATACCTTGGAAGAGGAGTTCAACTGTTTTCTGTCCATTTTCTCTTATTATTTAGATTTATCGCTTCCTTGCAATAAAAAAATAATCGGGTATAACATTTGTTTACAAACGTAAAATTTGGTTCTTAAATGATGGAATTGCGGTAGAACCTTTTTCATCTGTATTCTTCTACTAAAGAATTACATTCAGATAATCCTATGAGAAAACCTTTTGAAAAGAAGGTACAGGGAATGTGTTAGGGCAAAAAAGGCGAACAATGTCATTACTCATCTGCATAAATCTGACAACAGGTCAAAAGCGATTTTGAACGATGTGAATAAAATGATTCCCAGTAAGTCTTCTAAGCCTCACAAGAATACTCAGATAATGGATGGAGAATAACTTCTTTCAAATTCCAGTTCCATTAGCAGTTCAATCAATTTATTCTTTGCAAATATAGGATATAGCATATTTACAAGTGACCCTGTTGTATCGAAAAATTGTATCCGATTGCCGAATAATTGTTTTTCTCCTTGTGTCCTTTGTGCTATCCAGAAGTTCTTGTTCTCATAACGTGTCTTTAAAAGAGAATTTCTCATGGAAAAGATAAAATTTCTTCCATATTTTAAAAGCAGTTAGAGTAATGTCTCGTTTAAAACGCCACATGAGCCATTTTACTTGAGTTTTCGTAACAACAGGTTATATACCTTATAGAATGATATACCTATTCACGTTCCTTAAATCATTATGACCGTTACTCAGTATTCTTGCAATTTTCAATGTTTTTTCGCGGAAAAATATTGTTACTATGCCAAATGTTTGCATAAACTTTATATTATAGTTATAAGTATCTTATTTTAAATAATAAATGCCCATTTATTGAGTTGATTATAAATCAGATATTAGCAATTAAACTTAAGCGAATGATTAAAGGGCTTTATGGTCACGGAGTTAATGCATTCAAATTAAAGAAAACCATAGAGTTAATTAATCGAAGCTATTCAATGTTAATTTTATTTACGTATGCTTTTTTCTGTACTTACAAGTATAACTTGAACTAAGGTTATAAGATTTAACAGTAATCTTCTACTGCCTCTGGGACTTCAACTCGTAATACAACTGACTCTGTGCAGCTTCAACGACTCTTCCACTTCTCACATTGATGCGATGATCAGAAGACTTCAATAAATTGTATAAACACTACTATTGTTTACTATTCACATCTATTGTCTGTATTGTAAAACAAATTTCTCTTGTTTGTATTTTAAGATATTTCTTTTCTTGTAATAAAAATTAGTACTTAACAAACATCATTCTTTTTATTTCCATTCGTATGTAAGTTTCACTTTTGAACAGGCTCACTATTTCAAAGTTAAAAGTGCATTTGTACAAGTTTTCAAAGTGATAGTTTAACTTTTCTGCAGACTCGACATTACATTTACTATCAAAGACAAAAGAGTCTGGTAACGTAGTACTTCACTTTCAAAGTCGAAAGAGTCTGTTAGTTTAGTCATTGCACATCTTTGACATATTTTTTCGTGTTTCAACTTTGGCATTTACACCCCTCCCACTTACCGTGTTATTTGTAGATCTCGTATTTTAACTATTTCCAGCTGTTAGCACAATTAAAAATTGACTGGTTTTGTTTACAAACAAAACATTTATTAGGTCAAGAAGAGAAATGTAGGTAATTATACAAATTTAACGAAATTTTGATTATAAAGTTTTGGATATTAGATGCTATATCAATCCCGGTATTTCCGGGTTCCTTTTTTAGTATCTGGAGGTTTTCAGAAGATCAGGATCACTTAAACACATTTTATATATTCGTTTTGAAGTCAGGTGTGGTCTTTTAGTTGTGTTCATTGTAAAACGTTGATCTATTGTAAAGTCATCGTCAGATTCATGGGTTTCATTTTTGGTTATACTGATTTTGGAGTGTTTTTTATTTTATTTTTAGACTTTGAGATATTTGCTTTGGACGGCAGCTTTTCGGGTACATATTTTTTCTTGAAACAGAGTCTTTTATATACCCTTAGGCTACAATTGAAGATCTCCAACTTCCATGCCGTTTTAGTGTAGTCAAATCTGCTTCTTCTTCGACTAACATGTATAGGTTCTTTTTCGAGCATGTTCTGCGTAGGACCCTTGATTGTTCTAGTTTCAGACACTGGGCAACCATTTTTGGCACGGCTTCTATTTTATGAACACCAACAACATTCTGAGCAACACATTTTCTTGATCTGTACCAAACAAGACATTTTGTGTTTTAAATATTAATCCAAAGTAATTTACCTAAGGCCATTTTCAAAAAGGTTTGTTTACAATAAACTTTTACCTGCTGTTATAATTACTTTAAATTGAAAGTTATAAATTAAACCTCATGTTTAGTTTATAAATACTTAATAGCAATTCAAAAATTAGTAACTGTAACCTTAAATTACATATGTCGTACGGCTTTACGTACTGTACGTATATATGTATGTATAGAATATTGAAACACATAAGTAAAAACTCATTTGGACTCACAATCATGTTTTTAATAGTAAAATTATAACTAATATCATTATAAGTATTATTTATAATCGTTAAGACAGAGAGGATTTGTAAAACCGATGGAGTGAAGCCTAAAAGTGCAGTATCATTAACAAAGGCAAATAAAACTGGGGAATTGTAGGGCCTGGAGGCATAAGGTATCAGGCTTTCAAGTTGACAATGTACGCACTGTTTGTTTGATCGTTTTTCACTCTCTTGATACTTCTCTGGTCCACTAAAATTCATGATATTCCTCCCATTGTAAAAACATATTTTAATTATTTTGGCCCGCTGTTTGTTGTAGATTGCAGTTTGTGGTACGTTTTAACACGGAAGCACGATATTATAAGTAAGTACATTTTTTAATTTTTTTTAATAATTAACCATACAAAATTTTCGTACTATTTCAATGGCTGTATTATAACTGGATTTTATGTACTGAATAAAATTTATTTTATATAGAGAAAGTAAAATGGGACCCTAAGTTCTCGACTGCATCAGCTTTTAAGTATCATTCTATTACATGTAATAAATTACCACTTACTGGAGCCAATATCACGTTTATATTATTAAATTAATATTAAATATAACTATTTTGATAAAGAATTAAAAATGATTTAGAAAATGACGATTAATTCTAATTGATGAATTCTGTATAAGATCTGATGTAAAAGCAGTAACTGAAAAAGGTCTTGGGGTTTTGTCAAGTAAGGATTTAGACGCACTAAATAATTCTTAAAGCAACCCATATCAAGGATACGAGACAGGCAAGAGAGGAAAGAGACGGATAAAGATAAATTGTTCCATTACAGTGAATTGGAGTAGCAACTAGATAATGAACTTTGTGATTTAGTTTGAATATAATCAATACCGTATCTCAACTTACAATACCCGAAAAGTGGAACTTGATATGAGGTTAAAGTTCAATGATTTAAAATTAGTCACATCATTTATAAAATTATTATTTTATTTAAAATTCCTGTTTTCATTTTATTTAATTCTTTTGGAAAGCAGATTCACTTAAGCTGCGACACTGAAATACCAATAGCCCCAACACAGCTTGTAATATACAGGGTGGTTTGGAAACTCTCTTCTGAAACTTAATGTTGATTCCTGGGATCAAAATAAACAAAACATTCCATAGGAAAATAAGTCCTAAAATGCTTTGTTTAGCCTCTAGCCGCGATTTTAACTTCGACGCTTGGTAATTTTTATTTCCGGATAGTTTTATTAAGTTCATATTTGGCATGAACCTTTATCACGCCAATAGTCATATTCAAGAAAAAATGTTCAATTTGTATTTTAAAATGGTGGTTATTAAAAAAAATTTCACTCAAATATCTTTTATTCACTAAATTTTATCTAGCTGTTATTAATAGCAAAAAAGTTAAAGAATCAAATCACACAACCAATGATACCAAGTTTGAAGAATCTGACAATAAATAACGTAGTTATTGTAATTTTTCTATTGCAAAAAACTTAATTTGTAACATTGTTAATAAAAAATCAATGTTTTTCTGCAGAAAAATGGCAATTACTCTGTCATTTGTTGACAGATCCTTTCAAACTTGGTATCATTGGTTAGATAATATAATTCTTCAACTTTTTTGCCATTTTTAATTGTTTGATAGCATTTACCAACTTTGATATTTTTATAAAAAAATAAAAAAATAAAATAAAAAAAAATGGCCGCCTTCTTTAAAATACACATTAGAAAATATTTTTCCTTAAAATGACTATTGATGTAATGAAGATTCATGCCAAATTGAACTCAATACAACTAGCCGTTACGGATATAAAAATTATTAGGTGTAAAAAACAAAATGGCATCTTAACAAGCATTTTAGCAAATATGTTCGTACAAATTTTATTGTTTACTTCGATCCAAGGAATCACTACACGGATTTTCAGAAGAGAGTTTACAAATACCCTGTATAAACCGTTTTTAATTAATTTAAAAAAATTTAAGTTACATCGATAAAAGTAAATTACTGTGATTTAACCTGATATTCTTTATGAAAAAATATGTTGATAATTCTCTACAAAAGTACATCCCCATCGTATAGTTTATTGAAATCAATCCGTGTATTCTTTGTTCAAAAGCAGCAGAAGCAGCTGTGCACGGCAGTGATATAGCAGGCAACAATGTTACATCACTACGGACTCACATAAGCTCTGCACCGGATTGAACTGGGGAACCATTATTTGGGGCTCGAATCAAAGCACTCACATATCCTGCACACTACTGTTTCTTTCCTTTTATTATTTATTTATTTTGTTGTTGTTATTTTGGTTGACTATGGTTTTGAAAATCAAACAAACAACAGAATATAAAAACTAGTGACAGTCTTTTTGTACAACGATAACTATTATTATACCATTCTAAGCTTGAATTATAATTAAATATCTTGATACAAAACATGTTGTAATTTTACGAAAACCCATTTTAAGTGTAGAATCGCTATCTTCATGAGTTTCGTTTGCTAGGCCTAAGCGTTTTATGTTTTGCCGTCTCTAATGAGTGAACTTGGTAAACTAATAAATAATGTATTCTGCATTTTAAATTGTGTACACTAAATTCATTCTTTTGCAAATAAGAAACAAAACAAATATAATAAACAAACGAAACGTATACCTTTTGGCACCATGGTTTACCCTGTTGCTACATTACCTCAAACGTATTTGCGTTGGGGGGATGCATTTAAGCACGAACCAAAATGGAACAGTGTGTTACTAATCTGTATGCAATGAACAAGTAATACCCACTAAACTCACTGCGGACCGCGGAGATCCGGGCTGGAACTCGTTTGGATGACTTCATACCTGGGCCGCGTGTTTACGCCCTGACAAATCACTCCATCTCAAACCGGAAGCTAAGGGATCACCCAGGCATCCCTTGCCTCGATTGACACGAAGCATGTGTTGGAGATGGGTGACAACTGCCCTCCACGCATCTTCGCTTTGTATCATCGCCTCCACTAGGGTTTTGGATGTTATGACACCCAAAGTAGAGATGAACTAACTTTCCCCGCTCTTCAGCGAATAACTCACTGGAAGAAAGAGTGATGGGCATCTTCCTCCTCCCCCAGGTAGTCCGCGCAATGGGGTGATCTTATCTTTCCCATCCGATGAAGGTACTACCTGAAGTAGTTTTCTCTCGTCAGAAACTGACACGAAAAGAAGTGAATATCTCCATGGGCGCGGCTGAGGTTTCGGATCAACCAAAACGTCCAGCGACGTTTTTCGCATTCCTCCCATCTTTGCAACTCCCTCTGCGTCTTCTCTGCCAAGCTCTGAAGCACATCGAAAGATGTTCTGCCTTTAAAACGACCATATTAAGGTTAATCACATGACTGCCGATCGATACACTGAGTACATCTAGTAACTAGTTCTTTTTATAAGACTGTAAACAGCTGTCTTTTTCAATAATCCTAAATTATTATCAAACGACCTTTTAAGCTCAGCGCATTTTCTGAAACAATTTCAAAAGTGGCAAATAGTGTAAGCCAGATGGAGCTGTAGAGAAGCGGTCGCGGCAACACAGCGCTACCGCATTGTCACCGACTGCCTGATTGTTAATTACCGGACTTGTAGTACAGAGTGGTAGTAACAAGACCACAATACCCAGCATTCACCGTTGTGGTATTGTTTTACTCTCAGGTTGGCATTTCTCATGATAAAATGAGGAAAATAATTTAACTGGTTCTAGCAAAACTGCTTGGTAAGTAGAACGAATGATATGAACTTGTGAAGTTTAGTAAGGCTTTAAAAACTATAGTATCTAATTGTCTTGTTTTTTAGTGGTTACCCTTAACTTTCCAATTTTGAGACCATTAAATCAACATTTATGACAGAGAAAACAACAAAAACGCATTGTCAAGTGGCTCAATTGCTAACATAAACTTTTGTGGCCTTGATGCCACCAAGCCTGTGCATTGTATTAATTGTTCAGACAATTCTCGCCTATGATATTCGGATCCTGTCCACTTAATTCTTATGTCAAAACACCAAGTAAATAAACAGAAAATAGTCATAATAGTCATAATAAAATGGCTCATAGAAAAAGTCATATGTCAAAAATAATATAAAACCTATTCTTATAATAAGTAAACAGTCCATGAAGAGATATCCGGCATATCTACTAATGAGTCAAACAGAAGATGCGATATAATAGCAATATATCGCTATTGTATAGCAACAAAAAGGAGAAATAAGACAGAACCCACCATAAACCAAAACCAAATTAAAAATAAATTAAGTTTCAAATGAAATCATAACTTACAACTATATAAAAACTTATATCGTTATAAGTTATATTATAATTGTTAAAACAGAGAGGATTTGTAAAACCGATGGAGTGAAGCTTATCACATTTTAGTATATACCTGGTGTATAAAATTCCGCCCCCCCCCCCTTTAATTTTTATATTTGTTGAGATAAACAAATATTTTTCGGGGGGTGATAAAAACTTAACACAAAGTAAATAAAAAGAATTAAAACTTACTATATATCCAGTGGTGCGTGTATATATATATACAGGATAAGTTTCTTAAAGTGATCCAATAGCTAACTTTTTTATTCTATATCTGACAGCATACTTCTTATGGGGGACCCCCTTTACTTTTTTATTTTGCTTTCAGGTATGTATTTCACTTTTCAAAATTTCCCGCTATTTTTCCAATATGGTGGCCAACTTTAAAATTTCTTATGGAACACCCTACATTTTATGGTGTTTTTAAACTTTCCATTTGATATAAAGACATTTTTATTCCTTGTAATTTTTCTCTAAACCTAACGGTTAGTTAGCTAGAGGCAATTAGTGTTCACTTTTAGTCTATTAAGAATAACATGGGGCAAACTTTATCTGCCCATATCTCCGAAACCATTGACTAAAATAAAAAATACCCAAGAATAAAAAAGGCTCAAATTGATGTTTCAAGAACATTTTTTTCATAATAACAAAGAAATGTTCAACATTTATTTTTTCGCCGGCCATATTGGAAGGAGTTTAATTTATTGTAAATAATAATTTTTATGAGTGAAATGATCTTAAAACATCAATTTAAGACATTTTTATTCTTGAGTATTTTTTATTTTAATCAATGGTTTCGGAAATATGAGCAGATAAAGTTTGCCCCATGTTATTCTTATGAGACTAAAAATTAACTCTAATTGCCTCTAGCTCCCTAACCGTTAGGTATAGAGAAAAATTACAAGAAATAAAAATGTCTTAAAATTGTATCGAAATTTCAAAAACTCCATAAAATGTAGGGTGTTCCGTAAGAAATTTTAAAGTTGGCCGCCATATTGGGAAAATGGAGGGAATTTTAGAAAAGTGAAATACATACCTGAAAGCAAATTAAAAAAGTAAAGGGGGTCCCCCATAAGAAGTATACTGTCACATTTAAAATAAAAAAGTTAGCCATTGGATTACTTTAAGAAATTCACCCTGTATACAGAATACAGTATAAGGCATAACTATAGTATAGCAGTATAGCAAAAAATATGGTCTGAGGTTGAATTTGTACTGCAAACTTTGCATGCAAACCATGAAGAGCAAGAGGAAACGTTTTTCTCTGTAAAGAATGATGTAACAGAAATTTTTCCTAGTATAGCGATGAAAACTGTTTTACTTTGCTGTTCAATAAAACAAGCCCCACGTTTCTAAGTTACTTGGTTATTTTTATATTAAATCTTAAAATGTATGCAATAATTTATAACCACCCTGTATACACCTCTCGTATATACCGTCTTGTATACAGTTACAGTGGAAGTGTAAATAAAAATATCAAGTATTGTTGGAAGATGTATCATTTTACCTAAAGAAAGTTAAGCCTTTTATAAAATCGAAGGTAACCTATACTTTAATATAACAAAAAATGAAAAGCGGTAATGCAGAGAGGGTAGCTGTGTAAGCCTCTCTCCGATGATTGTGTCTGACAATATTCTGCCAAGATTGCCATGTCTGTGCATTGTCTCAACATGTTCATGCATCAAAATACACTTTTCATATAATCACCTATCTGCTCATACTGTTTCACAAAGATGCACTAACCATAAAAAGCATTACTCGATTGACTCATTATAAAGGCTATTATTTTTTCAATGATAATTCGTGGTTTTTAGAATATGATTACCATTACTGCAGAATAAATCCTACTGAATAGATATTAAGGAATTTATTGGATACATAATAACACAATAGGGAAAAAAGTAAATATGGCCGTTGGTGGAGGAGTGAGACGTAGACATAAAAAGTACAAGGTTATTGATACAATTCTCTTCGGTATGTGTTTTTCGTGATGGTATCAAATATGATTAAAAATTAAATTAATGAGTTACTCATCACATTTATTTTTCAAAAAGTATATTCCGGTTTATTACCATAAACCATCTTCAGCTTATCAACTAAACTAGATAATAAACAGACATGAAAACAAATTGATCTAATCACATGTTCAAATTTTTCTACCTTAGTGGTTAGATTGTAATTTTAAATTGACTAGATAAATACTATATTAAACACTGTTAATTTAAATAGGTTTAGATTTTAAAACTGTTTGCTGCACTTCTTGCTTAATCAATGGAATAAACATTGGGCTGATTGTGGCACTTGGTTGAGAGATACTTTGTTCGTCAACAGCCATATAAACAGCTACTTTTATATTCCGTTTCTTCCAATTACTTTCTTGACAAAGTATTCTCGCGATTGCCCAATCCACCTTATGCTCTTGTGTAATTGCATGTTCACTTAATTTTGAATAGTTTTCCAATTGTTTGTTTATGCTGTATTTATGTTCAGCAATCCGTTTTTTTATTGGTCGTGATGTCTGTCCATAATAAATTTTACTACATTCACAAGGAATCTTATATATGACATTTTTTGTTTCTTGTTCTAGGTTTTTTGGTTTTACTTTTGTTAGAAGGCTCCTAATTGTTGTACCTGAAGAAAAAACTTTCCTTATATTAAACTTTGAGTTTATTCGTCTTATTTTTTCCGATCTGCCTTTCATATACGGGACTGTCATTGTACATAGGGGTTTTTGTTGTTCATCTGGACTTATTATTAATACATTGCTTCCAAGGCTTTTCTTTGTTTTTTCGTATGCCTTATTTATGACTTTTAATGGATAGTGGTTATTTATAAGTTCCTCATAAATGTTCTTAATTTCTTCATTTCTAAGCTCTTCCGTTGAAAAAACTTTAAAGGCTCTGTGAAATAAACCTTGAGCTATTCCTATTTTCACGTGATTTGGGGTGTTAGAAAGAAAATTCAGATATTGCAAAATATTTGTCACCTTCCTGTACACTGATGTCTGGATCCCACTTTCTTGTTCCTTAACTAGAATGTCTAAGAATGGCAGTTTACTATCTTCTTCCTCCTCTATCGTTAATTGTATTGTCGGACGTAAGGAGTTAATATGTTTTAAGAAGTTAGTTTGCTCTTTGCTATTTTCCTTCCATACACAAAATACGTCATCAAGGTATCTGAACCAAACTTTAGGTTTATTGGTCAAACTGTTAAAGAGCAAGGTTTTCAATATAATCCATGTAGATGTTACTTAATATCGGGCTAAGTACACCACCCATTGGTAGACCTGCATTTTGTATGTAAAATTGTGAATTATACTGGAAATAACTGTTATTTACGCATATACATAACAGTTCCATAATAGATGATGTTGGTAAACTACACCTATCGGATGGATTTTGATCACCTTCCGATTTCCCTCGAACTACGATGAGCAATTCATCCACTGAATCTATAAGAGAAAATCATACTCAAGTTATCAATCTTCATGGAGTAATATCACTACTAGAAGTAAATATCAAACGCTTAGTTACGGATAAAGATTATTTGAAAATTAAGAGTGCTGTACAGAATTCTTTCAATCAATTGTATACTTCTACAAAAGAAAGACAGAAGAAAAAACTCGCGAACCTTATTAATAAAAGCTTTTTTAATGAGGAAGGTAATCAGGTCATAAATAGTAAGAAAATTAAAAATGAATTTTTAATAAATCTTTCAAATTACAATCTAAATGAGTATGAGGAGAATCTCTTAAATAAAGGGCTTAATTTCAATTTAACTGCTCAGTCAGAATCTAGGTTTAATGTGATTACTTCAATTGAAAGTAAGGCAGAATGTATACCCGGGGATCAACGGGATTTTTACAAAAGTAGCATAGTAAACGTACTTCAAAAAAATAGTGAGGTAAAGTACATACTAACAAAAGAAGAAAGGGAAGCTTTAGTATCTTTAAGATCTGAGGAATCGATCACAATATTACCAGCTGATAAAGGTAAGGCCACAGTGATCTTAGATAAATCCGGTTATGGATAGTGGTTATTTATAAGTTCCTCATAAATGTTCTTAATTTATTCATTTCTAAGCTCTTCCGTTGAAAAAACTTTAAAGGCTCTGTGAAATAAACCTTGAGCTATTCCTATTTTCACGTGATTTGGGGTGTTAGAAAGAAAATTCAGATATTGCCCTCTATTTGTCGCCTTCCTGTACACTGATGTCTGGATCCCATTTTCTTGTGTCTAAGAATGGCAGTTTATTATCTTCTTCCTCCTCTACAGTAAATTGTATCGGTCTTAAAGGAACTCCTTCCTTGTGTACCTTTACGACTCCATTAAATATGGGGTGGCTTTGAGTACTGGGGAGACAATCTTCTAATTGTGTTACTTGCTAGGTAAGACTTTTGATTCTTTAAGACAGCCTTAACTTTGCTCATTATGTTGTTGGTCGGGTCTCTAGGAATAGGTATATACTGATCTCCTTCTAAAAGTAACTTCATTTTATTTTCATAACCGGATTTATCTAAGATCACTGTGGCCTTACCTTTATCAGCTGGTAATATTGTGATCGATTCCTCAGATCTTAAAAATACTAAAGCTTCCCTTTCTTCTTTTGTTAGTTTGTACTTTACCTCACTATTTTTTTGAAGTACGTTTACTATGTTACTTTTGTAAAAATCCCGTTGATCCCCGGGTATACATTCTGCCTTACTTTCAATTGAAGTAATCACATTAAACCTAGATTCTGACTCTTAAATAAAGATTTAAGAGATTCTCCTCATGCTCATTTAGATTGTAATTTGAAAGATTTATTAAAAATTCATTTTTAATTTTCTTACTATTTGTGACCTGATTACCTTCCTCATTAAAAAAGCTTTTATTAATAAGGTTCGCGAGTTTTTTTCTTTTGTCTTTCTTTTGTAGAAGTATACAATTGATTGAAAGAATTCTGTACAGCACTCTTAATTTTCAAATAATCTTTATCCGTAACTAAGCGTTTGATATTTACTTCTAGTAGTGATATTACTCCATGAAGATTGATAACTTGAGTATGATTTTCTCTTATAGATTCAGTGGATGAATTGCTCATCGTAGTTCGAGGGAAATCGGAAGGTGATCAAAATCCATCCAATAGGTGTAGTTTACCAACATCATCTATTATGGAACTGTCATGTATATGCGTAAATAACAGTTATTTCCAGTATAATTCACAATTTTACATACAAAATGCAGGTCTACCAATGGGTGGTGTACTTAGCCCGATATTAAGTAACATCTACATGGATTATTTTGAAAACCTTGCTCTTTAACAGTTTGACCAATAAACCTAAAGTTTGGTTCAGAGACCTTGATGATGTATTTTGTGTATGGAAGGAAAATAGCAAAGAGCAAACTAACTTCTTAAAACATATTAACTCCTTACGTCCGACAATACAATTAACGATAGAGGAGGAAGAAGATAATAAACTGCCATTCTTAGACATTCTAGTTAAGGAACAAGAAAGTGGGATCCAGACATCAGTGTACAGGAAGGTGACAAATATTTTGCAATATCTGAATTTTCTTTCTAACAGCCCAAATCACGTGAAAATAGCTCAAGGAATAGCTCAAGGTTTATTTCACAGAGCCTTTAAAGTTTCCTCAACGGAAGAACTTAGAAATGAAGAAGTTAAGAAGATTTATGAGGAACTTATAGATAACCACTATCCATTAAAAGTCATAAATAAGGCATACGAAAAAACAAAGAAAAGCCTTGGAAGCAATGTATTAATAATAAGTCCAGATGAACAACAAAAACCCCTATGTACAATGACAGTCCCGTATATGAAAGGCAGATCGGAAAAAATAAGACGAATAAACTCAAAGTTTAATATAAGGAAAGTTTTTTCTTCAGGTAGAACAATTAGGAGCCTTCTAACAAAAGTAAAACCAAAAAACCCAGAACAAGAAACAAAAAATGTCATATATAAGATTCCTTGTGAATGTGGTAAAATTTATTATGGACAGACATCACGACCAATAAAAAAACGGATTGCTGAACATAAATACAGCATAAACAAACAATTGGAAAACTATTCAAAATTAAGTGAACATGCAATTACACAAGAGCATAAGGTGGATTGGGCAATCGCGAGAATACTTTGTCAAGAAAGTAATTGGAAGAAACGGAATATAAAAGTAGCTGTTTATATGGCTGTTGACGAACAAAGTATCTCTCAACCAAGTGCCACAATCAGCCCAATGTTTATTCCATTGATTAAGCAAGAAGTGCAGCAAACAGTTTTAAAATCTAAACCTATTTAAATTAACAGTGTTTAAAATAGTAATTATCTAGTCAATTTAAAATTACAATCTAACCACTAAGGTAGAAAAATTTGAACATGTGATTAGTTGTCAATTTGTTTTCATGTCTGTTTATTATCTAGTTTAGTTGATAAGCTGAAGATGGTTTATGATAATAAACCGGAATATACTTTTTGAAAAATAAATGTGATGAGTAACTCATTAATTTAATTTTTAATCAAGTTATTGATACAAGTCTGATAGACATTGGAATATTACCGCAAGTAACAAATCAATAATACAGGGTGTCCCGTAACTTTCTGGACTACGGTTAATGCCTTTATTTCTTAGGTCTAGAAAAACACATTTCACTTTAGGAACATGGGTTTCCGGTTCCTGTCTATCTGTATATGTGTTTTTAACAAAAAAATTCCATTATTCCTATACAGTTTGAGGTACATTATTAACATAATTTCTATCTATTATTAACCTTTAAAATGGCGGTCACTTTAAATATTTAATGCCAAATTCCATTAAAACGGTTAACTTTACAAGAATTTTGCCCATTTAATACAAATTTCAATTATATCTATTTTTTAAGATTGGATAAAGAATAACAGAGAAATTGATTCTATTTGTAATGTAAGACTTCTTTTTACCATTTAAACAATGGAAAAGGAGTAATAGCATGTTTAAATGGAAAAATCTTATCATGTATTACGAAAATAATTAGTTTTTCTTTTATTCTTTATCCAATATAAAAAATTACGAGTCTTTGCCCATAAAAACTCCGCTCCATCTGTGGTGATCGAGCTAGGCAGATGGTGCAAAACATATATAAAATGTACATTTCTTTATGAACACCCTGTATACATCTGACAGCCCTTCACTTTGTTGCATGAATTTGGTTTCTATAGACCACTTTTTTAATAGAAAATTCTGTATATACGTATTAGAAAACGAATGGTTTTTCGCGAATTTCCCTATAGGGAATACGCTATTACGGTAGTAGCCATGGTAAGGCCTAAGCCCGGGACCACTTAACTTTTTCATTTTGAGGTCCACAGAAGCCAAAAACACCATTCGTTCATTTTCATATATATGTGTAATAAATGTATATATATATATATATATATATGTGTGTGTGTGTGTGTGTGTGTGTGTGTGTGTGTGTGTGTGTGTGTGTGTGTGTGTCCGTTATACCGATAACTTTTGACAAGAACCTCCGATTTTGATGAAATTTGGTATGATGGTGTAAGACCAGGTCTATTTTCATGAGTTCACGAACCAGCATTGTCGGGATATGGGAACGGGGTTTTATAGGGTTTCAAAGGGGCCAAAAATGGATTTTGGCATTTTTGAACCTCAATTTTCAAAATTCATCAATTTTAACTGAAACCATTCAAAAGAGCTTAAAAAGAAAACAATTTGGTATTTTGAATTTTGATTTTAGCGCAACTGGTTACGGGGAAAATAAATAAAATGTGTTTTCCATGTTTTTCTAATCAGAAATCAAGAAAACCCTATATCTTGCTTATTTATTGACATAACTTAATCAAATTTGGTATGTATATTATCTAGATAGGGTTTAACTTATACTTGCTTGCAAAACCCATATGATAGCAAACCTAAATACTCACTACCATGGGGTTTATGGAAAAAAAATTGCCAGAGCTTGGTACAATTTTGTGTTTACATTCACCAATTATTTATTAAATTAGGTTTTCTAACAACATCCCATGGCAGCAAATCTACATACTCGATCTTATGGTGTTTTTATGGGGAAAGTAAATAATCTGAAATTCTATTGGAAAATCCGCTGTGTACGCAGGTCTGCTGCGTTTGTTAGTAGAAGAGGTAAGCCCAAGGAGATATACTTAGACAATGCACCACAATTCAAACTAGCATCTACATTATTAAAACAAGCATGGGAAAAGAACTTTACGGACGATGATGTCTTGTCCTATGTAAGTGGAAATGGTATGAAATTCAACTTCATTCCCGAATTTTCTCCGTGGATGGGGCGGTTCTATGAACGATTGATATTTATTGTGAAGAAATGTATGAAGAAAACAATTGGACAGCTTAAACTTACCCATACCCAGTTAGAGACGGTACTGTGTAAAACTGAATCCGTTTTAAATTTAAGACCTTTAGTGTATGTTTCTTCTGACAATCTATGCATCAACTATGCACCAAACTTTAACTCCAGCACATTTCTTGAATTTTCATGGAAAAAATGGATTCGCAACAAATATTCTAAATCATGAAGGTAAACAATCCAAAGACGTTGAAGCGGTTTCAAGAAAAAATCTTCTAGAACTATGGAGTAAAGGAGAGAAAATGTTGAATGCATTTTGGAAAACGTGGCTTGATGACTATTTAATGAGCCTGCGAGAGAGAAAAGTGACTGATATTGCACAGAAAAGAGGAACCTCAAAGGCCATACCAACTATTGGAGACACTGTATTGATACATGAGAATTTGCTGAGAGGAAGATGGAAGATGGGCAGGATTGAACAGCTTCATACAAGCAGAGATGGCAAGATAAAAAGTGCCACTGTTATCCTCAGCAAAAAGAAAAAACTTGTCCGTCCATTGGAATTACTATACCCACTTGAAGTCAACCATTAATGGATTTCTTGTGCTTTGGGAGTGTGGCTAAAGCCATATAAACCTTTACAACTTAACCATGTCTTCACAATTAATTCAAATTATTTTAAACATATGATTGTTAATACAGATGTAAATAATTATAAATAATAGAAAAGGATTTATGTTGTTGTAAGAACAAAACTGAACTTAAAACTAATGAATTTGATTTATTTAAACTGAACTATCCTAAACTATTATACATCCAAACCCAAACTATTATACAGGGGTATTTTCTAATTGCGTTAAAACATGTAATTAGTAACATATAATTAGTAAAATTTCATTAGAAAAATTGATCGGGAACGCATAGGTTTGGCTTGAAAATATAACAACTGCCAGAGAGTCACTGGAAGACATTATAGGTTATTATTAATCTTATTAAAGGTTTAAAGGCTGCTAATCGAACATGTTTGTCACAGGTTTAAAAATCTTTTAAATCTCTCCCTCACCCCAATATTCTGGAGGAGGATTAAGTTTAAAAAACGACTAGGTTATCAAAGACATCCCACATACAGGATTAATTAAATGTATTTTATTTCGCTTAAACCCATTTAGCTCTGTATGTTACCAACTCTATATATAAATATAATCGAACAATATCCATGATATCAATATCATATGTTAATAAAACCCTTAAAATAATCAAAGACATTACAAATACAATCGACATGAGAGTGTGCATGTAGAAGTTCCTCTGCCAGTTGTTGTTCCAGAGCCTCACAATTAGCTGATCTCTAAATCTCTCATTGAGGGGAATTCCCAAAAATGCTATGGACAGTTTTACCATCACTCGTTAACAGTTTGAAAACGACACCCTTTTGCCTAGAGTTCAACGTGAGGGTTAATGGTGACATTCCAGAATTCCAATTGTAGTGTCAAAATACAAATTTATTTAATTTCAATTTTAAAATTTGATAATTATAACTAAAAACCACATAGAAAGACTTTAAAAACAAACAATAGAGTATTTTGAATCATCAATATAGCCTAACTGGTTATGAAGAAAATTCAAATCAAGTTTCCCAAGTCATTTTTATGGGAAATCAATAAAACCATATATACCGCTTTCTCATCATATGTTGGTAAAATTTTCTACGTACCTTTAAGAGGAGAGGAGTAACTAATATTTACTTAAGCTCTACCATAGCATCAAACCTACATACTAAATCCTATGGTATTTTAATGGAAGATAATTAATTGTGTTATGGGAGGGAGAGAAAGAGGAAGATAAAGTGTCTGCATTTAATTAGCTTATCAGCCTTGTTGTCTTGATGTTGTATTTGTCAAATTTGTAATGTTTACATTTTGGAATTTGTAACCAGATCTTACGTTCTAGCTTTGGATATGAGTTATATTTTTTTTTTCTTTTGGAAATTACTTTATAGATATTCAACTAAAAATAAAATAAAGTTTAGTAATTTATTTTATACATTTTTTGTGAGGACCAATTAACTACATTTTGCAGCTTTTTATTTTGAACCAAAAGAAAAATATCCATTTTTAATTTCCTGAATACGTAGGTCAGCTACAAGAGAAGGATTTTATAATGTAGGAGCACAACAAAATTCCCTGACACTTTTTGACTTTCCCGAAGAGGGAAACTAAAATATCCCTTAACTGAGAAGGATTGGGACGATGAGTCAATGGGGATTAGCAAATCCGTCCACATTACGACGGGCCATTTATTTCTTTCGCTGCAAATCGAAAGTAACGGATAAGGAATCATTGAGTTAAAAAAAAAAAAAAAAAAAAAAAAAAAAAAAAACTAATTGAATTACAACATTAAACTATATGATTGATAATCTGTAAAATTCATCTGTCTTTACTTTACTTGCATCATTTTCTTAAAAAGTTTATATGTCCATAAAACATTCATACACGTTTTATTACTCAGTAACAGAGAGACCGAGCTTTTGCTCGGTAAAATTATTACTACTTTTGTTTCTCACAAAGCTCGTTCTCTCGGTGCAGTCCCACTAGATCCGAGTCCCACTAGATCCGAGTCCCGCTAGATCCGAATTCCAAAGTAACCCTAATTAGTCCGGTCGCTACCTCGGGGTAGAGTCCGAGTAGATCCGCGCTCTCCGTGAGGGTGATTAGACCCCTCCCGCCTTCTCGGAAAACCGCTCAGCAGCAGAGTAGTCGTGTAAAATAAAACTTTCCTTTTTCACTGGTAGGCATAAACCTTAAAATAGTTGACGATACTGTAATTGAACATGAAATTTTTTAAATTTTTCACACTTAGAAACATAAGGGATGAGGAAAATTAAAGAAGTACGATAAGTTCATTGTTAGCACCACCCGAGATTGCGTGCCCCTTTGTGAAAATGGTACCTTAATGAGGCGGGCCTGTCGTATAGTCGTATAGTCCTCCCTCCCCCAAAAAAGTAACATCCCTTGAACTACCTGTCCCCGTAAAAGAGGAGAACCTGGACATACCAACCCGGAACATTTTCGCGAAGGGCATGGAAAACATTCCGAGCGCAGAGCCGCAATTCCAGAGGTCACTACCCCCTGAAGTAGCGGCACCTTGCAGATCCTTGGTGAAGTTCCATTGTGCTATTTACAATTTATATGTTTATTTATAACTTTTAATCCAGTATATAAAGAAAAGTTTAATAAAATCTTTCCTTTGTAGCTAACAAATTTTAAAAAGTTTAATAATATTTAAATCAATTTATTTATTTTCAGGATGTCTAACTTAAAAAAATAATGCCAGCAACAAAACTATACTGGATTATCGGAAAATAACTACAGAATTAAGATACTATGGCATTGTTGTACCCTAGGGAATGTATTCACATAGGGGGAATGTGTTTTGTTTGCGTCAATAATTGTATATCAACCGATTGATATCAAACTTGGTATCAAAATAATTGAAATTTTAAGAAAAACTTAGTTATGCTAACGAAATTTATTCATATTGAGTTGTATTTAAAGCGATGCAACAACACTGGGTTTCTAGCGCTTGTTGCTACCGAGTGCAGTCAAGCAATAGTAATAAGAAGGGTTGCCCTCGCCGCCGCGCGGATCCAGTGGGAATCGGTAATCCCCTCATTAGGACCACATATTTGTCGCGGATCTAGTGGGACAGTTTGCTGTCAATTTCATGTCCGGATCTAGTGGGACTCGGATCTAGTGGGACGACACGGTTCTCTCCGCTCACTCGCCCTCTTCCTTTATAAGACGAGCTCGTTCGCTTTGCTCACTCGCCAGACCGAAGGGTACTGCATTTGGTAATATTCCTAAACCACCGGTTAAAGATGTAACGCATTGGTTTATTTTATCTACAGTTATCAGCAGATTTTTTTCATAATAAAAATCTCCATAAGGATAACATTGCAACTTTGAAGGGCTCTAGAACGAAAACCGGATTTTTCCCAGCCATGGGACCAATTCCAATCAATTTTTGGTGGCCCCCCAAATCAACCAAAGAATACAAAATATTTGGAGAGAAAAAAAATTTTGCCCGTACAAACAGTGCTGGTTTCAGTGTATAAGATAAGATAAAATTATTGTTATATATTCTCCTTTATTACAGAACCTGTATGGACATGTCACTATTAATACTTCGCTGTAATCAGCAGTATGTGACATGCCATTTAATGGCCGAAAATATTATGTTTGTAATGTATTTGAGAGTTTGGGTATGCTTAATCTATGGTTTAAGTCAATACCTATAATTTTTTTCAGTCACAAAACGTGATCTTAGGAAGGCAAACCACACTTTCGGCCGTGTATGCTAAATATACTATAAGAGATTGGGAATTAAGAATAGGCTAATAAAGTGCTTAGTGTTATTATTTTAATCGAACTGATAGATTAAAGGGTAATATTTAACGATTACTCATGCAGCTAATTAATTTTAACACATAAAATGGTACACAACAACACTAGGACTGATAGTGTTTTTTTGCCGAGCTCGGGAATGCGATTATCACAGAAATTTATTTTTTTGCATCCTAGTGATGAACAATGTTTTTTATCATACTGCAGAAATATTATATACTATAACTATTTTAAACATGTTAAAAAATCGTAGTTTATGTTATATAAATAAATTACAATCTTATTTAAATATTATTAATACCCCCCGTCGCAGCAGACCTGCGTACTCAGCGAATTTCCAAATTAGTAATATTAATTTTTACCAGATAAACCTGTAAACCAAATATCATCACATATTCATAAATAGGGAAATAAATGTGTATTCTCCTTAAGATAAATATAGGGAAAGAGTATGCAGGTATGCTGCCATGGGGAACACTAAAAGTAGGTTTTTAGCATACAAAAATTTATTTCGACCATATGAGGCCATATACTAAGTTTCATCAATATCTGTCCATTGCTAAGGGAGTTTGCCTATTCTCCATATGATTAACATGGGAAAAGAGTATGCAGGTTTGCTGCCATGATAAGCACAAAAAATAAGATTTTTTATCATAAATAGATTAATCTCAACCAAATGAAGCTGATACCAAGTTTCATCCAAAAATATTGGTTAATAAGTGAAATATTAACACATCCTTATTCTCCATAAGATTAACATTGGAGCCTCAAAATACAATGTCCTGTCTTTAGACTTTTTAATATCTCGGTGACCAATGGAGATAGAGCAAAGCTTCAAAATACTAAATTGTGTTTTTTTTTTTAGCTAAATCTAATGGTCCAAATAAAAATTTAAAAATTTTTTAAATGCAAAAAACCTATTTTTGGGGTACAAAACCCCTAAAAACTACCCCTTCTGGTAAGTCGATATGTCTGGTTTACGAACTCATCCAAATAAACATAGGATTACACATCTCTACCAAATTAGGTGTCGATCGGACCGTTTTTACGAGAGTTATCGTGTCTAGGAACACATACATACATATATATATATATATATATATATATATATATATATATATATATATATATATATATATATATATATATATATATATATATATAAATTTTAATGACTATTATTTTTGGTCTCTGGGCACCTAAAAACGAAATAGTAACATGGTCCCGGGCTTAGGTCTTATCATGAGACCTACGGTAACGGCTTATTCCCTATGGGAAATTCGCTAAAAGAAAACAGATGATACACGAATAAGCGAAATATATGAAAAGTAAAAATCTTTTATTTAAAATGTAGTCTGCCTTTCGTATTTTGTTTAGATTGTCCTTAAAGTAGTTTGTATGAATATGATTTTTGTTTATGATCATAATTAATAACTACAGAGTGATGAAAATTATTGTTCATAACTCGAGTCAAAAGTGTAATTCCATCCTTACTCTTATGAAAAAGGTTATATTGTTGAACAGAAGCATTTTCAAAAAACCAACTCGATTTCTTGCAAGTAAGTTACAATGCTTCCGTAACTACACGCAACACATAAACCCCGAAAGCTTAAGTGTCAGTAATTGATGAGGATGTAGAAAGAAAGCTTCACTGGCTTGTTTACCAAAAGAGACGAAGTCTCTGAATTGTCTGGAACCTATGTTAAAAGGGCAGTGTTTGTAATTTATAGGGATATAGAAAGAAAGACAACTAGTAAGAGAAGTAGTTTAAGGCGATTTCTTAGATGATATTTTGCGTTAAATCCTCCCTCGGCCAAGAAAAAAAAAAAAAAAAAAATACACCGGTGCCGGACTGATGGAAATCCCTTTATTATCTTTACGAGTTAATAATTGCATGATATTTTAGTTGCGCACCTATACCGATATCCTCATCTCTTATAATATAAATAATTATTTGGACTGAAATACTAGACAGTGAAAGTGATTTCAAGTTACACCACTTAAACTTAATTACAACTTTAATTAGTGGATTGAATATTTGTTGTTAGAATTAAATAGCTACTTATGTTTCAAAAGAATATTTACTACCTGTTAAATTATTTATCGCATTATCATTTCAAACAACTGCATAAAAACAGATTAAAAAAATATTATTTAACATTTTTATTTATTTATAGTTCATAAATTATCATGGACCAACTAAATTGTTCATTTATAGAGTCTTATATAGGTATTTAATTAGACAACAATAATAAATTTGTTACATAATTCATACAATATAACACATTATACGATACATAGAAATACTAATGTAGATATATAATACTTTTTTAAATTAATGACTTTTCCTTTAAACTTTTATATTTGTTAAAATATGTCAATTTATTCCAGTCTACGTCACCTATGTTTACTGGGTGACAATTTCATCAAATCGAACAGAATGCAAATACGCCAGTAACAATTGCCTGTAGAGGAAATGATTCATGAATCTTTATTTATTGCTACGCTGTAACAATAATTCTTCTGTTGGTTCAGAGATATGAGAATCCAATTTATAATCCCTTTATTAATCGTTTTACCGCCAAATTATCGCAATAGAAAACTTGCAACCAAGTGGTCTTTAAATTAAGTTTAATTTAACAGGAAAATTACATAAACGTCTATTAAAGTTGTACAAGATTAATACATTCCATTGATTAATATTGTACGTGTAGTAGATTTATCAAGCTAACGGTCGAGTAATCAAATACGATAAAATTGATTGTATTCGTTAGAAATTAATTATCAGTTTGTTATTGAAGGTATAAGCTTTTAGTGTGTTTATTGAATATTTAATACGGATCATAAATATGAAATTTTCATATTATTAGTTTGATCAAAGAGAAATATTTACAATTCTTATGAAAATATTATTAAGTTAATATGCCTTTAAATAATAACTCTCTCATAAAAATTTTAATTTACATATTGACGGGGCTATTTTCTCATAAAGATTTCATTCCACGTATAAATATTAAAAAGCGTTGTGCCGTCTTCAATATGTCTCAGGTACGTGTCCGGGACATTATAGAGCGGTAGCTACGTGACCTGCTGGCAATGTCATGTAACTCGCTCTCTTGACCTCAAAGGTAACTGACGCCTCAAAACTTTCTTGTCCAACAAATAGTTCATCGTAAATTGTTTGCATTATAGCCCAGTCAATGAAGGTTAAACACCGGAACAAATTTGTAACAGTTTGAAACCTATACCATTCGATAGTACCCACCTAAGGGGTCAAAACCCCAAAAGTCCCCAAAAATCCCCTGGTGGCATTTTGCACAGCCCCCCCTTAAAACCCCCCTAAACCCCTAATTGCATGAGTTTATAAAAACCCTTGTAAAATCGTTACTGAAAGGACTAGAGTCCTAAATCTTTTTTGGTTGTATTCCTTATTAAATTTTCTACAGAAAGTGTCATTATACATGTTTAGCTAAGGTCACTCATTAGTCAGTTATTTACAGTCAAACTCAAATTTTATTAAAATTTTAAATTATTATTTTGATTTCTTTAGGTCTAAGATGAAAATACGAAGGAATTCGTAAAAGTGCTTGGGACAAAAGTTATAGGGAATTTAATAACGAGTACATTGATATACATAATATGGTATCTACGGTCACAAAAATCTCGAAACGGCCGTCCAAAGCGAGAGCGGTGCCGGTTGCGGGCCGGCGCGGCGCTGGGGTCGCGCCGGCCGCCGCAAGTCAACGGCTGTTTCGCTCAACGTGCACAATGTAGATATGAATAACTTTGACAATGACGTTGAAAAAGTTTATCTTATAAAAACATGTATTATGAATATTTCTACCTTCATTCGGCCCAGGTTTTGTGACATTGCATTTAAAAAAGTGTAATTCATCATTTTTTAATTTCTAAATTTTTTAATTTATATTATAGTTTAGGCACTATATACATTTTTGGGTGCGATAAATTGGGTATTTATATGAATTTGCAAAGTTGTATAGGATGATTAAACTTAATGATTCCACAATTTTTTCACTCGGGGGACATACGCATCATGGAAAAAATATGAAAAAAATAAACATATTCGCAAATTTTTTTATTTTTTTTTTGTAATTTTTATTTTGAAATGACTATTTTGTCGAAAAAAAGGTGTTCTAAAAACTACTTGTATTACACTACATTGAATTCCCTACAATTTAAGAAGTCAATAATTGAAGTACTGTATATAATAATAAGTAGTTTTCTTCTTACCTACACTAATTCAAAGTTAGTGGATAATCTTTTTTATTTTCCAGGAAAATTAAGGTTTTAATTTTTATCCATTAAGAACAGCTAATAGAGTACTATTTATATTTTCCATTTTCCACAACTGTCTTATTGAAACTTCACAATGTCATTTAAAGAGCTTAAAAAACAAATATTTTGGTGATTTGAATTCTTTTAATAGGTCATTTGGTGGCAGAGAAAATTTAAAAATATACTATACAAAAAAAACATGTTTATTTTATGGGAAGTAATGAAATCCCATCTTGCTTATTTTTGTATATATCGTTATAAAACTTTGTATGTAGATTCATACATTTAAGGATAGTTATTATTACCTCCAAATATTCACTTCACAGTAATCCTACGTAAAACACAGTTAGTATATTTTTTTATAAAGTGCAGCATTATTCTATCAAGGTCGGTGAGTAGTATGGTATCTTTTGGGTACCATATACCGGGTGTTCATAAAGTCTTGCCCTGATAAAGAAATCGAATAGCATGAAAACTATTGGTAGAATAATGTTTTATTTACAGTTTTAACAAGTGACTTCTTAAGTTTTATTTACATATGTTCAAACTCAATAAAATTCTATGTGTCGCCTTGGGTTGCCTGTAAATATTCTAGGCGACTTTTTCTTTTTTCCCATATTTTGGTTAACATTTAATGAGTATCATACTGCACTGCATTTCTTATTCTCTCTCTTAGTGACTCTAAATCAAGAACTGGGGTAGAACACACTACGTCTTTGACAAAAACCCACAAAAAAAGTCCAGAGGAGTAAAGTCTGGTGACCAAGGAGGCAATTTAGTCGGGCGATCACGCCCAATCCACCGTGACTTCAGTGATGCGCGGGCGTCAAGTTCGTTTTTTGTCACACACACTGCCCCTGTCACAAAAATATGGATACCACCTCTACATACTTTTTACATCAGGTGCCGGTGTTCTAAATGTTTGCACAAAAAGTCTTTGGACAGTACCGGTAATGTGGGACTGGGTTTCATAGAACTAAAGGACACACTGTTACTTCTTGTGGAGGCTAACCATTTCTGATTTGCTTTTGTACAGAATTTAAAGAAAACTGCATTGTTGTCAAACAGCTAAACAAAGGTGTTACCAACTTAATAATAAATAAAACTAGATTAAATTCTCTTCAAAAGAAGCAATGTAAGTTTCGTGTGGCTCTAATGGTTTCTGTACAGCAAAGCTATCAAATCAGGGCAAGACTTTATGAACACCCGGTATATAACTTAATGTTTATTTTTCATTAGTCTATTGCCATAGCAATATATCGTACTCGTTACAGAATGCCTGCGAACTAACCAAGATTATACATAATCATGAAGTTTATAAAAATCACATAAGTCTACACGTTTACTACTGACGAAGGAATATGTAAAATTGCTGTGACTGGACCATTTTGGACAAATAACATTTAATCCTAAATATTTCAAAGTCCATACCAAGTTTAATGAAGATGTGTACAAAAGTAGCATGATAATGGGATTTACCGGTAGTAATTTACCATAAAATAAACATATTTTAAATTGTGTTTTATTTTTATTTTCTATGCATCCAGATGAGCTATTTCAAGAATTCAAAGCACTAAATTATTTGTTTTTATTAGCTCTTTCAAATGGTTTAAACTGAAATGATGAAGTTTTAATAAGTAAGTAAGGATATTTATAATACTTTACTTTTGGTTGATTTAAAACCCCATAAAACACCGACGGTTTAGTTCGATCAACCTGCTACTCATGTTAACAGAGTTCATTTTGAACTGGCATGCCAAATTTTATCAAAATCCCACGTTTGTTAGTGGCGTGTTTTGAAATTTTGAATTTAATGAATAAGCTAGCTGATAGCCCGTAAAACACGACGGCTAATGTATAAGATTTATTACGTATTAAAATTATATAGATGTGAAGTATTATAAGTTTTATTGGTCACAGAGTTTCCCTGAAAATCCTGAGAGGGTATTAATCTGAAACATAATTTGTAGCATTTCTTTATCAAACTTTAAGTGTTTACAGTAAGCGTTTCAACTTACTGAATACATGTCTATGTGACTATCTCAAATTCTAAACTCATCGCAGACCTTTTCTTCATGACTCACTTAGTCTTAAGGAAAATTCATTGGCCAACTTCATCCCGTGGGTCATGTTTAAAGTTTGTATTTTCTAAATAATATGTCACAAATCCGATCTCAAGAGGTAAATATATCAAAAGTTATTGCATTTCATAGTTTCATTAATATGATTTCCATGTAAAGTTTGAACGCCTGCTATATTCCGGCTCGTTCATCCATTTGAGGTAGATTTTGCAGTATTAAAATCTACTAATGCCTTTTTATGTACAAATCAACCTATCCTTACATTAAAAATTTTCTACTAACTCCTAGTGTGCCGAACTCAGTGGCCTTGAACACTAAGTAATAGCGTTATAACGTCCAGTAATAACAAAGGTGTGGTCCTTTACAGGTAAAAATTACAAAAAAGTGAAAAATGTGAGAAAAATTTAAGGTTTTTTTTTGTAGGCCATGGTGTCACAAACATGGACCGAATGGAGGTAGAAATATTCATGATACGTGTTTTTATAATATACACTATTTTAGCTTCCAACAGAATTAACAGTGGTTTTTTACCTAAATATAACAATAACAACAATAATAATAACAATATTAAGTTGTCTGCAGACTTCTCCGCACCCCTCGTATATAGTACTGTGGATTGAAATGGAATAAAAAAATCAAAAAAGTAAATTTTTAAAAATAAAACTCAAACAATTATACAGGTATTCAAATTATTATTATTATTATTATTTTAATTCAATGAATAATATATTAAAACATACGTTAAAATATCTGATGTTAGTTCTAAGTCAGGTTGAAATCATTCAAAATAAAGTCTATTTATATAGTAACAAAATTTTTACCATGCATCACATGTTAAATATAAATTTAAAATATGCTTTTTTATCATTCTGCACGAAATCAGCCTGTTTTTTGTTCTCTCAACTGTACCAAAACCGATTCTTTATTGTCCTAGGACTGAATAATCATCTGGAGAATTTTTTAGGTCCTAGTACTGAAAAGTCAGCTGTTTGCTATGTATATTATTCTTCATTTATTAATGTTGAGGAGCAAAATTTTGAAATTCAAACGTTATAAAGAGCATTGTTTGTAAATAACATAAATGTAAACACTGCATATTACTAACTTTGTAAATATAACCTCGAAAATACATCTTTATAGTTAATATTTTTAATGATCAAAAGTCTAATTTCGCATTATGATAAAAAACGATAAACGTTATGATAAAAGTAGTGGAAAAGTAAGGCTTTTGGGCCAGTTCAAGGTCACCCGAGCGATGACGTCATCGATGACGTCATCGAGGTCAATGACCCCATCGATGACGTCATCGATTGCATCATCGATGACGTCATCACCAATGACGTCACTTCCATTACGTCACACCCATGACGTCACAGAAATGACGTGCTGATGACGTCATCACCCCTTACGACACCAAGATGACGTCATCGATGTCACAAAGGTCAAGGTCACGCTGAAACCTAAAATTTTTTGGCACCTTTGCTGTTTCTCACACTACGCTCCGAGTTTCAGTCAGGTTACCGTGACCTTGACGACTTGGAGCGAAATTAGATGAGAAACAGCAAAAGTGCTGAGGAAACCTGAAGTTTGCAACGTGACTCTGCCTAAACCGTCATGTGACACCGCTCGGGTGACCTTGAACTAGCCCAGCTGCCTTACTTTAACCATTACTGCAACCGCGATGCGCACCCTACGACAGACACCGAGCGACTGACTGTCCGGCCCCGCGCACTCTAGGTATATGGGAAGTGGTGGGGGAAATTGTGATGACCGTGGGAAACTTGAAAATGTCAAGCCGGGTAGCACCGTTTCGGTGCTACCTTAAAGTTACATGCTAAAGTGTGATGACCTTGAGTAAAAACATAGAAATACTACAAGTTGATACCGCCCCAGAGTTAAAGTGTGGTGACATTGAGTCAAAACACTGAAATACTATAAGTTGAAATCATCCCAGAGTTAAAGTGTGGTGACCTTGAGTCAAAACACAGAAATACTACAAGTCGATCCCGCCCCAGAGTTAAAGTGTGACGATCTTGAGTTAAAACACTGAAATGCTATGAGTCGAAATCATCCCAGAATTAAAGTGTGATGACCTTGAGTCAAAACACAGAAATAGTACAAGTCGATATCGTCCCAGAGTTAAAGTGTACTGACCTAGATTCAAAACACAGAAATACTACAAGTTGATGTCGTTCCAGAGTAGAAGTGTGGCGACCTTGAACTACCCCAAATTGTCAGGAATTGGAGTAGCAACAGCGATGTGCACCCTTCGACGGACACCAAGCGACTGACTGTCTGGCTCTGCGCACTCTAGGTATATGGAAAGTGGTGGGGGAAATCTCAAGGTCATCCAAATTGGATTTTAAAAAATAAGAAACTCTAAACTTCATGCTCCTCTTCTTCCCTTTCCACCTCATTTGTAGGATATATGGTTGACAACGGTAAATGTGACAAATACTCCGGTGATTGTTGACCTCCACTGTGATCTGATTCTTGATCGTCTTGCTGCATTATAACTTCAGACCAATCATAATCTAAAGTGACCTTGAGCTTTATTCCCGGGTTGTCGAGGAGAATAGACTTCATCCAATCGCAGATGGTTTCTAAATAATGCACGTCGTCAATTGTCAATTTCCAACTTGTAGTGGGTACATCTTCGGTGGAAGACATGTCATCGCAAGCAGGTGTGTCCGCCATGGTTGTTGGAGGAGGAATGATGCTTGTTGCAGCGAGCAATGCTGGTATAACAGAGTGGTGGGGGAAATTTCAAGGTCACCCAAATGGAGTTTTAAAAAAGGAAACTTTGTCTATTTACTTATAACATAACCACTTAAACTAAAAGGATTGGGATCAACAGTACGTTTAATCATCATATTCGGTATATTCTTCATGTTTCTCAGTTTTCACCTCCGCCCGAATAGTACCTCCACTCTTTAGCTCCTTTTCGGCTTCTTCTAGTTGCTGGGTAATCGCCATCTGACATTGAAGTTCAAAATCATCACGCGGCACAGATCCGCAAATATCCATCTGAGCCAACCAGAGCTGCCTAAGGTTCTTTTCCTTTTCCTCGACAGCTTCGACGGCTGCATGTAATTCCTTTTCTGTAATAGAGGAGTCCCACAATTGTTGATCATCGGTTTTGTTGACAACCTCATTTTTGGACTCCTTGTACAAATCGTTCAGCTCCTGCTGAGTCTTAATGGTTACCTCCTCGTAACTAGCACAACTTACATTGAGAGACATCTTGATGTTGTACGGTTGACCGTTGGAGTTGAAATGAAGCTGAGGCACAGCGCTTGGGGGTACTATAAAAAAGTGGGGGAAGTTTCAAGGTCATCCAAATTGTGTTTTAAAAAATCCTATCTTGTTACTGAGCACATATGTCAGTAACAAGATAGGTGTTTTTTCTCTTTTACATCTTTAATATAATAAAGAAATAAACATATTCTACAATGGTAAGAAGAAGAAACCAACTGCTAGTCAGCTGAAATAATCCAAAGTCTGGCTCGCTTCAGTCTTCATGGACGCCGGTGATGAAGTCGCTGGAGAAGAGTAATGTTCAGACTCTTCTTTTGGGTGTCGGAGATTGCGTATATTGCAAGCGTAGACTTGCACATTTATACGGTAGCCTCGCGCCACCATCAGCTGCAACTCCTTGTACAAGTCGTTCAGCTCCTGCTGAGTCTTAATGGTTACCTCCTCGTAACTAGCACAACTTACATTGAGAGACATCTTGATGTTGTACTGTTGACCGTCGGAGTTGAAATGAAGCTGAGGCACAGCGCTTGGGGGTACTATGAAAAAGTGGTGGGGGTGTTTGCATCTAAGCATGTTTGACCTTCAGCTTGGTGGTAGGGGTAACTGTGAAATGCAAAGGTCAAAGGTCAAGGTCACCCGCGAAGTTTAAAAAAAAATGCAACATATCAATATGTGACAAACCTCACATATTGATATGTTGCATTTTTTGTCTTTTGTATTTTTTTTGTCTTTTATGGTTTATTTATAAAACATTACAATAACATATGTACAACAGTAAAACTTAAATCTAACACTGCTGCTTGTCGACGATGTGGATGGTCAACTCGGTGGAATTGCTACCCGTGCAACCGTGGGAAACCAGGTAGAGACAGCCAGGTTGGATGGAGCGCAGATCCTCGTTCTGGAGGAGATGGACGAATCGTTTTGGCAGGTAGACTTGGAACTTGGGCTCATCCCCCGGAGTGAATGGTGCCTCGCTAAGACTGCAGCAGATGGCCTCTCCAACTGTAGTCTCCATCTTCTTCATGGCGTGGATAATGTAGTGCTTCTCATCTTTAAGTTCGGAACACTTCTTGACAGGTAGTATGGTAGATTTGGAGTGAGCATTGAACTGCTCAACCAAAGTTTGCAGGAACTGGTGAGATGCCATGGTTGAGTTAAAGAGTGTCTTCTTCTTCGTCTTCTTGCTGGGAGATGTTGTCGTCTCGGAATCTCGAGTAATACTCATGCCAGGTCCCGGTCTGCTCCTCACTTATATAACCCCCGTCACCCCCACCACTCCCCACTTCCCCACTTTGAAGGTAAGATGCGAGTTTATAGGCGTTTTTTAAAGCGCAATGTCTATCTTTTTCATGTTCTGGACTTTAAGTACAAATACAAACATTTTCCATCGTATACTTGTAGTTTTTATCCAAGTCCACATCATTAACCGGAACATGAGTAAATTCTTCGATCCATCTCTTCTTTTCCAGTCCTTTTGTATAAATATTGGTAAACCTGTTTGAAAACTGATGCATGATGTGATACAAGTCTGTGTAACTTGCAAAACCATCATACCAATCGATATGATGGAAATATTTTGAAATCCACCTGTTGGTAGTAGCGGCTTTGCTAGTTAATGATGAATAAGAACATGGTGGTTTGAACAAAAATGTATATGGAACACCTGTATTGATGTCGAAAAACACAAGTTCTTTTATGATAAATCTATCGTCATTACCCCGAAACGCTTGGAACTCAATTATACCAGGTTTGGACTTTACTTGTTCTTCTTCCTTGTCCATTGCGAAGGCCACTCGTCTGCTCATGTCGAAGTCCAAAGATCAACTGATTTCCACACCACGGTAGGTACGACTTTTATACCAGGCCGTACAGTTGTTGGCGCGTTGGTGTATATTTAACGTGGGCACCGTCCCCGGTAGGCCTAACCCCACAAAGCGTTTGATATTGTTTTAAAAACCAACCATTGTCATCTAAGTTTCCATCTTTACATTCTCCTTGTTTTCATTTTCATCACTAACACTTGATTCTTCTCCTCCTTCTTCCTCTTCTTCCTGTTTTACTGATTTCTTATGTAGTTGAGCGTATTTTTCCAATTGTCTCCACATTTGTACTTCATGAGGAACTCTATTAAATATAGAAGTATCCACAGGTCCGTACAGTATAGGTGCGTCCGGTTGTTTGTCCAAAGTGTCTTCCAAATAATCTTTAATAATAGAACTTGAAAACACTAGTTGTCTCAAGTATCTTGTTATTGGTTCAGTTGCACAGGTTAGAATAAAAAACTCTTCTCGATTAAGTTGAATCTTTCTATCATGTATTGTTGTGTCTCTAAACCGCAACTGATGGTCACCACGATTCTTTATAATATCAATTTCCACATTTGAATCCAAAAGTCCTACTCTTGTCTTTCTTCCATACATGTTACTAGTTAAATAGCATTCTAGCAGATGCAAGTGCTTCATAAAAGATTCCCAAGCACTATCGGTGAACAAAATCATTTTGGGTCCATGAGTTAAAATTACAGTAGGTGAATAATCCGTCGATTTCATAACACCGATTAAAACACTTTTGTCCAAACTGGATGAGATTGGATAAAATATTCGCAAGAATACCTCACTCAATATGTTAGGAGAAATATTATCTTCAATATCCCTTTTCTTCTTCTGTGCATTCTTTCTTCTTTTACCTTTTTCCTCAACATCATTACTGGCGTGGAGTTGTCCGCAAGCGTTGTGTTCATCTCCCTCCGGTTGACCTTGAAGATCTAAAAAGTCGGATATCTCCTTCTCAATATCGACTACATTTTCTTGTGTACCACTAGGAGAAGCCATATTGAATAAGATGCTACCCATACAAGAACAGGCAACAAACTGATGAGGAGCGACCTGAACGCTCTGCTTTTATACTCGCGGAATGCATTGGAATGTAACAAAACCGGTTTTTTACAATACATTTTTAACAATTCCAGTTAAAGGTGTGTATGTTACGATTTTATCATGTAGAATTAAACAGTATGCAGTTGTATTAGCTGGTATAGCTGCGTTGAATTCCATTTCTATTTTTATATCCACACTTGATGATTTTACCGATTCATTCTGTTTAGAACAATCGATTACAACTATCGGGTAACCATCTAAGTACTTTTCTGGTGATAGTAAAGGTGCATTTGTTTTACCGTAATATGAACTTTGGAATCTTGCATACATATCGTACAATATGCTGTACTTTTTATTAGCGAATGACACATTTAAATTATCGTATGGAAAAAATTGTGAATTTAAATAAACTTTAATATTTTTCAAGTTGCAATGATCAAATTGGCCTGCATGTTTGGTGATGGTGTCTCTTCTGCCTGTTTGTAAACCAAATATAATATACCTGGCTCGTTCCACATAATTAGATGTTTTAACTGTCCAAGTGTGTCGATCCGTAGTTGGCAAGCTGGGATGTTCATGAAATTCCCAACTTCTAAAAGGAATTACAATATCACGATCAGCCTTTAACTTTCTTAATAGTAGCATTCTATGCTCGTCAGCTAATTTAACATGTGGAACTCTCCATACAATTTTGTCTAATGTTAATTTCCATTCTAAAGTTGCATCTGTTGTACCGTCTGGAGCTTTAATAATATCTTTATCGTTTGAAGATCTCAACAAAACTAATTCTTGTTTAACGTTTAATATTATTTTCCTATAATCTTCAGCAAAACCAAGCAACAAACGTAATGGAATATGAAAATCAAAATTTCCATTTGTATCTGGAGTGATTGTGTCTTTTGCAGGTAAAACCCATCCTGCAGGTTGTATTAAATTGGTTTCATTAGGTGATATAGATGTTAATCCCTTTAAAGTTGTTGCAATACCTACTTTTTTAGTAGAATCAACTGTTACACCTGATATTTCATATCTAATTTCATCAAACAGGAAAGCCATGGGATTATTTATAAATGGAACTGTTGTACCAGTAGTAGTACCGTCCTTTTTAGTAACTTTTCCTTCAATATACAAGTAACTTTCACATGGTAGTGTGTAAATGTCTTGATTTTGTATGGGAATACGAATTTCATCGTTATTGTTTAATTTTGATGAAGTGTAAGGGTTGTGGGTGTGATATTCTTTTTCCCATAGGGTTTCGTCGAATGTTGGACCCTGAGCTATATCCAGTATATCCATTATCGGTTACTTTTAATCCAATTCTCTCTAAGAAACGAATGTTCTCGCGTGTTAACTCCTCCACAGCTGAAGAGCTACTAATGCGGATTCCCGTAGGTTGTTCGCTTTTAAATGTTAAACCCATGATTTTATATTAAAGTGTTGATTTTAAATGTAATCTAACCGTAATAGGCTCTTCTCGGAAATCTATCAAGTTACCGTCTTGATCCAATACGTTCAACACGATGTCTGAAATGAAAGTGGTGTTCAAAGGTAGATATACCAGGTTTTGCGGCTTTTCAACAATTTTAAATCCAGGTGGGACACTGGGGTAAAAAGTATGTATTATATGAGTATTTGCTCCATCTCTGTAAGCTCCTTGTATAATATTACAAGTTATGTCTATACTATTGACTTTTAATATTGTTACAGTTTGTTTACTGGAATGTGTTTTATTTGGTTCTAAAATTGCTCCATCTTTGGGAAATCCTAATAAATCACCAATTGAGTCTGACTTACTGAAATCTATATAATATTTTGAAGTAAGCTCATCTTTCATTGTATTGTTATTACCTTTTAGCGTTATATTGTCTTTTCCCATTTTATTTTGCAAAAATTCATTAATATGATCAATTTCATAAGAACCTGTGGGTAGAGTGCAAACTTCTAAGTCTGTAAACTTCCCACTGGCATCTTTTCCTTTATAATAATGCAATAAGTTATTTTTACCTTCCGTAACATTGGGAATAGAGTTGTAAGTTGTAAAATCCAACAGTGCTGCCTCCCAAAATCTTCCTTTTTGCAAGCGTAACGCTGGAAAAAGGATACTTCGTAAAGTGGACGATTTTCCTGTTAATGATACCGTATAGGAAGACATCTCAATAGTGACTGATACTTTTAGCTAGGAATTCCAAACATAAATGGCCGCATATTGAAGTATTATCAGGTTGTTCTCTTTTATAGTTGTAATATATGTTTTTAGCAGATTTAAAGTAATGTTCAAGTTCTTTAGGTGGTGGCAAATTTCCAAAACTATCAAAATAATATACATTACTATTTAGTTTCTTATAACACACCCAATGGGTGCCGGGCCCTTCAGTATTATCCAAATTTACGATTCCAGTCTCATTTTTTCCATATTTCCTTTGGTAAACTGTCTTTCATAAATACTCCGCGGAAAAATGGTATTTTTAAACAGGAAATATATTTAAATAATTCAACATTAGTCAACGCTTTATGTGGTATAACCAATTGATTTCTTTTATTTAATATGCACGATACGGTCTTAGGTATAGACCAGCCCCGTTTTTTACCATTGACCATATTGTCGGTTTTTTATTATTTTTCCTCAGAGAACGTCTTTTTAGTCTAATATTACCACCATGTTTTCTCTTGCTTGATCCTTTTTTATTCTTACCCCTCCTTTTTCCACCTCCTACCGCTGTTTTAGCCTTCATACCTGCTGTTACCGCTAAAGCTGCTGCTTTTTCCGCAATACTAGCGTCACTAGACTTTACTCGTTGCCAAGCTATATTCGCTAGCTTTTTATCAGCGATTGACCTATTTTTTGAATCGGTAAACGTGGAATATGCGATATCGTGTTCTTTACAAGCCTGATCTAACTTATTTATGCCTGGATCACCTCTTTCCAGTCGTTTTTTCAATTTAGTTCCTGGTCCGCAATACTGATAACCTCCCGGTATATGAAATTCGTATGGTAAAGCGTCTATTGCTCTGTTTACGATAGATCCTACTGGAATACGATTTAAAGCTTTACTTAACAGAGAAACCGCTGTGGACGTGATACCGCCTCCTTTCCGTATAGTGTCTCGATATGGACTGGTGTAATGAAACGCCATGATTGTCTTTTATATTCGAAAAGCGTAACCCATGTGTTACCTCTATGACAGGTTGCACATAAATGATGTAATATATGGTGTTATTTAATTAAATATCAAAAGTACCCCAATCTGATGATCTAAACTTTTGTGTGTTATGATTAAAAAAATATTTATAAAGAATTTCTTGTTTAATCCATGTATTTCTCATTTTTTCGTCAATAGGTTTATGTTGCCCTGCTACAATATAATTATGCATATCAAATAATAAATTACCTATTACTTTAACAAGAAAATTAACAGTTACAGCGTTATCGGCATAATCAGGGTCTGCAACATTTGTTAATCGTTTGTTATCACAATTCCACCATTTTTTCTAGTTGGCTCTAATTGTATTATCTGTTCATAAGTAACAGCATTACCAGGCTTTTCACCAATACCTAAATTTGTCAATAACTTTCCTTTACCATCCCAAACATAATTGTTTTCTTCAAGTAAAGTAAACTTTTTATTTCCTTGTACAAATACATCTCCTTGACGTGTTACTACTTGGTTTTGTTTCACAAAACCGGAGGTTTCTTGTTTTAAAGTTTCCTTCATTTGACCCACCGTTGCACCATCTGATGGTGCAAAACCATCTTTTACATTCGCTAAACAATTACCAAGACAGTCAATAACTCCTACATCACGTGTAATACAATGATCTTTGATGTATTTTAAATTTACAGCATCATTTTCATTTTTTGGATAACCTATATCGTTAATAACAAATTTATAAAAAGAAAAACCATCTTGTGTCTTTTCAGGTATTATAGAATGTAAATAGCGTCTATTTATGCTGTCTTTTTCATCTACAGGGTCTGCTACGTTGGATATACGCCGATTTTCAGCATTATACGTTTTTCCATTAAATTTTAACGTATTCTTTAATTCCGATGATAAATAACCTCTGTTTATTGCATCAGCGTTTTGATTTGGCTTACCAACGTTGGAAATTCTATGATTACCCGCGTTATATGTGTTTTTATCTAATTTCAGTGTTGGTACTATCTCTTTTTTTAATACTTTTAAATTTATTGCATCATTTTCATCTGTGGGATCATTAATGTTTTTTAACCGTTTATTACTAATATCATAATCTCCATCAGGTGTTTGTGGTAATCCAACACCTCTTTTTAAAGTATTAAAGTAATATAATCCATCCGATGAATACCGTCCGAACTTGTCAACACTCATGGTGCAACTGAATAACATTCTAGAGTGTAACCCATTTTTATAATATTAGTCCCGATTTCTAACCCATATCAGTTTTTATACAAATTCTTAGTCTTCATCAGTTACATTTGCATCATTCCCGGGACATTTAAAATATTTTAAATCTGCACTAATTAATGATCTGTCTGCTTCATTTCTAAATACATGATTTTTATGAATAAATTCCTCACCAGACAATTTTCTAAATCCGCTAAATGAATTTGGATCTGCAATTAATATATTTTGATAATCATTTACATCCATTAATTTAAATCTTTGGGTATTATAAATAAACTCTTGATTTGCACTATCATATTGTAATGTTTGTCCTACAGTTGCAGCATCCTTTGGATCTGTTCCTTGTGCCAAATTACCTATTTTCTTATTTTTCGCATTGAAAGTACTACCTCCTGGTTTGTCTAATATTAAAGATTGTTTTACTACAACACAATCGTAATCATCGATACCTGGAAATATGTTAATTATTCTTCTATTTGTACCCAACCAACTTCTATGATAATTGTTTGGATTAGTATGTAAAACTTGTGATAAAATCGGAACATCATGAGCATCTGTAGCTAATTGCACATTTGATAATTTCATGTCTTTGCAATCCCAAACATTATTTTTTTGTTCAAGTAAAATAAACTTTTCATTTCCTTGTACAAACACATCACCCGACCGTGATACTACTTGATCCTGTTTTACAAATCCAGATGTTTCTTGCTTTAAAGTTTCCTTCATTTGACCCACTGTTGCACCATCTGATGGTGCCGAACCATCTTTAACATTCGCTAAACAATTACCTAGACAATCAATAACTCCTACATCACGTGTAATACAATGATCTTTTATATATTTTAGATTTACAGCATCATTTTCATTTTTCGGATAACCTATATCGTTAATAACAAATTTATAAAAAGAAAAACCATCTTTTGTCTTTTCAGGTATTAATGAATGTAAATAGCGTCTATTTACGCTGTCTTTTGCATCTTTAGGATCATCTACGTTGGATATGCGTTTATTTTCAGCAGTATACGTTTTTCCATTGAATTTTAACGTATTTTTTAATTCTGATGATAAATAACCTTTGTTTATTGCATCAGCGTTTTGATTTGGCTTACCAACATTGACAATTCTATGATTACCTGCGTCATATGTGTTTTTCTGTAGTCTTAATGTTGGTGATATATTTTCTTTTAATACTTTTAAATTTATTGCATCGTTTTCATCTGTGGGATCTTTTATGTTTTTTAACCTTTTATTAGTTATATCATAATCCCCATCAGGTGTTTGTGGTAAACCAGCACCTCTTTTTAAATTATTTGCTTAATATAACCCATCCGAGGAGTAACGTCCGAACTTGTCGACACTCATGGTGCAACTGAATAGTAATCTAGGGAGTAACGCATTTTTATGAGATTACCCCACGGTTTCGGAGTTCATCCACTAAAGCCACCCATTCGTTTTCCAATCCAGTATGACCCGCTTCTTTAGCTTCATGTATTAGTTTCATTCTATCCACCAATTTATTGATATTATTGTAATAAATCACATTTGTGTTATATAGTTTCTTCATTAAACCCGTACCTGTAACAGATTTGTTTCTTTTTCTTGGTTCTGGAGCACTTATATCCAAAGTGGATGAGACAAACCTTCGTTTTACAGGTTTTCTTGGCATTATCGGCATTGGTTGTCTTCTCGTTGTTGGTATTAACTTGGATACAAATACTCTATATTTTAAAGGCCTAGATCTAAAAACTGGTTGGTCAGCTAAATACTTCCTCCTGTATGCATTGGTGTGTTCCAAAATCTGTTTATATGCTTCCATATCTTCTTCTTTAACTAACAATTCTAAAGGCTTTTTTTCAAATAATAATTTAAATAATCCTCTTGTGCCCTTATATCTTTGATTACCAACAATAATATTATCATCTTCATCAATGTTTACCGGGCTATTACCAACCATTAAACCTTCTTCTGTTAATCTTACTCCATAACTATGGTAGTTTTTATTAGGATTTATTCCAGCTAACATTTTTATCATGTATTTCCTTCCTAAAGGTCCTTTGTTATGAATGTTTTCACCCAACAAGCTTATGTTTGACGGACCTTCCCTTGCTTCTTCTTCTTTTTCCTCTTCACTAGCGGTTGATACATCTTCATGTCCTCTTTTAGCTTTTACTTCATATAATTCTCTTATACCGCTATAGTCTGGTGATTCTAGCTCTCTTTCAGGTTCTTCACCGGTAAAACCACTATATGTAGAGGATTCCAGGTCTTCATCACTAAAATCTTCTGATTTTACATTTTCTCTTTCAAACTTTGTAATAGGTGCAATTGCATCTCCTTCCAAAACGGGTTTAGCAAATTTTTTGTTTAATTGTTTCAAGGGTTCAGTAATAGGTTTAAAAGTAGATTCAAGAAATTTCTCCCTTTCGCTAATACCTAATTTTAATGCTCTGTTTTTATCCCGAATAGAATCACTAAGTGATTTTATTTCCTTTATTAACTTTTCTTGGTTAACCATGTTTGTAGCAAGACGTGTTGTACAACAATGAATGTTTTACATCATGATCAGTGTATTAGTATAAATTTATCAAATCTTATCCTGTATCGACCTCCCTCAGGGGCAGTGGGCTTTCCACTGTACGGGTGTTTCTTGGCGACCCCGGGGTACCTGAGCCAAGCTGTGAGACCCTCCTCACAGTTCTTCCCGAGCTAGGGCCTTTCTTCTCATCTTTCAGGTCTTAGCTCACCGTCTTTATTCTTTCCTGAGCTAACCTTGCTCACCTTCTTGTTTTCGACCCCGAATCAAGGGTGTCTTTCCACCTTCTTTCGACCGGCGCATGCTGGGGGGTCCTGGGAGTGTCCCTGTTGTGTTGCAGGGACTGATGTGTGCCTCGCACTGCCGATGGTCTCCTCCAGTGTGTCGTCAGAAGCCAGCCGCTTCGGACCTTAGTCAGGGAGTGCGGCATGGATGCAGGGATCGGACTCTGCATTGCCACGGTGCGACCCCCAGCACGTCCGGCACATTTTGTGTATCGGTGCTGGGCAAACGGAGGTTCGGGCCCCGGAGTACCGGGGTAGGGGTGTCTTATCTCCTACGGGGGGTAGACCTCCGAGGGTGTACCCGCTCTCGGCCGATGAAGGGCCGCCTCTTGCCGCACGATGCGCTGGTGAAACAAAAGTATGGATTTAAAAATGCAAAACACGAACGATGATGAAATAGAGCAGGCCGCCTTTAAGCGCAGCTCAAGACTGCAGAGGTCTCCGACCTTGAACACTGGAACGCCGACGAAGGGTATTAAAACCACCCCCCCGCCGGTGCCATTCAAGGCTCTTGGTGGTGACGGATCGTCGTCCAAAACCGGACAGAAGAAGGAGGAGATCGGTATGGCGATGGAGGTGGCCGAGCCGGCAACACCATTAGCCAATATCCAAGGGATTCCTCCCAGGAAGAGCCCTCTTCGTGCGGCATTCGAGCTGCAAATGCTTCGGCAGCAGCAGGACGACGCCCACGAGGAGGAAGACTCACTTCTGAAGAAGATGAAAGCTCTTTTGAAGGAGATGGCCAAGGCCCTCTTAATTCAAAAGAACGTGAACAAGGCGATAAAAGAGGGGATCCCGAAACTCGAAGATGCTCTAGAAGAAATCGAGGAATGCCGGAAAATCAGGCTAAAGGCAGTGAAGCAGGAGCGCGATGTCACGAACCGAGTCATCTCTGCTTCGCCTCAAGCTCACCTAGTTGAGTCCCAGACTCAAGCCAGAAAGCGAAAGAAGAGGCAGAGCGGTTCTTCGCCTGGAAGCCCTGAGCTTGTTGAGGTGGACTCAGTGCCGAGACCGGTTTTTGTCACTGCGGCATCGCAGACATCTCCTGTCCAGGCTACTGAATCCGCCCCGGGCGCTGCCGTGATTCCAGCGGCTACTCCTGCAGAGGTTCCTGCTCCGGCGGCTAATCCTGCCTTGGCAGCAAACTCTACCTCAACACCTTTGGGGGGCTGGAAGACGCGCCTGTCTAAGAAAGAAAGGAGGAGGCAGAAGCAAGCGGAGGCGGCTTCGAAAAGTGCGTCGAGGGTGGAGCGGACGCAAGTCTCGAAACCGGTTGGGGAGGCCTCTGGCAAGTCTGCCAGAAAGCCTAAACAACCCAGGCCTAAGAAGCCCAGGACGGAGGCAATCTTGATCAAGCCTTTAGGGGGGCGATCTTTTGCCGATGTTCTGGGTCAGATTAGATCGCAGGCCAAACCGGAGGAGACCGACACCGTTATCAAGTCTATTCGGCGAACCCAGAACGGGGATGTCCTCCTCGAACTGGGGAAGTCGAGTGACAAGATCGGTTTTGCCGCTTCCCTCAAGACTGCACTTGGGGACAAAGGCTCAATCAAGGCCCTAGAACCGAAGTGTTCGGTCGAGATTCGGGACCTTGATGCCCTCTCCACCGAAGAGGAGGTGACCCGTGCGATCCAGGTGGCACTCCCGGAGATACCAGCTGATGGAGTGAGGGTATGGCTGACAAAGCCCAACCGAAGTCAACTCCGGATGGCTGTTGCTGAGATGGGCGAAAAGCACGCCAATAAGCTGCTTAGCCTTCAGCACCTCAGAGTCGGTTGGGTCAGTTGCAGGCTCAAACGGAGGGTGGTAGTTTCGAGATGCTTCCGCTGTCTCGGTTTCGGCCACTCCTCCCGAAACTGTAAAGGGCCCGACAGGAGTGCCAACTGCTTCCAGTGTGGAAGCCAGGGCCACAAACGCAAGGAATGTTCCTCGAGCCCCTCCTGCTTCCTCTGCAAGGATTCAGGCTCCAGTGCCCTCGGTCACTTACCCGGGTCTGGTCAGTGCGGTGCCTTCAGAGCCGCACTTGAACAGGCAAAAGGCAGCGGCCGGTAATTCGCATCCTCCAGGCCAACCTTCATAGATCCTGGGGAGCTGATAACCTTCTAGATCAGCTCGCCCGAGAACTTGGTGCTGACGCGCTCCTTATCAGCGAACAATATCGGGACAGAGACCCAAACATTTGGATCTCGGACAGCCTCGGTACTGCTGCATTTTGGGCACGTAATACACGAGATGTCTTGGTGCGGAGTCACGGGCGCGGCCGAGGATTCGTCTGGGTTCGGTGTGGGGACGTGACTATCTTCAGTTGCTACCTCACACCCAACGAGGCCGTCCAGGACTTCCGCGACAAGATAGATAGCCTAGAGGAGTGCGTTCTCGGCACCACCGGGCATGTCGTCGTTGGTGGCGATTTCAACGCCAGGGCCGTCGAGTGGGGAATGCCCTCTACCAGCTCCCGGGGGAAATACATCCTGGATTTCATCGCCAGGGCCGGTCTTGTCGTCCTCAACCAGGGCGACACACCTACTTTTCGGCGCCCCGGGCAGAGAGGCACGATCCCCGATGTCACCTTTGCGTCTGAGTCGCTCCTTCCGAGGATCTCTGGCTGGAGGGTTGTGGAGGACTACACGGGTAGCGACCACCAATACGTCGTGTTTGACCTGCATGATCAGGCAAATCGTCGAGTTTCCGCATCTCGGGAAGGGCCACGCCGGTGGAACACCAACAAACTGGACGTGGTCAAGTTCACCGAAGTCATCTCTCGGGGAGCGCAGGGGAATCCTGGTGAGGCTGGGGCCGAGGCACTAGTAACATCCACGATGGAACTGATCGTCTCGGCCTGCGACCAGTCTATGCCGCGAAGGAAACCCCGACGCGACAAACAACCCGTTTACTGGTGGACTGAAGAGATTGCGGAACTCAGAAGAACATGTTTAAGAACTAGACGAGCCGCCACAAGAGCGAGAATCCCCGCAGACAGAGTTCGTAAGTCTGAGGCCTATAAAGCTGCGAGAAAATCTCTCCGCCAGGCGATCAACAGGAGCAAGGCGAATAGCTGGAGGAGACTTCGTGACGACGTTGATTCCGACCCCTGGGGCCTGGGTTACAAACTTGTAACACAGAAACTCGGCGCCCGCTCTCCACCTTCCATCATGGAGGGCGCCACCATGGGGAGGATCGTCGCTGCGTTGTTTCCTGAACATCCACAGCGACCGCCGGTTGACTTCGGACGGGTAGAGGACGTTCCACTCTTCACTTTCGAGGAGCTAGAAACCTCCGTTCTCTCCCTGAAGAGCAACAAGGCTCCTGGCCCGGACGGGATTCCCAGTGAGGCTTTAAAGAAAGTATTTTTAATCAACGCTGACTTGTTGTTGAGAATGTACAATGCCTGTTTGGTAGAAGGGGTGTTTCCGGCTCCCTGGAAAACAGCCAGGCTTGTACTGATCAGCAAGGGCAAAGGTGATCCCGAGCTGCCGTCGTCCCACAGGCCTCTCTGCATGTTGGACACGGCTGGAAAGCTGTTCGAGAAGCTGATCCGTTCCCGCCTGACTTCTGCCGTGGAAGCTGCCGGGGACTTATGCCCCCGTCAGTACGGCTTCAGAAAGGGACGGTCAACGATCGACGCTGTCACCGAAGTTCAGAGAGCTGTGGAGAGAGCCGAGAGCCACAACCATTTCTCCCGCCGAGTAGTGCTTCTTGTTACGCTTGATGTCAAGAATGCCTTCAACTCGGCGAGGTGGGTCGATATGCTGGATGCGCTTCGCAACACCTTTCGTATTCCTGCATATCTGTTGCGGCTCATCGAGGATTATCTACGCTCTCGAAGCCTGATTTATGACACGAGGGACGGAACGCGGACGATGGAAGTCACTTCTGGTGCCGCACAAGGTTCAATACTCGGCCCGGATCTCTGGAACGTTGCCTATGACAGCCTCCTGAGGTCCGAGATGCCTGAGGAAACCACTTTGGTTGGGTACGCCGATGACGTCGCAGCTCTCATTGCTGCACGCAACGTTGAGCTGGCTCAACTGAAGTTGAACCGAGTTATGCGGGTGGTCAACAACTGGATGTCCGATCACGGTCTCTCACTTGCTCTCAGTAAGACGGAGATCGTGATTCTCACGAAGAAGAGGATCGACACCGTCGTCCCGTTTCGAGTGGGAAGGGAGGTGGTCACATCAACTCGTGCCGCCAAATACCTCGGGGTTATGGTGGACACCAAGTTAAGCTGGAGGGATCAGATCTTCCGTACGGCGGACAAGGCCGCTAAGGTAGTGACTTACCTTAGTAGGCTGATGGCCAATGTCGGGGGTCCCCGATCCAGCAGAAGACGTCTGTTGATGTCCGCGGTCCAGTCTGTGCTTCTTTACGGGGCAGAGGTGTGGGCAGGCGCTCTAGATAAGGAGTGCTACAGGTTGCGACTCGCCCGGGTTCAGCGTCAAGCTGCACTCCGGGTGTGTTCCGCCTACCGGACAGTGTCCGAGCCTGCCGTCCTGGTGGTCGCCGGAGTCATCCCTGTCAAGCTCTTGGCAGGGGAGAGGAAAGCGATTTATCAGAGACAAGGCGAGATCGGCAAGGACACGGCAAGAACAGAAGAGCGCTCCCGAACCTTCCAGCAGTGGCAACACAGCTGGGAGCACGACACCCGAGGACGATGGACTGCGCGACTTATCAAGCAGGTCCAACCATGGGTGGAACGGCGGCATGGGGAGGTGGACTACTACCTGACCCAATTTTTGACAGGTCACGGCTATTTTCGGTCGTACCTGAACCGGATGGGAAAGACCGGTTCACCGGACTGCATTTATTGCCCGGGTGTTCCCGACGATGCGGAACACACATTCTTCCGCTGTCCCCGTTGGGAAGGGCCCCGCCTGGAGGCCACACAAATCTTTGGTGTATTTTCGGTGGACTCGGTCTGCCAAAAGATTTTGGAGGATGAGGGCAACTGGGATTGTTTGTCACAGTTCGTCCGGGGCATCCTCCTGGAAAAGAAAACCGATCTGGACCGCGAAGTGGCCCAGATCCCTTGATCGAGTGGCTGGATAAGGAGCGAGCCCCACGGGCGTAAGCCAAATTTAGGCCTAGCCTGACGTAATGTGACAAACAATTCCAGGTTAGATTCCTAAAGAGTAGAGGAGGTTTTTTAGTGGGTAAACCCGTTTTTAGGGGAGCCCCACACTACAGGCTGGCCACCTGTGTGCGTAATGCATTTTTCCGCCTCTCCCTCAAAAAAAAAAAAAAAAAAAAAAAAAAAAAAATCCTGTATCGACCATTGTTTAGCGGTTGTTCCTTTATAATTGTTAAAAACCCATACTTTTCAGCCCAAGCCTTTCCACACAACTCTTTAAATCGTTCAAATGGCATATCCGCACTTACATGGTCATAATATATGTGTTTTAGGTTGGTTTCATCCTGTTTAAATACAATTAACATGTTTGCATTGTCTCTAATGAGCTGTTTCGGTATTTTGCTGTAAGTTTGACCAATATAAATGCTATCTATGTTGTTATGTCGACCCATGGCGAAGTAATTCCTTATTGTATTTTGATTTTCACAAGATACATCGTCAAATATGCATACTGAGAATGGTTTAGCCTCTTGCGGTTGCATGACACTCTCGCTTGCGTTAAATCTAAAATATTTAACTTCAGGCACATTATTGAGTATTTGTTCCAATAACTGATATTTTGGTTGTTGTAGTGACTTTGAAAATACATATAAATTATTAAAATGTAAGCCTTTAGGGTTTGTAATCAAATTGAATACTACATTTGTTTTTCCACAATTGGAAGGACCGGTAACCAAACAACGCACCGTGTTTGGTAACAAAACACCGTGTTTCCCAGTATTGAATTGAGAACCATCCACTGTGAGTTCATCTATATTATTAATAGTAAAATTGTCTTTTTGCGGTATTATCTCCATCCTTTGTAATGGTTCAACCCAAAATGATGCTCTACCGTTATATTAGATCCTTTTTAGGTATCCATGAATCTTCCGTCTTATTAAATCCTAACCATCGTACTTTAACCTTATCTTTTTTCCGTTGCAACACCTTTTCAACTAAATATACATCACCTACTCTTGATTTTAACATTTCATGTCCATAAAACCCTCCTTCCAGCAATTGTCCTTTATTATCTTTTAAAATGTAAGTTTCTGGTATTGTAGGTTGCACCTTAAATACGGTAAATACCTCATTTGTCCAGTTTGGAAGATATCTTTTACTAAATACACCTTTGTATTTGCTTATTCGCACTTTATCACCAACATTAAACCTTTTAGGCTTTAGTTTTTCAATTTTTGGTTTAGTATTCATTTTTATACGTTTTAATACAAGTTTTTCATTTTTATTAGTCACTTGGCTTGGTTTCATACCGATAGTTCTATGAAACTTGTTATTGTAATCGCTTATAAGTTTTGGTAACATATCAATCCATACGTGTGATCCTCTGTTGGAAAACATCTTATACATGGCACCTTTTAAAGTTCTGTTAAATCTTTCAATTATTGATGCTTTTACCTCTGAATTGGTTGAGTAATGGTTAATGTTGTGTTTTTTCATTAAATTTGCAAATTCCTTATTAAAATATTCTTTTCCATCATCAGTTTGTAAATGTTTTATAGTATGTTTGTCTCTTTGTATAGCTGTTTCCATTGCTTTTGTAACACTTTTGCCACTTTTATCTTTTAGTGGTAAAGCATCTGCCATTTTTGAAAAACAATTAATAATAGTCAATATGTATTTAAATCCTCTATTTTGTTTACTGTAAGGAATCATTTCGATTAAATCCGCTTGATATAAATCATTTATTCCTTTTATTACTGTTTTTCTTCGCGGAAACTTTCTTCTTGCAGGTTTATGAAGCTCGTTGACAATTTCTTGCTTCAAGTTCTTCATATTGCAGGTTTGAATGTTTCATGTATCACATGTATAATCACAATGAATGTTGTCTTAAATATTCACATCATTTATATAGGTCAAGGTCATCCAAACTTGTGTAAAAAAATGGGGAACACGGCGTTGGACTTGCCGTGTTCCCCATTTTTTTACGGAAGGAGAAAGGAATAAGGTCGAAGTTGTAGAAGGACGAAGAATAGGTTACTAGTCGATAGGGTTTAGAGAGTAGTGGCCAAAAGGAAGAGTGTGAATTTTATCCGGCATAATATGCCTTTTATCATCTCGAGCTGATAGTGCCCTTTTAACTTCAGTGACACTGTAGACCTCATGTTTAAAGCTTCTAATAGTGTTGAACGTTGCAGACATTGTAGAATCTTCAAACAAGCAGGTCTTGTAATGGTCAAATGTCACATGTTTCTTCAAGTACGATGTTTTGACTCCTTTTGCTTTCTTGACTGTTGGTGTGTTGTTCTCGTTGTACATTTTAAATGAATACAATTTTGCCATCAGTGCCACTATTTCTTCTAAAGGCATTCCATTTGCTTCATCTTTAAATTTTCCGATTACTTTTTTATTCTTTTCATTGTAATTTGGATGGTTCTTCGGATAGTCAGAGAAGTCAAAATCGTTTTTGTATGGGAAACTCCTTAGGTCTTCATACATGTCCAAAGTCTTTATCCAGTAGATAAACGCGTCGGTATCCATGTATGCAACTCCAATGTTGTCTCTTCCGTAGTGTTTAACCATTTTGTTGTAATGGAAATCATACATCAGAGTTTTACTTATATCCAAAATCGACATTCCAATGTATAACGGACGATCCATCACTATTGTTGTTTTCTTCATACTGACGGCAACTAGATCTTCGTTTATAATCATGGATGTTCCAAAATTTGGTTTTTGCACTAATTTTTCCAATTTCTTAGGATCACTTACTAATTTTACAATCTTGTGTTTCCTTTTGTTTTCTAAGGTCTTCCCGAAGATGGCGTTGTTCATCAATTTGTAAAAGTCCTTTTCAAATGCTGATGTTGCCGCTGCTCTTCTTGTAGTGTTGGAATCAATATATGGTTTCAACCAACAAGACTGGGTGAATTCAATTGCTCTATGAATTCTCACTACACGTAGACCCAAATCAAGAGCTTGTTGAACTACCCAGTAGTGAGCCACATACCGATCTTTATTCTCCAACGTCATCATCAATTTCGGCCATCTTCCTGTCGGTGAAACTTCAGTCTTGGCTAGGAGAGGCAAGTCGTAGTGATGGTCATGAAGGTGCTCCGGATATTCGAAATCACAGTCCAAAATATAACCTTTTGGACCATTCTTTGGAATCTGTGAGATGTCACCGATGGTGGCCGGGTCGATCCATTTGAAGTCAGCGTAGGGAAGCGGATTTGACATTGCCCAGCCATAAAGGTTGTTTGCGTCAAAGTAGCCAAGGTAGACCGATGGTTGTCTCTCGTCGAAGCCTGGGATGTACTTGTTGTTAGCTTTGACATGACGTGTTACAGCTTGTGTCAAACCGCCTCGTACACCAGATTCTATCATGAGCACCATATCAATATCTGTTAGAAGTTCCAATCGACAGTTGGTTGACTTTAGCATAGCTTGCCATGCTAATCCTGGAGATGTGTACGAGTGTAGAGGGTCCAGTCCATAGGCGGAGAAGCAGGTGTTTCGAAATTCTTCCATCACATCGCACAGCAGAGTTACGTCCAATTTTATGTAAAAGTCAGAATATTCCCCTAAGGTTTGAATGTTTAGTTGGTTCCAAACATTACAAGCATGATTGTAGTCTTCAACGGTGATTGCACTTTCATTTAACTTGCTATTGAAGGCTTCAATCGGTGGCAGACTGGTTTCTTCAAATTTTTCTGCAGAAGTTATGTAATCATAGGGGAACACTCCTTTACGCATTACTAAGTCCAATTTATCTTCAGGTACAATTTTGCTGGTTTCTTTTAAGTCTTCTCTTCTTAGGTTCTCAGACAATTTACTCAAACTAGATGACATAAATCTATAAGAGTCTACGAAGCGAAGTTTAATTTTACCTACTGTTTTTGAGAAACTGATGTACTTCTCCAATGTTTCAGCTAATACTTCAATTTTTCCATCATCTCGTCCTAACTCTGGGATAATGAAGTGAGAGTCATAGCCGCTAAGATTGTGCAACACGACAGGGATAAAGTTTGGCAGTTTGTAATTTATATTGCATGAATTACAAGCAGCTCCTCTGTATAACCCTGTCAGGTGATCGTGATCTCTTACTTTTTGATTTTCTTCACTGAAGCTCTTCTTGCATAAATAACATCTTGTTGCCGAATTGCATTCTTCTTGTTGATTTTGGTTCAAAGGTTCCATAGGTACAACATTACCGTATAAGCGTTGCGCCTTTTCAGCAATGTCGTACAACTGGTCTACAAAATACTTAGCGGCTTCTTCACCACGGTAGAGTATTGGAGTGGATGTTAAGCCATAGTCTTGCAATTGTTCTTCAGGTAAAGTAGATTTCACCAATAAGCAAAAACTGTTAGGTTGATGCAATTGATATTTGGTTCTTCTAGTTACTTCACCATCCGGAAGTTCCTGTGGCACTAACGTGGATTCAAAGTCAGCGTAGATAACTAGTGGAATCCGGTATTGGTGAACTGTTTTATTGAACTGGACAAATGCTCTAGATGGTGGTGGCAGACTAATCTTCACTTCATAGTTGTCATTACAAAGACGTTGGTGTTCTGACAACCACTCTGATCCTCCACGTCTCAAGTCTTTATTTGTGAAACAAAAGCATCTCTTACACACTGTTACTCTAATTTTATTTTTAGTCACTTGTCGTCCAACCAAAGTTTCAAAGTTCTTGATGTAAACATAATGTGATATTTCACCTTTGGTCAATAGCAGTAAATCCGTATGATTTTGACGTTCAGTCTTTGTAACTCGTAACGGGTATACGTTATTTGATTCGTCTAAACCAAACACATTAACTGAAACTCCTGGGTTTTTTCTTTCAAATTTAGCAACATTATTAAGACTAACAGGATACGACATACCTTGGAAGTTATAGCGGTGTTGAACAGCTTCGTATGCTATGCTAGGTCTACAGGAATGGTCTTCCACATATTTTGCTAACATTGCATACCGGAAACATTCATTATCCTCATTTTTCACATTGATACATGATCTTGTATCTCGGATCACCTTTGGTAGAGGGATAAAGCTGCTTCCTCTCATACCATATCCATGCTTGTGAACCCTCACATCCATACCTTCAATTGATGATAGCGTCCAGCCGGATCCTCTTCCTTCATGTTCTTGAAGTTTCACTAGCAGTTCAACCAAACATTCTTCTAAAATTTCGTTGATATCAGATGTGGTTGTAAGGGTTCGGTTTTTAGCAATGAATGCTCTCGGTGAATTTTCACCATCGGTATTAGTAAACATAGCCTCCAACACCAATCCAAATTTAATAAAGTTCAATCTTGCCAATTCTTCCGTCAATGTTTTTACAACTAGTTTTTTAGCTTGAGTTATAAAATTTTCCAATTCCAATTGCACGTTATTAATTTTGAAATGAATTACAACTGGTCCTGGCAAGGCTGTAGTGCGCAGTTGTCTTATATCTTCCATATCCTCTTCTTGGGTACGCAGTTGTCTTACATCTTCCACTTCTTCCGTATCTTCTTCTTCCATTTTCTCTTCTTGAATAAATCCTCCAGCTGTAGATGGTCCAGCTCCGGCAAATTGAATAACACTTGGTCTTCTTCTTTGCATTAACTGTAAATAGCTAGCCCAGTCCTCCTTCTGCTTCTGGGGTTTTTCCAAAAACCGATCAATCGCATCCAAGTCTTCTTCACTTACTACAATCTCTTCTTTTCTGTCCTCTTCACGATGCAATTCTCGGTGTAACTGTAGATAGCTATCCCAGTCGTCCATCTGCTTCTGGTAGTTTTCCAATAACCGATCAATCGCATCCAAGTCTTCTTCACTTACAACAATCTCTTCTTTTCTGTCCTCTTCATGATGCAATTCTCGGTGTAAAACAAAGATATCTTCATCTTGGAAAAACTCACCACAAATATCGCAAAGAGCCATTTTTTACAGTTTGGCTTTGAGTGTGCACTCGGTGAATGTCCAAGCAATAATGAGCAGCGCGCTCAACAGGGTCCCTTTATACCCGAGGTTGAAGGGTGGGGGAAGGTGACGTCATATACATCCGGTTTATCAATCATTTAGTACATTTGGCTTTTAAACACCCATTTTCAATATATTCTTCAACAGGCTTGATAAACCAATAATGTTTGGTCTAAATCCACTCCTTTGTACAAATTTTTTGAAAGATGTCTGTTTGAGCAAGTTTATGTGGAACAAGGTCATTTGGAATTAATATTTTTAGCGGGGATAGAGCACTGCAATGGAGCCATGGTATATAAGTGGTGTTTCCATCCAATTGGTTTGCCCTTTTTTTATACCTCCCACAAACTATGCATTTATGTGGGTCAAGGTCGCGTAAAGATACCCTTTGAGCGGGGGATAAACCACTAAGCAGCATGCTAGTCCATTGCCGCAAAGTGATCTATCCCCCGCTCTGTTCTACAAAACCTCAATCAAGTCCAAGTTCAAGTCCTAGTTTAACACTTGGTTGGGAAACTTACATTAGTTTGATACTTATTTCTACCGTTACACTTGCTCCATTCTCAAAAAGATATAAATAATATAGTCCTGGATACTGTTTTGTTTCACATCCTGCATGTTCCTTAATAAAGTCAAAAGCCAATCTTCTTGAATATTCATTATGAAACACTTCTCTCACACAAACAAGAATTTTGTCTTCCACCAATTTCAGTTGAATTGATGTTAGTTTGCTTACATCATCCTTGTCTATCAGGGGTAGCTTGTAGGTGAAAGTATTTGGCGGTAGTTTGTGCGTTCTGTCAAGTAAACAACAAAATTTTTTATACAATTTCTTCTCATTGTCTGTAATACTATTAATACCAATCAGATTATAGTATGAAGGTTTATAAGGTATACGACGAGACATTTTTGATCACTGGTCTTCTTAAGAATGAGCTCCTGGACAGCCACTTCCAACGAAAGCTGGAGCGTAAATGAGAAGTGCGTGCAACCTGGCCGCCTTATATCCCCACCGGGGCGGCCACGCCTAGGGTATCAAGGGAGGGGGGGGGGGGCACTTTTCGTCCGGAGCAATAAACTTTTTGGTCAAGGTCAAAATTTTTTCCCAAAAAAACTTCGGGAGGGGGGGGGGCACTTTTCGTCCGGAGCAATAAACTTTTTGGTCAAGGTCAAAATTTTTCCCAAAAAAAATTTCTGGGGGGGGGGGCACTTTTCGTCCGGAGCAATAAACTTTTTGGTCAAGGTCAAAATTTTTTCCCGAAAAAAAATTTTTCGGGGGGGGGGGGGGCACTTCTCGTCCGGAGCAAAAAACTTTTTGGTCAAGGTCAAAAATTTAAAAAAAAAAACTTTCGAAGAAACCCAAATATGGACAACTCTAAACATTTACTGTGTTAAAAAAGACCTGACTGTTAAAGATCTGAAAACTTTTTTTAATTTAGGTCAAGGTCACGAAAAAACTTTAAAAAAATTAAGCCTCACACCCCCCTATGGGGGTGTGGGGCACTTGGGTTGTCATCGCTGTAGCCTCCGAAGAGACCCAACTATGACAACAAGGCAACATCCAATGTCGTGTACCCTTCGCCACGCAAGACTTGTAAACATTTACTGCATTGTCTTTCAGTAGCTAACAAAGATTCATTTACGTAATTTTGAGTTTCCAGAAGGAAACAAACTGAGGACACCCTAGTGGCTTACGTCCTCGTCCGAGTGCAGAGGCCGCCGCAACCTTTTGCATGCCAGCGTACAAACGGACATGCTCCCAGATGCCATCCGCAACCTTTTGCATGCCTGGCAGGAGCCTACCAATAATTAAAATAGGCTTTACACGGGGGCCTACTCCCGTAACCTATCTTTAATATTTTTAATTTAGCAATGCATTGGATTTTTACAAGTCTTTGTGGGTCAAGGCCACACGGACATTAAAAAAATTTCGGCCCCCGTACATCCATGGCGAACCACGAATGTTCGGGGGCCTTGGGGACTAAAAACACAAATAGCTAACAAAGATTCATTTACATAATTTTGAGTTTCCAGAAGGGAAACATACTGAGGACACCCTAGCGGCTTACGTCCTCGGTCCGAGTGCAGAGGCCGCCACAACCTTTTGCTTGCCAGCGTACAAACGGACATGCTCCCAAATGCCATCCGCAACCTTTTGCATGCCTGGCAGGAGCCTACCAATTATTAAAAATGGCTTTACACGGGAGCCTACTCCCGTTCCCTGACGTTACAATTTACTTTGAGCATTGAAAAAGCTCGAGGGGGGATTGCTAAAACAAGCGTATACACTTTAGAAACATATAACACACTTACAACACACAATTGAGCTCAACGTAGTCAATGCTGGAACAAGCACATACACATTAAACGCATATAACAAACAAGACACAAAGGATAAAAGACACACAGGAGACATAGGGTACAAGTAAAACACTCTCATGTAAGACATTTCTCAATACCCAAACGCAAGCGCAATATCTTACAACTAATACAAGTCTTAAAGTTAGAGTAGACTTCGCTAAACACTGAAGGCGCCATTCAATGTTTAGTGATGCCTATGGGCGGTCCGTCCCGATCGTTCACGTTCAACGCGCGGGAGCGGACTGCGAGCCGGCTCTGGACGGGCCTCCTTATATCCCCACCGGGGCTGCCACGCCCAGGATATCAGGGGTGGGGGAGGGGGTGGGGGAGGGGGGGGGTTCGCACTTTTTGTCGGGGGGGGGGGGGGTCACTTCTCGTCCGGAGCAAAAAACTTTTTGGTCAAGGTCAAAAATTTTTCCGAAAAAAAAGTTCGGGGGGGGGGGTCACTTCTCGTCCGGAGCAAAAAACTTTTTGGTCAAGGTCAAAAGTTTTTCCGAAAAAAAAGTTCGGGGGGGGGAGGGGGTGGGGGAGGGGGGTGGGGGAGGGGGTGGGGGAGGGGGAGGGGGTGGGGGGAGGGGGGGGGGTCACTTCTCGTCCGGAGCAAAAAACTTTTTGGTCAAGGTCAAAAATTTTTCCGAAAAAAAAGTTCGGGGGGGGAGGGGGTGGGGGGGGAGGGGGGAGAGGGGGGGGGTAAGTGGGTCAAGGTCACCCACAACACTTCTACTCTAAGTGTTGGCTATACCCCCACCACAACTGAGTCCCTAGGCTGCACAACACCGCTCCGCCAGTATGTCTCCAGCTTCCATGCGGTGCGTTTCGCTGTTCTCTAACTCTCTATATGTAAGTATTTTTACAAGTTTTGAATCTAGGTCAATACACTTTAACTCTGGGACGATATCGACTTGTACTATTTCTGTGTTTTGACTCAAGGTCATCACACTTTAACTCTGGGATGATTTTGACTTATAGCATTTCAGTTTTTTAACTCAAGGTCGTCACACTTTAACTCTGGGGCGGGATCGACTTGTAGTATTTCTGTGTTTTGACTCAAGGTCACCACACTTTAACTCTGGGACGGGATCTACTTGTATTATTTCTGTGTTTTCACTCAAGGTCATCACACTTTAACTCTGGGATGATTTTAACTTATAGTATTTCAGTGTTTTGACTCAATGTCACCACACTTTAACTCTGGGACGGTATCAACTTGTAGTATTTCTATGTTTTTACTCAAGGTCATCACACTTTAGCATGTAACTTTAAGGTAACACCGAAACGGTGCTACCCGGCTTGACATTTTTCAAGTTTCCCAAGGTCATCACAGTTCCCCCACCACTTCCCATATACCTAGAGTGCGCGGGGCCGGACAGTCAGTCGCTCGGTGTCTGTCGTAGGGTACGCATCGCGGTTGCAGTAATGGTTAAAGTAAGGCAGCTGGGCTAGTTCAAGGTCGCCCGAGCGGTGTCACATGACGGTTTAGGCAGAGTCACGTTGCAAACTTCAGGTTTCCTCAGCACTTTTGCTGTTTCTCATCTAATTTCGCTCCAAGTCGTCAAGGTCACGGTAACCTGACTGAAACTCGGAGCGTAGTGTGAGAAACAGCAAAGGTGCCAAAAAATTTTAGGTTTCAGCGTGACCTTGACCTTTGTGACATCGATGACGTCATCTTGGTGACGTAAGGGGTGATGACGTCATCAGCACGTCATTTCTGTGACGTCATGGGTGTGACGTAATGGAGGTGACGTCATTGGTGATGACGTCATCGATGATACAATCGATGACGTCATCGATGAGGTCATTGACCTCGATGACGTCATCGATGACGTCATCGCTCGGGTGACCTTGAACTGGCCCAAAAGCCTTACTTTTCCACTACTGTTGTTCATCACTCGGAGCAAAAGTGTCTTTTTGATGCTTAATCGTTTTTAAAAAACCTCGGCTGCGCCTCGTTTTTAAAACACGATTACGCACTAAAAAGACCCACTTTTGCTCCTAGTGATGAAAACTACTATTTTATCATTGCTACCTCGTAAAATATTAGTCTGCTTATAAAAGAAAGAAAATACTTTGTAAATCAGCAGTGTTAGTCTTCGATTGGTCTGAATAAGGTTATTTATTTTATTTACGGATTTATATGGCATTTCACAACAAATCAAAATTTTTTCCTATCATCTAGGGACCAAAAGAAAACCATTGACCCAAAATGACCACTATCTGTTTAGTAGTTTTCTCTCTAGACGCTTAATTGCACTCTTTTATTATATACGATATGACTGGATAAACATTTGCAAAAATAGTGTTTTTCTACGTCTAGAGACTTCAAAATGAAAATTTAGCATCGTTCCGGGCTTATTTCAAACAATTAATAATGCTGTATAATCTGTTCTTTATGTCAATATAGCATTCAGTTAATAGGGCTCTCGTTAAATATGTTTTTATTTTATTTTATTTCTGTTCTTTATATAAAAAAGCTAAAACCTTTTATATAGTAATTTTGTAATAGCTTAAGTAGAAAAATACTTATTATATATTTCAATTATTGAGGTTTTAAATTGTATGGAATAAACTGCGGTGAAATACGAATACCCCTTTTAGAACATATTTAATTCATAAAACTAGTCTTTAGAGGAAAAAATTGCAAAAGAAGTAAAAAATGTGAGAAAAAATTGAGTTTTTCTATTTTAGACCATGATGTCACAAAACCTGGACCGAATGAAGGTAGAAATATTCTTAATATGTGTTTTATAAGATAAACTACTTTCAACATTATTGTCAAAGTTATTCATATCTACATTATGAACGATGAGCGAAACAGCCGTTGACTTGCGGCGGCCAGCGCGACCCCAGCGCAGGCCCGCAACCGGCACCGAACCGACATCGCTTTGGTCGGCCGTTACAAGATTTTGTGGCCGTAGATACCATATTATGTATATCAATGTACTCGTTATTAAATTCCCTATAACTTTTGTCCCAAGCACTTTTACGAATTCCTTCGTATTTTCATCTTAGACCTAAAAAATCAAAATAATACTTTAAAATTTTAATAAAATTTGAGTTTGACTGTAATAACTGACTAATGACCTTAGCTAAAATTGTATAATGACACTTTCTGTAGATAATTTAATAAGGAATACAACCAAAAAAGATTTAGGACTCTAGTTCTTTTGGTAACGATTCTACAAGAGTTTTTATAAACTCATGCAATAAGGGGACCAGAGGGTTTTAAGGGGGGGCTGTGCAAAATGCCATCAGGGGATTTTTGGGGACTTTTGGGGTTTTGACCCCTAAGGTGGGTACTATCGAATGGTATAGGTTTCAGACTGTTACAAATTTGTTCCGACGTTGGCCCCGTTTTTGACCTTCATTGACTGGGCTATTAATAATGGTAGCAATTATGGAATCATATCAATAATTACAAGGCTGCACATGAGCACAAATTATATATAATAATTACCTCTATCGATTTGGACATTTCCCAAAATTACCTAATTTTCCAAATTCCTTAAAAGAAGGAATTTGCAACCAACCCTGCAGACGGTATAGATGACTATTGCTGAAAAGTGAATGTTGAATGCAAAAATAACTAAATTTCGATACGTTGTAGAATAAGTATGACGTGTGATATGCCTGTATAGGCCCAATTAAAAAAATCTAATCATAACATAAGTTACGTCATGTTAGGAATATAAGGATTTTTGTATTAATATTATTATTACTAATAGTACCAGGGGGACCGAGCTTAAACTCGGTAAAATTATTACTTTCGCTCTCACACAAAGCTCGTTCGCTCCGCTCACTCGCCCTCTTCCATTTTAAAGACGAGCTCGTTCGCTTCGCTCACTCGCCAAGCCGACGGGTGCTGCACTTTGGTATAATTTTCTAAACTACAGGTTAAATATTAACATATTGGTTTATATCTACAATTATCAGCTGATTTTTGTTCAATTAATAAAATCTCCATAAGGATAACAAGGAAACTTTGAAGTGCCTCTAGCGCAAAAAACCGGATTTTTCCCAGCTATGGGACCAGCTCCAATCGATTTCTGGTGGCGAAAACTCACATATTCAATCAAAAAATCAAAAATCCTTGGAGCGAAAAAAACTTTGCCCGTACAAACAGAGCTTGTTTTAGAGTATAAGATTTACATTATTTTACCCACCATGCGAGACAAGGAACTGTGGTTACAATTGTTTGATCACTTGTCCCACCCTCCATCGGCGACAACGCTAAGTAGTGGTACACCATCTTCGTCGACGTCACCACGCTCTCGTACTAATCGCGCCTCCTCCTTCTGCTGGGCTGCCGCGGACTGCCATCCGTCGCCCTACCACACCATAGTACTTAATGTATGTTGGCTCACTCATGCTCCTAGTGTCCATTGCGCCAAGTAATTCCTTCAGTCCCGTGTAACTTCTCGGTCCGTGATACTAAAGGTCCCAGCTACAGAAGCAGGGTTAACATCCATTTTGTTATCTTTTATTTATTCTAACCATAGCACATCACAATATTTTCACACTACATTTAAATCCTGAACGAAGCCATTCTAAAATTTCTCCCTCAAACTTCGTAACTAAATGTGCCATAGTTTGAAATACGACTGACTCCATTAAAAAAGAAATTAATATCCACAATTCTTCCTCCACATAATCAATGGATTATTTTATCAGTTGTGAAACTGTATATTTTTCATCAAGTTTTTGAGGAAACCATACCAAAATAAAAAAAAATTCCTTTTTATTTCAGACTTAGCTGAAAACTTATAAAATGTGTAAATTTTGACTAAATATTTAATTTTGGACCCAAGTTAATTAATTTGAGTGTAAAAAGTGTGATATGCACACTACAAGAGTTGAACAGCGACTGACTGAACCGTTCCGTGCATCTCAGGTACCCAGCTGTGTGGTGGCGATAAGGAGGTGGTGGGGGTAAAGTGGTCAGATGGAAAAAAATTAAATTTTGTTAACCATACATCTGAGTTTGTCCTTTATTTGACCTCCATCACTCGGTGAAACAATTTTTTCCATCAACATTTTTGAACACGTTCAAACGTGTTCAAGGTCAACCATTTGAATTTTAAAAAAACTTCAAACTTTATTTACAAAAATCCTTCTTCATCCTCATATGTGCTGTCTCTACTTGTGCCTGTTGTTGAAGAATTATCTTCACAACAACATGTTGTGACATGTCTTGTGTTGTGCGGACTACCCCTTCCGCTTTGTCCATACTATCGATGGATGGACAGTCGTACTCCAATATCATTTTAAGTTTGTTTTCTGGATTTTGAAGTAATAGCATGTGTATTTTTTTCATAAATTACTTTCAGATGCCGTATGTCTTCTAAAAGTAATTCCCACTTCATTTTTGCTTCAAAACGCGAGTAGTTTTCGCTACTGTAGCTGGAAGTAGAATCAGTTCAGAGGTAGTCCAGTCCTTAGGAAAAATTTAAAATGGGGGAAGCGTAGTGGAGGTGGATTAAAATTATGAAAAACAATTGTTTTTATTTGATATTGTTTAAAGTGGACAGGTTCAAACATGTTCAAGGTCAACCGTTTGGAGTTTAAAAAAGAAAATTTTATTTACTTAGTGCATAAAACAAACAACATCTTACGTAGACATCTTTCACTTCCGGATATTACCAAGTTTTGGGAATTGACTAAATACATATAAAAAAGTAAAAATCTGCCGGGAGGCAAACTTCAAAATAATGACGTCACGAGCAGTGACGTCACCAAAATGGCCGCTCAGCCAATTACAATTATGTCGCATATCTCGGAAACCCCTTAACCGATTTTCACATTTGATAATCTATAATAAAGGTTATTAAACTTTTAGCGGTAAAAACCGCTATTGAGTATTTTGTAAAATTTTAATTTTTATAAGTACGGTATTTGTAATTTTGTGTACGTAAATTAAGTTTAACTAGGAATCGCCTACTGGTCGACATTTGACCAAAAATTCAGTTGATATCGAGCCAATTCTCCTAGGATCAAAATCAAAACTTAGTTGGGAAAATAAATTACTACTGTATAAAACTATTTTAAAACCAATCTGGACATATGGTGTACAACTTTGGGGTTCTGCGGGTGTCTGCAACATGAAATGATTCAAAGATATCAATCCAAATACCTTTTGGTACGGCTCCAACAGAACCTTACATGATGACTTAAACGTAGCTACGGTAAAAGAAGAAATCTCAAGATTAAGTGAAAATTATTTTGCAAAATTGGAAGACCATCCGAATCATTTGGCGCTAAACCTGCTCGACAATACCAATTTCGTCTACAGACTAAAAAGATCTTCAATTTTGGACTTGCCTTTCAGATTCGTGAATTAAATATAAATTGTTGTTAACCTTTCGGTTAGCGGCTAGTTCAGGTTTCACTGTTACTTACTCTTTCTCGTGTATGATATTTACTTATTGTTCAACTTGATTTAGAACAGATTGTAAAGTTAATTATATTAAAATATATATATATATATATATATATATATATATATATATATATATATATTGAGCCAATTGGTTTTAAAATGTTTTATAACCGAACAGTTTTTCCTCTGATTTGCTAGCATTTGTTATAATGACAACTGTCTAATTATTCTATAAATCATCCTTCTTCCATAAGATTAACATTGGAACTTTGAAAGCCTGTGGGGCATAGCCCCTGTGGTCCAATGTAAATTAAAACGTGATTCTGCTCATCTACGGGATACCTTTCTAACGGTATGCGCGAAATTTCTCCTACGATGCACACGAGCTGAGAAAAAAGGAGGAAACAAAACATGCTTGCCTATTAATATATAGATATTAATAAAAGGTAAAATCATAGATGAAATATAATGCATAATACATATAATCATAGATGAAATGTATTATATGTCATCTATGGTAAAATTAAGGAAATATTTATATTTATTGTTAACATATATTTCATGTAAATATACCCAGCTAACTATGTGTTTATTCTTGAGCAATGACCTTCACAAGTACATATATATTACAGTACATTTAATATTGCTTCAAAATATATAAAAAATTCAAAAATATACTATTAATCCCATGTTTTTAATTTAAACTCTTTTCACTTTTATCAGAATAAATGCACTATATGGGAGGGCGTGAAACACTAGATTCTGAGAGAAGTCCTTTCAGCCCCTCTTAAGAAAAACAGTTACGAAGTTTAACAGCTAATTCATAATAGTGACCGCTAGAACATTAATATCTAGAAAAAGCAATTAATTACAGTCACTTGCGGCACAAACAGTATTGGAGGTGTTATTTCTTTTACTGTCAGACACAAAACTGCAAATTCATAGCCTGTTTCCTTTTGAACTCACTCAGATACTCTGTTATTTAAATATTAATAAAAACTTTTTCATTTCCTTGGATTTCTTAGTTTATTTTTTAATAGAAAAACTAAAATTAAAAATTTCCTAAGGGATCAGTACATTATTCTTTTAAAACTTTTCTTAAACCCTACAAATATCTGCACAAATATTCCCTTTCTTGTAGTAGATGGAATAATACTATTTTTTATATTAAGGGTTGTAAGTTTAGGAGAAGTAAGTTGTTTCAAAATTAATAATTAATCACCATTCTACAGATTAACGTAAGGATAACCCATTTTCTAATTAAAAATTATTTTACCATTCGTTAGTTATGTGAACTGGTTTTGTATTTTTTTATTTAACACTAAAACATTCATAATCAGTTTTCTGAAAACGTAAAAAATACTCAAACACGCACGCACGCACGCACACACGCACGCACGCACGCAGACACGCACGCACGCACGCAGACATTCCTACTCTCTGACATTAACCCCTACCTTATTGCCTAGACCAGGTGACAGAGTAATCTGCACATCATAGTATCAATGATTGAAACGTGGTTATCAAGCTACATAAATTGAATAAAGAAAATTCGAGGCAGCCTCCCTCCCCACACTAAAAAGCCAAGCGACGATTTTTTTTTTTTAACCATAATATGCTGCAATGTATGTCATTTCTAAGGTCAAGAGGCATATTTTGGTGAATGATGTGGGCCAGATACAGAGGATTTCTAGAATTGAAAGATTTTTCGATACGGGGTGTAAGTAAAAATGCCAACATTATTTTGTATCTTGTAGGATAAACATGTTCAATTATGTTTAGGAAGTTAAAATTCCTTTTAAAACCATAAAGTAGAAGAGTCTTAATGAAAAGTTATCTCAAACCCAGTACATTGAAGGTTTCAAACAATGTTGAAGTAGGAAAACGAACTGGTTTTTGAAGTGCTGCTTTGATTATAGATTTTTGGATAATTTGTAGTTAGTTGATTGTAGCCTAGCAGGCTCCACCCAAACTACAATCCCAAACTGTAAAATTGATTGCACGTATGCATAATGAACTGTTTTTATCAATTTTTCATCCATTACACGTGATAATGTTGAAAACATGAATATGCATTTTCGGAGTTTATTGTTTATAAAATTAGTTTGTGCATCCCATGAAAGCATACGATCAAACATGATGCCTAAATATTTATACTTGTCAACCATTTCGAAGGGTCCACAATCACAACCTACAATCCCACCACATGTATGTAATTTTATATTCAAATCTATTGGATCCCCGGTTACCCTTTAGGAGGCCGCCATGAACTTAGTCTTGCTTGCATTTACGGATAGTTTGTTCTGATCAAACCACTGCTTTACAGTAAGCAGTCCATGCTCAGCATGGCGGCCGACCTCGTCCGAAGAAACACCCTCAAAAAGGAGGGCAGTGTCATATCTGCGTACAAATACATTTTATCCCCATTTAATTTAATTCTACCCAAATTATTGATATAAATCAGAAATAACAGCGGCCCTAAAGTGCTCCCCTGAACTATCCCATAGTCTATTTGTTTAAAGATATGTTTACACGTGAGAGTTTTTACTCTCGGAGAGTGGTTGTGCATCCCATCTGAGGTTTTACTCTCATAAAAATCTCAGTCAGCTGTAGATAGTACTGCAGAAAACTGTCTGGGATTAACCATCTTTGAAAATTCGCTGGTTGTGTAAACACCTCTGCGAGTTCCTGCTGAGAGTACGAAACTCTCTGAGAGTGAAAAACTCTCACGTGTACACCTACTTAACTTTCTACCCCATTAATTGTAATAAGCTGTTTCCTATTTTCCAAGTAACTTTTAAGCAATCTAATCCCACAACATCAATTCCAAGTTTTTTCAAAAGGATTTTTCTATCTAAAGAATCAAATGCTTTAGCGAGGTCTATGGATATTAAAATGGTCTGCCTATTTCTTGAAATTGTTACGTCATTACTGTGCAAACTGGGTGTCTGGCGTGGCTGTAGCGAGCGCGAGGTGGAGGCATTGCCCGGATGTTTACTGCGTTCTATTGTTTAACTTCCGGCTTTCTACATAGTAAAGCACTCGTTACTGCCATAATTTTTTTAATTTTCCCTGGGATTTTTTTTATTTATTTCAAGGTTTCAAACTTATTAAATTTACTTGAATAGGTAATTAGTAATCCGTGCCAATTCTAACAAAAAGATATTATTAATGAATGCCAGACTTATCTTTTTCATATTCATCTCTCTGGTTTTCTTTATCAATCCAACATATATTTAGTATAAAAATTTAGCTTATTAATAATCAGTGTCATATGTTTTTGCATTCCTACCCAACATTATGAATAATATTTATATTTGGTTGGAATAAAATTATATTATAAAAAAAAGGCTATATCTATGGTTATCATTACAGGTCAGTCCATGATAATGCATTGTATCAAAAAATCTCACGCGGTTATCGGATAGTAAATTAATGATGGTCATAAGCGCATCATATTGGCTGTGCTTTAGATGTTAATTTGTATAAGCTTGATATGGAGATTATCTTTAGTGTTTTTCATTTTAATACTGTGGATTTGTTAATAGACTTACTTAATACTATTTCAGTTGTGATACAGCTGTATATATATTTTTATGTGCTGTAAAGTATCATTTAAAATCAAATATAATGCAAACACAGTTGCCAATTTGGCGTTAAAATATTGACTTTAACTGCAGGACAACTGAAAAAGACAGCAGTTTTATTAAAAATTTAAACTTAAAAACTCAACAAACAAAAAGGAGTTTGAATCTATTCCCTATAAATACTGAGTGACATATGTTTTTTTTTCAATCGTATTCAATATTTGTATTTAGTTAGAATCAATGTATATTTAAAAAAAATTGTGTGCTATTGTTATTAGAATAAGTGTTAAGTGCACGCTACACTATAAAATAAATAGAAGTTGTTTATATTTTCGTAAATATTCATAGCTGTTATTTATTACTGTATTTCATTGTTATAAAAAAATTACCGCTGACAAAGGTTAAAAATCTAATTGAAATAGTTTGTAAACGACGATTCCTGGAAAGGCAACAACATACATGAATGTTTCACATGACTAGAAACAGTAATGAAATGTATTTCGGTAGCATCAAATAAATTACAATATATGGAGTGACATTTAAGTGAGGGACAGAACTTGTCTGTTGTAATTCTAAAGCTGCTTTTAAACTTCCTTATTAGTTATAGATAAGTTGATTTCTAAACGTAGTTTAGATTCTCTGTGGGTTTCCTGACTTTAAGACTTTACATTTGCTAGCTTAGAGTAGTAAAATTCAGTTTTAATGTGTGATTTCGAATGTTTTATTTCTAAAAACAGTTTACAACAGTTTCACAGTAGCCTGGGGTCATTAAAAAAACGGATCCATCTAATTGGTTTTACATTGTTTGTTTTGACCTTTCCCGGTAATTCATGAAGACACAAACGAAATTTGGATTCTGAGATGAGGTTTTTATATTTTTAGATAAAAACTTATAATCAAAAACCTCGAATTAGCTTGAACAAAATTATTGAACTGAAAATTGTAACGTTCCCCAAAATACGACCACTAATACTATTTTCTGTTCCAAGTGTTATAATTGATTTTAAGTCTATTCAATTGAGCCCGTTAAAGGTTTTTCATGTCAGTATATTTTAAATTTTAAAACTAAATGAAGCAACCCAATTATGCATTGTGCCTACCTAGCATTGTGTGAAGTTAGGAAAGTTTTTGCGTTTTTTAACTGTAGTTTAATTTGTATTTGTTATGCAGAGTTGCGTCAAGTCAGGTTAAGTTTGTTGGCGTTATGTAAGTTTTACGGCCCAAAAAAATCTGAATGGTATTTTGTATTCAAGCCCTAAACAGACTGATAGTCTCTGACCGATTCAACTAAATACACAAACTAGATACAAATAAATTTGTGGAAAGGTTTCAAAGCAGTTGAGTTAACATTTCAACAATCGACCACGTAAAAGTGAAAACTTTCAAGATAATTCTGGCAACGGATTTGAACAACTATTGTGCCACTCATTCTTGTAATACTATAATAACGTTTTCTCTAAAAACTCTAAAGAAAGATGAATAAATATCTGTAAATATAAAATATGTCATTGTAAAATAAAAAAAGTCAATATGTTTTCTGAACTCGTAAAATAATATTTGTCTTTCAAACTGTACTCATCTTACATCTGAATTACTTGTGTTACATTTTAGTAACTCTCAAACTACAGTATAAAATATCCATGAATATATTCTTTGAAATTTGGATTTTAGAAAAAGTCAAAGCAAATAAATTCTTTGAAGATTCTGATGTTCTTTTATAAAATGGAAATGTAATAGAATTAGTTGTCTTTAGTTGACATATTATTCATGGCCTACACTTGACTATGCATTCGGACATTCGTCATTAGAATAACTATGTCAAACAATTAAGCACAAAAAATAAAGAGTTGTCCTAATTCTATTTAGAAAGGTATTTAATTTACTGTTGGAAGCGTGATTTTATCCGTAGAGAGGACCCACCGACTAAACATCAAAGACTTAACAACTGAAGTCATGTAATCACACATCCACTAATTTTAATTTAGCACCACTTCCTGTTGAACTTACAGATTGCATTCCCAATCTATCAACGAATTTAAATATAAATTTCAATGGCCTCATCTAGGCAAAAATAGAGTTACAACAAATTATACAATTCCTTAAGGAATGAAAAGACTTAAATTTAATGAATCAATATTTGTAATATGTTATGCCTGTCTAAAGCTCAGTACAGTATTATGTAAACACAAGGCTATTTTTATAAATCTATACTACAAGTTTGTATGTAGCTGGTTTTAGATTTTAACTCACTTTGAATACCTTTTAATAAATGACTAAAGTAAATATATGAGTTTGTAAAAGTTTTATTTACTCTTTAAGTATATATGTATGTTATTATATATATATAATAACATACATATATACTATGAATTGCTCTGTATAAGACTACTATATACCTCTGAAGTATTACTTCCTTTATGTTTGTATGTTATCCTTCTAATTTTCATATGTTATTTTAATTTTATACTTAAGCTCAGAAAGGGCCATATTGTCTTTATTTCTTATGACTTGATCTATAATCTCTCAAAGGACATAATGAGGAGAAATGAAGATTTGTAATAGTGGCTAAACCTAAATGAATGAATGAATGGATGATGTGTCAATGTAATATAAATAATCCTGGCACAATTCTGCAACCACTGCTGTTACATAGCTTTCCCTGTGAAGTCCTTTTATAGACACGCATTATAAACGCTCGGCACTAACAGCGGATGTGCGCATGTAATTTGCGTATAAAATTTTCATAATGATTAATTCTGATGATATGTGTTATAAAATAACTAAATACACCGTTTTGTAGCTGACGGGTCTCGGGAATGGGGGTGAGGTTGTTTCTGTCTCAGTTGATACCGGTACTGTAACTGTTGATATTGCGCCATGTAGGAAGTATCAAGGTATCACATCTGTATTTTGGATTCTAACTCAAACTGTTACAGCTTAAAACCAATGTAAATAGTTATATGATATTCTCAGTTAGTAAAATAGTTTAAACTAACATTACTTTTCGGTACATTTGAATTGTAAAAATTGTAAGAGTTAATAAAAAAATCAATAAAAAATCAAAAGTTTCGGGAATCTAGAAAAAGCCTTGTTTTTTTAGTAATAATTATTTGAATTTCATGAATTAATTGAGCTGATTTCTTGTTGATTTTTTTAGTTGAAAAGACTATTTAATTTAAAACATGTTGTTCGGTGGGCTTTTATATAAAGTAGATAATTGAAATGAGTTTGGTTAAAGATATTAACTAGCCTGATTATCTAAGGAGTTAGAGCAAAACTTCTTTAGGTCTTTAAAAATGCAAATGATAAAATTAAAATATTTAACTAGACGCGTAAAAAGTAATGCATTTTATCATTGTTTTATAATTTATGATTAAGAACCATTGTCAATGTTCAATTTTTAATCAATTTCAACCTTAATGTATATTATCTTATTCTACTCCGTAACTATGAGATACACGGTAGTCACTGTAGTGACCCACACATTCACACGCCGTTGAGCATGTCCACTGCCCAGCCTGAGACACATTGTCTCGTGTGTAACATTGTGTAACGTGGGCACTGATATGTGCATAACACATGGAACGGCAAACATATGCGTTAAATATTGCGCACATTGTACTTTTGAAAAATTACACATTTTAAACAATAGTTTCTATATCAAAAATTTATGTGATTTTTTAATTATATATTTTACACCTTTGGTAACGCGAAAATTCATGTCTTCGAAATCCGTTAAAACACCAAGACAGATCAGGACTGGGGAAAACTGCCGTAATGTAATAGACAAGGGCTGTTTCATTAGCGGGTAAATCGATGTAAAAATTAGTACCCAAAGCGTCACTAGCCTGATCAGCTGGTGCATGTTATTCTTATGAACATCAGATGGATTAAGTCACCGGGCTGACTCTAAAGCGGCATTTTCCAACATCAAAGGAATGAAACAGCCCTTCTTTTGATTATATGTTCTCCGCAGTCCTGAAGACAGATTATTACAGGCTATAAACTTAGAGTTTCACAACTAGATAGCTGAGCAACCTATTAACGACTTTGTAACTTAAGTGATAATACCTAATGAGGTAGAGGAGGAGACTTGGAGAAGTGATTGCTTCACATCACAAAAGTAATAATGTTCTAACCGCTGCCAATAAGACATTTTGAGTTCCTAACTGTTCAGTGCCATTGAATACAATTTCTCTATTTAAGATAGTGAGCTGGGAAAATCACAAATTTGTTATCTACACCTATTACCTAAATCACGTGCAATCATAATCGTATCTCCAAAATTTTAACACAACAATTTTTAAGGATGACTATTTATAGAGTTCATTAATATTTCACAACCCCATTATATTTTTTTACGAATCAAGGGGAACTAGGGAGTGGGATTATACCATGAGCCGTGGGCAATTTTCAAAGCTTATCACTCACTTTTAATTGTGAGTAGTGTGTATTTTCCGCTTCTGTTACTGTCATGGCTGTCCAGTACTTGGTAGAATTAGCCTGATTAATACTAGAGCCATTATATTACTTTACAAATCTAAGCAAACCCCTAAGGGGGCATGGGGGCGGAGCCCCCATCGAGCCGTAGGCGAGTCTTTTTATATACTCCTTCCCCATTTTCTTTAATACAACATTCCCACTCCATATGAATTATATATTCAATTGTTCTTATTTCATTTTAATGCCATAATTGTAAATTTCCCATCTGTTTACTTTAATTATTGTACTTTGTTTTTTTTCTCCAAAGCCACACACAAAATTTTTCTTTTTTGAAACTGTATCGTGCTTTAATGTTTTGATTCTGACATTTAGTCCCAATGCACTTTAAATATCTTTTCATTTCTTTAATTAGTTTCCTTTTACATTTGACTAATAATTCTCCTCTTTTTTTGAATCCGTTACATGTAAAACCTATTTTTATTCTTAACTGTAAAACCTTTATCTCTTGATGTTTAATTTTCAAACATTGTTTGTTTTATATGAACCCTGTAATGCCAATCCAAAACTCAAATATGAAAATCACCATTTATGAATAAATGAAATTTCCAATATAGAAAATTTCCAATATGGGTGACAGAAAGTAAAATTTAAAACAAAATTTATATCATGGAACGATTTTCCTTGAAACACAATTTTAAAAACATTTTTATTCTTGAGTACGTTTTATTTAACACAACGGTTTAAAAAAAAAAATAGGCAATAATTAAAGTTTGCTCAAAATATTCTTATGTGAGAGAAATGAACTTCAATTACCGTTAGCTCCCTAACCGTTAAGTTTAGAGACAGATGACCAAGTATAAAAAAGTCTTAAAATTGCGTGTACAATCCAACAGGGATATAAAAATTTATGATTACATTTTTTTATTAGGTCGCTATATTGAAAATATGACGAATTTTTTAAAAATATTTAAATCACCATAAAAATCAGAATTAAAAGTCCACTGGGGATATCGTTTAACTTTTTTCAATATCACTTACGTTTTGTAAATAAAACAGTGGGAACATGTATATCAAAAGTCGTGTATAAGATTTTAATGTACGAAAAATTGAATACAATTACTAAATTTAATTTTATTCTATTTAGAGCCCTACGTGAATCTCCAAATACCATGGTAGATTACCGATCGTATGAGATGAGACGTATCAAACCATCACTAAGCCTTGCGCTTAGAGTGGATGCACGGTTTGGTCACCAATTCTACTTCAGCATTACTTGATTAAACCACTCTACTGCTGTGTAATTAGGATTTGTTGTGTTCACCAATCTGACGTTTTTCTCAGTATGATTTCGCGACACAAAAAAATTTTGTCCCTTATTCACATATCAATAACCATGTGGGTTTTTAAACCCGGTCTGCCCACGGGGGTACTGATGGCGCAAGTTATGCCATTTAAAAAATGTTTGGGGGAAGTGAATTTTTTGGGCGGAGGATTAAAAAAAGGTCTAAAATAAGGGAATAAAAATAAGTTTGCAGTAGTTAAGTATTTATACCTAAAAACAATAAATATTATAATACGTGAAACCAATAGTTATTTTCGGTTATGTTCTGAATCAAAGCAAGTATGAATGAGATCACAAAAACCGCTATTTTGTATTACTTATCAGTGATAGAAAATGTCCTCAATTATTTTCTAAATATTAACAGATCATTACTGTTTCACAATAGACAAGCTCCCACCCCCTCTTTATCAATTAGCCATCGTCAAGGTCACATACCCCTTACCCGTGCTTGTCGCCCCGCCCACCGTTTAACTCAACCGCCGAAAGTGTCGTCTTGTTTAGTGGTCTCGTTTATTCCAACAGATAAGGGCGCTTTTCACCCTTAACGTAGGATAAGTTTGTTAATTAGTCTGAGTAATTTTTACACTTGATTTAGTAATTTTTAAAAGCCCCAAACCCTGTTTGGAAAAAAAACCCGGCTAAAACCATCGACAAAGTAAAGGAAATGGCTGGTTTACAGCCAAAAGAATGATGCTGTATTTTGCTTACATTGATTGCTGTTTGCTTTGAAATCAGAAAATTAATTTTTAACACAACGGCCCCTAGCCCTAAGGGCTGGACGGATCACAGAGGAGATCGAGGCTATGAACTCCATGAAAAATCGAAGATCCATGTTACTTCGCAAATGGCAAGACTGCAATGGTTTCTAATAGAAGAATATATAGAGAATGACCGGTCTAATGCCCAATGGAAGAGGACCCACAGGACTACGTGGGAGGTACAGGTTCGAACTTCATGTCTGGCCACAAAAGACACAATCCTTTCGTCGAAGAATTGATAAAAGGTCCATGTCAAGCGAAGAGAGGGCGTTTGAATGTATTAAGTACAACCAGGTAATCCAGCAAAAGTGATGCTGTTCAAACAGTTATATCATTCTATGATGTCCTAAGAGAGGCCCTAGAAGACATATCTGACGACACTCATTCTGAAATGGAATGTAGATCATCAGCAAAAGGACTTAATAAAGCTATGTCTGATTTCAACATTGCTGGCACCATGAAAATTGCCTCAGAAGTTTTCAAAATTCTATCGCCTGTGACTACACAGTCTAAAACATTGACTATGGGAATGTTCCGACTGCGATTTCTGACACTATTTTAAAACATGAAACCTTAAGAACTGACGAAAGATGGATCATAATGAGGGATAGTATGCATTGTTTGCAGTTAAACATGATCACCAGCTCAATACAAACCAGAGAACAAGGAAAAGGTTCATGGATGTACTTGCCATCGATGAACCGCTCACGGATCCAGTGGTAAAGCATAGGACGCAAGTTTTCTTTAAGGCTATTTGACTCCTTAATCATAAAACTAAAAGATAGCTTTCCTGAAAGCTCCTTTCAGATTGTCAAGCAAACTACTTATTTTTCACATGAAAAGTTAATACTGTAAAAGCTGGGGACTGTACATTGATTCCAGCTCTTATCACTGACTTGTGCGATTACTACGGATTAGATGCTGAGCAACGTTGTGAAGAGGTTAATGTGTTTAGCCAGTTGTACAAAGTTAGTCATGAAAAAATTGACCTATCAGTTGTTATTGGTTCAATGGATGGAAATGAAGTTCAACAGAGTGAATGTCTAAGCAACAAAGAAGTTGAAACTAAACATTCCTCTGATGAGACGATTGACAGTCTTGGCAAGGACTCTAAAATTGCAAGGAAAATATATTTCGATCAATGGATCAAGAAAGACTTTATCGGACCTTACAAGTATTTACTAAACATTTCTGGCTTCCCTTTTCTAACAACAATGTATCAGATAATTCTTGTTCCCAACAACAAGTTGCTCAGCTAAGAGAATTGTGAACAAATTAAAGATAGTAAAAAGTAGACTAAGAAGTAAGCAGTAAGGGTGATACTTGATTGCCTGATATGTTCGTCCTGTGTTCTGAAAAAGATATCCTAAAATCAATTCACGACAGTGAGATTATTGACAAGTTTGCACTTTCAAGTCAAAATAGGGACAAACTACTAATTTAGGACATATCAGGGTAATCTGTTACCTAAGGCTAGGGACACACGGCACGGCGAAACCGCCGTGACGGGGCGGCGGTTTCGCCGTGGCCAATTGGGTGCAGAACACATGGCACGGCAGAACTGCCGTGTGGCAGAGCTTCTGACGGCTGACGCTAGGATTCGTATTCAGTCGTGGTTGAAAATTGCTGTTGTCAAGACGTAAGAAGATTGTTTTGCTTTGCCTTCTGAGACATCGCCATAAGAAAATGCGTTTTCGAAGTGCATTGATCCACCCTATTTTACTGGGAAGAACACTACGGAGTATTTTACACCCTCTTCCTTCAGTTGCGTCAAGATAAAAATAAGTTTTCAATTATTTTCGTATGTAAGGTTAAAGACGTTCGTTTAGTACTTAGTTTGTTTAGTAAAAAACATAATTTTAACTTAACATTAAATAAGTAAACCATAATAAATCTAGAAAAACCAAAATGTCTCACACCTTATAAAACTATAAATGAATTATCTTCTTCAGATTATAATTCTTCCTTTGCATGGCGATTTTAGCGATTGAAATTAGGCTATAATTACGAATATATTTGAAGAATATTGTAGTTCAAAACACCTAAAGACCGGTAAAAAAACAAAAAATTATTTTCATAGCATGAATTTAAACTATAATCATATTTTAATAGCTATTAAATCAGTTTTTAAATTATTAACAATAATTATTTAACATTATAGTAAATCTGATAGCGCGACGGCACGGCAGTTTCGCCTTGCCGTGTGTCCTGCTCCATAAGTGCAATGCCCTACTACGAAAGTCACGGCGAAACCGCCGTGACTCAAGAGTAGAGAATACACGGCCGTGTACGGCGCCGTGTGTACTGCACCATTTACTCCAATGTATCTCTACATCACGGCGACTTCGCCGTGACGGCGGTTTCGCCGTGCCGTGTCTCCCCGGGCATAGGAGTGTATTGTATTGTGAATTGTAATTAAAGAAAAAGCTAAATTTGTTTAAGTTTCCTTTTTTATAATCCTATTCATTCTTTCCATCATAAAGATAAGTTGATACATTTATTAACTGTTATTATCTATAAACAGAAATTAATTGTGTTTTTTTTGTGGTTGTTATGTTTTTAAAGTATGTTTCTTTAAAAGATTTTTTTCGAGATGTGTAAGAAATGTAAAAGCTTTAGCACTGAAGCAGGAGCAATCAATTGTTGCACAGTATTTTAGGTGGGATTCAATTTTCGTTTCATTTGCATTGATCGCAAATCCTTAAATTGATAAACATAGTTTAAACTGCAAACTCTGCTTTGTGCTGACCTTGTTGATGTAAGCTTAAATTGAAAAAAAAACTTAAACTTATATGCGTATGCTAAACCTTAATAAATATTTCAAAAACATGATTCCACTTTTTTAATTGTGGGGGGTGGGGGGTAAATGGCTGGGAAGTGGGTTAACACGCCATTTATTAGAGGGGATGAGCACCCCCATTCTAAATATAGTATATCATATTCAGATAACCTAGTTCAAAATTAAGAATAACGTGATATGGATACTTTAGTTGTGTATATGATTAAAATTAGAATTTCACATAAATATTCCACAGATTTACGGATTTAATTTTGGAATCTGTTCCTAATATATGCTACTCTTATCCATGACAACAATTTAAGTGGCATGTGGTAAGCGTATCGGTGGAACTACTTCACCTTTCCATCTTATTGCCATAGTATAATTATTCTGTATACATCAAACTATTTATTTAATTTCACAAACAATTTAAACATTTTTTCAGTGTTTATTTTGAAATACGTTTACATTATTTTTTGTAAATCCTTTCATTGCCTAGTTTTATTTAGAAGGAAAGTGAATTCTTTCTTTCTCTCTCTTAATTGCCATGCAAGTGGTAAAAGACGACATTCTGGTGTCAGCGGTGTTCACTTAAGATACTGTTCAGTTCTTCTTGTATTAAGTAGGCTATACGCAATTTATTTGTACTAAAATTGCATACAATAAAGTAAATCTGCTTCAAACTCCTTTTATGTGAACATTAAAATTAATTTAAAACTTATTATTGAATTCTACAAAAAATCCGTCACACCTGAATTGTGAATTTACACGATTTCACCTGATGTTCAACAATTTAATACTGAGGGTATTAGTAAGTGATTTCTTTCCTTTTTATGAAAATTTGTGCATACCCTAAATAAAATACCTAACCTTATTTTGTATATTCCGAATTTTTTACACATAGCCTGGCCACTGTCCTCAAGTTTCTGAAATGCGTGTCAAGATGTTTACGTTGGAAATATAGTTAATAAGAATAATCGTATGGCTTTTAGACGAGGAAGATCAGCAATTAACTGATGGTCCTCCTCGTCTGAGAGGCCTGCACTTTTTTGGTTTCTATGAAGGTGGACCGACGGCTTAACGTGACTTTCGAATTACGGGAGCGGCCAAATGATCTTTTTGTCCCCGAGTCAGTATTTGAACCCGGGAACGATGGGTGATTACACAGAGCTCTACCATTGAGCTACGGCCGCTTCCAATTATAGTTGCCAAATCGTCCTGTAAGAGTCATGCAGAAATAAGAGGAACAGGGGGTTTAGGGTTGAAACTAGGTACACTGTTGGACATATTGATAATGTATTTGGTAATGGCATTCTTTTAAATTTTCTCTTACTCGTAAAATAATACATATATATCGTTTACATAACAAGATTTTTAGTCCATACTTCAAGCAGTTTAATTTATTAAGCACAATATGTTTCTTCAATATGGATTCTTCGGATAGTTTTCATAATATTTGCTGAAACTACCGCATTAATAGGGTAAACATTAAAATATTGATTATACAGAAACAAGATTAATTTTATGCGAAATAATCAAATTCTTACAACACAAAAAATACAGTGGTTAAAAATAGTTACTAACGGTTTAACCCACAGAAATGTCAATATTGGGATGTTGGAGTACTTGGAACAATGAGGTAAGCGCGGTACAGAGGAGGGTCTTGTCTTGAGTATCTAAAGATCCTCGTTATCTCCATCTCCTAGATGAAACAGCTCATTAACTGAACATTCTAAACGAATAAGAGAAACGTTTGTTTGGTTTTTTTTCAGAGCAGTATACCCTTTGGATTGTAAATGTAATCACGGGTACTGACAACTTAGTTTCAACGTTTAAAATCTTTTAAATAGTTGTAATAAATGTGAATAAAGATAATATTTTTCATACATATGGGTTATGTTTGGAAATTTTATTTTCAAACTGTGGGTTGCGTTTTAAAATAAACCTACTGTATTAAGATACAGTTGATACAATGAACTACACAGTAGTAGTTGTACCAATCTTCCTGTGGTCCCATGGAACCGAGATACAGGAATAATAATTACAGTATTTTAGTATCATTTTACATACATTATTTTACTATACCTTATCGTGACGGTAAAAAAAAGTGGAAGAATCTTATAAGAAACAAACATTATGTTGTTGCCAAGTAGAATTATGAAGTTGCAGACTCTCTCGGGAGCGATGTGTCTTGGGTGGAACAGTTTTAAACACTTATTAAAATTATTTATTTTATGTGTGTTCGTTGTTACTATATAAGTGTTTACTTTTATTATAAACAGTGGAAATTAATTTGTTTATTTTAATGTGTATGGAATAACAGTGAGCATAGATTTAATTCTGAGTTACCATTGCCAGTTAGCATTCTGAGTTTATTGTTACAAAAGCTTAGTACTTTTTAAAACATTAAGTATATTGTTGAAACATTAGGTATGAACATATTGTTAAGTAACAAGGCCTACGCAAGATACTGCTTTAAAGCCATATAACAAAACTTCTGCTTCCAGGTATAGAAGTTAAATTATGGAAAATAATTGCATTTTTAATTTTTTTTTTTTATTGTAAGTCAGAGAGAGGTTTTATGAGTTTGGATGGTCAAGATTTTATGAATTTGTAATACGTAGTTATAAATCGAGTTTATAGGGCAACTTTCCAAACACAGTAACACAATACTTGACAGCCACAAGCTAGGAAAAATAACGGGGCTGTGCACTGCTGCAGTGTCGCTCGGATTTAATTCCCAGTTCGTCACCTTAAGGTTAATTCGGATGTTTCTAGTTAATTTTAATGAGGTCAATACTAGCAAATCTATTATTCGCTACCTATAATTATTTAATTAACAGATAGAGTTGTTATTGTATAGAACTCTTATAAAAATGTGCTGAGAAGTATGAAACCGCTTAATATTTTAACATCAATATAGCTATAAATTAAAAACTTTACAATTCAAATAGTTAGTTAATTACCTATTTGTTAACGTTACTACTGAATGTCCATCTCAAATGGGGGTCGATTAGTGAGGATTGAGTCGATAATTTTATATGTAAGCATATAATTATCTTATGAACATCACATTAAAGGTCTCACTTAGTAAAGTGCAATGTCCCAAATCCGTATTTGAAAGGATTAAAAAACTGATTAAAAGGAACTGATTAAAAAGTGCTGGTGGTAAAAATTTTATTTCAATAATATTTCTGAAAATATAAAATGCAATAACTTCTGATGTAATCAACCTTTCAAGACGTCCCCTAAGAGACGTCATCAGAGAAAGTCTTGAAATAAACGTCATCGGCTGTACTGTGCCATATACAGTACTTTCGGGCAGTTATTTTGGGCTTTCTGATCCCGGCCCCATATTCTTCTTTGATGATACCCCAATTTTTATAATTTGATTAATTTATAAAGGTATATACACTGGACGACTGCTCATGTCTGCCGTTCAGTCCGTCTTAGGTTTGGGCTGACGCTCTTGGCTTACCAGTGTCCAGCGAAGAGGAGGCTTGCGGGTTTCTTCTAGCTACTGCACGGTCTCAGAGGCTGAATGGTGAATAGTGAGCACGACTGGGGTATTTTTATTGTCAACTAGTCTATGTTTTGTATTGCAGCTTTGTAATTCAGTAATGTATGCTGTTTAAAAATATATATTATAGTTTCCTCTTGAGGAATGCTGTATTCTCCCCAACTGTTTAAAAAACTTTGTCCAGTTAGTTTTATCTGTCCCTAACAACTAACACGGAGAATTTTTTATCACTGTTTGATTTTCTCTTTCACCTTATCTATTCATTCAGATTAATGATATGAAAATGAGTTATTTCTCAATTTGTAAATTATTCTTATCTAAATTTATATCCTACAAAGCCAAATCATGAAACATTCATAAGGCCAGGTGTGAGGAATATGGTTCATAATGTAGGCCATTAACAACAGATGTGAGAGCTCTGCGTATCTTAGAACTAAAATTATTGTACATAAAAGGATGATACGTCCCAGAGAATTAAATTGGCCGAGTGTAAGATGGAAATTTTTTATAATTATGTAAAAGCGATTAAATTAATGATGTTTGAGAAAGAATACACCGTTATTTTTATAAAGCCCTCAAGTCTGAGGTAAGTTGGTCTTGTGGAGGGGACAAATGAAGATGAATTCTAAAGAGGCGAAGATACAGTCATATGCAGAGTGTTTACAAAACAACCTGGACATATTTTATGTTTTTCATACAAACAGGGGTCTGAATTTCTTCATTAAGCCTATATCCACCATCTTAGTTTTTACACTTAATAATTTTCGTAACAGATGGTTATATTAATTTGATATGAGCCTGTATCACACCAATATCCATTATCAGGTTTTTATGTGTATTTTAAAAATTGCGGTCACAAAACATTTTTTAACTCATATATATCAGAACCGGTTAATATTATCTAAACCTTACAAGAGACAAACAAGTTAACACATATAATTATCTAACTCATGATACCAATTTTGTAAGGATCTGATAACAAATAAGGGAGTTATAGAGATTTTTATGCATAAAACATAGATTTTCCTTTATAATGAATGCAAACGGAGATTATTTTAGAATAAAATAACAATAACTCCATTATTTGTTGTCATGTCCTTATAAACCTGGTTATATAGTTATAAACCTGGACCATTAGTTATATAATTTCAATTGTCAACTTTTTTGACTCTAGTAAAAATTTTATGAAAATTTACTTGTTTTGAGATATTTGAGTTTAAATATTTAAAGTGGCAGTTATTTTTAAATAACATCAGAAAAAATAATGTTTTCCTGAAAATGGACATTGGCATGGCAAAGGCTTTTACCGAATATAAAATTAATATAACCATCGGTCACGGAAATAAAAATTATTAAGTGTAAAAAACAAAATAGCGGCTTTCCTGTCCCCAGTTTGTGTGATTTTTTTTAGTCTCGACAATATAGTCGACAGCAACTCGACAGAAATAGTCTCGACAATACTGTATGACCAAGAATCAGACTTTCCTTGGCATGTCGTATTTAGAACAAAAGTTGCTTTGCTAGGTTCTTGTATTTTATAAGATGTTGTAGCTGTTAACATTAAATTTGTACCACAGCGATCATCATGAATAATATTTAATACTGCAAAAACCTATTCTTTTCTGCAATATTTCTAAAATTTTATATCTTTGAAGTATGCTATTCAATATGTATATAATTGACAGTAATAGAGAGTCTTATTACTATATCATTCAATCCTTATTTTAATTATTATTTTTAACAAATCATTCATAGTAACTACTTTATAGTTATAGAATACATTAATTAAAAATATAATAATTGAATTTAGAAACCTACATGCTTCGTTTGTCGTATTATTTGGTAGCTGAAGAGTACTATCAGATCGGATAGACTTTCTCGACAATGTCGTCATGGTTTGTCTTATGTGAGAGTGGTGGCCTGTTACTCTCTGTGTGACAGCAATGCACTTTACACAATCTTTACTCGTACGTTGCTGCTCTCGGAGATAATTTGTTACTTTTCGATAGTGTCTGTAAGCTTACCCCCCCCCCCCCCCCAAAAAAAAATTAAATACTCCCACATGTAAACCAAGCTTAAGGTTCAATTGTTTCGTCCATTTAAATACATTTCACTCTGCAGAAATTCTGAACTTGTAACGTATTTTTGGGGTCATTGAAAATTTCAAGGTTTCTGTATTTACTACAGACTAAAGGTTCCTTGTAGTGGTCTGGGTTTAACTAATGGGATTTTGTCTGGCAGCTGGCATAGCTGAGAGATCACCGTGCGTGATAGTTTAGCTGCCAAAGTTGTTGTTAGTTTAGCACCACCCTCAAGTTTAGTCCTCGGAAGCAGTGGACTATACTCAATCGTTTCCGCATTGGAGTGGGAAGATGTAATTACTGGAAGTACAAATGGGGAATGACACAATATCAGTCATGCAACTGCGGAGCGGAGTATCAAACTATGGAGCACATAGTCGCAGAGTGCCCACTGAGTGCTTTCCCCGAAGGATTGACCGGTCTGCATAGCTCAAGTGAAGCTGGGCTGAATGGCTTAGTTCCCTAGATTTAGCTCTATAAAGAGAGATATAATTTTTATTTTAGTGTTTAGTTTTTTACATATATTGACTCAGGTGCTCTGCGCCGCAGATTTTATTTTCTTATTCTTAAACCTTGGTGGCTGGCTAAATGAGCCATACGATATATTATAATAATGGGATTTGTAGATCGTTCACAAATCAAGGAAAGTATCAAGGAATTGCTTGGCTCAACAGGAACGTCGTCGGGTTCGCAGGTTGCAAGCAATTTAATCAAATAAAAGTTCTTCGATGACTTATTTTCGCTAGCACCGTGGAGTCGTGATCGTGGAATTTATAGATCGTTCGTAAATCAGCTAAAGGATATAAAGGAATTGCTTGGGGTAACAAGAAACGAGGTTAGGTTCGTAAGTTGCAACCAGTTTACTACCGAGCAATTCGTTCTTGTTTTCGCTAGCGCAATGGAGTCGGGTCGTACGATTTAAGGATTTTCCTCAAATCAAAGTATCCAAAGGATTGCTTGGGTCAACAAGGAATGAGGTCGGGTTCGCAAGTTGCGAGCAATTTACATTCATCTAAAGCAACTATCTATTTTATTTTTCGCTAGCGTGGTGGAGTTGGAGTGGTGGGGTAAGTTAAAAACGTTCATAAAGGAATGTATGAGGAAAATTATAATTATAGAAAAATGAAAGGTGAAGAGTTGCAGTTGAGTTCGCGCTTTACCAGTAGTTGTATAAAAATTATATCCTTGGTTTAATATTAGTTTTCCCGTTGCTCGGGTTTCTTTGTGTTAAAATAGTACCGTACGCTAAATGGAAAAAATTGGGTCATAATTCTGAATAATGTTCTGTTGAAATAATGGTAGTCGTGAGGAATTAAGAAATAAATCACTATGGCAATACAAAATGGCAGTTCTAATTAAATTCCTCGGGGAAGACAATTCTCCTGGCGTTTGCCGGTCCTCTTCGTCCTCTTGTTGGCTGATGCCTGTTTCTTCCTCTTCTCCAGGCGAGTCCGTGGGTGGTTAGTTCAGTCGGTTTATCGAAATGCCATAAAAAAGTTTGGGTTGATGCATTGAACTTTGTTCCTAAATACTTGATTCGCTCTGTCTGGTTTTCTTCCCAGGTCACTTGGTCCATTATTTTTGGGCCCCTTTTGGTGGTGGTGACACAATCCCTTTGCTCCATTTCGGGTGTTCTTGAATGTAAAGAAAAATCAGAAAAAGAGCAATTTACTGGTAGCGAATAACAAATAAAAATATTTTCTCTCATCCACACTTGCCATCGCTTCCAATATTGGTGTCCTTTTTTGCATTCATGTATAAGTTGCCAGCCGTCTTCATATGTCTTCAACTTTTCCTCCCGAGGGTAGCAATATATTGCTCAGTTCCATAATCAATTGACCTTTTGTTAGTTTATAAATTTAGTTAAATTTCCAACCAAATTTTGAGTCCATTTTAGCTGAGGGTTAGTCGGTTTTGACGTCTGGTAAAGTAAGATTATGGAAGTCGTCCTTTCGAGTTGCTCCTATCAAAGTAATTTCCGTCCCAAACGAAGTTGCAGATGTAGTTCTCAACAACTGTGCTATTAGTGATTGTGGGTTGACTTGTAGATGTGCTAATACTCTCCGTTACTGAAGCTTTATTCTCCTTATCACCTTTCCCTTTATCTTTTGCTGGTAGAATATACAACGGTGAAATCAAAAGCCAAAATAGCCGCAAAAATAACGTAACCAGACCCATATTACTGCACAGTCCACACTACTGGACAAGTGGCCAGTTAATTTCCAAGCATGTAAATTATTGTCACTTACTGTATTTTTAAATAATGGAAATAAAATCATTTATCATTTATCATTTTGTAACCATAAAAGACTGTGAAAAAAACGCTCAAAGTGATAACTCAAACAAAATCGATTTAAAATTCCTTTAAATTGCCAACTGTTCGGGCGTCATGATGTGATGAAGTCGGGTCGTGCTATTTAATGATCGTCCTCAAATCAAAGTATCCAGGGAACTAGGTTGGGTTCGCAAGTTTGCAAGCAATTGAATTAATCAAAGAGCAATTCGTTGATTTTATATGTTTTGCACGATCCATCTGTTAACATTTGACCTGGTAGTCGTATTTTCCATAATTTTATCCAATTAAATTGTTGGATGATATGTTTTTATGCTGTAGAAAAAAAGTAGAAAATATTTTAAGGCTTGATGTTTTTTTATGAAATTTTTGACATTAGAAATGTGGTAGTAATTTTTGGCAAACTTTGACGAAGGCAGGATTAATTAAATTTAAGGGTAGCACGTTTAAAATGTTACCAAGAAAAGGAATGTAGATTGAAAATGTCTTCGATCTTCACAGGAATATTTGAATATCTACACCCATTTATGGTAATTATTGGTTGTTTAATTGTAAGCAGGATCCAGACTTGTTACAAAGGGCTTCGGTGGTTATTGGGCTGTAAAGAGGTTAAGAATATCACATATGTTGCACATTGTTATCTGGACGCTGGTTTTTATTCAAATAAACGTTGGAAGGTTATATTTTGATGACGCTTAATCGAATAGGAGTATTTTTGATAACATGAACTAACTGTATGAAATTGAACTGAATCGTAATATTTGTTGGAATTGCATGTTATATTCATAGTCTGTTTTTTTTGTAACCCGCTGACAGACTTAATAATTCTCTCACGTATGTAAAATTTAATTTATTTCAGGCTCATATGGAACTATTTTTAAGAAGTTATGTAATTTTGTGTTGTAATAAATTTTGATAAGTTTTTTGATTTGGTTCTAAAACATCCTTATAAATACATAATGTCACAAAGTTTTTTATATATAAATTACAACCCTGTTAGAAAATTTTAACCACTTTTAATAAAATCAGTTTGTATTGCAATAATGTGACAGCCAAATATCTTTACAACGCATAGTTGGAATATTTGCAGGCAATCCGGTATTGTTATAATCATCAAATTTTTCTAAACCGAATCTTTCTCAAGTATCCAAGTTACAAGGTGAAGTGCATTCTATTTGAATTTTCTTATCAGTAATGAAAAGGAAGGGTAAGACGTCCTTTCATTTTATGTTTGAACATTATAATACTGTACCAGTAATTATTCATGTCACGAATAAAAAAACTGACTTTTGTATAAAGAATACAGCCTTATAAAAATCATTACTTGATCATTTGCTTTATATTATTTTCACACTAAAAAAAATAAATAAAAACATTGGTAAACCTTAATTTGTAAAATCAGTAAAGAATTGTTCCCTCTCAAAACATTGCAGTAAATATTAACAAAGTTTGTCTTGAATTTGTTCTTATGTTTATATTGTGATATTTATAATAGAATTAAATACAGTTAAATTAAATCTTCAATCATCAAATCATACGTGATTGTAGCCCTAAAAAACTGCCGATAAATCCATAAAAACAATTGTATATAATGTAAAAGTTGTTGTACTGAAAGTATAAAATATAAATGGTAAAAATATCCATTACATTAGACATCTTCATTTAAGCCTTAAAATTTCCAAAGGCCAACCAACGCCTTAGTCTAAGCCAACCAATGCTTAGAGCTATAAATCAGGACATCCTCAGGGAATACAAACTATGTTAACTCATCATGCTTTTAACTAATCAGGAAGTTCATAAGCCGCTTTTGAGAAACGACCCTCAATTTCTCACTCTGCAAGTTTACATGCAAGTGACTGCTAAAATATGTAAGGCATTGAGATAACTTGCAGCTAAGTTAGGTAAATGCGTTGTCTAGATTAACACGATCAAATTTTAAGACATTAGTTGATATTTATTCCAATCCATCCAATTAAAAGTTGAGCTATTTCATATTAGCGTAAATTATTACATTTTGGCATTAAATTAACCTTAATAATAATAAGTTATAATCTTTATAACTAAAAACAGAAAGTGTTGACGTGGTCTCAAGTTCTAAAAACTGATACTGTAGTATCAAAATTTGTTTCTAATGAATGGCTTTAGTTTTAGAAAAGCTATTTGACTGATTAATTTGATCTTTTAATGCCTGGTAACACTTTCAAAAATATTATTATTTTATCTTGTAACTTTTCTCGGCCAGCAGAATGATGGTACTCACCAAACTGATCGAAGTTTCATCATTCGTCATGTATCCCCATTATTGTACTAGTAGATATTCCAAATTTTCTGCTAAATTTGGAAAAGATTTTTAACCTATTTATTTATTTATCATACTACATAGATTAGTAATTTTACAAAATTTGCAAAGATATATGTCTAAAAGTGCAATTTATAGCTATAATCACAACATAAATTTTGACTTCTTATATATATATTTATATATATTGTAATCTTCTAATTAGTCTTTTTTCAAGTATTCTTCTATTGTGCATAAAAATTTAGAGGCAAGGAATTGTTTTAATTTCTTGTGAAATAAATTCTGGTCTGCTGTGAATTTTATATCGTTTTGTAATTTTTTGTATCAACTGTAAGCCTAAGTACGTTGGTGTTTTACTGTAAAAATTTTGTGATGATTTCTTGTAATGATTTGATTATTTATTGTGTCATAAATGAGTACTGTTTATGTTATAAAGAAGTGTTGTTTTGTGAATTTTATAGTTTCATATATAAAGGGTGTCCAGCTTCCACCTTTATAAACTTTTCCAGGTTATTAAGCATGAAAAAAAAACAGAAAATTATATAAACATATGTTATAAAATGCTTCGTTAAGCCGCTAGACGCCATTTTGTTTTTTACACTACATTATTATACATTGCCGATTAATAACAAACGTCCAATAATCCACATACAATGTCACCCACGACCAAAACAAGATAGCAACAACAAATATGAGCGCTAATAGATACATCCAGGTTCCCGTTTCAAAATAAACTACAAACTAATATTATTAGTAAATCAGCTGATCGTCAAATCAGCAAATCTAATGGAAATTACAAGTTTCAACTTACAACTTGTAACTAGTAGGTTATTATGAAATGGGCCCCAGAAATCGTTTATCCTCTTTTGCTATTTAAAGTAAGCAAAGATAAAACTTTTAAATCATGATAATAGTAATAACTATTACTGTGCAAAGTTTTTTAAGCAATATTTTTTTCTTTTAGATTATAGTTTTGAATAGATTATGTTAGTTATAGTTTAAAATTTAAAACTATATTGATTAAAGTACAATTGTGAGTCACAATATGCGTTAAATTTCCTCCAGAGATAATTTATTCCGATCTTACATTGCCTAATCTCAAATGGTTTCTGATCTTCCAGATTGTCGTTAACCTTTCTTCTAGCTTCTAGTACCCTCTTAATAAATGACTTATAAAATATATAGCTGTTTAAATTAACTTATGTTAAAACGGGTGGGAAATATGTTGTCATCTAATAAGTGTTGTAAAGTAAAACTGCGGAGAAAATGTATTGGATTATAGGTTTGATAAAAATATTATAAATTTATCAAAAAATTACCATTCATTATTAGTCTATTAGTATTTGTAACATCAACATTGAAATTTTCTTAGATCTCTTAATATCAAATAATGAAATAGTTGTGATCATGTTAGTTTTTCGTAAAAATATCTTTTTTTATTTTGCATTTAGGTTTTCGCCACTTTAGGTATTTATATTATAGCTTGTAGTAATTTTACGTATCGCTAGAGAACAGTGCAACCTCATTATAATTTTAGCAGTAAAACTAAAATAATCTGCTATGTGGTTCTCTCAGTCTGTATTTTTGAGCGAAATTTAACAATAGTAAACTTAGCTGAGAATTTCATTGTAGTATAACTTCATGTCTCGTATTCTATTGTATTGTGTTCGGCTTATTTTATAATTCCAAGTTAAGCCTTCAGCTAAGCAATCCTCCCTAGAACGGGAGACGATGATACGTTACGGTCCCTCATTTGTGGTGACTAGCTAAATATGACAGTTGTAATTTAACATATATTTTCTTTCGTTTAGTTGAATAGTAGTTATTTTTCTTTTGCTTTTTTTCTGGTGGAGTTCGGGTCCATTGGCCACCGATCGCTTAGCGTAGTCAGCTATCACATCGCTTCGGCCGAGCAGCCAATCAGAAGTGACCTGATCGCAAAAGTGGGGGACTAGAATATAGAAGGCCCCTTGTGGCAGTTAATAGACCTCATGCAGATCACTCGTTCTCAATCTATCAACACCGTATTGTTTAACACCAGTATGTTCATGTAGTTCTATATTCAATTCCGAATTACACATCTTTGAATTCTTAAGTCTGCTATGTAATATCCGACCCTTTCCAAACATTCGGGTCTGTTCCCCAGATAAAATTGCAGTGGTGGCAGCGACATCGACACCCAAGATGAGAGGGTAGTAACATATGTACGTCATAACATTTATAAAATTTAGTTTCATCATAAAATTCAGTAGATATTCATGTTGAGTATATTCAAGTAGCGTTTTGGTATCAGAGTCCGTTGCTACTATTTGGTATCAGGTCCACACATCCATCGACTGTGCTCAAGCATCACATTGCGAGCAATGGCTGTTTACATAATTAGGTTCATGGAAAGCTTTACGAAACGTATCTTATGATACTTAGTATTATGGGTAAATGGAATGTATTTTGTTCATTTGGTCCCTAATCAGCACACTTAACCAACGGTGGAAATGTTTGTAAGCTTGGTAAAAAAGTTTACTTTTTGTTTGTTAAAAAATAGTATTTTTTACTTATTGCTATTTACTTTATTATTTGTATGATGATAAAATTATTTTATTTATTTTAGACACTTTTAAGCGTGTTCAGGGAATATAAATGTTGGCATTATATAAATCAATAAAAGATTAATTTCTGTTCAAGATTACAAAACATAAGCAAGTAATGTGAAAGTTCCTTCAATGAAGTCGACTATGAACATACCCAGCTACAATTTATGGTTAGGATCCCATTTTAAGAAGTGTGCTCTTTTTCAGAAGGGCTGAACATTATTTTTAAATGTTTTTGACTGATACACTTAATACTTATTGTTATTAGGGAATTAACTATAAGGATTAATTAGAAAGATACGTTGATACTTGTATCATTGACTATACTCGCACTAAAGATTTATTATTATTATATTTCATATAACTGCTGCTCAAAATAGTCCATAATGTACTTAACTGTAGCAGTAGAAATTACTTCGAATAAATGAACTAATGTTAAGTTCTAACACAGGTTTTGAATAGAAATTATAAATTAATAAAATTAAATATATTTTAATATGTTTACTATTAAAATATAAATTAATAATTAAATTAATAAAAAAAATCTCACATATACATTGAAGATACATTCACAGTCTGTTAAACTGTGATATTAATTATTTGATAATTGCTTTTTTACTTTTAATCTCCAAGGATATTTTCTTAATTGCTTTTTTACTTTTAATATCCAAGGATATTTTCTTATTAGTGCTATGTATCCCCCCCCCCCAAATTAACACTAAGGTTTTATGAAATCGTGAACTTTAAGCTCTGGCATTCAAATTATAACGTCATTAGACAAATCTATGACTAAACGACAACTCTAATTTGGACTTTAACTACTCAGGGGCAACCCCTAAGGAGGCATGGGGGCGGAGCCCCCATCGAGCCGTACTCGAGTAGAAAATTATAAAATGTGTATAGACGAAATAAATAACACATCAGTATGTGTAACTGAAGCGGGACTGTCATGAACATAAATCCCGTGTCGTCCGGGGAAATTATAAGGTCCTTTGATTCCTTTACTTTGTTAGCTAAATAATTATTTACAAAAATCCACTAACATCTCTGGAAGAAATATTTTTTTCATATAACTGTAGTTCATAAGCGTTAGTTGATTTTGTGGTAGTAAAGTAAATATATTAATTATTTTTTCCGTTATGAGAGTATTATATATATTAAACTATGTTTTCAGCAGAGTAGATGTAATAATCATTAATAACAACTCTATCAATTGAGAATTGATAGGAATTGATTTATATATTCACATTAACCATTTTTTACGGGGTCAACAATTATCTACATTATGTAATTCTCATGTGTTTTCTTCTAATAAAGTAAATTAATTTCCACAAATAGAATACTATAGATACATTTTTCCCTGTGTACGTGACAAATTAATTTCAAAAAATAAAAATATACCTGGTGTCTCAGAGCGCCCATACGATTTTAAAATGTTCAGAATTATTTTTTCAAAACAAAATGTGCCTTTATAAGTAAACGGCTAGTTCTATAGATTGGCACTAGTTTCAATGTACAGGATGTACCAGAAGTAATCTATCCAGACCGGAAGTCATTAGTTTTAAGTACAAGCCCCCATTTTTGACACTTTTTACATTGTACATGGAGTTTTAAGACAAATTTAGAATTTAATTTGTTCTCATAATCCTAATGGTTTGAGAGATAATGGCAGCGGAACTTCAGTTTTTCCTATGAGAATAACATTTAAAAAGTAATTGTAATATGATATTTACAAGTTCTTTATATGTTTATGTTATTGTTTAGTAAATCATTGGGGAAATTTTCCATTACTGATTAGTAAAAACAAATTCACGATGTTTTGGGATTTGGTATCTGATCCCGTCTTCCGGTGAAAGATATACAGAACATAACAAAGTTGGTAAAACACACAACAGCCGAGCCTGGAGAAGTCCATAGCCGGACCTGAAAACAGATAAAGGCAGTGACAAAATTAAATGCAACACGAAAAATAGCATAAAGCTTAAAACAGAAAACTGTGAAAGCAGTCAAAACTAAGCACAAAAATTATATATTTTTATGTATGTATTTATTTTTTTAGGGAGAGGCAGGAAAAATGCATTTGCACGCAGGTGGGGCCAGCCAGTAGTGTAGGTCTAATGAAACTCTCTACTTCCAGTTCATGAATCATTTCTTTAAACACACTAAACCTACCCTAGACGAGCGTGTACTGATTATCATTGACAATCATGAATCTCATTTAGATATAAATACTTTGGACTTAGCGTCAAAGGCAGGTGTTTTTATCGTTACTTTTCCACCCCACACTTCTACACAAGCTACAACCTCTCGATGTGTCTGTGTACTTCCCCTTCAAGGCGTACTACAATCAAAGTGTTGAGGAATGGCTCCTTAATAACCCAGGTAAAACTTTCAACATTTATTGTGTAGCTGAAATTGTAGGACAGGCTTACCCTCGAGCCTTTACCACAATTAACATAACAAAAGGCTTCGAAAAAGTGGGATTTATCCTCTGAAAAGGAATATTTTCAGTGAAGATGAATTTTTGCCTTCAAGCGTTGCAGACCGTCCAGCTCCTAAGACAACAGTAACCACAGAATCTAATCACGAGTTGGGTTGCTAATCTGCGCAAGCCATCGGTTGTTTGGGTGAAAATTTTACACAGCCGTCCACTGCGAAAACCGTTTCCCTAACTCCTCTACCCTCTACAGGGGACAGCACTGATTGTCTAAATGTAAGTTTAGTGTCCCAAGAAGAAATCCAGCCCTATCCGAAAGCGGAGGTTCGAAAAGCTGTAAGGAAAGGAAGGAAACCAGGAAGGACCAAGGTAGCGACTGATACTCCGGAAAAGAAAGAAATTCGAAAACAAAAAGAAAATAAGAAGTCAAAGAAAATTGTAGTTGAGCAAAATAAATCCAGGAAAATTGACAGACCAAAACAATCAAAAAGGAAGGTCAGGCCTGTCAAGAAATTAAATTTTGAAAGTGATTCTAATAGTGAAGAATCTAAGGACATTTCTACTGGAGATGAAGATGATCTGGATGATCTACTTGACATCATACACAAAGAAGAATTAGATAAGCTCGAGGAAGAAAATTTTGAAAGTGAGAAACTTTAAGAGGGAGACTACGTTTTGGTAATTTTTACAAAAAAAAGGCTCACCTGTCCATTATGTAGCAAAAATTGTTTCTAAGGATCAGCATGGCTTTGAATATCAGGTACAGTTTTACAAACGCATTGGAACCAGTAGTAAATTTATAAAGGAATCGGAGTAGGTGTTTGACGTTGTTCGAGAGGACATAATGGTGAAGTTACCTAAATTTGTAGAATTAGAAGGTTCAGCAAGAACCCAAGGACAAACTTGGTTCCAAGTAGATTTTACAAACTACAATGTTAAATGAAACAAAATGATGGTGAACTACAACATCTAAGCTTCTTTACATTCACCATTTTAATAATTGACAAATAATTTTACTGATAATCGTATTGTAGGTGGTCCTACCTTTAAGTTTTCTTTTTACTTTTTATACAAAATACTTTGTTTAATAAAACTTAAATGTTTCTACATTGAATTTGACTTCTTATACCTTTTTTATATTACTGTTAAGACAAAGTTTATGTCTGATCCAAGGTACACAATGTCATGATCCAAGGTACAAGAGGATCTTGTACCTAGAATCAGAAAACTTAAAATTTTTAAACATTTTTTTATAGCTAAAATTTTATACAAAAAACATTTAAAATTTTTTTACAGTTTAATATGTGGAGTATGAATTTATGTCATGAAAACATTTTATATTTTAAATTAATAATTTGAAAATAAATAAAAAAACAATTTAAATAAGAATTTTGATCCAAGGTACAACAGTCTCCCCTATTCTTGTAAAAAAATTAAATTGAAAAAATCCAGTAATCAAGGTACAGGACTTTGGAGCCAACTACACGACAGCAATGCTAGGCATATTGTGGATTTATTTTACTTGGTAGTGATGGAATATGTCGGCAATAATTTACTAAACAATAACGAAAACTCACCAACAATTAACTTAAAACAAAGAGTTTTTGTTTAATTTAACATACCACTAAATTGCAACCAAGGAAGGAGACCAATCGTAAATACTTAAAAGAATTAAGTTCCAAGTGTTATGCTCAAGCGCCATTCATCAGTTGTTGTGAGATGTTCGCTGCCAGGTGATGAATGTTTGAACGTCACATCAGCACAACTCTTGACACGGCGTGATTACATGACACATCATAGAGGTAGATCCCTACAAGACTGAGCACTGATGATCAATTGACATGCGTTGAGCATTGGAGTCTGTCTGACCTACAGACTTCAAAATTCTCATTCAATTGTTAATTGGAAAACTAGGCAAATGTGGTAGCGTAGTATGGGTAGTCAAGTAGTCTAAGGTTGTAGTAATGATTAGAGAATGGGACAATATGGATTAACTATTGCCTATACTTACTACAGGTATGTAATTACTAGGAGTACACTTGTTCCACGCGTATGGGGATGAACGGCAACAAAAGCCATGTAATCTTAGTTTCACGCCATAAAAAACATCTATATAATTACACAATATTAACTTCATAGAAAAAGGTTTTAAGTTTTTTTTCAGCAAGATATTTGATAACCATAGTAGGTACGTTTTACAAATTTATTATTGTAGTTAATATTTTTTTGGTATTATTGTTGTTTCTAGTATTCATAACCTATTTAAAAATATTTCATAAGTAACAAATTGTATTATATATAGTGCAGTATTTTCCATAACACATGTTTACTCTATGTCTGACAACAAACAACTCAATCGCCGTTCAACATAGCCTTAAGCACCGTTATTTACAGCCCACAATGCATTTCTTATGGGAAATTAAATTACCTATAATTACTTTATTACTTAACAGAATAACTTCAGAAATGAACTTGCCCTTACAAATTATGCCTTAAATCTAGTGTGAAAGTTTGAAGTCGATCGGAGGTTTCTTGCGAACCTAATCGTCGGTCAATGAAATCGGGATTTATCACTACACTGAGCGACCAACAGTCAGAGAGGATTTCTCTCCTCTTCGATCCGTTCATCCAATAATCTTAAAGTGCTATGTTCCACTCGGTCAATACACAGTGTCGGCAAAACTGAACAATTTGAACAAATCTGCTTATATAGAAAAGTTAAGCTTTTATTTGGTACAAACTGAATGTAAATAGGTCTAGAGTAAGTCTCAGACGAACTGTCTAAAGGGTTGAAAATTTTGTCTTATCTCCATGTTAAATATCCCTAAGAAAAAAATATTTTTCATTTATGACCGTATTCAGTAAATATTTTCTAAATTCAAATGAAACCTGCTAATACATGACCGAAAAGGTTTATTTTGGTACAACCCGCATGTAAGTAGGCCCAGTAGAAGTCTCAGACGAACTGTCCAAAGGTGTACTTTACCGTACTGTTTTAAATATATAGATGGAGTTAATAATATTTACTGCCATAAAAATATAAGTCAAGTCCTTTATTTAAAGTTTTTTCTAAACATTATAATTTCTGAGATGCTAATGGCTACACAAGTAGAAATAAATCCTAATGTTTTCTTGTATAAACTGGTTAGTTGTCAAGAAAGGATTATTTACATATGTGCGCATTAAGTTATTATTTAGAAATACATACATATTAAGGCCCTCTCATGTGCAACACATGTAAAACATATGTGTGTTTTACTCACATAAGTATAGAAAATAGTTAAGTGAAAGTAAAATTATTAAGTTTGATAGTTTTTCGTTTTATCAGGTCTTACTAATGGCAGTGCAAATGTCCTTATGAATGGCATTACATTATTGATGATACAATGAATTTAACGTTGCTAAGAGACAGGATCCACGTGCCGAACTCCCACACAGCTTTTGACAGCTGCAAGGATCAACATACAAAGTGCTTGGTACCTTGTGTAGATGGTGAGATACACATATTTCTAAAAAATATTTCACTGTATGAATTTAGATAAGAGATCGACTCTACTTTATCTTACGACTATATACATTCAAACCTATTCTGTGTTACATTCAGATTTTCCATACCTGTTATAGTTATTCTAAACGCATTCTCGTATGATTCTATTAATTTGAAGATCTAAAAGTATTCACGCGACACCAATATTATTTAAATAACTGATAACACTATCATTTTTATCAGTAATAATAAAGCCTTGGGGTCAAAATGCATGTGTATATATAATAGGTATAGTTTACTGTCTCCTGTGTCCGGTCTCTCTCCATTGCAGTCGTTAAGTTTCATCACTTTGAAGATGACAGGTTGAGTTCCATGGCAAGATTCGGTTACAGGTTGTTTTACTTCCAATTATAGTTTTTGCCCGTTGTAAGCGATTATTCTTTGAAATTATACCTTTTAAAATTCATTTACTATAGCAAATCTATTTTAACCGTGAAAGTAACAATTTTAAAACTGGTCTAACTGGATGAATTTATCGGTGTTACAAAAAATAATTCAGTTTCTCAGCCATTGAACATATCCTTGTAAATACCATGTTAATTTTTTTTTTTTAGATTTATTAAAATTTTAGATTCCTTTATACTATAATTTTACTCATAGTGTCGATAAAAATAAGTTGTCAGCCATCTATCTTGTTCAAAGGGTCTTATGTGGCATGTTGACGTCCGAGCTGAATGTTGGATTCTCATAATGAAATTACAGTTAATAGTGTACGTTGAAAATAATAACATGTGTACGATGTTTTTTTTTTTTTTTTTTTTTTTTTAGAAAATACTATTCTTATTAAAATATAACTTGAATACGCATTTTTAAGCCGCGAGCCAAACTACTCTTTCTATTCTGCTCTGCATGTATTCAAGTCTGAAAACGGCAAAAAAACCTAAATGTTCGAATATTATTTGGTTATAAATTAAATGTTTAAATGTGAGGGCTGTGCCAGTTGAATATTCACACGTATGAGTGACCGCGAGGCTCGCTAGGTGTTAAATCAATACCGTGATCGAGGGTAATGTGAAGGCCCTTTGATATTTTTCTTTAGCAATCTTTCATTTACTAAACATATTTTAAACTATGGATTTAAATAACTGAGCATGCCACTTAGGCTTTGAAACGTTTCGATATGTTTTATTACTTAATGCTTAAAGTTATCAAAGAATTTTATTATTTAAACCATAATAAATAAGTGGTATATTTACGAAATTTGACTTAAAAAGTAAGATGAATTGAAATGATATACAAATTCGATTACTTGGTTATAGTGTAGTGTTCATACAATTTCGTGAGAAATCAAGTATTGATGATAAAATTTGAATTCAAGTTATTATTTTATATTAGTTATTACTTTATCCGTCGAAACAAGAACAATTTTTCGACTTTGATAAATGGAAAAATAGTTGCTATATTTTCATCTCCTAAATTATGGTTGTACAGTACTTAATTTTCTCTCAACTTAAGTTATATTCGTGTCACCTCAAAGTGAAAAACGCTTACACGTTGAAAGACATTACTTTACGTCCCTAGATAATCTCGGACTTACTATTTCAACCCCTCTTTGTTGACACGGTTGGCCGTATCGAGTCGTCCTATTTGTTAAGTAGTGCCTATACACAGCTGTCTTCAGAATTTTACCTTGCATAATTTACTGTCACCACAGATTCTACTGAGATAGTATTTATTACCTGTTGAAATCATGTAGAAAATACTAACTCGTAAAACATTGGCAACAAATCCTATCCTTCTTTAAATTCTAACATATTTTATAGTAATGTAGTGTACCCTGATAAAAAAAAATTGTAAACAAACATTTCAATAATCTGGAATAGATTAATGTATTATTAAAAAGAAAATACCATTCTGCTTAGTCTACCCTTAAAATTACTATAAGTATACGCTGTAATGCTACAGGGAAAGGAGCCTATCAATTTAATATCCGTCCATGACCGTCTATTAAAAATACTCGATATAACTTCTTTAGATTTGTATTGCTTTTTGCTCTTGGTTGAACATTACCACAAACTTTATTTTAAAAGGGATTTTGATTTAATTTAAAGCTCACATTATTTTACTATTTTATAACCACAATGTAACTACAAAACTACAAAGGGTTGTAAATTTGATTACAACTTATGAAATCTGTAAGTGAACGAGGAAAAAAACGCTCCAATTTTTTATTTGTTATTTTTAAGACTATAAATTATAGGTAGTGTTAGAAATTCTGTAATTTTTTTATTTAAGTATTAAAACCAAAGACACTTTAATCACTGAATATTCTAAAATTAAATTACATTTTATGTATATCCTTCTCAAAAAAAAAAAAGTTTTGGAGACATTTGGTGCTTCATGATGACTATAATTCACTTTCCAATTACATGGTGTACTTGTTCAATTGCTGAGATATACATCTGAAAATATTAACAGTTTAAAGTAAAATTTTCATTCGTTTTAATTCAAATCAAACGTTGTAACTTAGAGGCGAGGTGGCAGGGAGTCGTTAACAGTCAAGATATAGGAGTTTCTCCATTGTGTTTCAAACCTGAGGTGCTCTCATCCGACGCATTCATACTGTTCTACTCAAAAACCATAATGGCGGGGGTGAACATTTGCATCCCTCAACATCCATAAAATTCAGTCTTATGAACATATTTATTATTTAGTATTTATCATTTGATATATTTTATTATTCAGCTATGCCAGCAGTCACGAACAGACTGTTTCTTATTTCTAATTCCTTAGTTTTAGGAATGCACAACAAAAACTATTCATTCAAGCAGTACACATTTGTTTTTAGTTTTTTAAAAATACATATATACAAAATAATTTTAAAAAACTTTTTTTGAACCCAACTCTGTTTTTCTGGACCTGTATTAACGTTTGAGATAACAAAATATTCACCTCGCTTTGTAGTTTTGCAAGAAGGTTCTCGAATTTTATATACCCTCATTTACATTCAAAAGAGCATGGACAGCTCTATAAGTTGGCTTTTATTAATATGATTAAAACATTACGCTACAGGTACCCCTAGCTGTGCAACCAAGCTTTATTTAAGGAGATAACAATAAAAGGAGGCAGCTCTTTAAAAAAATTATCCCATCGAAAATTTATTGAAGTTTTCCATTAATGGATTTAAAAAACACTTTGTTTAGCTAGATATTTTATTCATAATAATGTTGAGTTTAAGAGATAATAATAAATTTATATACGGTGATTAATAAATTTAGATAACGCTAGATAACACGTCAACCACAAGTATTTGCCGCGTTGTACAGGCAGGTCTCGGAGCTCGGTGAGGAATGCTGCTTCTCGTCCACAATGCTCCACATCATCCCATTGTTGTTGGTACAAGTCAACAAGCCTTCATCATTGAGGTCCCGGCTGTTGTTTCGCTTTAAACTAATAACGTACTTGTTCTAGACGAATAAATATTACTTATTTGCAGATGTTGTAGAATAAATTGTTTTCTTCATCCATACCTACACAAACATTTTATGAGCATTGATAATACATATTCATTTTGTCAAAAATGTTAGAAGAAAGAAATAATGCCAGAAATTAATGAGTCTTGAAACTAAATATCGTCAAACGAATTCTAGTATACCACTAACCAGTGCCATGGCGTACCGTATTGTATGTGTGCATGGCCTACCTAAAGTTCAAGCACTTTTCATCAAATAAATTACTTCACTTTTTGGTTTATTCAACAATGTCAGCAGTCACTAACAAACTGTTTCTTATATCTGATTCCTTAGTTTTAGGAATGCACAACAATAAGTATTCAACTTTTAATTAGTTTTGGGTAAAATCATCAAGGGCTGTACGTTAGCCTGCAATTACATCCAACATACGTTAGCGGCATTCGTTTCATAGGATCCCCGCACTCTAAAATTACATAAAAATAGCACGTTTACATAGTGTCATTGTATGTTACCTCACCGAATTTAAAGTTATAATTAATGGGTGGGGGGCACCAACTGTCTAATTGACCAATGTTCCTCCTGACCAGCAATTTATATAACCAAAATAATATCAAAGTTCCAACTGAGTTAACGTTTGAGTAGCCCTTACTCGACGACTGCTACCCCTCTCGTTCCGCGCGGCTTGGCTGCAGACTTTTTAGTCAGGCAGAGGCGATCGTGGTGGAGACCTCTTCAAGTTATTACCGCCGTGTCTTAAGCGCATTGCTGGTCGGAGTTGTTCTTCACCATAAGGAACATCTGCTACTTATACTGATAAACGATTTTAAAATAGCTAAATGAGCTTAAAAATGTAACTTGATATGAAAATTTTCTGTTGAGATTTTTATTCTTAATAAACCGAAATTATTTTTGTTATATGATGCTTTAAAAAAAACTTATTGATAGGTTCAATGAACAATTTTTTTTGTCATTTTTAACATTTCAGGCATAATAACTTTCAAATTCAATTGATTAAAAAATTATACCATTTTGCTGTATATACTTTCGTAAAATATCGTTGAATTGCAATATTACGAACAATGATGCTTAGAAACTACTTAATTTAATTTAATTTAATTTTGTTGTATCAATCACTAGGGTATTTCCAAATAGGGTGCATTCCGTATTGGATACATTATGTACATGGTACACTCTCTAGAAAGGGTATAACTTATAATTGCTTACAACACTCATACAGCGCCATACCCATATATGGTTTATAGGAAAAATAAAAAAGTGCTAGATCTTAGTGTTTACCTTCACTAATTAGGGATCAACCTACATTTTCTAACAACACCCCAAGGTAGCAATCCTACATACTTCTGATTCCTATGGTGTTTTTATGGCGAAAGTGAAAATCTTAATTTCCGTCGGGAATTCGCTGGGTACGCACTTTTTTGCGACGGGGGATTATTGGCTTTGACATTTTACTCTGTATTTAATAATTGAGTTCATGTAAGTTCATTTTTAGTCCATAAGAATAATATTGGGCAAACTTTTAATGCCGAATCCATTCAGTAAAATAAAAAATACTGAAGAATAAAAATGGTTTAAAAAGGCGTTTATAAAGATTTCACTCGTGAAAATTATCATTTACACATAAATACATTCGTTTTCCAATATGGTGGACTAACATTAAATTTTATGTTATTATGAAATAAATGTTTTTAAAATGTAATTTTAAAACAATTTCATTCTTGAGTATATTTTTATTTTTATTATTATTATTTATTTACTAGGTGGTTTTGAGTCTTATGGGCCTAAAAATTAACCTCAATTGCCCCTAAATGCGTAGTTATTAGGTTTAGAGAAAAATTTTACGAACCAAAAGGTCTCTAAAATATACATACAATTCAAAATTTACACAAACTGTGCTGGTAATAAGCTGGTTACTATTTAATAGTTGGACCTACCCCTTAAAATCCCAATTTTCCTTTTTCGGTCACTAAGACTTGTCTAGAGGAAAATATCATTATATGCAGCTGTCGAGAAAATTGCAGGGGGACGGACTTTAGGCACACCCGGTATAAATCGTACGGCTCATTTAGCCTGCCTTCAAGTTTAAGAATAATAAAATAAATTCGTTGGCACACACCTGAATACAGAGAATACAGGGTGAAAAAGTCTGGATAATATCATATCTTCAAAAGTAGTTAAGTAATAAAACTAAAAACTTTTCAAATTGATTTTGTGGGACAAATTCTCCTTCCTAAAGCACTTATTGTCCTTGGATGTCCAAGGGAGGACGGCCCACAAGGAGTCAAAAGAAAATCTTAAATGTAAGCATAGGTTAATTCGTACATAAAATTAAAGGTCCCTAAGAATAGCTAACAACGCAGCAAACCTGACCTCAAAAGGATGACCGAGACGAAAATGGCAGGCGATCAAACTTTGAATTTAAATCATATTGATGAAAACAAAAATGCAATAACTCCCAATACACTTAACCTCTTGAGGTCGGATTTGTGGCAAATTGCTCAGAATGCAAAGCCCTTTAAATGAAAAATAATGTACTGGAATCTAAAGATAAAATGTCAAAATAAAATCCCCTTCTATCTTTGTAATTTCATGTCCTTAAAAAATAAGAGTCAGGCTGGAACTATTTAGTGAGTTTTAGGAACGGTATTTAACAATTCGTTAGTCTGATTGAGAATTAATGGAAGTCAAACAGCGGATCACATGGCTGTCAACTGTCATGTCCATTTGATCTCGTGGTACTTTTTATACTTAAGTGAAATACTCAGTATGGTTAAAACTACTAAGAAGTTATGAAACACCCCCGTCGCAGCAGAACTGCGTACTTAGCGAATTTACACTGTATATTATTGTGTAATCAACAAAATATTTGGTTTTATGAATATTGCAGATATTTTAAAATACAATTATTAATCCAAATAAGAAAATATAAAATCTTCAATATATATATATATATATATATATATATATATATATATATATATATATATATATATATATATATATAAAGGTGGTGGTGGTTAGGGCGTTATTTTCTTGTAATAGAGATTCACAGTGATCTTTTAAATATTCTCAATGCCTTCCTTTGAGTATCCTTGTAGTATGAAAATCTTTTTTAATTGTAGTTTCGGAAGCGGCTCCCCCATGCTATTTTAAGTGCGCAGTGCATGATATGTCATTATTGTAATTTCTGTATTCGATATTTTTCTTACCCGTCCTATGTAGGTATTAAATGTGATTTCGCCAGGTCGACTCTTATCAATTATTATTCCCAGGATTTTTAGGAGTCCATTATGTTGCTCAGGGTTTTTTTGCGGAAAGATTCTTCTGTTGAGAATTCTAAATGCAACCATGTCCATGTAAACTCACTTGTCATGTATAGCTTTGCCGGAAAGCAGAGTGCTTTCTGTGTATTTGATTATAAATATATGCTTTCTCATGTGACAGTTCATCGACACTTACGCACTAAATATCTCAACCAAACCTTTACGATCTCAACCAAACTGTGAGTAAATTAGGCTAAATGCCTAAATTTGAAACTACAGGATCATCTTTTGTTCTGAAAAAATATCTGTGAGATATAAAATATATAATCCATTCAACCAGAACATTGCCACGAATCATCGCAGATTTAAGTTTTGTTTGCCAGCGACGGAGGGGTCTACAACTGGATGACGTAATCGTTCATAAGTAATTTCTAAGTAAGCTAGCAGTACAAAGTAAGCTAGCAGTACATTCAATATCACCAATATTACCTGGCAGGTAACGTTGTGAAAATTTCTAGAAATAAAGCTATTTTCCTGTTTTCTTTGTTTATAAAACATGTTTCTTTTGAGGACACCCTGAATAAAGTCATGGCCTCACACATAGGGGAGCATCTCATATGTCCTTTATCAATATATCAAATAATAATATCAAAATATTATTATGGGACTTATTTATTTTATTATTACTGGGACCTATGAACCCTAACCACACTTAGCACGGAATATTTGTTAATTTATAAATTACTTTACACAGCTTACGATGTACACAAGACGTTTTTCAATTCTGCTTTTTAATTTATATCTGTATGTTCTATTTCATTTCTTATGATAATTGTGACTTTACTTACTGCACTAAAATACTGGATTTACTGTATCAGTACATACTCTGGTAAGATTTAGTTTTATTTTACTTTTAAAAATCATTAAATGTATTGGAGAACCAATGTATGGTCAAAACAGTGACTCTCAGTCTGGGCGTGACGTGACGGATTATGATTGTTGAGGACTTTCCAGGACTATCGGCATTTAAAGTCAGACTTCATCGAGCCTGAGGTTAAAGAATCGAAATTTAACTGTTTTCTATATTTTAATTGTTATTTTTTTTACTATAAAGTCTATTTACTATTTATTGTAAGCCTACTATCTATTAATTTTGTATATTTTCGAAAAGTTTTATACCACTTAACAATGTTTTCAATATTAAAAAAGTCATTCACACAAAGTTTACATTGCAGGTAGGGAATTACTGGATGACTTTTCAATACATTACTTAAATAAAATGTAGGCCAATACCTGTTAATAAATTGTAAGCCGATACCGGTTTATAAAATGTAGGCTGATACCTGTTAATAAAATGTAGGTCGATATCTGTTAGTAAAATGTAGGTCGATAAGTGTTAATTCAGTCATTCGTTGTCAATTGCGAAAACTGAGCCAACGTAGCTTACCTAGTTTGGATTACTTAAAGTCAACTTAAAGTTAAACTTAACTTAAAGTTAAGAATATAGTTTGTCTTATGAAGTAAGAATTAAGGTTTCAGAATACATGATATTGAGATTTAACGTTCTTTATAAAATACTTTTTATACTGCTAAAATGATTTTTAAGTGTGGTATACTCCAAATTTACTCAAGACAGTTAATAACTGTTACTATTTTCTTAAGATGAAATATTACAATACACAGATTACTACATTAAAAATGAAATAGGTTTAGATAAAGTTGGCGAAACTTAAAAGAAATATTATTTTATAGTTGTTATCAAATATGGAAATAATGGGAAGTAATTTTGGTACCATTTTTTTTATGTAATTTTATTGATATTCGTTTATTATGTTTGGCTTATAAAGTTTCAAGTATTTCATTATTTTTGTCAAATGCTCTAGATCTCAAATGGAAAACTAAAGTTCAGTCAGTTAAATGAGAAGTTATTTTGTATTTTGAGATTTGAGCGAAATGGCAAAACAAACAACCCTTTAGTTTTTCAGTCTCTTGACGTTAGCCAGTGCAAAGCTGGCTGTGACATGTCCCTCATATTTCATTTTCAGCTTTCATCATTGATTTTACTTTAATCTAGACTTTTATGCATTGATGCGTTTCATGTGCTGTCCCCTACACTTGGAGTAGTTTTAAAATTGTTTTAACAATTGATGTTTTACTTGACATATTTTTACCTGACAAAAAATTCAGCACAAAAATGCCGTACTAACAGAAGTGAAAACCCTTTAAATTAAATAATATAAAATCATAAGTACTAGTAATTTTATTGATCATTCAAAATCGTTTTACCAGCATCTATTGCAAATTTGTTTACACTGTATATGTATATATTTTTTGAAACTAGGTAATGGTTATGTATGTCACGAAATTACTATGTAATAATATTGTAAAACTTTTATTTTACATTTTAACGGAAACTCCATTTAACATTAAAAAATGAATTGAACAGCTTAGAACAATATGAAAATATCCAAACATTATCTACTACAGTTATTTAAATAGCAATCCATATCTAATAGTTTTATTTATTCAAATAAACAAAATTTACAGCTACAAAAAAAAAAAAATGTAATAATACTAAACTTAATCCAGCAAAAGATTGTTTAGGACACAAAGGATGAAAGGATGATAGTCGATAAGTCTGTCATCCCAAACTTATTGTTACAAAAGGGAACCGTAGTTATTGCTTTGATGCCAATATATTTTACACTCCTGATGCCGAAGAAAATGCATTTTATAACACTATGATTCTAAAATAATATCTGTGGTCTTTAACACAGCAAATGAATATTTTAACCCTGGATGTTATATATTATAAACTTATTATTTTTGGAACGCATTGGATTTTCGTAAGTATGAGGTCGGATGAAATCTTTCAATAAGATCTTTGTATGTAATTAAGGCCCAACAAAACGTATTTTTGTAGAAGTACAATCTCATTAGAAGATTGTGTAGCAACGATCTTGATTTCAAAGAATCATCCAGTCAGCAGCCGGTCAAAGTTAAACCATTTTTAATCGTTGCCGCGTTCAACAGTTTTTAATTTAAATAATCCATTGTATTGAAAGGTTATAAATTAAGGTAAAAGGTTAGAAGGTAGTCAAGGTTACAAAGCTAATCAAAGCTTTTACACATATTTATATTTTTACTAGCTGAGTACCCGTTCTTCGCACGGGGTGTGTGTACAGTTTATTAAACGAATGATATTAATGATTTCACAAATTCATAACCTTCAGTTGGTTCATTCTAACGTATCTAGATATCAAGTTTTATGCTTAATAGCTACCAGGCAAATTTGTCAAAATCTTGTTAAATCCATTTCTCATTTAGTCTAGAAGTTATTTCTATTAATGGTTTTGTTGCAGTTTGATTAAACATTTATATTCGTATGGTGATTTACTTTATAGTTCTATGAGTTTAAACTTATAGAAGATTTAAGAAAACTCAGACTTGTAAAAAATATTATAGATTCTTATGAAATCTAATATTGAATCCTTGATTGGGTGTGACGATAGCTATATGTCAAATCCAATGTATTGAACCCCTGCATCTTGTTCTACCCATGAAAGATATGTACAGACATGTACAATATTAAATCTAAATTCAAAATTAGTTAACATTTTAATTCCCAAACCAAGTAAAACCACGCAACATCTGTCAGTAACGTATAGCCACCGCACCGCAGTGTAGATATTAGGTTTACTTAATTCAATTTTTTTGTCTTTAGACTTTACCTATTTACCTAAAACCTCATGTGTTGCCAATGTATACAAAACCGAATAAATAGTGACATCCCATGTTAAAAAGTTATGTCGAAAAACGGAGAAAAATTAAGCATTGATGGTGGGATTACTTTTCCTTATTGCCACGGGAAGCGTTCTTTTTACCTTCTAAATGTCAAAATAAGTATATTTGTTTGTTTACACAAAATAAAAAACAATAACAAACTTCTGCAAATATGTTCTTAAACCATCTGATTCCATTCAACCAATCAGCATGATCCTTGAATGAAAATTACAGTGGTACTATGAGTGTTTTTTGAGCGACTTTCTCACTTCTTCATAAGAACCTACTCATTAAGCTTTTACACATTAATATTGCCCCGTCTATACCCGAACTACTTGAAAAATTGAGCAATTTATAAACCTCATTGGTTTTAACTACATGTTGTGTTTGATAAAATACACCTCTTTTTGTCAGAAAGTGCAATGAAAGCTAAATTGGGAACTAAAATTAGTTTGTAATGATAATAAGAAACATTTTAAGATTTAAGGGTCAAAACTCGTTTTGTAATAATTTCCATAAATTATTTTAATATTCATATTTAGAACCAAGAATTAGTTGACTTTATTCACTGTATTTAGGCCAGTGAAAAGTTAAAGGGTTAGATATGAAAGAGTCTGTATTTAAAATTTTAAGTGTTGCCATCTGTTGTGAAAATGACAAACTGTCTAATCCAGCTGATTAAAGAGCATAGATAAAAAGGTAGAATTAAATATTCCCATAAGATTAACATTGAATATTTCTTTTACTATGAGGGAGAGCCTTTTTGACGAACGATGCTTTAGAGCAGCTAAAATCGTTCTAATTTCAACATTTAACAATAATAAAAATTTTCATATCATTTACTAAAGCCCTTGTCGTGTGAAAAGAGATTAAAGATTGGTATTTTAGCACAACTTGGCTACTTTGACATACTATGGGGCAAAGCCCTAAGGTCGCTAAGTCAATTAAAGTTGTAATGAACCTTCACACCACTCTAGTCTATGACATGAAAAAAATTTAGACCCCTAGGTAAAGTCGTTATCCAGTGAAAAGAGGACAAAATAGGACCCATGAGCGTTACAGACAGAATGACAGAGAGAGAGACAGACAGACAGAGGGAAAGAAATTTAGATGACACCGATTTTGGATTCTGTTATGCATAAAAAGTAAAAATAACCAAAAATTTCAAAATTCTAAGCAACGTACAGACAAAACTCTAATTTTATTAATATAGATCACATAGAAACTAGAAGTTACTATTATAGAATCACATTTTTTACAAAAAAGAATAAATGACAATAAGAACAATTTATAAACGACTACAAAATATTTAATAATTTGTTGATAAGGGCAATTCAAACTGATTTATACCAGTGTACAATTAAATTGATCGCTAATTATAAATTACCTTTATCTGGTTTAAATTTTAATACACATATATGTTTAAATAACTATATGAAAATAAAAATAAATAACAAAGCCGCATGATATCAAAGACTTATTAAGAGAAAATTCAATTCATTTTCATAAAGATAATATTTATAAGTTGCATCAGCAGTGTAACAATAAATAAAACTAAAAGTTAAGATATTCAAGAGACTAAGGCTAACTCTGGAGTAACATTTTGTAGAGGCTGGTATACTTCCAAAAAGTCTTATGAAACTACAATAAAGATGTTAACATAAATTTAATTATATTAATATAGGGGGACACTCCACCCTTAAATCGATAAAAATGACAAAAATAACAATTTTTTGCGTATAGTTTTGTTCCTTGTACTTTTCTGAACCAATTGATTAATAATTAGTATGGCTGAAATTTAAAAAAAATATTTATTTCGTCCATAAGACATTTTTTTATTATTTTTAAATTATTTTAATTGTATTTATTTAATTTAATTTATATATTTCTTTTCTTTTATTTTATACCGAGTGTCTCACGTAAGGGGTATCAAATTGATAACAGGCGAACGGTTTGATATCTCACTAAATTGACCTCAAGGAATAACCTAAAAATATTTTTAAATATGTATAACTATAGGGTGTATTAGAAGTTGAGTGATTAGTTAGAATGTTAGTAATCTCGTTAATTTTAAACGTGAACTCATAACAAATTATACATTTTCTTAAAGCTCTTAATAATTAGAACATGTTGGTGCAATCATAATTTAATTGACCAACCGTTTCAAAATGGCGGCCATTTCTGTAAAATATGTAGACGATTTTTTTTAAATCGACATAACTCTTGACCTGGATCACGTTTTTATTCTCCAATTCAAATTTGGATCATATAATGATATAAAAAAATAAAAATTTCCAAAAATATGAATTTTTAAAAAGTTTACACAATGAAAAGTCAAAATATTTTTAATAGTAACATATGTCAAATAGCATATTATCTTAAAGTACTTGTTATTGTTAGAAACTTTAAAATTAAACTTGCCCTCTATCTTTTTTAGTTTTCAAGAAATAAAGGAAACGGGAACAGTCAGCTGATTGTTGACAGCTGATGCTCAACAACAGCTGACGGAATTTTAGTCCTTCACGACTCATATCAAGACCAAGTTCACTTTGGGCATTGACGGTGTTATCCTCGGTGGAACATTTTACCTCGACGGGAACACAATATAGGTCTCACTTTACCCATATTTAGTGTCGTTATGTAATTTTAGTTGTATATCAGTTGCAACTAAAATAAGCATGCAGAGGCTGCTTGTGCCGCTGCAGAGGCTTATTCTAAAGAAAAATTTAAATATTAAATTATACGAGTTTAAAAATTAGTGTAGCCTAATATTTACTACAAAAAATATGAAATTAAAATTTCTTTATTTGACAAACAACTATTTATTACTAATTGTTATTTACATAGTTATAGTTGCAAAAAGCAATTATGTATTTGTAGAGCAGTTTCTGTTACAAAAGATGCTCAAACAGTCCACTATTGGTGGCAACATTTTTCAATACTACGTGGAAATGCGTCAAGAGCACGGATTACTTCATTCTGACTTATTTGCAGACATGCAACTCTTATTCTCTTATTCTATTATTCATATCTTCCTTTGTCGTTGGAGCAGACTGATACACTATGTCCTTTATTCTTCCCCATAAATAATAATCCATACAGGTAAGGTCTGGTGACCTTTCGCGCCAAGGCGCTGGGCCCTTCTACTTATGCAAAGTTCTCCAAACATAGCGGTTAGGGTGAATTTAACATTAATGACATAATGTGCAGGGCAACTGTCGAGCATGGGCCACATTTCTCTTTGTCTTTCGTTTGGGATATCACTTAAGAGTTCTACAAAGTTGCGGTTCAGGAAGTCGTTGTAGACTTCACCGGTTAAACTGTCATAATAAATAGGTCCTATAATTTTACCATAAAAAACGTCACACCAGATTTTGAGGGTCCACTGTCTCTAGGGATTTACTCGTCTAATCCAGTGGGGATTCTCGGCACTCCAATAGTACATGTTGTGCCTACTAACATCTCAGTTATTTTTTAATGTAGCCTCATTGCACAAAAGAACGTTACGGTAAAAACGAAGGTTCATTGGTTATCATGTCTCATACTTACAAGCCAAAATTCATCCGGTTTATGTTATCGTTTTCTTCTAGTTCTTGGTGAAGAGAAATGAGATACGGATGGAAACGGTTGTCATGCAGGATTCTACAGATCATAGCTCTGCTTATACCTGACTCTCTTTTTAATTGTCTGGTGGTTACTTCAGGTCCAATGGCGACTGCAGCTGATGTGGTCTATCAGGGTATCGTTCCGAGTACACTCTTTCAGAAGCCCTAAGGCACGGCGCGCACTACTTCGGAATCGGCTCGGCTCGGCCGGAATCGGCGCGGTGAGTAAATTTGCTTTGCGTGTAATGTAATGGAGACGCGCGCACTACATCGGGACGGCACGGCACGGATCGGCATTTGCCGATCCATTACGTTACATGCAAAACAAATTTAGTCACCGGGCCGATTCCGAAGTAGTGCGCGCCGTGCCTAAAACTTATCAAACACTCGCCAAAAACAATCAACATGCAAAATCCCCTTTCGTTGGTATACGGCATGCGAGATAAAAACTAATTAATTGTAATAAAGTTTGAAAACTAAAAATACAAAACTAATAAACTGAAATAAAAAATCAAAATGAAAAATTTAAAAATACTTTTAGAATTATAAAATGTAATATTTCCTTTTAAAAAATAGGAAGTTTAATAATATTTATTCTAATGAAATAAGAATGGCTATTATTGTACATTCAGTCTCAACATTTTTGAATCAGCTGTCAACAATCAGCTGACTATTCTTACTATTGTTATGACCTGTGCCTAAGAGTTGTATTAGCGAATAACATGGTTTTCTTGTGAGGAAAAAGCGTTTTCCTTTATTTCTTGAAAACCAAATAAGATAGACAGTAAGTTTAAATTAAAAAGTTTCTTATAATTACAAGTACTTCAAGATGATATGCTATTTAACATATGTTGCTACTTACAAATTTGGAGTTTTCAACATGGGAACTTTAAAAAACATTAATAAATTTTTTTAAATATTGTCATGACACATATCAAAACAAAGCTGAATTTCAAAAAATATGGATAAAGTTATTCATATGTAATACTCATATATAAAAATAAAATTGTTAATTTTCCTTGAAATTTTAAATTAAAAAATCTTTTAGGTGGACTTCCCCTTAGTTAATATTATAACCTAAGTTTTGCGAATAACATTCGTTCCTAAGCCAAATTGTTTTGATTAACTGTATACAATGTAACTTAAATATTTATGCCATGTAAATATTCTTTTAAATTATATGTTTATTTAAAATGTGAATAGTTTCATCGTTATGAAAACATTGCTCGTTTTCATAATGATAGCCTCGTTATGATGATATGCTATTTAACATATGTTGCTACTTACAAATTTGGAGTTTTCAACATTGGAACTTTAAAAAACATTAATACATTTTTTTAAATATTGTCATGACACATATCAAAATAAAGCTGAATTTCAAAAAATATGGATAAAGTTATTCATATTTAATACTTATATATAAAAAACAAAATTGTTAATTTTCCTTGAAAATTTAAATTAAAAAATCTTTTAGGTGGACTTCCCCCTTAGTTAATATTATAACCTAAGTTTTGCGAATAACATTCGTTCCTAAGCCAAATTGTTTTGATTAACTGTATGCAATGTAACTTAAATATTTATGCCATGTAAATATTCTTTTAAATTAGATGTTTATTCAAAACGTGAATAGTTTCATCGTTATGAAAACATTGCTCGGGTAGAGGTAAAGTATTCTTTATCAACGTGGAATATTTCAACTGTTTTTTAGACAAATGTGCAACCGTTGATGACAATTAAATGTAATATTTATTTTATACACTTTTGTACAATAAGTTAAAGATTTTTTTTCTTGTTTAAAAGTACAAAAACAAACGTTAGATTGAATGTAAGATGCTTTAAAAGTTGGACGTATGTACTCAAAATATAAATATTGAACCGCAACCCCCCGCGGGAGCGAACCCGAACCTCTGGAAGTCGTGCTTGCCCAAGGCGCTCCGCGGGAGGGGCTCACCACTCGGGGGTCAGAACAAAAACCCAAATAACTGTCAAGAGAATATTTAATGGACGGCTGCAGAAAAATACATAACAACATCAAGGTTCATAAAGTCCACAATGAATGCAAAAAAAATATTTACCAAAGGCGAAACAATGTCCGAAGGTTGGCCAACCTGGAAGTCATGACTCCAAACTATAAGTAACTTTAAATAAATAATTTGAATATTTCAACAACAGTTAAATAAATAACGACAAATTTAACAAGATAACAAGTAATATCTGTCACACAAAAATATCACAGGTGGTTTCATCACAGTTCATTCGGTGGAGTGGTAACGTCTGGTACCACACGGTGGCGCTGGTCCACAATGGCGTGGGGCCTCAGGGCGAAGACCAGAGTAGGCCAAGGTAGGCCCCAGAGTCTGGAGAATTCGGACCAGGCAGGACCCATCGTCACTGGTGAGTGTGGAACGCCACACAGCTGGACCATGGTAAACCACCACAGCTTACCAGGATTTGTTAATCAGTTGAAAAATATGGCTAGGAACAACTGTCCCAGCAGTCACAAAAAAAATTAAAAAAGACCTTCAATTTTCGGCATAAAGTATTTTTAAATCCTGAATCACCCCAAAACATACCAATGATGAGAACCAAATACCAAGTTATCACTATTAAACCCATTTTATTTATTTAAGGCAATGGTCGTCTAAGTGCTGGCCATCAAAAGCTGTCGAGTGGACGTTTAAATTTCCAAAAGCGTCGTTTTACCATGGTAAAATATAGCTTGCGTTTTCTTAGAGACATAATGATATATTTCCAAAGAGAGCAAAAGAAAATAACGAAATAAATTGAAAATTTATATTTACTTATTATATTTGTTCCTAGTTATACCATTCTGAGTATTGGTCTATTTGTCATGTGATATGCAAGTTATGTGATCCACCTCTACAATCAATGGTGTGAATGCGATTTATAATTCTTTCAATTAAATAAATATCTTCATTAGGCAACAAAGTGAATAACAGCTGCCATAGTTTTAACTAAGTAAACTAATTAATGAATTTCAAGGTAAAAAATCGCTAGTTTTCAGAACTTGAACATCTCTGCACACCAATTCGTAACAGATCTTTATACACTCTCTTAAGTCACATATCCAATGGTCTAGATCTTTGTATTACACTGGACTAAATTACACTTTTTTATTTAAAAATGAAAAGTTTTAATTTAAATAATTTTATTTTCCTTATCAATAACTAGAGGTTTTAACTGCTCTATGTTTTGTCAAAGATTTTTGTTATTTTTTAGCGTTAGTATTATAATTGATGAATGGCTTGGCCAGATTTATAAAGACAGTTGAACGCCTCTAACTGTAATCTCTTGTTACAAACTGCTCAACTTCGTTCTGGTCTAGCTCATAACAGTATGTTTCAATAAGATAACCCCTTCCTTAACATGGAAACATTAAATAGGAACATTTGTAAAACTTTTCCCATTTACTGCATCTTCGAAAACATTAGTTTTATGCTTACCACAGGTGATTTAACCTGTAACTGTTATAGATATAATAGGGAAATAGTTTTAATTTAGAGTCTGAGGAAAACATTAAAATAATTGTTTTTTAACTGACTAATTGCATGTCATTTTAAATTTAGTACATTATATTTTTTCCTAAATAACAACAATATACATAGGGAACAAAAATCACAGGCATCAATATGGTTTAAGGGAATATTTATATTAGGTAAGTAAACTTGTATAGCCGGTCCATTCTTACTTATTTTTAAAGTTTTCGTCAACAATTTATATTTACGCTGAAGCAAGTTGTGCATTACTATGGTCATCACGCAACTGCGAGCCTGCGAGTGTTCATTTAGCTGGTGGTGTCTGATATTTATCACTGTGAACATGAGCGTAAAAAACAGCCACCATAAATTGTCAAAGCTAAGTGGCCTAAGTATAATGAATTCATTTAAAGTATGAACTAGTTTAAAACCCATAAATTTAATGGATAAAATAGCATACGAACTCATTTGAGATACTATAAACTGATATAAAAATTTATACAAAGATAGGACTTAAGCTAAATCGAATTATTTATTAATAAGTTATTTTTAAGGTGTCTGTCGTCTTAGTTATCATAATTTGAAATTTAAATTGTGATATTAGCTCAGGTTATATTAATCAAGAAACTACTAAAGGTAGCAAAATTATATTCAACAAATAAAACAACCCATCTCACACACATACGTAATCACTATAAATAGATTCTTGATGATACAATCTGGACGATCAGTAATACTGACTATACTGTCCTAGTTCAGTATTGGAATCTATATTTTACATCCCATTCACCCATATTCATAAATGTTTCCAACTACTGACAGATCTAAATCAAAATTAAAAAAAAAAAAAAACTCAAACATATTTGTATTGTAATGAAAACTATTTTATACAATTTAATAATCTAAAATAATGAAAAATCTTATATATGAATCAATGAATATGAATTCAGTGCCTTCTTCACTATTAACAGCCAAGTTATTAACCATCCACTATTGAATAGTATTTACATTAGAGGGTGTAATAGTCCTCTTGCAGGGACTATAAAGGGTATTTGATATAAGTGCGCCAACTGTTTCACTTGAAAACCGTTAGTGGTATTGTAAAAAAATATATGATGACCCCAGTGGACTTTTGGTTCTGTATTTTATAATGATTTAAATATTTTCAAAAAGTCCTAATTTTTTTGCAAAATGGCAGCCAACGAACTTCATAAAAAATATATTAAATAGTCTATGTTAAATAATATAAAGTAAATAACTAATTTAAATTAGTAATACAATTAGTTATAAAACAAAAATTTGAAAAAAAAAATAACAGTAGTTTTCATTACTAGGAGCAAAAGTGAGTCTTTTTGGTCCGCAAACGATTAAGCATCAAAAAGACACTTTTGCTCCGAGTGATGAACAACGTTTTTTATCATGACGTGAAATTAGACTTTTAATCGTTAAAAATATTAACTAAAAATTTGTATTTTTAAGGTTATATTTACAAAGCAAGTATTATGCAGTGTTTACATTTCTGTTATTTACAAACAATGCTCTTTATAACGTATGAATTTAAAAATCCTGATCCTCAACATTAAGAATGAATATTAATATACTTATCAAACAGCTGACTTTTCAGTACTAGGACCTAAAAAATTCTCCGGATGATTTTTCAGTCCTAGGACAAAAAAGAATCGGTTTTGGTACTATTGAGAGAACAAAAAACAGGCTGATTTCGTGCAGAATGATAAAAATGAATATTACAACATTGACGTTGGTGATATTTTAGCCATTACTTAAACACTTGTAGTAACAGTATAAGTAAAGAATCAAATGAGTCGTAATATACTTTAATTGACTAGCTCAATTGCCTTGCTCTGCAACGGTAAATCTTGGTATACCAAAACTAAGATTATCTGAGCAATAACAAAACTTCTTACAGCTAACTTTAAAAAAAAAAAACTGTCAATTTGAAATGGATTTTACTTTTCATAAGAATACATTAGCCCAAAACTTGAAGGGGCTATGGGATCTAACCTAAGGATGATCATTCATATGATGGAAATTCTTCGGTTCAGTAGATACTGAGAACTCAGCAATTCAATCGTGTAATTAATGCCTATTTAGGATTTTATACGTCTGATGATTCAATTGAATAAAACCGGCAACATCGCTGGATAAGAATATCAGAAATCAGCTGCCAGTTTAGATTTCGACGCTCGCAGTTTCGCGTTTCCTATTATAAGTACATTTTAATTATCTACTAAAATCACTAAGATCATACGTAATCTGTTTCTGCAATCATCATCAAATTAGGAGATGGCACACCTCTTAAAGCGGTATTCTAGTTCCGATTAAGCAATTTATATTTTGCTTTGTAGAGTAAATTGACCAATGCGTAGTTTAGAGCGAAGGTTACGATTATAAGACACACGGCATTTTTGTGTTTGTTTAGTACAGTTTGTTGGAAAGAAGAGACATAAACAACATAAGTAATGACCCGCCTGATAACGTGATAGGAGACCGACCCACCTTGATGGATTTATGTTCCTCGCTGGACCGCGGCTTGGTACGCCTAAACACTTCAGAGACAAGGATTCAACAACCGTTAAATAGATTACCCTCCAATGTTTTATATTTTGTAATTTTTATAAATAAATATAGTCAATGGCCAGGTCCCTTAAAGGTATAGTTTTCTAATTGAATTGGCACTTATACGTCTGCATCAGGAAGCATGGTTGTAGTAAAACTGCGTATTATTTAGAAAATAATTGTTTTTAAGATGGTGGCCATCCAGTAAATTTTTCAATGCTTGCATATAGTGTAACAAAATGGCAAGGAAATGGAATGAATGCTGTAGATGTGACGTGGGGAATGAATATGTTTATGTACAAAGTAGTATATTTAGTTCCGAACACCTAGCAGAGCTTGTGATGTTGGTTTGCATATTTTATGTATTACATTAGTTTGGCCAACACGACAGTGCAAAGTTTAAGCTATTAATATTGCCACGTTTTCATTTTTGTTCCTGAAGGACATTAACGTTTAGAGAAGAAAAAGGTCCGGGAATGCCCTAAAGATTTTTTAACCAATTTTTGGCTAAGTATGAAAACTTCGTACATATATGTTTAAGGCTTCTTTTCAGACATGTACCGGGTGTCCCAGACCCAGACCACCCGTACACCCCCAAAATTAATTATTCACAAAAACAAACTGTGCCATTATAGGTAAACCGGTTGCGCTCTATCCATTGATGATAATTTCAATGTACAGGGTGTCCCAGAAATAACCTACCCAGACCTTAACTCATTAATTTTAAATACGAACCCCCACTTTTTTGATATTTTTGGATTCTAGACATAATTTTAAGACTACTTTACAATTTAACGTGTATCCCTAATCATAACGGCTTAGGAGATAATGGAGGTGAAGTTAGATTTTTTCCCATAAGAATAACATAGGGCTAAATTTCACATCCATTATATCTGTAAATTTCCAATTAAACTAAAAAGGTCTATCATAAAAATGCCTTAGCTTCTTCTTTTAAACACTTTAGCATCATAAATTATTAGTTATGTCATAAATTATTTTATATTTCCATGAATTTTTCAATATGGTGGAAATTATTTTAAATGTGTAGAAAACTAAAATTAATTACGGAAAATCGGTATTTTTTATGAAATATTGTCTAAAATGAGGTTATAAGATATTTTTATGCTCGGACAGTTATGTTAAAGGTAAAAGTTTCAGTGTTAATGAATATGACAATTTGCTCCACGTTATTCTTATGGGAAGAAATTAAACGTATACCTCCATTATCTCCCAAACCGTTATGATTAGGGATAAACATTAAATAGTAGTTTTAAAACTATGTCTAGAATCCAAAAAAACCATATAAAGTCGGGGTTCGTATTTAAAATTAATGTCTTCTGGTCTGGGTAGGTTACTTCTGGTACACCCTGTACCTCGAAATTATCATCAATGGATAGAGCGCAACCGGTTTAACAATAATGGCACAATTTGTTTTTGTAAATAAACAATGTTGTAGGTTTTAAAAGGGGTGTAAGGGTGGTCTGGGACACCCGGTATAAGATTTTTACCTATCCAAGGGGGCGGTCCATAATTAGGGTGTAAGCATTAGTCAACCTGTACATAAAATTAAATGTTTATATTAAAAGAGAACAATGCCGCAAACCCGCCCTTAAAAGGATGACCGAGTAAAAAATGACAGGTGGTCAAACTTTGCATTGTAATCATACTTCCGATACACCCGACCTTTTGAGGTCAGTTTTGTAGTAAATTGCTCAGAGTGCAAATCCCATGAAAATTATGTATCATTTGACTCCGGCCAATGAAGTTTTCCTAAGATTTCCTTTATGTAAGCCCCTAATGGAATTCGTAAGGCCTGAAGAAGTAGATTTAAATGGAAAATAAGCACTTGCATTTTAAAAATTTTTGTCTACGCCAGTGGCATTTTCTAACGTTTTGACGGGGAACGGTCGAAACCACAGTCTTGGTTTGGTCTTGGTGCATAGGTCTATTTAACAATGCACAGTTTAGAAAGAATCATTAATTAATAGCCCAATGACAAATTGCAACTGGGTGTGGAATCGAACCTTTAAAAAGCTACTAACTTTTCTAAGGATCGAACTGGCAACCTTTGGATTTAAAGGCGAGCTCTATAACCACTCAGAGAGTTTTGAATTATTGAACATGCACTAAATTCATTACTTAGACTACATTGGTTCAAAAACAATTAAGACATTCCGTGACGTTTTTCCACTCAGTGTAGGACATATTGATTCGAATATGCGTAAAGGACTTTTGGACATGTTAATATAACATGAGTGAGAGTAAATAATTTTCAGGGCGGAAATAATTGAAACTTTAATTTTAAACTAAAGTTTTAAGTATATATGAAAAACATAAGAAATTAAATAAATATAAATATGATAGTTAAAATAGTTATAGACATTCAAGAGATGTAAAATTCCTTGGTTTGAGAGTAATACTTCGTAAAGATGGTTCTAAAACACAACAGCGTAATACTTTCCAGGAAGGCGCAATATTTTGTTACAAGGTTATTATCGCCTTCTCGTCTCCCTCCGGGACAATGTGTTTGGGCCGATGGACTTATCGGATGGAATTTTTATTTTATTTATTTCGTGACAATTCTTATAAACTAAAATTAGTAGGAGGAATATTTAAAAAATTGAATCGTTTTAAATTTTAATATAATCTAATAAACGTGTTCTAACATACCTACCTTTTTACAGACAAATATAAATGTCAATATTCATCTAAGTCAATACATTTTTTTCCAGTTTTAAGTGTTACATTTAAGTAGATTTTAAGTAAATATTTTTGTGGATATCTATCTACGTCAGTGATATTTTACCGTTTGTCAGGGAACAGCCCAAACCCCCATATTTTATCAGGTCTTTGTGTTAAAAAGGATATTGTTAATGCACAAGTAAACTTAAGGTTACTTATCAATTATTTTTGAACATTTATTACATTTTGTAGAAAACATTACTATTTACTAACCCTTAAAATTATTATGACATCGAAAGCTAGCTTTAATAAATAATAATCATGTCTATTGTTAACTTCTGGTTTTTACAGTGTGTTCGTAAAAAAGTCACAATCCTCAGTGGCTGATAGGCCTAGTACAGTCAATTTGAACAAAAAATGTCTTCTTGACACATGTAAAAAAATCCTACGTTTAGCCGCCATTTTGTATTTACACAAAATAATTTTTATTCTCGTAACGGATCATCATATGAATGAAATTTATATTTGGCATGTCCCTTTATCAGGCCAATGTTAATTTTCAGGAATTTTTTTTCGATGTGTATTTTTAAAATGGTGGATATTTGAAATTTTTAAACTCAATAACTTAAAAAAACGGAAAATTTTACAAAAACTTGTTTGCTTGTTGCAAAGTTTTTGTCAAAGTTTCCGTTTTTAAGATATTTGAGTTTAAAAATTTGAAATGGCCGCCATTTTTAAAAATACACATAGGAAAAAAATATTTTTTCACAGAAATGAACATTCTCGTGATAAAGGTTCACGCCAAACAAAAACTTCGTATAATAATCCTTTACGGAAATTAAAATTATTTAGTGTGAAAACAAAAAAATGGCGGATTGCGGCTAAACGAAGGATTTACGAAGGATTTTTCGACATATGTCAAGAGGACATTTTCTGTTCAAATTGACAAGTACTATCAGTCCCTGAAGTTTGTGACGTTTATTTATGAACACCTTGTATATTGGAAATAATTTAAGTGCTGAACAATGACGCATCCTTAGTACAACAAGGTGATCTAATTGAAAGTGGACCAAGCAGCTCCGTCGCCGGCGTAACGTCACCAGGCAAGACAAATGACCCTATCATCCCGATTAGTGACGAACTGAAAAATTAACAAGGATCGATCTATATTTCTCAAGTCAAAGTGCTTCTTGCTTTTAAATTTAACTCTAAAGAATAGGCCTATTCGAATTATGATTTTCTAGAATAACTTGTTAATGAAAGGATCAAATAATGGTTATCCAAATTTTAAAATGTTTTAGCGTGTGCAATCAAAATTATTTTTGTTATTTATTTGAAAGTGAATAAAAAAAAAAAAAAAACGAAAATTCAACTGAAAAGTTGACTAAGTTAAGTTAGTTTAAGTAATTTAAGTAAGTTTAAGTTAGTTTTTTGTATTTAAACTGTGGTTATTACGTAAGTGTTTTATTTATTTATTTGTATTTACTTATGTATGTCTTATTCTCTCCGAAGACGCAGTAATAAAACATGTAATAAAACACATGATTGAGCATGACGAAGGTTAGTCAGATCTCATGTAACTACCAGACCAGACATAAAGACAGAAGATTAAATATTTGTTTGGATTCCACATCAAGTAGTGAATACAATAAACTATTCGTTCCAGGTATCAGTAAGAACTAATTTCTCATGTCCATTATGAAATTCAACGTATTGAATGGATCTTATTGAAATAACTTTGGAAGGTATAAAACACTGCGAAAAGTTAATATTATTTAATAGAACTAGATGTCTTTTCAAATACTTTAGTTTTATTTAAAAAAATGTTCAGTGTTTGTAAAAGGTTGTAGCTTATAGCTCCAAGTATTATATTACTTGAATCAAATCATAATGAAATTCAATGCGAATTACTGGTTAGTGATTGTGAAAACCAATCCTCTGTACTGCATACAGTACTTAATGATTATGATTGAATGTAACAAATTGTTGGAATGTAATATTCTGTAATAATAGGCATAAATCCAGAGATACACATACATTAACTACACAGCTGATTTCTGTTTTCGAGAAATTTAGTTCAATTTCAAACAATGGCATCACCAAAATAATGCTAATATTATTCCGAGTACTGTGATATAACTAAATACAATATTAATCATATGTTAGCTAATAACAGCTGTTACGTTGTATTTTTTATATTCATAAAAAAAAACAATATTATTATTGTTATAAAAAATGTAAGTTTTTATGACTGAAATTTAGTCACTTATTTTACATCGTGTCCACCTTGGCCTTAGAGGAATCCAAGCATCATTAAATATTGCAAGAGAATGTGTACTTTGGCCGGATATGATTAATGGTTTTAGAAATTATGTTTCGAACTGCAAAATATGTTATATTATACAAGAGTAATATAACATAAAACTAGTGGAGTGTAGGGGCAAAGGCCCCTAAAATCAAAATGGAGATGTCTCCAAAAATAAGTTTCAATTCATCAACTCCTTGCAGTATTAGGCTAACTGTATTTTTCCCAAGCTGTAGTGTGAATTTACACGTTTGGGTTTTCTAATAAAATATTTCCTAAAGCCGCGTCCGCACTGGACGAACATGTTCGCCGAACAAAGTTCATCCGAACATTTGTTTGTTCGTTGCTAACCTTTTAGAATGTAAATCATATGGCCGGTTAATTGTTCATTAAGAATGTTTGTTGATTTTTGTGTTCGCCGAACAAGTTCGCGACGAATGTTCGCCCAGTGCGGACGCGGCTTAATCTTGACGAAACTTTTTGGCGGTATCAAATCAGTAATTTACTAATAATTTCCCCTGTATTAAAATAGGCCTACAGTAGTCTATTTTGAGGAAAAAGGAAAATTTATTGCACTATTATACTACCAAACGCGGTAAAAATAGTTTTAACCTTAAACATGTTCATGATGAGTTTGTAACTCAAATAAATAAAATAGTTCAATACAACATAAGCCCATTAATACTGTACACTCCTTAACCCTGGACCCCTGTGCCCCCCTTCCCCACACTCGCCGTGACCCCATGCCTCCCCGTGTTCCCGTTCACCTCTCCTGACTCGTGTTTCCTGTACCGCACATGCCCCTGTACTCTCTCCCCCCCTCGTGCCCTTCATTCTCTCTTGCCCACATGCCCGCAGTTCTTTTCCGTGGCCCCGTGCCCTCTATGTTCCTCATTCCTCCCCAGTGCATCCCCATGCCTCCCCCAGAGTACCCCTATGCCTCCGCACCCTCCATGCTTTTGTACCCTCATGCTCGCCGTTCATCCTTGTGACCCCTATGTTGCCCATGCCTCCACCGATCCCCTTATGCCCCATGTCTCCAGTGCCACCGACACCCCTCCTACCCTTCATGCCCCCATAACTCCGAACTTTTCTGTACTCATCTTAGTCCCGTGCTGCCATAGCCGCCGTCCCTCCCCGTACCTCTGTGCCCTCCTGTGCCCCCGCCATTTCCTATATTCCTCCCATGTCTCCCCCGTACCCCCATGCCTCCTTATCCTCCTTGCCACCAACGTCCCTCGTAGATTGATTGTAGTCTAATTTGTTTGTTCGACCATGAAGGAGAACACTGATTGATATATTGTTAGTTTTTGCACACTATCATTTACATAAAAAGCTCCCAGTCTTTATGGATTAACAGGCGTTTATTGTTTCCCTAAGAAAAACGTAAAGAAAAAAGCAGAGAATGGATAAAACCAAAACAAAAAATTCCTCATACGAAGGTTATCCAATGTTAGTAGTTTACATATAATGATTCAGTCGAAAATAAATACACACTCAACAAAACAATTCAACTCTTCAAGTCTATCTATTAATAGCCAATATCAAGCAGTAACGTAGTAACTAATCGACATTCGACTGAGTAAATACAATTAACCATTATATCAAATATGCCACGTCTAAGATAATTTTATCTTTTTTTTTTATTTTTTTATGAGTATACCAATCATTCCACTCCTATTTCATTAATGACATAGATGGGGTCACGAAGATGAAATCTTTGGATCCGTAATCTGTTCATGACTATTAGTGTTCTCCTTTTTTTATAGCGCATTTCCAATTTTAAAAAGTTATAACCATGCGGTTATCTTAACTCAAAATATCTGCTCAATAACCAGCTGAGTTTATGATACAACACTGGAACATCTGCTTAAACACACGTGTAGATCTAAAAATCTTCTACCCATTAGATTAACATTAGAACTTCAAGGTCCAATGGGGCAAAGCCCAGGTAACTTTTGATAATTCTGGTATTTTTCCTTGCGTCCTTGGCCCTCAAGCTTTAAAATGAGCCATCATACGTTACCCTATCTTCCTTATAACTCGTGATATTTCGTGGGGACCGATTAGCTTACGGAATTATATATATAATAATATATAGATTACTCTTATGTTATTTTAAGTTATCTAAGATTAATTAAATGCCTGAATTGGCACAGTAATCCTAATTATTCAAAAGTACAGGCTACCGGTTTCGACACATCAAAGGTGTCATTGTCGAGCCTAGGGCGTGAAATTCTCCTCCTACGAGGTCGTCATAAAGTTTTTGAAAACATTAAACACACTAAATACACACAGACGCACATGTTATACGAACACAATAAATAAAATGAATTATTGTGTATGGTCATACAGTTTTATTAATTTTATTTATTGTGTTCGTATAACATGTGCGACGTGCGGTTGTGTGTATTTAGTGTGTTTAATGTTTTCAAAGACTTTATGACGATATCGTAGGAGGAGAATTTCACGCCCTAGGCTCGAAATGACACCTCTGATGTGTCGAAACCGGTAGCCTTTACTACTGGAGGACAAGGATTACTGTGACAATTCAGGTATTTAATCCCTTGTATAATATATTTGCAAAGTAATCCGGAAGGCAAGAATCAAAAATGAAAATGTAAAATATGCTCTAAGTTAGAAAGGAATGATGTCCAAGAAGATCTTCTAATGAAGATCAAGACCATCAAAGCCTTCCATGGATGGATTTCGGAACTGATATCTGTCATATGTGTGGCCAGGATTATATGTTGCACTTTTTAATTAATATTGTCTGCTTTAACGAGAAATAGCGTGGCCCCCTCATTACTTAAATAGAAAACGATCTGAATTAAAATAAAAACTTATCCTTTTGTGTTTACGACCGAAGAAGAAATTGTTGTAAGATGGACTATTCGTGTGGGTTTACCGTCACAAAATAACAACTAATTTGGGCTGTGTATAATCTTTTAAAGGATATTACTCGTCCTATACATTTTAACAATTCTATGCCATGATATGAGTTGTATAAATTATTCTTAAGGCTTCAGATTGAAAATTCTTAAAGAACTTCTCAATCTTCAATAATAGTCATCAGGGGAAACATTACTGAAGAGAGACCACGTCAATGGTTTGGTGAAGTTTGCTATTATATTGAGGAAAAAGTTTTGAAAGGTGTTTTGGAGGAACCAAGATATATCTTCAAAGCTGACGAAACAGCCTCCTTAAGGCAACGGCGATCTTGCAATATCGGAAAAAAATAAATTCATACTCTGGAAGGCAATACTGTTATGGAGTATTTACAGTCCAGATGTTGAGATCCGCCATTCTGAAATACTGCGCCCCTGTTCTTGGCACCCCATCTTTTAATATTTTTCAATGAATTTTTATTGGTTGGAGTTTTTCCTTCCACCTTAAAGCGTAGTTTCGTGGCACCAATTTTCAAATCTGGTGATAGAACTGATATTCAAAACTAAAGACCAATTTCTGTCCAACCTGCACTTTGGTTGAAGATATTGCGAGATATCCTCGACAGCTTGCAATTCCAACTTGGCCAATACATCTTACCTGAGCAACACGGATTTCTTCGAGGTCGTTCTTCTGCTACAAATCTGCTTGTTTTCCAAGACTTTATAATGAAGGCGTTTACTGAATCTTCAAGGTCGACTGTAGACTTCAGTAAGGCATTCAACCGCATTAATCATCGCCTACTCCTTGCAAAGCTTCACTGCTTCGGATTATGTGGATCACTGCTACGATGAATGGGACGTGTTTTAGCGAATTTCCCATAGGGAATAAGCTATTACCGTAGGTCTCATGGAAAGACCTAAGCCCGGGACCATGTTACTTTTTCGTTTTAAGGTGCCCAGAGACAAAAAATAATAGTCATTAAAATTTATATATATATATATATATATATATATGTATATGTATATATTTATATATGTATATATATATGTATGTGTCCCTAGGCACGATAACTCTCGTAAAAAAGGTCCGATCGACACCAAATTTGGTAGAGATGTGTAATCCTACGTTTATTCGGATGAGTTCGTAAACCAGACATATCGACCTACCGGAAGGGGTAGTTTTGGGGGGTTTTGTACCCCAAAATTGGGTTTTTTGCATTTTTCATATGTAATTTTTAAAAATTTTTAATTTTTGTTTTTACCATTGGATTTAGCTCAAAAAAACAACAATTTAGTATTTTGAAGCTTTGCTCTATCTCCATTGGTTACCGAGATATTAAAAAGTCTAAAGACAGTACATTGTATTTTGAAGCTCCAATGTTAATCTTATGGAGAATAAGAATGTGTTAATATTTCACTTATTAACCAATATTTTTGGATGAAACTTAGTTATTAGCATCATTTGGTTGAGATTCATCCATTTATGGTAAAAAATCTTGGTTTTTATGCTTATCATGGCAGCAAGCCTGCTTACTCTTTTCCCATGTTAATCATATGGAGAATAGGCAAAATCCTTTAGCAATGGACAGATATTGATGAAACTTAGTATATGGCTTTATATGGTTGAAATAAATTGTTTTTATGCTAAAAACCTACTTTTGGTGTTCCCCATGGCAGCATACCTGCATACTCTTTTCTATTTATCATAAGGAGACTAGACATTTATTTCCCTACTTATGAGCATGTGATGACATTTGGTTTACTTACAGGTTTATCTGGTCAAAATTAATATTACTAATTAGGAAATTCGCTGAGTACGCAGGTCTGCTGCGACGGGGTGTATTTATAGTGAGAACTGATGGTGGTTACTCCCGCCCCTTCGATGTGACATCAGGAGTGCCCCAGGGCAAAAGTCGGCAAAGTCATCAATGCTGAACTCCTACTCTTCGCTGATGACATCAACATTTTTAAGAAAGTAATCTCATCAAATGACCAGGTTGACCTTCAGAGAACTGTTAACGCCGTAGTCCACTGGTGTGATGTCAACGCTATGGAGCTCAACGTGTCCAAGTGCCTTTCAATGGCTTTCACTCTAAACACAGTTTCATATCACCACACCTACTTCATCAATGGCGAAAAACTGGCTATGGTGACAAAGTTGAAGGATCTTGGTGTAATTACCATACCGACTCTCAGTCCCACTGAGCATCTCATCCATGTCATAAACAGAGCTGCATCATTGCTTGGTTTCATACTCCGATCTACTTGCAGATTTAGCTCTCATTTGGCCTTAGTCATACTATTCAAATCGTTGGTATACCGACTTCTTGAATACTGTTCTATTGTTTGGTCTCCATATCAAGCTGTTTACATCGATATGCTCAACAGAATTCAAACCAGGTTTGTCCGGCTTCTTGGGCTTAAACTTGGGCACCGTTTTCGTGAAGTTGCTGTTGAGGCTCTGGAGAAGACATTTGACTTACAGATCTTCAAGACGCAAGTTCACTGACATCGTTTTCCTCCACAAGCTGATCAATGGAAATATTGACTGTCCAGTTCTGCTGAAGGAAGTCGACTTTGCTGTGCCTCATCGTAGTACTAGATCTAGGGCTGCCTTCAATGTGAAGTTCCATCCCACAAACTACGCTCTCAATCACGGGATTTCAAGGCTGTCGAGGACTGCAAGAGATATTTCACCGGTTATTGATTTCTTATAGCACTCTCCAACCAACTTCAAAAGACGTGTAAGACAGCTGTTCGACGATCAAAATCAGTGAATTATAGTGCAATTGTGTTTCTCTAGGGTAGTGCATCAAAGTGTCACGAATGTTGAATGTTTGTAGTATGGTTTTGGTGCTCTACTTGCTATTTCTTACTGAACCAATGTTACGCATCCACTCTGTTTTATTTATTTTTTGTATTTCTATCTTTAGTTGTTGATTTTTGCTGGTTATTTTGCCCTAACTCATTTGGCTTGTTAACTCAAAATGCCTGTTGCACTAGCACTTTCATTTCAGCATGTAGTATTAACTTTGACTGATATTTATTCCTGGCATTATTACTTAGCATGCTATAATTGTTATGCTTAAGTGTTGTAATTTATTGCCCATTGTTGTGTTGTTAGATCACTTTCGTGTGTTTTTAGCACTGTATTTCAATATGTATCATTAAATCTGCATGTATTAATTATACTTAGCATGTAATTATTTGTTACGTTACTGACTTAACTGAGCTGTTTAGATAGTTTTCTATAATTATTATCTTTGCTATTACTATGGTACTGTTCTTGTTGGTATATTTTAAATATTTGATTAGCACGATATAGTGTTAAATTTTGTAATCCATCTTGTATTATAATTGTTCTATTCATTATCTGTAAATATGGTGGTTTCCGTTGATAAATAAATATGAATGAAGCCCACCCCCCCCCTCTCAATGGTTTTCTATGGTAACCACAGTATTTCTAAATCAATAGTAATGAACACAACTGATCGATGGGGATTAGATAAATCTGCCTCGGAATGGATAACGGTTCAGATTTTTTTTAGGATATGCCTGTAATGTATTATATTCCTGGCTTTAGGAAAATAGCATTCCATTTCCTCTTGTCTCTTTCATAGACGGTTAACAGTAAATTTTGATACGAACAGCATGCACGCGTGACGTTAGAGCTGGTGGCGTTACACCCTAAAACCACTCATATATTTAACCCACATCAGTGTCAATATTTCGTTCATTAAAGCGTCCAAGGAAAAATAAAGCCCAAGGTTAGAAACTCTACAATCCAGTTTCACATTGGGGTTATTTAGATTAACATCTTAGTTATTTAGATTTTTAAGCTGTTACAATTAAGTGTTTGTTTTGGTTGAAGGTTGTATACTTCTTTTTGGGACATGTTGTACGTCAGATTTTCATAATTAATTTTAGAAACTTTTTGAGGTTTTATTCTTTTGAAAATAAAGATGTGTTTACAGAATGATTGCTCATTTTCACAGAATGAGTTTGGAGTTTAAGGGGGTGGAAAATAAAATACAGGGACTAAAGACAAAAGTGCCTTGATTTGACTTAAATGCAAATTATATGATTATTGATGTTTAAAACTGCCTTAAAATTAATTTTTAAATTCCCAAAAAGAATAATATTGTTTTTATAGCGTACAAACAGGTTTGAAAGGCAGCTCAAAAGAATTTAAAACACCAACTTTGCATGACACTAATGAGGTGAAAAACTGGAGAAAACCCGTTTGTTGTGGTCACCTGCTCTCGTAGCCGACCATGTTCCAAGGGAGAAAATCTGAATGTTACAGAAGAATTAAAAATATTCATATCACACAAAGAGAATCCTCAGCAACTTATTAATAATCAAATATAATATAGAAATCATATCTTTGAAAGAATAATTAAACTACAAATAAAATAGATACTGTAGTAGGAAGAAATTTAACCAGCAAAGTGAAGCACCTGATAAATCAATAACATTGTTTATGGTACAAAAGTTTCTTTACTAATAACAGGTTAGAATATTACTTGTACAATGACTACGAAGATGGGCTAAGTCCCGAAACATGTAGTCACAAAATAAAAAGTTTCCATTCCCAAAAAGGATGCTCTTGTTAAAATATGTTTTATATATTGATTATACTAGCAGCCCTACAACTTAAATATAAAATAGGCATTAATACAAACATTAACTTAACACAAACCAACCAAAAAACTCTAAGAAAGTTTTCAAAATAGTTCTGAAAATAATAACAAAAATGGTAATTAATTGGTTATGAAAGATGTATAATACAAAATTTGCATCACGTAAAAACTTGTATATGTTTTTTAATATTTTTTTACTTTTACGATATATGCTAGACAAAAAATTGTAATTAGCCTATCGACATGGATTTACTTTTATAAGTACGACAATAAGTGTTAGTAAATACACTATTTTGGCAACGTAGGCCATTATTTTCCCCTTGCTTTGTGGTCTGGAATTTTTTTATTGTTGTGGTTTGTTTGAAATAGGATTTATGTAGAATCATGACGAACTCACCACTACCCATCAATAGCAAACAGCTATTCCCTTAAAAAAAATTAAGTTTTTTCTGTACACAATTTGTAAGATTATTTTCTTATCAAAAACTTATAGAGCAAAATAAAATAATCAAATGCTTGTATAATATTTTACACTAATAAACTTAGTGACACTAAAATTATAATATGTAATGCATTTTACTTTATTTTTTAGTGTCTCATTGAATTTTCATTGCTATAGATCCGTTTAATGCATTCATGGCTGTGTTATAGACTTATGCGACTATTTAATTTTAGAAACCTATCTTATTAATACTTTTGGTTTCCCGTTGTTTGATTAATTGCTTGTTTTCCCAGGATTACAATAAGATTTACAGACAGAATCAATCATAATGTGTACTTATTAAAGTATTAAGAAGGAGTTCAAATCCAAATTAAAACTTTAGTATAGTAGTACAGAAATTCTATTATACCCTCTACCTACCTACTCAGCTAATAAAACACCATTCCTTTTGTTTAGGTCTTAAAATAACAACTTTTCCATTCTCAAGACATTCACTAGTGAGCAATATTTTGCTATAGTACAAAATACATTAATAATATACACAGCAGATATGATTTACCGAGGAAGTAGTTAGTTTGTGCTTAGTGTGTGTTAAAAACAACCAGACTTGGAACACATCACCAACGAGCGACGACCCTTACCAACAATATTGCTTGTTTTCTCGCAGATAAAGTCATTTTTTTACTTTGGAAACTGTGCATGTAAGGTTTAATTTAGCTCTGGGAATTATGTTAAATCAAGTTATGTTTATATATTTTTCTTAGTAATGAAACGGAGGCTTGCTTCACTTGTTATTTATTATTATTAATTTTTCTTGCACTACGTAATATCTGGCACTCTAATTTGCAATTGAAGTTTTACTTTAAGTATATTGTATGTTGAGTGAATTAATAACGGGTTACTATTTACTTACTAAGTTGCATTGTTCAGTAATAAAATTGCATGCAGCACATTATACATTGTTATAAGCTTTTTCATAATTCCATACTATTTTATGCAAACCATTTTATACGACAGTTTTTTTATATCTTTTAACATAACACTCGTAAAATACTTTACTAGATAGATGTTATTAGGTTAAAATATTTCATTATTTTGTTCATATACAATATATATACAATTGTTATTAGAAAATAAAGAGAAGGGAATAAGAAAAAAAAAATAAGAACGTGTAATTAAGAAAAAAGACAGAATGTACATTGAATAACAGTATGAATCGGATTTGTTCTCAAGATACACATTATTGATATTTTTTATTTTTGCCAACGTTGAAAGTGTAGGAAGTCAAACATGTGATCATTCAACAATCAACTGAAAGATATGTTCTTTATTCTTTGTTTAAATAAACCGATGTTTTTTTAATCAGTGATGGAAAATGTCCGCAATAATACCAAACAGCATTTTCTTAAGTGTGGTTTTAATTTTTTAAATGAATCAATTTAATATCCTAAATTTTGTATTATGTTTCTTTTTTCAAACATAAATTATGTAAATTGAAAAAGAAATTCAAAGTTTCATTATTTATTTTGTATTATATGGGAAAATGAGGATGATTTAAAACTTTAAAGTTAGTCATTACTTATCAATATATCTTTCAGATCATGAGATCCATTTTCAAACATAAATAATCCTTGAAATGTAAGTCGGGTTTATAACACAAAGATTCCTATAACTCTTGTACTCCATTGAAATATCAATTTTGGCATGGTTAAATTGCACTACCTTTTCATTCGTGACCTCACGTTGCACAAAAAATTTGTTGCCACATAACTTATTTCTCAGTTTTACGTCGTACCACATATGTTCGTTAGTTAAAAACCCCAGTTTGCTTATACAGACATTTGATTTTTTAAAGTTTTACTGTTTCATAGTTGTAATATTTGTATAAGTGCAAGCATCAAACTATGATTGACTTTATGCACCGCACAAAGTTTTACTTCGTACTATACTGCGTTTCATGTATCAGTGAACATATTGGTAATACCGATCGAGGTTTTAGTTTGTGTTTATCAAGGAAATCATTACATTTATTGGAAGATCAAGTGATGACAAAAATAGACTTGGTGCACCAGTGAAATACTGGAGGACCCTATGTCTGATTGTGATGTGATAGCACCAGCGATATGCTGGGGCAGTGAACCTATTTCTGATCGTGACGCGATAGCACCAGTGATATACTGGAACAGTGACCCTTTGTCTGATCGTTATGTGAAAGCACCAGTGATATACTGGACCAGTGACCCTTTGTCTGATCGTTATGTGAAAGCACCAGTGATATACTAGAACAGTGACCCTTTGTCTGATCGTTATGTGAAAGCACCAGTGATATACTGGAACAGTGACCCTTTGTCTGATCGTTATGTGAAGGCACCAGTGATATACTGGAACAGTGACCCTTTGTCTGATCGTTATGTGAAAGCACCAGTGATATACTGGGACAGTGACCCTTTGTCTGATCGTTATGTGAAAGCACCAGTGATATACTAGAACAGTGACCCTTTGTCTGATCGTTATGTGAAAGCACTAGTGATATACTGGAACAGTGACCCTTTGATCGTTATGTGAAAGCACCAGTGATATACTGGAACAGTGACCCTTTGTCTGATCGTTATGTGAAAGCACCAGTGATATACTGGGGCAGTGACCCTTTGTGTGATCGTTATGTGAAAGCACCAGTGATATACTGGAACAGTGACCCTTTGTCTGATCGTTATGTGAAAGCACTAGTGATATACTGGAACAGTGACCCTTTGTCTGATCGTTATGTGAAAGCACCAGTGATATACTGGAACAGTGACCCTTTGTCTGATCGTTATGTGAAAGCACCAGTGATATACTGGGGCAGTGACCCTTTGTGTGATCGTTATGTGAAAGCACCAGTGATATACTGGAACAGTGACCCTTTGTCTGATCGTTATGTGAAAGCACCAGTGATATACTGGAACAGTGACCCTTTGTCTGATCGTTATGTGAAAGCACCAGTGATATACTGGGGCAGTGACCCTTTGTGTGATCGTTATGTGAAAGCACCAGTGATATACTGGAACAGTGACCCTTTGTCTGATCGTTATGTGAAAGCACCAGTGATATACTGGAACAGTGACCCTTTGTCTGATCGTTATGTGAAAGCACCAGTGATATACTGGGGCAGTGACCCTTTGCCTGATCGTTATGTGAAAGCACCAGTGATATACTGGACCAGTGACCCTTTGTCTGATCGTTATTTGAAAGCACCAATGATATACTGGGGCAGTGATCCTTTGTCTGATCGTTATGTGAAAGCACCAGCGATAAACTGGGGCTGTTACCCTATGTCTCATCGTGACGTGATATGGAGAGGACTTTCAATTACTATCGTAATTTTAAATTAGATTAAATCTTTTGCCATAAATCGAAAATGCAAGTAAGTATGTATTGATTCTAGTTCTTTCCCTCAAATTTATATCACTGTCGAATAATAATTTTAAGATTATTTTTCAATCTTACACATAAATTGATTTATTGCAGTTAGAAATTTTGAGTGCGGCTATTCAATAATGGTAATATATAATTAAATAAAATTTAGTAGCTGCATCGGACTTAGTTTTCCAGTTCGTTACCAATTGGGGCAATTGGGCCATTTATCTTTCGCGACTGTCTTCAATGTGACTTACAGAGCTGCTCTAGCCTAGATTACATACATTATCCGTCTCGAATTAAGTGCAAAAAATTTCCACCATTCAGATAGGTAGAAATATGGACATAATTATGTTTATAAGTTTTATTTTACTACTAAAACATTGGGAAAACGTCATAAGGGGCAAGACAAATGATAATATACAATCGGTGGCTTAATATAACTTAAAAACTCACATTTTTACTTTGTATCTCATGAACATGTAAAATCAAATACATTCTACCGGTATACAAATTTGGTTAACAGTAGTTATAGATTTAAAAGGAGTAAGTAGCCAAAACACATTTCTGAATAAACTCGTATTAGTGGCTAAGAGATAATATGATTCACCTAATAACACTATACCAGTTAAAAGTTAAAAGTCTTCGAAAATTTGCTTTAATGAATACAATTAATTTTGACATATTTGTTTTTTTTTTATTAGGGACGCTCTGATATTCAGAACACCAAAGCATTGGAAAATTTTGTTTCAATTACTTTTTTTGTGGAAACGAAAAAATATAATGCACAGATCATCAAAAATTTAACTAGGCTATAGCTAAGAATGTCGATTTCACAATTTTATATAAACATGGAATCGCCAAATTAAAGAAACATATCGGTGAGGTCCATAAGTTATTCAAAGTAGATTTATTTTCATTTTTTCACATGATTTTCTAATTTCACTTAAAGTAATCAATCATTACTATTACTAAAACCCTATAAATATGTTAAACAATTAATTTTGAATCTAATTGAATCTGAATCGGAATTAGATTTGTGTCACTTAAATAAAAGACATACATAATTATTGTTATCAAGATTAATTTAAGAAGTAATTTTAGTAAGCTCTTTGTTATTTTAATAATCCTGTTTTATTATTATTATTATTGTTTTCTAATAATATTTAAAAAATTTATAATTACTATTTTAATTAGTTCTAGATTAAATACACCCCAAATAAAATAAAATGATCAATTAACATATGTTCATTAAGCAAAATCGAACTTAATATTAAGTTTGAGATTTGTTGAGTGGAATGGAAAAACAAAATAAAATCATTTAGTTTTCCCATAAAAAGACTGACATCTAACACATATATCATTTTCAGCTTTCATCATTGATTTCACTCTTGTCCAGACGTTTGTGCATTGATATGTTTCATGTGATAGTTCCTACGGTCGAGATAGTTTTAAAATAATTTCTAACCAAGAAATTTCAGTATAAAATATGGCATACCAATTTTAGAAAAGATTACGCACTCTTAATTTTAAAGTGGCCTCAAAACTGTTTTACTGACATTTATTGTAAATTAAGTTTGCACACTAAGTCCGATCCTTGGTTAAATATTGGATATCTATATCACTAAATGGCACTACAATTAGTGACAATTCATTACATTACGACACCAACATGTAATGTTTGGTTATGTTGGCTATCACCGTTTAATGTTTGGCCTTTTTATATTTATTGTTTTTCTAGGTTTTCTTGTAGATTAAGATTGGATCTAGGTCCATCGTAATTAATTAGATATATTTGAACTTTTTGGGATAAGTGATTTCTCTTAAGTCAGAAGGTAGACCCATAAGAACAATATGACCAACGTAACTTGGTTTTTGTTAAATATTTCCAAGTTTTGCTGAAGTAATTGATTTATTGCTCGGTTTCTAGTGTAATACCTATGAGAACGTGAGGGCGCCAGATTTCTATCTTGAACATATGTGTTGGTCTCAAACATAAAAAGCAAAGAGATAGTTAAAATTCTTAAGTTTATAAAATGACTTTGGCAGGAATCTCTAGGATCGAGACCAAGAATGCATGTTATTGGTATTTTATGGTTATAAATTATGTTAAGGATGCTACATAAAGTACCGTTATAGAATTTATTTAGAATTACCACAACAATGTACAAGTTTATTAAGATTAACTTTACACGTAATTAATAATAGCTTAAACTTAGCAACTAAACATTCCCCTCTTATTTGTGTTAAGACACGAACGAGAATCTACAAACGAAAAACAACCGTCGTAACACGATTGTTTGCTCCCATATATTGATTCATGCTATAATGTCAGATTTTTGTTGCGCTGCTGTGGATTGTTATAATTGTGATTCATCAGTAAGTATTAATCCAGATCGCGGCTGGTTCATTCTGGTTGCTGACTAGGAATCATGTTGGAACCACCCATATCTCTGAAAATTTAAAATGGCCGACATTTTGAAATATGAAAAGTTTGAAATATCCAATTTTATAAGTAAAACAGTCTTGATGTACGTAACCTTCAGGGGTTTGAACGAACTCACTTGTTAATTAAAAATTACATACGGAAATACAGGCAGAAAACTAGGCACCGGAGACCCATGGTTATATTGTAAAATATGTGTGTCTCGATGCAAGGAACAATATCTAAAAGGGTCCCAGAGAGTTCCGGGACACCCTATACATAAAAAGTAATATTCGTCTTTCCAGCTATTGCCTAAGTAGTGGCTTTTTGGCGGTTTTAGCTCATGACGTCATCGTAATCGGCTTATAAATGAAAAAAAAAACGTTAAAAGTTAATCTTAATGTATAAATATGTTTACTATTCTTTTACTTCACTCAAAACATATACCTTAAACAGTGTAATATATAGTGTAAAGTTTTATTACCTTAAAATATAGCGTGACCACAGTAATCATAAAAACTATTTGCATAAAACCCCAACCGTTTTAGGACTTTACAGCAATGGAAGAACTCTAAACATTTGTACTTTTCAATCAGGGCACAAGAGAGATCGATAAGAAATACTAAAATAGAGAACACTTTTAAGTATGAAAAAATACGAACTATTTATTTGTCAAAATAACATAGCTAACAGAGGCCATAAACCGTGAATGTAAAATGTGTGAACGTGAAGTGTGTAATGTGTCTGGTATTTCAATTGTCAAATCGTCAATTTAGCAGCTCTAAAAGTTGCATGTCGAATCATCAAACCGCAGTTAGCGTCACTCTGATTACAATTTAAGAACGAGTTCTGAATTCGCTTTGTTCATTCAAATACAGATGAAGTTATAATTTTAGCACGTTATTTCAGAAATGTAAGAGATTATACGGGAAATTAGTTTTCAACTTTGATTGTAACAGACATTAAATGGCTTATAGAAATAACTAAATCAACATCGCCAGCTAACTTGCTATAATTAGCATGGATAAAATGTAAGAATAAAGTTCAAGCAAGTTCGCTAACAATATTCACTGTATTGTTTTAAAATCATGTTTCATAGTTCGGTCGTTTAGTTATTTTAATAATAAGGTTTTATAATTGGCACAGTAATGAAATTCAAATGTAAATTTCAGGGAATTGTTCCGTAAATTTTACAGGACCTATATTAAAGTAACCTCCCTGTATCATTAGTTAAAATTACAATAATGTAATTCATAAGCTTTACAACTTTAATATAACTTAGAAGAGATATGCCTGTATTACAAGTGCAATTTACAAGAGCTCTATTATTGATTCGTTTCATGAAGAGTGGTGACCTGTATTACACACAATGTAAATTGGATAAAATTAATTGTTACACCACCATAACAACCATAACACTTTTATAACAATATTTTAAAATATTTAAATGGTCCTTACGATCTAAGTCATCAATAATCCCTTTCCAAAAGGTAAAACGGAGTTGATTACACAAATTTATTTATATAAACCAGTTACAGTTGAATTTAAGGCCTACTGTGCTTGCAATTTTGAACTTGACAAAACTTTACAATGAACTCTTATTCTAAGGGTTAAGCAAATGGTTATAACTATTAAAGCCAGCAAAGTATAGGTAAAATTTGTACTATCATTAGTTATTTATTTAGGAAGAAATAAATCAAATTTATTGTAGCCTATAATATTGATTCATTTATAATAAAGTGGAGGAACACTTAAGCTGCGTCCGGCTGGCCAAATGCTTCGCGAACAATAAAAATTATCAAACATTGCTAACATATAGACATAGAAACAAACAAGCTTCGGCAAAGCACATTTCCATGTTTATCAAATGTAGATTTGTCCTCAGATAAGACAACTTCAGATTAACTTTATCTGCGTAATGGTTGCTTTTTTACACTACATAACGACAAAAGATTATTTGATTAAATACAATTAAAAAAAAGCGTTTAAATTTCAGTGTTAATTTCTCAAAAATATCAATAACTGTTAAGATAAAAGTGTGAAAATAGTAAAACCTCCCAGTACATTGGAAAAGATTAACAGATCTTCCTAATTTTTTATTTTTCATGATAAAATCTGGTATTTTTTTGACTATACTGTTATGATTTAGACAAGTTGAGTTGTAACGTGAGATTACAGTTGGAGACTTTCAACTGTCATTATAAATCAGGCCAAGACATTCTCAAAGAAAGTATGAAAGCTAAAACTAACACAAACTTTGCTGTTTTACTTAAAACGTTATTTGACAAAGAAATGTATCTATATATTTAAAACACAAAGTTAAAAAACCTTTGGACACTTCGTCTCTGACTTCTACTGGACCAATTTACATGCGGGTTGTACCAAAATAAACGTTTTCGGTTCTATATTAGCAGGTTTTATTTGTATTTCAAAAATATTTACGTAAAATCTGTCAAAAATGAAAAATAAACTTTTCTTATGGAGATTTAACATAGGGAAAAAAGCCAACATTTTCAATCCTTTGGACAGTTCGTCTGAGACTTCTACTGGACCGATTTACATGAGGGTTGTAAAAAAATAAACGTTTTCGGTTCTATATTAGCAGGTTTTATTTGTATTTCAAAAATATTTACGTTAAATCGGTAAAAAATTAAAAATAAACTTTTCTTATGGGGATTTAACATGGAGAAAAAATCCAACATTTCCAATCCTTTGGACAGTTCGTCTGAGACTTCCACTGGACCAATTTACACGCAGTTTGTACCATATAATACGTAAACCTTTGTATATTAGCAGATTTGATTTACTTTAACGTTATCTTACTTCCTTAAATTAAAAATATCGACATTTTCAAACCTTTACAATTTATTTATTTTACACGCTTTCAATCAGCTGATTGTAAACACACGAGGTGTTTAGTCTAAATACAGTGGATGAGCAAAAGCTCATGAAGGATTTGGTTTATTATGGCCAGTACCTAAAAACGTTTCCAATTATTATGATGTATTGTCATTTATGAAAATAAAGTTGCTTAATCATATAATTAACGTTATCTTACTCCCTTAAATTAAAAATGTCGACATTTTCAAACCTTAACAATTTATTTATTTTACACGATTTCAATCAGCTGATTGTAAACACACGAGGTATTTTGTCTAAATACAGAGTGGATGAACAAAAGTTCATGAAGGATTTGGTTTATTATGGTCAGTACCAATACCTCCTAGAATAATAAGAGAAGGCCAAACGACTGAAATTCGTTACGTCATATAAGTAGGCTGATGTGTTATGTTTTGAAGTAAGAAAACAGATGTGTGCTACTGTCAGTCAACGGGGTTTCATCTGTCATGACTAACTTATTTGTTTACAACCAACGAAAAATCAAAACAACATTAGATGTTTTACCGTTTTTTGGGGACAACCAGCACCCTCTAAAGCATGAGTTGGAACTAATGATTTAACACATCAGCCTACTTATATGACGTAATGATCTTCAGTTGTCTGGCCTTCTCTTATTACTCTAGGAGGTGTTGTCACTACCTAAAAACGTTTACAATTATTATGATGTATTATCCTTTAAATGGAAAGGAAGTTGCTTAATTATGTAAAATAGCTGATTGCTTTAATATTAAGACTAAATTGTAAAGGTTTATTTTAAATAAATTTTAAATAAAGCGTGACTTACTCCAAATCAAACGGCCCGGGTTTCAGTCCGATCTTCACAAATATACTTTTTTGTAATGTGTCCAATAACGGCGTCACTAATAAATGTTTTACTTATGGTACCGATATTTATTTTAAGCAAAATAGATACATTAAAATATTTATAGGCCTGTTCAAACTCACAAAAAACTTATTTATTAAACTAACAAGTTTACAAATTGATAGTTTAGGCTTGCTTATTTTTTGATGTTTTTAACTAATACAGTATAACGCTTTGATTAGGCTACTAAGGTTTAGGCCTAAGTAAACAATCGATTTTTTATGTTTATAAAATACTAAAGAGTGTCTGTGTTACATAGTAAGGGTGCAGCATTATTGTTTTTAAGGAATATGCCTATAGGACTACTTTGACAGACACTCCAACTAAAATTATGTAATTTTCTGTGAAATAAATTTGTATTCTTTAAATTTGGATAGTTATTAAAACTTGCACACTACAGCATAAATATTGCGATATGAAAGTGGTTATAAATGGTTTCTCTACGTTCTATCCTACCCTAATACACCAATATTTGTTAAAGCCAATCATCATAAGTTACAACACTCTAGGCCTTTCCTAATTCTTGAAAAAAACTGTTAAGAACAATTTATCCAATAGGCCTACAAGTTTATATTGGTCTACATATTTCTGATGTTGTTGAACCTAATAGAACGGTTTCCTTAGGCTAATTAGGTTTGCGCCTACCCTAAACAATCAAATTGACATGTTTATAAAATACTAAAGAGTAGGGCCTATAAGTACAATGATGCAACATTATTGGTTTTACGGAATAGGCTTACTTTTCCGACGCTCCAACTAAAATCGTAGTATTTTCTGTAAAATATATTATTGTTCTTGGTATGGCAGTTCAAAGAAGTACATTTTATAGACTACCTTATGTGTTTGTACTATTATAGCGTTTCATTTACCACTAATCTATAATATATACAGCCGCATGTGTAACTGACTCACTCACTCACTCACTTATGATATTAAATTCCTGAAGCGACCGTTTAAGCTAGAGACTTGAAATTTGGCATGAACATTCTTTGAGATGTTTCAATTTAGGGAAAATCATCAAACTACAACTTTTTTGACTTTTAAACCATAAAAAAGGTAAAAAATATAGATTTGTCGGTAGTGTAGTTCAGCCGTATCAGCGTATATCACCGCGTGTGGTATCGTAGATCACTTTGCAGGTTTAGTTCTCGCTCGTGTTTAAATGATCTCTTTCAACTACACCCGTGTTTGATATAAGTATTGTATCCTTCGATGGTTAGACTCTACTTTAATATGAACTAAGGTGTTTTGTTGCTTTGAGAGCGGGTCAATTCACCAGGGACCCAGCGTTATACTCGATATGATATATTCAGTTACAATGCCTAATTTGTAGCTAATGCAGCATATGCGCTATTTTGAATGTTTACCAAAGGTGAATTATCTTCTTCTACTATGGATTAAATTCCCATGGCGGGTGAATAGTCGCTTAGTTCTCGCTTGTATTTAAATCATGTCTTTTAACTACACCTGCTTTCTTGCTGTTGGTAACGTTAGTATCCCTCATAATTTTAACAAATCGCTATCGACTTGATTTCAAAATAGCAATGAGAAGCTCGTTTCTTTTATATTTTTACACACATTTTAAATATGTCTTAGGGAATTTTTAATTAACTGTTGAGCACAACCAACAGATTTAAATGTTAGGTTCTCGTTTTTGTTTCAATTTATTTTAGATTACTTATTCAAATTCACACGGGATTATTCTTCCGGCCGAATTTCGCATTCAATGGATTTTTTGTGAAGCTTGAGCCGTGATCTTAATGTAACATACTTCGATTACTTTGTACAATACTTAATAGACAGTTAATTGTTATCTCTCTGTTTGATTTATATTCAGTGTCTTATATTAGATTTTTTCACACTTAAAATTTGTTTTTGAGAATGTTTAAATAAGTGTTGAACAAAATGAACAGATTTAAATGTTAGGTTCTCGTTTCATTTCAATTTATTTTAGAATACTTATTCAAATTCACCCCATGTGAACCTCTCAGCCGAATTTCGCATTCAATGAATTTTTTGTGTAGCTCGTGCCTTGATCTTAACGTTATATACTTCTATTACTTGGTACGATACTTAATAAACAGTTAATTATTATCTTTCTGCATTATTTATATTCAGTGTTTTATATTTTATTTAATACGCACTTAAAATATGTTTTTAAGAATTTTTAAACGGCTATTGAACAAAACTAACAGGTTTTTATGAATAAATTATTATTTCACAGGTCTAGATTTTATTTCTTATAATTAGTAGTTTGTAATAGTAGGGTTTTTTTGCGGATCTACCCCGTTTTTTATTATTTCCTATGATTTTGTTTTCATGTTATTTAATTCCTTTTTTTGCTTATGGATTTGAATGTTATTTGCTATTTCAGTAATTTAAACGTTTTTCTTCTATATACTGAAATTTACAAGTTTTTATTTTTAATTAGTTTGTATCAGCCGATTCTTTTAATATCGTGGTTGGCGATACTATATTTAGTTCAAATTGTATTTTTAATTTCTTAAGTTTATTTACTAGCATAGCTTGATTTTTTATTATTTTAATAGTAATTTTCACACTTATTATTGGTTATTTTCTATTTTTTAGCATTATTGTTTTACTCTAATGGGCATATTACATTATTTTTAAAATGTACGAAAATCTCATTTAAAAAATACTTAATTTGGAATAATTTTGACCCATTGCAATTTTAATGAGACGCATGTTAACTCGTTGACATTTCAGACTAAGTAGTTGGTAACGTGGAATAGTTAGCATCACACATTTTAGTAGAGTTACAAGTAAATTAATAACTTAGCTTTTCAAAACTTCGATTTTTATTAGTTTTTATTTTCTAATTCTTTTAATATCGTGGTTGGCGATGCTAGATTTGGTTTATTTTCACATAATCAATTATTTTCTATTTTTTAGCATTATTGGTTTGCTATAGTGGGCACATTACATTTTTTATCTATGAAAATTTAATTTAAATATACTTAATTTGGATTAATTTTGCCCCATTGCAATTTTTCTGTGCCGCATCTAAAATCGTTGACGTTCCAGACCAAGTGGTTGGTAACGTGGAGGAGTTAGTATCACACATTTTTGTAGTAGAGTTAAACGTAATTTAAAACTTAGCTTTTCAAAACTTCGATGGAACTAGCCTGTTCATTACTTTGGCGGAACTAGATAGTTCATTATTTGAGACTTTGTGAATGATTAACGAAATTAGTAAAATCAACTAGGGGGCATGGGGGCTGAGCCCCGTGAAATATTTTCAAAGGATATTATTGTTATTATTATTATTGATTGTGAGTATTGCGTATTAGCCCGTTTTGTTACTGTCTTCGCTGTCCACCAGGCTAGACTAACTGTTGGTGGAACTAGCCTGTTCAATACTTGACTTTAAATTATTCTACAAATTAAGGGCAACCCCTAAGGGGGCATGGGGCGGAGCCCCATCGAGCCGTAGGCGAGTCTATAATATATACAGCCCCATGTGTAACTGACTGACTCACTGATGATCTTAAATTCCTGAAGCGACCGTTTAAGATAGAGACTTGAAATTTGGCATGGACATTCTTTGAGATGTTTCAATTTAGGAAAAATCATAAAACTACAACTTTTTCACTTTTAAACTATAAAAAAGATAAAAAATATAGATTTGTCGGTAACGTAGTTCAGCCGTGTGAGCGTATTTCACCGTTTGGGTAACGTAGATCACTTTGCAGGTTTAGTTCTCGCTCGTGTTTAAATGATTTCTTTCAACTACACCCGTGTATGATTCAAATATTGTATTCTATATTAACATGGACGTTTTGTGTAGACGGCGGTGTTTCGATGCATTGAGAGCGGGTTATTTCACCAGGGTAATACTCGCTTTGATTTATACAGTATTAAAATGCCCAAAAACTACAAATTTTGAACTTGCAAATCACAAAAAATTCTAAAAAGACGAGGTGTTGGTTAGGAAGTACTTTGGTTCTTAAAGATGTCGCTTGGAGCGCTATTATAGTCGCTTAGTTCTCGCTTGTATTTAAATGATATCGTTTAACTACACCTCTTCCCGATAATTATTTTTTACTTAAGCGCATATTTGTTTACGTATGGTTTTCCCTCCGATTGCTGTGTTATTGTTGAAAATGAAGTTTACTGAATCGAAAGCGTATCTTTACATCCAGGTGATGTCCGCTTTGGTTTCTATATTAATTGCTAAAATATTGTAGGTCTTATTACATTTTCTAGACTTTAGTTTTCTCATGCTGAAAATACTGTCTCTCTCTATATGAATCCCCAGATTGAATATAGCGCTTCAGTTGATAGTTCTGGTGCAGTTTTACTTTGGAGAGTTGAAAGTGTCCCAACACGTTTGACATCCGGTCTTTGACCTATTTGCTGCTGTCCAATCAGGCTTAGATTTTAGTTTAGGAAACAATCGAACATATTAAGTTATAGAACGATTGAACTTTCCATTCTTACCTTCGCTAACGTTTACCTACTCCCGACGTTTTTTGAAGACCATCTATATATCTGATGACCCATCAGGCTGAGAAATATTATAATAACCAATTGAATTAAACTCAATAGTAATTTTTCTCGCTGCCACTTTGTCCGTCAAACTTTCTCAATGCAGTGCTCTCACCTAAAGTCTCGATTAACCCTATTATTGTTGTAATTGAAAACTATTCTATGCTTATCAATTATTGTAACTCTTTCAGTATATTTTAATTTAACCAATAATCCTTTTTTGGCTATTATTTCACAGTTGGTTTTTTTTACTACCATTGGTTGAAAATGCATAATGTACGCCGATTTTATGGTGCTTAAGTTGCCACTTTCTTCATTTTAAGACTATATAAAGACTTTAAGACTTCATGATTATAGTACCTAATACCCTGTGATCTATTACATACTACTAGGGCTCTATTTTTATTAATTTTCTGAACTGATATATATATAACATTTAAAACTGTTAAATTAATAATTGCTGATTTTGAATGATAAAATTGTTATCGTTTCTTTATATGGTACATATATGATTCCTGCGTTTCTTGGCCACCCCATGGCGGAACTGAAGCATCTTAGCCTATACCATATTTTTTTTAGTTTCAAATATCTTGATTTTGTCCCTTTTTTCTTCTATTACAAGGAACGATCCTCTGTATAAACTTATAATTTTATTCCACTTTTATCTTTTCAGAATACAGCTATTACCTCAATCATGTACAATCATAATCGTATCTCCAAATTTGTACACAACAACTTTTGAGCATGACTATTTACATATTCATTAATATTTCACAACTCCATTATATTTTTTAACCAACTAAGGGGAACTAGGGAGTGGGATTAAACCATGAGCCGTGGGCAAATTTCAAAGCTTATTATTTATTGTGAGTAGTGTGTATTGGCGGCTTCTGTTACTGTCGTTGGAGTTGAGCCACAACTAGCCTGTTCTTTGTATGAGGTTTTGACAGCAATTTACGGAATTGGGGACCAATTATTGGGTTGGACCCTCCATCAAGCATAACACCTAGAATATTTACATAAATAATATTTATTTCACAGCTCAATTTTTTTAAACTATTTACTAAGGAGGGACATTAAAACCTACTAATAGGAGATTATTAAAGCTTTTTTTGCTATTGATTGTGAATTTAGAGTATTAGATGGTTTTGTTACTGTCTTGGCAGTTCAGATCTTGTGTGGAACTAAACTATTTCAAAGTTGACTTTTTATTAATTCAACCTAAGGGGGCATGGGGGCGGAGCCCCCATCGAGCCGTAGGCGAGTCCATAATATATACAGCCCCATGTGTAACTGACTGACTCACTGATGATCTTAATTTCCTGAAGCGACCGTTTAAGCTAGAGACTTGAAATTTGGCATAGACATTCATTGAGATGTTTCAATTTAGGAAAAATCATAAAACTACAACTTTTTTTACTTTTAAACTATAAAAAAGGTAAAAATATAGATTTGTCGGTAACGTAGTTCAGCCGTATCAGCGTATATCGCGTGGTATCGTAGATCACTCTTCAGGTTTAGTTCTCGCTCGTGTTAAAATGATCTCTTTCAACTACACCCGTGTTTGATATACTCATTGTATCCTTCGATGGATAGACTCTAATATATATTGTAAACTACGGCGTCATTTTGTATTGAGAGCGGGTTATTTCACCAGGGACCCAAGGTTATACTCGATAATGTATACAGTGATAATTCCCTAATTTGTAGCATATGCGCTATCTTGAATGTTTACCAAAGGTGAATTTTCTTCTCCTACTATGAATTAATTTCCCATGGCGGGTGAATAGTCGCTTAGTTCTTGCTTGTATTTAAATCATGTCTTTTAACTACACCTGCTTCCTTGCTGTTGGCAACGTTAGTATCCCTCATATATAACAAACCGCTATCCATTTGTCTTCAAAAAAGCAATAAGATTATGCTGCATTGAAAGCTCGTTTCTTTTATATTTTACACACATCAGTAGTGTGTTTTTGCGGTTGCTGGCTCAGTTCAATGACCTCTGAGGAATGTGATGACGTCATCGCCAAGGTCAATGACCCCGATGACGTCATCGATGACGTAATCGATGACGTCATCGATGATGACGCAATCGATGACGTCATACCCATGACGTCATCAAAATGACGTCATCGATGACGTAATTGATGACGTCATCATCGATGACGTCATTTCCGTGACGTCACACCCATGACGTCACAGAAATGACATGCTGATGACGTCATCATCCATTACATCATCAAAATGACGTCACTGACACTGTTAAGGTCAAGGTCACGCCGAAACTCAAAATTTTTTGGCACTTTTGCCGTTTCTCGCACTACGCTCCGAGTTTCAGTCAGAGTCCACGTGACCATTGACGACTTGGAGCGAATTTGCGACGAGAAACGGCAAAAGTGCCAAGTCAAACTCAAGTTTGCGACATGACCTTGCTTAAACCGTCATCCACTAGTCCTCAGAGGCCATTGAACAAGCACAACATCCGCAATTTCATATTACTGTGACCTTGAACACGTAACAACTACAGAGCGCCGACACCGATGCGCACCCCACGACAGCCACCGAGTGACTGAATGTCAGGCTCTGTGTATGCTAGGTATATCGGCTTGAGAGACTAAGACTCTAAACTGTCAGGAATGGGAGTAACTAACTGAATTTTGCAAGGAAAAGTCATTTCATCCAATATTTTAAACAAATCCTCATCAGTAAAACTGACATTAGTCTGTTTTGTATAAAACTTAGGGTGTCCGCGCAACAGTTTGCGCCACTTAGCTAAAGTTGAAACCCTCTTAACTTTGAGTGGTGGACATTGAGCAACTAATAAAGTCTTAACACGGCTAAGTTTCTTACCTAAAGTGTCCTGCGACATGGCTTCACCTCACAAAAGTCCGCACAATACTGAGAGAATGCTTGTAGCGCATGAGTCAAGGGAAAAGAGGTGGGGGAAACAGCAGGAGTGGGGGAAGATCACAGTGGCGGGGGAAGGTGAGGTGGTACGCTGGAGTATCGCATCACTTCACCATGAGCTGTCCTACAGTCAACACACTGTTCTCTTGGCCCGAGTTGGCACTAGAAGAAACATTTCTGTACAGCTTAGGCTGTGAGAGCCGAGGAAGCAAAGTCAAAGTGGAAATTGTGTTAAACTCCAAGATGAAGAGTCTCCTAAATAAACTAATTGTATCCTTGCAATCTCCTATAACTTTAGAGAAATACCACTTTATTAAGCGACACCTTATACTTTGGCAAAACGAAGCGGAAATGGAAAAGATTACAGTAAAATTAATTTAACTTAAAACCTGGACTGGACACTCATGGCGATACCACGTGGCGTGCAAACGCCACCCATAAACATTACAAGTTAGGTTATTGAGCACCTCTGGTACGATAACCGATGTGCTAGAGTTAAAGTGTGATGACCTTGAGTCAAAACACTGAAACACTACAAGTCGATATCGTCCCAGAGTTAAAGTGTAGTGACCTACATTCAGAACTTGTAAAATTACTTACATATAGAGAGCTAGAGAACAGCGAGACGCACCGCATGGAAGCCGGAGACATACTGGCGAAGCGGTGTTGTGCAGCCTAGGGACCCAGTTGTGGTGGGGGTATAGCCAACACTTAGAGTACAAGTGTTGTGGGTGACCTTGACCCACTTAACTTACCTGACCCCCCCCCCCCCCCCCGACAAAAAGTGCGAACCCCCCCCCCCCCCGACAAAAAGTGCGAACCCCCCCCCCCCCCGACAAAAAGTGCGAACCCCCCCCCCCCCACCCCCACCCCCACCCCCACCCCCACCCCCAACCCCCACCCCCACCCCCACCCCTGATATCCTGGGCGTGGCAGCCCCGGCGGGGATATAAGGGGGTCCAGCCAGAGCCGGCTCGCAGTCCGCTCCCGCGCGTTGAACGTGAACGACCGGGACGGACCGCCATAGGCATCACTAAACATTGAATGGCGCCTTCAGTGTTTAGCGAAGTCTACTCTAACTATAAGACTTGTATTAGTTGTAAGATATTGCGCTTGCGTTTGGGTATTGGGAATTGATTTATATGAGAGTGTTTTACTTGTACCCTATGTCTCCTGTGTCTTTTATCCTTTGTGTCTTGTTTGTTATATGTGTTTAATGTGTATGTGCTTGTTCCAGCATTGACTACGTTGAGCTCAATTGTGTGTTGTAAGTGTGTTATATGTTTGTAAAGTGTATACGCTTGTTTTAGCAATCCCCCCTTGAGCTTTTTCAATGCTCAAAGTAAATTGTAAAGTCAGGGAACGGGAGTAGGCCCCCGTGTAAAAGCACTTTATACCAACGTTAGCATGAGTCCTCTCAGGCATGCAATATTGCGGCTGGGTTTGGGACTCGGTCCGTTTGTATGCTGACATGCAGACCACAGCTGTGGCCAATTTGCGGTGGCCTCTGCACTCGGACCGAGGGCGTAAGCCACTAGGGCTGTCCTCAACCTCTTGTTTCCCTTCTGGAAACTCAAAATTATGTAAATGAATCTTTGTTAGCTATTTGTGTTTTTAGTCCCCAAGGCCCCCGAACATTCGTGGTTCGCCATGGATGTACGGGGGCCGAAATTTTTTTAATGTCCGTGTGGCCTTGACCCACAAAGATTTATAAAAATTTACTGCATTGATAAAGTTAAATAGTAAAGGTAGGGTACGGGAGTAGACCCCCGTGTAAAACAATTTTAAACCAATTTTAGCATGGGTCCTCTCAGGCATGCAATATTGCGGCTGGGTTTGGGACTCGGTCCGTTTGTATGCTGACATGCAGACCACAGCTGTGGCCAATTTGCGGTGGCCCCTGCACTCGGACCGAGGGCGTAAGCCACTAGGGCTGTCCTCAACCTCTCTCAAAATTAAGTAAATGTTTTGTTAGCTATTGAAAAGACAATGCAGTAAATGTTTACAAGTCTTGCGTGGCGAAGGGAACACGACATTGGATGTTGCCTTGTTGTCATAGTTGGGTCTCTTTGGAGGCTACAGCGATGACAACCCAAGTGCCCCACACCCCCATCGGGGGTGTGGGGCTTAATTTTTTAAAGTTTTACCGTGACCTTGACCTAAATATATAAAAGTTTTCAAAATTCTTTAACAGTCAGGTCTTATTAACAAGGTAAATATATTAAGCTCTTTTAAAAAAAAAAATGTACAAGTCAAGTAACACACAAGGTTTGACTCGTCTATAAGTGTGTCTTTTTTGGAGGCTTCAGCGATGTTAACATAAACGCCTTAAGTGAGGCTTATTGTTTTAAATTTACCCCCCCCCCCCCGACAAAAAGTGCGAACCCCCCCCCCCCCCCCGACAAAAAGTGCGAACCCCCCCCCCCCTCCCCCCGACAAAAAGTGCGAACCCCCCCCCCCCCACCCCCACCCCCACCCCCACCCCCACCCCCACCCCCACCCCCACCCCTGATATCCTGGGCGTGGCAGCCCCGGCGGGGATATAAGGCGGCCGGGTGGCATGCACTTCTCATTCCTGTCCAGGTTCCCGTACCGGACGGTCCTCTCTCGCTCCTGAGATTTTATTTACTTATTTCAATCTTCTTTTCATATTTACTCTTTTCATATTTACTCTTCATTTATTCGCTTCATCAAGATGGGTCTTAAGCTCAAGAATTACCCACCAGCTTCTTCAACCTCGGCCAACACGCCTCAGCCCTCATCGTCGTCCGCTCCGATCCTAGAATACCTCATGACAGCGCAGATTCTGAGCTGCCTGACGATGCCGCCACCGCCGCCGCCACCGCAGCCTGCCTCGATGCCCAGCCTTTCACCATTGCCACCAACATTGGAAGAGGTTGGCGCACCTTCGGCTTCGGAAGAGGCTGGCGCACCTGCGGCATCTTCAAAGAACCCCAGCGGACGAGTCCTGATAGCCTCTCCAGCACTCTCTCTGCTATCGGACTCGGGATCGGAGTCTGCGGTGTTCGAAGAGGCGCCAAGGTCGAGGATAACCCCCTACAGTCGAACTAAGAAAATCCTATCCTACACCAAATCCCAATGTCCCTCACCCATATCCCCCATGCCACCTACACCAACCAAACCACCCCGTAAATCAATCTTCTCCCCCGAACTTCCCTCAATCGACCTAACCCGTTCACCTACCCCACCCAAAATTGTCTGCAGCCTACCTTTTGACCTACTTAAACCTTCACCTCCCACCCCCATTCCTTCTAGCCAGCCTAAACCTGACAAGCTCCAAAACACTCCAGTAAAGCGTCCAACACAAAAACGTAAGCGTGTTAAACTCCCTGCTGGCAAGGGTAATAAATGCGATTACGTTTGGATGTCAAAAGACTTTGGGATTCTTTGCTGTCAGAAGTTTGCTGTTTTAGATAAAGACCGTTGCCAAACGCACTTGAACAAAAACATCAATCTTCCGAGAGTAAGACCCTACAGTCTTAACAACATTAGGTCTAAAACATCCCAACCCAGACATCCCCACAGTCCGCAACCGCTTGATATTAGAAGACTTAAAATGGATGAAAAATATTATTTTATTGCTCAAATTTATGGAGCTTTTGATGCCAAAGTAGAAATCATTGTAAAAGGTGATGGCAGCCTTCATACAATGAAAGTACCCGTTCGGATGGTACAAAGACAATTTTTCATCCATAAAAAAGGCTATCTAATACGAAGGGAAGGATGCCAATCTGTGTGGGAAATGGATTAGGATGTAGGCCTACCAAAATAAATTCTAAATTGTTAGGTTGTGTTGGACAATATTTAAAAGTCTTTTTCCAAATTATTTTTCCAAATTTAGTCTTAACTCTCTTAAAGTAAGGGAGAGGGGTATTATACAAGTCAACTAATAAAAAAAAAATACTTGACTTGTATAATACTTTAACCTGGCGGTGATGTAAAGTCACTGGGACAATCTCAAACCGTGTCCTTGAGGGTGAAGACTAAGTTACAAATAAATCATTAACAAATAAAAACTTACCTCCAAACACTTGTAGCTTGCTACAAGTGTTTGGAGGTAAAAATTTTTCAAAGTTTTAATGACCTTGACATATATATCAGTCTTAATTCTTAACAAAAAACCTCCAAACACTTGCGGCTTGCCACAAGTGTTTGGAGGTGAAAATATTTTTCAAAGTTTGAATGACCTTGACATATATAAACTACACTTTAAGTAAAGTGCTAACCATGCGATTAAGGTGTGTGTATTACGTGATACCCCCACTCTGACGCTTTACTAAGCTTGTATGAACCGTTTATTTGCTTCAGTCTGTTCTGTGAGGGGGTCACCCTTGGCTTGGTGGGGGATATAAGGCGGCCAGGTTGCACGCACTTCTCATTCCACATCCAGCTATCGTACGGACTGGTTATTCCCGCCTTCAACACTACATTCCCATTATCACCGTTTACATTATTTCACTTTTCCATTTTCAAAATGCCTCCGAAGCTCAAGAACTATCCACCAGCTTCCAAAACCACCTCGACCGACACGCCCCCTGCTCCAATACTCCAATATTTGATAACCGCAGAATTCCTGAGCAGCCTGAAGATGCCCAGCCTGCCACCATTACCGTCGACAGTGCCACCAACATCGGAAGAGGCTGCCCTACGTCCAGCGCTGAAATTGTATAAAATATTCTGTTGTTTACTTGATAAAATGCTAAAAAAACAACCACCGATACCAAATACTTTCACGTACAAGCTACCCCTGATAGACAAGGATGATGTAAGCAAACTATCATCAATTCAAGTGAAATTTCTGGAAGAAAAAATTCTTGTTTCTGTAAAAGAAGTGTTTCATAATGAATATTCAAAAAGATTGGCTTTCAACTTTATTAGGGAACATGCAGGACGTGAAAAAGCACAGTATCCAAGACTATATTATTTATATCTCTTTGAGAATGGAGCAAGTGTAACGGTAGAAATAACTATCATATTAATGTAATTCTCCCTACCAAGGTTATGAGGTTAGGAGTGCATAATTTGGATGAACTGAACCTAATGTTTTAGGAACTGGAATATTTGATACATCAGAATTGTACGCTTTGTGAAATTGAAATTTTTAAATTGAAATAAAATGTGTTGAACTAGGACTCGAACTTGGACTTGATTGAGGTTTTGTAGAACAGAGCGGGGGATAGATCACTTTGCGGCAATAGACTAGCATGCTGCTTAGTGGTCTATCCCCCGCTCAAAGGGTATCTTTACATGACCTTGACCCACATAAATGCATACTTGGTGGGGGTATAAAAGGGTAAGCAAATTGGATGGATACAACACTTCCATACCATGGCTCCACTTGACAACACCGTGTTCCATTGCAACAGAATTGTCTCTATTCTGGAGGTAATACCTCTAGAAATTATAGAAGTAGAGGACCAACTACCTGCGGTTGATCAAGAAGAGGAGGAGGAAGAAATAATGGATATTGAAACGGACTCTGATGAAGCTGGTTCAACGGACAATGAAGTGGACTTGCACGCCTACGAAACATTAGAGTCATCATCTGAGTCGGAAATGGAATTCCAATTGGAAATTGAAGAAGAAGAAGAACAAGACACTCCTCATCGTCCAATGGATAGAATGTTAGTTGCCAGAAGAATTATGTATTGTCATCGCTGCCTATTCCGTGATGAGGATGATTCCAACTCTGATGGTGATGTTTCACCTTTGTAAGAAGTTTTAAACAAAAAGTAAAAAAAAAAAACAATGTGAGCGGGGGATAGAGCACTTTGTAGTAATTGATGCTGCTTAGTGCTCTATCCCCCGCTCAAAATAATAATTCCAAATGACCTTGACCTATATAAAGTTGTTGGAACAGACGTCTTTGAAAAACTCGTACAAAATGGTGGATTTAGATCAAACATCATCAGTTTCTCAAGCCTGTTGAAGAATGTATTGGAAATGGGTGTTTAAAAGCCAAATCTACTACATGATTGATAAACCGGATGTATATGACGTCACTTTCCCCCACCCTTCAACCTCGGGTATAAAGGGACCCAGTTGAGCGCGCTGCCCATTATTGCGTGGACATTCACAGAGTGTGCATTCAAAGCCAAACTGTTTGAAATGGCTCTTTGCGACATTTGTGGGGAAATTTTTGAAGACGGAGATCTTTTCACCCTACACAGAGAATTACATGAAGAAGATGGAAAAAAAGATATTATCATCGATGAAATAGACTTAGACTCAATTGACCGGTTTTTGGAAGAGCATCAGAAGCAGATGGACTACTACGACGGCTATCTACAGCAAATGCAAAGAAGAAGACCTAGTGTGATCCAATTTGCTGGTGCTGGACCATCCACTACTAGAAGACCTATTGAAGAAGAGGATATGCAAGAAGAGGACACGGAAGAAGAGGACATGGAAGAAGAACTGGAAGATGTGAGACAACTGCGCACCACGGCCTTACCAGGACGAGTTGTAACACATTTTAAAATTGATAATGTACAATTGGAATTGGATAATTTTATAACCCAGGCCAGAGTACTTGTTGGAAAAACGCTAAAAGAAGAATTACAGAGATTGAACTTCATTAAATTTGGACTGGTGTTAGAATCAAAGTTTACCAATACTGATGGTGAAACGGCATTAAGAGCATTCATTACCAAAAACCGAACCCTTACAACTAAATCTGATATCAATGAAATTATTGAAGAATGTTTGGATGAACTGCTAGTTAAACTGCAAGAACATGAAGGAAGAGGATCCGGCTGGAGTCTGTCATCGATTGAAGGTATGGATGTAAGGGTTCACAAGCACGGATATGGTATAAGGGGTAGTAGTTATATACCTTTGCCAAAGAAGATACAAGCTACCAAATCTTGTATCAATGTGCAAAATGAGGACAATGAATGCTTTAAATATGCTATGCTAACAAAATATGTGCAAGAAAATCCATGTAGAGTTAGCAGAGCGTATCAAAATGTCCAACACCGCTACAACTTTCGAGGTTTGTCATACCCTGTTAGTGTTAAAAGTATTGGTAATTTTGAGAAACAAAACCCAGGTGTTTCTGTAAACGTGTTTGGTTTAGATGATTCCAATAGTGTTTATCCTCTGAGAGTATCAAAATTTGAGGAAAGAAACCACACGGATCTGTTATTGATAACTAAGGGTGAAATTTCACATTATGTGTGGATAAAGGACTTTGCAGCCTTGGTTAAAAATCAATTATCAAAACAGAAACGTAGGTTAACAGTGTGTAAAAGATGTTTCTGTTTTACATATAAAGAGTTGAGACGTGGAGGATCGGAGTGGTTGTCGGAACACCAGCGGCTTTGTAATGACAACTATGAAGTGAAGATTAGTCTGCCACCACCATCTAGAGCATTTGTCCAGTTCAATAAAACAGTTCACCAATACCGGATTCCACTAGTTATCTATGCTGACTTTGAATCCACGTTAGTGCCGCAGGAACTTCCGGATGGTGAAGTAAATAGAAGAACCAAATATCAATTGCATCAACCTAACAGTTTTTGCTTATTGGTGAAATCTACTTTACCTGAAGAACAATTGCAAGACTATGGCTTAACATCCACTCCGATACTCTACCGTGGGGAAGAAGCTGCTAAGTATTTTGTAGACCAGTTGTATGACATTGCTGAAAAGGCGGAACGCTTATACGGTAATGTTTTACCCATGGAACCTTTGAACCAAAATCAACAAGAAGAATACATTTCAGCAACAAGATGTTATCTATGTAAGAAGAGCTTCAGTGAAGAAAATCCAAAAGTAAGAGATCATGATCACCTCACAGGGTTATACAGAGGACCTGCTTGTAATTCATGCAATATAAATTACAAACTGCCAAACTTTATCCCTGTAGTGTTACACAATCTTAGCGGCTACGACTCCCACTTCATTATTCCAGAGTTAGGAAGAGATAATGGTAAAATTGATGTTCTTGCTACAACATTGGAAAAGTACATCAGTTTCTCAAAAACAGTAGGTAAAATTAAACTTCGCTTCGTAGACTCTTATAGATTTATGGCATCTAGTTTGAGCAGATTGTCTGAGAACCTAAGAAGAGAAGACTTAAAAGAAACCAGCAAAATTGTATCTGAAGATAAATTGGACTTAGTAATGCGTAAAGGAGTGTTCCCCTATGATTACATAACTTCTGCAGAAAAATTTGAAGAAACCAGTCTACCACCGATTGAAGCCTTCAATAGCAAGTTAAATGAAAGTGCAATCACCGTTGAAGACTACAATCATGCTTGTAATGTTTGGAACCAGCTCAACATTCAAACCTTAGGGGAATATTCTGACTTTTATATAAAACTGGACGTAACTCTGTTGTGTGATGTGATGGAAGAATTTCGAAACACCTGCTTCTCCGCCTATGGACTGGACCCTTTACACTCGTACACATCTCCAGGATTAGCATGGCAAGCTATGCTAAAGTCAACCAACTGTCGACTGGAACTTCTAACGGATATTGATATGGTGCTCATGATGGAATCTGGTGTACGGGGCGGTTTGACACAAGCTGTAACACGTCATGTTAAAGCCAACAACAAGTACATCCCCGGCTTCGACGAGCAACAACCATCGGTCTACCTTGGCTACTTTGACGCAAACAACCTTTATGGTTGGGCAATGTCAAATCCGCTTCCCTACGCTGACTTCAAATGGATCGACCCGGCCACCATTGGAGACATCTCACAGATTCCGAAAAATGGTCCAAAAGGCTATATTCTGGACTGTGATTTTGAATATCCGGAGCACCTTCATGACCATCACTACGACTTGCCTCTGCTAGCCAAGACTGAAGTTTCACCGACAGGAAGATGGCCAAAATTGATGATGACCTTGGAGAATAAGGATCGCTATGTGGCTCACTACTGGGTAGTTCAACAGGCTCTTGAATTGGGTCTACGTATAGTGAGAATTCATAGAGCAATTGAATTCACCCAGTCTTGTTGGTTGAAACCATATATTGATTCCAACACTGCAAGAAGAGCTGCAGCGACAACAGCATTTGAAAAGGACTTCTATAAATTAATGAACAATGCCATCTTTGGGAAGACCTTGGAGAACAAAAGAAAACACAAAAATGTAAAATTAGTGAGTGATCCTAGGAAATTGGAAAAATTAGTGCAAAAACCAAATTTCGGAACATCCATGATTATAAACGAAAATCTAGTCGCTGTCAGTATGAAGAAAACAACAATAGTCATGGACCGTCCGTTATACATAGGTATGTCGATTTTGGACATAAGTAAAACCCTGATGTATGATTTCCATTATAACAAAATGGTTAAACACTACGGAAGGGAAAACATTGGAGTCGCATACATGGATACGGACGCGTTTATCTACTGGATAAAGACTTTGGACATGTATGAAGACCTAAGGACTTTTCCATACAAAGAAGATTTCGACTTTTCTGACTATCCGAAGAACCATCCAAATTTTAATGAAAAAAATAAAAAAGTAATTGGAAAATTCAAAGATGAAGCAAATGGAATGCCTTTAGAAGAAATAGTGGCGCTGATGGCAAAATTGTATTCATTTAAGATGTACCACGAGAACAACACACCGACAGTGAAAAAAGCAAAAGGAGTGAAGACATCTTATTTGAAAAAACACGTAACATTTGACCACTACAAGACTTGTTTGTTTGAAGATACTACGATATCAGCAACATTCAACAATATCCGAAGCTTCAAGCATCAAGTCTACAGTGTCACCGAAATTAAAAAAGCACTGTCAGCTCGGGATGATAAAAGACATATTTTGCCCGACAAAATCCACACTCTTCCATTCGGCCATTACTCCCTAAACCCTATCAACTAGTAACCTATTCTTCGTCCTTCTACAACTTCGACCTTATTCCTTTCTCCTTCCGTAAAAAAATGGGGAACACGGCAAGTCCAACGCCGTGTTCCCCATTTTTTTACACAAGTTTGGATGACCTTGACCCATATAAATGATGTGAATATTTAAGACAACGTTCATTGTGATTATACATGTGATACAACAAACATTGAAACCTGCAATATGAAGGACTTGAAGCAACAAATTGTCAACGAACTTCATAAACCTGCAAGAAGAAAGTTTCCACGAAGAAATACGGTGATAAAAGGAATTAATGATTTATATCAAGCAGATTTAATCGAAATGATTCCTTATAGCAAACAAAATAAAGGATATAAATACATATTGACTGTTATTAACTGTTTTTCAAAAATGGCAGATGCTTTACCACTAAAAGATAAAAGTGGCAAAAGTGTTACAAAAGCAATGGAAACAGCTATACAAAGAGACAAACATACTATTAAACATTTACAAACAGATGATGGAAAAGAATATTTTAATAAGGAATTTGCAAATTTAATGAAAAAACACAATATAAACCATTACTCAACCAATTCAGAGGTAAAAGCTTCAATAATCGAAAGATTCAACAGAACTTTAAAAAGTGCAATGTATAAAATGTTTTCCAACAGAGGATCGCACATATGGATTGATATGTTACCAAAACTTATAAACAATTACAATAACAAATTTCATAGGACTATCGGGATGAAACCAAACCAAGTAACTAGTAAAAATGAAAACCTTGTATTAAAACGTATAAAAACGAATACTAAACCAAAAGTTGAAAAACTAAAGCCTAAAAAATTTAATGTGGGTGATAAAGTGCGAATAAGTAAATATAAAGGTGTATTCAGTAAAAGATACCTGCCAAATTGGACCAATGAGGTTTTTACTGTATTCAAAGTACAACCTACAGTACCTGAGACATATATTTTAAAAGATAATAAAGGACAATTGCTTGAAGGAGGGTTTTATGGACATGAAATGTTAAAATCAACAGTAGGCGATGTATATTTAGTTGAAAAGGTGTTGCAACGGAAAAAAGATAAGGTCAAAGTACGATGGTTAGGATTTAATAAGACGGAAGATTCTTGGATACCTAAAAAGGATTTGATATAACGATAGAGAATCATTTTAGGTTGAACCATTACAAAGGATGGAGATAGTACCACAAAAAGAGAGTTTTACTATTAATAATATAGATGAACTCACAGTGGATAATTCAGAATTCAATAGTGGGAAACATGGCAATTTGTTACCAAACACCGTTCGTTGTCTGGTTACCGGACCTTCCAACTGTGGAAAAACTAATGTAGTATTCAATTTGATTACAAACCCTAAAGGATTACGATTTAACAATCTATATGTATTTTCAAAATCACTACAACAACCAAAGTATCAATTATTGGAAAAGATACTGACTAATGTGCCTGAAGTTAAATATTTAAAGTTTAATGCAAGCGAGAGTGTCATGCAGCCACAAGAAGCTAAACCATTCTCCGTGTTTATATTCGATGATGTATCTTGTGAAAACCAAAACACAATAAGGAATTACTTCGCTATGGGTCGACATAACAACATAGATAGCATTTATATTGGCCAAACTTATAGCAAAATACCTAAACAACTCATTAGAGACAATGCAAACATGTTAATTGTATTTAAACAGGACGAAACCAACCTAAAACATATATATTTTGATCATGTAAATGCGGATATGACATTTGAACGATTTAAAGAGTTGTGCGGAAAGGCTTGGGCTGAAAAGTATGGGTTCCTAACAATTATGAAGGAACAACCGCTAAACAATGGTCGATACAGGATAGGATTTGATAAATTTATATTAATACATTAAACGCGGTATAACACATTCATTGTTGTACAACACGTCTTGCTACAAACATGGTTAACCAAGAAAAATTAGTAAAAGAAATAAAATCACTTAGTGATTCTATTCGGGCTAAAAACAGAGCATTGAAACTAGGTATTAGCGAGAGGGAGAAATTCCTTGAATCTACTTTTAAACCTATTACTGAACCCTTGAAACAATTAAACAAAAAATTTGCTAAACCTGTATTGGAAGGAGATGCGATTGCACCTATTACGAAGTTTGAAAGAGAAAATGTAAAATCAGAAGAGTTTAGTGATGAAGACCTGGAATCCTCTACGTATAGTGGTTTTACCGGTGGAGAACCCGAAAGAGAGCTAGAATCACCGGACTATAGTGGAATAAAAGAATTATATGAAGTAAAAGCCAAAAGAGGACATGAAGTTGTATCAACTGCTATTGAAGAGGAAAAAGAAGAAGAGACAAGGGAAGGTCCGTCAAACATAAGCTTGTTGGGTGAAAACATTCATAACAAAGGACCTTTAGGAAGGAAATACATGATAAAAATGTTAGCTGGAACAAATCCTAATAAAAACTACCATAGTTATGGAGTAAGATTAACAGAAGACGGTTTAATGGTTGGTAATAGCCCGGTAAACATTGATGAACATGATAATATTATTGTTGGTGATCAAAGGTATAAGGGTACAAGGGGATTATTTGAATTATTATTTGAAAATAAGCCTTTAGAATTGTTAGTTAAAGAAAAAGACATGGAAGCATATAAAAAGATTTTGGAACAAACTAATGCATACAGGAGAAAGTATTCAGCTGACCAACCTGTTTTTAGATCAAAGTCTTTAAAATATAGAGAATTTGTATCCAAGTTAATACCAACAACGAGAAGACAACCAATGCCAATAATACCAAGAAAACCTGTAAAACGAAGGTTTGTGTCATCCACTTTGGATATAAGTGCTCCAGAACCAAGAAAAAGAAACAAATCTGTTACAGGTACAGGTTTAATGAAGAAACTATATAACACAAATGTGATTTATTACAATAATATCAATAAATTGGTGGATAGAATGAAACTAATACATGAAGCTAAAGAAGCGGGTCATACTGGATTGGAAAACGAATGGGTGGCTTTAGTGGATGAACTCCGAAACCGTGGGGTAATCTTATAAAAATGCGTTACTCCTTAGAGTACTATTCAGTTGCACCATGAGTGTTGACAAGTTCGGACGTTACTCCTCGGATGGGTTATATTATGCGAATAATTTAAAAAGAAGTGCTGGTTTACCACAAACACCTGATGGAGATTATGATATGAGTAATAAAAGGTTAAAAAACATAAAAGATCCTTCGGATGAAAACGATGCGATAAACTTAAAAATATTAAAGGAAAAGATATCGCCAACATTAAAACTACAAAATAACACATATGACGCGGAAAATCATAGAATTATCAACGTTGGTAAACCAAATGAAAATGGTGATGTGATAAACAAAGGTTATTTGTCATCTGAATTAAAAAATACGTTAAAATTCAATGGGAAAACGTATAGTGCCAACAATAAACGTATATCCAACGTAGATGACCCTAAAGATGCAAAAGACAGCGTAAATAGACGCTATTTACATTCCTTGATACCTGAAAAGACAAAAGATGGATTTTCTTTTTATAAATTTGTTATTAATGATATAGGCTATCCAAAAACTGAAAACGATGCTGTAAATCTAAAATATATTAAAGATCATTGCATCATACGTGATGTAGGGGTTATAGATTGTTTTAATAATTGTTTAGCAAATGTTAAAGATGGTTCGGCGCCATCAGATGGTGCAACAGTGGGTCAAATGATGGAAACCTTAAAACAAGAAACAACCTCTTTTGTAAAACAAGATCAAGTAGTATCGAAGCAAGGGGATGAATTTGTTCAAGGTAATGAAAAATTTAATTTATTAACATACAAAAATGATGCTTGGGATTGCATGGATAAAAAGTTATCAAATATGGGATGGGGTTATGAAAAACAAGATGCAGCTGCTTTATCACAAACCGTACATCTAGATCCAGATCGATATTTTAGATGGTTTACATGTAATAATAGAGTAATAAGAGACTTGGCACAAGGAAGAGAAGCAAATGATGCTGCAACTGTAGGACAGACCATCACAACGTCATTAAAGGATAGTAAAGTGTATAATTGTAATAATAAACGTATAACAAACCTTAAAGACCCTGAACATGTAGATAATGCTGTCACTGTTAATTTTCTTGTAAAAGTTTTAGGTAATGCGATATTTGATTTACACAATCATTTTACACCAGATATTCTTCAAGGAAAATCAGGTCATAATACTTATGCTGAATCCATGAGAGGTGAGTATATTAAACGAGAAATTTATAATAAATACTTTATTAACCCTAAAACGAAACAGTTTAGATCATCAGATTGGGGTGATATTGATATTTAAGTAAATAACTCAATAAATGACTTCATTTATGTGCAACCTGTCATAGAGTTAACACATGAGTTGCACATTGCCATTATAAAAGGACAATAATGACGTTCAAGTACATCAGTCCATATCGAGACACTGCAAGAAAAGGAGGTGGGATCACGTCCACAGCGGTTTCTCTGTTAAGTAAAGCTTTAAAACAAATTCCAGTAGGATCCATAGTAAATAGAGCAATAGACGCATTACCATACGAATTTCATATACCAGGAGGTTATCAGTATTGCGGACCAGGAACTAAATTGAAAAAACGACTGGAAAGAGGCGATCCTGGCATAAACAAGTTAGATCAGGCTTGTAAAGAACACGATATCGCATATTCCACGTTTGCCGATTCAAAAAATAGATCAATAGCTGACAAAAAGCTTGCGGACATAGCTTGGCAACGAGTAAAATCAAGTGACGCTAGCATAGCAGAAAAAGCAGCAGCTTTAGCAGTAACAGCAGGTATGAAGGCTAAAACAGCAGTAGGAGGTGGAAGAAGGAGGAGAAGGAGAGTAAAAAGGAGGTCAACCACAAGAAAACATGGAGGAAATATAAAAAGAAGACGACGATCTACAAGAAAAGGCAGTAAGAAGCCCACCGTGTGGTCAATGGTAAAAAACGGGGCAGGTCTTTACCTAAGACCTTATCGTGCATATTAAATGAAAGAAATCAATTGGTCATACCACATAAAGCGTTAACCAATATTGAATTATTTAAATATATTTCCTGTTTAAAAATACCATTTTTCCGCGGTGTGTTTATGAAAGACAGTTTACCAAAGAAAATGTGGCAAAATGAGACTGGAATTGTAAATTTGGATAATACTGAAGGGCCTGGCACCCATTGGGTTTGTTATAAGAAACTAAATAACAATGTATATTATTTTGATAGTTTCGGTAATTTGCCACCACCAAAAGAACTTCAAAATTACTTTAAATCTGCTAAAAACATATATTATAACTATAAAAGAGAACAACCTGATAATACTTCAATATGCGGCCATTTATGTTTGGAATTTCTAGCTAAAAGTATCAGTCACTATTGAGATGTCTTCCTATACGGTATCATTAACAGGAAAATCGTCCACTTTACGAAGTATCCTTTTTCCAGCGTTACGCTTGCAAAAAGGAAGGTTTTGGGAGGCGGCACTATTGGATTTTACAACGTACAACTCTATTCCCAATGTTACGGAAGGTAAAAATAACATATTGCATTATTATAAGGGAAAGGATGCCAGTGGAAAATTTACAGACTTACAAGAGTGCAGGTTACCCACAGGTTCTTATGAAATTGATCATATAAATGAATTTTTGCAAACTAAAATGGGAAAAGACAATATAACATTAAAAGGTAATAATAATACGATGAAAGCTGAAATTACTTCCAAATATTATATAGATTTCACTCAACCAAACTCAATTGGTGATTTATTAGGATTTTCCAACGATGGGCCTGTATTAGAACCAGATGTAACACATTCCGGTAAGAAAACAGTAACAATATTAAAAGTCAATAGTATAGACATAACTTGTAACATTATACAAGGTGCTTACAGGGATGGGGCTAACACCCACATCATACATACTTTTTACCCAAGTGTACCACCTGGATTTAAAATTGTTGAAAAGCCACAAAACCTGGTATATCTACCGTTGAACACCACTTTCATTTCAGACATCGTGTTGAGCGTATTGGATCAAGACGGTAACTTGGTAGACTTCAGAGAAGAGCCTATTACGATTAGATTACATTTAAAATCGACACTTTAATACAAAACCATGGGTTTAACATTTAAAAGCGAACAACCTACGGGAAACCGCATTAGTAGCTCTTCAGCTGTGGAGGAGTTAACACGCGAGAACATTCGTTTCTTAGAGAGAATTGGATTAAAATTAACCGAGTATGGATATACTGGATATAGCGCAGGGTCCAACATTCGACGAAACCCTATGGGAAAAAGAATATCACACCCACAACCCTTACACTTCATCGAAATTAAACAATAACGATGAAATTCGTATTCCCATACAAAATCAAGACATTTACACACTACCATGTGAAAGTTACTTGTATATTGAAGGACAAGTTACTAAAAAGGACGGTACTACTGTTGGTACAACAGTTCCATTTATAAATAATCCTATGGCTTTCCTATTTGATGAAATTAGATATGAAATATCAGGTGTAACAGTTGATTCCACTAAAAAAGTAGGTATTACGACAACTTTAAAAGGATTAACATCTATAACACCCAATGAAACCAATTTACTTAAACCTGCCGGATGGGTATTACCTACGATTGACACGATCACTCCAAATCCAAATGGATATTTTGATTTTCATATTCCATTACGTTTGCTGCTTGGTTTTGCTGAAGATTATAGGAAAATAATATTAAACGTTAAACAAGAATTAGTTTTGTTGAGATCTTCTAACGATAAAGACATTATTAAAGCTGCAGATGCTACTACAGATGCGACTTTAGAATGGAAATTAAAATTAGACAAAATTGTATGGAGAGTTCCACATGTTAAATTGGCTGACGAGCATAGAATGCTACTTTTAAGAAAATTAAAAGCCGATCGTGATATTGTTATTCCATTTAGAAGTTGGGAATTTCATGAGCATCCCAGTTTACCTACTACGGATCGACACACTTGGACTGTTAAAACATCGAATTATGTAGAACGAGCCAGGTATATTATATTTGGTTTACAAACAGGTAGAAGAGACGCCATTACTAAACATGCAGGACAATTTGATCATTGTGACTTGAAAAATATTAAAGTTTATTTAAATTCACAATTCTTTCCATACGACAATTTAAATGTGTCATTCACTAAGAAGAAATACAGTATATTGTACGATATGTACGCGAGATTCCAAAGTTCATATTACGGTAAAACAAATACACCTTTATTACCACCTGACAAATATTTCGATGCCTACCCAATAGTTGTAATCGATTGTTCTAAACAAAATGAATCAGTAAAGTCTTCAAGTGTGGATATAAAAATAGAAATGGAATTCAACGATGCTATACCGGCTAATACAACTGCATACTGTTTAATTCTACATGATAAAATCGTAACATACACACCTTTAACTGGAATTGTTAAAAATGTATTGTAAAAACCGGTTTTGTTTCATTCCGCGAGTATAAAAGCAGAGCGTACAGACCGCTCCTCATCAGTTTGTTGCCTACTGTTGTATGGGTAGCATCGTATTCAATATGGCTTCTCCTAGTGGTACACCTGAAAATGTGGTAGATATTGAGAAGGAGATATCTGAGTTTTTAGATCCTCAAGGTCACCAGGAAGGAGGTGAACAAAACGTTTGCGGACAACTTCACGCCAGTAATAATGTTGAAGAAAAAGGTAAAAGAAGAAAGACTATACAAAAGAGAAAAAGGGATATTGAAGATAATATTTCTCCAAACATATTGAGTGAGGTATTTTTGCGAATATTTTACCCAATCTCTTCCAGTTTGGATAAAAGTGTTTTAATCGGTGTTATGAAATCTACAGATTATTCCCCTACTGTAATTTTAACTCATGGACCCAAAATGATTTTGTTTACGGACAGTGCTTGGGAATCGTTTATGAAACATTTGCATCTACTAGAATGCTATTTAAGTAGTAACATGTTTGGAAGAAAGACAAGAGTAGGACTTTTGGATTCAAATGTGGAAATTGATATCATTAAACAACGTGGTGATCATCAGCTACGGTTTAGAGACACAACAAGACATGATAACAAAATTCAACTTAATCGAGAGGAGTTTTTCATTTTAACTTGTGCTACTGAACCTATAACAAGATACTTGAGACAACTGGTGTTTTCAAGTTCGATTATTAAAGATTATCTGGAAGACACTTTGGACAAACAACCGGACGCACCTATATTATACGGACCTGTGGATACTTCTATATTTAATAGAGTTCCTCATGAAGTACAGATGTGGAGACAATTGGAAAAGTACGCTCAACTACATAAGAAATCAGTAAAACAAGAAGAAGAGGAAGATGGAGGAGAAGAATCAAGTGTTAGTGATGAAAATGAAAACAAGGAAAATATAAAGATGGAAACTTAAATGACAATGGTTAGTTTTTAAAACAATAATCAACATTTTGTGGGGTTAGGCCTATTGGGGACGGTGCCCACGTTAAATATACACCAACGCGCCAACAACTGTACGGCCTGGTATAAAAGTAGTACCTACCGTGGTGTGGAAATCAGTTGACCTCCTGACTTCGTAATGAGCAGACGTGTGACCTTCAAAATGGACAAGGGAGAAGAAGAACAACAAGTAAAGTCCAAGCCTGGTATTATTGAGTTTCAAGCGTTTCGTGGTAATGATGATAGATTCATTATAAAAGAACTTGTGTTTTTGGACATGAATACAAGTGTTCCTTATTCGTTTTTATTTAAACCACCATGTTCTTATTCGTCTTTAACTAGTAAAGCGGCTACTACCAACAGATGGATTTCAAAACACTTCCATCATATCGATTGGTATGATGGTTTTACAAGTTACACGGACTTGTATCACATTATGCATCACTTTTCAGACAAGTTTACCAATATTTACACAAAGGGGCTGGAAAAGAAAAGATGGATTGAAGGATTTACTCATGTTCCGGTTAATGATGTGGAATTGGATAAGAATTATCAATACATGCTGGAAACCATATGCATTTGTACAAAAAGCCCAGAACATGATAAAGATAGACATTGCGCTTTGAAAAATGCCTATAAACTCGCCTCTTACCTTCAAAATGGGGAAGTGGGGAGTGGTGGGGGTAACGGAGAGTATATAAGTGGGGAGCAGACAGGGACCTGGCATGAGTATTACTCGAGATTCCGAGACGACAACATCTCCGAGCAAGAAGACGATCTGTAACCTGACCATGGCATCTCACCAGTTCCTTCAGACTTTGGTCGAGCAGTTCAATGCTCACTCCAAGTCAACAATATTACCTGTAAAGAAGTGCTCAGAACTAAAAGACGAGAAGCACTACATAATCCATGCTATGAAGAAGATGGAAACTACAGTTGGGGAGGCCATCTGCTGCAGTCTCAGCGAGGCGCCATTTACTCCGGGGGATGAACCAAAGTTCCAGGTGTACCTGCCCAAGAGATTCGTCCATCTTCTACAAAACGAGGATCTTCGCTCTATTCAACCCGGGTGTCTATACCTGGTGTCGCACGGCTGCACGGGTAGCAATTCTACAGAGTTGACCATCCACATCGCTGACAAGCAGCAGTGTTAGATTTAAGTTTTAATGTTATACATATGTTGTTGTAATGTTTTATAAATAAACGAATCATAAAAGACAAAAAAATAAAAAAACAAAAAAAAAAATGCAACATATCAATATGTGACAGACTTCACGTATTGATATGTTGCATTTTTTTTTTTTTAAACTTCGCGGGTGACCTTGACCTTTGACCTTTGCATTTCACAATTACCCCCACTACCGTAATTACCCCCACTACCGCACTAGGATTCAAACCTGCTTGGATGCAAAGAACGGTCAGTCTGTTGCCAACTAGCAAACGATGAGCACCTTGTACGAGCTTTGCTTACAACGAGTTATAACTGACGCATCTTTATTCCAGACGGCTTTACGAGATAATATCCCTATAACAGTAAAGCAGGATATCGAGGAGTACAAGAAAGATAATAGAGGGTATTCGGGATACTCCTGGTATAGGTTTCAAGACGGGGAAAAGTTTTGTAGGCCTTGTGGCAATGCTGCCGTCAGAGACCTTCGACGGTTCGTACAGGAAGGTGGTAGAAAACAGTTTGGATTTCTAGCACCAATGTTTAGATTTGAAAACTACAAGGACACCTGTGCTATTTGTTCCATCCCTTTGTATCAATGGAAAAAGTTTAGAAGTGTTTAATTGCATCTTCCATACCCCCACCACCATCACCCCCACCACTTTTCCATGTACCTCCAAACGCTGTGCCTCGGCTTCATTTCTACTCCAGCAGCCAACCTAGCAACATCAGGATGTCTCTCAACGTCAGTTGCGCAAGTTACGAAGAGGTGAGCATCAAGACTCAGCAGGAGCTAAACGACTTATACAAGGAGTTGCAGCTGATGGTGGCACGAGGCTACCGTATAAATGTGCAAGTTTACGCTTGCAATATACGGAACACCCGGCAGTCAAAGGAAGAGCCTGGACACTCCTCAACGGCTTCCTCACCAGCATCCATGAAGACCGAGCCAGACAACTTGGACTACTTCAGCTGACTAGCAGTTGTATTTCTTATCCTAACCATTGTAGAATATGTATATTTTTTCATTATATTAAAGAAGTAAAAGAGCAAAAACACCTATCTTGTTACTGACATATAAGCTCAGTAACAAGATAGGTTTTTTTAAAACACAATTTGGATGACCTTGAAACTTCCCCCTCCACTGCTTTGTTACCCCCACCACTTGACTATTGGTGTACATGGCACATCGCAATTGGAAACCTCATTCCATCTTCTACAGCCACATCGACAACATCAACAATGGCAAACCTACCAACAGATGAAAGATGTCCTCACGCATGTTGTGACTTCGTCCACGAGTTAGAGAAGAGGATGCAGGAGAGGGCGATAAGAAGAAAGCAGATCCACTCAGAAAATATCATGATAGTCAACGGCTATCTTTTATTGTTCGGCCTTATTATGGTTGTACTTTTCATACTGTATGGCATAGTCACATGTGTCGGCAAGGTTGCAGAAGAAAACGCTCGCCACCATCAATTGGAAAGTTTTAATGTTACTTTGTAGGTTTTCCTTTTTTTTTTTAAAACTCCGTTTGGATGACCTTGAAACTTCCCCCACTACTCCACTACGCCCCCCACCATGTTCCTGCATGAGCCTCACATCAAGCATCATTCCTTGTTCAGCAGGCAACCATGGATGACAACAACACCATCACCCAGGCAGACTCCACTACCGATGTTGGAACAAGTACGGGTTGGACACTGTCGATCGACAGTGTGCACTATCTAGAGACAATTTTCCAAAGGATGAAGGAGATACTCCGGGACAACCCTGGAATCATAATTCAAATGAATTTGGACTATGATTGGTCGAGAGTTACACTGCAGCAGGATGGAGACAACACTCAACAGTCACCAGAGTATACCCCAATGTCACCTATTTACCCCTATGAAGGATCTGATGTGGAGGTCAACGACGAGGCTGGTGGGGAGTGACCTTCTTTCTTTTTTTAAAACCCAATTTGGATGACCTTGACCTTTCCCCTCTACTCCTTCATTTTTTTTAAAACTCAATTTCAATGACCTTGAAATTTCCCCCTCTACTTTTCAATACTGTTACTACAGTCTGCGGCTCACCTCATTCCTTCCTTAGCTACCATGGCGAACGAGGCTACTTCTCAAGTTGAAGTTGACTCCACTACGGACGAAGCATTTCCCTTGTGGTGGACCGTTCATTTGCAAGATGTGACAGAACTAGAAATGTTACGCCAAAAATTGCAATATGTTTTTAACGAGAACCGTGACGTTGAATGTAGGATGGAATTGGATTTTGATGCGACCAGGATCAACTCAGAACCTTTAACTTCCAGCCAGCCTCATCCACACTTTACACATCTGTACACTCCTATAGCGCCGAAAGAAATAACCATTGCCGAAGCTGACTCATCCACACGTTTTATTCACCCAACATTTTGGGTGTTGATTATAGACAATGTGTACAAAGTGGAGGTGGTATGTAATAGGTTGAAGGAGTTGATGGTGGAAGATCCTGGCCTTCGCTTTAAAATAGAAATACACTTTATCTATGGAGCACCAGCAAGGGACTCAGACGACTCTGGTTCTTCATCTGAAACTACTACAGACGACGAGGACGACTAGCCATCTTTTTTAAAACTACATTTGAATGACCTTGACCTTTCCCCTTTACTCACCTTAGTTTATATAAGCTGCGCTCTCACTGACTACAGCATCATTTCGTCGTGCGCCTTCGCCGCAGCAACATGGAGAGTCAACTTAACTACTGTTGCAAACAGAAGTGTTTTTCATGGCCCAATGACATTGATGTGGTGGATGGACTGGCTTGTAGAAAGTGTGAAGCTTTTGGACAATGCATGTGTCGGTGCAAATCTTGGGAGAAGCCAAAGCCTGAGTTGAAGACATTCCATGTGTACCAGATGAGAGGGCATAAGTACACTTGTTGCCCTGAACGTTGCATTGAATTTAATCTAAGACAGCTAACTGGCTGCAAAATGTGCAACAATCATTTTGCAGGTTTTTGCAAACATTATTTAGGGGCGTGTCAGTACAGATCAACTTGGCATACCGAAGCACTCACTATCAATGAAATCGCTATAGACTCACAAGAGTAGTCTTTCTACTCTTTAACTTTTTTAAAACTCCGTTTGGATGACCTTGACCTTTCCCCCTCCACTTACCTTAGTTTATATAAGCTCCATTCCCACTGACCACGGCATCACTTCATCTTGCTCCCTCGCCGAAGCAACATCAAGTATGGAAACTAAGCGTGTCTCATGTTGCGAGCATAAGTGTTTGGAGGAGCCAGGCGTCATCCATTGTGCAAAGAAGCTTTGGGAGGAAGAGACAGGGTCAACCTATTGCTGCAAGGACAAGTGTTTCCTACTACCAAGATGGCAAGTGGACGGGTTGGCCTGCCAGCAATGTGAATGCTTCGGATGTTGCAGGTGTAGATGCAAGAACCAGCAGCTGCCTCCACCGGTACTACAGACTTTCAAAATTTACAAGTCCCAGTACTTTTACACTTGTTGTCCGCAGCGGTGTATTAAATTTCATTTTTCTAATCTTACCAATTGTCGGAAGTGCTACGGACAACCTGTTGGGTGGTGCACCTGTTTTCTGGACTCCTGCCGCTACAGATCGGATTGGTTTACAGATCCGTTAGAAATTGATGAAGTCGCCCAGGAAGCACAAGAGTAGTCTTTCTACTCTTTAGCTTTTTAAAACTCCATTTGGGTGACCTTGAGATTTCCCCCTCCACTTCCCCATATACCTAGAGTACACGGAGCCTGACAGTCAGTCACTCGGTGGCTGTCGTGGGGTGCGCATCGGTGTCGGCGCTCTGTAGTTGTTAAGTGTTCAAGGTCACAGTAATATGAAATTGCGGATGTTGTGCTTGTTCAATGGCCTCTGAGGACTAGTAGATGACGGTTTAAGCAAGGTCATGTCGCAAACTCGAGTTTGACTTGGCACTTTTGCTGTTTCTCATCGCAAATTCGCTCCAAGTCGTCAAGGTCACGTGGACTCTGACTGAAACTCGGAGCGTAGTGCGAGAAACGGCAAAAGTGCCAAAAAATTTTGAGTTTCGGCGTGACCTTGACCTTAACAGTGTCAGTGACGTCATTTTGATGATGTAATGGATGATGACGTCATCAGCATGTCATTTCTGTGACGTCATGGGTGTGACGTCACGGAAATGACGTCATCGATGGTGACGTCATCAATTACGTCATCGATGACGTCATTTTGATGACGTCATGGGTATGACGTCATCGATTGCGTCATCGTCGATGACGTCATCGATTACGTCATCGATGACGTCATCGGGGTCGTTGACCTTGGCGATGACGTCATCACATTCCTCAGAGGTCATTGAACTGAGCCAGCAACCGCAAAAACACACTACTCACATCATAAATATGTCATAGGGAATTTTTAAATAACTGTTTAGCTGAACTAACAGATTTAAATGTAGGTTCTCGTTTTGTTTCATTTTATTTTAGATTACTTATTCAAATTCACACGGGATTATTCTCCGCCGAACTTCGCATTGAATGGATTTTCTGTGAAGCTTGAGCCGTGATTTAACATAACATACTTCGATTACTTTGTACAATACTTAATAGACGGTTTATTATTATCTTTCTGTTTGATTTATATTCAGTGTCTTATATTCGAATTTTTCACACTTAAATTTTGTTTTTGAGAATGTTTAAATAAGTGTTAAACAAAAGTAATAGATTTAAATGTTAGGTTCTCGTTTAATTTCAATTTATTTTAGATTACTTATTCAAATTCACCCCATGTGAACCCCTCAGCCGAATTACGCATTCAATTAATTTTCTGTGTAGCTCGTGCCGTGATCTTAACGTTATATACTCCTATTACTTAGTACGATACTTAATAGACAGTTAAGTATTATCTTTCTGCATTGTTTATAATCAGTGTTTTATATTTTATTTTAATACACACTTAAAATATGTTTTTAAGAATTTTTAATCGGCTATTGAACAAAACTAACAGGTTTTTATGGATAAATTATTATTTCACAGGTCTAGATTTTATATTCTTATAATTAGTAGTAGTTTGTAATAGTAGGGGTTTTTTGCGGATCTACCCCGTTTTTATTATTTCCTATGATTTTGTTTTCATGTTATTTAATTCTTGTTTTCGCTTATTGATTTGAATGTTATTTGCTATTTCAGTAATTTAAACGTTTTTCTTCTATATCCTGAAATTTACAAGTTTTTATTTTCAATTAGTTTGTATCAGCAGATTCTTTTAATATCGTGGTTGGCGATACTATATTTAGTTCAAATTGTATTTTTAATTTCTTAAGTTTATTAACTAGCATAGGTTGATTTTTTATTATTTTAATAGTAATTTTCACACTTACTATTGGTTATTTTCTATTTTTTAGCATTATTGTTTTACTCTAATGGGCATATTACATTATTTTTAAAATTTACGAAAATCTCATTTAAAAATACTTAATTTGGAATAATTTTGACCCATTGCAATTTTAATGTGACGCATGTTAACTCGTTGACGTTTCAGACTAAGTAGTTGGTAACGTGGAATAGTTAGCATCACACATTTTAGTAGAGTTACAAGTAAATTAATAACTTAGCTTTTCAAAACTTCAATTTTTATTAGTTTTCATTTTCCGATTCTTTTAATATCGTGGTTGGCGATGCTAGATTTGGTTTAAGTGTTACTTTCAATTTCTTTAGTTTATGCATTATTATAGCTTGATTATTTCATTATTTTAATAGTTATTTTCACATAATCAATTATTTTCTATTTTTTAGCATTATTGTTTTGCTATTGTGGGCACATTACATTTTTTTTATCAATGAAAATTTAATTTAAAGATACTTAATTTAGATTAATTTTGCCCCATTGCAATTTTTCTGTGCCGCATCTAAAATCGTTGACGTTCCAGACCAAGTGGTTGGTAACGTGGAGGAGTTAGTATCACACACTTTTGTAGTAGAGTTACATGTAATTTAAAACTTAGCTTTTCTAAACTTCAATGGAACTAGCCTGTTCAGTACTTTAGTGGAACTAGAAAGTTCATTATTTGAGACTTTGTGAATGATTAACGAAATTAGTAAAATCAACTAGGGGGCATGGGGGCTGAGCCCCGTGAAATATTTTCAAAGGATATTATTGTTATTATTATTATTGATTGTGAAGAGTGCGTAGCCCGTTTTGTTACTGTCTTCGCTGTCCAGTTAGTTGGTGGAACTAGCCTGCTCAATACTTGACTTTAAATTATTCAACGAATTCGGGGCAACCCCCAAAGGGGGCATGGGGGCGGAGCCCCCATCGAGCCGTAGGCGAGTCTAAATTATATACTCCCGAATGTGTAACTCACTCACTCACTCATCGGGGTATCAGAAATTCGTCAAATGTCGGTAAAGTAGATCTCCTATATATCACTTACTACAGAGTGATTCCCAAGCGAGAACTAAACTTACCGACCTGTATTACTGAGAAAATTGCCAACATACTGGAAGTCGCGGATTACCGAAACACCCTTTTTAAGAAATTTTATAACATTAACCAATTGTGCCTTTATAGGAAAAGCGGTCTATTCACCGAGAGTAATTTCAATGTACAGGGTGTATCTGAAATTACCTCTCCAGACCGGAAGTCACTGATGTCAAATAAAAACTCTCACTTTAAATAATTTTTTTAGTTTTACACGGTTTTTAAGAAAACTTTACAATTTGATCTTGTACGCGTAATTTTAGCAGTTTATTCAATATTTGAGGTTGAAATTTAGATTTTAAGCAAAAATGTCCCGGCACAAAAATGTCTTAGACTCTTTTAAATACGTTTCCAACAAAATTGTCAGTTTGGTCCAAAATGTTTTTTTATTAAATTTACATGACGGAGATTAATGAACATGTATTTAAATGTTTAGTAAAACTAATCACGTGATAATTGATGTTTTATGATGGCATATTATTTTTAATGAGGTTCTTAGACATTTACATGTTTGGTACGTTCTGTTATATTTAAAATGTTCAGACATAATATATGTTAAATTTCCCCCAGTTAAAAAAATAATGTCATGCTATTTATTATTCTAAATCAGTATGATTAGGGTTTTTAAATATTAAATTTTAAAGTTGCTTCAAAATAACGTCTGGTCCCCTCTGTATTGAAGTCAGTGTCAATCAACAGAGCAAAATATGTTTACCTACAACGGCACTATTTGTTTTTTGTTTTTTTTGTACAATTTTAAAAGAGGTGCAAGGTTGGTATGGGACACCCGGTAAGACAGTATCGTATTTGCACGATAGTCCTCCCAAAAATTGGTTCTTTATTTGGGATGGCACTTAATTTCTAACGAACTCATTAGGAAGTACATCATTGACTTTACCTGATAGCATGCTAATTTAAATTTTACAATTCAACAAAAATTTTAACTAAAATAGCAGATTACACAATTGATATATCTTTTAGTGCGTACTAAGTTAATGTTTAATTTAAAAAGGTGGCAGTACAGTATTTTCATTTAAAATAAAAAAAGCTTTTTTATTTCCTGCCCCGGAAAACTATCTGATTTCAAAATTTAGCGACCAAACATTTTTACCCAAAATAAATATGACATTATTTTTTTCTACTCTAGCGGCCAAATTATAACATCTGAGGCAATCTCCGCGAACATCTTTCAAGTTACTACAAGTTTGGTTCTATGAATTTTTGCCCCCCAGTCCACACAATTAAACAGCGGGGAATTTTACCCCATGTAGATGTAATTTTACAACTACTATAATATTTTACTCAGAACCTTCACTTTGCACATAGACATATCTTGCACAGTACCAATATCAATTAAATTATCAAACTTAAAAATTATCATGATGATATTCAATATCACGTATTCTTCTTTTGACTGTGAGTCGGAACGAATTGCTATATCAAGCAACTGATTGTTTTACTTTGATTGTTATTTACTGACGACTTATACTGTGAGTTATTCACGACTTATACTGTGTAAATAAAACACCAACTAGGGGCAAAAGTTGCTTGGATAATATTGCAACAAATATCAACAAAACTAATTACAGACAGATGCTGTGGAAATACAAAATTTCTGATCATGAAATATTGTGCTTTGAATTTTTTACTGTTAAATCACCATGCACTCAATTCAAGGAAGTATCTTCTAGGAAATTAGATGCAAATAGTATTTTTAGTTTGTCCTACAATCTTGCTCATTTTCAATGGGGTTCACTTTATAGTATTTCTTGTGTCGATGAGGCTTTTGAATATTTTCTTAGTACTTTTTTTAAATATTTACAATCAGTGTTGCCCTAGGCAGACAAAGAGAGTTAGTGGTAAATTGAAAAGGAAAGGTGCTCCTTGGTTTAATGAAACATTACATAACAAAAGGAATATTCTCATACTGATGAAAGATGTTTTAAAAATACCTATGTATCAAAATAATGTACATGCAAGGTTAATATTAAATAACTACAGGAAAATGTACAGGGCAAGTATTAAGCAGGCAAAAATAAAATACAATGAAACCTTTATTGAAAACTCAAAGAACAAATGCTCTGCAGCTTGGCGAGTAATTAAGTCGGAATCTGGTTTATTAAAATATGGAAAGGATCCACCTCCATCTTTTACAGCCGATCAATTTAATGATTGGAACTCAGATTTTGGTGAGCAACTCTTGTCAAAATTTTCCACACAGTATTCTAGTGGAAATTTTACAAAGTTTTTGAAGAGTTTGGGTAGTTTCTCTAATGTTTTGGAGCTGAAGTCCCTTTCTGTCCCGTGTCTGTTCAAAGTTATCAAAACCTTGAGCTCCTCAAAAAGTGAGGATATTTTTGGCATCTCAAATAATGTTATTAAGTCTGTAGCCTCAGCAATCTTGGAACCCTTATCTTATGTAATTAACCTCTCGCTTACTCAAGGTTATTTCCCGAACTGTCTGAAAGTCTCAAAAATGATTCCACTGCATAAAAAAGGAGATAAGAACAGCATTTCAAATTACCGACCTATCTCGATCGTTCCAGTCTTTTCTAAAGTATTAGAATTATGTGTGAGGTCTCAGCTTTTTCAGCATTTCGATGGTTATAATATTTTAACAGAAAATCAGTTCGGCTTCATCCCTCAATCCTCAACAATCAATGCTCTTGAATGTGTTGTGACAGAGATTTTGACCTCTTTTGAATCTGGTGAGCATCTAGGCTTGGCTATGATAGATTTGAAGAAGGCTTTTGACAGTGTCCCTCATAAGATTCTTCTAGAAAAACTTAGCTATTATGGTGTTAAAAATAAAGCCCTTCAATTTTTTGAGACCTACATTCGTGGAAGGCAGCAAATTGTTGTTTTAGACAATAAAATTTCAAACGCTAGGGAAGTTTATACAGGTATTCCTCAGGGTTCTGTTTTAGGACCTTTTCTTTTCATAATTTTCATAAATGATCTCCCTAAAAATATGATTTGTAAGACCATTCTTTATGCAGATGATACTTCTTTTTTGGTTCCAGGGAAACATCTCAAAACAGTCGAATTAGGTTTAGATAGGGCGATTAAGGAGTCTGCTTCATGGTTTGAGGCTAACTGTTTGGAAATAAATGAAGATAAAACAGAAATCATATATTTTACCTTAAGTAGGACCTTTAGAGAGCAGCAGCATCCAATTCGCCTCTTGGGAATCAATTTTGAATCCACATTGTCACGGGATTTTCATACTAGGTCAATCATTTCCAAATTGTCTCGCATTTGTTATTTACTTCGGAAATTAAAAACTTCTGTTTCTCAAAATATGTTAGTAATGGCCTATTTTAGTTTTTTTCATTGTCATTTGTTGTATGGAAATATGTTTTGGGGAAATAGCCCTGGTGCATTTCAGATTCTGCTATGGCAAAAAAAAGCATTGCGGATTATGGTAGGTGTGTCCAGTAGAGAGAGCTGTAAGCCCTGGTTTAAGCATTTCAACATTTTAACTGTTCAAAGCATTTTCATCTTTCAGAACCTTTTATATGTTAGACAAAATGAAGATAAATTCACTTCTAGAAGTACAATTCATGGTTATCGAACCAGGCAGTCCGATGATCTTCTCATTGCTCGGCCAAGGTTGCAAAAATTTGCCAACAGTCATAAGTACCTACAGATTAAAATGTTTAATAAATTGCCAGTACATTTCCGCAAATTAGATGCAAATGCTTTTAGAAGACAACTTAATATTTTTTTAACTGACAATGTTTTTTATTCATTAGAAGATTTTTTTAAGTTTAAATTTGACTAGGCCTAAAAATATGTATATTGTACAGATAATATTTCTGTTGTACATATATGCTAACCCAATCGTTTTGTAAATAGTAGAATAAGAATTGACGATGTCTATTGTACATTGTGAAATGTTTTGATGACAAATAAATTTCTGATTTCTGATTTCTGACCTGGTCCTACGGCTAAAACATACGTCCTTTGATGTGTATGGTAATTTTAATATTTTAACCATTATTTAACATACTTTTGTTAGTAACTACTGTGTTATTGTATTTAGAAGTTTGAAGTTTTTTTTATTTGCCTTGACAGTAATATTTTAGGAAATTAGGTAAATTTTAAAGTTTTACACTATTAAAAACTGAAATGAAAGAATTGTAATGAATGCCAATATATTTATTAAACTACAAATATCGTTCTTTTGCCTTCCTGTTTTGTGGTACAACCTACTTCCATCAAAACAGATATTTTTACCCACTTCCATTCTTTCTGAAATACACTCCAGTCATAAGTTATCATAATAGTATCTCCAATTTTTTTTTACACATACAATTCTGATCGTAATACCTAGAATAATACATAGTTAAGTATTATTTCACAACTCTCATTTTTTTTTTTTTTATTTTTATTTTTTATATTGAAATGAGGGGAACTAAGAAGGGGATTTAAATGAAGAGCCGTAGGTTATTCAGCGAACACAATGAGTGGTATTGGAGTGGAGCCCTCAACTAGCCTCATTGCATGAGAGTTTTATAGTAATTTTTATAGTAATTACGGAATTGGGGTAACCAATTAGGGGGTGGACCCTACATCCAGCATAACCTAGAAATATTTACCTAGAATATTTACATATATTACGTAAATTATTATCATTTCGCAGTTAAAATCTTGTTAGCGAATTTTAATTACGAAGGGGTACTAAAACCGATTCATTGGAGTTTTTCAAAGCTTTTTAACTATTTATTGTGAATTTTTGTATTAAACCGTTTTGTTACTGTCTTCAACGTATAGCTCTTCCGTGGAACTAACTTATTACATACTTGACTTTTAATTATTCTACAAATTTAGGGCAAACCTAAGGGGGCATGGGGGCGGAGCCCCCATCGAGCCGTAGGCGAGTCTATAATATATACAGCCGCATGTGTAACTGACTGACTGACTCACTCACTGATGATAGTAATGTCCTGAAGCGACCGTTAAAGCTAGAGACTTGAAATTTGGCATGGACATTCTTTGAGATGTTTCAATTTAGGGAAAATCATAAAACTACAACTTTTTTACTTTTAAACTATAAAAAATGTAAAAAAATATAGATTTGTCGGTAACGTAGTTCAGCCGTGTGAGCGTATATCACCGTTTGGGTAACGTAGATCACTTTGCAGGTTTAGTTCTCGATCGTGTTTAATTGATCTCTTTCAACTACACCCGTGTTTGATACAAATACTGTATTACATGTAAACATGAACATCTCTATGTAGACGACGGTGTTTCGATACATTGAGAGCGGGTTATTTCACCAGGGTAATACTCGCTTTGATATATCCAGTATTATGCCCAAAAACAACAAATTTTCAACTTTCAAATTATATAAATACCGAGGTGTCGGTAAAGAAGTACGTTGGTTCTTAAAGATATCGCTTGGAGCGCTATTATAGTCGCTTAGTTCTCGCTTGTATTTAAAAGATGTCTTTTAACTACACCTCTTCCTTATAATTACTTTCAATTGGGTGCATAGTTGTTTGCGTATGGTTTTCCTTCTGATTGCTGTGTTGTTATTGAAAATGAAGTTTACTGAATCGAAAGCGTATATTTATATTTAGGTGATGTCCGCTTTGATTTCTATAGTAACTTTAAATTAAGGTCGCTTAATTCTCGTTTGTATTTAAATTATGTCTTTTAACCACACCTGTTCGTGATGAAGTTTTCGTGACAGTTTTGCAGAGCAGTGATCTTAAACGTTGTATAATCTACGTTAGTGCAAATTTCAGTTTACAGTATATTGTAATATAGCTTTAACTGTAATATAACATTTGTTTTAAGGATGGTGAAATAAATTTAATGCACGTACTCTAAAGTAACACGAAAATGTTGATTGAAACGTGAGGTTCTCGTTTCGTTTTATTTAAATTGATTTGTTCATATTGGCTATTGCTATTACTCTTGTGTTTTGAGAGACGATTGAGCGTAGTGCTGGAACACTTTGTTACAATATTATATTATTAATTTAATCATTACTATGGTGAGCTCTACGAAGCTTGTGCGAATACTTTAAACATATTATTTTAGTACTGCATATTTTTTGCCGCAGTAACGCCCGTAAAGTAAATGATTAATTACTAAAAATATTTTAGGTCTTACTACATTTTCTAGACTTTAGTCTTCTCATGCTGGAAAATTTCTTGTAGGTTTTCGCACAAAAAAACCCTAATACAGTAATTATTCTTAATTTTCTACTATTTGTATGCTGTCTCTCTATATGAATCCCCAGATTGAATATAGCGCTTCAGTTGATAGTTCTGGTGCAGTTTTACTTTGAAGGTTGAACGTGTCCCAGCACGTTTGACATCCGGTCTTTGACCTATTTGCTGCCGTCCAATCAGGCTTAGATTTTAGTTTAGGAAACGATTGAACAAATCAAGTTATAGAACGATTGAACTTTCCATTCTTACCTTGGCTAACGTTTACCTACTTCCGACGTTTTTTTAAACCATCTACATATCTGATGACCCATCAGGCTGAGAAATATTATAATAACCAATTGAATTAAACTCAATAGTAATTTTTCTCGCTGCCACTTTGTCCGACAAACTTCCTCAATGCAGTGCTCTCACCTAAAGTCTCGATTAACCCTATTATTGTTGTAATTTAAAACTATTCTATACTTATCAATTATTGTAACTCTTTCAGTATATTTTAATTTAACCGATAATCCTTTTTTGGCTATTATTTCACAATTGGTTTTTTTTACTACCATTGGTTGAAAATGCATAATGTACGCCGATTTTATGGTTCTTAAGTTGCAACTTTCTTCATTTTAAGACTATATAAAGACTTTAAGACTTCATGATTATAGTACCTAATACCCTGTGATCTATTACATACTACTAGGGCTCTATTTTTATTAATTTTCTGAACTAATATATATATAACATTTAAAATTGTTAAACTAATAATTGCTGATTTTGAATGATAAAATTGTTATCGTTTCTCTATATGGTACATATATGATTCCTGCGTTTCTTGGCCACCCCGTGGCGGAACTGAAGCATCTTAGCCTATAACATTTTTTTTTTAATTTCAAATATCTTGATTTTGTCCCGTTTTTCTTCTATTACATACAACGGTCCTCTATATAAACTTATAATTTTATTCCACTTTTATATTTTCAGAATACAGCTATTATTACCTCAATCATGTGCAATCATAATCGTATCTCCAAATTTTTACACAACAACTTTTGAGCATGAATATTTACATAGTCCATTAATATTTCACAACTCCATTATATTTTTTTTACGAAGTAAGGGGGGAGTGGGATTATACCATGAGCCGTGAGCAAATTTCAAAGGTTATTATTATTTATTGTGAGTAGTGTGTATTGGCGGCTTCTGTTACTGCCGTTGGAGTTAAGCCCTCAACTAGCCTGTTGATTGTATGAGGTTTTGACAGTAATTTACGGAATTGGGGCAACCAATTATTGGGTTGGACCCTCCATCAAGCATAACACCTAGAATATTTACATAAATAATATTTATCTCACAGCTCAATTTTTTAAAACTATTTACTAAGGAGGGCTATTAAAACCTATTCATAGGAGATTATTAAAGCTTTTTTTACTATTGATTGTGAATTTAGTGTATTAGACGGTTTTGTTACTGTCTTGTGTGTTCAGTTCTTGTGTGGAACTAAACTATTTCAAACTTGACTTTTTATTAATTCAAACTAGGGGGCAACTCCTAAGGGGGCATGGGGGCGGAGCCCCCATCGAGCCGTAGGCGAGTCTATAATATATACAGCCCCATGTGTAACTGACTCACTCACTCACTGATGATAGGAAAGTCCTGAAGCCATCGTTGAAGCTAGACACTTGAAATTTGGCATGGACATTCTTTGAGATGTTTGAATTTAGGGAAAATTATAAAACTACAACTATTTTACTTTTAAACTATAAAAAATCTAAAAAATATAGATTTGTCGGTAAAGTAGTTCAGCCGTATCGGCGTATATCACCGCGTGGTATCGTAGATCACTTTGCAGGTTTAGTTCTCGCTCGTGTTTAAATGATCTCTTTCAACTACACCCGTGTTTGATACTAGCATTGTATGTCTTACAGATATGAACGTCTTTTTATGAATGATTATGTTTTTGAGAATTTTTAACAACTAAAGATCATAACAAACAGATATTTAAGTTAGGTTCTCGTCTTGTATTCAATTTATTTTAGATCATTTATTCAAATACACACTAGAGTATCCTTTCGGCCGAATTTCGCACTACATGAATTTTGCTGTAAAGCTTAGCTGTGATCTTAACGAAACATTTTTTGATTAATTTGTATGATCTCTTTCAACTACACCCGTGTTTGATACTAGCATTGTACTTCTTACAGATATGAAGGTCTTTTTATGAACGATTATGTTTTTGAGAATTTTTAACAACTGATGATCAAAACATATAGGTATTTATGTTAGGTTCTCGTCTTGTATTCAATTTATTTTCGATTATTTATTCAAATACACACTAGAGTATCCTTTCGGCCGAATTTCGCACTACATGAATTTTGCTGTGAAGCTTGAGCTGTGATCTTAACGAAACATTTTTTGATTAATTTGTACAATACTTAATAGACAGTTAATTATTATCTTTATGTTTGATTTGTATTCAGTGTCCTATATTAGATTTTTTTACACACTTAAATATATGTTTTTGAGAATGTTCAAATAAGTATTGAACAAAAAGAACCGATTTAAATGTTAGGTTCTCGTTTCATTGTCACCTCATTTTAGATTGCCAATTCAAATTCACCCCAGGTTACGCTTTCGGCCGAATTTCGCACTCAATGAATTTACGGTGTAGTTCGAGCCGTGATCTTTACGTAATATACTTCTATTACTTTGTACAATAATTAATAGACAGTTAATTATTATATTTCTGTTTTATTTATATTCAGTATTATCTTTCTGTTTTATTTATATTCAGTATTTTACGTTATATTTTAATACACACTTAAAATATGTTTTTTAGAATGTTTAAATGAGTATTGAACAAAAAGAACAGATTTAAATGTTAGGTTCTCGTTTATTTTTTCCCCTATTTTAGATTACTAATTCAGATTCACCCCAGGTTACACTTTCGGCCGAATTCCGCATTCAATGAATTTATTGAGTAGCTCGTTCCGTGATCATAACGTAATATACTTCTATTACTTTGTACAATAATTAATTGACAGTTAATTGTTATCTTTCTGTTTTATTTATATTCAGTATTTTACATTATATTTTAATACACACTTAAAATATGTTTTTGAGAATGTTTAAATGAGTATTGACCAAAAAGAACAGATTTAAATGTTAGGTTCTCCTTTTATTTTTCCCTTATTTTAGATTACTAATTCAGATTCACCCCAGGTTACACTTTCGGTCGAATTTCGCATTCAATGAATTTACTGTGTAGTTCGTGCCGTGATCTTAACGTAATATACTTCTATTACTTTGTACAATAATTAATAGACAGTTAATTATTATCTTTCTGTTGTAATTATATTCAGTGTTTTACATTATATTTTAATACACACTTAAAATATGTTTTTGAGAATTTTTTTAATGACCTTTGATCAAAACAAACAGGTTTTTATGAATAAATTATTATTTTACAAGTCTCGATTTTATATTCTTATAAAATTGGTAGTTTGTAGTAGTAGGGTTTTTTGCGGATCAACCCAGGTTTATTCTTTCCTATTATTTTGTTTTCATGTTCTTTAATTCTTGTTTTCGCTCATTGATTTGAATGTTATACGCTATTTCAGTGATTTAAACGTTTTTCTTCTATCTCCTGAAATTTAAAGTTTTTATTTGAGTTGGGTGAGGCATGGGATTATGTCAATTTTTCCATAATTGTATCTCTATTTAGTACCAGGTTAACCGAGCCCTGCTGGTTGGTTTTAATTGACTTTTGTTATAGTGTCAATGTAATCAAGCTATTAAATCTACACCAGACTCTTCACTGCTAACAGCTGTTAAAAAACTGCTTAAAATTTATGTTCCTTTATTTTTGTTTACTTTTAGTTGTTATTTCGTTACCAAAATAGCAACCTATAAGACCAATGTTAAAAATAACGATTTTTAAACTTAAATTTAGACCAACTTCGATTTTTCCTGTGACTGAGGCTGTTTCTAAACTTAATTTTGGGCCAAAACACTCTTAAGCGCAAAGTTTAAGCAAAATCTAACAGCTACATTTCGAGATCGTGGAACACACATCCCTTCAGACATAGCTCGTATTACATTATAGGATATGATACACAAAATTTATAGAAATTTAAAATTTTATATTTAGCTACCGATCAGAGAAATATTTGTTACCATAACTACTACTATTAAATATAATTCAAATTCAAATTCAAATTCTTTATTTTTTCGCATGCGCATTTGTTTTACACAGCAGTGCTTATTTATCCCTCTAGCTTAATAGGTAGCTATTTGAGAGACAATCTAAATTAAGTTTACATGTCAATTTTACAATACAATTTTACATTAAACGTAACATGTTTTCTACAAATGCAATATTGTCTTGATCATAAATTTATGTTTTTTTTTTGGGCATGCACATTATTTTAATATTCGTATATAATCATAGAATCATTGATATGTATTGATATTGATATTATATTGATATATAATCCTATAGAATCAATGATAGCAACAACAACAACTATAACTCTTTTAATTGAAATTTCTTTTCAATTAACACAACAACAATCGTCTAATCTAAAGTATATATTTTTACCAGCATAACACCTAAAATATTTACATAAATAATTATAAATTCACAGCTCAAAACTTTTAAACGAATTCTAATTACGAAGGGGGTTTAAAACCGATTCATATGAGTTTTTTAAAAGCTTTGTTTACTATTAATTGTGAATTTTGTGTATTTGACGGTATTGTTACAGTCTTGACTGTGCAGTTCTTCCGTGGAAGTAACGTATTTTAAACTCGACTTTTTATTAATTTACGAATTTAGGGCAACCCCTAGCGGGGGGGGGGGGTCTAGCCTGTTCGGTACTTGAGACTAAGAGCAATTAACTAATTTGGGGCAACCCTATAAGGGGGCATGGGGGCGGAGCCCCCATCGAGCCGCAGGCGAGTCTATAATATATACAGCCCTATGTGTAACTGACTGACTCACTGATGATAGTAATGTCCTGAAGCGACCGTTTAAGATAGAGACTTGAAATTTGGCATGGACATTCTTTGAGATGTTTCAATTTAGGGAAAATCATAAAACTACGATTTTTTTACTTTTAAACTATAAAAAAGGTAAAAAATATAGATTTGTCGGTAACGTAGTTCAGCCGTGTGAGCATATATCACCGTTTGGGTAACGTAGATCTTGCAGGTTTAGTTCTCGCTCGTGTTTAAATGATCTCTTACAACTACACCCGTGTTTGATACAAATATTGTATTTCATACGAACATGAACATCTTCATGTACACGACGGTGATTCGATGCATTGAGAGCGGGTTATTTCACCAGGGTAATACTAGCTTTGATTTTATTATGCCCAAAAACTACAAATTTTCAACTTTCAAATTATAAAAATACCGAGGTGTCGGTAAGGAAGTAGGTTGGTTCTTAAAGATATCGCTTGGAGCGCTATTATAGTCGCTTAGTTCTCGCTTGTATTTAAATGATGTCTTTTAACTACACCTCTTCCTGATAATTACTCTCAATTGGGTGCATAGTTGTTTGCGTATGGTTTTCCTTCTGATTGTTGTGTTATTATTGAAAATGAAGTTTACTGAATCGAAAGCGTATATTTACATTTAGGTGATGTCCGCTATGATTTCTATAGTAACTATAAATTAAGGTCGCTTAATTCTCGGTTGTATTTAATTATGTCTTTTAACCACACCTGTTCCTGATGAAGTTTTCGTGACAGTTTTGCTGAGCAGTGATCTTAAGCGTTGTATAAACTACGTTAGTGTAAATTTCAGTTTACAGTATATTGTAATATAGCTGTAACTGTAATATAGCATTTGTTTTAAGGATGGTGAAATAAATTTAATGCACGTACTCTAAAGTAATACGAAAATGTTGATTGAAATGTGAGGTTCTCGTTTCGTTTTATTTAAATTCATTTGTTCATATTGGCTATTGCTATTACTCTTGTCTTTTGAGAGACGATTGAGCGTAGTGCTGGAATACTTTGTTACAATATTATATTATTAATTTTATCATTACTATGGTGAGCTCTACGAAGCTTGTGCGAATACTTTAAACATATTATTCTAGTACTGCATATTTTTTGCCGCAGTAACGCCCGCCAAGTAAATGATTAATTGCTAAAAATATTGTAGGTCTTACTACATTTTCTAGACTTTAGTCTTCTCATGCTGGAAAATTTCTTGTAGGTTTTCGGACAAAAAAAACCCTAATACAGTAATTTTCTACTATTTGTATGCTGTCTCTCTATATGAATCCCCAGATTGAATATAGCGCTTCAGTTGATAGTTCTGGTGCAGTTTTACTTTGAAGGTTGAACGTGTCCCAACACGTTTGACATCCGGTCTTTGACCTATTTGCTGCCGTCCAATCAGGCTTAGATTTTAGTTTAGGAAACGATTGAACATATCAAGTTATAGAACGATTGAACTTTCCATTCTTACCTTGGCTAATGTTTACCTACTTCCGACGTTTTTTTTAAACCATCTACATATCTGATGACCCATCGGGCTGAGAAATATTATAATAACCAATTGAATTAAACTCAATAGTAATTTTTCTCGCTGCCACTTTGTCCGTCAAACTTCCTCAATGCAGTGCTCTCACCTAAAGTCTCGATTAACCCTATTATTGTTGTAATTTAAAACTATTCTATACTTATCAATTATTGTAACTCTTTCAGTATATTTTAATTTAACCGATAATCCTTTTTTGGCTATTATTTCACAATTGGTTTTTTTTACTACCATTGGTTGAAAATGCATAATGTACGCCGATTTTATGGTTCTTAAGTTGCAACTTTCTTCATTTTAAGACTATATAAAGACTTAAAGACTTCATGATTATAGTACCTAATACCCTGTGATCTATTACATACTACTAGGGCTCTATTTTTATTAATTTTCTGAACTAATATATATATATATATATATATATATATATATATATATATAACATTTAAAATTGTTAAACTAATAACTTCTGATTTTGAATGATAAAATTGTTATCGTTTCTCTATATGGTACATATATGATTCCTGCGTTTCTTGGCCACCCCGTGGCGGAACTGAAGCATCTTAGCCTATACCATTTTTTTTTATAATTTCATATATCTTGATTTTGTCCCGTTTTTCTTCTATTACATACAACGATCCTCTATATAAACTTATAATTTTATTCCACTTTTATCTTTTCAGAATACAGCTATTATTACCTCAATCATGTGCAATCATAATCGTATCTCCAAATTTTTACACAACTTTTGAGCATGACTATTTACATAGTTCATTAATATTTCACAACTCCATTATATTTTTTACGAATTAAGGGGGGAGTGGGATTATACCATGAGCCGTGAGCAAATTTCAAAGCTTATTATTATTTATTGTGAGTAGTGTATATTGGCAGCTTCTGTTACTGCCGTTGGAGTTGAGCCCTCAACTAGCCTGTTCATTGTATGAGGTTTTGACAGTAATTTAAGGAATTGGGGCAACCAATTATTGGGTTGGACCCTCCATCAAGCATAACACCTAGAATATTTACATAAATAATATTTATCTCACAGCTCAATTTTTTTTAAAACTATTTACTAAGGAGGAGTATTAAAACCTACTAATAGGAGATTATTAAAGCTTTTTTTACTATCGATTGTGAATTTAGAGTATTAGATAGTTTTGTTACTGTCTCGGCTGACCCGTTCTTCGGTTGGAACTAACCTGTTTAACAACTTGACTTCTTATTAATTTACCAATTTAGGGAAACCCCTAAGGGGCATGGGGCGAAGCCCCATCGAGCCGTAGGCGAGTCTAAATTATATACTCCCGAATGTGTAACTGACTCATCGGGGTATCAGAAATTCGTCAAATGTCGGTAAAGTAGATCTCCTATATATCACTTACTACAGAGTGATTCCCAAGCGAGAACTAAACTTACCGAAATGTATTATTGAGAAAATTGCCAACATACTGGGAGTCGCGGATTACCGAAACACCCTTTTTTAAGAAATTTTATAACAATAACCAATTGTGCCTTTATAGGTAAAGCGGTATATCCACCGAGAGTAATTTCAATGTACAGGGTGTATCTGAAATTACCTCTCCGGAAAGGAAGTCACTGATGTCAAATACAACCCTCACTTTAAATAATTTTTTTTAGTTTTACACGGTTTTTAAGAAAACTTTACAATTTGATCTTGTACGCGTAATTTTAGCAGTTTATTGAATATTTGAGGTTGAAATTTAGATTTTCCTCATTCTTCTTTGAGCATTTTAGGTTAAGCAAAAATGTCTCGGCACAAAAATGCCCTTAGACTCTTTTAAATACGTTTCCAACAAAAATTGTCAGTTTGATCCAAAATTTTTTTTATTAAATTTACAACATGACGGAGATTAATGAACATGTATTTAAATGTTTAGTAAAACTAATCACGTGATAATTGATGTTTTATGATGGTATATTATTTTAAATGAGGTTCTTAGACATTTACATGTTTGGTAAGTTCTGTTATATGTAAAATGTTCAGACATAATATATGTTAAATTTTCCCCAGTTAAAAAATAATGTCATGCTATTTATTTTTCTAAATCAGTATGATTAGGGTTTAAAATATTAAATTTTAAAGTTGCTTCAAAATTACGTCTGGTCCCCTCTGTATTGAAATCAGTGTCAATCAACAGAGCAAAAACGTCTGGTCCCCTCTGTATTGAAATCAGTGTTAATCAACAGAGCAAAATATGTTTACCTACAACGGCACAATTTGTTTTTTTGTTTTTTTTTTTGTACAATTTTAAAAGAGGTGCAAGGTTGGTATGGGACACCCGGCAAGACAGTATCATATTTGCATGATAGTCCTCCCAAAAATTGGTTCTTTATTTGGGATGGCACTTAATTTCTAACGAACTCATTAGGAAGTACATCATTGACTTTACCTGATAGCATGCTAATTTAAATTTTACAATTCAACTAAAGTTTTAACTATAATAGCAGATTACAAAATTGATTTATCTTTTAGTGCGTACTAAGTTAATGTTTATTTTAAAAGGGTGGCAGTACAGTATTTTCATTTAAAATAAAAAAGCTTTTTTATTTTCTGCCCCAGAAAACTATCTGATTTCAAAATTTAGCGACCAAACATTTTTACCCAAAATAAATATGACATTATTTTTTTTCTACTCTAGCGGCCAAATTATAACATCTAAAGCAATCCTCGCGAACATCTTTCAAGTTACTACAAGTTTGGTTCCATGAATTTTTGCCCCCCAGTCCACACAATTAAACATAATTAAATGTTTATTTATTTTTGCGGGGAATTTTACCCCATGTAGACGTATTTTACTCAGAACCTTCACTTTGCACATAGACATATCTTGCACAGTACCAATATCAATTAAATTATCAAACTTAAAAATTATCATGATGATTTTCAATATCACGTATTCTTCTTTTGAAAGTGAGTCGGAACGAATTGCTATATCAAGCAACTGATTGTTTTACTTTGATTGTTATTTACTGACCTGGTACTACGGCTAAAACATACATCCTTTGATGTGTATGGTAACTTTAATATTTTAACCATTATTTAACATACTTTTGTTAGTAACTACTGTATTATTATATTTAGAAGCTTGAAGTTTTTTTATTTGCCTTGACAGTAATTTTTTAGGAAATTAGGTAAATTTAAAAGTTTTACACCAATAAAAACTGAAATGAAGGAATTGTAATGAATGCCAATATTACATTATGTATTTATCATTGAATGTTCAATATTACTGGATCGTTATGTTATTCCCTGGAATTTCAACACAACTAATTGAAGGATAGTAACTGAATAGTATTTTTGTAAATAAAAGGGTTTTTTGGCAAGTTTTATCCACTTTGTTAAGATTTCCAATTATTTTGTTTTAATTGAATTTTTCATTGTTTTCGATGATCTACTGCACATTTTTTATGCAGTTAATCCATTTAATTTTTTTATATATTTATTTATACGTATTTTATAATTTTAAGTAAATACTTATACAATACCTACATAATAAATTTATTCACAACTCCATTAACCTTTATAGAATTCGGGGGAATTAGGGTGGGGATTTGGGGAAAGAGTCTCTGAAAACGAGCCGTAGGCGAATATATTTTCATTCCTTAGATTGAGTTAGTTGCATAAGTTCAAATTTAGGTTATTTCTGCAGACGTGGGAGTTAATTTATGTTATGAATAAATAACAAACTCATTTATGTTGCTATTTTGCTCATTTACAAACTTTTATATTTATATGTATTCTGTTCATTATATGTGACTTAAACAACAATTAACGAATTTCTGGGCAACCCCAGAGGGGGCATGGGGGCGGAGCCCCCATCGAGCCGCAGGCGAGTCTATAATATATACAGCCCCATGTGTAACTGACTCACTCACTCACTGATGATAGGAAAGACCTGAAGCCATCGTTGAAGCTAGACACTTGAAATTTGGCATGGACATTCTTTGAGATGTTTCAATTTAGGGAAAATTATAAAAATACAACTATTTTACTTTTAAACTATAAAAAATCTAAAAAAATATAGATTTGTCGGTAAAGTAGTTCAGCCGTATCGGCGTATATCACCGCGTGGTATCGTAGATCACTTTGCAGGTTTAGTTCTCGCTCGTGTTTAAATGATCTCTTTCAACTACACCCGTGTTTGATACTAGCATTGTATGTCTTACAGATATGAACGTCTTTTAATGAATGATTATGTTTTTGAGAATCTTTAACAACTAATGATCATAACAAACAGATATTTAAGTTAGGTTCTCGTTTTGTATTCAATTTATTCTAGATCATTTATTCAAATTCACACTAGAGTATCCTTTCGGCCGAATTTCGCACTACATGAGTTTTGCTGTGAAGCTTGAGCTGTGATCTTAACGAAACATTTTTTGATTGATTTGTATGATCTCTTTCAACTACACCCGTGTTTGATACTAGCATTGTATTTCTTACAGATATGAAGGTCTTTTTATGAACGATTATGTTTTTGAGAATTTTTAACAACTGATGATCAAAACATATAGGTATTTATGTTAGGTTCTCGTCTTGTATTCAATATATTTTCGATTATTTATTCAAATACACACTAGAGTATCCTTTCGGCCGAATTTCGCACTACATGAATTTTTCTGTGAAGCTTGAGCTGTGATCTTAACGAAACTTTTTTGATTAATTTGTACAATACTTAATAGACAGTTAATTATTATCTTTATGTTTGATTTGTATTCAGTGTCCTATATTAGATTTTTTTACACACTTAAAAATATGATTTTGAGAATGTTCAAATAAGTATTGAACAAAAAGAACCGATTTAAATGTTAGGTTCTCGTTTCATTTTCACCTCATTTTAGATTACTAATTCAAATTCACCCCAGGTTACGCTTTCGGCCGAATTTCGCATTCAATGAATTTACGGTGTAGTTCGAGCCGTGATCTTAACGTAATATACTTCTATTACTTTGTACAATAATTAATAGACAGTTAATTATTATCTTTCTGTTTTATTTATATTCAGTATTTTACATTATATTTCAATACACACTTAAAATATGTTTTTGAGAATGTTTAAATGAGTATTGAACAAAAAGAACGGATTTAAATGTTAGGTTCTCGTTTATTTTTTCCCTTATTTTAGATTACTAATTCAGATTCACCCCAGGTTACACTTTCGGTCAAATTTCGCATTCAATGAATTTACTGTGTAGTTCGTGCCGTGATCTTAGCGTAATATACTTCTATTACTTTGTACAATAATTAATAGACAGTTAATTATTATCTTTCTGTTGTAATTATATTCAGTGTTTGACATTATATTTTAATACACACTTAAAATATGTTTTTGAGAATTTTTAAATGACCTTTGATCAAAACAAACAGGTTTTTATGAATAAATTATTATTTTACAAGTCTCGATTTTATATTCTTATAATTGGTAGTTTGTAGTAGTAGGGTTTTTTTGCGGATCAACCCCGTTTTTATTCTTTCCTATTATTTTGTTTTCATGTTCTTTAATTCTTGTTTTCGCTAATTGATTTGAATGTTATACGCTATTTCAGTGATTTAAACGTTTTTATTCTATCTCCTGAAATTTACAAGTTTTTATTTGAGTTGGGTGAGGCATGGGATTATGTCAATTTTTCCATAATTGTATCTCTATTTAGTACCAGGTTAACCGAGCCCTGCTGGTTGGTTTTAATTGACTTTTGTTATAGTGTCAATGTAATCAAGCTATTAAATCTACACCAGACTCTTCACAGCTAACAGCTGTTAAAAAACTGCTTAAAATTTATGTTCCTTTATGTTTGTTTACTTTTAGTTGTTATTTCGTTACCAAAATAGCAACCTATAAGACCAATGTTAAAAATAACGATTTTTAAACTTAAATTTAGATTTAAGTTTACTCGATTTTTCCTGTGACTGAGGCTGTTTCTAAACTTAATTTTGGGCCAAAACACTCTTAAGCGCAAAGTTTAAGCAAAATCTAAAAGCTACATTTCGAGATCGTGGAACACACATCCCTTCAGACATAGCTCGTATTATATTATAGGATATGATACACAAAATTTATAGAAATTTAAAACTTTATATTTAGCTACCGATCAGAGAAATATTTGTTACCATAACTACTACTATTAAATATAATGATAGCAACAACAACAACTATAACTCTTTTAATTGAAATTTATTTTCAACTAACACAACAACAATCGTCTAATCTAAAGTATATATTTTTACCAGCATAACACCTAAAATATTTACTTAAATAATTATAAATTCACAGCTCAAAACTATTAAACGAATTCTAATTACGAAGGGGTTTTAAAACCGATTCATATGAGTTTTTTTAAAAGCTTTGTTTACTATTAATTGTGAATTTTGTGTATTTGACGGTTTTGTTACTGTCTTGACTGTGCAGTTCTTCCGTGGAAGTAACGTATTTTAAACTCGACTTTTTATTAATTTACGAATTTAGGGCAACCCCTAGCGGGGGGGGGGGTCTAGCCTGTTCGGTACTTGAGACTAAGAGCAATTAACAAATTTGGGGCAACCCTATAAGGGGGCATGGGGGCGGAGCCCCCATCGAGCCGCAGGCGAGTCCATAATATATACAGCCCCATGTGTAACTGACTGACTCACTGATGATCTTAAATTCCTGAAGCGACCGTTTAAGATAGAGACTTGAAATTTGGCATGGACATTCATTGAGATGTTTCAATTTAGGAAAAATCATAAAACTACAACTTTTTTACTTTTAAACTATAAAAAAGGTAATAAATATAGATTTGTCGGTAACGTAGTTCAGCCGTATCAGCGTATATCACCGCGTGGTATCGTAGATCACACTTCAGGTTTAGTTCTCGCTCGCGTTTAAATGATCTCTTTCAACTACACCCGTGTTTGATATACTCATTGTATCCTTCGATGGATAGACTCTAATATATATTGTAAACTACGGCGTTATTTTGTATTGAGAGCGGGTTATTTCACCAGGGACCCAGGGTTATACTAGATAATATATACAGTGATAATTCCCTAATTTGTAGCTTATGCAGCATATGCGCTATCTTGAATGTTTACCAAAGGTGAATTTTCTTCTCCTACTATGAATTAATTTCCCATGGCGGGTGAATAGTCGCTTAGTTCTCGCTTGTATTTAAATCATGTCTTTTAACTACACCTGCTTCCTTGCTGTTGGCAACGTTAGTATCCCTCATATATAACAAACCGTTATCCATTTGACTTCAAAATAGCAATGAGATTATGCTGCATTGAAAGCTCGTTTCCTTTATATATTACACACATCATAAATATCGTATGTTTTAGGGAATTTTTAAATAACTGTTTAGCTGAACTAACATATTTAAATGTAGGTTCTCGTTTTGTTTCAATTTATTTTAGATTACTTATTCAAATTCACACGGGATTATTCTATTCCGAACTTCGCATTGAATAGATTTTCTGTGAAGCTTGAGCCGTGATCTTAACGTAACATACTTCGATTACTTTGTACAATATTTAATAGATAGTTAATTATTGTCTTTTTGTTTTATTTATGTTCATTGTTTTATATTATATTTTTTACACACTTAAAATATGTTATATATATATTTAACTAATTTTGGGGGGGATATAAGATATAAGATATAACGGGATATAAGGGATATATATTTATAACCAAAATTAGTTATAAATATATTTAAAATGATCCCATTGAAGGTTTTGATTATTTTAGGTGAGATATTGCTGTACATTACATATATAAATATTTGTTCATTTCCCCAAATGTTTTTTCTTTATACAAGAACCTAGATCTACTGTCTAAGGAGGCCTAATAATAAACAATTATTTTATAAGTTTTCGTTAGTCATGATTTGACAAAACCATTGTCAATATCAACACTCTTTATCTAAAATAAGTTTTTCCATTTTTATTGGTGAATTTACAGGCCGATTATTTTTATTATTATTACCACCATGCACCTATAGTTTTATTTTATCCAAGCAAGGCATTTTAGTTTACAGTTATTAATGTGAACTTTTGCATCGATTTGGAAATGTTTAGAATTTTTTTATTTATTTTCCTAAGTGGGGACAGTTTTTTATGAATTAAGAGACTAGGGAAAAAAGAAAAAAGCCATAAGCAATTTTCAAACTTTTTATTAGTATTAATTGTGAGTAAAGTTAAATTGGCAGTCCACTACTTCGGTGGTACTAACCAGTTTAATAATTTAGACTTAATTATTGATTAACAAGATTTTCTTAATTTTTATACGTTATTTCCTTTATTTGCGCTAAGTAACCAAGATGCGTGATCCCACAACTTTTTAACACATAAGTTTTGTTTTAACCGTTTCTCTACCTTTCAGGTTTAAATTTGTAGCATATTTGAACATTTGTAATGGCTAAGTTCTTTTCAAGTGAACAAATAATTTTTTTTACAAAAATGGACCTTTAAACACAATTAATTCAAATTTAATGATAATTCGATATTTTTGTACTTTTTTCATTGCACCAAGTTCTTAGTTGCGCGATGACGTAATGTCCCTCAACGATTCTTTTACCATTCTTTAAATATAAAAAAATTCTCACATATAAATTGAAGATAGTCTCGCAGCCTGTAAAAAGCTAAGATAATAATTATTTTATAATTGCTTTTTACTTTTAATCTCCAAGTAACACTATGTATCCCCCCAAATTAACACTAAGCTTTTATGAAATCTTGAACTTTGAGCTCTGGCATTCAAATTATAACTATGAAAGATATATCTATGACGTAACGACGACTCTAATTTGGGCTTTAACTACTCAGGGGCAACCCCTGAGGGGGCATGGGGGCGGAGCCCCCATCGAGCCGTAGGCGAGTCTATAATATATACAGCCCCATGTGTAACTGACTCACTGACTCACTGATGATAGTAAAGTCCTGAAGCGACCGATTAAGCTAGAGACTTGAAATTTGGCATGGACACTCGTTGAGATGTTTCAATTTAGAGAAAATCATAAAACTACAACTTTTTTACTTTTAAACTATAAAAAAGGTAAAAAATATAGATTTGTCGGTAACGTAGTTCAGCCGTATCAGCGTATATCACCGCGTGGTATCGTAGATCACTTTGCAGGTTTAGTTCTCGCTCGTGTTTAGATGATCTCTTTCAACTACACCCGTGTTTGATACAATTAATGTATTTCGTAAACATGAATGTCCTTAGGTAGACGACGGTGTTTCGATGCATTGAGAGCGGGTTATTTCACCAGGGTAAGACTCGCTTAGGTTTATACAGTATTATGCTCCTAAACTACAAATATTCAACTTTCAAATTATAAAAAAATTAGAAAAAGACGAGGTGTTGGTAAGGAAGTACGTTGGTTCTTAAAGATATCGTTTGGAGCGCTATTATAGTCTCTTAGTTCTCGCTTGTATTTAATCGATGTCTTTTAACTACACCTCTTCCCGATAAATATTCTCAATTGGTCGCATAGTTGTTTGCGTGTGGTTTTCCTTCTGATTACTGTGTTATTACTGAAAATGAAGTTAACTGAATCGAAAGCGTATCTTTACATTCAGGTGATGTCCGCTTTGATTTCTATAGTAACTTAAAGTTAAGGTCGCTTAGTTCTAGGTTGTATTCAAATTATGTCTTTTAACCACACCTGTTCCTGATGATGTTTTCGCTACAGTGTTTCAGAGCAGTGATCTTAAACGTTGTATAAACTACGTTAGTTCAAATTTCAGTTTACAGTATATTGTAATATAGCTGTAACTGTAATATAACATTTGTTTTAAGGATGGTGAAATAAATTTAATGCACTTACACTAAAGTAATACGAAAATGTTGATTGAAATGTGAGGTTATCGTTTCGTTTTATTTAAATTCATTTGTTCATATTGGCTATTGCTATTACTCTTGTCTTTTGAGAGACGATTGAGCGTAGTGCTGGAATACTTTGTTACAATATTATGTTATTAATTTTATCATTACTATGGTGAGCTCTACGAAGCTTGTGCGAATACTTTAAACATATTATTTTAGTACTGCATATGTTTTGCTGCAGTAACGCCCGTAAAGTTAATGATTAAGTGCTAAAAATATTTTAGGTCTTACTACATTTTCTAGACTTTAGTCTTCTCATGCTGGAAAATGTCTTGTAGGTTTTCGCACCAAAAATTACCTAATACAGTAATTATACAGTAACTTAATTTTCTACTATTTGTATGCTGTCTCTCTATAATTTTTGTGCAATCGCGTTTTCAGTTTTTCCACTCTACTGACAAAACGATTGGTCCTATCGAAGAATGTTGCTGAATATGACTGAAATATTTTAAAACAGATTTATTACAGGATGATAAACTCAAGAGACCTTTGGTATCTCGTTAACCAGAATAGTTACCGAAAACTTGAAATTGGGGACTTTACCTCTTTTTAAGAGACTATTAAAAATATGAATTCAGCTATTGTCGGGGCTGGTGTTACTAATTTACATACTTTTAGTAAGTTCCTCCTCGGATTTTAGGGAATCTTTTTAAAACTTTAGAGTCTCTTGTGATTTCTATCTAGTTTATCAGATTTTATATTATTTCATTTTAATGTTATTTTATTGTTTGCACTGATTTATTGCAACATTTTTTGACGAATTTAAAAGCTTTAATTATTATTGATTGTGAGAAGTGTGCATTAGCCTTTTGTTACTGTCTTGGCTGTGCACTTCTTTGGTAAAACCAACCTGTTTAATACTCGACTTTTTTATTTACAAACTATTTCAGCGAACACATTGGAGTTGAACCCTCAACAAGCCCGTTCACTGCATTAAGTTTTTACAGAAATTACGGAATTGGAGCAACAAATTAGGGAGTGGACCCTCCATTCAGCATAACACCCAGAATAAATAATCATTATATCACACTCAAAATATTTTAACAAATTTTAACTACGAAGAGTTATTAAAACAGATTCATAGGAGATTTTCAAAGCTTTTTAACTATCGATTGTAAATTGTGTGTATTACACGGTTTTGTTACTGTCTTGGCTGTTCAGTTCTTCCGTGGAACCAACCAATTTCATACCTGACTTTTTACTAATTTACCAATTTAGGGACACCCCTAAGGGGGCATGGGGGCGGAGCCCCCATCGAGCCGTAGGCGAGTCTATAATATATACAGCCCTTTGTGTAACTGACTCACTGATGATAGTAATGTCCTGAAGCGATGGTTTAAGCTAGAGACTTGAAATTTGGCATGGACATTCTTTGAGATGTTTCAATTTAGGGAAAATTATGAAACTACAACTTTTTTACTTTTAAACTATAAAAATGGTAAAAAATATAGATTTGTCGGTAACGTAGTTCAGCCGTATCAGCGTATATCACCGCGTGGTATCGTAGATCACTTTTCAGGTTTAGTTCTCGCTCGTGTTTAAATGATCTCTTTCAACTACACCCGTGTTTGATACAAACATTTTATACCATGATATATATTCTTCAATGTATTGTGAACAACGGTGTTTTGCTGCATTGAGTGCGGGTCATTTCCTTGCTCCGATTCTTACTTTAATAATGCCCAGTTTGTAGCCAATGCAACATGTGCGCTATTTACCAATGGTGAATTTTCTTCTCCTACAATAAATGAAATTTCCATGGCGGGTGAAAGTTTACATAGCCATTTTTATTTACTGTTTTAGTGATGTTCGGTGTACGGTTTAGTTCTCGTACTTATATTCTTGAACAAATTTAACTACACTCCAGTAATTTGAAATTTCAATGGTATCTAAAAATTAACGTAGCCCAATAATGAAACTTTAGTACAACTCTCTAGCGTAGTTCTTTGAAGGTATAAATATTGATTAAACTTATGGGTTAGGCAAAAGTCTGGATACCCCCAGTTAACTTTTTAACGCGTTGCAGTAGGAAAACCAAACTCGGCACATGTTTACAACATCAAAAACTGCACTTTTTCATCAACTACACAACTTTGCCCCTGCCCCCGAAATGGGGTATTTTGGGGGCAGCCCCAAATTTTCAAATGTAAACCCCTATCGAGTGACCCCTCATTTTAAACGGTTTATCAAGAGAAATTAAATGGCGCAAACCGGAGGTCGATATCTCACCCCTAACCAAAATGGCAGCCATTTCAAAATTTGACATGGGCAAGCAAGTATAAGTATGGACACCCCCAATTAATTTTTTAACACGTTGCAGTAGGAAAACCAAACTCGGCACATGTTTACAACATCAAAAACTGCACTTTTTCATCAACTACACAACTTTGCCCCTGCCCCCGAAATGGGGTATTTTGGGGGCAGCCCCAAATTTTCAAATGTAAACCCCTATCGAGTGACCCCTCATTTTAAACGGTTTATCAAGAGAAATTAAATGGCGCAAACCGGAGGTCGATATCTCACCCCTAACCAAAATGGCAGCCATTTCAAAATTTGACATGGGCAAGCAAGTATAAGTATGGACACCCCCAATTAATTTTTTAACACGTTGCAGTAGGAAAACCAAACTCGGCACATGTTTACAACATCAATAACTGCACTTTTTCATCAACTACACAACTTTGCCCCTGCCCCCAAAATGGGGTATTTTGGGGGCAGCCCCAAATTTTCAAATGTAAACCCCTATTGAGTGACCCCTCATTTTAAACGGTTTATCAAGAGAAATTGAATGGCACAAACCGGATGTCGATATCTCATCTCTAACCAAAATGGCAGCCATTTTAAAATTCGAGAAAGGTAAATTGACTTTACATTAAATCAGAAAATAGCTTTTTTAGAATCGAGAATATCTGGAATTATTTTAGAATTGAACCTACTAGTTCATTTCTGCTATTAGGTTCAATTCTAAAATAATTCAAGAAATTATAAATTCCACAAAGCTATTTTCCGATTTAATTTTAACAAATGTAAATTTACCCTTCTCGAATTTTAAAATGGCTGCCATTTTGGTTAGAGATTAGATATCGACATCCGATTTGTGCCATTCAATTTCTCTTGATAAACCGTTTAAAATGAGGGGTCACTCGATAGGGGTTTACATTTAAAAATTTGGGGCTGCCCCCAAAATACCCCATTTTGGGGGCAGGGGCAAAGTTGTGTAGTTGATGAAAAAGTGCAGTTTTTGATGTTGTAAACATGTGCCGAGTTTGGTTTTCCTACTGCAACGTGTTAAAAAATTAATTGGGGGTGTCCATACTTATACTTGCTTGCCCATGTCAAATTTTGAAATGGCTGCCATTTTGGTTAGGGGTGAGATATCGACCTCCGGTTTGCGCCATTTAATTTCTCTTGATAAACCGTTTAAAATGAGGGGTCACTCGATAGGGGTTTACATTTGAAAATTTGGGGCTGCCCCCAAAATACCCCATTTTGGGGGCAGGGGCAAAATTGTGTAGTTGATGAAAAAGTGCCGTTTTTGATTTTGTAAACATGTGCCGAGTTTGGTTTTCTTACTGCAACGCGTTAAAAAGTTAACTGGGGGTATCCAGACTTTTGCCTAACCCTGTATTAATTCCCATAATGGTAATTTCAACAGGGTTTTTTGAATAAAGTATAATTTTACAGATCTCGATTTTATATTCTTTTAATTCGTAGTTTGTAATAGTAGGGTTTTTTTTTGCGGATCCACCCCGTTTTTATTCTTTACTATTATTTTGTTTTCATGTTATTAAATTCTTGTTTTCGCTCATTGATTTGAATGTTATTCGCTATTTCAGTGATTTAAACGTTTTTATTCTATTTCCTGAAATTAAACGTTTTTATTCTATTTACTGAAATGAACAAGTTTTTATTTGAGTTGGGTGAGGCAGGGGATTATGTCAATTTTCTGATAATTGTATCTATATTTATATACAAAACTTATATAAATAACATAACAATTTATTATCGTGACTATATACATAGTTCATTAATATTTCACAACTCCATTATATTTTTTAATGAATTAAGGGGAACTAGGGAGTGGAATCAAACCATGAGCCGTGGGCATTTTTCAAAGCTTATTATTATCAATTGTGAGTTGTGTGTATTGGCGGCTTCTGTTACTACCATGGGAGTTGAGTCCTATTGTATGAGGTTTTGACAGTGATTTAAGGAATTGTAGCAAACAATGATTGGGTTGCACACTCCATCCGGCTGAACACCTAGAATATTTACATAAATAATCATTATTTCACAACTCAAATTTTTCAACTATTTACTAGGAAGGGGTAAACCGATTTATAGGAGATTATTAAAGCTTTTTTACTATTGATTGTGAATTGTTTGTATTAAACGGTTTGGTTGCTGTCTTGGCTGTCCAGTTCTGTAGAACTAAACTATTTCAAAGTTGACTTTTTATTAATTCAAACTAGGGGGCAGCTCCTAAGGGGGCATGGAGGCGGAGCCCCCATTTCTAACTTGGGATCTAACTACTCAGGGGTAACCCTTAAGGGGGCATGGGGGCGGAGCCCCCATCGAGTCGTAGGCGTCTATAATATATACAGCCCCATGTGTAACTGACTGACTCACTCACTCACTCACTGATGATCTTAAATTCCTGAAGCGACCGTTTAAGATAGAGACTTGAAATTTGGCATGGACATTCTTTGAGATGTTTCAATTTAGGAAAAATCATAAAACTACAACTGTTTTACTTTTAAACTATAAAAAAGATAAAAAAATATAGATTTGTCGGTAACGTAGTTCAGCCGTGTGATCGTATTTCACCGTTTGGGTAACGTAGATCACTTTGCAGGTTTAGTTCTCGCTCGTGTTTAAATGATTTCTTTCAACTACACCCGTGTATGATTAAAATATTGTATTCTATATTAACATGGACGTTTTGTGTAGACGACGGTGTTTCGATGCATTGAGAGCGGGTTATTTCACCAGGGTAATACTCGCTTTGATTTATACAGTATTAAAATGCCCAAAAACTACAAATTTCGAACTTGCAAATCATAAAAAATTCTAAAAAGACGAGGTGTTGGTTAGGAAGTACGTTATTTCTTGAGGATGTCGCTTGGAGCGCTATTATAGTCGCTTAGTTCTCGCTTGTATTTAAATGATATCTTTTAACTACACCTCTTCCCGATAATTATTTTTTACTTGAGCGCATATTTGTTTGCGTATGGTTTTCCCTCCGATAGCTGTGTGATTGCTGTGTTATTGTTGAAAATGAAGTTTACTGAATCGAAAGCGTATCTTTACATCCAGGTGATGTCCGCTTTGGTTTCTATATTAATTGCTAAAATATTGTAGGTCTTATTACATTTTCTAGACTTTAGTTTTCTCATGCTGAAAATACTGTCTCTCTATATGAATCCCCAGATTGAATATAGCGCTTCAGTTGATAGTTCTGGTGCATTTTTACTTTGGAGAGTTGAAAGTGTCCCAACACGTTTGACATCCGGTCTTTGACCTATTTGCTGCTGTCCAATCAGGCTTAGATTTTAGTTTAGGAAACAATCGAACATATTAAGTTATAGAACGATTGAACTTTCCATTCTTACCTTCGCTAACGTTTACCTACTTCCGACGTTTTTTGAAGACCATCTACATATCTGATGACCCATCAGGCTGAGAAATATTATAATAACCAATTGAATTAAACTCAATAGTAATTTTTCTCGCTGCCACTTTGTCCGTCAAACTTCCTCAATGCAGTGCTCTCACCTAAAGTCTCGATTAACCCTATTATTGTTGTAATTGAAAACTATTCTATGCTTATCAATTATTGTAACTCTTTCAGTGTATTTTAATTTAACCAATAATCCTTTTTGGCTATTATTTCACAGTTGGTTTTTTTTTACTACCATTGGTTGAAAATGCATAATGTACGCCGATTTTATGGTGCTTAAGTTGCCACTTTCTTCATTTTAAGACTATATAAAGACTTTAAGACTTCATGATTATAGTACCTAATACCCTGTGATCTACTACTAGGGAGATGTGTAACTGACTGAATGACTGACTCACTCACTGATGATCTTAAATTCCTGAAGCGACCGTTTAAGATAGAGACTTGAAATTTGGCATGGACATTCTTTGAGATGTTCCAATTTAGGGAAAATCATAAAACTACAACTTTTTTACTTTTAAACTATAAAAAATGTAAAAAAAATATAGATTTGTCGGTAACGTAGTTCAGCCGTGTGAGCGTATATCACCGTTTGGGTAATTTAGATCACTTTGAAGGTTTAGTTCTCGCTCGTGTTTAATTGATCTCTTTCAACTACACCCGTGTTTGATACAAATATTGTATTTCATGCAAACATGAACATCTCTATGTAGACGACGGTGTTTCGATGCATTGAGAGCGGGTTATTTCACCAGGGTAATACTCGCTTTGATATATACAGCATTATGCCCAAAAACTACAAATTTTCAACTTTCAAATTATAAAAATACCGAGGTATCGGTAAAGAAGTACGTTGGTTCTTAAAGATATCGCTTGGAGCGCTATTATAGTCGCTTAGTTCTCGCTTGTATTTAAAAGATGTCTTTTAACTACACCTCTTCCTGATAATTACTCTTAATTGGGTGCATAGTTGTTTGCGTATGGTTTTCCTTCTGATTGCTGTGTTATTATTGAAAATGAAGTTTACTGAATCGAAAGCGTATATTTACATTTAGGTGATAACCGCTTTGATTTCTATAGTAACATCAAATTAAGGTCGCTTAATTCTCGGTTGTATTTAAATTATGTCTTTTAACCACACCTGTTCCTGATGAAGTTTTCGTGACAGTTTTGCAGAGCAGTGATCTTAAACGTTGTATAAACTACGTTAGTGCAAATTTCAGTTTACAGTATATTGTAATATAGCTGTAACTGTAATATAACATTTGTTTTAAGGATGGTGAAATAAATTTAATGCACGTACTCTAAAGTAATACGAAAATGTTGATTGAAATGTGAGGTTCTCGTTTCGTTTTATTTAAATTCATTTGTTCATATTGGCTATTGCTACTCTTGTCTTTTGAGAGACGATTGAGCGTAGCGCTGGAATACTTTGTTACAATATTATATTATTAATTTTATCATTACTATGGTGAGCTCTACGAAGCTTGTGCGAATACTTTAAACATATTATTTTAGTACTGCATATTTTTTGCCGCAGTAACGCCCGTAAAGTAAATGATTAATTACTAAAAATATTTTAGGTCTTACTACATTTTCTAGACTTTAGTCTTCTCATGCTGGAAAATTTCTTGTAGGTTTTCGCTCAAAAAACCCCTAATACAGTGATTATTCTTAATTTTCTACTATTTGTGTGCTGTCTCTCTATATGAATCCCCAGATTGAATATAGCGCTTCAGTTGATAGTTCTGGTGCAGTTTTACTCTGAAGGTTGAACGTGTCCCAACACGTTTGACATCCGGTCTTTGACCTATTTGCTGCCGTCCAATCAGGCTTAGATTTTAGTTTAGGAAACGATTGAACAAATCAAGTTATAGAACGATTGAACTTTCCATTCTTACCTTGGCTAACGTTTACCTACTTCCGACGTTTTTTTAAACCATCTACATATCTGATGACCCATCAGACTGAGAAATATTATAATAACCAATTGAATTAAACTCGATGGTAATTTTTCCCGCTGCCACTTTGTCCGACAAACTTCCTCAATGCAGTGCTCTCACCTAAAGTCTCTATTAACCCTATTATTGTTGTAATTTAAAACTATTCTATACTTATCAATTATTGTAACTCTTTCAGTTTATTTTAATTTAACCGATAATCCTTTTTTGGCTATTATTTCACAATTTTTTTTTTTACTACCATTGGTTTAAAATGCATAATGTACGCAGATTTTATGGTTCTTAAGTTGCAACTTTCTTCATTTTAAGACTATATAAAGACTTTAAGACTTCATGATTATAGTACCTAATACCCTGTGATCTATTACATACTACTAGGGCTCTATTTTTATAAATTTTCTGAACTAATATATATAACATTTAAAATTGTTAAACTAATAATTGCTGATTTTGAATGATAAAATTGTTATCGTTTCTCTATATGGTACATACATGATTCCTGCGTTTCTTGGCCACCCCGTGGCGGAACTGAAGCATCTTAGCCTATAACATTTTTTTTTAATTTCAAATATCTTGGTTTTGTCCCGTTTTTCTTCTATTACATACAACGATCCTCTATATAAACTTATAATTTTATTCCACTTTTATCTTTTCAGAATACATCTATTATTACCTCAATCATGTGCAATCATAATGGTATCTCCAAATTTTTACACAACAACTTTTGAGCATGACTATTTACATAGTTCATTAATATTTCACAACTCCATTATATTTTTTTCTGAATTAAGGGGGGAGTGGGATTATACCATGAGCCGTGAGCAAATTTCAAAGCTTATTATTTATTGTGAGTAGTGTGTATTGGCGGCTTCTGTTACTGCCGTTGGAGTTAAGCCCTCAACTAGCCTGTTCATTGTATGAGGTTTTGACAGTAATTTACGGAATTGGGGCAACCAATTATTGGGTTGGACCCTCCATCAAGCATAACACCTAGAATATTTACATAAATAATATTTATCTCACAGCTCAATTTTTTTTAAACTATTTACTAAGGAGGAGTATTAAAACCTACTAATAGGAGATTATTAAAGCATTTTTTACTATTGATTGTGAATTTGGAGTATTAGATAGTTTTGTTACTGGCTTGGCTGTCCAGATCTTGTGTGGAACTAAACTATTTCAAACTTGACTTTTTATTAATTCAAACCAGGGGGCAACTCCTCAGGGGGCATGGGGGCGGAGCCCCCATCGAGCCGTAGGCGAGTCTAAATTATATACTCCCCCATGTGTAACTGACTGACTCACTCATCGGGGTATCAGAAATTCGTCAAACGTCGGTAAAGTAGATCTCCTATATATTACTTACTACAGAGTGATTCCCAAGCGAGAACTAAACTTACCGACCTGTATTATTGAGAAAATTGCCAACATACTGGGAGTCGCGGATTACCGAAACACTCTTTTTAATAAATTTTATAACATTAACCAATTGTGCCTTTATAGGTAAAGCGGTCTATCCACCGAGTGTAATTTCAATGTACAGGGTGTATCTGAAATTACCTCTCTTCAGACTGAAAGTCACTGATGTCAAATACAAACTCTCACTTTAAATAATTATTTTAGTTTTACGCGGTTTTCAAGAAAACTTTACAATTTGATCTTGTACGCGTAATTTTAGCAGTTTATTGAATATTTGAGGTTGAAATTTAGATTTTCCTCATTCTTCTCTGAGCATTTTAGGTTAAGCAAAAATGTCTCGGCACAAAAATGTTTAGTAAAACTAATCACTTTATAGGTAAAACAGTCTATCCACCGAGAGTAATTTCAATGTACAGGGTGTATCTGAAATTACCTCTCCAGACCGGAAGTCACTGATGTCAAATACAAACTCTCACTTTAAATAATTTTTTTTTAGTTTTACACGGTTTTTAAGAACACTTTACAATTTGATCTTGTACGCGTAGTTTTAGCAGTTTATTGAATATTTGAGGTTGAAATTTAGATTTTCCTCATTCTTCTCTGAGCATTTTAGGTTAAGCAATAATGTCTCGGCACAAAAATGTCTTAGACTCTTTTAAATACGTTTCCAACAAAAATTGTCAGTTTGGTCCAAAAAGGTTTTTTATTAAATTTACAACATGACGGAGATTAATGAACATGTATTTAAATGTTTAGTAAAACTAATCACGTGATAATTGATGTTTTATGATGGTATATTATTTTAAATGAGGTTCTATATGTAAAATGTTCAGACATAATATATGTTAAATTTTCCCAGTTAAAAAAAATAATGTCATGCTATTTATTATTCTAAATCAGTATGATTAGGGTTTAAAATATTAAATTTTAAAGTTGCTTCAAAATTACGTCTGGTCCCCTCTGTATTGAAATCAGTGTCAATCAACAGAGCAAAATGTGTTTACCTACAACGGCACAATTTTTTTTTTTTTTTTTTTTTTTTTTTTTTTTTTTTTTTTTTTTTTTTTTGAGGTGCAAGGTTGGTATGGGACACCCGGTAAGACAGTATCATATTTGCACGATAGTCCTCCTAAAAATTGGTTCTTTATTTGGGATGGCACTTAATTTCTAACGAACTCATTAAGCCGCGTCTGCACTGGCCGAACATTCGTGGCGAACTTGTTCGGCGAACACAAAAATCAACAAACATTATTAACGAACAATTAACCGGCCATATGATTTACATACTAAACGGTTAGCAACAAACAAAGGTTCGGAAGAACTTTGTTCGGCGAACATGTTCGGCCAATGCGGACGCGGCTTTAGGAAGTACATCATTGACTTTAACCTGATAGCATGCTAATTTAAATTTTACAATTCAACAAAAATTTTAACTAAAATAGCAGATTACACAATTGATTTATCTTTTAGTGCGTAATAAATTAATGTTTAATTTAAAAAGGTGGCAGTACAGTATTTTCATTTAAAATAAAAAAGCTTTTTTATTTCCTGCCCCAGAAAACTATATGATTTCAAAATTTAGCGACCAAACATTTTTACCCAAAATAAATATGACATTATTTTTTTTCTACTCTAGCGGCCAAATTATAACATCTGAGGCAATCCTCGCGAACATCTTTCAAGTTACTACAAGTTTGGTTCTATGAATTTTTGCCCCCCAGTCCACACAATTAAACATAATTAAATGTTTATTTATTTTTGCGGGGAATTTTATCCCATGTAGACGTAATTTTATAACTACTATAATATTTTACTCAGAACCTCAACTTTGCACATAGACATATCTTGCACAGTACCAATATCAATTAAATTATCAAACTTAAAAAAATTATCATGATGATTTTCAATATCACGTATTCTTCTATTGAAAGTGAGTCGGAACGAATTGCTATATCAAGCAACTGATTGTTTTACTTTGATTGTTATTTACTGACCTGGTCCTACGGCTAAAACATACGTCCTTTGATGTGTATGGTAATTTTAATATTTTAACCATTATTTAACATACTTTTGTTAGTAACTACTGTAATATTGTATTTAGAAACTTGAAGTTTTTTTATTTGCCTTGACAGTAATTTTTTAGGAAATTAGGTAAATTTAAAGTTTTACATCATTAAAAACTGAAATGAAGGAATTAAAATGAATGCCAATATTACATTATGTATTTATCATTGTATGTTCAATATTACTGGATCGTTATGTTATTCCCCGGAATTTCAACACAACTAATTGAAGGATAGTAACTGAATAGTATTTTTGTAAATAAAAGGGGTTTTTGGCAAGTTTTATCCACTTTGTTAAGATTTTCAATTATTTTGTTTTAATGGAATTTTTCATTGTTTTCGATGATCTACTGCACATTTTTATGCAGTTTATCCGTTTTATATTTATGGATTTTATAATTTTAAGTAAATACTTATACAACACCTACATACAAAATTTATTCACAACTCCATTAACCTTTATAGAATTCGGGGGAATTAGGGAAGGAGGTTTGGGGAAAGAGTCTCTGAAAACGAGCCATAGGCGAATATATTTTCATTCCTTAGATTGAGTTAGTTGCACAAGTTCAAATTTAGGTTATTTCTGCAGTCGTGGGAATTAATTTACGTTATAAATAAACTTACAAACTCATTTATTTTGCTATTTTGCTCATTTACAAACTCTTATATTCATATGTAATCTGTTCATTATATGCGACTTAAACAACAATAACGAATTTCTGGGCAAAATCCTGAGGGGGCATGGGGGCGGAGCCCCCATCGAGCAGCAGGCGAGTCTAAATTATATACTCCCGAATGTGTAACTGACTCATCGGGGTATCAGAAATTCGTGAAGTGTCGGTAAGGCAGATCGGTACAGTAGATCACATACTGTAGTTAAATTTGTTCAATAATATAAGTCCGAGAACTAAACCTGTAATGTGATCTACTGTACTGCATTACCCCTTAATCTAAGTTGCATCCCAATGGTTATAGATTTAAGAGAGGGACCATGGTCAATGAAATGTGCGCTTGTTAACAAGACTTGTAACAAGATCTTTCACTTCTTATTATATTAGGGTGCGAAATTCAGCTTGCACTTTAAAATGGAATTGAGTGAAGGATCTGCCTATGGCCAATTTTCTTCCATTTGGCTAGCAATGTTGTGACATTTTTAATATTGACGTTTACTTCAAATTCTACACGTTCAAATTAATCCTTACAATAATTATTTCAAATTTTACCCCCTCAAATAATATAGGTTGATATATTTATAGGAATAAAATTAATTTGTATCGTTTCTTGTTTAGCTCTCCCAAGGCAAACTTATCAAAAGCACATTAAATTACTGAAATTTAGGTTATTTTGAAAACAAAAAACTCGACATATTGCTGTGTCTTCCTCCGTAAATCGCAAAGATATACTTGTGTAATGTCATGTAGGAGTTATATAGTTTTTTTTCTTTTTTAGATTTATCAACCACGTATTCTTTCACTAAATGTAAATTTATTTTAGTTCTTCTGCTCTAGCGGCAAAAACGGTTGGGCCTATAAAATATTTGAGACGATCTTTTACTACAACTTTGTTTCAAATATGCCAAACTCGATACACAGAGCTTGAAGTAGGGAATTTTTTCGGAATTTCAAGTTTTTTTATTGTTTTTGTTTATTATTGTTTTTTAAAAACATTTTGTTTAATTTTACTGTATTTAGCTGAATTTTGCGTGTTGCTTCCCCATAAGCTTTAACTTTTGTATTAACTTAGCTTGACAGTAATATTTAAAGGAAATTCACTGTATTTAGAAGTGTAACAGTGCTAAAAAATTGAACTCGTAAATAATAATTCATAATTAATGCCAGTTTATCATGTTTTGTTGGTCCTAAACCCTCCAGTACGTTTTTTAACGTTTACTTATCTATTTATGTGGGGGGTTTAGCGTAATTTTATAATAACTACAGTCATGTTTTTTAGATCTTTCGAAATTGCGCATGCACATATCTTGGACATCACCGATATAAATAAAAGTCTCAAACATAAAAAAAAATTGTGATGAATGCCAAAATTATGTCTTTATTTGCCTACTAGGCGGAACTGATTGTTTTATAATTGTTTGTTACTTACTGACCCAAAACTTTGGTCTCCGACTATTTGAGGTATATCTGCAATGTTTAATTAATACTTGCAATACTTTTCAGTAACTACAGTAATATTGTATTAAGAAGCTTGAGGTTTTGTATTAACTTTGCTTGAAAGGAAAGCTACTAGATTTAAAAGTTTAAAACATTGAACAGAGCTTGAAGTACGGAAATTATTCCTAATTTCAAGGTTTTTATTGTTTTATAGTTCTACTGCAAAACATTCCATTAACTTAGCCGTAAGTAGCTGAATATTTGCATTTTGCTTCACCATAAGCTTGAAGTTTTGTATTAACTTATAGCTTGACAGTGATATTAAAAGAAATTCACTATATTTAAATGTTTAACACTCTTAAAAATTTGAACTTAAATATTATAATTAATGTCATCTAATATTATGTGTTTTTTATTTTACCTGTTGAATATAAACGGATTTCTCTGTTACCTATACTGTTAAAGTATAGGTTGTTTGTGAATTGGTGACATAAATCTAACTTTTAAACCTTTCACTTTTTGTCGTATCTCAAATCGTTACTTCAAGACCGATTTACAACTTTTATTAGGCCTACTACTAAATTTCATACAACTTGTTTGTAGAAAATATAACTACAGTTATATTTTATTTGAAGTTCGAATTTTGCATTCACTGAACTTGTAAAATATCCCTGTAACCCTAACTTCGACATAATTTAAGGGAAGTGACAAGAATAGTTAACAGGGGTCTTTGGCAGGTTCCAAACCGTTTGTTCATGTTTTTCTATTTTTGTTTCAGGTAAATTGTTTATTTCTTCATTGATCTTCAAAATATTTTATTTAGCTTATTCATTCTACTTTGTCATCTATTTTATTATGTTTCTTTATTTTATACTTCTTGCGCTAGAAGGGTGAGGCTAGGCATGGCTTCAAATCCCCCGACAATTCGTTTACTACAGTATAGTTGGGTATAAAATCCTTAACAATTTAATTAAAAATATTATGGGAAGATCTTTAACGTTTGACACTTGGTAAACTACAAACTAATTCGGCGAACACAACGAGGGGGTATGGAAGCGAAGGCCTCAACTAGGCTGTTCAGTGTTTGAGATTTTTACATACAGCAATTTACGAATAGGGGCAACTAATTAGGGTGTAAGGGGTGGAGCCTCCATTCAGCACGATACCTAAAATATTTGCATGGTTGATTCTGATTTCACCTCTCTCTCAATGTTACGAATTAGGGGGAACTTAGGAAGTAATTTTAAAAACTAGCCGTAGGCGATTTTCAAAGCTTTTTACTATTGTTGATTATGGGTAGTGTGTATTAGCCGGTTTTCTTACTGTCATGGTGGACCAGTTTTTCGGTGGAACTAACCTGCTTTAAATCGGCTCTTAAGTAATTTACGAATGCAGGACAACCCCTAAGGGGGCATGGGGGCGGAGCCCCCATCGAGCCGTAGGCGAGTCCATAATATATACAGCCCCATGTGTAACTGACTGACTCACTGATGATCTTAAATTCCTGAAGCGACCGTTTAAGATAGAGACTTGAAATTTGGCATGGACATTCATTGAGATGTTTCAATTTAGGAAAAATCATAAAACTACAACTTTTTTACTTTTAAACTATAAAAAAGGTAATAAATATAGATTTGTCGGTAACGTAGTTCAGCCGTATCAGCGTATATCACCGCGTGGTATCGTAGATCACTCTTCAGGTTTAGTTCTCGCTCGCGTTTAAATGATCTCTTTCAACTACACCCGTGTTTGATATACTCATTGTATCCTTCGATGGATAGACTCTAATATATATTGTAAACTACGGCGTTATTTTGTATTGAGAGCGGGTTATTTCACCAGGGACCCAGGGTTATACTAGATAATATATACAGTGATAATTCCCTAATTTGTAGCTTATGCAGCATATGCGCTATCTTGAATGTTTACCAAAGGTGAATTTTCTTCTCCTACTATGAATTAATTTCCCATGGCGGGTGAATAGTCGCTTAGTTCTCGCTTGTATTTAAATCATGTCTTTTAACTACACCTGCTTCCTTGCTGTTGGCAACGTTAGTATCCCTCATATATAACAAACCGTTATCCATTTTACTTCAAAATAGCAATGAGATTATGCTGCATTGAAAGCTCGTTTCCTTTATATATTACACACATCATAAATATCGTATGTTTTAGGGAATTTTTAAATAACTGTTTAGCTGAACTAACATATTTAAATGTAGGTTCTCGTTTTGTTTCAATTTATTTTAGATTACTTATTCAAATTCACACGGGATTATTCTCCGCCGAACTTCGCATTGAATAGATTTTCTGTGAAGCTTGAGCCGTGATCTTAACGTAACATACTTCGATTACTTTGTACAATACTTAATAGACAGTTTATTATTATCTTTCTGTTTGATTTATATTCAGTGTCTTATATTTGAATTTTTCACACTTAAAATTTGTTTTTGAGAATGTTTAAATAAGTGTTGAACAAAAGTAATAGATTTAAATGTTAGGTTTTCGTTTAATTTCAATTTATTTTAGATTACTTATTCAAATTCACCCCATGAGAACCCTCAGCCGAATCACGCATTCAATGAATTTTCTGTGTAGCTCGTGCCGTGATCTTAACGTTATGAATTTTGCTGTGAAGCTTGAGCTGTGATCTTAACGTAACATACTTCGATTACTTTGTACAATAATTAATAGACAGATATTTATTATCTTTTTGTTTGATTTGTATTCAGTGTCTTATATTAGATATTTTTTTCACACTTATAAATATGTTTTTGAGAATGTTTAAATAAGTATTGAACAAAATGAACACATTTAAATGTTAGGTTCTCGTTTCATTTTCACCTCATTCCAGATTACTAATTCAAATTCACCCCAAGTTAAGCTTTCGGCCGAATTTCGCATTCAATGAATTTACTGTGTTGCTCGTGCCGTGACCTTAACTTCTATTACTTTGTATGATAATTAATAGACAGGTAATTATTATCTTTCTGTTTTATTTATATTCAGTGTTTTACATTATATTTTAATACACACTTAAAATATGTTTTTGAAAATTTTTAAATGACTATTGAACTAAACAAACAGGTTTTTATGAATAAATTATTATTTCACAGGTCTCGATTTTATATTCTTATAATTAGTAGTTTGTAATAGTAGGGGTTTTTTGCGGATCAACCCCGTTTTTATTCTTTCCTATTATTTTGTTTTCATGTTTTTTAATTCTTGTTTTCGCTCATTGATTTGGATGTTATACGCTATTTCAGTGAATTAAACGTTTTTCTTCTATCTCCTGAAATTTACAAGTTTTTATTTGAGATGGGTGAGGCATTGGATTATGTCAATTTTCCCATAATTGTATCTCTATTTAGTACCAGGTTAACCGAGCCTTGCTCGTTGGTTTTAATTGACTTTTGTTATAGTGTCATGGTAATCAAGCTATTAAATCTACACCAGACTCTTCACAGCTAACAGCTGTTAAAAAACTGCTTAAAATTTATGTTCCTTTATTTTTGTTTACTTTTAGTTGTTCTTTCGTTACCAAAATAGCAACCTAAAAGACCAATGTTAAAAATAACGATTTTGTTAACTTAAATTTAGACCAACGTTGTGTATTTGACGGTTTTGTTACTGTCTTGACTGTGCAGTTCTTTCGTGGAACTAACGTATTTTAAACTCAACTTTTTATTAATTTACGAATTTAGGGCAACCCTTTGAGGGGGGGGGTCTAGCCTGTCGGTACTTGAGACTTAGAGCAATTAACAAATTTGGGGCAACCCTCTAAAGGGGCATGGGGGCGAAGCCCCCATCGAGCCGCAGGCGAGTCCATAATATATACAGCCCCATGTGTAACTGACTGACTCCCGCATGTGTAACTGACTGACTCACTCATCGGGGTATCAGAAATTCATCAAATGTCGGTAAAGTAGATTAAGCGAAGTTTAGCTATATCACCCATATATCACTTACTACACAGTAATTCCCAAGCGAGAACTAAATCTACTTTACCGACATTTGATGAATTTCTGATACCCCGATGAGTGAGTGGGGAAGTACATACCAAACAACAAAAAAAATAAGTGTTATGAATGCCTTTTATTCTACCTATTAGGCCATACTGTTGTTTTACAATTAATTGTTAGGTAACTGATTGTTTTGAATTGTTTGTTGTTACTTAGCGATTTTTTACATTGTTTGTTACTTACTGACCTAAAACTTTGGTTTCCAACTAATCGAGGTAAATTTCTAATTTTTAACTAATGTTTGACTTATCCCTGTAACTCCAACAGGATTTATGAGTAGTATTTATAATAATTATTCTTAAATTATAACATACATTTTTATTTTGCATCGAATAGTATTTTTGTGATTAGCCTGTAGCGGGTTCATAACAGTTTGTTCATGTTGTCCTATTTTTTCTGACGGTATTTATTTTTTCATTTAAATAATAGTTTATATAATAATTAGTTTATGCAAAATAGTTTATTTAGCTTAGCCATCCTACATTTTCATCCATTTTATCCAGATATTTTTTTCATGCTTTTTGCGCTAGGAGGGTGAGGCAAGGCATGGCGTCACATCCCCTGACGACTAGTTTACTACAGTATAGTTTCTTTTAAAATCTATTCTAGTACTCAGGTATAGTAGGTACGTAGAAACTACACATACACCCACACTCATAACCTAATCAGTACAGTTAGAGTATCAAACAAAATTAACAAGCTTAACTTAAAATCTGTACTAGTACTCAGGTATAATAGGTACATAGAAACTACACATAAACCCACACTCATAACCCTAATCAGTACAGTTAGAGTATCAAACAAAATTACAACGAGGGTTATGGGGTGGAGGCCTCAACTACCATGTTCAGTGCTTGAGATTTTTACGGCAATTAAAGAATAGGGGCAACTAATTTCTGGGAAAGGGGGTGGAGCCTCCATATACCATAATATCTAGAATATTTCCATAATCGATCATGATTTTACAATTCCCATTTTTTTACGAACTAAGGAGAACTAGGATGTGGTTTTAAAAAACGAGCTACAGGCGATTTTCGTATTAGCCGGTTTTCTTACTGTCTTAGCGGGCAGTTCTTCGGTGGGCCTCACCTGCAACTCATTATCGGTGGATTTTTAAATTTTCTAATATCTTTCTTAAGTATTTTTTGTCTTTCATTATATACAGCGTACCTCAATTAAAACTTATAATTTTATTCCACTTTTATTCATTTTGAATACACCAACTACTTACATCATGTGGCCAAAATTTTAACACATATCAATTTTTAAGCATGATATCTAGAATATTTACATAGTCCATTATTATTTCACAACTCCATTCTATCCCTACAATTACTTATATTTAAAATATTCCCATTGAAGGTTTTGATTATTTTAGGTGAGATATTGCTGTACATTACATATATAAATATTTGTTCATTTCCCCAAATGTTTTTGTCTTTATACAAGAACCTAGATCTACTGTCTAAGGAGGCCTAAGAATAATCAATTATTTTATAAGTTTTCGTAAGTCATGATTTGACAAAACCATTGTCAATATCAACACTCTTTATCTAAAATAAGTTTTTCCATTTTTTATTGGTGAATTTTACAGGCCGATTATTTTTGTTATTATCACCACCATGCACCTATAGTTTTATTTTATCCAAGCAAGGCATTTTAGTTTACAGTTATTAATGTGAACTTTTGCATCGATTTGGAAATGTTTAGAATTTTTTATTTATTTTCCTAAGTGGGGACAGTTTTTTTATGAATTAAGAGACTAGGGAAAAAGAAAAAAGCCATAAGCAATTTTCAAACTTTTTATTAGTATTAATTGTGAGTAAAGTTAAATTGGCAGTCCACTACTTCGGTGGTACTAACCAGTTTAATAATTTAGACTTAATTATTGATTAACAAGATTTTCTTAATTTTTATACGTTATTTCCTTTATTTGCGCTAAGTAACCAAGATGCGTGATCCCACAACTTTTTAACACATAAGTTTTGTTTTAACCGTTTCTCTACCTTTCAGGTTTAAATTTGTAGCATATTTGAACATTTGTAATGTCTAAGTTCTTTTCAAGTGAACAAATAATTTTTTTTTACAAAAATGGACCTTTAAACACATTTAATTCAAATTTAATGATAATTCGATATTTTTGTACTTTTTTCATTGCACCAAGTTCTTAGTTGCGCGATGACGTAATGTCCCTCAACGATTCTTTTACCATTCTTTAAATATCAAAAAATTCTCACATATAAATTGAAGATACACTTGCAGCCTGTAAAAAGCTAAGATAACAATTATTTTATTATTGCTTTTTACTTTTAATCTCCAAGTAACACTATGTATCCCCCCAAATTAACACTAAGCTTTTATGAAATCTTGAACTTTGAGCTCTGGCATTCAAATTATAACTATGAAAGATATATCTATGACGTAACGACGACTCTAATTTGGGCTTTAACTACTCAGGGGCAACCCCTGAGGGGGCATGGGGGCGGAGCCCCCATCGAGCCGTAGGCGAGTGGAGCTATATCCGTCGAGTATCGACGGGCAACAACTAGTATAAATTAAAACAGTTTATTTTGAAATAAAAGTGTGATGATACAACTCTATATTGATTTAATTATTTTAATGTATATTTTTTGACCTCACTGTTAAGATATGCTTAGTGAGGCTTGTTGTTGTACTGTTTTGTAGGATAAAACAAATAAATAAATGGATTTAATATTTTGAAGGGTTAAGGTAAATTTGAGAGAAACAGCATGTTGCTTGTCTTACAATTACAACTTCACTTTGCTCTACGTCAGGTCGCTCAGATACCTATCAGTAATGATAAGGTTCCTATTGCTTAGCCCATTGTATCCATGACTCAAGAAAGTGTAAGAAAGATGTGTTAAGTACTACTGTGCATAGTCAGGGAGATATACGAGGAAATAGGGCCGAACCTAGGACAAATATTTACTCCCAAAAATTTTTTTGTTGATTTTCCAAGTGATAAGTAGGTGACGTGGAAAAATAAGGTTTACCAAAATCGGACCATGTGAAATATGTAAAAAAAGCCACTTTAAAAATATATATCTGCCATGTTAATGGGCTGGGTGGGCTCACAAAGCACTTCTTACGTTATGTATGGAATTAATTAGACAAATTAAACTAAAAAAATCTTAGTTGGGTCGCCAATGCTACATTTTGAGATATTTCATGACATTTTAGCCCTAATGAGGGACGGCCCACGAGGAGTCAGAAGAAAATCTTAAAGTGAGCACAGTTTGATATGTACATAAAATTAAACGTCTTTCAATTACAATTAAAATACAATGCCACTAACCCGACATCAAAATAATAACAGAGCCCGAAATGGCAGCCAATCAAATTTTCCAATGAAATCATATTACAAAATTACTAAAATGTGATAACAAATTATATGGAACGTTATGGGTGTATCCGTATCCTTTTGAAAGTGACTTCCGATTTAAATTAAATACTCTACGACAATGTAGGACTAAATATATTTTCATGACTTTGTGATCCAGTACAATTAAATTATTATAATACGGTTTATAATTTTTTTAGAGGGCCAAAAACGAATTTTTGTCATATTGTTATCAAAATTTTTAAATAGACGATTTAAAAAATGCCATTTAAAAGAGATTGAGAAACAAACAATTTAGAAATTTTAATTTGTAACTTGTTTACGGAGAAAATACAATAAAATGTTTCCTACGTTATTGTAACGGGAAATCAACGTTACCCTGTATCTCGATTATTTCTTGATATAAATATATAAATGGATTCAATTTTAGCGGTATATTCACTAGGCAGGATTGAACTTACATTTGGTTACAAAATCACAATAGCAGTAAACATACATACTTATTCTCATGGTGTTTATTGAGAAAAAAACACTTAATTAAGTTGGAAAATATGCAGGTCTGCTGCGACGGGAGTAAATGTATTATGATCTTTTATTATGCTAGGAGATCTTTAAAAATGAACAATTTGGTATACTGAACTTTTTAATTAGGTTGACAAAGAAGGAAGTAATAAAAACGGAATATGAAGATCACTGTGTTATAAAATGCCACATGTCTCTTATTAAAGAATATAGGTATTTTAATAAAACTTAGGCACGGGATGAAGAATATCATTAATAGTGTAGTAAAATTAAGCCAAAATATGGCTGGAAAATGGAAAAATTTTTGGACAGCCAATTTTTGCTGAAATGTTCTATTTCATCCCCTGACCTCCCTCAGAAAAGTCCCCTGAAATCCCCAGTGGGCAACATGCCTTAAAATGATGGGATGGCCCTCGTGGAGTCAGAAATAAGCCTTTCGTCGACCAATAGGTTTATGTATATCAAATTAAAGCTCTTAAGTAGTATAATTTAATGTCGCAAACCCCATCTCAAAAGGTTGCTTGAGTCGGAAATGGCAGCCTGCCAAACTTAGAATAAAAATCAAAATTTTAATCTAAACGCTTAAAAATGTAATAATATTCGAAAAACTTGACCTTTTGAGGTCCATATGTCCAGATGTCAGATGGACATATGTCCATCATGTTACCCTTGAACCACCCTCTACATGGAGTCCCAAAGAGGGAGTTATGAAAATTTTTTCTTAGTCCATAGCCATGCTATACATAATTTTAAAGGTCTTAATAAGGAGATTACATAGCCGAAAACCAGACCTCAAAAGGTCAAGTATGTCGGAAGTTATTGCATTGCAAAGTTTTGATAATATTATTTTATTCTAAATTTTGAACGTATGACATTTCTCTCCCGACCGTTATATTTAGGTCGGGTTTACGGCATTGTACTCTACATTTTAAGACCTTTAATTTGATATATATTAACCTTCTGGAATGTATTCAGATTTAGTATGATTAGTATCCAAATTTATTTTAACTCCTTAGAGGCCAACCCCTCATTTTTTAGCATGATCCCCACATGGGATTTCAGGGGACTTTTCGGAGGAAGGTCAGGGGATGCCATAGAACACATTTCAAAAGAAATTAGCTTTCCAAAAATTATTTCATTTTTCCCGACTAATTTTACTACACTATAAGAGATACAACAGACGACGATCTTACACCGGAACGTTGCGTGAAAAACAAGTTGAACCTTTGTTGATGATGATTCTTCTTTGATAACAGCATGGTGTGGGAGAAAGAAATGCTCTTAATCTGCGCGTGGAGGAACATTTACCTGTTCCATGTCGCCAGATTCCAACAATTCGTTGATACACGCACCATATTTATCCTTCAGCCTGGTTTGGAGTCGAGCTTTTTCTCTAATGAGAGAAACATTTTTTTGCTATAGTAGAAGAATCACCTGAAGAGGGTTGATCATCTTTTAAAGGGAGACGAACAACATAACGCCCTGACGGTTCTCTTGAGTGTGGTTTATTGAAGTTGTCTTCACAAAATATGTCATCAGGGATAGGCTTTTAAATGGGGAATCTTCATGAGTGTTCATAGTGAGAAGAAAAATGTCACTTGAGTCGCTTACATCTTCAATTATACCAGAGTAAGGATCAGGCTGAGGACATTCAAGGGCAGGGGATGATCCTATCTGAGTGTAACCAAAGACAGAATTCATAGCTAATGGAATGTTTTCACCAATCACGATTTTCTCTCCATTCATGTTCTTAGGATAAAGATCGGCACCTATTACATCTTGAGGAACTTGATTGTGAGGTGAATTGGACGTTATTCGATCCAATATCACCACAGGGTGATTATCAGACACTTTAGCCCCATTTGAACAAGTTATGTCTAACTTGGAAAGACCTTTAATTTTAACGTGAATGATGAAAGACCATCAATTCAGCTATATTTATCTGAAACGCGTTCGAAGGAAACTATTTGCAGAGAAATGAGGCTCAATAGAGGGTTTTGCAACCATTTTATGTTCAGGGAGGTGCAACCATGTATGGTGTTTCTTTTTACAATGATCACAGACCCTTTTGGATTTGCAATCATTAATGGAGTGAGCAGAACCCAAGCAATTGAAACGGAAATGCTATTTTTAATAAAATTAAATTTATCTTGAACTCCGTGTGTTTATAATTATCTCTGTCTTTAGAATTACGAGACTTTGTATTAGAATGCGGAGTGTGAGACGTACGTGAGACGAAAGACTAGCTGCTTCCAATCGATTTTCCAAAAAGGCTATTAGTTGTTCGGTGCCAAGAAATTTTCGGAAATCTGCCCTATCATCTTCAAATCGTTTTCGTCAAGCTTTCTCCGGAGGAGAGAGGAAAGTATTAAGTTAGACGTGTTACCAAATATTTAAGAGCGATAAGAGCCTGGTCACTTTCATGAAACTTTGAGAAGAACGACCTTAAGTCACTAGCCGTCGGGATTTGAATTTGAGGCAAATCAATTATGTTGTTAATATGAAAATTAAACATTTTTTTATTGTTGTCTTACCTCTGTTTGAGGATTTTCCACGCTACCTCATAGTTTTCATGGGTAACCTGAAGATGTTTACCAAATTAAGGGGCTCTCCTTTAAGTGACAACAAAAGATATTGATTTTTTTAGATTCATTAATGTCTGAATTTTTGTTAACTGAGGCATGAAACATATTAAAAAAGGTTAACCACTGACCTGGAGCCCCATTGAAAGGTTTTAAGGAAAGTCGAGGGAGTATTAAGTTTGAATGTGGAACATTGGACTTACTTCGATAGACAAGCTGCGAGTCGGTCCCTTGATACTGCTTTGTCAGTATTTCAAAACATTTGCACACCTCGGTTAGATCTCTTTGTATAGCTAAAACGCGATCAATATTGAACTCCTCATCTTCTTCAACCATTAACTGATTTAAGGAACTGTTGAAGTCTGAAAAGTGGTTTTTAGCTATGTTGTGATAAAAGTTGAGCTCACTGAGCTCTGTTTGGTCAAGGATATAGGCAATTACAATATTCATGATGATCTCCTCTAAGTAAGACTTCGTGTGAGTTATACTATCCTTTATTAAAGCATTTTTCTTTCAAACACAGAAATCAACAAAGAGAAGAGGTTTACAATAATAGAAAGAAAGAGAATCAATAAGAAAAATGAGAAAAAGGGAGGGATTAATTGAGCCGTGTTAGTCCGGCTCGGTTCTGTTTTCATATAGTAATAATTTTGTTAAATGTGTTCTGCTGTTTACTGCCTGCCTATGGTGGCAGTGGCTGTGGAGTGGAAGGGGAAAGCCGTGGTGGCTTCTCTTCCGTTCTGCCGTTCTTCTCAACCAAGCCCTCAACCATTTCGGAAGCTTTCTCAGTTTCATTTGTGAAAAATGTTCAATCTTTACACCATCATGGGTTCTGTTATAACATATTTCTTATTTTAAATTCAGTATGAGGGCTTGAGAATATACGTTACCCACCGACACCACTAAGCCAGGTACGTTTGTTAGTTAAATTCATAAACGAAAAATTAAAATAGTTACTCGTTTCAAAATGGGGAGCAACAGGTTTTCGACCGCCAAAAGTGAAAGTTAAATGTCAATTTTACGTTGTTGGTTGTTTTCAATGTGTCAGTGTTGTAAGTTTATAAAGTTGTAAAGTTGTGAATTAATAATTCTGGGTGTTTAAGGAGTTGTGATAAAGAGAGTAACGAATTGCTCAAACAGGAAAATTTCATGTCCTGAATGGTATGGCAGACCGCGTTTTCTCAATTGTGTTTGAAGTTATTTTAAGGAATTAAAGATTTTGAGTAAACGATTATGTTTTAGGTTAGGTTTCAAAACCATGAGCAAAAAATCCAATCCACCGGAATTCTGCCGAACAAGAGCTGAGTTTATAATTTGTGTAAATTGTATGATGTAAATTGTGTAGCCTTTGTATTTTGTCAATGTAACTATTTAAATCCTCTTGTATAAAATATTGTCTTTAGCTGGACTTGCAATTTTGTAACTTGTAATCGAATAATTATCAGTGTCTTGGAATTAACAGAAGATGTACTTCTGGACAAAGTTCAATTATAAGCAGCCTCACTGCAAAGATTACCGTATTTAATATAGCCTAATTGAATTTAATTTTCAAGTCTATTTTTCAAAGGTCAATGAATTCAGTAAATTACTATTTAGTTTTGTGATCTGTTAAAGGGCCCTTTTCCTTGGGCTAAAATGCTGGAAGGCCAGATGACAACTACCGAGATACAACCCTAGCCTAATACAGAGTTGCCAACTCCCCGGATCCGGCATCCCAGGATGTAAATTAAATTCAGCTTCGGCCTGGCGGTTGGGCCTACCACCTTGGAACCGCATTCAACCAAGCAACCATAGTCTGCAATAGTTCTTCCACTGGTACCAATCTCTTCAATCTTCAATACACAGGTGCTATCTACCCATTTTATTTGCATGAAGTAAGGAAATCTCCAGTCACTCAAGAAAGCTTTCAAGTAACTCTTTTCAAAATTTAATATATTGCAACCTTTTTTAATTTGGCCATTTCACACATCGAGGACAATAGACTCTACTATCAGTGATTAAGTGAAATGTAAAGCAAATAAATTCCAGTAGGAATTCTGGTTCATGGACTGTCTTCAAGATTCATCTCTGCTCCTCGTAGCGAATAAATGTAGTTCATAGCCTACTACCGACATTTTGTACTTAAATTAATTCTAACTGTTTAGTATTTAATTGTCTATTTGTTTATTGTTATTTATGTGGGTCTAGTGTAATTTAAAGAATATTGAACCTTTTATTAAATGCCATTGAAAGTAACAAAAGAATTTCTCAAAGAGCTGGCCAGCGAAGGGAAAATATTAAACCCAAATTTTCCAGAAGCTTACTTAACTGGTAATTAGAAAAATAACTGATATTTAACTACATCATTTTGGGGTACAATTAGATATGAAGAAATTAACTTAATAATTTGAACAAGATTTAATGTTTTCTTTAATAAAAAAAAATAATAAAAAAAACCCAAAGAAGGGAAATAACTTAGCTTAACCTTTTAGGCCTAGCCTATCTTGGCTGTTTTTAAATAGATTGTTTGATTTGGTGTTTGTTATTACTCAGCCACCTCTAGTTAAAGTAATGATGACCCTATGCATTGCTGATTTATCAATATTACTATGAGATATTATTGTTCAATAAATTGTAAGAATTGTCTTATATGATGTGTTTTATTTACTACTTCCAACTCAGCAGATTCATTGTCACAAAAAAAGGTAAAGATTCGCTGGTAATTTGGGTATGGTCACCTCAGCGGCTCAAATGGTAGCAGAGCGTGGTTGTTCTTACCAATCGCGTAAAAAAAAAACAAAAAAAAAACAATTAAATGAAATAGATAAATAAATAATTTGTCAAAAAGGATCTGCAAGTTTGTTGTAGGTTTCAGCATTTGGCCGTTGGATTCTGGGTGGGTTGGAAACAAACAAAAATAAAAATTAAACATGGTGTTTCTGTCTGCCAGTCTGGACGAGTGGGTTTGGTAAGTCATTAGGAAGGGGTTATTGTCAATAAAAGTACTTTTGAGGTTATTTATTGATCACTTGTGAAATATTTTTTATTTATTTGTGTGGTGAAATATTTATATGATGTTGCGAAATATTGAGATGTTTTATCGTGTTGTGTTTTATAAATTTTTGTCGATTGTCGTGATGAATCGGTTGATTGGTAGTAGGCGGGATCCGGGTTGAGCGGTTAAGTTTAGGGCCCTGGTGATAAATGGTGTCGAGGGTGTTTTGTGGTAATTTGTCTTAGTCTCTTCTGCGTTTATTCAAATTTCTGTGTTCACCCAATTTCAGTTATTTGTTTGGAAATTCAAACAAGATGAGTAGTTTGAACCCTGATTTTTTGTTGAAAAAAGAACTTCAATTTGAGGTTGCTGCGAGAGGGGAAGCACCAGCGGATACCGTAGCAGATTTGAGGCGTCAACTGCGGGCCTTATTGAAAGCAAAGAAACCTGCAAATGTGGCTGTCCCCGGGGATGCAAAGCAGGAGTGGGAGTTCTGTTGCAACCTTGCTGAGGATTTGAGTTTGACTTTAGGTGATTTGTCCGACACAGCTGATAAGAATTCGAATGCCGTTCAACGCCTTCGCACTCGACTGGAGCACCTGGAGAGACGTCTTCTGGCCATAGATCCGGTACAAGCTGTGGGCACAGAGGATGAAGTCAACGTGCCATTGTTGATTCAACAAGTTAGGGAGAATCTTCAAGGTTTATTGATTGCGCCTAGCCAAAAGAAGGAGGAGCCAGTCGCAAAAGAAAAGCCTGCGGGTCGATCAGATGAGAATGAACTCCGGATGATTACTGAGCTTCCAGAGGATACTTTGGTGGGGGATCGACTGCATCCACTGGGTTTCCAGTCCAGCCAGGTCAAGACATGGGTGCCGCCAAGGTGTTCGTTGCTACAGCCAACACAACGTACAATCGTCTGTCGAATCCCATTGGACAAGTTTTGGAGAGGATGCCCGTCACGAATGGTCTGGATGTACCTACCTTGCTCAATTTCCTTAGCTGCCTACTTCGCCTGAAAGAGCTTCCTGGGATGAGTGACTCCACATTGCTGAAATTGGTGTATCCCTATTGTCGAAGTCCGTTAACAGAGAGGGTATCAGCTCTTTTGGACTCTGGTCGGAATTTTGAGTGTTTTCATAAGGAAATTCTTGAATTCTTTGTTCCTGGACGGCTTTGTCAGCAGTTAATACAAGAACGATTTTACAGACTGCAACATCCCAGGGAAAGCCTAGCTACCTTTGCCGCAGATGTGAAGCACGTGGCTCGCCTGTTGCGGGTTAATTCGAGTGAAGCGGAGGTGGTGGATGTTATTCTAGGAGGGTTGACAGCGGAGGAGAGGTCACGCTTGATTTTTTCAAGGAAACCCAGTTCATTTCTCGAGTTGGATGAACTCATCATACTTTCAAGGAATGCTGCCTACACTGATAGTTTGATTTAATCACCCAGGGGTCTGGAAGATAGAGGTGGTATGCCACAGGTTATGTCAGTGCAGGATTCGAGTTACGAAGGAGCTAACAGACGACGCAGTGATCTGATATGCTACAATTGTAGAGGGCGCGGGCATACGCAGAGATATTGTAGGGCTCCTAGGAATTCCGGACCTTCACGAAAATTTTCAGAATATCATCGGAATTAAAAAACGGGCAAGTGGGGGAGGGAGACGGAAATTAGACTCACCTCCCCGGCAACGGTTGCAGTATTCATGTAGGGAAAATTTTGTTGGCCGAATCGCCCAAACCGGCATTAGTTTGCCTATTAGTAAGTGCCCTTATGTATTGGTCCACTTTGGAAATCATCGTTGTGGAGCGTTGTTGGATTCTGGTTCGGCAAGAAGTCTTTTGTCTAGTAAACTTTATAGTCTGTTGTTGGATAATCATAACGTTAAAGCAACAAAGCCCATTGATATCCAATGCATGACCGCTTCAAGAGAAATAATGTCAATCAAGCTTTTAGCACATTGTCATTTCAAGATTGAAGAGTTTTCATGGACTTAAAATTTATGGTAGCGGATAAGTTGGGCGTAGAATGTATTTTAGGGACAGATTTCATCACCCATAGTCATTGATCATTGATTTGAGTCAACGAAGAGGAATTTTCACATTTAATAGGAACGTCCCATTCAAATTGTCCGTTACGGCTTTAGAGGCTACCCAGGTTCTTGAAATTCAGTGTGAAAAGGAGGAGGTAGGGAAAAGCGATCCTTTTGGTCATCTGGACGAGGAAAGGAAAAGGGCCCTATCCGCATTGTGTGAACAGTTTCCTGAGGTGCTGACGGACAAGTTGGGATTGACAAATGTCCTGGAATATACAATTCGATTAACTGATGACAAGACAGTACGATCCCATCCTTATCGTTTTGCACCACCGAAAATGGAGTTACTTCGACATAAGATTGATGAGTTGTTGAAGCAAGGAGTCATCGAGCCATCTACTTCAAGTTACGCAAGTCCTGCATTCTTAGTGCCTAAGCCAGGTGGAAAATCAAGAATGGTGGTCGATTTTAGGAAGGTGAACGGCTGCATTGAGATTGATTCTGTGCCCCTACCTGATCTTCACAGCGCCTTTGATTGGTTTAACAAAGCTCGCTACTTTACAATCTTTGATTTAAACTCTGCTTATCACCAGATACCATTAGCGAGAGAATCCAGACACATAACTGCCTTTTGCGTTCCCTGGAATTTGTTTCAATATACTCGAGTCCCGATGGGATTGGCTGTTGGAGCGCAGACGCTCACTCGACTGCTTGATATGATATTTCATGACCTGAAATTTAAATTTCTATTCAACTACTTGGACGATCTACTGGTATACAGCGAAACCTGGGAAGAACATCTAGAACATCTGCAAGAGGTTCTCAAAAGGCTGAGGTCCGCTGGGTTAACTGTCAATCCAGATAAAGTGCATTTTGCGAAGGAAGAAATCTCGTTTTTAGGCCACCTTGTGTCTGCCAAAGGAGTTCGCATCGATCCAGAGAGAACACAGGGAATTGCTGATTTTCCTCGGCCGAGAGATGCGAAGGGCGTGTCAAGGTTCCTGGGCATGGTTGGTTTTTATCGTAAATTCATTCCTCATGTGGCCGAATTGTCAGTGCCTCTCAACGCACTTAGGAAAAAAGGCGCCAAATTCGTCTGGGGTGAAGAGCAGGAGTCAGCGTTTTTAGCTCTCAAAGAGGCTATCATGTCACCACCGGTGTTGAAAGTGCCAGACTTCTCCAAACCGTTTATATTGCAGACGGATGCATCCAGCAAGGCTTTAGGAGCCGTGATCCAGCAAGAGGTGGATGGAGTCAGACAGCCAGTCGCTTTTGCGTCAAGAACACTCACTCCACAAGAGAGGAAGGCATCTTCGATTTATGAGTTGGAATGTTTAGCAGTGGTTTTTGCTGTGGATAAATTTAGGAGATATCTTGAACATGCTGAGTTCCTGTTAGAAACTGATAATCAGGCACTTTCTTGGTTATTGGCCCATCCGAGGCAACTGGGTAAAATTGGGAGATGGGTGGTGAAACTCTCTGCATTGAAGTTTAAGGTCCAGCACATCCGTGGAACCCAGAATGTTGTGGCAGACGCCCTGTCCCGAATGTTTTCACATGAAAAAGACTCAGATCAAGGAGCCGAAGAGGATTGTAATATGATTCTTTCAGAATTTCCCCTCGCTTTCACCGAATTGCAAAAACATCAACTAAACGACCCAGAGCTATCCGACATCCTCAATCGGTTAATGAATGGAGAGGAGCAGCCTCCTTATCTTTTGAAAAATGGTGTTCTATGTTGTGTGCCACAACGTGGAAACAAAGGACCTAAAGTGGTGCTACCAAGCATTTTGATACCTATGGTGTTTTCATATTTTCACCAATCACCTATCGGAGGTCATCTCGGCATATTGAAGACTATTTCAAAGATTCGTCAAGAATACATTTGGAAAGGAATGGATCGGGATATTGCCAATCGGGTCCGTGCTTGTCATTTATGCTCCTTGAGTAAACCAGCTCAGAATACAAAACTTGGTCTATTGGCCTCTGAGGTGGCTGAACTCAGCATGGAAAAATTGTTCATGGATTATGTTGGTCCTTTTCTTAGGAGTAAAACGGGAAATACGATACTGTTGGTCATCGTGGATGCTTTCACCAAGTTTGTCTGGCTACTACCGCTTAGAAGTGCAACTGCTCGACTTACTATCGAAGCCTTGAACAACAGTTTGTTTCAACACTTTGGTCAACCCGTATGCATCGTAACAGATAATGGGTCGCAATTAACCTCGAAACTGTTTAAACGGATGTGTTTTGGCCAAGGGATACAGCATATTACTACTTCACCCTATTACCCCAAACCGTCCCACGCAGAACGATTCAACAGAAATCTGCGTTCAGCTCTGATCTCATTTCACGCAGAGAAACAAGAGACTTGGGACCAGAATCTCCGATGGTTGCAAATTGCGTTCAACTCTGCCCTCCATGAAGGTCACCGCTCGGTGCCATATGAATTGATGTTCGGTTTCAAACCAAACAATCCGCTGTCAAATCTCTGGAACTGACTGACCTGCTACCCAGTTCGTCCGTTGGTGATGTGAAAACTGTGTGGTTAGCAGCCAAGAGAAATCTGTTGAAATCTCAAGAAAGAGTTAGGAAGAAGTATAACCAGGGAAGGAAAGAAAACCCTTTCAAGGTCGGTCAACTTGTATATTGTCTGGCCCATCCTGTTAGCTCCAAGTTTGAGAAGCGAGTGGCTAAATTGTGCTATAGATGGACTGGACCCCATCGAATCTCCCGTTTCTTGTCACCTGTCACCGCCATGTTGGTCGACCCAAGAACAGGAGAAAAGTTTAGGAAGGCTCATATATCTCACCTGAAGTCATTCAAAGGTTCATTGGATTCTACGTTGGAGCCAACGCAGGATTCCGCGTTGGAGACGTCATTGGAGCCCACGTCGGAGCAAGAGGAGGACTAGGTGGGAACAGTACGTTGGGGCCTGATCACCCTCTAGTGGCTGTTTCCCAGGATGTCTCTCTCAAATTGTCACTTTTAGTTTAAAGGTCTTCTTCATCAGCGCTGATGTTTTCCCAAGTGTTTGTTTCTTGAGGAGTTCCTTGAGAGAGCATCCGTCTTCAAATGTCTCACGTTTAGATTAGGTTCAGGCCAATGAGCCTTTTGAGAAGGGGAGGATGAGCCGTGTTAGTCCGGCTCGGTTCTGTTTTCATATAGTAATAATTTTGTTAAATGTGTTCTGCTGTTTACTGCCTGCCTGTGGAGTGGAAGGGGAAAGCCGTGTGGCTTCTCTTCCGTTCTGCCGTTCTTCTCAACCAAGCCCTCAACCATTTCGGAAGCTTTCTCAGTTTCATTTGTGAAAAATGTTCAATCTTTACACCATCATGGGTTCTGTTATAACATATTTCTTATTTTAAATTCAGTATGAGGGCTTGAGAATATACGTTACCCACCGACACCACTAAGCCAGGTACGTTTGTTAGTTAAATTCATAAACGAAAAATTAAAATAGTTACTCGTTTCAAAATGGGGAGCAACAGGTGTTCGACCGCCAAAAGAGAAAGTTAAATGTCAATTTTACGTTGTTGGTTGTTTTCAATGTGTCAGTGTTGTAAGTTTATAAAGTTGTGAATTAATAATTCTGGGTGTTTAAGGAGTTGTGATAAAGATAGTAACGAATTGCTCAAACAGGAAAATTTCATGTCCTGAATGGTATGGCAGACCACGTTTTCTCAATTGAGTTTGAAGTTATTTTAAGAAATTAAAGATTTTGAGTAAACGATTATGTTTTAGGTTAGGTTTCAAAACCATGAGCAAAAAATCCAATCCACCGGAATTCTACCGAACAAGTGCTGAGTTTATAATTTGTGTAAATTGTATGATGTAAATTGTGTAGCCTTTGTATTTTGTCAATGTAACTATTTAAATCCTCTTGTATAAAATATTGTCTTTAGCTGGACTTGCAATTTTGTAACTTGTAATCGAATAATTATCAGTGTCTTGGAATTAACAGAAGATGTACTTCTGGACAAAGTTCAATTATAAGCAGCCTCACTGCAAAGATTACCGTATTTAATATAGCCTAATTGAATTTAATTTTCAAGTCTATTTTTCAAAGGTCAATGAATTCAGTACATTACTATTTAGTTTTGTGATCTATTAAAGGGCCCTTTTCCTTGGGCTAAAATGCTGGAAGGCCTGATGACAACTACCGAGATACAACCCTAGCCTAATACAGAGTTGCCAACTCCCCGGATCCGGCATCCCAGGATGTAAATTAAATTCAGCTTCGGCCTGGCGGTTGGGCCTACCACCTTGGAACCGCATTCAACCAAGCAACCATAGTCTGCAATAGTTCTTCCACTGGTACCATCTCTTCAATCTTCAATACACAGGTGCTATCTACCCATTTTATTTGCATGAAGTAAGGAAATCTCCAGTCACTCAAGAAAGCTTTCAAGTAACTCTTTTCAAAATTTAATATATTGCAACCTTATCTAATTTGGCCATTTCACACATCAAGGACAATAGACTCTACTATCAGTGATTAAGTTAAATGTAAAGCAAATAAATTCCAGTAGGAATTCTGGTTCATGGACTGTCTTCAAGATTCATCTCTGCTCCTCGTAGCGAATAAATGTAGTTCATAGCCTACTACCGACATTTTGTACTTAAATTAATTCTAACTGTTTAGTATTTAATTGTCTATTTGTTTATTGTTATTTATGTGGGTCTAGTGTAATTTAAAGAATATTGAACTTTTTATTAAATGCCATTGAAAGTAACAAAAGAATTTCTCAAAGAGCTGGCCAGCGAAGGGAAAATATTAAACCCAAATTTTCCAGAAGCTTACTTAACTGGTAATTAGAAAAATAACTGATTTTTAACTACATCCTTTTGGGGTACAATTAGATATGAAGAAATTAACTTAATAATTTGAACAAGATTTAATGTTTTCTTTTAATAAAAAAAAAAATAAATAAATAAAAAACCCAAAGAAGGGAAATAACTTAGCTTAACCTTTTAGGCCTAGCCTACCTTGGCTGTTTTTAAATAGATTGTTTGATTTGGTGTTTGTTATTACTCAGCCACCTCTAGTTAAAGTCATGCATTGCTGATTTATCAATATTACTATGAGATATTATTGTTCAATAAATTGTAAGAATTGTCTTATATGATGTGTTTTATTTACTACTTCCAACTCAGCAGATTCATTGTCACAAAAAAAAGGTAAAGATTCGCTGGTAATTTGGGTATGGTCACCTCAGCGGCTCATAATTAAAATTTTACAAGACAAAATAAGGGAGAATTCACCAGAAAATGAACAAGGATATTTAAGCAGTTCTTAGAAAAACTTCCATAGTTTCAGTTAATCTGTCTAGATTAGGGCCATGTACTATTTTACCTTGTTTTGAGTAGAGTAGAGCAATAATCTTGTTCTTACAACAATTCTCATAACAAAAAGTCATTTTTCCTTTGCTCCACTTTTATTAAGATGGAAAAATTACAAGAGAGTGTAAAAAATAATAATAAACATCTGATTCAATTAATTTAATTAATTTAAAGGCAGGCACTGAGGTGTTCATTGTTACATTTAACAACATTGGTGTTTTAATGAAGTAACCTCGTACACATTTGTTGTCCGCCATTTTTGAAAATTCATAAAAATGGCAAACGTTCCATGGAGGAATATCGGTGAACTTTTGATATGTTATTGATTTTACACCTACTATCTCATTAAAAAAATTAAAATTTGGGAGTGCAATTTGTACTAGGTCAAAGCCTATTTTCCCCCACTAGCAAAAATGATCAGTTTTCTGCATTACAGTAATTTTCGTTCACTTTAAATAAATAAATATATTTCCATCAACTGTTATTTTGAACAATGTTTGTTATATTGAGGAAAAACTACATTTCAAAGTCTGTTATCTAATAAAGAATACAAAATATATTTACTTCAAGGAATTATATATCGGTTTTATATGACTGGTTTAAGAGATGGACCACATAACTTACACGTGCAGTAATTTACTTGAATTCTAAAAGGATGATGAACAGGTTTGACAGCTTATAAAAATAAAAAAGTACATCATACAACGATTTTAAATGAATAATTCTGAAGTCAAAAGTTTAAATGTCATCACTCACTCTTTAATGTCACCCCTTTATTTTTTATCTAAAACACTAGATAATTATTTACAATTGTTTTTTGAAACTGTATAAATGAAATAATAAAATAGGTTGAAAGTACTACAACTAATATGAAACTGAATGTTTCAATTGAAAGTTGAAGTTCAAAGTTGAAATTAAATGTTTAAGTACACACCACATATATTCATAATCTTTCTTTGATATTTAATTATTTAACTCTTCCCAGAGAACAAAACTGCGTAATTAAGAGTTGTACATTGAAGCAGCAAAACATATGGTAATATTCAAAATAGTAAATCTAGTCGCTTGGACAGTCGACGGTGGCTTCTAACATGCATTTCCATATTTTACACATTACCGTAGATTAACCGGAATGACAGTTTATGCTAATAGTTGAAATGTTATCAAGTTTTTAACACGGACAGCAATACATGTTTATTAGCTTCATTTACTGTCCTTTCTCTCTCTCTAACTTACAGGAGCCATTGATGTAAAGTTTAAATAATATTGGCTATGGCAACATGTAGGTAAATAAGCTGCACTTTATAATAAAGCTGGAACTTTGTGCTGAGATAGATTACACAACAAAAATAATTAAATCTATTAAAAATGAAAAAAGTTCAAATTAGCAAATCCATGATAATAAAACACAATTAATTACTTAATTACATAATTAATACTATATAAAAAATTAATTAACTCTCTGAACAACAGTATACGGCGTTATTGCTTAGGTCAAGACAAAAAAATTTCACCATAGGAACATGTGTCTTCGTTGGATAGTTTCCTATCTAACTAGTCTGTGCGTAAAAAAAAATAAAAATAAAAATAAAAAAATAACTCCCAAACGGTTAAAGGTACAGCGTTAATATGTTAAACAAATTTGTGTGGAATTAAGATCAGTCCCTCTGCAAAATTATACCTAAATATCAATAACATTTTCAAAATGGTGGCTATTTCAAATATTTTATGCCAAATTTAATGAACACCGTTAACTTAACCAAAAATTGCAAGAAACATTAAAGTGAGCCCATTCCATGTAGGTTTCAATGATACCTTTCCTGTTAATATTGGTGAGAATATGAAGGAAATTAATTCGTTTTGTAATACACGACACTTTTTCCCATAAAGAAATTAAAAGAAGTAATAGCATTGGAAAAAAAGAAAAAGTGACGAGAAAGTGAGAAGAGTTTGGAAAAATGGAGAAAAGTGACGAATTCTTAGAAACCCATTAAATAAAAAAATTATAATGAAAAAATAAAATAAAACATTCAAGATACATGAAAGCTATGGAAGTGTTCTCTACTAATAAGGAATAAAGTCAGTGTAAGTAATTCAAGGTACAAAAGCAACGCTTTTCTTTGTGAAATAACTTAAGTAAATATTCTTTCAAAGCATCCTAACTAATACTATTAAAGCAATGAAATACAACCAATAGGTTTCATTTATAAAGTTATTGTTGTTGTATACCACATCCTTGCCAAAATACTACATCTAAAATGTAAAATTAAAATTATTTATTGTATCAAAAGCGGCAATGCGTCAATGAGATGAATAGCATTGTTTCATTAAAAAGCATTTGTTGAGCATTGACATTGCATTGAGATTCTAAGCCCCAGACAGTGGTTTTGAATGCGATTCAGTGGTTAATTCGAGTCGGGATTTCTATTCCCAGTTGACACTAACTGGTTTGTAGACCCCCCCTCCCCTCCCCGAACTAACTGGGTTTTGTTATCACATACAAAACAGAATACATACCGGGTGGAGCAGAATTACAAAACATACAAAAATATTTTTTGAACAAATTGAAATCTTATACAGGGTGGATACAAGTCTGGAAACGATGTAATATCTTTTAAAGTACTTAAGTTATAGCACTAAAACTTCTCAAATTGATTTTGGGTGACAAAGTCTACTTCCTAATATACTTATTGTCCTTGGACCTCTAAGGGGGGGGGGGGGGGGATATTCTACAAGGAGTCGGCAGCAAATCTTAAATGTAATCATTGGTCAAAATGTTTATAAAATTGAAGGTCTCTAAGAATAGAGAACAATCCCACAAACCCGACCTCAAAAGGATGACCGAGTCAAAAATGGCAGGCGATCAAACTTTGCTTTAAAATCATACGAGGTGGTCCGTGCGCAAATTGCGCATTTTATGATTCTGTATGACGGAAACTCAACTAAAGTACATGTATGTTGGTTATGAAGTGACAAAGATCTATTTTTGTTTACTATCTGGCTTTAAAATTCATCTGAAGTTAAGTTTATTCAGCTGTTAAATTACAATTCACATTAAAGATCTTGTACTAAAAGTTGGTTAACATTTTAAAGCGCCCTCTTGAAATAAATCAATGGCCAGTGGGGCGAAGCCCGAAACGATATGACCTTTTTAATCACGATTCGCCCACGCGCTTTATCCTAAGCTTTAAAATGACACCTCAATCTTAAAAATCGGTTCAGTAGGTCGAGAGAAAAAGGGACGTAACAGAAGAAGCCCTTATAGAAATAAGAAGATATATTGCTGAAGACAAAAAATACAATAACCCCCGGAGCCCTTGACCTTTTGAAGTCAGGTTGATGGCAAATTTTCAGAATGCAAAGCTTTTTAAAATTATGTGTTATATGACGTAAGCCAATGTGACCTTTAATGTGATGTATATATTGACCTATACTTATATTTCTTCTTATACTTATATAAGTTTTTCTTGTGACTCCATGTGGACCGTCCCCCTCTTGGAGGACAAACGACAATAAGTACTTTAGGAAGTAGATTTTGGCACTCAAAATCTATTTGCCAAGTTTTAGTGCGGAAAAACGTCACGTAGTACGCTTAGAAGGTATTGGAATTTCATCACGGAGGGAGTGCTGTCATTGTTATGAATAGTGGTATCAAATAGGTTTATAAATGAAGTCCATGATGAAAGATCCCCACAAAAAGTAGGAAGGTTAAGTTTAGGGAGACGTAACCGAGAAGCGGTGGACGAAGTCAATGTATCATAACTGTTTGAAGCGACAGAAACAGTAGGCTCGGTTGGGCTTAAAAGCAAGTCAATCTGATCTATGATCTCTAAACACATTTCGCAAACTTCATCCAGGTCTTTGTCAATGGTGTCAGAAAAATCGTCATCACTATCAAGTATACTCGCTTGTTGTGACAAAAACTCAAACTCGGTTTTCCTAGATTCCGTTTCAATCCGGTAACCCACGAGTTTTTTAAGTTGTAGACTGGTCAATGAGTCAGTTTGTGAGAACACAGTACCGACCGCGGTTTGAATGGTATTTAGGCGGCTCTTTATTCTCTTGACTCCACGACTGTATGAGTCAGCTTTACATTCTGTACGAGGTGGTACCATTTCTTATAGATAGGTGTTTGATAGTGACTAAAATTCTCAAAACAAATAATAATCAAAATAAATAAAAGTTGTCGGTAAATCTTAGACAGACATTTCTTCAATACTATAGTACGTAATACCACTTACACAAAGTTCAAGGCTTGGAGTAACACGCGTAGTCCATAGTCATCAGAATAGTGGGAGAAAATAAATTGGTGTTAAGGGAAAAATTACAAACAATAGCGGGTTTGCAAAATGTCCATAGAAATGTCAGGTTATCTGGTTTCATACGGCTCGTTAGGACCAAAATGTAAAATAGAAAAGTGGACTATATAGTGGTTTTAGAATAAAGAGTTTTAATTTTACAAAATAAAACATGACACAAATATTAAAAGAGAACTAGTAACCAACAACAAAACAAACAACATGTGGCAATATTAAATATAAATAATCAGCTGAAATAAAATATACAGTGTATGCGAAAGTCCTGAACACAATGTTACTAAAGTCTTGGCATGTAGCCTATGCCGAAATCGGTAACCACTTCCTGAAAATGTTTAGGGTGGAACTTGCTTGAAAACAAACAAGTTTGTTAGGAAAGCAATATTTGTATTATTGGCTAGAAATCAATAAGGGAAGTGATAGACACTGTACGTGGTGATAGTCGCTACGTGTGGTAAGCCTAAGGGTAATGTTCCTACTAGCAACGTATTGTAAAGTTTTAGGGTGATGTTGCGATGCGTGGGATGTCCTAGGTGAGCCAGTGGACCCTCTAGCAAGTGAGCGATTTGGTAAAAGGTTAGCCCGATTTTTTCATTGCATGATACAAGTCCTTACATGTTTAAAAAAAATCATTATGAAACACATCAGTCTTGTTTAGCTATTTATTTGTCCCCACAGGTTTCAAGCTTAGGCCTCATTTATCAGTCTTTAATATCATACAAAACTCCTAACATTGAAGTCATTATAAAAGCTGTTATATTTCTTACATTATATTGTTATATGACTTGAACTAGAACTTGCCCTTTTTTACTTGAAAAAGTCTATGATACAAAAAAAAAAAAAAAAAAAAAAAAAAAAAACACAAGCACTTTATGTGCTTGTGAGCACTCTGAATATTAATGAGTGTTACTTGTAGAGATTTAATATATATTTTAAATAATGATAAAATGTTACATAATTGATAGCACTTGTTACAATCCACTATATGTAAAAAAATTAATTTTTCTTTTAAAATGTGAGAGTATAATATAGGGCTTATGTCATAAAACAGGATACTGATTAACAAAATGATAACCAATTATACAACCTGTTTTGAGTTTTGACCCAATAAAAATTAAAATAAGAACAGTATTAAAAAAAATAAGTTGTTAAAAACAATTCACTGTAATAGTAGTTTAGCAAATCAGGATTAAAGTTGTTTTGGTGACATGTGTTTCAGGTATTTCAGTGACTTAGCATAATATGTACAAGATTCATTACATCGAGCTTTGCATAAATCTCTTTGATGGAGAAAGGGATTTGACGTGGTATTGATATGTTACAGGCTATCACAATGCGACATTGTCATAAAATTAACCATTTATTGTTTCCTAGTTATTTGAATTATTAAATTTATACTATTTTCCATTTTACACATCCAGCTTTGGAATATCAGCCAATCGAAAGATTTAGTAATAAAAGTCCAAATGAATAATTCATTATAAAACTAGTGCACGTGTTGGTCGACATCGAGCAATTTATTTTGATACAATGCAATAGTTACATTTAGTTCTAGATCGATTAAGTCCGACAAATTCAATATTGGAATATCAGTGATCGCCAAAAACTACAGCTGTACGTCAACAAATGTTAAAAATTCTCAAACCAATCTCAATTTTATTCTAATGGGATGAATTTAAAATTTAATTTGCTGATAACGCACTTGCTTTAAGTCCCATTTTTTCGGCGGAAAAAACTACGGATCAAGCCCTATCGAACGACACAAAAAAAATTGAAAATCGGTTGAGAATTGTAGGAGGTGTTCTAAAAAAAAAAAGAAAAAAACCTTATATAAGTATTATATAAGTAGAAATTTGACCACTCATAGTTTTTGGTTGATAAAAAAATAAAAATACTAATGTAATTAAATATATATATACATAATGAGATTTAGGGAAAACTTTACATGGAGAACATCACCTATTTGTTAAGGCAATACAAAATAAGAATTCTATTTTTTTGTTAATGGCCGCTATTTTTCAATATGGCGCCAACTTTAAATTTCTTGAATTTTTTTGTGTTTTAGAAATTTTCATATATTTTTAAGACTTTTATATTCTTTGACATTTTTCTCTAAACCTAACAGTTAGGCAGCTAGAGGCAGTTAAACTTAATTTAAAAATAACAAGTGGCAAACTCTATATGCCTATATCTCCGAAATCATTCAGTAAAATAAAAAATACTCAAGAATAAAAATCCATTAAATTAAATTATCCATTAAATTGATGTTTTAAGGTCATTCTTTTCATAATTACATCAAATTTTTAGAAAATTTATTTTTTCTACGCCATGTTGGCAATAAGTTAATTCATCTGTAAATGATAATTTTTACGAATGATATGTTCTTGTAACATAATGTTAAGACATTTGTATTCTTGATAATTTTTTAATTTACTGAATATTGTCGGATATATGGGCATACAACATTTACCCATGTTATTCTTATGGAACTAAAATGAACTTTAATTGCCCCTAGCCCCCTAACCGTTAGGTTTAGAGAGAAATATCAACGAATAAAAATACTTAAAAGTACATGGAAATTTCAAAACACCATAAAATTCAAGAAATTTTAAAGTTGGCCACCTTTTAAAATTTTAAAATGTCACAGTATAAAAATTTCTAAACCACCATGTAGAATATTCCATAATTTATTTCAAAGTTGGAAGCCATATTGGAAAATGGCGGCCATTTATTTTTATTGATGTAACAAAATAATGTTCCCCATTTCAAGTTTTCTCTAAATCTCATAGTTTGGGATATTCCAGTGATGGCACAATTAAGTTGTTCACCCTGTATATACACCGGGTGTCCACAAAGCCTTACCCTGATTTCATAGCTTTGCTGTCTGGACACCATCATTAGTCCTGGATCTGACAATACATTCCGTAGGAAAATCGCGTATAGTCAATTTGACTTTTTTAGTTGAATATATGTGTCTTAGGAAGTGTTTTGCACTTAGGTGTCATTTCGGCATCTGGTAGGTTTACCCGCTATGACGTCATCAAGATGGCGGAAAGTGATATTTTTTAATTGCGTATATTTCAGAAGTTATTTATCGGATTTGGATAAATCTTTTTTTGTTTTAAAGCTTATCAAAAGACCTATCTTTTTTGTATTTACCATATTCTTATGCACTTATTAGTTTTTCCATAATATTTAAAAAATTGAATTTAAAAAATAAAATTTTGTAAATATTTGCTTATAACTTGTTTACTAGTGAGAAATTGGCAATTTTACCTCTTATCAAAGTTGTTTGTCTTTTAATACCTTTTCTAATGATACCACACATGGGGGGATAAATCCTAGGAATAATGCAGAAAAACGCCTGAAACACCGATGCGATCGCTACAATTGGTACGTGCCTGAACAATGGTACATGTATCATTTTATTGATGCATATCTACCAGTAATGTATTTCATCTGTTCAACCAGCTTATAAATACTCTCTAATAACAAAAAGTTATTTTTTGTTTATCTAATGTTGTTGCACTTCATATTCACAGGGTGTAGGCCTACAACAACTATAACGAAACTATGTGTTAAAATTTTAATGAAAAAAAATCATTACATTACCTGAAAGGATTTTTATATTATTTACATCATTTTAACTTATATGAATACACTTATTCGATATAAACACATATAAAACATTTTTAAGAATGTTATTAGTTATTTTACTGTGAAAGCAATGCCAATACAGATGTACTTTATTATTCGTCCGTCATCGTTTAACTATGATATATTTTTGTTTACATTATCAGAAATAATTTTTAATTAAAAATTTATACCACTGTTTTAGAATTAACATTTCTTGTTTTATTGTGTATTTGAAATAAAAGCTCTATGTTGAATAATTTTTATTGTTTAGTGTGACTTAAACTTAAATACTAACCAATGTTGTTTTAGAATAAACACACAGAAAGTATTGTTATCATCAAGTACGGTAAATTTTGTTCGTTGAAATGCAAATAACAAACTGTGACTCTTACCACATAGGCCTACTGCTACTATTTTCATTCTTTTTTAAATTGGTAGCTGGCTACGATAGCCATGCGATATATATATATATATATATATATATATATATATATATATATATATACAGGGTGTTCGGAAAAAACGTTTCAGGAATTCAGGATGTTATTGGCCATATCAAAATAAGCAAAAAAATTCCTGTAAACATATGTCCTAAAATGCTTCGTTAACCCGCTAGCCGCCATTTTGTTTTTTACACTAAATAATTTGTATTTCCGTAATGAATCATTGTATTAAATTAATATTTGGCATGCACCTTCATCATAGCAATACCCATTTTCAAGAAAAAAATTATTTTTTTCCAAAGTGTATTTTCAAAATGGCGGCCATTTGAAAATTTTAAACTAAAATATCTGAAAACCGGTAAATTTTATGAAAATTTTATTAGACACAAAAAAGTTGACAAATTCAATTATCTAACCAATGGTACCAAGTTTGTAAGGATTTGATAAAAAATAACGGAGTTATTGAGATTTTTCTGCATAAAAACATTGATTTTGCATTGTAATTAATGCAAATTAAGGTAATTTTAATTGAAAAATCTCAATAACTCTGTTATTTGTTATCAGATCCTTACAAACTTGGTACCATTGGTTAGATAATTAAATTTGTCAACTTTTTTGTGTCTAGTAAAATTTTTATAAAATTTACCCGTTTTGAGATATTTTGGTTTAAAATTTTAAAATGGCCGCCATTTTAAAAATACGCATTGGAAAAAAATAACTTTTTCCTTCAAAATGGGCATTGCTATGATGAAGGTTCATGCCAAATATTAACTTGATACAATGATCCATTGCGGAAATAAAAATTATTTAGTGTAAAAAACAAAATGGCGGCTAGCGGGTTAACGAAGCACTTTAGGACATATGTTTACAGGGACTTTCTTGCCTATTTTTATGTGGGCAATAACCTCCTGAATTCCTGAAACGTTTTTCCGAACACCCTGTATATATCATTATTTGTGAATGTTACTGCTATCAGGGGGAACCTAGGGGGGGATAAAGGGGATATATCCTCCCCCCCATAAATGTTGGAAAATAAAAAAATAAGCTAAAAAAATAAAAATATTCTATGACAAATGGTTAAAATATTCTTTTCACACACCAGACTTCTATACACAGATATAAAGGCCAACTTATTATAAAGAATAATAGTTAATTGCACAATGCAAAAAGATAAAACAGTAATATTATATAAAAAATAGGTCATATTAGTTTTAGAAATGAAATACATTATTTTGTACAGTATTAATTATATATTATCTTTACAACATGAATAACTCTAATACTGCATTCTGTGTCCTATAGATAAACGGTAAAATACCTCACGATGAGTAATGTATTACTATGTTTTTAAACTTTACACTATAACTTTTTACCGTACTTCGCCTGAATGTTATTTATTTGCCATCGTAATATAAAGTCAATACATTTATTCCAAGTTTAAATAATAGTCTGATCCCTTTATTTAATGTTTGAAACAAATTAGTTTCACTTAAAATTCTGACGGAGTAGAGGTCTTCATAAAGTTAAATTTTAACTTCTGAAATTCACTAAAACTAACCATTTAGCTTCAAAAACTCGAAAAATTTTCAGGGGGAGGCCCCCCGGACTTGCCGTGTTCTTGGGGGGGTATTCCATACCCCCCACACCCCCCCCGTGTTACCCCTCTGCAGAAAATACCCCCCCCCCCCCCAAATTGAATGCTGGGTTCGCCCCTGACGGCTATATGTATACTGTTCAATATATTACTGTTTAACTAATGCTGAACTTGTTTGACATTTCTTAGATTCTAATCATAATAATTTTTGCACAAATAATCATAAACACTTCTACATTTGCACAATGTGCAACATGGGACTTTATTCTTTTTGCACACACATGTCGACTTAACACATTTCATGCACCTTTCATGAACCATCCCTGTCTTTGGTACTAAAGTGTTGTTGTCCACTTGAAATCCAAATTCTAGTGGATCGAATAAATGAAATCCTACATCAATGCAATCTTTCTGTAAGTGCGTATGGTAATATCCCCATATATCTGGACCTGATTATACAAGTAAGTTTGTCACGAAAAAGCCCCTATGAGTGTGGTATCCAAAAAAACTTTTGAAGGATTTGGGAAACTCAAAATTTTCAACCGAAATTGAATCAAGCTTAGTTTCTGTCGAGATTTATTTAGTCCAGGTACTCATAAAAGGTTCTAAAGCAAAGAATTTGGACGAACTCAGTATGGATTTTTTATCATGGAAAAACGCCAGTATCGGAGACCATCCACCGACCAGCCGAAGCGCCAGACAACACTTACTGAAGGCATATTACCATTTTTACTTACAAAAACATTGCATTGACGAAGAATTTCATTTATAAGATCCACTATAATTTCGATTTCAAGTGGAAAATATCACTTCAGTACCAAAGATTCCATAAATGTAGAAGTGTTGATGATTCTTTGTGCTAAAATTATTATGATTAGAGTCTAAGAAATGTCAAACATAAGTTCAGCATTAGTTAATCAGTAGTATTGATCAGTATACATATTGCAGTAACATTCCAGAAGAATGATAATAGTAGCAGTAGGCCTATGTGTTAAGAGTCACCGTTTGTTATTTGCATTTCAACGAACAAAAAATACCGTACTTTAAAACAATACTTTCTGTGTGTTTATTCTAAAACAACATTAGTTAGTATTTAAGTTTAAGTCAAAGTACATCTGTATTGGCATTGCTTTCACAGTAAATAACTAATAACATGCTTACAAATGTTTTATATGTGTTTATATTAAATAATTGTATTTATATAAGTTAAAATGATGTAAATAATATAAAAATCACTTCAGGTAATGTAATGATTTTTTTTTTCATTAAAATTTTAACACATAGTTTCGTTATAGTTGTTGTAGGCCTACAACCTGTGAATATGGAGTGCAACAATTTTAGATAAACAAAAAATAACTTTTTGTTATTAGAGAGTATTTATAAACTAGTTGAACAGATGAAATACATTATTGGTAGATATGCATCAACAAAATGATACATGTACCATTGTTCAGGCACGTACCAATTGTAGCGATCGCATCGGTGTTTCAGGCGTTTTTCTGCATTATTCCTAGGATTTATCCCCCCATGTGTGGTATCATTAGAAAAGGTATTAAAAGACAAACAACTTTGATAAGAGGTAAAATTGCCAATTTCTTACTAGTAAACAAGTTATAAACAAAAATTTACAAAATTTTATTTTTTAAATTCAATTTTTTAAATACTATGGAAAAACTAATAAGTGCATAAGAATATGGTAAATACAAAAAAGATAGGTCTTTTGATAAGCTATATAACAAAAAAAAAAATTTATCCAAATCCGATAAATAACATCTGAAATATACGCAATTAAAAAATATCACTTTCCGCCATCTTGATGACGTCATAGCGGGTAAACCTACCAGATGCCGAAATGACACCTAAGTGCAAAACACTTCCTAAGACACATATATTCAACTAAAAAAGTCAAATTGACTATACGCGATTTTCCTACGGAATGTATTGTCAGATCCTGGACTATATAGCCTCATGCATCTTGCATTTCTTCTTTTCAAGGGAATTTAAATTAGTTTTTCCGTTGTTCATTTGTTGATACCTAAGCTCAGCTTATTAAGCTCAATGAAGTTTACTTATTATAATGCAATAAAAAAAAATAAAAAAAACGTGATGGTATGACTTAGTTCCCACATAGTTCACGGCACTTTTGATCTCTCTGGAATTCTTTATAGACAGGTTTGTCAAAGATTTTCTTTTATTCTTCCCGAGTTCCGATTTTAGGAGCTCTAAAATGGTAAATAATAAATTAATTGACGTGCATTACTCCAAAAATGTTAACTAAAATAAAAAAAAATGTTTTTAATAAAAACAAACTAATAAAAAGCCCAGAATATATACAGGTAATCCAAGGCATGTATAGAAATGTATTGAGCTGTAAAAAACTTGTAAAACTGCATTCAAAACATAATCTCAACACCAATTGTTTTAGCGAATTTCCTTTGGAAATAAGCTATTACCGTCGTTTTCATGGGAGCTGCCGTTTATATCGTTGTAGCGACACCTCTGCGATTACATTTATATATTTAGTTGTGGCTTTTTATGTGTACTTTCTGGATACGAAGTGATTATTTGTCGGAAACACATTTAAAACTGCACAAATAACGATTTACTAAAAAATTTAACATGGGCTTATATGGGAAATAGAATTTTCAATTTTGAGTGTTTGTGAACACGATAACTAGTGCAAAAATCGTCCGATCATCATGAAATTTGGTACAGGCATGTAAAGTTAGATTCTCTTGGATGAGTTCGTTAACCAGTAAGATCGATATTGAAAATATGTCTGATCATCATGAAATTTGATATCACACACTTATGTCACTTATATCACACACTTATGACCCATAGTGTGTGTTTAAATGTGTTATGTACAGATTGCCATTGGAAATTCGCTAAGTACGCAGGTCTGCTGGCGCGGGGGTATTTATACGGTTCTGTTTCTTTATCAGGGCAAGATTTTATGGACAACTGGTAAATTAAATATACCAAACACAATATTAGGGTGTTTAATACTTTATTCAATTTGACGTAATTTTGGGAGAGGAGAAATAATGCTTCTATACGAACACATGTGTTTCACATGTAGTGTGAGACTCCCACAACACTCGAATAGACTACACACTTAAAGAACTTCACTTTCAATTTTGGACACTAGCCTGGGATAGCATATTGCTATGCATCAGTACTAGGCCCACTTGGGCTTTCGCCCTTTAGTGCTCACTCAGAATCCAGCGGTACATTTTTCCAACGATCAAGGCAGCGATCGATCAAAAATTGCTTTCTGTCTAAATCGGTCTTCTTGTATCGGAATTTCGGGACGGAATGAGACAAGCAACCCCAATTGTCCTAACTCTCCAACATGTTCATAGAGTTCGAGGCCACCGACAGCACTCCAAGATGTCGTATGGCCCCCGGCGTAGCCGTTCTCAGTGTGGGCACGGAAGAATGTGTGTTCCGCGTCATCGAGAACGGCCGGGCATACAGTCAGGTAAACCGATCTTACCATCCTTTACAATCAAGACTGAAAACAGCCATGATACGACAAAAATTGACTCAAGAAGTAGTCCAGCTTACCATGACGCCGTTCCACAAAGGGTTGGACCTGCTTGATGTTAAAAAAAGTATGTTAATAGCACATAAACATTATTCCATGTGTAACATTAACAGTATAGGAAAAACTAAAAAATACTATGACCGACTGTAAGTCGTATACTCTGAGTATAGAATGTAATGCACAGATCTCGAAAACGTCTTGCACGATTTAATCCAAACTTATACTAGCGCTTCTCGAACAGATATTTCAATGTGTGGTAAACTTTTGACGGAAAGGAGTAGGGAGAAGTGTTGACAGTGTTACCAAACATGCAAATGCTGATCTTGAAAGCAATACAAAATATTCTGCTTTCGAGTACAGACGATAATGAACGTAACAATACAAAGGACAAAATAATAGATAATTATAATTTATTATAATTTTTTTATTTGGCATTGTTTTACAGTAAAAATTGGTTTTGTAAGACGGATTTAATCACTGTCAATGTTATTAAATTTGATTATTAATTAAAAAAATTAATTAATTCTCTTGTAAATTAAAGTTGTTCATTGTTGACAGCTCTTATCACTGCAGTCAAATGTTATGCAAATTGTACTTGTAGCCTAAATATTGTATCATCTCAATTTGTATATATTTATAAGAAAATAGCTTGGTAGTAGAAACGAACTATAATTAATAATGAACTAAGTAATATAAGTAATGAATAATATAAGTAATATAAATAATTAACTATTGAGTAAATGATACTTTAACATAGAAATATATCAGTTCTTAAATCGTACTTTAAGCAGTTGATTATGAATATATAGAGCACTAAAATTAAAATGATTAAACAAATATAATTAAAAAAAAAAATAAAACAACAAACACACAACAAAATACAAACCACGGAATTCTTTTCAGTAGTTTCTAAGACCATTGCGTATTCATATAGAATTACAATTTAAAATAAGAACAAAAGCATTAGTATATATGATGAAATCATGTGTTAACTGTAAAAATATCATCCACGTTATAAAGACTCAAGATGTGGTTCAATAAATTTACACCTGAGTGCAGCTTCTGTTGTTCTACTTAAAAACATTTCGTAAGGGGGTGGGTGAAGCGAACGAGCTTGTATTGAATAGAAACAAGTCTTTTTGCTCTTTGGATTTTAGCGCATCGTCTGTAAATGATATGATTACTTAAAAGAATTGCGTAGTTTGTATTTACCAAGCAAATGTTCAGCCTTCAATTATTTCGTTTCATAGTGATATGTGTCACTGATGTAAATCATGATGTGTGTGTGTTATGACTGATGTTTCTCGTTACATTTGTAAAAGGCAACTTGACGCGTTTGGCATTAGTTATTGACTTTTCATAAAGTTTACAGCTTGCTTTCGTTCAAATTGATAGTCGATGTTAAAAGTGTTTTTTTATATAATAAAATTAAATGGCGTTTCCATCAATTAATTTAGGATATTTTAAAGACAAGTGTACTTGAAGATACATTGCAAGTTTACAGATATTGCAATACAAAATCTGTGAATATGCTTCAGAGATCGACATTTCACTCTCAGAACCGTAAACGCTATTGTTAATTCATGTAATTGATATAGTTAACGCTTCTAGCTTTTTATGGTCTTTTTGTTAAGTATTAATTTCTTTAAAATGATAATTTTCGTACAGTGGAAGTTTGCTTAAAACTTAACTGAGCCTTCTTTTTAAACTTATTTCCCGAAATGTCCATTTCCATTTATATTTAAATATTCCTTGATTCATTTCTACACTTTATTCGGTATGGGGGTTAAAGAAACGCCATTGTAATTATTGCTTCAATACAATGTACAGAATAAGACAGGTTTGAAAAAAAAAATTCTATTGAGTGTTTCCATGCTACATGTTTTTGAATTGGGTCATTTTATCGAAACATAGTGTTATGAGCGAGAATGGGTCCAAGTTGAACAGTTAATAACGCGAGATTACAGTTGGAGACTTTCAACTGTCATCAGGACAAGTGATTTATAAAATGAAGTATAATTCTTATGTAACAACATAAGTGCTTCAACAGAATTTGATTAGTAAGCATATAACAGTACTGTTGCAAAAGAGGAACAAAAGAGTATGCCATTTATATGTTTACTACTTATTTAGACATGGAGTATAAATTATGACTGCATCGGTTTTATCTAATCATAGCGAAGCTGTGAAAACATACTTAAGCTTTTATCCTCGTCATAAATGACCGTTAGCTTCATTTTGACTAAACTTTGGAATGGAAAAATAGCTTTGATGTAAAAATTAATCAATTTAACACCCATTTAACACTCAAAGATAGTGACAAATATTAATTGCTTTCTTTAAGAAATAATGTATTACTATCTTAAAAATAATTATGAATATGGTAGAGGTAGACAAAAGCCTATAGTGTCCAGTCATTCAAAGTACTGCAAGTGAAGATTAAGAAGTTTACTTCCCTTGAAATTTTACACGAATTGTTCCTTCTAGGTTTACAACCTACTATTTCACTGGTTTACATTATCCGCGAGACATATTTTTTAGATTCGTCATGCCATAAGAGAAATATACAATATGTAGATATTGTTAAGGGTTACACTAAATCAAATATATGTATAGTTTCTTCAACTGTCAATAAATATAAATAAATAAATATTGTTTCTTTACATACAATAAATAAATATTGAATTTTTAATGGAACATTACTGAAGTTTGACAATTTTAATAGCTGAAAATAATATTGTAGAGCTCATTATAAATAAGAAAATAACTACAACAAAAGTCCACCCATAGTGTAGTACTGGTGGTATTTTAAAGTGGCTCGAGGATGTGACAGACAAGTCATGTCCGGTGGACCACGTTCATGCCTCCCTATAACACCACTGTTTAGTTTTACGAGCCAATTTTATACGTGGGTTTACAGTTTGTGTTTTATGAGGTAGAAACTATAACAATAATGAGTTTGACTGTTGTCTAATTGGATAAGTGATCTTAAATAAAACAAAACATAAAAATTGTTAGAAGATTAATTAGAATAGTTACATAAAAATGTATGATTTCTGACTAGTTTCCCTTATTTAAAAAATTACAAAAATATTTCACTTTATTTATAAACATAGTTAAACACAACCTATACAGTCATTTTTAAACTTATTTTTAACTGTAATACAGTAAATAAAATAATTGTAATAAAATGGTTTGATACTTTTTCCTCCGGATCCTGCGGTTTTGTTTCAGGTGGCAGCCACAGGGGTGTTGGAGTCGCGCTGGTGGCGGTGTCTGGCGACACGGTCACGTAACTGGACCACAGGGGTGTTGGAGTAGCGCTGGTGGCGGTGTCTGGCGGTACGGCCACGTAACTGGACCACAGAGGTGTTGGAGTCGCGCTGGTGGCGGTGTCTGGCGGCACGGTCACGTAACTGGACCACAGGGGTGTTGGAGTAGCGCTGGTGGCGGTGTCTGGCGGCACGGCCACGTAACTGGACCACAGGGGTGTTGGAGTCGCGCTGGTGGCGGTGTCTAGCGCGGCCACGTAACTGGACCACAGGGGCGTTTGAGCGCGCTGGTTTCGGTGTCTGGCGGTACGGCCACGCAACTGGACCACAGGGGCGTTTGAAAGCGCTGGTGGCGGTGTCTAGCGCGGCCACGTAACTGGACCACAGGGGTGTTGGAGTCGCGCAGGTGGCGGTGTCTGGCGGCGCGGTCACGTAACTGGACCACAGGGGTGTTGGAGTAGCGCTGGTGGTGGTGTCTGGCGACACGGTCACGTAACTGGACCACAGGGGTGTTGGAGTAGCGCTGGTGGCGGTGTCTGGCGGTACGGCCACGTAACTGGACCACAGGGGTGTTGGAGTCGCGCTGGTGGCGGTGTCTGGCGGCACGGTCACGTAACTGGACCACAGGGGCGTTCTAGTCGCGCTGGTGGCGGTGTCTGGCGGCATGGTCACGTAACTGGACCACAGGGGTGTTGGAGTCGCGCTGGTGGCGGTGTCTGGCGGCACGGTCACGTAACTGGACCACAGGGGCTTTTGAGCGCGCTTGTGGCGGTGTCTGGCATTACGGCCACGCAACTGGACCACAGGGGCGCTGTAGTCGCGCTGGTGGCGGTGTCTGGCGGCACGGCCACGTAACTGGACCACAGGGGTGTTGGAGTCGCGCTGGTGGCGGTGTCTGGCGGCACGGCCACGTAACTGGCCACAGAGGCGTTGGAGTCGCGCTGGTGGCGGTATCTGGCGGCACGGCCACGTAACTGGACCACAGGGGTGTTGGAGTCGCGCTGGTGGCGGTGTCTGGTGGCACGGCCACGTAACTGGGCCACAGGGGTGTTGGAGTCGAACTGGTGGCGGTGTCTGGCGGCACGGCCACGTAAATAGACCACAGGGGTGATGGAGTCGCGCTGGTGGCGGTGTCTGGCGGTTCGGCCACGTAACTGGACCACAGGGGCTTTTGAGCGCGCTTGTGGCGGTGTCTGGCATTACGGCCATGCAACTGGACCACAGGGACGTTTGAGCGCGCTTTTGGCGGTGTCTGGCGGCACGGCCACGTAACTGGACCACAGGGGTGTTGGAGTCACGCTGGTGGCGGTGTCTGGCGACACGGTCACGTAACTGGACCACAGGGGCGTTGTAGTCGCGCTGGTGGCGGTGTCTGGCGGCACGGCCACGTAACTGGACCACAGGGGTGTTGGAGTCGCGCTGGTGGCGGTGTCTGGCGGCACGGCCACGTAACTGGCCACAGAGGCGTTGGAGTCGCGCTGGTGGCGGTATCTGGCGGCACGGCCACGTAACTGGACCACAGGGGTGTTGGAGTCGCGCTGGTGGCGGTGTCTGGCGGCACGGCCACGTAACTGGGCCACAGGGGTGTTCGAGTCGAACTGGTGGCGGTGTCTGGCGGCACGGCCACGTAACTGGACCACAGGGGTGTTGGAGTCGCGCTGGTGGCGGTGTCTGGCGGCACGGCCACGTAACTGGCCACAGAGGCGTTGGAGTCGCGCTGGTGGCGGTATCTGGCGGCACGGCCACGTAACTGGACCACAGGGGTGTTGGAGTCGCGCTGGTGGCGGTGTCTGGCGGCACGGCCACGTAACTGGGCCACAGGGGTGTTGGAGTCGAACTGGTGGCGGTGTCTGGCGGCACGGCCACGTAAATAGACCACAGGGGTGTTGGAGTCGCGCTGGTGGCGGTGTCTGGCGGTTCGGCCACGTAACTGGACCACAGGGGCTTTTGAGCGCGCTTGTGGCGATGTCTGGCATTACGGCCACGCAACTGGACCACAGGGACGTTTGAGCGCGCTTTTGGCGGTGTCTGGCGGCACGGCCACGTAACTGGACCACAGGGGTGTTGGAGTCACGCTGGTGGCGGTGTCTAGCGCGGCCACGTAACTGGACCACAGGGGCGTTTGAGCGCGCTGGTTTCGGTGTCTGGCGGTACGGCCACGCAACTGGACCACAGGGGCGTTTGAAAGCGCTGGTGGCGGTGTCTGGCGGTACGGCCACGTAACTGGACCACAGGGGTGTTGGAGTCGCGCTGGTGGCGGTGTCTGGCGACACGGTCACGTAACTGGACCACAGGGGCGTTTGAGCGCGCTGGTGGCGGTGTCTGGCGGCACGGACACGTAACTGGACCACAGGGGTGTTGGAGTCGCGCTGGTGGCGGTGTCTGGCGGCACGGCCACGTAACTGGACCACAGGGGTGTTGGAGTAGCGCTGGTGGCGGTGTCTGGCGGCACGGCCACGTAACTGGACCACAGGGGTGTTGAAGTCGCGCTGGTGGCGGTGTCTGGCGGCACGGTCACGTAACTGGACCACAGGGGCGTTTGAGCGCGCTGGTGGCGGTGTCTGGCGGCAAGGACACGTAACTGGACCACAGGGGTGTTGGAGTTGCGCTGGTGGCGGTGTCTGGCGGCACGGCCACGTAACTGGACCACAGGGGTGTCGGAGTCGCGCTGGTGGCGGTGTCTGGCGGAACGGCCACGTAACTTGACCACAGGGGCGTTGGAGTCGCGCTGGTGGCGGTGTCTGGCGGCACGGCCACGTAACTGGACCACAGGGGTGTTGGAGTCGCGCTGGTGGCGGTGTCTGGCGACACGGACACGTAACTGGACCACAGGGGTGTTGGAATCGCGCTGGTGGCGGTGTCTGGCGGCACGGCCACGTAACTGGACAACAAGCTTCTGATCATAATGAGTTTGCTATCATGCGACAGATCACGTACATGGACTCACTAAAGATACTGGTTAATGTATGGCTGATAAATTACAACAGTGGTAATACAGCGACTGCCACTGTGCATGCAGCTCGTTCGATAGTGGGATAAATCCACCTATCACTTTTGTTATTTAAACTTCACTGAAAAACAATAAACTTAGATTTACAAGGTCACTACGTAGAACTTTCAGTGTCAGTGCAACACATGGTAAAAATAAGAGACAAAATTTTTTTTAAAATCTTTTTTTATATTGTGGTTTATATTAAATAGCTCAGTTGTAGATAATACATTAAAAACTTGAGGTAAAGGACAAAAATTCACGAAATTTTATGTAAGACTATCTCATAGTAAATATAACATAAATATTTTAAAGATTTTTCCTTGATTTTAACGTTTTGCTTAAAATAAAAAGTTTTCATAAAAATAGGATGAATTTAGAAGTGGAATACTGTACGTAAATTTTCAAAATAGTATTCGTATTTACGGCTATCGAGACTTGCATTTCTATCTTTATTGCACTACAGTACTTTGGCAAACACGCTTATAGCTGCTTTATAACATGCTTTTAGATGAAATATAACCAGGTTTTTATTTGAGAAACACGTATAAGTGTATAAAGGTTTGTTAACGTGTCTGTGTATTACATTAAATCAATATAGGGAGGGAACGGTTATATCATTAAACTTATATTTTCAATTTAGAAATAGTAGGTCAGTGTCGTTAAAAAACTTGATATTTGAACATCCAATAGTCAGTGTATTTTTTCTTTCAATTATAATACTTCTAATTCATCTATCTCCATAAACAGCAGGTTTACCTTTCAATATTGGAATAAAAATAGATTCTATTTGTTTTGAAATATCTCGTAATATCGCAAAAATAAGTTTGATTCATAATAATACTTTAATAGACAATATTATACTACACAATAATATAACATTCACCGATCACTTTTCCTTCAAGACTTCCTTGAGAGACATCCCCTAGAGGGAGTCTTAAGGAAAAGTATAATGTTCAATGTCATAATGTAGGCTATGTAAATTGAAAGGTAATAGGCCACAAATCCGACTTCATAAGGTCAAGTATGTCCGAAGCTATAGAATTTTGAAGTTCCATCGACAAGTTTTAATCAGAAATTTGACCTCCTGACGTTTGCGGAAATTAACTTACTAAGTGTGAACTTTAATATAATATACATTTCAAAACATGCTTAAATTTAAGATTTTCAATTGAGGCGCTGACTCCCATCAGACTTTTACACCCAGTAAAAAAGTAGGTTTTGGCCACCAGTTAATTGTTATTGATAAAAATATAAAGCGATTTCCGGACTTTTCAGCACTCTTGTAAATGGTGCTTTTCACCATTTGTGTGTGTTTGTGCGTACGTTTACACGAAAACTTCGATTTTGATAAAATATGTAAAGTAGTTGAGGACAGCGTTCACAAAGTTTGAAAACTAGGATGGTCGGACCATGGGAATGGGGTTTTATGGGGTTTCAAAATGGTAAAAAATGGGTTTTTGGTATTTTTGACAAAAAAAAAAAAAAATTATAACAATTTCAACTGAAACCGCTTAAAAAGCACCAATTGCAAAAGTTCAAAAATTTTAACTTATCTTTACTAATAATGGAGAAATTAGAAAACGTTTCCCATTTTATTCTTGAGGGGGAAAATAAAAATCTCTTTATCTCACTTATTGTTATCACTTGAACACATTTTGTATGTACCTTTACGATTTAAGGATTACTTTACATCTAATTACAACGCCCACAGTTTGGCCTTTGACTATCGAATCATCTACTTTCAATTGAGTGCAGCGGTTGAGTGCAAACCCTAATTCTCGTGACTAGGCTGCCGGTCATGATAGCTGAGATGGCTAAGGCGTAGGCCAGGTTGTCTACGCCAGCGCGGGTTCGATTCCCACTCACCGAAACAAACCTGAAATGATAGTGCAACTCTTAAAAGGGTTAGCCGATGTGTGGCAACGTTGGTGAGAGGGCTCACGTTAAAAAAACGGTGGGAGGCTAGCCTGGAAGTTGACGGGATCGGTTGATTCTTTGAGGGTTCCACCTCGATCAACACTGATTTTGCTACTTTTTACTTACGTTTACTGTGAGTGTGTCACACACTACTATGGCTTTGAAATATGAGAGATAACCATATTTGTACTCCAAGATGCCAATAAAACTGTTTCTACTTCCACTTATTTTCCATTTTATCAAATCTATTAATGATATGTCCTATACATTGGACACGGGGACTGAAATGGTTAACCGATGTAAAATTCCTCGGTTGAAGGTAAAACTTCCAAACACGATCCTTAAACGTAACAGCGTAATACTTTCCAGGACGGCGCAATATTTTGTTACAAGGTGATTATCGCCTTGTCGTCTCCCACCGGGACAATGTGTTTGGGCCGATGGACTTATCGGATGGAATTTTTCATTTTGCTTATTTCTTATAAACCCCACAAATCATAAAACAAAATAGTACTAATGTTTTACATTAATTTTTCATTTGCACTATATTGGGTAATAGCTATCAATTTCAATATAAAAATAAACATTTTATTTAAAAGATTTACCGATCTTAATTAAGTTAACAAACAAACAAACAAATTATTAAAATTATATAATTATTAAAACAAATTATTAGCTCTGTGTGATAAAAGTAATGCTTTTATCCTCTCATGATTATTTAAATTATAATATACACGCTGAATTTACAGTGAATGGACCGCGGACATTGCCGAAACTTGAACCAAGCAGCTAGTGACGTCACCAGGCAAGACAAATTGCCCAATCGCTCCGATTGGAGAGGAACTGAAAAATTAACTCGAATCGATCCATATTCTTCAAGTAGATCTTGTCCCCGCTTTAGAATTACACAGTTGCTCCTTACACCGAAAAGATACACATTGTTACTGCAATTCAGTTATTGGAAACACCTGTATCAGAAAAATACATCTTAAACCTTTTTCATATGTCCTTACAATTGTCCCTAGGATTTTGTTCTGATTGGTAAAATCGTTAATTTAATTTAGTTTATTAACCTTGCATGCTCTTTATTATAGTAAGCATTAAACGGAAATTAATTTTATTTGAGATTGAATCATTTAAACTAACAAAAACTCAATCATAAACTAAATCAAACATGGATGGTCCAGTATTGAGAAATTTATCATCTAAAAGGTTTAGAACTAAACCTTTTTCGTAGTTAAACTGTTGGTTGTTACGTAAGTGCTTCTAAGCTGCTTGTCTTATCCTCTCCAAAGACACAGGAGAACAAAGTCATATCAGGACCATACGCTTTGAGCTAGATTGAACTGGGACGTTTTATATTTGTCTCACGCGACATATATGTATATATAGACGATTTAATTTGTGTTCATTTTTATTTTTAGGATCTATGAATGATAGAAAGTATTTAAAAAAAATCTGTTTGTAATATAACTTGAAGTTGTCTGCTGCTCATAAAGAATTTTTGAAATACTTTAAAAAAATACTTTAATTTTGAATATACTTTTGAAATGAATGGAACTTGAATAAATTAAGTTACGATATATTTTATTTTATTCACAAGTAAAAAAAATATTCCGATAGGCTAAATATCATTGATTATTAAATTTATCAATTTATTCTCCAGTAAACAAAAGAACAACCTAAAAACATTTAAAATGGCAAATTATAACATAATACGTGATCAAAATATAGTAATAAGAACAAAATAATTGACAAAACTTATACCGAGAGCTGATTCTCAATTATGTCATTTTAAATTCCAGAAGAAAGGAATATTAAAAATGCAATCATAAATTGATAAAAATGCAGTTTACTTAAATGCACTGCAAAATACAATTCATAATGGCCGACTGAATTGCCACATAGTTCAACACGCTAGACCTCTCTGGATTTCTTTATGTTTTCTGATTTTCCCAAAGATTTGGTTTATTCTTCCTTAGTTCCTAATTTAGAAACTCTACAAGATAAAATAATAAATGGAGAGACATCCCTTACTCAGGAAATGTTACCCCATGTCGATTATTTTCATGGCTGTGTTGTAAATTGAAAAATTGTTGAAATTCTCCACGTCTGTAAACAGGGCAATTACATGAATACTATTGAAGAATTCGAAATATACCCCGGCCAACATTTATTAATTGAAAAACTTTCTTTTGAATCGAATATAATTTACAACACAGCCATGAAAATAATCGACAGGAGAGGTGACCGAAGGAACAAAGGGCCTGATAGGTAGGGGGAGGAGGAGTATTACGTCACCGGACGACAAGCCGACAGTGATGACTCATCAGCCGGGGACGCAGCACGTGCATACGGTTTTAATAATAAACTGGCCAGTCATGTTTTTAATGTTTTCGTGTCGTCAATGTCTTTCGTGTGTGTGTGTATGATTTTAATGTTTTGCGAAGTTCACATGGATAACTATAACTACTTGATGTTCTACGCTTGAAAATGGACCCATTAGAGGCCCGAAACCTTTGGTAGCAAATAACTAAACAAGGATCACTTGACAGTGCACAGGTATTTTAAACCTTTTATTGCCACGTTATACCGGTTCTTATTATGAAGAAACAAGCAAACAAAACATAACAATAATACAATAATTACAATAATACTTTTAACAGTACATTGTAAACATGATTTATGTGATATACATTTGAATAAAACTATAAAACATCAGTTGAACGGATCATAAAATTTTATGTAAATTGGTAAGAACGAGGTAGGATAATGTAAAAGAGCACCTCATGTGACAATAAATATATCTCACCTCATTAACATGTAGACGTCTTGCTTCTATGTTCTTGTCTTGCAATGAATAATAAACCAACTGCCATGGCGTTGCTGGAAATGGTATCGTTCAGCTAGTATGAAGATGCCTTTGTAATAAGAAGCATACATTAAATCTCACCCGATTTGTTGGTATCCTACACCGCCTTCGTAAGTTTAGATAAAGAACGGTCCAACAAACATAATCTAATTAATTATAATTAGAGCGTTTTGTTATTAATATTTGAGTTATCATTTAGGTTAAAATGTGCGATAAATATGAAATAAACTTGATTTATTTGGATACAACTCAATTAACAAAAAAAAAAAATATATATATATATATATATATAAATGCGTTTCCAGATCTAACAAAACCTGAAAAAGGTAGAAGTAATAGACTGCTAAAAGTTTTCTACTGTAGACCTCACACGTGAAAATATTTTTCTTTTAAGGCATTTGTACAGTTTCAGAATCAGGAGTCTCACTCTCGTCGTTACATAAAAAATTCGAAATTAATATTTTGGAAAAAATGGAAAACAAATAGACACCTAAAAATATATATATTTACTAATGCATTAAGAAATAACATATTGCAAATGCCCTCAAAATGAGGAATAAAACCAACTTGTAACCAATCACACTCAAGAAGGACAGGACTCAATTGAATGTTACTGACCACATTGAATAAAACAGGGAGTTAGGCAATTTGTATTCAACGGGAAGGGCAGAAAACTGTTGGCGGCGCGGCGGTTTAAGCTTGTACACTGTACAGTAACGACGGTGGCATTTCACATAACCTATCTATTAATTCAATCACTATGCTCAAACATTATCTGTATTTATTTCCATATTGTTTTAGTTATCAATTTATTATTTAAGCAATAAAGTGAGAAAACAATAAAAAATGAATTTAATTTTATTTTTATAATTTAATTTAATGCCTTACGAAAAAATAACTTTGTTAAAAGTCCTACTGCTTTGCATAGTAAAATTTGATGATAAATTTTGTCTACTCAAGTGTTAAAATTTTTTTTTTAATTAACTTACTGTCCAATCCCAGGGATGTAAAATGTTCAAAACAAAACCACCTTAGTGAGAACAATAATGAATGCTGGGTGTCTTGTACGAACACAATTGAATGGTGTTCAGACTGGGGTTGAATAGCAGCAACCCTAACGAAGACCAGAGTCATCGGGGCGAGCACTTTAGGGTGTTATATTAAATAGGCTCAATTAACGCGAGATCAATCATTTTGAATCTGCCTCCATGTAGATTTAGGAGCACTCCATCACTATTATATCACAATTTTGATGTATTTGTATTTCTTACGCGTGCACTTTGCAATATACTCTGCAGTATTTTTATACACGGGGTCACGAAAATAGACTGGCTATTGATATTCGCATTCTACACATAAAAATAAAGAAAAAAAATTTCCTTTGAACTTTCTTATTTCAGCTTTGTTAAACCGCTATCCGCCATATCCTTTTTTACACTTAATAATTTCTATTTCTGTAACAAATTGTTATATGAAGTTAACATGGACCTTTCTAACATTAATTTCCATTAAAAAAATATTGACATTTTTCCAATGTTTTTTGCGGCAATTTTTTATCTTAAAAAGGAATATAGAAAGCGGCGAATTTAAAGTAAAAAAGCATGAGGATGATACGCAGGATTGCTTTCATCGATTCGTGATAGGCACCGACGAGACCGGTGCCGAAATGGTACCGGCCGAGGATGCAAGGACGTCCCCTTTGGGACGGCCGCACCTCAGGGAAGCGGGATAGACGCGCGAGCGAGGTGCTCTGGAGTTCTGACTCCGGCGACCATACCAAGCCGGGTAAAAATGCAAGAAGAAGAGACGGTGTATATCTGTGGTTGAAGCCTTTTCGGCGATTATGGCCAAGCCTCCCAATTAGGAGGTCGTGCCTTGAAAGCCCAAAACAGGATCTGGTTTGTCCACCGTTCTCGTGCGAGTGGTGGGCGGCCAAACCTACTCTGGCATTCGAGGGAAGATCTGCAAAGATATTCACCTGGAAGTCTGGGCTGCTAAGGTGCGCGAGACCTGGGAAAAGGCTCCGGCGAGCTTTCATCGCGGCGGTCAGAGAGGCGGGAAATGTCGTCGCCCCAGAAAAGTGGGTGTCTCTTGGAGATATCTTGGTTCTCTCACCGAGACACCTGAGGTCATCGAGGCCTTAGACAAGGTTTTCGTTGGCACCAGTGAGACCCGCAAAGTCTCCGTTAGCCGACCAAACGAGTGACTACAATATTGTGTTTGATCAGTTTCACTTTGGTTTCTTTCTATACACTCATGCATTATTATTGTTACCTGCAAAGAAATTAGAATTAGTCAGCATCGTATTCTATGTATTTGTATGGTGTTTAATTTATATTATGTTTGATCTTTGTAAATTATTGTAAAAAATGGTTAAACCGTTGGAAGAGAAACAAATAAATAAATTAGCATGGATCACTTGAATTCAGTAACAATATTCTTGCCATCTGAAATGTAGTATCCCTATAGTTTCGTTTTTTTTCTGGTCAGTTTCAATAAACAAATATATAATTTGCTATAAATGAATCAGAAAACCCACAGAAATAATAAATGAGTCATTATTATGGAATGGAAAGTTTATTTAGTCATCGATCCTAGTTTTAATGTTATATCAAATCAGCAATTGTCAACTAGGAACTGAAATCCTGATTCAAACTAACCACTGAATCGTATTAAAAACCGAGTGACTGATTTAGAACAAAAATCATTCTTAATTAAACAATACCAATTATCGCCGCTTTTACCAAAATAAACAACGTCATCTTTGTTTATTTACGTTACATTTTAAAGGTAGTCTTTTTGTTTGTTTGTGGTATCCAATACAAAATTTTTTTGTTTATACTAATATATTTAATTTTAATTAAATTGAATTTGTCTTGCATGAAATTAATTTAATGTTACACATAAGGTTTTTTATTTTATATTGTCCCACTTTAAAAGTGTCTTTGTGCCTATAATCACCCACAATGTTTATATCTTTCATATTTAGAGCACATTTGCATAGAAGAGATATGCTTGGCTAAAAATCGTTGCTTCTTAGAAATAATAGTATTCGTTAATTTAATTTCAATTACATTAATTTTTGTTTCAGGTATCATTTGTTATTTGTGTCCATTACAAAAGACAATGTTAATGTCTAGAAATTTATTTCACCAAAATAATTTTTCTAACAATAAAACATTACGATACTTTTGTATACCGGTCACACCAGTATATGTGGAAATGTAATGTTGTTGTGTTACCAGAGTCTTGCAAAACAGTATTTATTTAATTTAAATACATTTTTGTTTAATACAAATTTTGGATTCTCCTAGGCGTGAAGTTTGGAGCAATAAAATATTTACGGTACAGGTGTTGGAAAATTTTTATGAAAAACAAAAAAAGATCGAGCAGAATGTGGCAAAAGAGTTTTTGTTTATAAATTCGAGTGTGATTGGGGTATTACCAAGAGACCAAAATTATATTAAGTTAATAGTAGCCTCACAGGTCCATTATTCTTGATCAAATACTAATTGGGGGAATTGAAAAATTGTCAAAAAAGATTTACGATGGACCAACTTGGCAATCGAGTTTGCTTTAAGCAAATGGGATAATCAATCAGCGTAAACGAGAGTATGAACTGCAGCAAACCCTTGCCAGTAGTATATAATAATGTGTATACATATGTAGAAAATGGGCAAGCGATTTGCGCTGTTGCTTGTAGAGTCGGTTTACGAACTGTGCAACGAGTGGCGTGAGAGTAAATCTCTCAATTTCAGTTCCCCTCGACAAAACATCCAAATACAAAGTTATTTTATTCAGCTCAATGATTTTCACGAAGACGTCCTTAGTAGAACGGTACATTGATTTTATGACAGAGTACCCTACCACAGAGCAATTAGGACAAATATAATTGCGGAAATAGATTGTTTGGGTTCCGCGCGATCCGTAAGAAGAATCCTAAATAAAATATGCTTCAATTATAAAAACGACAAAATGATGACAGAACATTTCTGATGGGACAAAACGGTATTTTTGCCTCAAGCATTAAGATGTTTTAGAATAATGAACCATCTCCAAAATTTAGGAAACACATGCAACCCTTTCCATCTGGGTGAAACTTGGGTTACCCGGATACAATGTTCAAAACACATTTGGTTAACCTCAAACCAAAGTGGAGTTTTAAAAGTATCTACCGGAAAGATAGATTTTCTTACATGTATGTTCACTTGATGCTGGTTTTTTATTGATGGTAGCAAAATTGTGTACCGTAGTGGAAATCAATCCGAAGATTATAATGCTGAGATGAACTCAATCATACTTAAATACTGGTTTCTTAAGAGATTTCTTAAATATGCTTGGAGAGGGTTTAATTATTATCGTGCACATTGGTATGTAATTCAAAACCCATCTCCTACGCCAAAAATATTGAAAAGAAGATTGGTAAGTGGCTATCCTAGAATAAATATCCCTTACTCACTTACAGAAACAAGTGCTGAGATTTTGAATAAGGTAATTTGTTTATAGCATTATATTTATTTGTTTTGCTAACTTATTTCCATATCTATTTGTATTGGTCATATATCTACTCATATTAGGTCCAGCCTAAAATTTAAACTCAATCCTTTCGTTCAATGTTTTGGATTGCACCTTAATTTCAGGTAATAATGAAATAAAAATTTTACTTCACTTTTTAATATATTTTATGCTTCTTCGTAGTATGGACTATCGTTTTACAACACAGATTTTGCTTAAAAGTGCATTATAAATTTTAAACGTGAAAAAACTACTTGGTCCTATTTGTAATATTATCTCTACTTAGCAAATACGTTGTGAGCATAACCATTACATATAATCAAAATTCTTACAGTTTCGAAGAAACAAGGAGGAGCCTATTTATGAGTACTATGTACTGGCCAATGAAATAGCACGAAGTACTCCATTTACCGCCTTATCATTGCCAGCACAACCCTATAGAACATATCTGGGTTTAAGTAAAGAGAGCAGTAGCTGAAAAGAATAGCACGTTCAAGGTCGCAGACTTCGAATAATTGTCCAATGAAGCCCTTGACAATGTCATAGTTGATGCATGCAGACAATGTGATAAGCATGCCAAAATCCTTCAAAACAAATTTTCGAAAGGGAAGTTGTGCAGGAAAACGTCATCACTCTAAATGACGATTCAACTAAATCTGAAGACGATAGCAATGAAAGAGAGAAAGATGGAAGAGAGGAATGTGTTAAAATTAAATAAAGTAAAGAGGAAACATGTTGATGAAAATTAAGACCGGACCCAGATTTTACATATGTCATCAGCTTATTAATATTTTCAAAGCGTTCTTATTTATCGTGGATATGGTTTTTTGTTTTATAAGTTAATATACTTTTTAAATTCTGTCTTGTTGCTTCATTTTCGTTACCATATTCCATTCTACAAGCGAATGTTTTACTATAATAAAACAATTTATCTCTTTTAATCTTAATTTATATTGGTGGTTATGAATTTTAAATGAAAGGATAAAACAACTAAGCAATTAGTATAATTGAAATTAAATTTTAAAACAAAATAATTATTAACAATTATGAAATCAGTAGTTAACCACAGAAGTGGAATACAACTGTTACAAGCTCAACATGAGGTTCAACAAATATGTACCAGAGTACAGCACACGTAGGACTTTTTTACGTAGCCTGGAAGGCGAGTGAGAGGAGCGAACGAGCTCGTCTTGAATAGAAATAAGCCTTTTTGCAAACTTGGCATTTTAGCGCACTGTCCATTGTAAAATTACTTTGAAGAATTGTTTAAGTTTACCGAGCAAATGCTCGGTCCCCAGGTACTTTTTCGTTATATAAATATATATTTATACCAGGAAGGAAGGGGTTATAAGGGCTGAACGCATTAGAATTAATATAACATACATATTTGTTACATTCTTTAGGCTATGTATAATTTTTAACTAAACTTTAGATAGAAAAGAGCCCAAAGAGCTCATTCATATCACTAATTTCACCCCTACCCATAAAAAGGATGTGGATACTAAAGTGATACATATTATTAATATTAAATAGAAATTTGTATTCTTACTCAAGGTTAGTTACTTTGTTCCCCTTCCATTATGCACGTGTTTGAAGCTTTCTTATTTTACCCCCACTTTGCCCTTCACCCCTTACGGGGGTGCGTGGTGGTTGAATAATGTAATCTATATATGTTCTAGACTGTCTTGAATTTTGTTATCATTTATTATACAATTTGTATAATATTATAACTATAATATTATAATTGATTATACATTTATTTATACAATTTGGGGTTTTTCCTCTTGTTTATTTTTATATTATAAAACATATTTAAAGTTGTAGGGGTACAAATTTGCTTCGGCTTGGCAGGAAGTTGATGGATAGTTGAAATAAACGGCCTTTTGTACTCAAGGTCTAGCAACTAACGCTATTTATCGGGACTCAATATAAAGAATTAATTTTTAAATTAAAGTCAAAACAGTTAATTAATAATTCTTGCTAACAATAAACTATCAGCTGATAAAACGTAAACGTTTAACAGAATGATCTTAAAGTAAAAAAAATCATTTCCGAAAATGTACAGTGTACACGATTTTGCTACGGTATAAAATACATGAATAATTTACACCGCAGGGATGATTTACCGAGGAAGTAGTTAGTTTGTGCTTAGTGTGAGTTAAAAACAGATATACTGGGAACGTATCACATACGAGCAACGACCCTTGCCAACAATATGTTGTTTGTTTCCTTGCAGATAATTTTTTTTAGCTTTTCAATTGTGACACAAAGGTTCATTTCAAATCTATTAATTCTTAAAAAATTAGAACTGTTTATGCTTATTTTTGAATTGACAAACGATGATGGTGCCTTACATTTTTTTAATGTTTTGCACTGTGTGATATCTGATAATTTCATTGCAATAGAAGTACTTAAAGTATTTTATATTTAAATTGCATTATTTATTACAATTCGTCATACCACACAATAACTATATAGTATTTTATTTTACTGTGTATACGCCAGTGGCATTTTTTAAAGCGTTTTGACGGCGAACAGTCCAAACCCCGGTCTCGATTCTATCTAACATCAACCAGTTGTTAAAAGCATCATTAATAAATAGCCAATGGCAAATGGCAACTGGGTCCGGAATCGAGCCTTTGAAAAGCTACTAACTTTTCTCAGGATCGAAACTGCAACAATTGAATTCAAAGGCGAGCACTATAACCACTTAGTTACCCAACCAGTATTACACATTCATCTTAATTCTTTATTATTTTAACCATTCTATTTTTAGTATTGCCCTTCTAAAGAAACAAAAATAGACTCAAGTTATTAAGTTAAAATTTTTATAATTTAGTCTCTATACTGGCGTTTTGTTTCTGTGGCGTTTTTTTACAACTTGCAAACTGTTATCGTTACAGAATGCGTCTTTTGAGGACATGCACTTAATTTGATATTAATATTTGAGTTTAAACACGCTTTATATATTTAGGAATTGCATTTTTAGTTACCAATGTTCTTAGGGCACTACACCCTTACTTCTTTTTTAAAGAGTAATTTCATAAACCAATCTGTTACTATTTCCAATAGGCTGAAAATGTTTAAACAAAAAAATCATAGTTTCTCCTGTGTAGGTTTCTTATTTTATAAAAAAATTTTCCAACTTAAATTTTAACCTTGTGAACATTTTTGAAGCGACGTCATCAATCATGACAGAAATTACAGGCCAGGTGCCAATAACTATTTGGACCAGTACATAATTTGTTGTTACAACAAGCAATGTAGTGGTAAAACTACTTGTTTTAATAATCAAGCCGAGGTCATTAGTCTAACCAGTAACTATAGGACTCGTACAAAAACACAGGCAATGGCCTAATTTTAGATAAAATGTCTAGTGGATTTTTAAATGATTACAAATGTTCATAGTACAGTACGACATCAAAAAGGACAAATTCATGCTTACTTTCTTATTTAATTTCCAATATTCTCGTATTTAGATTTATAATTAGATTTATCTTTACATTATTTTGATTTATTTTCTATATGTTGTTGCTTCTACTTGGATTCACTGCCTGAAATCACAGAATAGTATGCGTAAGTCTTTATTCAAACATATAATAAGCAATAAGAAATTTTATAATTTCTTTCATACAATAGGAAGGAATAGTTAAAAACCTGCCGAAGAAGGACGGTAAGGCAGAATTGTATTTAAATTTATATCAAAGAAAGTTGTAAACAAACATCGTACACCCGAATTCTTTATGTATTAAAGACGGGAATGATGTTGGGTAGAATTTTATTCCATCATGGTATTTTCACTTCATAGTATGAACTATTTAAGTACGAAACATTACAATTATGATATTTCATACCAATAAAATGTTTGAAATTGTTTCTTCATCACAACAATAACATGTTTAGCGAAGATACGTTTACGAAGAACATTTTTTAAGATCGTCTTTCCGTATAACACTGTAACCCCGCTGAGGGAAACTGCTTTAAGTTACACTTACACTTAAGATAACGACGGTCTTGCATTAGCGTGCTCCGCGTAATAGATTTTAAAATGATTTGCGAGTGCTTCTAGAATTTACCCCTAGACAAAACACTTATTTTACAAAACAAATATTGAAAGTTAAGGAAACTAATGTTTTATTTCAGACAAAACTTAAAAGCCAAGTATTGTAAGATTTCCGTTGTATCTGTTTTCACTTTTCTTCAATATATAGTTATGAGAAATTATATTTTTCTGCAACAACAAGGAATTCGTACAAATAAATGAAAAATTTTACCGTCAAAATTTGTTTCGTAAGGTAATTTTTAGTTCCTCATAGTAGTAGTAGGTGGTATGGATCTCCCTTGGAATCAGTGGACTCTACTCAATCGATTCCGCACTGGTGTAGGAAGATGTAATTATTGGAAATACAATTGGGGAATGGTAAAAGATCAGTCATGCAGCTGGGGTACGGAGTTCCAGACTATGACTGACATTGTCACCGAATGCGCTTTGAGTGCTTTCCCGGAATGGCTGATGGGCCTGCATTGTGCAAGTGAACCTGGGCTGCAATGGCTTAGCGCCCTGGATTTAACTTTATAGAGAGATCATAAATGTGTTATTTTAGTTTAATTTTAAATGTACTGATGCAGGTGCTTTGCACAGCAGAACATCTATTATTTATTTTATTATTATTATTATTATTATTTTAAATTGTTAGCAGGCAATGATAGCCATACGATATATATATATATATATATAGCAGTTTTTTAATTTAGCAGTTTTCGTTACTTGGATGGAAAGTGTCTTTTTTGCACGATCCCGTTTTACGAGCGAGGCGAAGCCCGAAAAGCAGTAATTTTACAGTTTGTGTACACTTACTTTGTCGTATTAAAAGTGTAGTCTGCAAGTTGGTTTATGTTTACATTAGCCTTGCTTGTTATGGAGTTGTATGATTTTAGCTTACGAATAGCGTATATTGAAGTTCGTTAAAATTAAAATAACTCTTGAGGTTAGTGCATTTGTAGAAACAAATTAAAAGATGTTTTATTAACGGTACAGAAAACACCAACTTTGCAAACTAATTACAGGCCATTAAACGGCTGTTCTGCTTGCAGTTTGATTAAAATATCCGTTTATTTTTTAATTTTAATTTTCTGACACAAGGTGAACTGCTGTACAAAACTTTAGAACCCCTTACTTTAGTAGAATAAATTTAAGTACTCACAGCAACTGTTGATTGACCTTGAGAAGAGATTTAAAGAAGTTTGATGAATTCTCATGTATTAAGTCACTATTCCTACAGAATTCTACATATTCTTTATTGTGATGCTAAAAAAAGAGTAGCTTCAGTACTAATGATACATTTTAATCACAACTTTCTGAGGCGATAAGTTGCCTTTTTCTCCCATAACAAATTTGTGGTATTGGTAATACTTTTAGGTTTATCTTATACCACTTATTTTAGTTGTACGCATCTTGGTAATCTCATAAAAGGCTGCTTCAAGGCATTCTCTTCCTGGATTTTTTTACAAAATCCTTCAAAAACGTTTAATACGAGCTTTAGAACAGCAAAATATTTTTCAGTCACTTTTTTCCTTTATCAGACTGAACAGAACAAACAGTCAAGTCTGTGGTATTGTACGAAATGTATTTTTTCAAATGACACGAGACTGAGCAGTAACTTCAAACCGACTTCAGCCTGGAATGGTTCATAAGTTTATCTGTTTCATAGCTCTTCAAGTATGACTGAACTAATTCTGAATCTGATAAAAACTTAGTCCAAAAAAGCCATATTGGTTTATACGCAAAATATTTAGTTGATGATCATCATAAGCAAACTCATCTGAAATTACAATAAAGTAGTTGAGTATCTACCAAGTTAATCATTGTAAATTTTAAATTTTTTCACCTTGGAGGCTTTCTTTTGATAAGTGAGAACCCTCAGGTATATGGTAAAAGATGATAATAATTGTTTCATTGAGTTCTTATTATAGAACAAGCAATTCTTTAGTGAAACACCGTTCGAGCAATAGCTTACTCAACTATTACAAAGCTTTCAAATTTGAAAGGGTGCTCTGGTTAAAATTTGTTTTTATGCTAATTATATTAGCAGCCCTACAACTTGAATGTAAAGTAGACATTTCATGAGAAATAATAATTTTTTTTTTACATTTTCTCCTTTCATATTCCGAATAATACCATGTTAAAAATGCCATAATACCATGTAATACCATGTAAAAATCAAATGTTCTCTGCTGACAGGGTAATATGAACTTTAATAATGTATAGTAGGTTCCTTTTATTTTACAAAATTTCATTGAAATATTACTATATCAAATAAAAACAATCGCTGGCTGAAGAAGTTAACAATAATGTACCAGTGTAAAAAAGTGCGATTTTTTAGTAGTGGGCATATTTAATTGACTGGTGGGGTTCGCAGAACGATTTTTCCCTTTACAAAAATGGCAGTGATGATATTTACTAATCATCATATAATTTTAGCTTTAAAATTGGTATATGAGAATCAGTTACAATGCTAATAGAATATTAATGAGGCAGAAGGACAACTATTATAAAACCATTTGGAAAGCACCAAAACAAATAAATATAAAGTTTTCAACTAGCCTAATTATCTTAAAACAAAATGAGGGACAATACAGTATGGTGAACTGGGGCAGGACTGTCATGAACATGAGTCGAGTTTCTGCAGCAGTCCAGAGCGATTATATAGACCATTGCTTTTAATGTTTTTGTTTCATTGACCAACACATGTGGCTCTATACAAGCTCATCCTGTCACCAAGTAATCCTGAACAGTCCTTTAATTTGTAGGATGTTTCGTGGACTTAAATTATATCCTAAAAACACGTTTATTATAAGTTTAATCTTCGAACGTTATAAACAAGAATATGAAAAACTTTGGGGGTGATACAAGAAAACTTGCAAATGGTAAAAAGTTATGCTAGTTGCTGGATACTACTTTAACATATATAAAACACTGGTAAAGAGTTGTGAAACACCCTTTGTGTTCTTCCACTAGTCTACTGATTTTACGTGCATTATACCATTCGCTATTGTCAGTTTTACTGTTAACCTAGTCGGTGGATTCATTTGTCAGTTAGCGAGTCGCCCTCCTTCGATGAGCCCTCGTCTAGTGGCATGCGTGACTTGAAAGTGACCTCACGAGAGTGATTGATGACTTGTGACGAACGTTCATGCCAGGTTGCAATTTACATAACACATGAACAACTTAAAATCAGCATTTGTATTTATAGAACTACGCTGGTATTAGGGGGGATTTGTTAGTATTTATTCTGAACAAAGTGAAGTACAGTATTATGATTTTAGAAACTCCCAATAAATACTTTTAAAACGTAAATAATATTAAAGTTGAATTTAGAGAATTTACATTTTTCAGAAGGGGAAAGGGGAAAGTAGTTTCAGGTTCTCTTCATAGAAGTATTTAACTAAACCTTAAACACTATGGAAATTCTACTTCATTAAACTAAAAGCTTCTCTATAAAAAATAAATCATAACATACTTAAATTAATATAAGTAATAAACAATATTAACATTACAATGTAAATTTCACATAACTATGAATTGTGATTGTATTTGATTGTTGTAACATTCTTGGATAAACAATACTTTGTAAGAAAGGAAAAGCGACAATTTTTCAACTATTCTTTTTATCTCGTATTTTGTCAACGAAACAGACACCTGAATACAGAAAATTATCATTGACAGATACCAAAGCAAATATATGTATATAAAACGACTGCAGATATGTTGCAAACAAAACACGTTTTAAAATGTGCCTTAGTTGGGAATTACATGTTTTGAATTTGTTCTTTTAAATGATTTAAAAATATGTTTAACAAGTGGTGTATTGTATATGAGTAAAATTTGTTTGGTAAACACTAAATCAAACTACCGTAGTAAAACTACTGGTCATGTGAATCACAACGACATAATCTCTGCTACTAATTACGTGTTACCATTAAAGGGTTTAAGTGATCACTGTCCATGGGATGAGGTTCAATTGATTATAAACACACTACAATATCTACTGGCAAAGGATAGTTTCACTGTGCTGATTATTGGGATTAGTTCTCTGGCGATTAATAACCAAGTGTGAATGACATTCATTCGCCGTTTTACTATTTGTGATACATTTATCTACTTTTTTGTTTGCTAAACCGATATACACGATGATTATTTTAATAAGTAGCGTAATATATATTTGTTTTAGATTATTCTGATTTGATCAAGACATTGATAGTTTAGATGTAAGAAATCTAATCGTGTTTCGTTCGCCATTCGGACGAAAACGTCTTAAATAACAATCAATCAGTTTTATTTAAATCAATCGTTTTATTTGGCTGACAATTAAGAAATTGCACTAGCCTATACATCATCAACTTATCTATAATACATAAAACTAATTTAAAATTCATGATTTCTTATTTTGTATTGTAAAAGTCTTAAATTGAATAAATGCTCTTGTCAATAATGAAGCTTCTTATTTTCTTCTTAAATGTGTTTGTGTCTAAATTCATATTCCTAATTTCAATATGAAGGTTATTTTAAATTTCGGTATAGTTATATTTAATATGATTTTCATAAAATGACGTTCTATGATAAATGGCTGAAATTTTATTAGTTTTTCTTAGATTCATGTTTGTAAAATACTCGTAGGTTTCTGTAGTATGAATTTTGAAATTTTTCCTCATTAAAACTAAAGTGTCGTATATATTGAAAGAAAAAAAATTTCATTAATTGATATTGTCTGAAGATTTGTCGACATGACTGGCCTCTTGTTAGTTTGAAAATAGCTCTGATTGCTGCTCTTGTAATATAAAGACATTTTTTACATGAGAGTTAGCCATTCCCCATATTGGCAGTCCATACCTCATTTGGGAAACGAAGTGAGAGTGATAGAGTGATAGAGAGAGTGATAGAAATGAGAATATCTTTCGTGCAAAATTGGGACATCTTCTTATGATGAAAACAATTTTACATAGCTTCTTGCACAGAATCTCCACATGACTTTTAAAATTAAAATTTTCATCCAATGTTATTCCAAGAAATTTTATCGTACTAGTTTTTCTATTATATGATTTTCAATACTATTATTTGATTTTCAATAATTATGTTTTATTTTTTATCTTGAGGAGTTATGCTAAAATCTATAAATTTTGTTTTCAATGTGTTTATCGTCAGATTGTTATTCGAAAACCATTCTGTTAATTTATTAGTTTCTTTAAAAGCTTCAATTTCCAAATCTTCTTCATTTTCATTTGATAACGGATAATGATGTGTCATCAGCAAAAAAAAGTAATATTTGAAAATTTAGAATTTTTATTTTAATTATTTATGTAGAGAATAAATAGGATTGGGCCAAGAACTGAGCCTTGAGTCACTCCTGAAATGATGATGAGAGGTTTTGATTTAAATTTCTGAATAACATTTTCTTAAGTTTTGATGGGAATTTGAACAATTTTGGTTCTATCTGCCAAGTATGATTCAATCCAGCTTAAAGCGACTCCTCTTATGCCAATATTGAATAATTTTTTTATCAAAATATCATGACGCACAGTACCAAAAGTTTTTTTTCAGATCAACAAACAATGTTGACCAATGCAATGTCTTTTTCTATCTAATGCTGAACAGGTAAATGTTCTTGTAAAGGCACATTACACATGACCAAACAGAAGCTATGCCTTCGTTAAAATAAATGTTCCACGCCTGGGAGTAGTACGAAATGTTTTTGGACCTTTGTAAGACCGACGCAATATAAGAGGTGAGTTTGATGGATCAGATATGATGTAACTTTGTTACTTACAAAGACAAACTGATTTTTTGCCAGTAGCATTAATTATACCCAATCAACAAGGCATCAATTTGATAGACTGACGAATTTTTATTTTCTATTTGAAGCAATTAGAAGTGTACGTAAATTATTTTTCCCTTTTAAGGTTCAAGAATGGTATCCACATGTTTACTTTAAAAAATGCATTATTAAACTAATTAACTAAAAAATTATTACTAAGATAACGCAACAAACTATTTGGAATTAGTAAATTATTGCAGACATTTTCCAACACTAATTAGTAAAACCAACTAATGGATCATAAAATAGATATTATTACTAATGAATGATGGAAAATTTCCGAAATAATTTACTAAACAATAAAGTAAACTCACCGTCACCAATGAACTTTAAACAAATTAGGCCTAGTTGAAATTGGTGTGAGCGCTCGCCCAAAAACTACAATGTAAAGTTCAATTTTGGGAAACGTGTATGCAGGACTATTATAAACGATTATCGATGTTTAACACTAGATTCATACATTAGATGTCTGTGAACACCATTCATACACTTTCGTCTACCAGACTACAATAAGGGGAAAAAAATTATAAATCCATTTTTATAATTCAATATATCTCTGGAACGTCTTTAAATATCAGCTTCAAACTTGGCACATGTCTTATTAAAATTATGCATGTGCATTTCAAATTATTTAAATATGCATACTATAGGCTATCATTTTAATGACTTCATACCATCGGTTCATTTTACTCTGTAAATTACACTTATTTAAAATTCACAAACTAAATATAATTTTTCTTATATAACTAAATATAAACTAAATATGAACCAACTAACCTTTCGCATAGATCAATTAGAACATTTTTAGGTTTTGTCTGAATAAGACCTAATAAGAATTGCAGTACAAAGCGTCTACTCTGTACCATTTAAAAATAGCGACCGTTAAACGTTTTTGATCTTAAATATCTAAAAGAAAATACATTTTACTAAAAAAGACTAATATAACTTTTTTAGCCAATTTTATGATAAAATAATAATACTAAAATTATTAAAAGGGCTTCATAAATAATCGAGATATTGCATAAAGGTCCATGAAAAATATGAACTTCCTACAACAATTTGGCACCGAAATAAAATTTATTAAAGGTAAAAACTAAATGGCAGATATTTAAATAAATATTAATTTTTGGATATACATTAATATGATTTTTTTGCTTATTTTGACCCAAATAACCATACTGTGAAGTTTGGTGAGGTACTTTACAGACACACTGTATAACATTTTTCAATATTTGTATCCTTTGTAGTCACTTTAATCGAATTATAAAATCTTTCTGGAGATTTTCATTTAAGCCAAGCACGATCTACTTTTATGATTGCACGTGGTATTATTTTATTTAACCAACAACAATGTTGTCGCAAAAGCGAAACTCCTCTAGTTATTAGACCGAAAATGGAAAAAGTTTAAAAAATGTGAAGCGTGGAGGGAGGCTTGTTACATTTAATAGCAAACAAATCTAATAATATTCCATTTATTTTAAATCTGCAAACTAAACATATTTCATTAGCTTTCGTCTGGATGAATTAATATACATTCTTAGGTTTTCTAATTTAACAATAATTCATCGAATGTCAAACCCACTTAGCTTCTTATACTGTAAAAATTGTGAGGTTACCTAAATCAAAACTTTTTGGACTTTTCTTACCTGTGGCACCAATCATAATAGTCTTAAAACTTTCTAATACACTAATAAAATACTAAACATTCGTAATGACGCTTTGTAGTAAAACGGAAAATAAAATAGAAATTTGTGGTTTTAGTTTAAGTAAGAACAATTTCCATGTTAAGTTTATTACTAATGTTTTTACTAGTGGATTGTTACTGCCCGTAAGAGATAAAACCAGGCAGTTGTTTAATGTTTAGTGTCCCGCATTATTCGGCCGATAGCCGCCACCACGGCGGATGTGGCCGCGCCGCGCCGCGCCGGATACATGCAACATGCACACTACCGCGCCGCCGCCGAGCCCCCCACACAGCACACTGTCGACATTAACAATAAATCCACTATTGGTTTGTTACAGTTTTAATTTGAAACTCCTGTTTCAAAGTATTCTTTATTTTATAATTTTTTCAAATTTATAGCTAACCATACATTTATTACCACCCCTACTTTCTATTATAATATGTTTGAGTAATACATTTTCAAGAAACTTTTATCTTTAGTTAAAGAATGAAATTTTTACCGTAATAAATTATGAATTAGACAACGAAATACAGGGGTGATGAAAAGTCTAGTAATTTAGCTAGAGGATTAAAACTCTGAGAATAAAATTGATTGCCAAAACAATAATTTTTAACGCTCTATTTGTCAAAGTCTGGCGGGGGTCGGCTCACGAGGAATCAGTAGATAATCTTAAACGTAAAAAGAAAAACGGTTAATGTGTACATCAAATTAAAGGACTCAGTACAGTACAATGCCGCAAACTCTATCACAAATGGATAACCGAGCTTCAAATGGCATTCAATCAAACTTCTCATTGAAATCATATGGCTGAAACTTAAAAAATCAATAACTTCGGACACACTTGTCTTTTTGGGGTCGGGTTTGTGGCATGTTACTTAGATATTTAAGTCCTTTAAAATTATGTACAATTTGAAAAAAGCCAAAGAATTTTCCTTTAGGAGTCGTCTCTGAAGGAAGTCTTAAAGGAAAATTCATCGGACTACTTCATGTCATTTTAAGGGTCTTTAATGACATGCAACAATGGCAAGTGATATGCATAAATCCCACCCCAAAAGGGGTAGGTCAGAATTAAGTCTTCAGTATGTCCGAAGCTACTGAATTATTAGGTTTCAACAATATGATATCAATGACAAGTTTTATTGGCTGCCATTTAAGGCTTAGTCATCCATTTGAGCTCATTTTTTTGCATTGTACTCTACTACGTGAGACCTTTAATTTGAGGTATACAGGGTGAGTTTCTTAAAGTGAAGGGTGTCCCTGAACTCTCTACCAACTTTTTCAGGTATTATTCCTGGGCCATAGACAAGTCAAAATATCATATTCAAAATTTCGAAAACTCAAAAGTTACTCGTATAGCCGTCATTTTGTTTTTTACACAAAATAATTTTTATTTCCATAATGGATCATTGTATTAAGTTAATATTTGGCATGCACTTTCATCATAGCAATACCCATTTTCAAGAAAAAAGTTATTTTTTCCAATGTGTATTTTCAAAATGGCGGCCATTTTAAAATTTGTAACTAAAATATCTCAAAACCGGTAAATTTTATAAAAATTTTATTAGACTCAAAAAAGTTGACGAATTTAATTATCTAACCAATGGCACCAAGTTTGTAAAGATCTGACAACAAAAAACGGAGTTATTGAGATTTTTGTGCATAAAAACATTGATTTTGCATTGTAATTAATGCAAATTAAGGTAATTTTAATTGAAAAATCTCAATAACTCAGTTATTTGTTGTCAGATCCTTACAAACCTGGTACCATTGGTTAGATAATTAAATTTGTCAACTTTTTTGTATCCAGTAAAAGTTTTATAAAATTTACCGGTTTTGAGATATTTTAGTTACAAATTTTAAAATGGCCGCCATTTTGAAAATACACACTAGAAAAAAATAAATTTTTCCTTGAAAATGGGTATTGCTATGATGAAGGTTCATGCCAAATATTAACTTAATACAATGATCCATTACGGAAATAAAAATTATTTTGTGTAAAAAACAAAATGGCGGCTATACGAGTAACTTTTGAGTGTTCGAAATTTTGAATATGATATTTTGACTTGTCTATGGCCCAGGAATAATACCTGAAAAAGTTGGTAGAGAGTTCAGGGACACCCTGTATATCTGACAGTGTACTTCTTATGGGGGACCCCCTTTACTTTTTTAGTTTGCTTTCAGGTATGTATTTCACTTTTCAAAATTTCCCTCCATTTTTTCAATATGGCGGCCAATTTTAAAATTTCTTATGGAACACCCTACATTTTATGGTGTTTTTGAAATTTTCATATGATTTTAAAACCTTTTTATTTATTCTTTGACATTTTTCTCCAAACCTAACGGTTAGGGAGTTAGAGGCAGTTAAAGTTCAATTTTAGTTCCATAAGAATAACATGGCGCAAACTTTATCTGCCCATATCTCCGAAACCATTGATTAAAATAAAAAATCCTCAAGTATAAAAATGTCTTAAATTTATGTTTTAAGGACATATTTTTCATAATAACGAAAATAATTTTGAAAATTTAATATTTTGCCCGTCATATTGGAAAGAAGTTAATTTATGCGTAAATAATAATTTTTATGAGTGAAATGTCCTTAAAACATCAATTTAAGACATTTTTATTCTTGAGTATTTTTTATTTTAATCAATGATTTTGGGGTAGATAAAGTTTGCCCCATGTTATTCTTATGGAACTAAAAATGAATTTTAACTGCTAACCGTTAGGTTTAGAGAAAAATGGCAAAGAATAAAATGTCTTAAAATCACATGAAAATTTCAAAAACACCATAAAATGTAGGGTGTTCCATAAGAAATTTTAAAGTTGGCCGCCATATTGGAAAAATGACGGGAAATTTTGAAAAGTGAAATACATTCCTGAAAGAAAAATAAAAAAAGTAAAGGGGGTCCCCCTTAAGAAGTATACTGTCAGATATAGAATAAAAAAATTAGCTAATCTATCACTTTAAGAAACTCACCCTGTATATCAACTTATGATTGTTTAAGATTTTCTACCGATTCCTCATAGGCCGACCCCAATCAGACTTGGGCACTCAGAACGTTAAAAAACAGGTTTAGTTGTTTTGTCAGAGTTTTAAACTTGCGACTAAATTATTAACAAAAACATCAATGCGTTTCCCGACATTTCAGCACACCTTTATATAAGAAGGATAAAGAAGTGACAAACAAACACTTCTATACTATTACCATCTTTCTTAGCACCATAAAACGTACAATAATGTTAATATTTCACAATTCTACCTATATTGATGTACTTAAACAGCGTAAAAATTACTCGGTAACATTCAGAGATGCTGGTAAATGATTAGAATTCAAAACTACGCCATAGTTGTCATAGTTAATAAGCGCAAATTTGCAAAGGCGTAAGTAAGGCGCTATTCACTCAAACTACTATTCGCCATTTACTCATTATTAAAATTAATGTGTGGATATGGAAAAAAACTATGTTTTTCCATCTAGTTCTATAGTGACAACACTACAATAAAATGACTGTATTTGATGACCATTTTCGAGCGCATCAATAAGATGTTGATCTTAGTTCGTTGTAATTCTATCTTCGGAAATAACAGTTAAGTTTTGAAACACATACAACAACAAAAATAAAAAAACAAGGATAAATAAAAAATACAAAAAAGTGTTTGGCATTTATGTGAGAGATTTTAAAATCATTTGTTCTATTTTTTATGTTATAACAAAAGTTGGAAAATACATGCAAGCAGGTAAAAACCAAAGGTTATTATCATCCTTCTCTATCAAAATTATTTTTATGTGATTAATTTCCATGATTACGCAAATGGGAGCCACTATACTCCGTTATAAATATATAAATTCATCTTATATGTCAGTCCCACACGTACCTCTTTACACACAAAACATGCGAAATTACTCGACAAAAGCGCTCTCAGAGTATTTTAATGTTTAATTTGCTGTTCTAATGCAGGAATTGAATTGAAATATTAATATACTAGGGGGGCCGTGTAGCGCAATGCGCTGCATTTATCAGATCATCCGGTGATCAAACCTTGCTCTATGGTAATTTGCCGAGTAACTTTGAATGAAAATGAAATTTTAGTAAAAATCAGATTACATCATATTGGCCTTTCATCCATCGATCTTCATCAAGTATTGAATTGTGTTGACATTTCAGTACCAGTTAGTAGTTAAATTGCTTCTATTCAGCTAGATTTTAACACGTGTTTGTCTGTTTTACTATCAACAGCTGTTTTATTTTGTAATTCAATATACATTGTTCCCATGTTAATCTTATGGACGAAAAACGAACTTTAAGGGCTTCCCGTGGCCTTCAGAGTAAAAATAAAAAAATCTAAAACTTTATTGCAAAACTACGAACTGAGACGAATCTTATGACATCTCAAACATTGAATTTCGTCCATAATAAGGGAGGAGTAGTGTTCACAAAAAACTGCATAACGTATCTATATAGTTCTGTAAGCGATATTTCTTCAGCAAAATTGTGAGCGTTATACAGATCGCAGAAAGATGGAAGGGGTCTCAAATTAAAGGTCTTGGTCCCATGCACGAGGGAAAACTATCGGCGTGTCCATAATGTTAACAGGAAATGAGAAATCACGTAAAACGTCCTCCATAAGAATAGCATGGGGATTCAAAAAACGTCTGCTTTGTATACATTAGAACATGTGTTATGGTTTAGTTTTAAAATGAAACACAGATGATAACATTGAGTGAAGATAATAAAATAATTCACACCAAGAGAAGCAGTATAGATATATAATTCTGTAAGCGAAATTTCTTGGGCAAAATTGTGAGCGTTTTACAATTCGCAGGAAGATGGTATGCGACTTTTTGTGTGTAACTGAACATTGGTTGACAGAGACGGAAAGTGGTTTTTATAATTCTCTGAGTAATTTAAATCTCGTAAGCATTTTTTGTAGGTCCCAGCCTAAAAACGGCGGTGCTGCCATTTTTGCTGGTAAAGACTTTCAGTGCCATAAAATAAACGTGGACAGTTTTTGCGTTGAATTTATTCTTGAAATAGCTGCTGTAGCTATAATAGACATTCAAACAGTATTGCTAACCGTGTACAGATCCCCTGACGGTGATTTTGAGCATTTCATTAGTCAGCTCGACTTGTGTTTGGACTACCTGACACGACTGAAAACCGGTTTCAACTTTGTGGTGTGTGGAGACTTTAACGTACACCTTGAAGCCCCATCTAGAGAGGAATCAATCTTTGTTAATTTACTGAGAAGCCATGGTCTATACGTAACTTCAAGACTTCCTGCAAGGGGTGAGGCCTGCCTGGACGCAGCTGCTACAAATCTCAACTCCTGGGACATCGAGACCGAGACAATCAAATCCCTCGTCGCCAACCACGACGGAGCTGTGGTTTTAAGGGTCAAGACGGACAAGGTAAGCACGACATCATCCTTTCCTGTGTGGTTAGATAATTATATGATTGGGAAACGAACTGTAAATATGGATTTTTTGCCTGCTCTCAGAACTGAACTTTTAAATGTAAATTGGGAATCAATAACTCAAATAGGGGACCCTGAAACGGCTTTTTCTGTCTTTTCTGATACTTTTCACGATAAATTCAACTCAGTCTTTCCCTCTAAGAAATATAGAATAATCCAAAGAAATTAAAAAACAGTAAACTAAAGTCAAAGAAAAATCTTCTTACAAACAACAAGTCCTGGTACACACCTGAATTGAGTAAACTACGTTCGTATATGACTTTAGTGCATGACCACTACAAACTTGAACCTAATGCTGTAGTTAAGGAAAGATACTTCTCGCTCTATTGCAGAATTAAGAAGGATTACCGTAACAAAGTAAACGAGGCGAAGAAGAGGTGTAACGTTGACTTCATCAGGCAAGCCCCAAATACCTGCAAGGCAGCCTGGGACATTGTAAATGCCAATAGGACGCCAAGTCCTGGACCGAGACCTGCTGCCTCACCTGACGAATTTAATAGTTTTTTTGCTAACGTGGCCGATAATATAATCACACAACTACCTTTGTTACAGACAGATCCAGCCGACTCTCTCATTGACCTTTCAACCGTGTTTTCAATTAACAACTGGAAAAAGGTGAGTGATAAAGATATCATTACCATTGTAAAAAACTTCAAAGTTTCAAAAAGCCAGGATCTACTCATCTTTTAAAATCCGTCATTGACCTAATTGCGAAACCTCTTGCGTCACTTGTTAACTGGAATAGCCACATCGACAAGGTATGTACCAAGCTTTCCAGAGTACTCTACCTTTTAAGAAAACTAAAACTAATAATCACCAAACCCTTTATGCTAAGTGTGTACCATTCACTTTTCCACAGTCATATCATGTATGGCCTCGTGCTATGGGGACACGCACCTGCGGTTCACGATGTGTTCCTCCTCCAAAAAAAGGCCGTTCGTTTAATTTCATCTGCAGAGCATAACGCACATTGCCAGCTTATCTTCCAGGAGCTTGGCATACTGACTATTTATAGTCAGTATGTTCTCAACATCCTCACTCTGCTCAAAGACAACTTGAGTGACTTCGGGAGGAGAAACGAACAACATAACTACGAGACCCGCAGAGGACGCGACCTGGATATGCCGAGGTGTCGACTCAGCCACACACTAAAGAGCTATCCTCGATCGGTTATAAAAATCTTTAACACCCTGCCGGATAGTGTGCGTGAGTTGGACTCGACAAAATTTAAGACTGTGCTGCGCAAGCGTCTCCTAGAGAGGCCACTTTACGAACTGAGTGAGGTGCCGCTTTTTGGTTGACAGCAACATTTAAAAGTCACGTCCCCCACAAAGAATTTAGTTAGTTTGTTTCTGTAAATATATGTTTATGTGCAATGTAAATAAAAAAACCTGACGCAATCTATCCGACTTTGTCGGTCAACGATTAAGACTTCAAGTATCAAGTAAGTAAGTAAGGTCTCAAATTAAAGGTTTCGGTCCCATAAAGCGTATCCATAAAGTTACAAGGAAATGATACATATAGTAAAACGTCCTCCTTAAGAATAGCATGGGGATTCGAAAAACGTCTTCTTTATGTACATTGAAACATATGTTTTGGTTTTATTTTAAAACGAGAGACGATTTTTTGGACAACAAGGTATAGTGTGGTTTTAAAGTAATATTTTTCATTTTTAAGCCTCAAAAACTTGGAAACTTGATTCATTTTGTGTGTTTTGTGACTCGGTGTTAATAGTTTCTTGTTCAATAACTTGTTATGGTGTAATTTAGTGTTTTTAGTTTTTTTTTCTATCTTTTATTTACAATAAACTTCACTTAACCTCAATGAGCCCCAGTCCTGGGAAAAACAAAAACAAACGGGTTATCCCTCACAGTATTCAGAACAGTGGACTTCATAATAAATCTTCTTCCCATGTAAAGGGGAGAAATTATCAAGTTTTGAAAAAATCACGGAACTGTAGTGATAGTCAATTGGATGTCCAGGAAAACAATTTTTTATTTCTTCGAGACCATGATTATGTGGAAAATGGAATGACTTCTCATTACGGCAGTGAGGTTCCTTCTTTTCATCATGACCGAGACTTGGACTCTTCCCAAATTGATGATTTCACTATTGGTTATTCTTCTGATCAACAAATCGACAACGAAGAGCTTTCGCCAACTCACGGTCATCGAGACGAACTCACACGTAATTCACCTAATCGACTTAGTGGAAATGAATTGAATGAAGCTCCTATAGACCGATCCAAAGGCATGTCCCAAAATGAGGCTCCTCGCTACCTTGAAACTGACCCGGCCCCGTATATAATATTTGTGGACAGCTCGAATCATCCAGGCAACATAGGAAACATTCATCCGATGGCCCTCGGCCGTAAACTTGTCAACTATCAAGTAGTGGGCGTCTTTGAATTGAAGAAGGTTGGCAGAAATAGGTTGAAATGTGTTTTTGACAGTGTTAAAAACGCCAACGCATTTTTGAACTCTTCGTTTTCCAAAGAGAATAATGTCAACGCCTACATCCCTTCCTACCAAATTCAAAGACAAGGTCTGGTCAGGGGTGTTGACCCATCCATTCCGGAGGCAGAAATATTTAGCAATTTAAGCCAAACTTTTGACATTGCTTCTGTCAGGCGACTCAAAAAACGCGTCGTACAAAATGATGGTCAGGTCACTCATGTCCCAATTCCTTTGGTAGTTGTGACATTTAATGGGAAATGCCTTCCTGAACACATAAACTTGTTCTATACTAGATGTACCGTTGAACCATATGTCAGACCTCCTATCCAGTGCTTTAACTGCCTTAGGTTTGGACATACGGCAAAGAACTGTCGGGGTAAGAGGCGCTGTGGTAACTGTTCTCTTGACCACAAGAGTCAAGATTGCCCTAACTATAGTTCTCCTTGTTGTATATTTTGTAAGGGGGGTCATTCTGCCCTTAGCCGGGACTGTCCACAAAAATCTATTGAATTTAAAGTCAGTGAATACATGGCTTATGAAAACCTCTCATACATCGAAGCCAGGGATATTATTGTCCCTTCTAAAAGAGGCCGACTTGAAGGTCATTCCTATGCCAGGTCTCTAAATTTCAGAAAGGACGAATTCCCCAGTCTCCCGACAAAAGTCGACACGAATGTCAGAGAAAAGTTTTGTGTACAACCAACTCGTTTTCTTCCTCCCTCAATTTCTTATCATTCTCACACTAGCCCCTCTTCAATTTCTAATGATTCTCAAAGGACTTTTCAAGATAACCCTTCAAGTTCCAAACCCCGAAAAATCCCTACTCCACACATAGTTTCTACTAATTTCACTCACAGATACTACAATCAGTTCAGTAACCAACATGTTTCACCCACTGCCCCTGTATATAATCACTCTACTGCCCCTTCAAACTTTGGTTCTGTGACAGTGGATGATGGTTTTTCGAGTTCCCCTGAAAGTGAACTTGTCTCAATAGTTAATAGGTTTGTATATGAGAAGCTTCCGATATCGAATTTGATATCAGCCTTACGTAAAATACTTATGAACTATACTGAGCCTTCACATACTGACGACTGCAGTAATACTAAAGCACATGAAGATCAAGATCAGTAAAAGTTGTGTTACGCAAGTTTTCTACATCCATATTACTTTGACTATGTGAATCCCGCATGTCTCTTCTCAAGGGAATCTCGACTAGAAGATTTTAGAAGCTCTTTGCAAATTCTTGTTGTTTACTGACATCAATGTATAACTTGTCAATTGTATCAATGTATAACTGTATCAATGTTTATTTAGACTAATCATTACTAATGTATAATTGTTAATGTTCCTCCAAATTGTATATAGTTATGGCAAGCCATGGACATATTTGTCATGTAGCCAAATAAACGAAAAAAAAATAAATAAAACGAGAGACAGATGATAATATTGAGTAAAGAACTATTCATAGCCAAATGAGAAAAATTAACCCTACAGTGGTAATACTATAATAAGACGTTTTGTAGCGACTAAAATTCTACTAGGAGCGTTAACCTTACATACTATTACAAATTAACTGGTGATTTTACTGTTGTTACTATAATTTAAATTGTAAAAAAAACAAAATAAAATATATAAAAAAACTGAACGTGTATGCAAATCATAAAATGCGTACTGATTGTTATAGAGATGTAATGGGCGATGAATTGTGGTTTTAGAAACACCTACATTATTTCCATTAAAATATTTTTTTGTTTTATTTTAAGACGAAATGTGTCAAATGATCATATTGAATGACGATTACACATTAATTGATACTTAAAGTGTATCAGTCAGTGAAGTTTTGGTATTCTGTTAGCTGAATTTTCCCAGAAACCTTTTAGTCATTTCATAGATTGTAGGATTATAAAGACGAGTTAAAATCAAAGATATTTGTCCTACATACTGGAGGAAAATGCAGCAGGTAAAAAACTTCACAACAAAATGGAAATATATAAGAATGATTATTTTCTGAAATTTTCTCCTTAAAGATTCTCCGTGAAGTGATTTTAAAAAAATCTGCTTTGTTTACACAAAGTCAAGAGTTTTGATTAGGAGGGAAGAATATTTACGGAAAGTGAAGATGCACTTTGAGGTGGATGCTGTGTTTAAATTTTGTGACTATAACATAAAAAAATCTGACAGGAGCTAAAAAATCAATTCAGTTTTAGGACAGACTAGACATTGAAATGGGTATGATACAAAGTATTGAAAGTTTATTGACTCTGAAATGGGTGCTGAACATCCGCCATATTTTTTTTTCATTGCCGCTTTTCTATATGTTATTTTAATAAGTCGTCATAGCTCAATTAAGGGACTATGATTTCTTTCAAAACTTATTTTTCATAGATCGATATAAGTTTAACAACAGACAAAATGAAGCATTTACAAACGGGTGACCTAATAGTACAGGATTGATTAGAGTACTTGGGGGCGAATGGTCTGTCCAAACGGTATTGTTAAAATATTATATACCGCAAATTAAAATTAAATTCTCTGGAAACCTTCGTAGTGGAAGAAATGGTAATACGCTATGGTTCATGCTATTTTAATTTTATGATTAGGGTCTTTTGCCCCTATGAGCCACTAGTTATATATATAATAGATTTAGTAAATAAAAAAAAAATTGTGCTGGTGAGTGGTTAAAGACATGGTTAATGTTGGTTGAATAAATTTGAATATAAAGTTTCTCCTAGCCAAAAGCGTACCTGACTTGATGGTCGGTTTGGATGAAAGCTGCCAAAACTTTTCCTTACAGTCCGTCAAAAGTTTAAAATGATGAGTTATTTTAAGAGATTATTTCCAAAAATAAAACTAACTTAATGTAACTGTTTAAAATTCTTATAAATTACTATAAACCTCAGTGGAATCAAATCTTTGGCATTGTACATCTTTTTTTAATGGCTAGAGATTCTGTAATCAACATAATGTAACATATTCATATGTGATTATTATTCTATCACATAATTGTATATGTTTGCTTTGGTAAAATAAAGATATTTATTATTATTATTATTATTCCCAAATAAAAAATTTAGGTAAAGGAAACATTTAAATTATTTACAAAGGTTACTTTTGAGTGCTTCGTTTTGAATATTACTTGAAATTATTAGCACAAACTTATTTGGCTTAATTATAAATAAAATGGCCTGATTAAAACAACTAGAGAATACAAGTAAAACCATAAATAAAAAAATTTTACAAATTGAAACTTACACGTGTATTTACAGAAAAATGTATTTTGAAATTGTATATTTATGTATTTGAATTTTTTTTTATTCCCTCCGGTGCAAATAGTATTTTTACTAGCCTACAACTCCTCACTTGGTGAATTCCCCTAATTAATTTTTGAGGTATAGCTCGGTTGTCAATGCCCGAAGACCCTTTTTATTTTGTTAACATATTCTAGAATTGCGTTTACATTCTATTAGGCTACTATTATGTTCCATCGATGGTTTTAACATTTTACCAAAATGAGAACGGTTTATCTTGTTAATGGAAAGCTAAGTTGAACTCTATTTAAAATGTAGAACTAATGAAATTTGTTTCGGAAATATTTCATAAGCTACGTACGGTACGATGATATATATTTTATAAAAATGTTTAGGCCTACAACAAATAAATCTGTTGATTTCATAATCCCTTTAAAAAAATCTTTAATAAAAATTTAAAGTCTACCTTATTTTTAGAATAAAATAATACCCCGGATAAAATATTTCAACTGTAAAAATACATATATTTTGATTGTTCCCTCAGCACTCATCTTCAGTTTACGGTTTGTTTTGATTTGGAGCTGTAAAAACGAATGGTCCTTCTTGGCATCTAAAGAATATGTTTGGCTCCAACAAGGAAATTTAAGGGCTTACGGTCAAGATTCATGGTTATTTATTTTATTGTGGCCATAGTCAATATATCAACTTATATAAAGCTGTATAATTGGTTAATTTTTTTTTATTTCTAGGCAATCATCGTCAGATACATTCAAAAACTGATAATAATATATAAAGATGTATAAAATATTGATAAAAAAATACAAATTATGATTTGGAAGCTCCGTATTACTAATTAATCTTGTTGAAATTGAATTTAGTTTTATTGGATTTACAAAATACACAAAATTGGCAAAATTAAATTATCTAACCAATGGTACCGGTACCAAGTTTGAAATGATCTGACAACAAAAAATTTAGTTATTGAGATTTTTGTGCATAAAACATTGATTTTCCATTACAATGCATCCAAATTAGGTTAATTTAGAAGAAAAATCACAATTAATCCGTTATTTGTTGTCAGACCATTACAAACTTGCTATAATTGGTTGAATAATTTAATTTTGCAGTTTTTTTGTATTTGTAAAATTTACTGGTTTGAAGTATTTGAGTTTAAAAAATTAAAATGGCCGCTAATTGGGATATTCACTATAGATTTTTTTATTATTTCAATAAACATTGTTGTAATAAAGGTCCATGCCAAATATGAACCCAATCCATTTATCTATCCTTTACGGAAATAAAAATTATTGAGTGTAGAAAACAAAATGGCGGCTAGAGGGTTAACGAAGCATTTACGAATATCTATATCTATAAAAGAAGAAGTATGTATACCATATGTATGTTGCCTGTGGACTCCGAAACCGATCGAAGGATTGAAATGAAACTTCCAGGCATTATTGAGAATTATTCCAGGATGATTTGTGTGAAGTTTGGTGCAAATCTGTCCCAAGGGCTCTGACCCAGAGGACTTACAATAGTTTGGCAAAAAAATCTGAAAATCTCTATTTTATCAATTTTTATTAGTTGCTAAGAAACAAATTCAATAAAATGTCTAATTTGAGGTATTCCAGCGATTTTTATATATACGGTGAGCGTTACAGCGAGTGAGGGTAGCGAACGAGCTTTATTACCTATAAAATCAATTCAATCACGTGCGAAGCCGTGACGGGAAACAGCTAGTATGTTTATATGAACCTTTTTGTCTCTTTTGGCTTGCTGAACAACATTGAAAAGTTTCGGACAGTCTTAGCTGGACACCCTGTATACAATCTTAGGCTCGGAAGGGAGGATCACCGCTAGGCCAAATATTGATAAAAATACAAACTCTCACAAATTATTAATACTGTTCTCTACTATAATATTTTTTCCTTAAAAGACATGTTTTAGGTGGGGTACTGATGTTTCAAAATTGTTATTATTGGGCACTACCCACCTTCAGGTTTATGGCGAAGTTTTGTAGAGATGCGGCGAATTCTTCAGCCTTGTCAGATTAAAAAAAAAAACACAAACACACACGGACATTTACACGGACACAGAACACGAATAAACTACAAAACACGCCAAATTAAGCCCGACGTTTCGGAAAACTATAAAAAACGTTTTCCGTTATCAAGGGTTTTTTTAATTTCCTCAACCGAGCCGAGCGCCTGACCACGACTGAAGGCGCCTGACCATCGTTCCTGGCTGGAGGCGGGGGAGGGGGAGCAGCGGTCCTATTCATTCCTTTCATTGATAACAAAGGCCTTGTGTTATCAGTCAGCTGATTTACTTCTACTTTCACTGACTCCAAATAAACAGAATTTATTTCAACAGATGGGCGTGAAATAGGCTGCTTCTCAAAGGCCATAAACAATGATTCCGTCAGATTACGTTTTTTCCAGTCAGATTCTTTATATAAAACGACACTTTCATCCCATTTTATACTATGGCCTGTATCAAACACATGTTCACATATTTTTGAGCCATAAAGTTCTTTGTTTTTAACTTTTTTCATGTGTTCTGAGATCCGAATCTGTAACGGTCTAGACGTCTGGCCTATGTAATTTTGGCCACAGGAACATGGAATTTTGTACACAACATTTTTGTTTTTTTGATCCTCATTATTAGGCTTTATTTTCGTAACCTGACTTCTGATTGTTGAGCCCGACTTAAAAACAGTTCTTATCTGATGTTTAGAATTAATACGTCTTATTTTCTCTGAAAGGTTTTTAACGTATGGTATGCAAACAGTTGTGATTGGTTTCTGTCGTTCAATTAAACTCTGACTAATATTAGCCATATTCCCGTTGACCTTATTTAATGCCTTATTGATAATTTTTTCTGGATACCCACTCCTTTCTAAAGACTGTTTAATGTTTTCTAATTCCTTTTTAAATGCTGTATCATTGCTACAGATATTTTTAGCACGCTTCATTAGTCCTACTGCCAGCCCAACCTTTACATGTTCGGGATGATTAGATGAAAAGCTAAGATAACGCCCTGTCGCTGTTGGCTTCCTATATACAGAGGTCTCCCAACTATCCTTTAACTTGTGAACCAATACGTCCAAGAATGGCAATTTATTGTCTTCTTCAAGGTCAATAGTGAATTTAATAGTGTCATATTGGCTATTTAAGTGATCTTTAAATTTATTGAGCTCAGCATCAGACTCCTCCCACAAACAGAACACATCATCAACGTAGCGAACCCAAAGCCTAGGCTTCGTTTCACAGTTTTTAAGTACTACATTTTCGAACTCCTCCATAAAAATGTTACTCAATACTGGACATTGACTAAGGGCCTAATGCTCAAGTCGCCTCTAAAAGATAATTTTGCTAGGAAAGTAATAAACGAGGCTAGTCTTAAACTTTTGAACAGCAGGATAAATCAGGTTAGAATTGCCAAAAGCATTATTGCAGGTAAAATTGAGGATTTGGGGATGGAACTTAAAAGAAAAATGGACCAAAATGATTTTACACCCATTTTAAATAGTCTTAAGAATAAGCAAACTAGAATTTTCAATGCCAGAAGAAACAACCAAAAGGTTAAATTTAACAGACTGATAGAGTTCAGAAACCGTAATCTTGGTGGCAGTGATACAGATATTGACAGGGAGCACAAGGCCACGACGAACTTTGACTCAGATAAGCTTGTAGTTAATATGTCGAGCCGACTACTGCACGATGCGGAAAACGCTATCTTGAGTAAAGGGTTGAATTTTAGCATTGCCCCTAGCCGAGTGTCTAACATTGACATTATAACCTCTCTGGAACCCGCTGTACCACTTCTGCCTAGTGAAGTAAAAGAAAAATATAGATGTAATATAGTAAACAGCTTGAGGAAGCCAGTACCTCTTGTAAATAATTTAAACATTAAGGAAAAAATGCATTAAAAACCTTGAGTACTGACGAGTCCATTGTTGTACTTCCCTCTGATAAAGGAGGGGCTGTGGTTGTTTTAGACAGGTCTGATTATAGGAAAAAAATTGATGACATCATAGTTGGTGGCCAATACAAACAGCTTACTAGGGATCCGACAACCTCAATTCAAAATAAAATAAAAAATGATCTAAAGAAAATAAAACCACTGGTTAAAGAGAGCGTTTTCTTCAGACTCAGCCCGCAGTTTTCTAAACCACCCCATCTATATGGGCTGCCTAAATTACACAAGGAAGGTGTTCCGCTTAGGCCAATTGTGAGTGCGATTGATTCGCCTTACTATGAACTTTCGAGGTTCATACTTCCTATATTATCACCTCTATCTGGCTTATCTGATACGTACATCAGGAATTCTGATGACTTTGTTAAAAAAATACAGTTGTTTCCACCCACAGAGAAAACTATAATGATCAGCTTTGACGTATGTAATCTGTTTCCCAATGTACCAATAGAACATTGTATGTCAGTAGTTAGAAAAAAGTTAGAAAACGATCTCAGTTTAAGTGAAAGAACCAATATCCCTATTTCAACAATTATGGAGCTTTTAGGAGTTTGCATTAAATCCAACTATTTCCAGTTTGAGGATAAGTTTTATGAACAAACAGAAGGTATGGCTATGGGTGGGGTCCTTAGTCCAGTATTGAGTAACATTTTTATGGAGGAGTTCGAAAATGTAGTACTTAAAAACTGTGAAACGAAGCCTAGGCTTTGGGTTCGCTACGTTGATGATGTGTTCTGTTTGTGGGAGGAGTCTGATGCTGAGCTCAATAAATTTAAAGATCACTTAAATAGCCAATATGACACTATTAAATTCACTATTGACCTTGAAGAAGACAATAAATTGCCATTCTTGGACGTATTGGTTCACAAGTTAAAGGATAGTTGGGAGACCTCTGTATATAGGAAGCCAACAGCGACAGGGCGTTATCTTAGCTTTTCATCTAATCATCCCGAACATGTAAAGGTTGGGCTGGCAGTAGGACTAATGAAGCGTGCTAAAAATATCTGTAGCAATGATACAGCATTTAAAAAGGAATTAGAAAACATTAAACAGTCTTTAGAAAGGAGTGGGTATCCAGAAAAAATTATCAATAAGGCATTAAATAAGGTCAACGGGAATATGGCTAATATTAGTCAGAGTTTAATTGAACGACAGAAACCAATCACAACTGTTTGCATACCATACGTTAAAAACCTTTCAGAGAAAATAAGACGTATTAATTCTAAACATCAGATAAGAACTGTTTTTAAGTCGGGCTCAAAAATCAGAAGTCAGGTTACGAAAATAAAGCCTAATAATGAGGATCAAAAAAAAAACAAAAATGTTGTGTACAAAATTCCATGTTCCTGTGGCCAAAATTACATAGGCCAGACGTCTAGACCGTTACAGATTCGGATCTCAGAACACATGAAAAAAGTTAAAAACAAAGAACTTTATGGCTCAAAAATATGTGAACATGTGTTTGATACAGGCCATAGTATAAAATGGGATGAAAGTGTCGTTTTATATAAAGAATCTGACTGGAAAAAACGTAATCTGACGGAATCATTGTTTATGGCCTTTGAGAAGCAGCCTATTTCACGCCCATCTGTTGAAATAAATTCTGTTTATTTGGAGTCAGTGAAAGTAGAAGTAAATCAGCTGACTGATAACACAAGGCCTATGTTATCAATGAAAGGAATGAATAGGACCGCTGCTCCCCCTCCCCCGCCTCCAGCCAGGAACGATGGTCAGGCGCCTTCAGTCGTGGTCAGGCGCTCGGCTCGGTTGAGGAAATTAAAAAAACCCTTGATAACGGAAAACGTTTTTTATAGTTTTCCGAAACGTCGGGCTTAATTTGGCGTGTTTTGTAGTTTATTCTGTTCTGTGTCCGTGTAAATGTCCGTGTGTGTTTGTGTTTTTTTTTTTAAATCTGACAAGGCTGAAGAATTCGCCGCATCTCTACAAAACTTCGCCATAAACCTGAAGGTGGGTAGTGCCCAATAATAACAATTTTGATACTATAATATTGTGCTTTTGTTGCACAAAATACATAAGATATGCTATAAGAATAAATGACAGCAAAGTAAACACAAGCATAAAGACACAAAGAAGACTGGCTTATGTTCACTTAATCCTTATCACCGAGTACCAAAGAAAAAAACATTCTAATTTACATTATTGAAAATGAATTTCTATTAGTGGCAAAGATGTAAAAATGTATTACGCAACAATCATTGACTTTGTAATTGTTTTCCATGGAAACGAGTTCATTTTTGGCTGATTCCTCAAAACAAAAGCAGAACTTACAATTTGCTTTCGTTCACAAAAGTTTTACAAAAAAGTATTGTTAATCCAGAGTCTAACGAATACTAGATGTCCTTACCTCCTAAAAGAAAGCCTTATTCAACACTAGCTTTCCCAGCATGATTTGCAATGCCAGCTTGAGAATTTTTTGTCCTTCAAGTAAGCTCGTTTGCTACGCTCACTCGCCGTCGGGTTTAGCTCGTTCGCTGCGCTTATTGGCCGCAATTTTATAATATTTTCTAGTTTTTACCACCAATCTTCCCTCAATAATTTAAACGAGAACATCTATTGACAAAATTAATATTCCTTAATGTAATTATATGTTCCAATACAAAAATGTTGCTTCCTTAAGAACAACATGGTAACTTTGAAGACGTGTAAGGCGGAGGATTTAAAGTATCCTACATGTTCTTCCTGTTTCTAAGCTACCTTCCCACCAATTTTCAGCCAAATCAGTTCAGCCGTTTTCGAGATATGAGTTGTGTAACTAACAAGACTTTCTTTTATATATATATAGATAAAGTGCAGGTAATGTTTATAGAAACAGCCACAGGGAACAACCTTAGGATGAGTTGGTAACAAAGAAGTTTGGATCGGAGTTAGGTGTGAGGCTAACTAATTGAACCTGCTGGGTTGAAGCTTAAATAAAGCTTTACGGAAAGTTCTGCTTAGTGTTTCAGACTTGTTGGAACCTCTACAGAAGGGTGTCCGGTAGATTGAAAAATCTGCAGGACGCTACAAGAGGATCCACAATACTACGTATGGTTAAATGTGGATTAAACTCTTGTTTAATTCTGCAACACTTCATCGGAAATTCTGAAAAGCTTCCTAATGCTTCTCCTCTCAGGCTAAACCTAAATTCTTATCTTCAGATTTATTAATTTGGCTACGGGTTGCGTCTCGAAACAACCAATACAGTTTTAACAAAACATGTTTTTACTATGGAAACTTGGTGTCTGTATGTGTCTTCCAAATCACATGGTTGGGGGGTATTTCAAGGATGGATGTAGCTAATGGTCTATGTGGTCTTAGGACGGTTTCACACCTCCTGCGGCTCCTTGCGAGTGGGGTGTCCGGTTGGGTACTAGAGTGCATGGCAGGCAATTACCCCCGCGCAGGGGCTGAAGATCGCGATAATTACAGCAAGGTGGGAGACAAAGCAGTGGCACATGGAAGTACGAACGACATAGTCACTAATCTGTTCCAAATGTACCACCCTCCCCAAATATTGCAACTGCTCCCATCATTCACAGGAGAAATAGTGGAGATTCAACTTCACAACGACGGCTTATCATATGATTACATCAAATGTGGCTTAATAAAAGATAGTCTACTTCGGTATTTTAATTTTATTATTGCATTCATGGATTGCCTGACAAATTAACGTATCTTTAGTTTTAATGCGACATTTTCTTTTTGATAAAATAAAGCTAGGCCTATTCCGGTTCGACAGCAAACGAAAGTAGGGGGACTTGGCCGAAGCAAGGGTGTAGAGCGGCAAAGAGCGGCACCCCCCCCCCCCGAGACCACCCAAGCTACTGACCCCCCCCCCCCCAACAATAGTAGAGGTGTTTGGTGCAGTATCTTTTTTTTCAATTTATTTTTATATATTTCGTGTATTCTCATCTACATAATTCCATTCCCGCCTTAACGCGGGTACGCGTCAGATTGTCACCCCGTCAGATTGACACCACGACAGTTTGGCACCGATCCTAGAGGTGACAATCAGTCGCGTGCGCTGCCCGACAGATTGTCACCCCGAGAAGGGCCGGTGCCAATCTGTCGTGGGGACAACCTGACGCCTACCGCTATCGGTGACAATCTGACGGCACGGTACCCGACAGGTTGGAACCTCGAGAAAGGCGCGGTGCCAATCTGTCGTGGTGACAACCTGACGCCGGCCGCTTGGGGTGACAATCTGTCGTGACAGTACCCGACAGAATGGCACCACTTATGCTCAATATGCCCTCCTTGTTTTACTTATAATATAATATTTATAATTTCCTAAGACCTAATCTGATGTAAACAAATCAAAAGAAAAAAAAGAAAAATTGTATTAAATAGTACTAAATATTATGATTTGTAACTATAGCATATACCTAATGACTGATAAAACATTATAAAATAGTGTTATTATTTGCATGAAATCGAATTATAAATTTGTTTATAGAAATGCAAAAACCAATAATTCATGCTTCGCTATATCTAAATTATTAAATTATTTTTTTAGAACTGTTATGGAAATATTTGCCCCATAAAAAATCAATATATACTACTGATTAGATGAGTAAATATTCCTAAGCAAAATCTAATTTTCAGCAAAACGTCATCGAGCGGGCACACGAAAACTTAACGGGCCTGCTTACAATTTTGGTCACGTGACCAGATGCGGTGAAATTTCAATTATTTGGAAGCATTGCAATAGCCTAACTTAGTATCAGTTTTACGTGTAGTTTTAAATACAAGTAAATGAAGTCATAAGCATAGAATATTTTTTAACTTTAGAGTAATGGTATAATTTTGTTCCTTATTTGATCTAGATTAGAATATCTGGTCAAATAAACTATGATCTAAAAGGCAGGAGATAAGTGAAGGATGTTACATTTCAATAATTTTATCGTATTGAAACTTGTGCTGAAAATCGGCTGCAAGTTGTCACTTGACTTTGGTGGTGGGGAGAAGTATGCAGGCCAGTCAGTTTTCGTAGGCCTCGCTCGCTCGAGCCTCCGAATGGGACGGTGGAACTCATATAACTCATTGAAGATACCTTATAAGATCCCAAAATGGATATAATTATAAAAAACGCAGTATACCTTATGGCTTGAAAACGCAAAACTTTAAGAGTCGCAAAATTAATTTAAAACTGGCAATAAATGCAGTTTATATATTTCTTTTTGTATAACTTACCGCTTTCACTAAATCTTAACCTGGATTCCAATAAATAAGCTGTGTAAACCGCTTATTTGTCCGTTCGTCAAAAACAATTTCATCAGGATGGCAGTTTTATAAGAACATCATTATACCATGAAATGTGATACATGAGGTTTCTTTAAAGGTTCGGACGGTATTCTGAAATTTGTAAATGATGAAAACGGTATTCCAATGGTTCTGGGAGGAGCGTTCTACTAGTTCATTGTTACGCGCATTCGTCGAATAACCGAAAGGAATGACCACACTTGAAATCTACCTGATGGAAGCGGTTCGGTGGCTGCAGAACCAATGCATGGATACTTTTGTAAATAATATAAATATGTTTTATAAAACTTTCAACAATGTATAGTGTAAAATGTAAGGATATTTTTCATACAAATTGTAAGTTTGAGTCATAACCGTTTCCATTCTAGCACAACACACCCAAATTACTTTATAGGCCTTAAAGTATGTGTTTATAGACGGTTTATTCGTCGGTGACTACCTACCCCGGCAACATTTAAGTAGTAAATCGGCCAAGCAAACGTCACCTTGAGAAAAATCAAATATCGAACGGAAATCATCGTCCCATCAAACAATCTATAAAAAAAATATTTTAAGTAATCTCGTTTATTATTACCATTAAACTTATATTATGTTACTTATTGATGAAAGTGGGGTGCGTAAGAAGGTATGTTGCCATGGGAATGTTGAAACATAATTTTACTCAAGCATCACCTACGAGTAACCAATTTTCACCAACCTTAGCAGTAAGTGGTATGGATCTTCCTCGGAAGCAGTGGACCGTTCTCAATCGATTCCGCACTGGTGTGGGAAGATGTAATTATTGGAAATACAAATGGGAAATGACAGAAGACCAGTCATGCCACTGTGGAGCGGAGTTGCAGACTATGACTCACATAGTCAATGAGTGCCCTTTGAGTGCTTTCCCCGAAGGATTGATTGGGCTGCATTGTGCAAGTGAAGCTGGGCTGCAATGGCTTAGCGCCCTGGATTTAGCTTTGTAAAGAGAGATCATAACTTTATGTTTTTAGTTTAGTTTTTAAATTTTTTTGACGCAGGTGCTAAGCACCTCAGAGAATGAATTATATTTTTCTGAAGTTGGTGGCTGGCTATTAATGCCATACGATATATATATATATACCTACGAGTAAAATTAATTTAATAGTAGTTTTATGCAATTATTGTATTATGAGAACGTAACTTACTAATGACATGTAAGTTAGAGCACGAGCAAAGGGAGTGTTCTAAATATTTCACGAGAATCAATAGATTCTAGGGGCCATGGATAAATAGGATGGACACAAAAATGGCCAGGATCCGTTCGTAGTTTCATCCCTTGCACTTGAAATACAATTTTAATTTTATAGGATTGTAAATTAATGATATTTAATCATTAAATATCCGGGGGATGAGCGTTAGTTCCTAGGACTGGCGAGTTTGTATGTTTTGAAGTCTCCGATTTTCTACCGATTAGGGAACTGGCGAATTTGAATCTTTCCGTCGACCCTCTAACCACTGGCGAATTTGTATCTGGCCAGGATCGCAGTTTCCGTTGTGGGATTAGCGAAACCTTTTAAGGAATAAAATTTGGATCGCCGTTTCGGCGCGCCGTTCTAAACAAGGGGATCCTTCTTAAATTTGACAAGTTCCAATGAAATATTTTTAAACATGGAAAATACAACACTAGCTACACAGAATTCGCGGCAAGCAGGATGTTCGGATTATTTATTTATGGAATTTTGTAGATTTCCAAACATAACTGTACAATGCCTATGAACTTTCCTTCGACGCTAAGTTTATGCAGAAAAACCTTACAATCTGACTTAGATGTTTTTATTTATAAGTAAAGTCCTAACGATTAAGAAATAAACCAAATTTATTCAACAGTAAAATACAACATATTACAAAGTACTTATACCTAAATAGTCCTACATAAGTCACAATACGTATAGTACTAGTATTTCTACTCTTATATCGCGACAGAAGTTTAAAAATAAAATATTTAACTTCCAATACCTACTGTAATAATATTAGGGGCGAGCTCATTCGATTCAATAATTTTGTACATTGCAACTCCACCTTCCTGCAATAAATGTAAGTATATATAAAACGGTAGTACATAAAGTATGCTGTTTGCAGTAAAATAAAAACTGTAATACAGTTTTAAGTATTGCATTATGTTGTACACTTTTTGAAACATATGCTATTGATTTATTTCATAATCTTATACTCTAAAACAAGCTCCGTTTGTCCGGGCAAAGTTTTTTTTCGCTCCAAGGATTTTTGATTTTTTGGTTGAATATGGGGGTTTTGGCCACCAGAAATCGATTGGAGCTGGTCCCATAGCTGGGAAAAATCCGGTTTTCGCGCTAGAGCCCTTCAAAGATTCCATGTTATCCTTATGGAGATTTTATTAATTGAATAAAAATCAGCTGATAACTGTAGATATATGGAATTTTGGAATTATGGAATATATAGACTGTGGAATTTCCACCACCCGCCCTCTCACAACTCTTCACAACCTTTTGATCCAGAGAAGAATTCCATCGGAAATGGTTCATCAGAGATCTAGGAATAATAGGGGTAGTAAACTCTTTATTTGTGGTTTCAGTTTGGTTTTGACAGGCAGAGGAAACGCCTAATGGTTGACGATGTTTAGGTTTTAAAACGACTTTCAAAATATCTATAAAGTAATAGGCAAGCATGATTCTTTTCCTTTTCCTCCTCTTTTCAATCAATTAACTTTTATATTCTTCAACACAATATCACCCCCGTTTATTTACAAAAAAAGGACTCAGAGCAAATGTCCTGGGAAGGAAAGGGAAGGACTAAATTCAAAAAGAGGAAGGGAATGATTACATGACAAAAGGAGTTTAAATAATTAGGCCAGTTTTTATATTTTACATGCTCAGTTCGAAGGATAGTCTATGTTAAGTTGTTTGAGAATAAAGTAAAAAATTTTATTAGGCATTTAATTGCCTATCTCTTAACATTAAACTTATATAAAGTCAGGGTTTTAATAAACATATAAATCTATCACCTTTTAGTTGAAAAAGACTTATATGACCATATAGTTCTTCTAATGTTAATAATAATGTTATATTTTTATAAAATAGTTTATCCCTTGGTAATTCTATAATAACTCTTAATTCATTTTGTAATTTTAATCGATCGCAGTTATTTATTTTCTTTCGCTACATAATTGATTAAAGCATAATAATATGAGTGGAAACAATTCTAGCAAGGTCTGGAATAAATGCTACTTAAAGCGGTATTTTTGACAATAACAGTGTGACGATACCTAATTTATTTTTTCGATTGTAGTTTAACATTAAAATTCACAAGATAGGCCAATTAATTAATTGTAGGGGGCGACAATCAAAACCTCGCCTCGGTATTTTACCCTCGAGGCGGCCCTGTTCAATCAAAAATATTACAGTGTAATGGCTCAAATATTTCCGCCAACAACAGACTTCGGATGAGCAGATCCGCGGAGGACAATCTACCCGTATAGAATGGACCTTAAGGGGTTTATAGAAGGGGAAAGTAGAGATGGCAAGTTGATGGCTGCAAGTACTTGCCTGTTGCACTTACCACAAATTTTACCTTGTCTATAGAGGTACTTTCCTCTTTAATTTAGGAAAACAGACGGCAAGTGAAGTAATGGATATAAATAAATAAATATATATAAAAAAACTATATGTATTATTTTTGAAACCTCATTAAAGAAAGGATCGGCAGGGCCGGCCATAGCGTGTGCGGGCCCCATTGCAAACCTCCAGTGCGAGGCTTTTGAAAACTACTAACCTTCCCCTCATAGGCAATATTTTACTTCTTCAAAGCCCCAAACGTAATCCATCAAAAATGAAGTACCGTAATAAACATAATGCTTATAATAATGAAAAGTGTGTATAAAAAAATTTCCAATCATAGATTTTACACTTTTATTAACTTGTAATCTAGCATGAGTTGAAAAATGTTTTTTTTTTACTGTATATAATGTAATTATTATGAAAAGTTATTCATATGCATACATTTAGTTCAGAATGCGCAGTAGAATTTTAATAAAGCAAAAGAACAATAGCATATTTTAAATTTTGTTTTAAGATAAATATTAAAAAAAATATAAATTTTTTATTCAAAATTCTAAAAAGAGCCTAGGTAAAAAATGTGTGAATTAATATAAAACTGAATGAAACACTTATTGCATAAATACTGCAGACAATTATTCCTTACACAAAAACATATAATAAATGGGAAGAAAATGTTTTTGTAGTCCTTAGTTATAATGTAGGAGTAAGGAAAATTGGAAAATTAAATGGTTTGTTATAAGATTATTTTGGAAAAAGCAATAAAAATTAAGTAGGCTATGTACTAGTAATAAATTTGAATATTATTGTCTTTATAAGAGTAGGCCTACAAATCAAATAAATTTAAATAATGGACTATGAAAAATTATGAATGTTGTTCATTTTTTTATAAATTTGTAATGCTGTCAACACCTGCATTACGAGGTTGTAACAGAATTGCAAGGAGCGCGAAGGAAGTAAGACAGAGTGCATGTAAACAATATGTGATGCACTCCATACAATCATCATATACTACTAACCTAAGCTACATACATCTACATTTTCTTCCTCTTCAAAATGACATTTCATTTGACTAGTAATAACGATGTACACTACATCAATAACAATTTCAGCAAACGTTCGTCTGCCAGCCGTTCGATATTTGTTATAAAGTTAGAAAATACGTATATTGTACATTCAAACCTATGAGACCTTACGACGTATAAATTGTTACTAGTTAGGAACGCTTTTGACAAGCCAGAGGTGCTAAATACAAATTTATACGATACAAATTACTACCTGAGCTAGGTAAGTTCAAAAAGTAATGTTTTGACGTTTCAAACGTGGTGGCTACTTGGATTGACGTCGCAAAAATCTACAAATATTCTATGAGTTATTAGTTACTGTAACACAACTACTAATCGTTTATATCTTATTATAATAAGAAATTTCAGAATATTACCTTTCATATGACCACAGAAAAAGGAAACGATATCGTTTCATTTTTCTGTGATATGACATAATAATGTAACCACTTTCAAGTTGTTTTTCGCCGGTGTTTTACTAGTACAAAATGTTTAGACATAGATGACCGTTTCGCGTCCGTGGCACTATAGACGGCCGTCTCCCACTGCTCTAGTTAAATCTTGTCTATTTACTTTATTTCATTTTTTGCGCGGGGCCTTTGTAAGCGCGGGGCCCGTTGCGGTCGCACCGCTCGCACCGCCCTAGGCCGGCTCTGAGGATCGGTGCCAATCTGACGTGGTGACAATTTGACGCCGGCCGCTTGGGGTGGCAATCTGTCGTGACAGCACTCGACAGGTTGGAACCTCGAGAAAGGATCGGATCCAATCTGTCGTGGTGACAATTTGACGCCGGCCGCTTGGGGTGACAATCTGTCGTGACAGCACCCGACAGGTTGGAACCTCGAGAAAGGATCGGATCCAATCTGTCGTGGTGACAACCTGACGGGGAGTGTTGTTTCAGGGGATCGGATCCAATCTGACGCCTGGTGCTAAAACACCGTGGTGCCAATCTGTCGTGGTGCCAACCTGACGGCGACCCCTTAACGCTACCCACACCATCAACGTTAGTTACATAACCGTCCGCCTGTCCTTGAAACCCGCGCGCTTTTTACAAAATGTCGCTCACCTCATACACTGCAAGAAAACGATTCACTCAGTCTCACACAGTCATTCGTGCGGTACAGACATGAGCGCGTCCGGATTAATTGACGAATACTTGAATGCTTTCATGGCCGACATCAACGTCGCAGACGATAACGCTACAGTTGAGCAGATACCAGTTACGCCACCGAGGCCTAAGAAGAGGATAAGACCTACGCCTAAACCTAAAGTGGAAGAAACAGCAAAACCAGGATGGGTTTCTAAAACCGTCAGACGACTGTCCCATCGTGTCGTGGCTTGAAAATGGACAATTTTACGCAGTGCAGAATCCATCAAACAGCGGACCAGTGCTATTAAAAATGGAAATGTATGACGGTTCGGATATGGTGTACAGATGCGGATTATTTATAGACAAGAACAGTGATTTATACGAAAGCGTCAACCAGGTAGTGGACAAGTCAGAGAATATGTGGATTAATAAAGCTACGGGAGTACCGAAGATTAGCGGCTTAACGCAAACAGTAACACGATACAGTAAGACAGTAGAGAAACCGAAAAAGTCAGTGTTAAAACCGAAAAAGCAAGCTGCGCGTAAAAGACCCACCAAGAAAACATTGTAGGATCAACGTCTAGACACTGTGGAATGCAACCTCGCCAAACACCTGCGCTCATAAAAAATCCATGATGGCCGCCACCCTTCTCGACCACATGCACAAACAAAAGAAGCGGGACGACCCTTCTCAGAATTCATCGACCAGCTGCACAAACAAAAGAAGCGGAACGAGCCTTCTCGGATTTCATCGACCACCTGCATCCGGCCACCTGCACAAACAAAAGATTGGACACCTGCGGGACGACCCTTCTCAGATTTCATCGACCACCTGCGCAAACAAAAGAAGATTTATGATGTCTAGACACTGTGGAATGTACCAAACACCTGCGGGACGACCCTTCTCACGTTTCATCGACCGCCTGCACTGAACACCTGCGCACATAAAAAATTCCAAGATGGCGTCGTGGGCAACAAAAACCGAACGAACGGACTGACCGAGCATCATTCTTCGCCTGGAGACCACTTCGACTAGTCGCATCATCCACATACTCTCTCATCATTACCATGTCGAGTATCAGCAGCAACAGCATGACTTCAGAGTCCGCACCTGGTGTAACGATGGACCTGCGGACATCATTGAACACCTGCAAGTCCAGCTCTTCGGCCTACACCCGCCTGTCTGATCTGCGAGAATAGTGCAGCTATGCGATCAGCGGGATGGAGCGTGTGACCACTCCATTCGGCGAGACAGTCGTCGTCATTCTCGAGGGACAAGTCGGCGATGATTTCTTCCTACGAGTCTACCAGCGCAGGCGTTTCAACCAAGTCCTGAGCGATCACGACATCGAGCGGTACAACAGCGGCTTCGGAGATCGCCTACGTCTGATGAAGCGCAGCCCACTTCCAGGCAGTAAATTTACACCGTTGGAATTTTTGTAAAGCAAGAAAAAGAAGACTCAAGATGTAATTAACCTTTATAAATTTTGATAGCTTTCGTAAGCAATAAAAATCCATGTACATTACAGCATAAACTAATGTCTTTTATTTTAAGATGAAACCCCAAACCTTTATTTTAAGCAAAGTGTGTGTGGTATTTAGTTCTAGTGTCAGTAGCAGTCATGAGCTTGAAGTGGCAACATCCATTCTCAGCCATTGTGGCGGGCCCTTCAGGCAGTGGTAAATCACATTTTGTGTCCAAGTTTATTGAACACATCGATGAAATGTGTGATGTAAAATTTACCAAAATTAACTGGCATTATGGTAGTGGTGGAGGAGGAGGAGATGTAAGTAATTCCAAAATAAACCACATTGAGGGTTTACCAGACTTGAGTGATTATGATGGTAAGGAACCAATACTGGTTATAATTGACGATATGATGCGTGAGGCAGACGAAAGGGTGGTGGATCTATTCACGAAGGGTTGCCATCACCGCAACATCAGTGTGTTTTTCATAACTCAAAATCTTTTTCATCAGGGTCGCGGGCAGAGAGACATCTCACTAAATGCTCACTACATTATATTTTTTTAAAATCCCAGAGACAGAGTACAAATCAGATATTTAGCCAGACAGATATATCCAGACAGCCCAAAGTTCATAGAGGAAGCCTACAGTGACGCCACGAAACAAGCACACGGTTATCTGCTTTTGGACTTGAAACAGTCGACATCTGAGGACATGCGAGTACGCACTTGCATATTCCCCGAGGATCGTGTAAACTACGTGTACTTGCCAAAGAAAAAATAGCTAGTCAGTTGCAATCATGTCGTGCTTGAAGAAGGACGCGCCGCTGCTCAGAGCGCTAATACATGCAATACCCAAGGAACGCAAGGCGCTGTTAAAGGTTTGTGACAAGAGTCGAATCCGTTCAGTCTGCGAGTGCGCCTACAACGTGCTACGCGGTAACGTGCCTCTGTCGAGTAAGACTAAAAGCCAGTTGAGCAAACATAAAGTGACTCTGAGACGCTTAGTAAGACAAGGAGAGTGTTGGGGAAAGAAACGAAATTATCTAGTGCAGAAAGGCGGTGGAGTTTTTATTCCATTACTGTTGGGCACAGTGTTACAGGCAGCAGTCAGTAGCGCATTAGGAAAGTGAAATGGATGTCCAGACGAAACCGTTTTATTTGACTTTACTTAGCGGCACGGGTTTCTCAACACATTATTATCCGAAAAATACCACACATGATTTTACTGTACAACTACCGAATTACATTTGCTTGGACGGTAGAGATTGGGAAGTAGCGCTCGTAGAAACGCATTATCCATGTTCGTTCGCAACAGTAGACTCCGATGCTCTACTAAAAATATTTGGTTACAAAAAGGAAGAAGACAAGAGGTCTGCGGGGAAAGAAGACAAGAATTCTGCAGGAAAAGAAGGCAAACCATTCGACAAAGACAAAATATTCATCGTCGATGTTAAACCAAATCCCGGAAACTACACTTCAGTCGAAGATTTGTTGAAACACATTAACGGGTTGAAAAGTGTAAAGAAAACTGGAAGTGTATTCGGTATTGACGAAGCAAAGCGTCTTAAAGTGACGTTCGGAACAAATACATTGGGAACTACCGAAGGAGTGGCTGGTTCCCCAAAAATCGGACTTCAGTTGGGACTAGCACGGGGAGACGATTTGGTAAATGAACCAGGTTTACAAACGAGTACTAGACCGATTAATTTAAATCTTGGTTTACCATCACATATGCTCGTGAACTGCGATCTGATTGAAGAACAAATATTAAGCGATGCCCGTACACCACTATTGAGGATTATAAATATATCCCACTCGATAGATGATTATGGGACATACAAGGCGGCATACATCAATGATCCGCACTACGTGCCGGTGAGAAAGAAGACATTCGAAAGTGTGAGAATTTGTGTGAAGGACATCTTAAAGCGAAATCTCTCATTCCGTCACGGAGCGTTGACCGTTAAACTTCACTTCCGACCGGCCGCTGCTGCTGTAGATCAATAATGGAGCACGCAAAGAAGATGGCCGTCGTCCCGCAAGAGCTTATTGAGCGTTTACAGTCTACATCATCATCATCATCATCGTCAACGGAGAAGCCGTCAAACAATTTGTCCACTAGGGAAGGACTAGATGTGGAGATGCAGAAAATAATGAATAACAAGAGTATAGACGATAGTGAAAAATGAAACTGTACAATCAGGCGTTGCAACGTTTCTTACACTTTGCCTCTAATAATCGCCAGCCGATTAATATCCCAATCGTGGATGCGGCATTCGGTGATGATGCCCAACACCCAACACGGGGTACAGGGGAAGGACCAGTCGAGGAGATTGTCGAAATGTTCTCAAAGACATACAGGAGTGACGCCCGCAATCTCCTACGATTTATGAAAAAACCTGATAGTCGAATCAGTTGGGATATCAACTACTCGGTGTTTATCGATGGTCGAAAATTACCGAATGCGAATGAATATAGTTGATATTTTGAATAACATAGTGAGAGTTCGAATGACCGAACGTATACCACCAGGATGGATGGAAGTGATGACCGCTTTGAAAGAAATAATGTGCCTCTAGAATTTATAAATAATATCAGAGCGTTACGGGAATTGAATGACACATTCAAATCATCATTGCGGATGACCAGTAGTGGAACGCGTGAACCGCACGTTAAAGTCTCGCATGTGGCGTTACCTGACTTACAAAAACACTTATCGATATATCGATGTACTGAACAAACTGGTGAAAGCATACAATGGCAGCGAACACAAGAGTCTCGGTGGTGAATTGCGCGGCATCGATGTGAAAAATGATCGGACGATAACACAAGTGCTACAACGCATGTACAGTAAAATTCCACGTCGCTTTAAGCCCAAACTTGGTGACACAGTGCGCTTAGCAAAGGAGAAGGGCACGTTCGCCAAAGGCTACGAGACCAATTGGAGTAAGGAAGTGTTCACTATTCGTTAAGTGAACACTCTGATGCCGTTGCCCATGTACACGCTGGCGGACCTCAAAGGTGAAGTTTTGACCGGCCAGTTTTACGAACACGAATTACAGAAAGTAATCTATCGGAGTGATCAGCTATGCAAGATTGACAAAATACTGGACACTCGTGGCAGAGGTGCCAGTAAGCGTTATTACGTCAAGTGGCGAGGTTACGGAGACGAGTTTAACTCTTGGGTGAGAGCGCGAGACTTGAAAAATGTCTAACTCACAATTCTTTCTGACACTGCCCAGCAACAGTTCTATGGAATATTTCCCCAACAATAAGGTGTCAAACTATACTACGCATCTTTCGAAACAGATACGATTGGAAGGTGCATGGGAGATGGCTCTGGTGGAATCTCACTATCCATGTTCATTTCCATTAGTGGGCAAGAATGAGATTATAATAATCGAACAGGATACTATTCTTTCCGCCATAAGCATGGGAGATACAGACAAGTACACGTTTACTCTGGACATGGGTTACTACAAGAATATAACCGAACTGCTGAATATGATTAATGATGCGAAATGATGCGAAGGGCCTCATCGATTACGTAGAGTTCATCTATGACAAAGATGCGGACATAGTGGAAATAAAAATACTGAAAGAAGATGTAGTTGCCATACATTTAGACAATAAACTGGCTTTACAGTTGGGATTCGATCCGCAGCAGAAGGACATTGTGAAAAACAATAAAGCGTCATGGCCACCCAATCTGTCGATGGGCCTACCAGCTAATATGTACGTGTACTGCGATCTGATTGAGCCGCAATTGATCGGAGACACTTCTGCCCCACTATTGAAGATCATCAACATTGACAGAGGTGACTACGTGCACGGGGCGAATAAGACTGTACTCTACACCAGCCCGCATTACGTGCCGATCACCAAAGGTGCATTTGAGACTGTGGAAATCGACCTCAGGGATCACACGGGCCAAAACCTCTCATTCCTGTTCGGGACGTCGTACGTGAAGCTGCATTTCAGAAGAGCTCTGCATAATTAACTGTAATAATAGCTTCGAACGATCCGTACATGGCGTACTACTATCGCCAGCATTCGCAGACGGGCGGATCGATAGAAAAAGTGTTTCGCGGTGCCGCTTATCAGAGAGGACATGGAGTCGGCAGCTTCTTGGGTGGTATGTTTCGCACCGTATCTCCGATAATCAAGAGCGGAGTTGCGGCATTGGGCAGAGAAGCGTTAAAGTCCGGAATGGGTTTCCTGGGTGATGTGACTCTGCGTACGAAACATCCCAGAGATGCGGCAGAGGAGCGCATGAAAGAGTTTACCGGCTCGTTGAAACGCACGGCCGATGACAAGATTGAACGAGTTCTCCGTGGTGGTGGCAGGGTCAAGCGTCTACGGTCGGCATCCAAAAAGCGCGGATCGCGTAAGAGTGGCGCGAAACGCGCAACTCGCAAGACTTCCGCGAAGCGCGCAATGCGTGGCAGCAAGAAACAATCGAGTAGCGGTCGCACACTGCGTGTCACACCTCAGTCTCTGGCTTAACTCCTTAAAGGAAGGACGTCATCATCGCCATCCAAGAAGAGAAAAGCAGCAGTTAAAAATAAAAGGAAAGTAGCAAAGGCAATAAGGGATATTTTTAATTAATCATGTCGTTCATACATCAAAGATCATGCGAATGCGTCAAGACGGAGCTGGACTTGTTTTCACTACCGCCCACACAGACGAGTATCGAAAATGGAAAATGGATTCAATACAAACCGATATCCACACTGACGGACGACTCACCGATAGAGTTTGTAGTGCCAGGCAATGGCGAAGAGTACACCGATCTATCGCAAACAATGCTGGAAGTCACAGCATCGATAATCAAGGCGGACGGAACGGCGATCGCTGCGGCCGATGCAACAAAAGCTGGTCCGATAAATAACTGGTTACACTCGTTATTCAGTCAAGTGGACATGTGCATGAATCAAAAATTGGTTACACCACAAAACAACACTTACGCCTATCGAGCGTACGTCGAAACAGTATTGAACTATGGATTCGATGCCAGGAAATCTACAAGAAAGAACCCAAAGAGTGGAAATAAATAGGGAAAAATCTAAAAATATTACAATGGACTTTGGAATTCCCCAGGGTACAATTTTGGGCCCAGTTATATACATTTTATATACAAACAACTTAACAAGAAACTTTGATAATCTACACATTACAACGTATGCCGATGACATAGCTATCCTTTTTTAAAATAAATCGCTTTCAAATTTAGAAAATGACAGTTTTATACAGTTAACAAATCTCTACCAGTACCTTAACAGCAATAACCTCCATGTAAATCCAAGTAAAACAAATTGTCTATTATTCGGCCTTCAAAACAATCTTTCAGCAGATCATCCAGTAATGGTAATGAACGATTTCGAGCTACCATTTACAACTGACAACAAATACTTAGGATTAATTTTTGATGAAAAATTCACGTGGATTCCATACATAGACACCCTTTGTTCTAAATTATCATCACAGTTATTTTTATTAAATCGTTTTTCAAAATTCCAAGATGTTTTTATAATGAGACTAATTTACTCTTCTCTTATCGAGTCACGACTAACATACGGTATCATTTTATGGGGATCAGCTTCTGAGTCTGCACTTTTGCGTGTATTCAGGCTGCAAAAAAGGGCTATTCGAATAATGGCCGGAATAAATAGAAGAACATCTTGTCGAACATTTTTCAAGTCCCTAAATTTTTTAACTTTATATTCTTTGTATATTTATGAAATGTTAGTTTTTTACAAATTCAAATTTCCTTCCATTCAAACAGGAGCAGACGTGCATAATTATAATACTCGTCATCGGCACAATCACAGGCAAACTCCACACAGATTAACACTCTCAGCAGCCCTACCTCAAAATATCGGACCAAAATTGTACAATAGGCTCCCGGATTACATTAAATTACAAGACACCCCTGTAAAATTCAAAGCTTTGCTAAAATCATTTTTGAAAGAAAATGCTTTTTACTCAGTTGGTGAGTATTTACAATACCAGGAAGGATAAAATATTATTTATGTTTATTAGTTATAAAGATTTTGTTTATTTCTTATTCTAATAACATATTAGTTAAAAAATATATATATATGTAACCAATAGACCATAATACATGACTGCTGTAATACAATTGTACAATTGTCAATCTACGGCAATAAAGAATTTGAATTTGAAATCACATCTGTCATCCGTGCTGTGGAACGCCGATGATTCAGGCCATATGGAAAACACCGAAGACGATAATGATGGACTGGAAAAACGACGGAAGCTAACAAAAGGAGGACGAGAAATCGATATGGTCGGTCATCTGCATTTGGACATGTGTAATCAGAATAAATATCTTTTGAACGGAGTCGAGCTACGCTTCATGTTAAACAGGTCGAAAGATGCATTCTGCTTAATGGTGCACGAAGGTGACTACAAAGTGCATATCGCCGATGCGAACCTGTGGATTAGAAGATGTAAAGTCAGCCCGACCGTACTGTTGGCGCACAGCAAGATACTACAGTCCGGAACCGCTAAATATCCAATCACACGAGTGGACGTGAAATCTTTCACGCTCGCTTCCGGCATAAGGAGCAAGACTCTGGACAACGTATTTCTGGGACAAGTTCCGAAGCGCGTGATTGTCGGTATGGTTCTTTTTGTCACCGCATTCAACGGTGATGACAAAAAGAATCCGTACAGTTTCAAGAATTTCGATTTGAACTACTTCTCACTGTACGTGGACGGTGAACAGGTGCCGGCCAAACCGCTCCAACCCAAGTTCTCTCCTGCCGGTAGTGCAAAGTCAGTTATGGCGTACAACACAATATTCAGCGGCACGGGGATCCATTTCTCAGACGCTGGAAACGTGATCAGCAGAGAAGATTTCGAAAACGGCTACTGCCTGCTAGTGTTTGATCTGACACCCGACCTGTCTGCCAGCGATACCGGCCACTGGAATCTCGTACGCAACGGCAACGTGCGCATGGAGCTGGGATTCGGCACCGCGCTAACCGAGACTGTCAACTGTTTGGTGTACGCAGAGTTTGACAACGTAATTGAAATCGATTGACACCGCAACGTGATGGTCGACTTTGGTGGTTAGTCTCTCATCAACACTCGTACGAGATGGATCGCTTACGCAGAGTACGTTGCAGGAATTTGGCTGCTCCCATCATTATTGATTTCCAGAGTTTCAAAGACAACATCAATGATTACATAATGAAGGAAGTCTGCGTTATGGAAGTGGACAGCGGGATACTACTGATGCATCACATCGCCAAACCACCATTCAACAGGGACGAACTGACCATCGATAAACATCGAGAATCCCATTGGCTATCGAAACACTATCACGGATTAAAATGGGATCAAGGGGACATTAGCTACTACGACTTGGAACAAAAGCTACGAAAGATAATCGCCAAACGACACACCGTCTATGTCAAAGGATCGGAAAAGAAGAGTTTTATATACAGGCATTTAGTTATTGATCACTGCACTACCAACATTATCGACTTGGATGATATCGGATGTGGTTCACTGGCGACGATCAACAATCTACTATCGAAATCCACGCTGCGATGCTGCCATCATAGATCACTGAACCATCGATGCTCACTGTCCAATTGCATAGCATTACACGGATGGTTATTTTTTGACTAACAATATTGACGATGATTTGGAATCTACTGATGAAACAAGTTCGTATTTCTGCTCTTTTTTCACACGTCTACGAGCACTACAACGAGTACTACCGCCGCAACTGTTGGCATCGACACCGTAGAATGAATACCAATCAGATTGAGGAATATCTATCAACTCTGCCAGTGCACAATCATGGGGTCTACGCTGCCGACCGACTACCGCATCGCATCTCCCCGTCTACAGCAATCGTTGTGAATACCGATCCACACAATGAAGCCGGTACGCACTGGGTTGCATTCTACCTGGACCGAAAGAGTGATGTCATTGAATTCTTCGACAGTTACGGACAACCCCCGCATCTGTACTTCTACCAAGGATTCCTGAGACGTAACGCTCGTCGTTACCTGTACAACGAGTATCGCCTACAAGATGATGACAGCACAGTCTGCGGTCACTACTGTCTGACTTACCTGTACTACCGAACTCACCATGATATGAGGATGATGGACTTCGTGCAGCTCTTCGACGACACCTCCACTGCTCACAATGATGCGATGATCAGAAAACTATTCACCAGATTGTATAAACACTTGTAACAATTTTTGCTATTTTCTTTGTATGTAAAAATCTTTTCATATTTTTCTTTGTATTGTAAAGTAAAAATCTTTTTCATTTGACTTGTAATGTGATTTTTTTCTTGTAATAAAAAATGAGTACTCAACAAACACCAATCTTTTCATTTCCTTTTAGTATGTAAGTTTTCATTTTTGAATAGGCTCAATATTTCAAAGTGCATTTAGAAAAATCAGATAGTTTAATCTTTGTGCAGACTCAACATTTATAATTTACTTTCAAAGACCAGAGAGTCTAGTAACTCACTGTTTCAAAAGAGTCTGATAGTTTACTCATTGCACATATTTGTCATAACAGTTCAAAGTGAACAGAGCCTATTAGTTTAACCTTTATTCAGACTCGACATTACATTTTTACTTTCAAAGACCAGAGAGTCTAGTAACTTGGTATTTCAAAAGAGTCTGATAGTTTAAGTATTTGTACACCTCTGTGCAGACTCGTCATTTATATTTTACTTTCAAAGTGAAAAGAGTTTGATATCTTAGTATTTTAAAAGAGCAAAGAGTCTGACAGTGAATGACCTTATTACTATGTGTAAAACTGGAAAATGAAAACAAGTATGTCAATACAAATGACTAGATTTATTGAATCAATCTTAAACTAACATCGAGTGTTCTGAAATTATTCGACACAATAGAAACTTTATACAATATTTGAAAAAATTGAATTAGAAAAAATGAACCTGATACAATATTTTAAAAAAGATCAATACAAAAGAGTAGATTTATTGAAGAAATCTTAAAACTTTCCTTGAGTGTATTAAAATAAATGATTCAACAGAATAGAATTTTATACGATATTTACAAACATTAATTTACAAGAATGAAGTGCCTACAATATTTACAAAAGATCAGTACACATGACTAGATTTATATTGAAACAATCTTAAAAGAAATGAAACATCAGAATGGAATTTTATACAATATTTACAAACATTAATTTACAAGAATGAAGTTTATACAATATTTACAAAAAGAATAGAAATTTATAGAATACACAACAAAGATAAAACATTTATAAATTAGTCAACAAAAATGAATTTGATTCGTTAATAAAACTTTACATACAATCAACAACAACAAGAAAAATTTAAACACAAAAATAAATAAAAGTCCATAAACAGTCCACATCACAGTCCATAAACAGTCCATATCACAGTCCATCACACGCACACACTCCCGAGATCCGAACAGAGCCTACCCGATCACACTCATGCGACTTAAATTATACTGTCTAGTCGTCTACGTCCATCGGCGCTGCTAGAGCTGGAGGTAACGGTGGCGCCCTGGGGGGAATAGCATAGTGTCCCCACGGAAGCGTGTTTATTCCGTCCTCTGGCATTACATAACGTTTGTCATCATAGGGTGACAGGGACCGCTTCCTTACCACAACGGTGTAGATTATGTGGTGTTTGCTTTGGAACCTCTGGTTGTCCGTACTTTTGATTGTCTTGTTATACAAGCAATCCAGGTAATCTTGTACGGACAGGTCCTTTGCAACTACGGTGCGGTTAACGCCCTTTGCCCGCTTTATCGGCGGGGGCGCACCCACCACAATCGTCGTCATCTCCGTTACCAACAGCACACGTAAAGCCTCCGGACACCATACAATATAATTTTGCCATCAAGCCGACGAATAACCTAATTGCTCTCCCACCGACTTCGTCCTTGAATTTCCCCAGAACCCCAGCTAGCGTTGTGTGCGTCGTAGCACATGTGGTTCTGAGGATAGTTACTTGTGTCGAAGTCGCCCAGGTGCGTTAACATGTCGCGGTAGACGTCTCGGGTACGGATGGCGTAGACGATACCATCTGTGTCCATATAGGCCATCTTGATATTCTCGATGCCGTACCGTTCTACCATATCGTAGTGAAAACCGTACATCCACCGTTTACTGTGGTCCAGAATGCACATTCCCGCATAGACTGGCTTGTTCAATACGACTCGCACTTTCGCCATATTTAGTAGTGCCAAGTTCTCGTCGTACCAAATACGGTCGTTAAAATTTGCTTTGGCCACGTACTTTGTGTATGTCTTGCGGGATGTGGCGATCTTCATGTTTTGATGTTTTCTCACATTCTGGAGCCTCATACCGTAGACAGCATTGACCATCAATTTGAACATTTCTACTTCAAATTTGTTGGTGGCCTGCCGTCTCAGTTCGGTATTCAGCATCACGTACGGTTTTAACCACGGCGACTGTTTAAAACGCATAACCCGGTGAACACGGCGAACACGCAGTCCATTCTCAATCGCTTGTTGTAAGTAGCGATAGTGGATCACGTATTCCTCCTTGTCCGTGAGAGTAGCCATTAGCTTCTTCGATTGTCCTGCTCCGCTATTAATGATGTCCTCCGACGAGTAGGGCAGCTGGTAAGCCGGCGACTTTCGTACTTCCGGACAGAACGGGAGATCGCGGTGTTTGTCGTGGAGTGCCTGGTCTCTTCGGTACTCCAGATCAACCTCCAAAACGTATCCATACTCACCGTCTGCCGGTATGTCCATGATGTTTAAGTCGTCGATTTCCTGCTGCGACAGCCACTCAAAATCTTTGTAGGGGAGTGGTTCTGACATGGCCCATCCGTAGAGGTTATTTGCGTCATAATACATTAAAAATGTATCATCGTCGTATTCTACGACACCTCCACTTGTCGATGCGCCCTGGCCGTCTCGGTTGCCGCCATCTTCCGCTCTTGTGTATTTGTTGTTTGCGACAACGTGCCTGGTGACGCATTGGGTCAGTCGACCTCCGATGCCCTTCTCGAAGAACAAGTACATGTCGACATCTCGCAAGGTATCGAGCACCACTCCAGTCTTGAGAAGCATTACGTCCCACGCGTATGAAGGTAGCGTCAGATAATGTGCAGGATCCAAGTTGTAGTGTGTCATACACATGTCCCTGAATCCCTCGAACACGTCGGCGAGCAGTAGAACGTCTGTCATCAAATAAATCTCTGCGTACTGCCCGAGGGATATACAACTAAACTTATTCCATACGCGTTGGGCGTGTGCGTAGTCCTCGTCGGTGACATTTTCTCCAAAGGCATCTTTAGGCGGCAGGTGATCGTCATTTAGTACTTCCATAGACGTGACGTACTCGTAGGGGAAGATTCCCTTCCTTCGAAGCAAATCAAAGTCTTCTTGTTCTTGGTAGCGGGCGCGTGTGATGTGCATTTTGTTGGCCGGCAGAAGCGACGCCAATGTACCTAACGCCTTAGACATAAGGCGGTACGAATCGACGAACTGTAATTTAATACTGTTCCGCCGGCCCGCGCCCGGATATTTGAATCGCTTCGAGAAAGTGATGTACTTCTCCTCGGTGTTGGCGAGTACCTCAACGTCTCCCTTGTCCACGCCTAACTCACGCACGATGAAGTGGGCGTCGTAGTTTGACAAGTTATGAAAATACATATTGACGGTCTCCTGTTCCCTGTAGCGGAGGTTGCACGAACGATGAGCAGCTCCTCTGTAGTTGTACGGAGGCGAGTGTTGGTGATCCCTAACCTTCATCTTATCTTCACCATCGTTAGGGCCGAATTCCCGTTTACAGATGTGACAGACAGTGGCACGTCGGAATTGAAGTTCTTCCTGCTCTGTCAACTGAGGTGGGTCTCCGGGCATGCGCTAGCCGTAAAGGATGTCGCCAATCTTCCGTACGTCATCCCGTACAGCGTTGATAAAATGCTGCGCAGCATCCTCGCCTCTGTACATCCGCAGCTTGAAGAAGGTGTTGGAATCCTGATCATCGTGGTCGCAGTCTCCCTCGTCGGCTGTTCTCAGGTCGTCGCGAATGTAATAGGCATAAGCGTACGGTCTGTGGACATTCCTACCGTTGTTGGGCGTGCCACCCATGCGCTGTTGACCAGTCATTCTGTTAGTTGCTGGGTCCCAAGCAGGCGGTCGAACAGTTGGTGCGGGATGAATAGGCCTATCAGCCTCAAAGGGTACGAGCATACTCTCAAAGTCGGCGTAGATCGTGAATCGATTCCTCTTAGTACGCTCGGGCCGATTGAACATGATGTGCTCTTCTTCCGCAACATCGGTTCTCAATGGTTTTTGTAGCAGTACCGCCTGTGTTCTTCTAACCGCTGCTCTCCTGTGAGACCCAGTTTGTTAGGTCGGTTGTCAAAATGCGCGAAACATCTCCTGCAAATGTACAAACGATGTCCGCGACGTGTTATTTGGCTAAAACTAGCCTCTCGAAGTCAGCGATGTACGCATAGTGGGTGGTCCGCTCATCAGTTAGGAATAGCAGATCGAAGTGGTTCGGTAGCTCTCGTTCCACAACGCGAAGCGGGAAGACATAGTGTTCTTGTCTATCTTGCTGCCTCTTCTGTTTCTTCTTGTCCAGACCGTACACATTTATGCTTATGCCGGGGTTGTTGCGTTCAAACGAGCGGATTTTGTCTAATCTAACCGGAAACTCCAGTCCATCAAAATTTTGATTTAAACGTGCCCTGACCTCTGCTGTGAAATAATTTGTAGTGAGTTGATTACTAGGAGCATTTTGAACGAATTTACTTAGCATAGCATATTCAAAGCAGCGTTCATCCGCATCGTTATACGCATTTACCACGGCATGCTTCCGGCGATGTCGGGAGGAAGGGGGATGAAGGAGCTACCTCTGATAGGGCAGTAAACATTAACTCTCATCTCCATATCTAAAACCCTAACAAAGCTCCACCCCGAGCCCTTCATCTCGCATGTCTCCTTCTCCAACAAGATTTTGTTAATGAAGTCTTGACAAATATCATCAACATTACTTGTGTGGAAGATATCGACATTCTTTGTCTTGAAGGCACGCTTACAAGACTCGCCGTGAATGTTAACAAATTCGCATTCGACCCAGAGATTAGACTTGATGGCATGAGTGTGAACTATAATCTGTCGCATGAGTGTGGTTACCTGTGTCCTGAGCGGCAGAAGAAACTCCTGCAGGGAAACTGTCTCGTCTGCGGGTTCGGTCAAGCGGTAGGATTTGAGTCGCCCGCGAAACGCCGTCTCTACCTCGGTGAACCCCGCAGGAGCTAAGCCGTCAGGGATCACAGGCGCCTCGTCGACGTCTTCGTTTGAAGTTGCCACGGATGACGACGACGAGGGGGCAGGCGAAGGTGGTTGTGCCCCACCGGTCTGGTCATTCTGGCGTTCCGCACGTAGGGCTTTGCAACGGTACCGGGCGTGGAACTGCATGTTATTCTTTCTCGTGAAGGATTGTCCGCACCCGGCGCATACATGGCCTGAAAAAAACACACAATACTGTAGTCGCATGTATAATTATAATGCTAAACCTGATAAAAGAAACAGATTCCACACTGATATGAAAATCTGAATGTTTAATATGCTTACTTTGCATTGAGATTCATTGAATGATAAAACTGAAGAAAGATATTTATTTTATTTTCCTGAATGTCTGCATTGTGACTGAGATTCATTTAATATTAAGATTGCTTAAGAGTCTTTTGAAATAGATCCTTTGATAGTATGATTCATTTAGTGAGTACGAAATATCTGGATGATTTTTTTCTTTTTCTTTTTACATTTGAGACGAGTTAGTGTAATGGAATTTAATAGTTTAAAGTAAAAGATAAATACATACCTCTTGTAGGAACTCCAACAGGCTCTGGGGCTTGAGATGGCTCCGGAGCATGGGACGGACCCGGTCTCGGCTCGACGTTAGGAGCATTGGAGGGGCCGGGCCTCGGTTCAAAGTCGGGAGCAGAAGATGGACCGGGTAGCGGTTCCACCGGACTCGGTGTGGGCGCAAAGTCTATAACAAAAAGCACAGGTATGATTAGAATATGCATCTTGGATTGTTGAACACAGTGAGAAAATGCATATGTTTTCAACATAGATCGTCTGACTTGTTCAAACAAACATTATAGAAATTGAAATCGGAATAAAATATTGTTAAATGAAATAAATGATTATATGTCATGGTAAATTGATTGTCGAACAAAGAAGTGATGCTGCTTTCGACATGTTATGAGTGAAGGAGAAATATTTTCTGGATAAAATTGACAATGTACAACTCTTTGTCCAAATTTTAAGGTGAATAAAGTTTAGACTGTAAGTAAAATTAAACTAACCTTGATTAACGGTTTGATTCCCTTGTAAACGATTGTCCGCACTCGGGACACGGGAAGTTGGCCCCACCGTGGACGGAGCGGACATCTTCGTTAACGTGGTCTCGTTTCTTGAACGACTTTCCGCACTGGGCGCAGGAGAAGCGGCGTTCCAGCACAACGTTGTTCATGATGATCTGTAAACAAATAACGATACGCATTAGAACTCTGTCGCTATTTTCAGTCTAAGGACGGGGGTGGGGGGTCACATGAAATATAACTACATCTCCATACTACTAGTACAAATTAAATTATAAATAAGTATAAACGTTTAAGTCCTAAATGAACTCTTCAAAACTACTCTAATTGTGAATACGCATTTTTGTTGAATATAAAGTCTCTAAATACGCTACTAACTTAATCAAACGTTTTAATAACTCAATTTATTTATTACAATTTACATGCTATATGAACAAATGTGATAGATGTTTAAACGATTTACGCTACAAAAGTTAGCCCAGGATGGACCAAACCCATCTACTATTTTAAAGTTTTATAAAATAAAAATAATAATAATAATAATAAATGAAAATATAAGTATGTTTGAGAATTTTATTATGATGTAGTGAAAACTATGAACATCCTACTCAACGCTACGAACCATAGTCTATATGGTACAAAACCAATCTACTATTTGTTAAAAGTTTTATAAAATTAAAAATATTTATTCACATATGTTTAACATTTGGGTATGATGTAGTGTAAACTATAAGTAACCTACTCTTTGAGTTTCTTGACCGAGTCAAAATTACTGAATCCTAATAAAATTAAAAGAGAAAAATATTTTGTAAGCAATCGTAACAGAGACTCAATATTGGAAATAAAATTTCCATTCAATATTATAGAATGCGTCAATTATAATGATTAAAGAGTTGCGCTACAATTCATAGTCTAGACTGGACAAAACTTATAAACTCTTTTTGAATAGTTAAGTAAAATTATAAATATTTATTTGCATATGTTTAAGATTTTTGTGTATGATGCAGTGAAAACTATTATCATCCTACTCTTTGAGTTTCTTGACAAAGTCAAAATTGCTGAAATCTAATAAAAGTAAAAACTATATTTAATTATAACTAGTTATTGTAAATGAGTAATGGTACGTACAATTGAATAGATGAATATCCAGAGGAACACTGAAACTTGCACTTGCACTCGCACTGGTAGACGGAGCGATAAGCAGACACGTCTGTACGGGGCGGCGGTTGGCTTCAGAATGACGCTCCGGTTGGACAAGATGGCGGCCGTGGAAGGGACGCGCAGCTCGGCGGGAAATAAGAGTCGCGCTGTTATGTAACTCGACAGATGGTGAGCGGTCGTTCCCACGCAGGGGTGAGGTTTATTGTCTTCGGCTCCCCTGTCTGTGGAATGTTGCACCTGGCCGAGGGTCGGGTTACAACACCGGAGGTGGTCCTCGGGGGGGAGGGGGGGGTCAGCAACATTGGTGGTCTCGGGGGGGGGGGGGGGGTTGCCGCTCTTTGCCGCTTTACACCCTTGCTTCGGCCAAGTCCCCCTACTAACGAAAGAATAAAACTTTTCTTTGTTCAAGGTTTTATGGTTTTATATTTAACCATACTGACAACGACGCATACTAATCAGATAGAATCCTGTTGTGTCTGCCTGGTTACACAATTAATACGCTTGAATGCAGCTGGCTCGAATTGACAAGGTGGAAGGGAACCATTTTGCAACCCCCGAAAACGACCTGAAAGATTGGCTCGATTTGGATGTGACTCATATTAAAGCACTCGTTGAACTAAGCAACACTGTAATATACAACTGTGCTACATCTCTTTTAGTTTTAGAGTAATAACGGAAATATTTGGTTTCACGATTTTATTTGCATATTAATTTTAAGGTACAACAATATCGTCGCATATGAAGTGCCAAATAACATATGTTTGCATTTATAGATTTTGTCATACCCTAATTAATTATAATATCTTAAATGTGCGCTGTTACCTATGTTTTATGTGTTGAACAATCTAGAAAAGTAATACCAAGAAAAGCTATAGAACAATTTTTCATTAAAATAATAAGGGCTACACAAAATTTTTAATGTAAGCATTTTCACACTAATATTAAAAAAAAAAAAAACTTTTTACACTAGCTTTGAAGGAGAGCACTAACCATCATTATTAATTTGAGATGTACTAATAAAATCTATTTTTGTTAATATTCCGAAAAAATATATAAAAAGAATGAAATAATTTATTTAAAGTTCGCTAGACGTGCTCTAGAACTATTGTTTTATTACTCCAGTTTCAATAACTAGGATTATCTGTAATGCGATTGTATTCTGAACAATCGCATTACACTAAACATGATCCAAACTGCAGCATTCAGGGATTAGTTATGTTAAAAGTTCTACAAAATATTTGTAAATTTACCCATTGAGTTGCACGTAAAACTACACAATAACTATAATTTACTTTAAAAAAATGGGGCTATTGAATATGACATTTTCTTTTTTTGTAATTCATTCGCAGATACTACCCATGTTTTTTGCTAAATAAAAACTGAGAATCAACGTATATTTTTAGCGTTTGCGAGACAAAGGGTTTTTATTATAGAGATACATATGTATAATGCATACTGTATAATTTTATCTGTATAATTGTATAATCTGTATAATTTCGAGTACTAGTATTGTATTTTTTAAATGTACCCTTTTTAACAGCTCTTAAACTGCTAGAGAAAGTTTTCATGTGGTTTCCTGGACAGACCATCCATATTATTGGCAATACTATCCATACTTTTCACGTTTTTGCAATGTCAATGGTCCTAGTTGGTCTTAAACATCAATGTGTGTTTTTTTCTGTAGGTGTACAGTTAAGATCTGTCTCTATAACCTTCTATAACCACACAACTTGGACTATTTTAAGAGTACAATCACTCGATAAATACCTGCCATCCATGCAGAGATAGTCCTTGTGATCGAGATTGAGTAGACCCGAATACTTATAGAAAACATTATTTTCTATAAGTATTCTATAATAATAGTTATAGAAAACATTAGGAAGACTTAATTTTTTTTTAATAACTAAATTGGCAAATAATGAGCTTTGAGTTTTTGAAAGGAAAAATTAATTAATTTTAAAATGGCTAAGTATTATTTCAAATAATACTTAAATAAAATCATTCACTTTATAGAAAACTTTCCATCTCCCGTGAGTCTCCCTCCACATTTCTGCGTTGCCTGTGTGGGCCATTTCCAAGCAATAAAGCTTTGTACTTCTAATAGAAGTGTTCTATCGTCAGTAGTGCTGCCCATAATTGAAAATTGGTCTTAAGTAAGATTCATAAGGCAATGTAAAATTCGGCAATGATATTAAAACTGTTACAATATAAAAATGTTCAATTAAAGATTATAGTCAAAATTATAATCAAAGTTTTTCGTAGCTTAAAGGCCTGTATATATTATTTTTATCCCATGAATATAGCTATCCCATCACTGCATGGGAATAATCACATTGCCACACCTAAAACAGTTCATTTTCGCTTTCATTTGATTTCCGCTCACTAAATTTTATTTATTTATTTATACACGGCAACGCCATTTTTACAGAGAGAATGAACATAATCATTACATTTATATACAACATAATATCACACTATGCCACTACAGGAGATATTTCTAAAAACTAATGACAAGAAAATCAAACAAAAATATGCAATACAACACTACCAGAATCGAAAACTAATATAGTCAATTTGCATTTCATTACATGACAACAAAATAATTTCAAATCATTCAACACAACTTTATAGTTAACAACAAAAAGTGCAAGTGCAAGAAACATGTTAGACAAGTAAGCAATTAAGTAACTGATGATATTGATTATTAACAACAACAAAAAACAGTAGTGGGGTTTTGCCGGTTCTGGCGCAGGTCAAGGCCAAGCGGTTCGAACCGGCAGTTGTGGTTGACAGTGATGGGTGTGTTTTGTAAGTGGGTCAAGGCCATCCGGAGGGAGTTTTAAAAAAGTGGGAGCCGCAGGGGCTCAGTCGGGGCGGGGACTCGGGACGGGTCGGATCGGAGCGGGAGCGGGCGGGCCGAGGGAGGGGTTGTTTTTTTTTTATTTTTTCGTTTATTTATTTTAATCGAACCCCATCAGTGATCGTAGAATAGCCTCCACGTCGTTTGCAGTAGTAGTGGTCACCGCATCGCTCTGTACCGGGCGGGAGCCGGCGTTCGTTGTAGGCGTGGAGGAACCGTCTGTCGGACGTGCAGTAGTATCCGTAGTGGACGTCACGTCAGGGGACTGCACCGGTGAACCCTGTTGTGTGTCCATGCTTGCAAGAGAGTGTGAGAGAGAGAGACGAGAGGCCTTAGGTGTTTACCGTGTGAGGCGATAGAGCGCAATGAGACACGAGTCGGAGGATGTCCGATAATATAGACCCGGTAAAACGGTGAAGAAGAAGAATTGGACGGGGCCGTCAATAGGCGTGACAAGAGGGAAATGTTGGTACTTCACCATTTCAGTCAAGACTGTCTGTAGAATAGTATCAATAGTGCAAGCGTTGTCAAGTTGAGGCGGTGCAAAATACAACGGGTGAAACCTGAACCGTTTTTTAAGTCTAGCCACCGTACTACGCGGTTTTGAAACTGCAGGTGTAGAATGCTGTTGTAAAATATGTTTTGTGCGCAAAAGTTTCAGCTGTAAAGTGTGGGAAGCCATGATTTTACATGTGAACCGCTTGAGAGTAAGCCGGCAAATGGTCAGCGGCCGCGATTGTGTCTGAATATATAGAAACTAATTAGCATATAAAGCGGAAACACATTTTAAAGTAATAAGCGTTAGTTATAAAAGCGTCAGAGACCTACGGATAGTACCTCACCCGACCGATGCCGCCACCGAAATGGCACGCGCGCGTCGGCAACCCCCCTTTTTATGCGATCGATGAGTCACGTGCGACGCGCCTCCAACCCTCTCCAACCCCCTCCCCGAGAAAACCGCATAAAAGAGCGAGGTTTGCGGGAGCTCGGTTATTTGTCAGTCGGCCGCGGCTACGGTCACAAGAGTCGGAGGAAGAGACGGATAGTTTAAGAAAAGTATCGGTAATAGCGGAAGTAAATTAATTAATTATTCAGTTGTAGGATTGCGAGTATCGGCCTGTGGATAAGCAAGTGGGGCCGCAACTGTGATTGAACAGGTAACTACCGTATCATAGCAATAATTGTAATATTAGACGGTAGTAAAGTGTATAAGGTGCAGGTGTGCAAGAAATGCTCCGTGCACGATGAAGTAGGATTGCATTAGCCATGTGTACGGCTTAATCTTATGGTGTAGTGATAACTATAATAGTAGCCGGTTGTAAAGTGTATAACCTGCAGGTGAGCAAGAAATGTCTCTTGTACTGTAGCAATAATTATAATAGTAGACGGTTAGCAAGTGTATTATCTGCAGGCGTGCAAGAAATGTCTCGTGTAATGTAGCAATAAGTATAATAGTAGACGGGTGTAAGGTGTATTACCTGCAGATGTGCAGGAAACATCGCGTGCACCATTGCACAGGTAAATCCTATAGCGTAGCACTAACTATATTAATATGACCGAGAAGTAGCGGTTAGAGTTTAAGTGTCGCTAAAGTAAGAGAGTAATTTGCATAGTAAGGAGGAAACAGGTGTGTAAGAATAGAACCTGCAATTAATCAGTGTGAGTTGCCTGCACGCGATGTTAATTAGCATATTTAGTTAAAACAAAAATGGAAAATAGACGCGAAAATAAAAGTGTGATTTATAAAATGATTGTTGTAGTGTTAAGAAATAGTGTAAAAAAAATTAAAATGTTAAGTGTTAAAAATAAATCATATGTTATAGTACTATGTGCTATAAACTCACGGATTTGTTGTTTACCGCTGGGGTGCCAGCCCTCTATATGGGCGGCGCGCGAGCTTTCCTTCGTTTATATGCACGCGGATGGTTACTCATGCATGACCCCCCCCCCCCTTCCGGACCGGAACCGGAACCCCCCCCCCCCCGCTCTGACGTCACAACGTCTTAGGTGTAGCGTGTAAGAAGTACCGACCAGGCGTACCGGAGGTTTACTTCCGTTGCAACTATAATTAAGCGTCGGAAGAGGGTGGATAACAATCGACGATAATTATGCTGTTACGCGATGGGGAAAGCTGCGGATGTAATTTGATGCTATCAAATGCAAATCGAGAGGTACACGGCTCCTACTTGTCAGCGGATGTAATTTGATGTTATCTAATGCAAATTGAGAGATACAAGGCTCCACCTGCGTTTTGCCCGACCCACATGTAACAAAGCACATCCGTTTGGAATTTTCCATTGACGTTGCTGGAAGGTTCCATACCCCCCTTAAACCCCTACCGCTGCCCCCACCATTCTGCGAACCGAGAACCACCCCGACGACTATTGCCGCAGCAGTTGGGCTCGGAACTCCGGACGCGGCAGTCCGACCCAACTCAGAGGGCAGCTCAAATGTATAAGCGGCCGATATATATTTGAGTTACTCTTGTTGTTAGGCTATTACTATTTAATATTTGTTGTGTCTGTGTGTGTGTGTCTATGGTTTTTATGCAAAGCGTTATTTGGTTTTAGTCTTAAGATGTGTTAGTTGTAAGGTTTAACTTGCGCATTGCGATGTTAGCATTAAGGTGTGTTATGGTATTATTTATGTTTAAGAAATGTGTTTTTTAATTTTAAGTATTGGGTTATTGTGTGTGTGTGTGTGTGTGTGTGTGTGTGTGTGTGTGTGTGTGTGTGTGTGTGTGTGTGTGTGTGTGTGTGTGTGTGTGTGTGTGTGTGTGTCTGTCCATGTCTGTGTTCATCTGTGTACTAATAATTTTTTATATTCCACAGCTAGCTGTTAGGATGGGTAGATTAAATTAAAATGTAAATGTAAATTAAAGAAGTTCGATTGAACTTCATTAAATATGGGTGGGACATGCGCGTTGTGCCTTAGGCAGCGCATATTTTTATTGTTTTTGATTTTTGTTTTTGATTTTGGTCAGGCAAAAATATGATTGGGTGGGTTTAGATTAAGGGTGGGAGGTTAGAGTTGCGTCTTGCATTACCTGTTCCAGAGTCCCTATTGTAAAATTGGAATGGTCAAGTCCAGTGCCCAGGCCCGAGGCTGGCCGCCCGTATCACAGACTACCAAACTGGATCGCCACGTGCGTGCGGGCCAAAAATCGGGATCCCTAGCAAGACGTAACTTTTTGGGTTGGGATTGGGAGTGTTTGAGGAACACAGGGTGGTGGAGACGGTCCTGGCCGCCTCCATCACCTTGGATCATTATTATTTTTTGGTGACCTTGACCTCAATTCACTCATGCATAACCCCCCCCCCGACCGGAACCGGAACCCCCCCCCCCCCGGCGTACGTCACAAACATCCTTCCCCTGCCAACTTTCTCTTATTTTGCATTGACCTACTTTCAATAAACAGTCGCACACCTGCTGTTGGAACATTGCTCGCCTACCCACTGTACAGCGAACATGGCTCCACTGGATGGTGCATCATTTTACAACAAATGTACTGAGTCCGAAGAAGTTTTGGAAATAGACGAAGAGGAAGAAGAACAGACATCGGATGAAGAAGAAGAACAACTGATTGATGAAAAACTTAGATGTATAAAACTTGAACCGGACGACACTATTGACCCGTACATCTGGGAAGCAGTACATTGGTTGGAGTCGGGCAGAACAATCGTGATTATATCTCCAATGTTGTTCCTTGGAAGCCCGATTGTGTACATTACGCCGGACACTGCCGAATTCATCTGGCAATGGGGGGAGTCGTTTAATGAGTTCAGGGGGAATGAAGAGCATAATAACTGGTTTAACATCACGTTAGTCTAAGGAGGGGTTTGTGAAAACCCGAAAAAAAACGGTCCTTTTCAGGGCCACCTAATACACAGATTAGGCGTATGAATTGTAAGATTCATACGCAAGATTAGTCATGAGTGGTCACTACATAAGTCAAACTCCTGTGTGACCTTGAACTTGAACCCCCCCCCCACTGATTTTTCATTGACTTGGCTATATAAGAGTGTGGCGGTTTGTGTTGGAGCCATTCCTTGCTAATAATAGTTAGAGCGAACATGTCTCCCCGAGATGTTCCAATATTTTATAATAAATGTACAAAGATTGGAGAAGTATTGGAGGTGGACGAAGAAAACGACGAAGAAAACAATGAAGAAATTGAAGTGCCCTTGTTAAGTGAAAATGTTGTTACAAGAATATTTTTGGATATTAATTCTCCAATGGATATTATAGGAAGGTTTGTAATTGAAGCTATGACATGGATAGAAAACGGAAGATTAGTGAACATAGCATCTCCAATTTTAGTTGATGATAGACCCACCTTTGGTGTATATTGGCGTAACATTGATCTGTTATGGCTATGGGCGGAGGCATATGTGGAGTATTTGCAATTAGAAGAAAATATAGGGTTTAATCATTACTTTTCGGCTTTGGTTTTAAACTACTAATTTTTAACATCCCACTAAAAAATCATATCCCCCCCCCCCCAAATTTTTACTGTACTGGCGAACGTTATAAAAGCAGCTATCACATGTGTTTGCTGATTATTTGTCTTGTTGCTATACGTTAAACATGTATAAGAGACTGGATTCGTTTTTTGCTGAGCACACAGAAGTTTGGCCGCTATTGTATAGGTTATTTTTGAAAATTGAACAAAACATAATGAGGGATATGGGCATGGGGGTTAGTGTGTTTGTGTACCGTCGTGATGCGTACAAAGTATTGTGTGCATGTCGAGTAAGGATTGAAGTTTTAGAAATACTATTTCCATGGATGCTGCACGTACGTAATCTTGTAGAAGGCATGAAGATAGAGGTGGAAGTGGTTGCAATGCAATACAAGCTGTCTGCGGAAGAGTAATTAGAGCAAGGCAAGTTACAAATTTTTATAATTGACTTAACCCCCCCCCCCTTTCCAGTCTCCTATATAAGCGAGGGTTCCACACAATCCTGTTCATTTTTCGTGTAACTGTTACTGGAGCCACATGTTCTTTTTTTTTTAAACCATGTCTCCGAGAGATACCACTTTTATTTACATCACTGAAATTGTTATAGATCGTGAGATGGCAGAAGATGAAGAAGTAGAGCAAGAGGTAAATATTACGTTTGGACAGTTTTTGGAAGAAATAGTTGGAGAATTTTTAAATTTAAATGAACAAATGAACAATGATATTGGACCCGCTTCAAATTCAAATGTATCCTTTATGCACCAACCGGAAGAATTAACAGAATCTGAAGGTGAAGAAGAACAGCAGTCACAACTCTGGAATGCCGCTGCCCATGTTATTGATACTCCGCAACATGAGGAAACAAATTTGGAATAAAAATGGAGCGAGAATGTACAAAGTGTTTTGTGAAGAGTGTGATAGAGTGTGGGTACCACCGGTGAACTCCTTCACATATTATTTTCCAATTCTGGACATAGATGATTGTAAGAAAATCCCAGACATTGGTTATAAGTTTGAAAAGGCTGGAATTCTAATTAGTGTTCATGAAAAATTTCATAATGAATATTCAAGGAAATTAGCATTTGATTTCATGTTGGCAAATGAAGATCTTAAATCTTGTGACTATCCTTATTTTCTTTATAACCATCTTGTTACAAATGGTGCTAGCGTGACCGTTGAAATATGTATTCGTCATTTTTGGGACAACCGGTAAAGTGGTGGGGGAAAGGGGATAAATGTGATGTTGGACTGAATTTAGTTTTATTTTTACAATAGCAGCCGACTACGATGCAACGTCCAATTTTGTATCATACGCTTACCTCTGATGCAGAAGAGGAGACCAGAAGGAGAAGAAGTGAACAATCAAGACAAACCCAGGCTAATATCAACATGGAATATCACAGACTTCAATTTCAAATTCCCGGAATGCGACTTGGAGAAAACCGAATGAAAACTGTCCACGTAGCCGGTAGTTACATTAAATATCTAAAACTACTATTGGAAGAAAAAAAATCAAAAATTAAACAATTGGAAAATGAAAACAATAAAATGAAGAAAGAACTGTTACGTTTGAAAAATGTGTGTAGTAACAAAGGTGTGGTTAAAGAAGGCGAAGAAGAAGGAAATGAAATTATAGGATTTTAAGTTAAAAAAAAAAAACATAAAATGTTAAAAAAAAACAATAAAATTAAAAATGTAAAAAAGTAGAGGTAGAATAGAGAGCGGGGAATAGATCACTTTGTGGCAATGGAATAACATGTCACTTAGTGCTCTATTCCCCGTTCTCGCGTTAATATTGTTTGACCTTGACCTAGAAAGTAGTAGTGGGGATAAGTTATTTAAGCGGGCGGTAGGCAGTAAAACAGTTTAGTACGAATGTTACTCTCATCTACAACACGATGGAGAGTCTTTTTGTTATTTGTTTGAGAAAAATAATTTGTGATGACTTTTTATTTCATCACATAATAAGATCAGGAGAATGTCTTATTCCCAATACGGTTAGAAATGCAATACACGAGTATCGAAGAGAACATTATGGATTCGGCATTATTGTTGCTTATAAATTTGCAGATGGGACCCAGCTTTGTCCAGATTGTGCACGAGTGGCTATAGATGATTGGGACGAATTTGAACTTGAAGGAGGGTACGTTGACCATCGTGTTAAAGCACCACTAATAAGATTTGAAGCTATGCGGGAAAGATGCACAATCTGTGCACAGGTCTTATGTAAATTTATTAGGTGTAGAACATACTAGAGTAACGGTATGGAGGGGAGGTCTAACAAAAAGTGGGGGAAAAAGTAGTGGGGGTATTGGTTATAAATGTTGTTTGGTAAAGGTTGATTTCATTACTGTCACAGAATAACTCGAGTAAAGATGTCTTTTAACATGGAAATAAAAACTTTTAAGATTCTAGATGAAGAATGGACATTTGTTGCAAACTTTATAAGATCAAAAGAAGATGATGGAAGTTTGATGAAAGTGTTTTGCTACATATTAGAAGGGAAAGATGAACAGGTGGTGAAAGATTATTTATCAAACAGGCAAATATCGTCATCCAGCTCACAATTTATTAAATTTCTAAAAGACAATAATGTGAATGCAAAAGTGGAAGTTTGGTTTTTTGTTTAAACAACATGGTGGGGGAAAATTGAAATGGTGGGGGAATTGTGTTTAAAAGAGGGTTAAAACACAGTAGGAGTTTCATTTATTTGCTAAAACTCTTAAGAAGAACATTGCAAGAAAAATGGCTGAACCAGTAGAAGATTCAACTCCATCAACAAGTAAAGTTTTACATTTCTCAAGTAAAGGAAAACGAATAACACATCCGGAATTGAGTGCTTTAGGTAAGGAACGGTGCAGGAAAGAAAAAATGGCGTTCTATCAATTGCAACTTATAGTGCCTTCATTGACTGTTGGCAATACCAGGATACAAACATTGATCGGTGCAAAGAAATATATTTTGGAACTGTTGGACAAAATTGAAGTGTTAGAAAACAAACTGAAGACAAATAAAACTACTGGTGTATGGAATCCGCCTAGTGAAATTCCTGTTTTAAAGATGGAACCTAATGAACTTCCTGATACTTATGCGTGGAATGCATTTAATGAACCTGATGAAGACTCTCCTATAAAGTATGAAGCTCCTGCTGTGTAAATAATGACGGGTAAAAAAAAAAATAAAAATATTAAAAAAAAAATAAAACAGAAAAATACAAAAAAATTAGATGTAGAATAGAGAGCGGGGAATAGATCACTCTGTGGTAATGGAATAACATGCCACTTAGTGCTCTATTCCCCGTTCTCGCGTTAAGTTTATTTGACCTTGACCTATTAAAACATGGTGGGGGAAAGCGTTTTGGTGGGGGAAAGTGGATGAAAGAGGTTCGACGCGTTGTTGTAGTCATTTCGCTCATAATATTCTTGTTTCTCACATCTCGCAGTAGAACCAGAATCATGGCAAGTGGAGACAATGTTTTGGACCTTAGTACAACAAAAAAGGATCAACAACATTTGAAAGTCCAGAAAAGTCATTTTAAAGAGTCAGCTCAGGCAAGAGAGGCGAGAATAAGACAAAAATACTACAAACTGCAAAGGCTAATACCAGGAGTGCGATTGGGAGAAGTTAGGACTAGAACTATCGATATGGCCGCCGACTACATCAATCAACTACTTGTCGAGTTGGCCATAAAGAATGAAAGAATACAGCAGTTGGAATATGAACGCAAAAGAATTCTACTACAAGAAGATGAAGAACCTATGAACTGTGTGATGAAAGACAGTGAATAAAGAAGAAGTGGAAGAAGCTACAAAATTATTTAAAATTTTATGTGTTAGTAAAAACAATTGGACTTAATATAAACAGTAATAAGGTTAAAAAACAATAAAAAATTGACATTTAATAATTGGTTACTAATTGGACTTACATTAGAGAGTGGGGAATAGATCACTTTGTGGTAATGGACTAACATGCCGCTTAGTGCTCTATTCCCCATTCTCGCTTTAGGTGTGTTGACCTTGACCTATTAAAATAGTAGTATATAAGTAGCTACACAAGAGGGCCTCCTTTATTCATTCGGAATGGCTCCCGTGGATAACACTGACTATCGTAGGAAACCTATTTTTGAAATATTATATAAAATTCAACAAGAAGATCTCGGCATGGAAGATTCGGATGACGACAACTCAGAAGCGGAAAGTGTTGACAGTATGGAAGAAGAATTAACAAGTGAGGCGCATGAAGATGTACAAATAGACTTGACAGAGAATGAATACCCACCACCATTGGAATTTGAAGATGTCCATCATGAAACTCCAACATCTAGTCACAATCCTGATGTAGAATCAATACGTCAAAGATTGGTTTTCTGCGCAAGACAATTATTCCCATCAGATAGCGAAGAAGAAGAAGAAGAAGATTAAAATTGGTGGGGGTAAGACAGCATAAAAAGGCGGTATGAAGAGGCCGCATTTCATTTACCTGTTAAATTTCAAAGGATAAACATCGCTAAAATGCATCGTTGTGAGATATGTTTAGAGACTTACGAAGATGAAATATTGTTAGACATTCATAAGGAGTTGTATCACAACAGAAATGAAAACATATCTTCAGAAGAAGTAACAGCAGGACCATCTAATACACTACCAAGTTTAAGTATTCACGCATTACCCGGTAGAGTGGTGATGCATCACAAAATTCAAAACGAAAATCTGGAGTTAGAGCAATTTATTATAGAAGCTAAACCAATTGTGATCAAGATTTTAAAAGAAGAACTAAAACGATTAAACTTTATTAAATTTGGTTTGATTCTAGACGCCATGTTTATCAATGTAGAAGAAGAAATGTCACCAAGAGGATTTATAACAAAAAATCGAACCATCATGGGTAATTCGGATATTGATTCAATAATAGAAGATTGTCTTGAAGAGATTTTGACTAAAATTCAAGAACACGAAGGAAGAGGATCAGGTTGGAGTCTAATTAGCGTAGTAGGTATGGACATAAGAGTGCACAAGCACGGTTATGGGCTGATGGGCAGCAGTTTCATCGCACTTCCGAAAAGGATCAAAGATACAAAATCATGTGTAAATGTTCAAAATCAAGATATGGAATGTTTTCGATATGCTATGACCTCAAAATTTGTATTACACGATGCGCAAAGAGCTGGCGAAGAATATGAGGACTACAGATATAGATATAATTTTCAAGGTATGTCTTACCCGGTAGGGTTGAAGGATATTTTAAAATTTGAAAAACAAAATCCCGGAATATCAGTTAACGTATTTGGTTTGGACAGTTCCAATAAAGTTTTTCCTTTAAAAGTGGTGAAGAACGAGCTTGCAGATCATACGGACTTGTTGTTACTTACAAAGGATGAAGTGTCACACTATGTATGGATAAAATCATTTGAAAGACTTGTCAACAAGCAGCTATCAAAAAATGAACACAAAAAAGTAATTTGTAAAAGATGTTTTTGTTTTAAAGAAGAAAGAAATGGAGGACGACATTGGTTACAAGAACATAAACAACTGTGTAATGAACACTTTGAAGCAAAGATTATCTTACCACTATTAAATAAATCATACTTACAGTTTGAAAAGGTGTTCCATCAGTATCGCATTCCTATAGTGGTATATGCTGATTTTGAATCAACACTTGTCCCTATTGAAGATGAAAACGTTGAAGCAAGGAAGAGTATAAAATATCAAATGCATAAGCCTAACAGTTTTTGTTTATTGGTTAAATCCACATTGGCTGAAGAACATTTAAATGGGTACGGATTGACGTCAAGACCTGTGGTGTACCGTGGTGAAGATGTTGCTGCGACATTTCTTAATCATCTATATGAAATAGCTAGGAATGTAGAAAATTTGTATAGCGATATTGTGCCAATGATACCTATGGATGAAGAAGAAGAAATTCAACATGAAAATGCCAGCCATTGTTTTTTATGTAAAAATGAGTTTACTTTGAATAACTACAAAGTTAAGGATCATGATCATCTTACAGGATATTATAGGGGTGCAGCGTGTAATGGATGCAACATCAATTACAAGATTCCTAGAAATATACCTGTAATACTGCATAACCTTAGCGGTTATGATGGTCATTTTATAATACCAGAATTGGGGAGAGATGACGGTGCGATTGATGTTATCGCGGAAACAACTGAGAAGTTTATAAGTTTTAGTAAGAAGATTGGAAATATAAAATTACGATTTTTAGATTCGTACCGGTTTATGCCGTGCAGTTTATCGAGACTTTCAGATAACCTCAGGAAAGAAGATTTAATAGAAACAAGAAAGATTGTGAATAACGATAAATTGGATCTAGTTCTTCGCAAAGGTGTTTTCCCTTACGATTATATCGACAGTTTGGAAAGATTTGAAGAAACCTCACTTCCACCTAGAGAAGCTTTTAAGAGTAAATTATACGAAGAGGACATCAGTGAGGAAGATTATCAACACGCTTGTAAGGTATGGAATGAACTAGGGATGAGAACTTTGGGAGAATATTCGGATTTCTACGTTAAATTGGATGTGACACTATTATGTGACATAATGGAAGAATTTAGGAATACCTGTTTAAAAGCATACGGATTAGACCCTCTTCATTCGTACACAGCTCCCGGATTGGCATGGCAGGCCATGTTAAAAGAAACAAACTGTAAACTTCAACTACTAACCGATATAGATATGGTGTTGATGATAGAGTCTGGTATCCGAGGAGGATTAACGCAAAGTGTAACCAGATATGTAAAAGCCAACAATAAATACCTCCCCAACTATGACGCGTCACAACCAAGTACATTTATAGGTTATTTTGACGCAAATAACCTATACGGATGGGCTATGTCAAAACCCCTTCCATATGATAATTTTAAATGGGTTGATCCAAATTCGATCGATAACATCGCCGATATCCCTAAACACGGAGATACTGGTTACATCTTTGACGTTGATTTTGAGTACCCGGAACATCTTCACGACCACCATTATGACTTACCGCTATTAGCAAAAACAGAAATATCTCCTACTGGTAGATGGCCGAAATTAATGATGACACTCACCAACAAGACGAGGTATGTAGCGCATTATTGGACAGTACAACAAGCGTTAGAGATGGGATTGAAAATTACCAGAATTAATAGGGTGCTACAATTTTCTCAATCCTGTTGGTTGAAATCCTATATTGATAACAACACTAGAAGAAGAACAGCGGCAACGTCCAATTTTCAAAAGGATTTCTTTAAATTGATGAATAATGCAATATTCGGTAAAACATTAGAAAACAAGAGGAATCACAAAGATTTAAGATTGGTTAATGACGCAACAAAACTACAAAAGTTGGTGCAAAAACCAAACTTTGCATCTTCAATAATTATTAATGAAAACCTTGTTGCCGTTTCTATGAACAAAATTTCAATTAAGATGGATCGCCCTGTTTATGTCGGAATGTCTATTTTAGATATATCAAAAACTCATATGTACGATTTTCATTATAATAAAATGGTGAAACATTATGGAAGAGAGAACATTGGAATTGCATACATGGACACCGACGCATTCATCTATTGGATTATAACCAATGATATGTATGAAGATCTACGCACTTTTGTTTATAAAGATGATTTTGATTTTTCTGATTATCCGCAGCAGCACCCTAACTACGACAACGGGATAAACAAGAAAGTCTTAGGAAAATTCAAAGATGAGACCAATGGTGCGCCTATGGAAGAGATTGTGGCTTTGATGTCCAAGCTTTATTCATTTCAACTATACATAAGTGAGAAAGAAGAACATCAAGTTGTAAAGAAGGCAAAAGGCATTAAAACATCATATCTAAAGAAGAATGTACAATTTGAACATTTTAAAAGATGTCTGTTCGAAAATATAGAAACCACAGCAACTTTTAATACAATAAGAAGCTTCAACCATCAAGTTTACAGTGTTAAACAAACCAAATGGGCACTAAGCTACAAGGATGACAAGAGGCATATCCAGCAAGACAATATACACACTCTTCCTTTTGGACATTATTCATTAACTCCTATCGACCAATAAAACCTGTTCTTCGTCCTTTCACCTACTTCCTTTTTTTCCTTTCCGTAAAAAAGAGGGGAGCATGGCAAGCCCAATGCCATGCCCCCTCTTTTTTACACAGCTATTATTTGGCCTTGACCCATATTTGTTAATGATATAAAAGATGACAAACCAGTCTGAGGATTAGTATTTTTTAAACCGGCGTGGAAACAACATCTAAGAATGGAAGGATTGAAGGATAAGATTGTACATGAACTTCATAAACCGGCAAGAAGGAAGTTTCCAAGAAGGAATACAGTTATAAAAGGAATGAACGATCTATACCAAGCCGATCTCATAGAGATGATACCACATAGTAAATTGAATAAAGGGTTTAAATATATATTAGCTATTATAGACTGTTTTAGCAAGCTCGCTGACGCTTTACCGCTTAAGGACAAGAGTGGGAAAAGTGTTACAAAAGCTATGGAAACGGCTATTAAAAGAAATAAACTTGTCATCAAACATTTACAAACTGATGATGGAAAAGAATATTTCAATAAGGAATTTGCGGCATTAATGAAAAAATATAACATAAATCATTATTCTACAAATTCGGAAGTCAAAGCTTCGATAATAGAACGATTCAATAGAACATTAAAAGGAGCGATGTATAAAACATTTTCCAAACGAGGATCGTACGTGTGGTACGATATATTACCGCAGCTTATAAAAGAGTACAATAACAAGTATCATCGCACTATTGGTATGAAACCTATCCAAGTAAATAGCGGCAATGCTAAGCTTGTTTTAGAGCGTATTAAAAAAAATACTGCTCCCAAAATTGAAAAATTAAAACCTAAAAAGTTTAAAGTAAACGATAAGGTGCGTATAAGTAAATACAAAGGAGTTTTCAGTAAGAGATATCTACCAAACTGGACTAACGAAGTATTTACAATCTACAAGGTGCAGCCGACAATACCAGAAACGTACATTTTAAAGGACAACAAAGGTGAACTACTTCAAGGCGGATTCTATGGGCATGAACTATTGAAATCAACAGTTGGTGACGTATATCTTGTCGAAAAGGTTTTACAAAGAAAAAAGGATAAAGTTAAAGTCCGTTGGTTGGGATTTGACAAGAGTGAAGATTCTTGGATTCCTACAAAAGACTTGGTATAATACTTTAATAATTCATTATGTGTTGAACCTTTAAACAAGATGGATATTGTACAGCAAAAGGAACGATTTAATATTAATAACATAGATGAATTGACGGTGGATAGTGACAAGTTAAACCGTGGTAAACATGGGGAATTACTACCAAACTCCATAAGATGTTTGATAACCGGTCCTTCAAATTGTGGAAAAACAAATGTTGTTTTCAACCTTATAACTAATCCAAAAGGACTACGTTTTAATAATATATACATTTTTTCAAAATCTTTGCAACAACCTAAATACCAGTTGTTGGATAAAGTGTTAGCAAGTGTACCAGAAGTAAATTTCTACAAGTTTAATGCCAGTGAAACAATTATGCAGCCAAATGAAGCTAAACCATTTTCTGTATTTATATTTGACGATGTATCATGTGAAAATCACGATACAATCAGAAGTTATTTTGCAATGGGGAGACATCATAATATTGACAGTATTTACATTGGTCAAACCTACAGTAAAATTCCAAAACAACTTATAAGAGATAATGCTAATTTGTTGATAGTATTCAAGCAAGATGAAACAAATTTGAAACATATATATAACGATCATGTGAATGCGGATATGACATTTGATAAATTTAAAGAGATGTGCGGCAAAGCGTGGGCTGAAAAGTATGGCTTTCTCGTCATTATGAAAGATGAAGCTATAAAAGATGGAAGATATCGAATAGGGTTGGACAAATTTGTATTAATCCATTAATTGAATGGCAGTACGTCTAGTAATGAATCAGACTTCATAGTGTAAACATGGTGAATCAAGAAAAACTATTGAAAGAAATAAAATCACTCAGTGATTCTATTAGGATGAAGAATCGCGCATTAAGGATGGGTTTAAGTGAAAGAGAAGAATTCCTAGAGACTACATTTAAACCTATTACGGAACCTTTAAAACAGATATCAAAAACCATTGGTAAACCTCGTTATGAAGGAGATGTTTTACTACCAGTTTCTAAACAAGAAGTAGAAACGTTAAAAAAAGACGATGATGATTCATATACAAGTGCTAGTGAGTTTTCGCAAGAAGAAACAAAAGAAGAAGAAGAACCAATTGTTGAAAAAGAAGAAGAACAACCGATACCTGAAGCAGAACAATCAATTCCCAATCTAACGCAATTGAGTAGCGATATATTACAGCATGGACCTCTTGGAAGGAAATACATAATGAAAATGCTACATGACATGAAAGCAAATCCGAATTTAGGTAAATCACACATATACGGAGCAAGGATTGATGGGAATGAATTAAAAATAGGTGATTCAAAACTTGAAATAACTGAAGACGATCACATCATTATTGGTGAGCATAAATATAAAGGAACAAAAGGGTTATATGAATTAATTTTTAAAAACATACCACTAAGATATTCAATCAAAGATTTAAATGTTTTTAAAGAAATTCTACAAAATACCAACGCTCATAAAAGGAATTACTCAAAGGATGCAATGATTAATCGTTCACGTGCAACGAAATATAACATCGTTATTAAAAAGCTGTTTCCTCCTCGAAAACTGCCAACATTACGTACCGCACCGGCGGTGAAACAACCGCTAAAAAGAAAATCTTTATCACTTATGGATTTATCACTTTTTGAACAACATGGCAAAAAGAGTAAAGGAGATACTTCAACATCTGGTAAAGGACTGATGAAAAATCTGTACAATACAAATGTGATTTACTACAAAGACATCAATAAATTGGTTGACAGAATGAGACTACTACATGAAGCCATGGAAGCCGGTCATACGGGATTAAATAATGAATGGGTGGCTCTGGTTGATGAACTTAGGAATCGCGGCATAGTCGTATAATTGCCCGCGGATATAAAAGAGTTGCAAGCGTATAATGTATCAGTTCTAACATGAGTGTCGACAAGTTCGGACGGTACTCCGCGTTAGGGGTGCAAGTCGGAGAAGACAGAAAAAGAGGCGGTTTACCACAAACTCCTGAAGGTGACTATAACATAAGTAATAAACGTTTAAAACTAGTTAAAGATCCAGAAGAAGATACTGATGGAGCAAATTTAAAAACAGTTAAAGAAGCTACTTCTACATCATTGAAATTAGACAAGAATACTTACGATATCAAATCGCATAGAATAATTAATGTTGGTAAACCAACTGATAGTTCTGATGCAATTAATAAAGAGTATTTATCATCTGAACTTTCAAATACTTTAAAATTGCAGTGGGGTAATAATTTAAAAGATGGACAGACATATGATGCTGGGAATCATAGGATAACAAACGTGGCAAATCCAAAAAATAATAAAGATTCAGTTAATAAAGAATATTTACATTCTATAATACCGGAAAAGACTCAACGCGGATTTTCTTTTTATAAATTTATAATAAATGACATTGGATACCCAAAGGAAGACGGCGATGCTGTAAACCTGAAATACATCAAGGACAACTGTATTTTACAAGATGGTGATGAAATCGATTGTCATGGGAAAGTGTTGTCAAATGTAAAGTTCGCTTCTCAACCAAAAGACGCTGTTACTATGGAACAATTGTCTAAAGAATTAAAAAGGGGAACATCAAATTTTGTAAAACATGAAGATGCCGTGCTAAAGCGAGGAGATACATTTATACATGGAAATGAAAAGTTTGATTTAATGCAAGGAAATAATGATGAATGGGATGCAGGACATAAAACAATAACAAATGGAAGATTTGGTATAAAAGATACAGATGTACCTCTAATGGTGCAAACATTAATTGCGAGTGGTGGTACATTAGGTACATACAATGGTCGTAATAGAAGAATAAAAGATATTTATCCTGGTTATGAAGATGATGATTGTGTTACATTAAGACAAACAATAACTTGGGATAAACACTTTGGGACCAAATATGATGCAAAGATGAAGAAAATAATTAATATTTTACCAGGAGAAGATTTAAATGATGCTGCTACTATTGGACAAGTCATAACAACGTCGAAAAGTGATTCGACTGCTTACACGTGTAATGATAAACGTATTATGCAGTTACACGATCCCCAACATCCAAAAGATGCTGTAACTTTAGACTGTTTAATAAGAATAGTGGGCAATTTACTTATCGATACCCACAATCATATAGCTAGTACAACGAGTCATGTGATGATTCAACCCGATGAACGAGAAGCTTGGATTAAAAATAGAATTATAAATCAGTATATAATTAATTTGAATAATTAAGTATTTAAATATAAAAATTGTGCATGTGTTATTCATTTATGTAAAGCAGCTCGTGGAGTAAACACGCTGGTTATATAAGACGACATAATGAAGACCGCAACGCTCAGTCGTCGTCAAGACAGCGGCAAGAAAGGACGTGGTATAACATCAGCTGCGTTATCCCTGCTAAGACGGATTCCTGTTGGTGCTGTTCTAAATCGAGCAATAGACGCTTTACCATACGAATTTCATCTGCCCGGAGACTATCAATATTGCGGACCCGGAACTAAGTTGGCAAAACGTTTAGCAAGAGGAGATCCCGGTATTAATAAATTGGATCAGGCCTGCAAACAACACGATATAGCGTATTCCAAGTTTACAGATTCGACAAATAGATCGATAGCGGATAGAGTGCTAGCTGAAAAAGCTTGGCAAAGAGTGAAATCAAGTGACGCTAGCATTGCGGAAAAAGCAGCCGCTTGGGCAGTTACTACAGCCATGAAGGGGAAAACAAAATTCGGTGGTGGGAAACGTCGTAGAGGACGACCTGCAAAGAAAAGAGCTCCCAAAAGAGGTGTAAACATTAAGAAAAGACGTCGTAGAACTCGTAAAACAAAGGCGAAGAAAACTTCCGTTTGGTCGATGGTAAAAAACGGAGCAGGCCTATACCTAAGACCATACCGTGTGTACTAAATAAGAACAATCAATTGATAATTCCAAATAAAGCTTTAACAAATCATCAATTATCAAATTATGTAAAATGTTTAAGAATACCATTTTTTAGAGGAGTTTTTATGAAAGACGCATTACCAAATAATATATGGAAAAACGAAACTGGAATAGTAAATTTGGATTCCACTCATGGTCCAGGAACTCATTGGGTATGCTATAAGAAACTCGGACAAAACGTTTACTACTTTGACAGTTTCGGCAATCTACCACCGCCGAAAGAACTTCAACATTATTTTCGGAACTCCAGAAATATATTTTACAATTACAAAAGAGAACAACCCAACAATACAGAAATATGCGGACATTTATGTTTGGAGTTTTTAGCGAAAAGTGTCAGTCAACTTTGAGATGTCATCGTATACAGTGTCACTGAGTGGAAATTCATCCACACTGAAAAGCACTCTTTTCCCGGCACTACGTTTATCCAAGGATAGACTGTGGGAAGCTGCACTATTGGATTTTACTACGTACAATTCAATTCCCAACGTCACGGAGGGAAAAAACAATTTACTACATTATTACGAGAGTAAAGACGAAAAAGGAAATTATTCACAATTGAAGGTAATCACTTTATCTACTGGATCGTATGAAATAGACGATATAAACCAAGTATTACAGAAGCAGCTAGGAGAAGAAAATATCAGTATAAAAGGAAATAACAATACTTTAAAAGCGGAAATCACTTCAAAGTATTATATAGATTTCAGTTTGGAACAGTCGATCGCCAGTTTACTCGGGTTTTCAAACAAGAAAAGAAAAGTCTTAGATCCTGGAACCACTCATACAGGCGATACCACAGTGACAATATTGAAGGTGAACAGTATTGATATAACATGCAATATTATACACGGATCGTATAGAGATGGAGTAAACCAACATATTTTGCATACATTTTATCCAACAGTGGCTCCCGGTTTTAAAATAGTTGAGAAACCACAAAACCTAATATACCTGCCATTGAACACCAGTTTCATTTCGGACATCGTACTGAACATATCGGATCAGGACGGTAACAGTGTTGACTTTAGAGGAGAAACCATTACAATACGGTTACACATAAGAGCGGTGTCATAAGTTCAACATGGGATTGACATTTAAACCGCAACAGAAGAGCCGAGACCTCAGTAGCTCTTCAACATTGGACGAGTTAACACCGGACAACATTCGTTTCCTGCAAAAGATCGGACTAAGACTTACCAACGATGGATATCCTGGATATATCTCAAGGACCGACGTTCGACGAAACACTATGGGAGAAGGAATATCACACGCACAACCCTTACACTTCATCAAAATTAAACAATAACGATGAAATAAGGATCCCCATTCAACAACAGGACATTTACACGTTACCGTGTGAAAGTTACTTGTACATCGAAGGACGGGTATTAAAATTGGATGGAAAGACCGGTTCAACGGTTCCATTTATAAATAACCCGATGGCATATCTTTTTGATGAAATAAGATATGAAATATCAGGAGTGACGGTTGATTCAACAAAAAAGGTCGGTCTAACAACGACACTGAAAGGATTAACATCATTAACACCGCATGAGAAAAATTCAATAGTCACCGCCGGATGGGTTGCTCCCGATAAAGACACTATAACACCGGATTCCAATGGTCATTTTGACTTTCATGTCCCTTTACGTTTGCTTTTGGGATTCGCTGAAGATTACAGACGAATAATAATAAATGTCAAACAAGAATTGGTATTACTCAGATCTTCAACTAACAAGGACTTGATACTTGCAGACCCTGGAACTACGGAAGCCAAACTGGAATGGCAACTACAGTTGGATAAAGTCGTGTGGAGAGTACCGCATGTCAGATTAGCCGATGAACACAGAATCGTATTGTTGAGAAAGTTGAAATCTGACCGTGATATCGTCATGCCGTTTAGAAGTTGGGAATTCCATGAATATCCCACACTACCTCAAACAGAGCAACAAACATGGACTGTGAAGACGTCCACTTATCTAGAACGGGCACGGTACATAATACTCGGTTTCCAGACTAAACGAAAAGATGTTATAACTTCGCACGCCGGTCAATTTGACCATTGCAAGATAAAAAATTGCAAAGTTTTCCTAAACTCTCAATTCTTTCCTTATGACAATTTAAATGTAATGTTCAGCAAAAAACGTTATTCCATTTTATACGATATGTATGCGAGGTTTCAATCGTCATATTACGGAAAGACAAATACACCGCTATTATCACCGGATCAGTTTTATTCAAAAGCTCCGATAATCGTTATCGATTGTTCAAAACAAAATGAATCCGTAAAGTCGTCAAGTGTGGATATAAAAATTGAAATGGAGTTTGAAGAAGCAGTACCGGATGGAACTTCGGCATACTGTCTGATTTTACATGACAAGATAGTGACGTACACTCCATTAACGGGAATCGTTAAAAATGTGTTGTAAAAAACTGCTTTGAGGTTGATGCGAATGTTATAAAAGGGGGAAAAAAGAATGAAAATCTCATTATATTTCTGACCGTCGTATGGGAAGCATCGTTCGCAAGATGAGCTCGCCTACTGCAAATACTAACGAAGAAGAAACTACGCCTCTCATGGCTGACAATAGTTTGGATATAGAAAAACAAGTTGAACAAGAAATGGATGAGTTCCTCAAGTTTAAACACAAGAAAAAAGAAGAGGAAGTTGAAAAAGGAGTAAAAAGAAGAAAGATCGACGACACCATTTCCACCAATATTTTGGCAGAAGTATTTCTCAGGATCTACTATCCCATCTCTTCGTGTATGACAAAGAGCGTATCCGCCGGAGTTATAAAATCATTGGATTATTCACCAACTGTTATTTTAAATCATGGATCCAAAATGGTGGCCTTCACTGAAATTTCCTGGGAATCGTTTAGGAAACATCTACATCTTTTGGAATGTTATTTGAGTAACAACACATTTGGAAGAAGGACGAAATTAAGTCTGCTGGAATCGAATATCGAAATCGATATAGTGAAACATCGAGGTGGACAAATCGTTCGCTTTCGAGATTTAACCAAGCACGACATGAAGGTACACCTGACAAAAGATGAATTCTACAGTCTAAGTTGTGCTGCCGGTCCTATAACAAGATATCTAAAACAGCTGATATTTTCAAGCGCGATTATAAAAGAGTATTTGACCGATACATTGGATAGACAGCCGTATGTTCCGATTCTATACGGTCCTGTAGATACGTCCATCTTCAATAGAATACCTCACGAAGTTGATATGTGGAGACAGTTGCACAACTATCAAACTAACTTTAATATAGATGAACAAGCCCAAGAGATGAATGAAGAAGACTCGTGCAACAATTAGTAAACTAACAACCTCCACTATAAAAGGATGTCCACCACGGTTTTACAAACAGTCGTTTACCAACCTTCGTCATGAATAAACGAGTTTCGTTTTCCAACCAATCGGAAGTAATGGAGGTAAGACGAGGTATAATTGAATTTCAAGCGTTCCGCGGTAACGACGGAAGTTTTATCATAAAAGAGTTAGTAGTTTTAGATATGGATACATCTGTAGTTTATCACTATTTATTCCAACCGCCTCTACCGTTCAACAGGTTAACCACCAAAGCGAAAGTGACAAACAAATGGTTGGTAAAACACTTTCACAACTTGAGATGGGACGAAGGTTTTATACACTACAGTATGATGCCGCACATTATGAATCATTATTGTAAAGAATTTAAAATTATCTACACAAAAGGATTGGAGAAAGCCAGTTGGATACAGGCGTTTACAAACCATGAAGTGTTAAATGTTCAGGTGGACAGGGATTTCCAGTGTCACTTTGCAAACATTTGTATTTCATCGAAGAACTTCAAACATCGGCAATCCCAATGCGCTTTAAAGAACGCTTATCGCTTGAACGCGTATCTCCAACAGAGTGGTGGGGGATGGGGAGGATATAAAAGCGAGGGGACGGGCATGACCCAGCATGAGTATTACTCTAGCCTCCGAGCAGTCAACACCTCGCACGCAGATTCGCAAGAGTAAGAATATTATCAACAGAAAAGAAGAAGTAAAGATGGCATCGCAGACGTTTTTACAATCACTTGTTGATCAGTTTAACAAACATTCCAAGTCTACCATCCTACCCACCAAGAGATGTTCAGAATTGAAAGAAGAAAAGCACTACATCATCCACACCATCAAGAAGATGGAAACAACTGTCGGAGACGCCATCAACTGTACGCTGAGTGAAGCGCCCTACTCGCCCGGTGATGAACCGAAATTTCAAATCTTTCTTCCCAAACGCTTTGTCCAACTTCTGCAGAACGAAGATCTACGCCTTATCCACCCCGGCGCTCTCTACTTGGCATCCCATGGTCCAAGCGGAAGCAATTCTACAGAGCTCACACTTCACGTCATGCCCACTGCCAACAGTTAATTTGTAATTTCCTATTGTTCTTGTACACCTTTGTCAAATATTTCTGAATAAACGACAATAAGAAAAAAAAAAAATAAAAAATATAAAGCAACATATCGGTATGTGTTTGTACACATATCGGTATGTTGCTTTATATAAAAAACAATTTCGGGTGGCCTTGACCTAGTTTCAAAAAACTATATAAATGGAGCAATGTCCGTGGGAATTTCCTCAGTCTACGACTACCTTCAGTGCTGTACACATCTCCGTTGCTTGTGCAATCGTCGGTGATAGCAAGATGTCTCTCAAGATCAAGTGTGCATCATACGATACCTCCACCATTACAACTTTTGAACAGCTCGACAATTTCATTAATGAATTGCGAGTTCTTCTTGCCGGTGGTTATCACTTGAATGTCGACACTTATGTCACAAACAAGAGGATGTTTTCCAAACAAAACTTCTGCGATGATGAAGTGTTCTTTCCCACTCAGACGGGGACAACATCCACCCCGTCTACTCAAACTAATGTGAAGTTCCACAAATACTACTAAATGTCAAAGCAAAATAACAACAACAACTACAACTCGTCGCTGTGAAATTTCGCTATAAAACGAGTGTTCAACTCAAACAAAATCATCATTTGCTTTCCAACAGTCGCAGCGGTAACAACTACTGGTACCATGTTATACCGAATGATGATTGAATTCAATGGAAAGATCTACGGAAAGGACTATAGAACCGTAGAAGAGATGAGCTCCGATCTCAATGTATTGACTAGAGAAGGGTTCCAACCAAAACTGATCCTGAAGTTTCCAGAGGTGCATCCGCTATCCACTGAAGAACTCATCGCTATGGCTAGAGCAAACAAGCAAGAACACAAACAGAATATTAAGAAAGAACCTGAAGAAGAAGAAAAGGACAAACCTGCATCATAAATATATAAAAATAACCATCTTACATTTGTAAGATGTTCTTTTTTAAAACTTCATTTGGATGACCTTGAGATTACCCCCACCACTTTTCTTAATCTATAAAACACGCTATCCTATACTATACAACTTCATTTCTCGCCTAGACTTACAAGCGGCAACATGGAAGAGAAGAAAAACAAGGACGCGCCTCGCTACTGTTGTGAACAGAAATGCACCGATTTAGGGAGGTGGATGGTAGACGGATTAGCCTGTACAAAGTGCGAATTCTTCGGATCCTGTTACTGCAAATGCAAGACAAAGCAACTACCGCCACCGGAATAGCGAACCTTCAAGATTTTTAAATCACCATACTTCCACACTTGCTGTCCCCAGAGGTGTATCAAATTCCATCCGGAAAAACTTGTCAACTGTCGAGAGTGCAATGCATATTATAAGGACGACTTTTGTACATGCATCATAAGTGCATGCAAGTACAGATCAGATTGGTCTTCTGATCCTGTTGAAGCTTCAGATGTATAGCTGTAGTCACTGACTGCAGCCCTTTTTTAAAACTCCATTTGATTGACCTTGAGATTACCCCCCACCACTCTTTTTTACAACATATATTCTACGGATCATTCGATACGCTTCTCATTCTTATTTCATTACTCGCACTGACAACAACATGGATGATAAATTCATTTCCTTTCAACATTTAATTACCGACAGAGAAGAGATGGATGAACTATTCCAAAACTTACTCACAATCATTGATAACTATCCTTTAAGATGGATCAACATCACAGTGCAATACGTCAATCCTACCAAAATATTTTCATCCTCATCATCTTCTTCCGGCACCTCCATGTCTTCATCGTCACAAAGTGCAGAGGAAGAGGAACAGACAAATAATGGTGTTAAAATTGTTGAATTAAACGACGAGGAACAAGAAATGCAGACTCTGGTTAAATATAAATTTAATATTTAATTTACAAACAAAGTATTACTATTTTCTACATTGTGTTACAGCTAGCGCTTATCTTCGTACGGCTCCCACAACCTATCCCGACGGCGTTTCGCGGCGAACTGCGATGACCGAAGTTCCCTCGTTCCCCACTCAGGCTTCGCCCCACCACTGGCCTCCCCCCACTCTTTTCTTCCCCCACCACGGTACCCCTACCGAGTATAGGCGGCCGCCTCACCGCCGCTCGCCATTTGTTCGCCAACTCCCGAACGATGAGCGGCTTTCCTTTAGCGACAAGTACAAATACATTTACCGTAAAGTCGCAACAAGACTTGCGGGATATTTTTGAAACTTTGAATGACGTAGTCAACGCTCCACACAACACCATCACCATGACTGTGGAGATCTCCTACAATTGTCCACAATGCGAGGAGATGGAGAGCGAGGACATCGAACCTGCAAACAGCACTCCTCCACCTTCCGAGGCTGCAGCGTCCGACACGGCTGACAATGACGGTTAATCGCAAACAACTGTTTTTTTTTTCTTCTTCTTCTTCACCCCCCACCACTCTACAATAAATATGCACTGCGCTCGTCTTCGCTTCTCATTTCATCGCCAACTTTCCGACCGTCAACACCGCTCCCGTTTTTGCCCCACCACGAAAGAAAAAAAAAAAAAAACACGCACACAAAGATGATGGACGACGTTTCGCTCAAATCACGATTGGAAGAGGACAGACTCAGACTGGAGATCAACAGGCTGCAATTGGAAGCGGCAAACCAACGAGGGATGGTCCGCCTGCTGCAACTGTTCAAATGCGTACTGTGCATGTTGTGCGTCTACCTCCTTTTCGCCATCACCTTCGGCGTCTACTACTGCGTCACCGGTGTACGACGCTCCAACGCCTCTCTGCACAACAACAACGACACGATTTTAATTTAAATTCATTAAAAATAAATAAACAAAAAAATAAAAAAAAACAACCCCTCCCTCGGCCCGCCCGCTCCCGCTCCGATCCGACCCGTCCCGAGTCCCCGCCCCGACTGAGCCCCTGCGGCTCCCACTTTTTTAAAACTCCCTCCGGATGGCCTTGACCCACTTACAAAACACACCCATCACTGTCAACCACAACTGCCGGTTCGAACCGCTTGGCCTTGACCTGCGCCAGAACCGGCAAAACCCCACTACTAAAAACTAACAACAAACATAACAGAAACAAGAATTGATGCATGATATGAAAAGAAACAAGTGGTAATTAATATTCATTATTACATGCTCGAAACAACCTATGATTAAGGAAGCATAAGGAACAGTTTTATCACAGACTTGATGATCAAGCGTAGAAGAGACTCTTCAAAGATGGAATGCTACCACAGAAGAAGTCGAAGTCGCTGGAAAGTCTATTTCCTAGGCGATGCAATCTAGGAACTGGGGCATGCAGCAAGTAGTTCGCAGAATGAGAGCGGCAGAAGAACATGTGCTGAGAGCGAGTGTGCCTAGACGCTCGAAGTTCAAATTGCTGAAGAAGATCAGGGCAATCAATAGTACTGCTGAGGACTCTGTGGAGCAGAACAGCATCAGCCTGTTGTCTTCTAATGATCAGGGGCAGCAGTCCAAGTTCACGTTCAAGTTGCTCAACAGGAACATCCAAGTAAGCGTAGCCCATCTTCACCCCAACTGCACGAATGAACCGCCTCTGAACTCTCTCCAGCCTCTCAATGTGACCAATTTGGTATGGACAACAAACAACAGAACAGTATAGACATAGACATATATTTATTTCTGAATAAAGTACATACAATTTGTACATCTCAGTCGTCATGATAATTACAAACTTAGAATTAAAATAAAATAAAATAAAATATTCTTAATTGCTAAAAAATAAATAAATTAACATTCTGGGTGTTTAAAAGGTGTTCATGAACTCCTGCACGGTATAAAACTCCCCTTCATTTAGAAATCTCCTTAATAACTTTTTAAATCTTTTAGGCTCCAGCCCATAGCACCTCTTTAACTCTGTCGGAAGACTATTGAAAAAGTGTGGACCAGTGAAATCAAGGTTCCTCTCAGAGAGGGTAAGGCGATGACTGGGAGTACGCAAGTCACTTCCGTGCCTAGTTGGATAGCGGTGATTCTTTCCTACAGTTGCGATTGCCTTCAAATTCGATATTGAAGACACTATTGATCTGTATATAAAAATTGAAGGCAATGTGAGGAGATTGAGGGCTCGAAAAATCCCTCTACATGACTGCAGAGGGGGTAGGCCACAAATGATTCTCACAGCCCTCTTTTGCACCAGGAAGACTTTATTTGCATGTGGAGAGCCGCCCCAGACCTCAATAGCATAGGTCATAGTGGAAAAGAAATAACCATAGTAAACCATGAGTAACGCACTGGGATCCAGAAGAGGTTGCAGTGCCCTGAGAGCATAGCAAATACGGCTCAACTGGCTACAAAGCCGGGAAATATGACAAGACCAAGACAAACCACTATCCACTGTTAAACCCAAAAACTTCACTGAGGTGCATTCCTCAATTTGAAATTCATCCAGAAAGATAGTTTCAGGTCGCTTGTTTGGAGTTAAAAACTGTATGAAGTTAGACTTGTTTGAATTCAACTGAAGATTGTTGGCTGACAACCAATTTATTAGGGTTTTTACTGATTCCTTAACTCTCTCTTGTAAACGAATTTGTGGACCTCCAAACAACAATGTTGTGTCGTCAGCATAAAAGACAGATTTGGACATTGGAAGATTTTCAGCCAGGTCATTCATATAAATTATGAAGAGCAATGGTCCGAGAATACTGCCTTGGGGAACACCGTACTTGCAAACTGAAAGCTCTGATCGAACTCAAGAAATTTCTACAAATTGCATGCGGTTACAGAGATACAACTGAAACCAATCAAGGACCACTCCACGGACACCATAGTTCCCAAATTTTTCACACAGAATGGCGTGATCGACCCTATCGAATGCTTTAGATAAATCAAAGAACACCCCCAAAGCAGGCTCTCGCTGTTCAAGTTTAAATAAAACATCCTGCACAAAATCGACAATTGCTTGGGTGGTTGAGCGATTTGCTCTGAAGCCATATTGGTTTTGAACCAAGATATTATTTTTGTCTAGATGATTCTGTAATCTGGAATAAACAATTTTCTCCAGGACCCTTGACAAAGTACAGAGAAGAGCAACTGGCCAATAGTTATTGAGGTCGCTTTTTCCCCTTTCTTAAATATGGGAACAAGCCTAGAAGTCTTATAAACATCAGGGAAAATTCCGGAGGATATAGAGGCATTAAAAAGATGAACTAACGGACTAATGATAACAGGGTGGATTTGCTTTAAAAGACAACTTGAAATACCGTCAAGTCCTGCAGACTTCTTTGATTTGAGTGAAAGGATTGCTTGTTTGACTTCACATGAAGTAGTGGGAGAAAAGAACAAGGAATGGGCTGGTGTATGCTGCTGAACCAAATTGTGAGTGACATGGGATGACAAACTGGAAACTGGCTGGTCAATAATGTTAGAAAAATGGTCGTTGAACAATTCCACAACCCTAGATGTCGAGGAGACCAACTTGCCGTGGTGTTCAATAGGTGGAATCTGAAAAGATGACTTGGGCTCTCACGTCTCTCTGCGAACAACATTCCAGAGAGATTTTTGAATGCAGTCTGATTGCTTGACTTCGTCAGATATGGAGGCACCCTTTTCCTCAAGTAAAAGCTTACGAAAAAGCTTTTTCCTCGATTTTAAAAGTGCTTTCAAGGCTGGATCCTTGGATTTGCGGACCAAAATACCCAAATCAACATTTTTATTGGCAAAATCCTTTAATTAACAACTTAATGATCTTTTATTTTTTCCCTTTAACTTTTTTTCGAGTTTTTCTTAAAGGAAAAAAGTTGTCGAAATATCTATGCATGATGTCTGAAAAAGATTTAAACTTCTTACAAACCCCCTTAATTCCGTGCAAAAAACTCCAGTCCACATTTGACAAACTGTCCATGAAATTCAAAACATTTCGTTTAGAGAAAAACCGCTTATACAAAAACGAATCAACTGGTTTACAAAATGATTTTATACTTATCAATTGTGAATCGTGGTCTGATAGTGTGTTAAAACAGGAACTACATGATATCAAATCAACGTCAACATTAGTTACAACATTGTCAAGCAGAGATTCAATGTTGTCAGTGGTCCTAGTAGCACACAATACTAATTCATGAAGATTAAAGGACATAAAAACATTTCTTAGTTTCAAAACATTTGGATCTTTAGAATTTAAAAAACTAATATTCCAATCTCCACACACTAAAATATAATTATTACTTTTAAATGCATAGTACAATAGCCTTTCGAACATGTCAATGAATTCCTGAATATTCTTTTGTGGAGGTCTATACAAACAAACTAAAGTAAACTTTAAGCTTTGTTTTTTGTCAATGTTGTTCACTAAGTTAATAGACACAGTAGATAACTCAAAACAATTTACGTATTCAAGTGTGGATCTTATCAAGGATGAATATAAAGTCTTCAACGCGATGATACTAAGACCATTCCTAGAAGCTCTGAAAATGAAGTTTAATGATCTTAGAGCTTTATCACAAATGTGGCTTATGTGAACTTCAGGACTTAGATCATCAGATAAAAACACACCCAAGTCACGAATACTAGGTTGGCGGGTAAGGGTTAAGCCACCCAAGGTGTAGTTGAATGGACTTGATACGCTGATCTACTAAATGAAACCAAGGAGCACTTTGCAGCGTTTACAGACATACTGTTCCTGTCACACCAATCAGCAATACTCCTCAATGACGTTTGGAGTAGCTCACAATCTCGGGGAGACTTGATGACGTTGAACACCTTTATGTCATCGGCAAACATAAAAAATTGTACATCTATCATTTGAGCTATGTCATTGACAAACAGGTTGAACAAGAAAGGTCCCAAGAGACCCTGTGGAACACCAGAGACAGCGGTAAAGGGCGTAGATGTAGCATTTAAGATTTTCACCCGGAGAGATCTGCCCTCGAGGTAAGATTGAAACCATGTGAGTAGATTGCCATTTATTCCATATTCTTTCAGCTTGGCCAGTAAATGCTCATGACTTATTCGGTCAAATGCCTTGCTGATGGCTATATAGACACTATCCACTTGAAGTTCCTCAGAGAAAGCTGAGAGGATTGAACATTCGTACAGTAGCAGGTTGGTTGCTGTGGAACGTCCCTTTGTGAACCCATGCTGTTCAGGTACAATGATATTTTTAAATGGGAAACTGATTTGATCCAACACAAGGCTCTCAAACACTTTGCCAAGTGCATATTGAATCACAATAGGGCGATGATTCCGAACTTCAGCAGTGGAAGAGGATTTGTGTATTGGCACAACGAAGCACTCTTTGAGTCTTTCAGGGAATATTCCATGCTCGAGGAGTGAATTGAAGATCACGGTGAGTTGAGGAGCAATCAACGAAGAACAGTGGCGCAGCACAGCGAGAGGAATACCATCAGGTCCAGTCCCTTTATGAGGGTCCAAAGAAGCCAACTTATTTTCTACATCTAGAGTCTTCAGAGTACATTGAGAAATATTGATGAGGGTATTAAATTCAAACTCCGGTGAGTTGGCAGTGGGCAGTTGGTAAACCGAAGAGAAGAATTCTGCGAAGAGATTGCATACCGCAGTAGACTCAGACGCACTGCAGTTGTCGAAAAAATACTCAGAGGCAGATTTATTATCCTTTTTTAGACCATTGATAAAACTCCAGAAAGATTTTATATTTAGAGGAATTGTATCATTTACATGAGCAATATAACTAGAGTGGCATTCATTTGTAAGCGCCCGGCAGTGATTTCTGGCTCGAGCAAATTCCAAATAGTCCTGATATTTTCCAGTCTCTTTATATATCTTGTGGAGTTGTTTTTTCCTTGATATGCTAACTTTAAGTTCATGAGAGAACCAAATAGGGAATCGATTGGAGCTAACACGTTTCAAGGGAGTATGTTTAATAACAGTGTTCTTGATTATATCCTGGAATTTGGTGAAGTCCTCATTGACAACAGGCAAGTAGAAGTGTACTTCATTGAAATAACGACTTAAATCAGTAAACACCTTATCCATGTCGCACCTCTGGTAGTCAATAACAGAGGACAGAGCAAGAGTATCATGACAGCCAGGGTGATTGATCTCAAGCGACAGTGGTGGATGAGCGGGCTCAGATTTAAGAATAGGATCATCAGCCAACGACACAAAACTATGATCCTGACTACAAAAGACCAAGTCAAAAAGAACTCCACGAGCATTTAAAATACTGTTGATTTGAGAAAGGCTGTGCGATGCCATAGTATCCATAACGAGCTGGGAGGAATTGCAACTGGGAGTAGGATGATGGTCAGACCAGTTTACTTTTGGCAAGTTGAAATCTCCTACCAGGAGTATCGGGCTATAATCAGGTCCGGAACAGAGGATGTCGTCCACGGTATCACATAAGTTGGAGTAAGTTGCAAAGGGTTGACTAGGCGGAATGTAGGTCCCAGCAACCAACATGGGAGGGAGAGCTGGAGAAATCTTGACTTGCAGAAAAATCGATTCAGTTGAGCAATTTAAAGGCTCAACCAGCTTGCGCTATTTAAATTAAGTAGCCATTTAAGTCCAGCTGTTGTTAAAAACCATAACACAGCTGTTGGTATTGTTGTTGTTAAGTAATTATGTTTCTGCTTTTTAGTTTGAGATTATGTTTGATAGTTTGTTGTTAGTGTGTTCCATCAGAAAACCAAACGTAACCTGAATGACATTTTGTATACAATACATAATTTAATCTGTTGCATTTATGGTGGAAGGAAACATCGTGTGTGTTACGGGCACAAATAGTCAATGCCGATCGAGAAATGTTAAAATTTACAATTATCGAGCGGCAATGACGTTCTTTGCGCCCTTAATACACATTTAGCTATTGAATGTATCCAAATCGTTAACTATTACATCTTGATTACGGATTTAGCTATGCCCATTTCGGAGGCCGTGCATAATACATGATGAGGATTGATAAATACCATTTCCTTTACCTACTATCGCTATTATCCCTACAGTTACTGAGAACGTAGCGTTACTTCTGTGTGTTACTATTTAGGATAGGATTAAAACATGTGTAAACAAATTAATCTCTGAATTATAAGCTAGATTAAATCATGTAAAAATAAAATATTTTTCTATATCCAGCAAAATTTTGTTTTTGCATAAGGTATTAAATATTTATTTTTACTGGCTTTTATTCACTACCTATTGTTGATAGTGAAATAATAGTGCTCTGCTTTGCTTACAAAAACTAATTTGTAAATACGAAATCGTGTCAAATCACATGAAAGGATATGGATCAACTGGAGCAGTATTCAAATCGACAATAAACTTCTTGGATTGGTGTAAATAAGTTTTAATTTTAATTTTACGATGTTAACTATTTTGAGTAAAGCGTTTTCTCATGGATTCCATATTTGCCATGGAAAGATTTTCCAATTTTATTCAAGAAACAATCAAGATGATTTCAGATAACATAATTTTTTATTAAAACTTGTTACAGTATGTGTACTTCAGAACACAAAATTTTGATTTCCGATGAGTAGTTTAAATTCAGATAACTTCAGCAGAAATTTATACCAATAAATTCAATTTGAGAAATAGTAAATTGTATTTAATAAATAATAAACTAGAATAACTTTTTCTGAAATTTTATTGACTATTCAGAAATTCAAGCGATTCATTCAAATTTTAAAATCTCATGTACAGATAACCATTTCTATAATTCAAATTACTAATCTGAAATGAAAATGTAAAGGTGTATAGGCCATGAGTAATCTATAGACACCAAAAGACCAAGATGTGTTGGGTAGTTTTCTCTCCAGGCCCCAAAATGGATTCTTTTATAATTTAGGGTTTTTTAAAGAAAATTCCTAATTACTATTAAATATTTTACAACAAAAAAAACTTTATTTATTGTAATTCGATCAGGCATATCTCATTAATTAAATCGTTGGCAGAACATAATTACACAAAGCATATTTCCCTACTAAGATTTTTTCTTAGATAACGTCAAACGGTTTTGAAATATAAACACGTTGACTTTTGTTCGTCACCAATTGGGACAATAGGACCATTTATCTTTGCTCGACGCTACGAGTCGCTTTTATCTGGATTACGTTTAAACATATTCAACCTTGGGCAGATGCATTTGTTTAAAGAATAAGTAGGCCAACACTCAAGATAAAACATGCTGAACATAACACATATATAAAACCCGTAATATAAAACTCTTTGAATACTAATTATTTTTAAAATAAATTAGATCAAGGGATTTATTTTTAGCAGCAAGATGAGGTCAGGTTTGTACTAAACTAATCGTAGTATAATATGAGTTTCTTTATTGGTATTCAAAACAATATTGTAACAAAATAAAAACACTATGGAAATAAAACATTTTGTAAATTTACTGAATGAAGATACTACAACATACAGTGTGATTGAGAAGTCCCGGAACAATGAAATATATTTTTTACCATTATAGATAATGTAATGGGACTTGGTATATCAATAAAAGCCATAAATGTCCATTCTTTTAATCTATTATTGCTTGCTATCCCTTAAGATTCCTTTTTTCCAGATTAATTTTATGCTGATATTTAAGAATTTTGGCTGACTCCTAGTGGGACGTCCCCTTAAGGGATAAAAAAGTGATAATAGCTTAAAATAATAGACATTTATGGCTGTTATTGATATTACCAAGTCTCGTTACTTTATCTATAATGGTAAAAAATATATTCCACCGTTCGGGGACTTATATACCACACTGTATGTATGATAATGCAAACTAATAGAAAATTTGGTTGAAAAGTTAATTTTTCCAGTTTTCCCTTTCGTTAATTTGAATAGCAAACTAATGTTCAAATTAATTTATATATATATATATATATATATATATATATATATATATATATATATATATATATATGTCCTTGTCTTATTTAGGAACATTTAAACCTTCTGTAATATGCCGAGACAAGGTATTAAGTATCATACTTTGACTGCACACATTATAAAATGCTTATTCAATCTAGGCCCAGACCGGTACCACGTTGTTAATTAATTTTTGTTATTTAAATCTTATGTTTTTCTTTATTGCTGCTTCATGATGCGATGCGATACTTAAATCACATTGCTCGCGGCGCGACGGGTCCGCAAGGACTTCCGTCTCATTACTTATTGGTCACTACTCAGCCACAATGCTCCACGCAGCCCATTGTTGATGGTACAAGTCAACAGGGTGCATTATTGAGGGTCTAGCCCTTGCTTTGCTTGGGTTTTAGGGTCACTATTCACGTGAAGCAAAGTGAATTTGAAGATTACTCAGTTATGTACCAATTTAAATTTTATTTTAAAATTTGCACGAAATTTTTATATGTTTATATGTCTATCTTGAAGCTTAGCAATTCATTAACTTTTGAGAGTAACGATTACTTTAGGAAGGTTTGAAGATAAGAGTGCCTGGTCGACTGAGCCTTGCTCTTTGGTTTTAAATCACTTTTGTTGTAGTATTGTTGTAAATAGGTTATTAAATTTACAAAAAACTATATATTTTCACTGTTAACAGCTGTTAAAAAACAATTCTTAAAAGTAGAAAAAAGTTCTTTTATTTTTGTTTGATTTACATTGTGATTTAGTTGCCAAAATCGATTGCAACCAACGAGCTTGCGCTACAAATATAGGTAAGTTTTGTCCCCTGTTGATTGGCGCCATTTTACCCACGATTCGCGCCGTTTCCTTGGTAACCAGTCCTTTGTTCATGCTTGTCCATCTGTTTTTTGCCATTTTACAGTCACCTACACGACGTTTCTATGGTAACTGATCTCAAAAGCCTGATTATAGAGTATGAAATCAAAGTGGGTTTAAAAACAAACAACAAATAATCTGATGTTTTAAAAGTATAATCTGTGATTTTTGAAGCTTTTTGTGACCAATAAGACTTCGTAAAACTGGTAACCAAGGAAACTAGGGTAAAGTGTGGGATAGTTAACTAGGAAACGGCAGGAATTGTGGGTAATTTGTCACGAATCAACTCTGAATCAAGAGTACATCAATAACTTTAGCTGAACATCCCTAAAACATCAGGCCATAAAATATGACATGGCCGACTGAAGAAGCGAAATTAAGCAGACTATCGTAAGTAAAAGGCACATAGTGAGTAAGCCTAGATATCAGGATGGATGTTCTTGAAAGCAATGAATACTCATTGTTAAAAGCCTACTGGTTAGTTGAATAGTTTGAGGTTCCCATGATAACTGTTTATCTAACGTAATTCCTAGGAAATTAACATTATCTTCAGAAACTATGCTAGTAATGACATCTCTTAAACTAAAGATAACAGGTTTCGTTTTCTCAATATCTTAATCACTATAATATTAAGGTAAGACAAACTTATTTTAAATATTTTTCCTTGTAGTAAATGAAAAGCTGAATGTTACCCTTGATTGGTGTAGGCGAGAACTTAATGTTTCAGACAGCTAATTAACTTGTTCTGGCCACATCTGACAACTTCTGCCAGAACACGTTCACTTCTGCAACATCCTAAGAAACCGACAGTCGGTAATGACGGTCAACCTTTAAATTTTGACTTGATTTTTCTCGAATGTGTCAATGTTTCAAGTAATTAATTTTCAAGCATTTATTGTCATTTTAATTTAAAATGTGATTTAAAGCATTGATAGTTTTCCTGTTCATTTTTGCATTGAAAAGCACACATCGGGGAACAGTAGATATAAAGCCATCTTCCAAGTAAGATTATTAGTAAGATTATTATTAGTAGTCATGTTATATTTACTAACACCGTAATTAATTATACAGCAATTGTACTTGTAACATTTTAAATGTCTAGTCAACATAGTTTAGAAATTAGATTACGCACAGTCGTGCAAATCAGTGAACAACAAGGATAAAGTTTATTTAATTTTGAATTTAAATAAATATGTCATTACTCAGATGTCAAGAGTTTCCTTGAAAATTACCATGTAGGTATACATTGGGAACGTGTTGAAGTGTAAAAACCGATGGCTGTAATTGAACAGTGCCCGGCGGGTTGGGTTAAATTTTGAAATTAAATATAATGTACCATAAAATTTAGGTTCCTAATTGGTACCTACGGGAAGTGACAGGTACAACATATGTAAAAAAATCCTTCGTTTAGCTGGCCGCCATTTCGTTTTTTACACTGAGTAATTTTTATTTCCGTAACGGATCATTATATGAAATTCATATTTTGCTTGAACCCTTATCACACCAATCTTAATTTTCTGGAAAAAATTGTTTCCCGATGTGCATTTTATAAATGGCTGCCATTTTAAATTTTTTAACTCAAATATCTCGAAAACGGTAAATTTGTTAAAAGTTTTAACTTACAAGGAAAAAAAAGTTAACAAAATGTGGTCAATTAGAAAATGTCGTACCTATGTAACCAGTGATACCACGGTGGTAACGATCTGACGACAAATAATGGAGTTATTGTCATTTTCTGCAGAGAATAAATTGATTTTTCTTTAAAATTAATAAAAATGTAGGTTATTTTAAGAGAAAAATCGCAATAACTCATTTGAAAAAACTTATACAACCTATTCCTTACTGGTCACGGATACCTTCGCCTGTAACCATCAATTGGGATGCCAGTTTTCTTTGTTTGTGTACCGCGGTTTCAAAAAAGAAAGTATCTCAATACAACGTTCTTGGAAGTTGAGCCAATCTCTCCTATGAAGACATCGTGGGAAAGATGGAGTAGGATATAAACAGCTAGAATGCAATGATGATCTGTCTATACTGTGCGAGAAAATACGTGACGGATGTCTTGAATGACCCACTAGAGCTTTCTCTAGTCCTTTGACTAAGAGGTCACACAGGATGTCAGAATAAGGAGATGCACGGCTCGATCGCAGTGACCTGGTGATATTGCCAGGTACTCTTAGCAGTATTTGTACAATCACCCCACAGCACTGGGCTCATATATTGAGCTTGTAACCTTGTTCGCCGTTTCGATACAGTGTGGAGAATGCACTGCAAAGAGATGCCACTTTTCAAAATCTGTAAACTGTATATAAATGGAAGATGGGTTTTTGAACGTCGGATACAACACTAGTTTTTTAAACATTCCCAAAAGTCAAAATATCTACAACCAATATTCTTGATTAAAAAAGCTCTTCACGCGAAAACTCCGAACAGGTTGACGATATAAAAATTGCTGTGGTGGCTGCCAAATTGTGTACCTTCTTTAGTTTTTGCAGTCTAGGGCCTCAAGCGTGTATCTGATCCAAAATCTGATGGAAAACAGAACAGAACTTAGTCGTGGTTTTGCTTTATATTTTACTGTTTTCGTACTAAATCACTTTAGAATAGACTAAATGATTTTGTCGCTCCATTAATTGTATTAATTTACATTTACAGATGATTAGTAAAATAAATTTTTAATTTTACTGCACAGGACTAAAGAGCAATTCGAGTTACTGTTGCAATGCTTGGGTAAGTCAGCTAGTATTTAACTAAAAAATTTGTTCTTTACGTTATTTTACTTATTAATAATCCTAATTTATATTGTATTCAAGGATAAATGAGTTAAATTATAAAAGTACAAGCGTTTTTTATCTCAACATTACGGAGTTATAGTTTTTAATCTTTAAGTTTAATCTGTTCGATATATTTAAAATATAATACGTATATTTGCTGGTGTTTATTCTGTTGTATACAATATAAACTTTTTTAATGAACTACTGATCTCTTGATTAAATTAATGAATTTACCTTTCCAGTCTCGGTTCAAAGAGGCGTCTTTTTATGTGATGTAACTCAGTGATGAAACAAACCGCCGACTCCACGAGCTGCTTCGTAATAGTCTCAACATCTACGTTCCTACCACACATTACAGAGACATAATGCCATGTTAACTGAACAAAGCACTGTAAACGTCTAATGTGGAATTCATTATCAGCATTGCGATATGTTGAGGTCTTTCTTCTCTGAGCGTTTTTTTGCGGTTCATTACAATAGTTCAGACCCTACTTATTAATAAAAGCTGACATGGAACATTTTGTGACAAGCGTCAATGTTTAATTTTATTACAAAACACAGAATAAAACACCACGTGATGTCAAACCTTAAAACCAAATAGCGATAATTTCAATCGCAGCTTGCAAGGCCATCAAATATCGTAACTTGTTGGTAATTAGTTTAAGCCACTGATCTGTTATGGTCTGTACTGCTCTGTTATACCAAATGGAACCGAGCAGTTGTTAATTTTTACTGCCCTGCAATATTCGGTAGGATGACGCCCAGCCACTGATAAACCGACACCGCGGCGGGGATGTGACCGAACCGGATACATGCAATATTACAGCCAGCTACGACACACTGATAAAATTTCATGATGAAAATATATTTTTCTTAGTTAGTTCTTCTTGTTAGTTTATAGACAAGTTAAAATGTTTGAGAAATTTTTCTTGTGTTGTAATCAACCGCATTTTTTAACGATATGTTTCTGTGTTCGTATAAAAAGACCGTGTTCTTCGTTTTGTGTGTTCTGCAAGTTTTAGCCCAAAATTGGTCTCTTCGACTGCAAAATGTGACAATTTCAAGGGAAGACCAAATTCAAGAAAATGTTTGCATTGCACAGGCTTTTAAATACAATGGTTGGTTATAAGAATACTTTCCGAGTATTACAGACTTTGCGCAGCTTCCGGTCGCAGAACAAACCTATTTTCATTCACGAACTGCAATGGCCCAAAACTGAGGGAAAGACAACTTGTAAGATGATTACAAAAGCAAAGAATAACTTTAAATAAAATTAAAAACCAAAATTTGCTCTATAAACGGACGATATCAATAGAACAAACTCCCTGGTTCTGAATGGTTGTTCACAACCGCTTCCTCCGAATGGCTGGAGCATGTCAGGGTACATCCTTCAAGGAGGTTCCCGTCACACTGATGTCTGACAGTCTCGGTCGACAAACCCTTTCGTCTAGAAGAGATCCTCAAGATGCAGTATTTCTTGTTAAGCTGCTGAACAATTATATTGAACTACTCAGTGCTGCCTCATTTCACTGTTTCTCTGAAACGCGCTCAAGAGACCTATTTTGGAGAAGATAACTAAGGACAAACTACCTGCTGAACTCCACCCTTGATGGCATACAACTCCTGGGGAAGGGGAATGTGATCTCAAACTCTGCACACTTTTCAATTATTTATTAATCGGTCTCGGCCTTCAAGAGCGATGTCAAACGAGTACAATTTCATGTTTGGACTTGAATCTTCCAGGTTACTTCCACCTACAAAGTCAAAGAATTCAAGCATGCACTATTCATAATGAAAATAATCATTTTCTTTCGTTGTCCCAACTCTTTCTTGTAATTGTTATAATTTATTGTTAAGAGGTTTTATTTATTGTTGTTATTTTTTATTTTGTTACATTTTTATTCAAGTTAACAATGCATATTTTGTTTTTCATTAACTTTTTCTGTGATATTTTTTTATTAGTATATTAATATTATATTCACGTACTTTTATATATATTGATCATTTTATTATTCACTGTAATAATTACAATCGCTATTTGTATTGCTTAATTTAACGCTCATCATTGTTAACAATTTTCTATTAGCTGAAAAGAGCAATATTGTCCATCAGGTCACCGTACTTGTTTTGTCTATGCTAGTTGTTCTAGTTAATTAATATCTAGTCATCTTATTGCTATCCTATTGTCATGTTAAATGGTTCTCAGTTGAAATAAATAAATGAACCGACAAAATCAACAAAATGTATATAAATTATTAGAAATGTTTCCGCAATACTTATCAGTCATCTTTTTACTTTGGCTTTAAGTGGGTGTTTCATTTCAATACCATTAATAAGCTGTCACTCACTTCACACAGTAGCTTGTTATTCCTATATATATATATATATATATATATATATATATATATATATATATATATATATATATATATTTATATATATATATACAGGGTGTCCAGCTTCCACCTTTACAAACTTTTCCAGGTTATTAAGCATGCCAAAACAAACAGAAAAATCATATAAACATATGTCCGGAAATGCTTCGTTAAGCCGCTAGCCGCCATTTTGTTTTTTACACTTAAGAATTTTTCTTTCCGTAACGGGTTGTTGTATGAAGTTCATATTTGGCATGTACCTTAATCACACCAATGCTCATTTTTAGAAAAAATATTATTTTTTCCGATCAATATTTTCAAAATGGCGGCCATTTTAAATTTTTAAACTCAAATATCTTAAAAACCGTAAATTTTATAAAAATTTTAATAGACATAAAAAAGTTGACAAATTAAATTATCTAAACATTGATACCAAGTTTGTAAGGATCCGACAACAAATAACGGAGTTATTGAGATTTTTCTCTTAAAATAACCTAAATTGGCATTAATCATAGTGCAAAATCAGTGTTTTTCTACAGGAAAACCACCATAACTCCGTTATTTGTTGTCGGATCCTTACAAACTTGGTATCAATGTTTAGATAATTTAATTTGTCAACTTTTTTATGTCTAGTAAAATTTTTATAAAATTTACGGTTTTTAAGATATTTGAGTTTAAAAATTTAAAATGGCCGCCATTTTGAAAATAATATTGATCGGAAAAAAATAATATTTTTTCTAAAAATGAGCATTGGTGTGATTAAGGTACATGCCAAATATGAACTTCATACAACAACCCGTTACGGAAAGAAAAATTCTTAAGTATAAAAAACAAAATGGCGGCTAGCGGCTTAACGAAGCATTTCCGGACATATGTTTATATGATTTTTCTGTTTGTTTTGGCATGCTTAATAACCTGGAAAAGTTTGTAAAGGTGGAAGCTGGACACCCTGTATATATATATGTGTGTGTGTGTGTGTGTGTGTGTGTGTGTGTGTGTGTGTGTGTGTGTGTGTGTGTGTGTGTGTGTGTGTGTGTGTTAGTAAAAAAAGTTAAACTTAAAAAATATATAATTAAAATTAAGTCATAACCATTAAAATACCAAGCAGTATCCCGGTCGTAGATAGTACATTGAAATTTGAGGTAAGCAACTTACTTCTTCCTGTATGTCGATCCATCAATCACTCATTTCTTTACAATGACTCAATATTCAAGAATACTCACTTATATGTCATTCCTGCTTTAAATTTCAAAATATAATTTTCAATCCCTTGCAAAACAGATAATTCAAATTAATCACTGTATAACGCTAGTGCAATATCTGGGAAAAGTTGACTTTTTTAAAATATAAATAAATCATCAAGCATATCAAGTGAGGAGTGTGGACATGAACAAGTTGACTATAAAACCTTTGTCCATTGCTATAAAGCATTGTAAAAATTACTAGGCATGTTAGATAAATGGTGGGAGTAAGCTAATATGTTTAAGATAATTGTGTGAAATAGCGATTTTTTTCAGTCGTTTGGCTAAGAAATACCGAACATTCGTGTTTTATTTTATAATAAACGCAGATTTGTGTTAAGTTGCAAATTAATCAACAAAATCATCGAGTATGGAGTGAAGATGAGAATAATATCGCTTCATCTCTGTATTACAAATCCCCAAGTGCCTACCTTTTTCTACGAGACAGAGGTTTCGAGTTGCCGTGAGTCACTCTAATTAGAAAATGGACACAACTCGCCAAAATTTTCCGGAACAGTAATTTCTAAATTAAGTAAGAAAGTAGCTATAATACCTGATGATGAAAAACAGTCAATTCTCGACTTTGACAATATGAGCATAGAAATTGAAGGGTTTGAATATTAGGGTATGAATATTTAGGAAGGACAGAAAAAGGCGCAAGTAAAGCGCTTGTCTTCTTGCTATTTAAACTAAAATATCCGTGGATGTGTGCTTTTGCGTATGTTACCGCTAGTAATGGTAAGATATCTGGAGGTTTATCTTTACTAAGGGACTGTATTTAGAACAAATGTTAAAACCGGGATTAACGTTCGTGCAGTCGTTTGTGACCAAGACTCAACAAATGCTTCCGTAATACGGCTATTCGGTGTAAGCGAACAGAGTCCTTACATACTTATTATTTGGTGAAATGCGTTAGATATGCTCTCTATTCTACTTCTACTTCTTTTTCCCAAACGAGGGTTATTACAGATATACTAACAATTGCATTACCCAAAATGAGATAAAAACTAAAGCATTGAGGGATTACTTGTGTTTACAGTCATTCGTAATATTAATACTTACTAAAGTTCTTTATCAAGTTGTACGTAAACAATGCAACGATTTCATTTTCTTTTCTAAACGAAACTAGAACTATTTTAACAGAGATTAAATAAAGAATATATAACTTAACTCAAATATTACAACTAAATTTTAGGCTGATATAAAAGTCAGCATTAAAGAAAACATGTTCTATATTTGGCAAATTAAAAATAGCAGTATTTAAAAGACGACTCGTAACTACAAGTCAATTATTTTCAGTTGGGATTCTGACCTGTTCATCATAAGTTACCGTTGATCCAGACAAACACTCCACCATTTTAGAATACCAGCAAATATTAAAGATATTTAAAAAAGTGTCGAGAAATTTTCTCAGATAACAACTACAAAAGCCTTGATTGCTTCTGTACTCCATACATGTATTTTCTCAACTTTTATCAATAAGAACTGCATGCATCCCCCTAACCACTACCTCTGAAAACGTCATTAATAATATGAGAAGCCTTGTTCGATCATTTATTAAATAACCAAACATTAATTGACCAACTGCTTCTCTTTTTATCATAATCATAATCACGTCCCAAAACTCTGACGATACTTATATATATATATATATATATATATAACTAAGTAAAAGTACAATGTTGATACTTTATAATGCAATTTTTTTTTTTTCTTAGACAAATAAATAAATAAGAAGGGCTCAAACTACCGCAGTCGGGCCCAGTCTGGCTCACATTACGGCATTCACATTGAATTACGACTGGTCATTTTCTATTTCGCCAGATTTGAGCAAATTAAATTTCCTTTCCAAATCCTCTCCCGTCGTACATTTTAGAATCCATCAATGTCCAGATGCCTGGAGGACTAAGCGTTCGCCTCACAATCGTGAAGGATGCAAGTTGGACTCCCGGTAGGATCCCGTCAGCGGAAACGTCAATGATTCTATAGGTCAACGTTACATCGTATCTAGAAATTATTTAGATTTTCGCCTAGGTATAGTTAAAAAATTACATTGGCGTGTAAGGGCGCGAGACACCCTAAAACGTTTTTTCAGTCCTCCTATATAAATAACAATAGCTTGACCACAAGTACACTTAAATTTTAAAACACTTTATTTAGTAAAATAAATTATTCAAATGTTCTTTAAATAGTACATTCTATTGTTATATACATCTGATGATCAAAAAAATCATAAAACTGGGCTTTTCACAAATTAATATAATTGAGTAATTTGGTAAGTTGTAAAACTAACCGTCTATATAAATTATACTGAGCTTTTAAAATAAATTTCCTCTTTTCTTTTTAAAAATAATAAATACCATGGGAAAATATTAAATAAAGTAATATTTATTAAATTAATCAATTATTCACTATATGAATATCAATCATTGGTAAATGTTTAAAGTTATTTATTTAAAAACTAATTTAGTTTAAAAAAATATAAGGTCAATACAATGTAACCAAATATTGGTAAAAAAGTCTATACAGGTTATACTGAGCTTTTAAATTAATTTTTTAATCTTTTAAAATTTTTTAATTTTTTTTTAAAATCCCGTATTCCATGAATAAGTTTGCTTGACCAAACCGTCAAGTTTAAGATAAGAGATCAGGAAAGCAACAAAAAATGGCTCTGCTCCAGTTTTCCTGTCTCATTAGTGTCTTGCAGAGTTAGTGATTGCATTTCTCATGAACTGTCTCATTATATACACAGTTAAAACTTTCAAGATAATTAATAATACGTAAAAAAAAAATAATAAGAACTGATTGTTAAATCAAAGAAACTTAAAACGTAACTTGATTATTCTTTATTTGTTAGAGACCAGGTAAGAAATCTCCTAGTAATATTTAACTATTACTTTCAGACAGTCATCGATAGAACTGAATATTAAATAAAGGAGTAAATCCAAATCCAGGAATACGGGATTCTCATCTTCAAACTATTTACTGTAAAATACGTTAAAAGGTACTTTAACTGTTTCTGTTAGTTTATACCAAACCGTTAAATAATTAAAAATCCTTAAAAAAATTAATTATCTTTCTAACCAAAATTAATTCCTGCAACTTTGTCCTGGATAGCAAAAGAATGGTTTACAACACCTGCTCTGTCTAGTGATCCGGAGGGTTAGTCTCACTACCACGGTTTGGGTCTATTTGGCCCATGATCAAGTGTTTACACTTACAGTTACATTTAATCCTTCAATTTGTCACTGTAAACTCTGACACACTTGTGACTGTAGAGACTTGATCATGGGTTAAAAAGATCTGAAACCGTGTTAGTGAAACTAACCCCTCCGGATCACTAGACAGAGCAGGTATTGTAAACCATTCTTTTGCTACAAGTTACGTGATCCAGTGGCTAATCCATAATAAAGTTTGCCCCTGAGTCTACTGTGTACCGTATTAATAAATAATAAACGAAAATACAAAAGCCAAATAATGAAATTTTTCTATTTTATTGCTAATCAATAACACGTTTTCATCGAATGAATTGTATTTAAATGGAATTTTCGGAAATCCTACAATGAACATTAATATTATAACTTGTAAATAAATGAATTAACTTTATATGATTTAGTTACTTTACAATGTTTTAACCTGGCCTCCAGAGGACTAAATTACCGTTTAGTAAGCCAGTGCCGCTGGTGAGCCCTAGTGCTCTAGGCGCGTTGAGCCTAACAATCTCTTTTGATAGCCTTCATAAACGTAATTAATAGCCTTAATAATGGTGAGTAAATAATTTTAATATCTTTGACCTCAGTTCCAAATAGCTTAGTGTTAAAAAATATATACGGGTTACCTACAGTATTTATTTAAAACTGGTAGTAAAAAAATAACTATATATAAAAAAATTTGAATAAATATGCAACAAAATATTTCAGTAAAATGTTATTTTGTTAATATAATCGTTTGCATATACGTTTGAACTTGTATTGATAAACCAAAACCAAATTATATTAACCAATTGAAGGCTCAAACTGTGATGCTATTTACATACCACTCCACTCAACCGAATTATACTAATATAATTTAACGAGTGTGCAGTTAATAGATAATAGTTTTCGTAAATGTGTTCTAATTTAGGTAAAGCGTCAAATTGGTTCACACAGGCCAAACCACGTGCATTATATTGAAACCGTTATAGTTATGGTTATTTTTACGTTGAGGTTATTTTTACTTCGGTGCTTTTAACTAGCTGCTGTGGTCTACCATATAAATCTGTCATATCCGTTACCGGTCCTTAAGAAAGTGCAAGATACGCAAATAAAATTTTAAAATAGATTTTGAATTAAATGTAAATAAGGCATCTCGCCAGCCAAAAGGTTAGTTAGTGTCCTAGCCCCTGCTACTGGTTTGATACAAATTCCTTTTAGTATATACCTAAATGAATAAATATAATAATAAGATGTGTAAATTATACAGGGTGAGTTTTTAATGTCCCCCCCCCCTAATTTTTTCCGCATTTCTTAAGATATTGTCTCCCAACCACCACCAAACATCATGGGTTAGTTAATACTATTTTTCGGTATGGTACACTTTTTTGGCCGCCATCTTGTAATCCATATTGGACTGAACTTAGTTTTTTTTTTAATGTAAGGGTAGGGTTGTGACCCATCATTTCAAAGTGTTTTTTTGCGTAGAACAAGACGCCGTAATCCGTTTTTTATTATCTGTTTTTGTTCTTGAGATATCACAAGTTTTTAAAATTAAATGTTAAAATAAAAAAATTAAAAATCTTGGGTTTTATCCAATTTTTTTTCTAATGAATATCGACTTTTTATTACCAGATATCCCATAATTTAAAAGTACTTCATTTTGATGGGACTTAAATTTTTGGCCGCCATCTTGGATCCGCCATCTTGGAATAATAAAATAAAAACTTTAAATGTAAAGGTAGTGTTGTGACCCATTTTACATTTTAAAGTATTTTTTTTGGGTTTAGTACGTTGCCGCAATCCGTTTTTCATTATCTGTTTTCGTTTTTAAAATATTAGGGTTTTTTGTACAAATATAAAATTTTTTTTACAAAATTGCTAATATTTTTAGAACGAAAACAAATAATGAAAAACTGATTGCGGCAACGTACTAAACGCAAAAAAATACTATAAAATGATAGGTCACAACCCTACCTTTACATTTAAAAATTTTAATTTCATTCCAAGATGGCGGATCCATGATGGCGGCAAAAAATTTAAGTCCCATCAAAATTAAGTACTTTTAAATTATGGGATATCTGGTGATAAAAAGTCGATATTCTTTAGAAAAAAATTGGATTAAACAAGAGATTTTTTAATTTTCTTATTTTGAAATTTAGTTTTAAAAAACCTGTAATATCTCTGGAACGAAAACAGATAATCAAAAACGGATTGTGGCGTCTTGTTCTACGCAAAAAATCACTTTGAAATGATGGGTCACAACGCTACCCTTACATTAAAAAAATTAAGTTCAAAATTAAGTATGCTTAAGACAATTTTCAGAGTACAATCTTACAGGGCAGGAATGTAATTTGAATTGGGATTACATCAACAGTAAGGAATACTCCCTCTAATTAAATTATTTTTACAGCAACAACATCCATTAAAAATGCATTAATAAATATAATTTGTAAGAATTTAATTTGATATTGTAACAATATGATAAAATGTACGTAACTGAATATCCCTTTCCCTCCCGAAGAAGAACCAGTTATGGGAAATTTAAACTAACGACTGAATCTTGTTTAGAAATGCTTTATTATTACATTTTAGTATAAAAATGTTAAAAAAGTTAATAACATATAAAAAAATTGAATGTACACTTTTGTGGACTTTGAGAGTAATTGAATACATAACGAGATTGTGTTTACAATGAAATTAGGCTACATTGTAAAATCGAACAAATATGATTTGATTGTTACAATACAGCTGCTAAAACATTTTTTGGGTGAAACAATTTGGAACACTGTTTCTCAGCTGTTAAAAAAGTAAAAATTAAAATTTTTTCACACATAATTTTTGATTTTTTTTACTGCCGGAAAATGGTTGTAGCTGTCCAATTTTTTTCTATTTCTGGAATTTGTACGTTTTCAAGTCCCGACCTATATGTGCCATGTAGTAGCATGCGTTGTTTTTCAACAGAAATTTTTTTTTTTTAATTCGTCATTGAATTAATCTTAAAAATATTTAATCGGTGGTTGGAATCCAGCAGGCTTATTTCCAATAGCTTCACTATTCTGTCACTTATCGTCTAGTTCTTTAACAACAAAAAGATTTATTTGTATTAGTATAATGTATTACTATTATAAATCTTTTTATTTTTAAATTATTATTAATATTTTTACTACAAATTTTTTTTCCATTGGTATCAAATCACTCCTGACGTCCACAAACGTGGACATGATATAATTTTCATATTCATCGATTAGACCCAAGGTCCACAAAAAAGTGGACATCTAAATCAAATTGATGGCAATTTTTTATCGATTAATTTGAAGCAATAACATTAATATGAGTAGTAATCTACATCTAATTAGCTTCAAGAAAATCACCATGGTAACACTTAGAAGATAACATTTCAAACTAAAATAGGCTACTTACTTTTGAATGTCGTGATGAAAAGTGAGGTTACGTCAACTCTTCAGATCAACTGTTGACCATGTGACCAGACTGAACTCAGGGTTGCCAACATTGGGAAATTTAAATACCCTAGAATGTTCCTCATACGTGGAAATCAGTTTTATGTTCATGTAAATATTTTAAGCATTAATGTCCACATATGTGGCCGCCAGGAGGGAAAGGGATATGGACAATAGGGGCATTTACTTTGAGCTAAAATGAATTTGATTTGTATAGATTCCAAAGCTATATACAACTTCGAATAATTCCCTCCATTTCGAGAATAAACCCACTAGGCGCGAAACATATTATTAAATAATAAATATACGCGAGTTTCAGTAACACATTGAATTTTCATTTAAATTAGATTGAATAAAGCACAAAAATACGAATGCTCGAGATTGTATCTGCATTAATTATCAAATTTAATCAGAATTATATATACATAGTTTAGTTTTAAAAACCTTAATAGATTTAGAATCTATTAGCTTTAAGTTTTTCCCTAGTTTAATTTGAACCATAAAATACAATAAAAATGTCTATTTCAATTTCAGGTGCCATCCAATTAAATGTCTGAAACTGTAAGCTGCCAGTTTTTTAATGACCATGAGCGATACTTGACTCACATTGCTCGCGGCACGACGGGTCCGCAAGGACTTCCGTCTCATTACTTATTGGTCACTACTCAGCCACAATGCTCCACGCAGCCCATTGTTGATGGTACAAGTCAACAGGGTGCATTATTGAGGGTCCTAGCCCTTGCCTTGCTTGGGTTTTAAAAGTCTGTATTCACGTGAAGCAAAGTGAATTTGAAGATTACTCAGTTATGTACCAATTTAAATTTTATTTTAAAATTTGCACGAAATTTTTATATGTTTATATGTCTATCTTGAAGCTTAGCAATTCATTAACTTTTGAGAGTAACGATTACTTTAGGAAGGTTTGAAGATAAGAGTGCCTGGTCGACTGAGCCTTGCTCTTTGGTTTTAAATCACTTTTGTTGTAGTATTGTTGTAAATAGGTTATTAAATTTACAAAAAACTATATATTTTCACTGTTAACAGCTGTTAAAAAACAATTCTTAAAAGTAGAAAAAAGTTCTTTTATTTTTGTTTGATTTACATTGTGATTTAGTTGCCAAAATCGATTGCAACCAACGAGCTTGCGCTACAAATATAGGTAAGTTTTGTCCCCTGTTGATTGGCGCCATTTTACCCACGATTCGCTCCGTTTCCTTGGTAACCAGTCCTTTGTTCATGCTTGTCCATCTGTTATTTGCCATTTTACAGTCACCTACACGACGTTTCTATGGTAACTGATCTCAAAAGCCTGATTATAGAGTATGAAATCAAAGTGGGTTTAAAAACAAACAACAAATAATCTGATGTTTTAAAAGTATAATCTGTGATTTTTGAAGCTTTTTGTGACCAATAAGACTTCGTAAAACTGGTAACCAAGGAAACTAGGGTAAAGTGTGGGATAGTTAACTAGGAAACGGCAGGAATTGTGGGTAATTTGTCACGAATCAACTCTGAATCAAGAGTACATCAATAACTTTAGCTGAACATCCCTAAAACATCAGGCCATAAAATATGACATGGCCGACTGAAGAAGCGAAATTAAGCAGACTATCGTAAGTAAAAGGCACATAGTGAGTAAGCCTAGATATCAGGATGGATGTTCTTGAAAGCAATGAATACTCATTGTTAAAAGCCTACTGGTTAGTTGAATAGTTTGAGGTTCCCATGATAACTGTTTATCTAACGTAATTCCTAGGAAATTAACATTATCTTCAGAAACTATGCTAGTAATGACATCTCTTAAACTAAAGATAACAGGTTTCGTTTTCTCAATATCTTAATCACTATAATATTAAAGTAAGACAAACTTATTTTAAATATTTTTCCTTGTAGTAAATGAAAAGCTGAATGTTACCCTTGATTGGTGTAGGCGAGAACTTAATGTTTCAGACAGCTAATTAACTTGTTCTGGCCACATCTGACAACTTCTGCCAGAACACGTTCACTTCTGCAACATCCTGAGAAACCGACAGTCGGTAATGACGGTGAAATAGCTTCGTTTTATTGATTATAAAAATGTACTTCAAACAAAGATATATTATATTCTACTGCATTTAGGGTGTTCATTAAAAGATGTAAAAAACTTCGGGGGCTAATAGTATTCGTAAATTTGGACAATGTACTGATTTAAATAAGAGAATTTTAGTTTATTTTAAAACATTTTATTTAAAAACACAATATTAACATTTTATGTACCATGAGTATATTACAAGAGGTAACTTAGGTAAGTTACACTGGACAAATTAGTTTTACCTGGTTGGCACTAGTGCTGAATAAAACAAAGAAGATGACTGTTCGTTAATTTTAAATTCAGCTCTTTTTCTACACTCTGTAACTGTTTTCCCTAGTTAAAATGCTTGCTCGTTGAAATATAAGTAATGATAATTATTTATTGTTATAATATACATATTATCAACCTTTAAATTTTGACTTGATTTTTCTCGAATGTGTCAATGTTTCAAGTAATTAATTTTCAAGCATTTATTGTCATTTTAATTTAAAATGTGATTTAAAGCATTGATAGTTTTCCTGTTCATTTTTGCATTGAAAAGCACACATCGGGGAACAGTAGATATAAAGCCATCTTCCAAGTAAGATTATTAGTAAGATTATTATTAGTAGTCATGTTATATTTACTAACACCGTAATTAATTATACAGCAATTGTACTTGTAACATTTTAAATGTCTAGTCAACATAGTTTAGAAATTAGATTACGCACAGTCGTGCAAATCAGTGAACAACAAGGATAAAGTTTATTTAATTTTGAATTTAAATAAATATGTCATTACTCAGATGTCAAGAGTTTCCTTGAAAATTACCATGTAGGTATACATTGGGAACGTGTTGAAGTGTAAAAACCGATGGCTGTAATTGAACAGTGCCCGGCGGGTTGGGTTAAATTTTGAAATTAAATATAATGTACCATAAAATTTAGGTTCCTAATTGGTACCTACGGGAAGTGACAGGTACAACATATGTAAAAAAATCCTTCGTTTAGCTGGCCGCCATTTCGTTTTTTACACTGAGTAATTTTTATTTCCGTAACGGATCATTATATGAAATTCATATTTTGCTTGAACCCTTATCACACCAATCTTAATTTTCTGGAAAAAATTGTTTCCCGATGTGCATTTTATAAATGGCTGTCATTTTAAATTTTTTAACTCAAATATCTCGAAAACGGTAAATTTGTTAAAAGTTTTAACTTACAAGGAAAAAAAAGTTAACAAAATGTGGTCAATTAGAAAATGTCGTACCTATGTAACCAGTGATACCACGGTGGTAACGATCTGACGACAAATAATGGAGTTATTGTCATTTTCTGCAGAGAATAAATTGATTTTTCTTTAAAATTAATAAAAATGTAGGTTATTTTAAGAGAAAAATCGCAATAACTCATTTGAAAAAACTTATACAACCTATTCCTTACTGGTCACGGATACCTTCGCCTGTAACCATCAATTGGGATGCCAGTTTTCTTTGTTTGTGTACCGCGGTTTCAAAAAAGAAAGTATCTCAATACAACGTTCTTGGAAGTTGAGCCAATCTCTCCTATGAAGACATCGTGGGAAAGATGGAGTAGGATATAAACAGCTAGAATGCAATGATGATCTGTCTATACTGTGCGAGAAAATACGTGACGGATGTCTTGAATGACCCACTAGAGCTTTCTCTAGTCCTTTGACTAAGAGGTCACACAGGATGTCAGAATAAGGAGATGCACGGCTCGATCGCAGTGACCTGGTGATATTGCCAGGTACTCTTAGCAGTATTTGTACAATCACCCCACAGCACTGGGCTCATATATTGAGCTTGTAACCTTGTTCGCCGTTTCGATACAGTGTGGAGAATGCACTGCAAAGAGATGCCACTTTTCAAAATCTGTAAACTGTATATAAATGGAAGATGGGTTTTTGAACGTCGGATACAACACTAGTTTTTTAAACATTCCCAAAAGTCAAAATATCTACAACCAATATTCTTGATTAAAAAAGCTCTTCACGCGAAAACTCCGAACAGGTTGACGATATAAAAATTGCTGTGGTGGCTGCCAAATTGTGTACCTTCTTTAGTTTTTGCAGTCTAGGGCCTCAAGCGTGTATCTGATCCAAAATCTGATGGAAAACAGAACAGAACTTAGTCGTGGTTTTGCTTTATATTTTACTGTTTTCGTACTAAATCACTTTAGAATAGACTAAATGATTTTGTCGCTCCATTAATTGTCTTAATTTACATTTACAGATGATTAGTAAAATAAATTTTTAATTTTACTGCACAGGACTAAAGAGCAATTCGAGTTACTGTTGCAATGCTTGGGTAAGTCAGCTAGTATTTAACTAAAAAATTTGTTCTTTACGTTATTTTACTTATTAATAATCCTAATTTATATTGTATTCAAGGATAAATGAGTTAAATTATAAAAGTACAAGCGTTTTTTATCTCAACATTACGGAGTTATAGTTTTTAATCTTTAAGTTTAATCTGTTCGATATATTTAAAATATAATACGTATATTTGCTGGTGTTTATTCTGTTGTATACAATATAAACTTTTTTAATGAACTACTGATCTCTTGATTAAATTAATGAATTTACCTTTCCAGTCTCGGTTCAAAGAGGCGTCTTTTTATGTGATGTAACTCAGTGATGAAACAAACCGCCGACTCCACGAGCTGCTTCGTAATAGTCTCAACATCTACGTTCCTACCACACATTACAGAGACATAATGCCATGTTAACTGAACAAAGCACTGTAAACGTCTAATGTGGAATTCATTATCAGCATTGCGATATGTTGAGGTCTTTCTTCTCTGAGCGTTTTTTTGCGGTTCATTACAATAGTTCAGACCCTACTTATTAATAAAAGCTGACATGGAACATTTTGTGACAAGCGTCAATGTTTAATTTTATTACAAAACACAGAATAAAACACCACGTGATGTCAAACCTTAAAACCAAATAGCGATAATTTCAATCGCAGCTTGCAAGGCCATCAAATATCGTAACTTGTTGGTAATTAGTTTAAGCCACTGATCTGTTATGGTCTGTACTGCTCTGTTATACCAAATGGAACCGAGCAGTTGTTAATTTTTACTGCCCTGCAATATTCGGTAGGATGACGCCCAGCCACTGATAAACCGACACCGCGGCGGGGATGTGACCGAACCGGATACATGCAATATTACAGCCAGCTACGACACACTGATAAAATTTCATGATGAAAATATATTTTTCTTAGTTAGTTCTTCTTGTTAGTTTATAGACAAGTTAAAATGTTTGAGAAATTTTTCTTGTGTTGTAATCAACCGCATTTTTTAACGATATGTTTCTGTGTTCGTATAAAAAGACCGTGTTCTTCGTTTTGTGTGTTCTGCAAGTTTTAGCCCAAAATTGGTCTCTTCGACTGCAAAATGTGAAAATTTCAAGGAAAGACCAAATTCAAGAAAATGTTTGCATTGCACAGGCTTTTAAATACAATGGTTGGTTATAAGAATACTTTCCGAGTATTACAGACTTTGCGCAGCTTCCGGTCGCAGAACAAACCTATTTTCATTCACGAACTGCAATGGCCCAAAACTGAGGGAAAGACAACTTGTAAGATGATTACAAAAGCAAAGAATAACTTTAAATAAAATTAAAAACCAAAATTTGCTCTATAAACGGACGATATCAATAGAACAAACTCCCTGGTTCTGACCGCTTCCTCCGAATGGCTGGAGCATGTCAGGGTACATCCTTCAAGGAGGTTCCCGTCACACTGATGTCTGACAGTCTCGGTCGACAAACCCTTTCGTCTAGAAGAGATCCTCAAGATGCAGTATTTCTTGTTAAGCTGCTGAACAATTATATTGAACTACTCAGTGCTGCCTCATTTCACTGTTTCTCTGAAACGCGCTCAAGAGACCTATTTTGGAGAAGATAACTAAGGACAAACTACCTGCTGAACTCCACCCTTGATGGCATACAACTCCTGGGGAAGGGGAATGTGATCTCAAACTCTGCACACTTTTCAATTATTTATTAATCGGTCTCGGCCTTCAAGAGCGATGTCAAACGAGTACAATTTCATGTTTGGACTTGAATCTTCCAGGTTACTTCCACCTACAAAGTCAAAGAATTCAAGCATGCACTATTCATAATTAAAATAATCATTTTCTTTCGTTGTCCCAACTCTTTCTTGTAATTGTTATAATTTATTGTTAAGAGGTTTTATTTATTGTTGTTATTTTTTATTTTGTTACATTTTTATTCAAGTTAACAATGCATATTTTGTTTTTCATTAACTTTTTCTGTGATATTTTTTTATTAGTATATTAATATTATATTCACGTACTTTTATATATATTGATCATTTTATTATTCACTGTAATAATTACAATCGCTATTTGTATTGCTTAATTTAACGCTCATCATTGTTAACAATTTTCTATTAGCTGAAAAGAGCAATATTGTCCATCAGGTCACCGTACTTGTTTTGTCTATGCTAGTTGTTCTAGTTAATTAATATCTAGTCATCTTATTGCTATCCTATTGTCATGTTAAATGGTTCTCAGTTGAAATAAATAAATGAACCGACAAAATCAACAAAATGTATATAAATTATTAGAAATGTTTCCGCAATACTTATCAGTCATCTTTTTACTTTGGCTTTAAGTGGGTGTTTCATTTCAATACCATTAATAAGCTGTCACTCACTTCACACAGTAGCTTGTTATTCCTATATATATATATATATATATATATATATATATATATATATACAGGGTGTCCAGCTTCCACCTTTACAAACTTTTCCAGGTTATTAAGCATGCCAAAACAAACAGAAAAATCATATAAACATATGTCCGGAAATGCTTCGTTAAGCCGCTAGCCGCCATTTTGTTTTTTACACTTAAGAATTTTTCTTTCCGTAACGGGTTGTTGTATGAAGTTCATATTTGGCATGTACCTTAATCACACCAATGCTCATTTTTAGAAAAAATATTATTTTTTCCGATCAATATTTTCAAAATGGCGGCCATTTTAAATTTTTAAACTCAAATATCTTAAAAACCGTAAATTTTATAAAAATTTTAATAGACATAAAAAAGTTGACAAATTAAATTATCTAAACATTGATACCAAGTTTGTAAGGATCCGACAACAAATAACGGAGTTATTGAGATTTTTCTCTTAAAATAACCTAAATTGGCATTAATCATAGTGCAAAATCAGTGTTTTTCTACAGGAAAACCACCATAACTCCGTTATTTGTCGTCGGATCCTTACAAACTTGGTATCAATGTTTAGATAATTTAATTTGTCAACTTTTTTATGTCTAGTAAAATTTTTATAAAATTTACGGTTTTTAAGATATTTGAGTTTAAAAATTTAAAATGGCCGCCATTTTGAAAATAATATTGATCGGAAAAAAATAATATTTTTTCTAAAAATGAGCATTGGTGTGATTAAGGTACATGCCAAATATGAACTTCATACAACAACCCGTTACGGAAAGAAAAATTCTTAAGTATAAAAAACAAAATGGCGGCTAGCGGCTTAACGAAGCATTTCCGGACATATGTTTATATGATTTTTCTGTTTGTTTTGGCATGCTTAATAACCTGGAAAAGTTTGTAAAGGTGGAAGCTGGACACCCTGTATATATATGTGTGTGTGTGTGTGTGTGTGTGTGTGTGTGTGTGTGTGTGTGTGTGTGTTAGTAAAAAAAGTTAAACTTAAAAAATATATAATTAAAATTAAGTCATAACCATTAAAATACCAAGCAGTATCCCGGTCGTAGATAGTACATTGAAATTTGAGGTAAGCAACTTACTTCTTCCTGTATGTCGATCCATCAATCACTCATTTCTTTACAATGACTCAATATTCAAGAATACTCACTTATATGTCATTCCTGCTTTAAATTTCAAAATATAATTTTCAATCCCTTGCAAAACAGATAATTCAAATTAATCACTGTATAACGCTAGTGCAATATCTGGGAAAAGTTGACTTTTTTAAAATATAAATAAATCATCAAGCATATCAAGTGAGGAGTGTGGACATGAACAAGTTGACTATAAAACCTTTGTCCATTGCTATAAAGCATTGTAAAAATTACTAGGCATGTTAGATAAATGGTGGGAGTAAGCTAATATGTTTAAGATAATTGTGTGAAATAGCGATTTTTTTCAGTCGTTTGGCTAAGAAATACCGAACATTCGTGTTTTATTTTATAATAAACGCAGATTTGTGTTAAGTTGCAAATTAATCAACAAAATCATCGAGTATGGAGTGAAGATGAGAATAATATCGCTTCATCTCTGTATTACAAATCCCCAAGTGCCTACCTTTTTCTACGAGACAGAGGTTTCGAGTTGCCGTGAGTCACTCTAATTAGAAAGTGGACACAACTCGCCAAAATTTTCCGGAACAGTAATTTCTAAATTAAGTAAGAAAGTAGCTATAATACCTGATGATGAAAAACAGTCAATTCTCGACTTTGACAATATGAGCATAAAAATTGAAGGGTTTGAATATTAGGGTATGAATATTTAGGAAGGACAGAAAAAGGCGCAAGTAAAGCGCTTGTCTTCTTGCTATTTAAACTAAAATATCCGTGGATGTGTGCTTTTGCGTATGTTACCGCTAGTAATGGTAAGATATCCGGAGGTTTATCTTTACTAAGGGACTGTATTTAGAACAAATGTTAAAACCGGGATTAACGTTCGTGCAGTCGTTTGTGACCAAGACTCAACAAATGCTTCCGTAATACGGCTATTCGGTGTAAGCGAACAGAGTCCTTACATACTTATTATTTGGTGAAATGCGTTAGATATGCTCTCTATTCTACTTCTACTTCTTTTTCCCAAACGAGGGTTATTACAGATATACTAACAATTGCATTACCCAAAATGAGATAAAAACTAAAGCATTGAGGGATTACTTGTGTTTACAGTCATTCGTAATATTAATACTTACTAAAGTTCTTTATCAAGTTGTACGTAAACAATGCAACGATTTCATTTTCTTTTCTAAACGAAACTAGAACTATTTTAACAGAGATTAAATAACGAATATATAACTTAACTCAAATATTACAACTAAATTTTAGGCTGATATAAAAGTCAGCATTAAAGAAAACATGTTCTATATTTGGCAAATTAAAAATAGCAGTATTTAAAAGACGACTCGTAACTACAAGTCAATTATTTTCAGTTGGGATTCTGACCTGTTCATCATAAGTTACCGTTGATCCAGACAAACACTCCACCATTTTAGAATACCAGCAAATATTAAAGATATTTAAAAAAGTGTCGAGAAATTTTCTCAGATAACAACTACAAAAGCCTTGATTGCTTCTGTACTCCATACATGTATTTTCTCAACTTTTATCAATAAGAACTGCATGCATCCCCCTAACCACTACCTCTGAAAACGTCATTAATAATATGAGAAGCCTTGTTCGATCATTTATTAAATAACCAAACATTAATTGACCAACTGCTTCTCTTTTTATCATAATCATAATCACGTCCCAAAACTCTGACGATACTTATATATATATATAACTAAGTAAAAGTACAATGTTGATACTTTATAATGCAAATTTTTTTTTTCTTAGACAAATAAATAAATAAGAAGGGCTCAAACTACCGCAGTCGGGCCCAGTCTGGCTCACATTACGGCATTCACATTGAATTACGACTGGTCATTTTCTATTTCGCCAGATTTGAGCAAATTAAATTTCCTTTCCAAATCCTCTCCCGTCGTACATTTTAGAATCCATCAATGTCCAGATGCCTGGAGGACTAAGCGTTCGCCTCACAATCGTGAAGGATGCAAGTTGGACTCCCGGTAGGATCCCGTCAGCGGAAACGTCAATGATTCTATAGGTCAACGTTACATCGTATCTAGAAATTATTTAGATTTTCGCCTAGGTATAGTTAAAAAATTACATTGGCGTGTAAGGGCGCGAGACACCCTAAAACGTTTTTTCAGTCCTCCTATATAAATAACAATAGCTTGACCACAAGTACACTTAAATTTTAAAACACTTTATTTAGTAAAATAAATTATTCAAATGTTCTTTAAATAGTACATTCTATTGTTATATACATCTGATGATCAAAAAAATCATAAAACTGGGCTTTTCACAAATTAATATAATTGAGTAATTTGGTAAGTTGTAAAACTAACCGTCTATATAAATTATACTGAGCTTTTAAAATAAATTTCCTCTTTTCTTTTTAAAAATAATAAATACCATGGGAAAATATTAAATAAAGTAATATTTATTAAATTAATCAATTATTCACTATATGAATATCAATCATTGGTAAATGTTTAAAGTTATTTATTTAAAAACTAATTTAGTTTAAAAAAATATAAGGTCAATACAATGTAACCAAATATTGGTAAAAAAGTCTATACAGGTTATACTGAGCTTTTAAATTAATTTTTTAATCTTTTAAAATTTTTTAATTTTTTTTTTAAATCCCGTACTCCATGAATAAGTTTGCTTGACCAAACCGTCAAGTTTAAGATAAGAGATCAGGAAAGCAACAAAAAATGGCTCTGCTCCAGTTTTCCTGTCTCATTAGTGTCTTGCAGAGTTAGTGATTGCATTTCTCATGAACTGTCTCATTATATACACAGTTAAAACTTTCAAGATAATTAATAATACGTAAAAAAAAAAATAATAAGAACTGATTGTTAAATCAAAGAAACTTAAAACGTAACTTGATTATTCTTTATTTGTTAGAGACCAGGTAAGAAATCTCCTAGTAATATTTAACTATTACTTTCAGACAGTCATCGATAGAACTGAATATTAAATAAAGGAGTAAATCCAAATCCAGGAATACGGGATTCTCATCTTCAAACTATTTACTGTAAAATACGTTAAAAGGTACTTTAACTGTTTCTGTTAGTTTATACCAAACCGTTAAATAATTAAAAATCCTTAAAAAAATTAATTATCTTTCTAACCAAAATTAATTCCTGCAACTTTGTCCTGGATAGCAAAAGAATGGTTTACAATACCTGCTCTGTCTAGTGATCCGGAGGGTTAGTTTCACTACCACGGTTTGGGTCTATTTGGCCCATGATCAAGTGTTTACACTTACAGTTACATTTAATCCTTCAATTTGTCACTGTAAACTCTGACACACTTGTGACTGTAGAGACTTGATCATGGGTTAAAAAGATCTGAAACCGTGTTAGTGAAACTAACCCCTCCGGATCACTAGACAGAGCAGGTATTGTAAACCATTCTTTTGCTACAAGTTACGTGATCCAGTGGCTAATCCATAATAAAGTTTGCCCCTGAGTCTACTGTGTACCGTATTAATAAATAATAAACGAAAATACAAAAGCCAAATAATGAAATTTTTCTATTTTATTGCTAATCAATAACACGTTTTCATCGAATGAATTGTATTTAAATGGAATTTTCGGAAATCCTACAATGAACATTAATATTATAACTTGTAAATAAATGAATTAACTTTATATGATTTAGTTACTTTACAATGTTTTAACCTGGCCTCCAGAGGACTAAATTACCGTTTAGTAAGCCAGTGCCGCTGGTGAGCCCTAGTGCTCTAGGCGCGTTGAGCCTAACAATCTCTTTTGATAGCCTTCATAAACGTAATTAATAGCCTTAATAATGGTGAGTAAATAATTTTAATATCTTTGACCTCAGTTCCAAATAGCTTAGTGTTAAAAAATATATACGGGTTACCTACAGTATTTATTTAAAACTGGTAGTAAAAAAATAACTATATATAAAAAAAATTTTTAAAAAAATATGCAACAAAATATTTCAGTAAAATGTTATTTTGTTAATATAATCGTTTGCATATACGTTTGAACTTGTATTGATAAACCAAAACCAAATTATATTAACCAATTGAAGGCTCAAACTGTGATGCTATTTACATACCACTCCACTCAACCGAATTATACTAATATAATTTAACGAGTGTGCAGTTAATAGATAATAGTTTTCGTAAATGTGTTCTAATTTAGGTAAAGCGTCAAATTGGTTCACACAGGCCAAACCACGTGCATTATATTGAAACCGTTATAGTTATGGTTATTTTTACGTTGAGGTTATTTTTACTTCGGTGCTTTTAACTAGCTGCTGTGGTCTACCATATAAATCTGTCATATCCGTTACCGGTCCTTAAGAAAGTGCAAGATACGCAAATAAAATTTTAAAATAGATTTTGAATTAAATGTGAATAAGGCATCTCGCCAACCAAAAGGTTAGTTAGTGTCCTAGCCCCTGCTACTGGTTTGATACAAATTCCTTTTAGTATATACCTAAATGAATAAATATAATAATAAGATGTGTAAATTATACAGGGTGAGTTTTTAATGTACCCCCCCCTAATTTTTTCCGCATTTCTTAAGATATTGTCTCCCAACCACCACCAAACATCATGGGTTAGTTAATACTATTTTTCGGTATGGTACACTTTTTTGGCCGCCATCTTGTAATCCATATTGGACTGAACTTAGTTTTTTTTTTTTAATGTAAGGGTAGGGTTGTGACCCATCATTTCAAAGTGTTTTTTTGCGTAGAACAAGACGCCGTAATCCGTTTTTTATTATCTGTTTTTGTTCTTGAGATATCACAAGTTTTTAAAATTAAATGTTAAAATAAAAAAATTAAAAATCTTGGGTTTTATCCAATTTTTTTTCTAATGAATATCGACTTTTTATTACCAGATATCCCATAATTTAAAAGTACTTCATTTTGATGGGACTTAAATTTTTGGCCGCCATCTTGGATCCGCCATCTTGGAATAATAAAATAAAAACTTTAAATGTAAAGGTAGTGTTGTGACCCATTTTACATTTTAAAGTATTTTTTTTTGGTTTAGTACGTTGCCGCAATCCGTTTTTCATTATCTGTTTTCGTTTTTAAAATATTAGGGTTTTTTGTACAAATATAAAATTTTTTTTTACAAAATTGCTAATATTTTTAGAACGAAAACAAATAATGAAAAACTGATTGCGGCAACGTACTAAACGCAAAAAAATACTATAAAATGATAGGTCACAACCCTACCTTTACATTTAAAAATTTTAATTTCATTCCAAGATGGCGGATCCATGATGGCGGCAAAAAATTTAAGTCCCATCAAAATTAAGTACTTTTAAATTATGGGATATCTGGTGATAAAAAGTCGATATTCTTTAGAAAAAAATTGGATTAAACAAGAGATTTTTTAATTTTCTTATTTTGAAATTTAGTTTTAAAAAACCTGTAATATCTCTGGAACGAAAACAGATAATCAAAAACGGATTGTGGCGTCTTGTTCTACGCAAAAAATCACTTTGAAATGATGGGTCACAACGCTACCCTTACATTAAAAAAATTAAGTTCAAAATTAAGTTAAAAATTAAGTATGCTTAAGACAATTTTCAGAGTACAATCTTACAGGGCAGGAATGTAATTTGAATTGGGATTACATCAACAGTAAGGAATACTCCCTCTAATTAAATTATTTTTACAGCAACAACATCCATTAAAAATGCATTAATAAATATAATTTGTAAGAATTTAATTCGATATTGTAACAATATGATAAAATGTACGTAACTGAATATCCCTTTCCCTCCCGAAGAAGAACCAGTTATGGGAAATTTAAACTAACGACTGAATCTTGTTTAGAAATGCTTTATTATTACATTTTAGTATAAAAATGTTAAAAAAGTTAATAACATATAAAAAAATTGAATGTACACTTTTGTGGACTTTGAGAGTAATTGAATACATAACGAGATTGTGTTTACAATGAAATTAGGCTACATTGTAAAATCGAACAAATATGATTTGATTGTTACAATACAGCTGCTAAAACATTTTTTGGGTGAAACAATTTGGAACACTGTTTCTCAGCTGTTAAAAAAGTAAAAATTAACATTTTTCACACATAATTTTTGATTTTTTTTTTACTGCCGGAAAATGGTTGTAGCTGTCCAATGTTTTTCTATTTCTGGAATTTGTACGTTTTCAAGTCCCGACCTATATGTGCCATGTAGTAGCATGCGTTGTTTTTCAACAGAATTTTTTTTTTTTTTAATTCGTCATTGAATTAATCTTAAAAATATTTAATCGGTGGTTGGAATCCAGCAGGCTTATTTCCAATAGCTTCACTATTCTGTCACTTATCGTCTAGTTCTTTAACAACAAAAAGATTTATTTGTATTAGTATAATGTATTACTATTATAAATCTTTTTATTTTTAAATTATTATAATATTTTTACTACAAATTTTTTTTCCATTGGTATCAAATCACTCCTGACGTCCACAAACGTGGACATGATATAATTTTCATATTCATCGATTAGACCCAAGGTCCACAAAAAAGTGGACATCTAAATCAAATTGATGGCAATTTTTTATCGATTAATTTGAAGCAATAACATTAATATGAGTAGTAATCTACATCTAATTAGCTTCAAGAAAATCACCATGGTAACACTTAGAAGATAACATTTCAAACTAAAATAGGCTACTTACTTTTGAATGTCGTGATGAAAAGTGAGGTTACGTCAACTCTTCAGATCAACTGTTGACCATGTGACCAGACTGAACTCAGGGTTGCCAACATTGGGAAATTTAAATACCCTAGAATGTTCCTCATACGTGGAAATCAGTTTTATGTTCATGTAAATATTTTAAGCATTAATGTCCACATATGTGGCCGCCAGGAGGGAAAGGGATATGGACAATAGGGGCATTTACTTTGAGCTAAAATGAATTTGATTTGTATAGATTCCAAAGCTATATACAACTTCGAATAATTCCCTCCATTTCGAGAATAAACCCACTAGGCGCGAAACATATTATTAAATAATAAATATACGCGAGTTTCAGTAACACATTGAATTTTCATTTAAATTAGATTGAATAAAGCACAAAAATACGAATGCTCGAGATTGTATCTGCATTAATTATCAAATTTAATCAGAATTATATATACATAGTTTAGTTTTAAAAACCTTAATAGATTTAGAATCTATTAGCTTTAAGTTTTTCCCTAGTTTAATTTGAACCATAAAATACAATAAAAATGTCTATTTCAATTTCAGGTGCCATCCAATTAAATGTCTGAAACTGTAAGCTGCCAGTTTTTTAATGACCATGAGCGATACTTGACTCACATTGCTCGCGGCACGACGGGTCCGCAAGGACTTCCGTCTCATTACTTATTGGTCACTACTCAGCCACAATGCTCCACGCAGCCCATTGTTGATGGTACAAGTCAACAGGGTGCATTATTGAGGGTCCTAGCCCTTGCCTTGCTTGGGTTTTAAGGGTCTGTATTCATGGAGAAAAACGGGATTAGGGCAAGGTTCATAGTTGCACAACTATCACTCGACGCATTTAATAAGGCATAGTAAATCACTATTAAATTATTTCTTTACTATATTTTAGTTTTTATATATTTCACACCCTTTTGATTAGCAATTTCCTTGTTAAATAGGTGTTACTGTGAAGTAAATTTTAAATTTGGGGGAGCCAGTATTAATACTAATTATATGTTTAAAAGTCTACGAATCGATGCAGAACACTACTTTTGACATGTATTTACAGCGTTTAAGATGACTTAAAAGAATAATTCCTTTTTAAAGTGTAAAATATTTTCGTGTCCAAACTGTTTTTTCCGTCAAAACATAAAAATAGTTAATAAATTTCTTTACATAATAAATAAAATAACAAATGTAAAGGATAAGTGTTTGCTCGGATTATGTATTAAATATTAAGTTTTGAATTAATAGCATTTATTTTAAGTTTGCATTTATTCAACAAAGTAATGGGATTTATTAAAATTTATTTTAAATTCATTTCTTTTTTTGAAGTATCATCGGCAAACATTGCAGTCAATCTATTAGGTGGAAAGGGGAAGGGTGGTGAATATAAAACAATTAATGTTTTAGAAATAAAAAGGAATTTTAAGAAGGTGCGTATGACTTATAATAAAAAAAAGAACTTTACAAGCCCAAAACAATAAAAGTTCTTTGATAACTATAGAGAAATTCTAAAAACAAAGTAAGTGGTAAAAAAGTCTTTAATATTTGGAAAAGTACGATTTGTTTTGTAGATAAATTACACATAAACGTATTACAAAACACGACGTGAATTAACCGATCTTTCATTGTTTACAGATTTAACTGTGCAATAACTTGTACTAATCTGAAAGCGTTGTTATAAAAAAATGATATTCCTAATATATTTGCAAAAGATTTTATATTTGCATTTGCAAAAAAATGACTAAGATTTTACTATATTAAAAACGACAATTCTGGAAAATCCTAGGATATAGTTTTTGTTTTAAACGAAATTGGCATTCTTGTACGATATTACATACAGTTCATTATGTGAGAGGTTCAAATCACCCGAATTGTGGACGGTGTGGATCCCGGGGATCAAACCTGTGACTACTCGAACCAAAATTCAATACCACAACGATTTTTACGTATTTTGTGTTTGTGCAAGTGGTAATGTGTGATCAAGGTTAATGCGCTTGTAGTCGAGCAGTATCCCCACAATAGCTTTCGTTTTCCTTTTGGACATGTTAAGGATTTAATTTTACCTTATAAACCTTACGGGAATAATCTAAATTTTAAAATTACTCCCATGATTATAACAAAAATGCTGTGATTCATGGGCTTTCATAAACAAAAATAAATATATATAATAACCACTCTCACGTATAATATTACTCCCCTGCGGCTCGATGGGGGGCCCCAGCTGGGATAAAAGGTAGCTTGTTTAAAGGTAAGTCTTTTGGCGCACCAAAAATTAGACAATCAAATACCTGTCTAGTGATGATTGTTTAAGGTAGGCCTACTGCCATCGTCCATTACTCAGTATAGTCCACAATGTTACACAAAAATATTAGCCTACATATAACAATACACTCTGCAAATGCAAAAACAGTAACTGAAAAAATCCACCACACTCAAGGAACAACTCCAGACTGACGCAATATCTACCAGAATGCAGTAGAGAGGGTGGTAACACATGACACCGCACCACGCCCCCTGCGCGGGTCACTGACCGGATAGTGCCGCGATCGGGACAGTTTGCATTTCTATGCGCAATCGGAAGGTCAACTCTGATGTCGTACATTGTTTTTGTTTGGTTACTATCAGATAATGTATAAGTAGATGGCAGGTATTTCACTTTGATATTAATAATAACGTTTTAAAATAAGACTAGCTCAAAATCACGTTTTCTTTAAATTTTAGCAATATTTGTAGCCCACGCGCGAACGGAAGATGTTAACATACAACAGGATCGTTTAAAGTATAATTCCCTGACGTGTCTTAGATGACATTTACCACTATTACTTATTAAAAATCGTAAATAAAATATAAAAATAAAATTGCCGATAAAATTTAATTTTTCCAAAATTTTATCAAACTTTAAGGCACATGCGCGAACGGTAATTAACAACATATATTTTTGATATTTTTACCTATTCTTAGTCTCACAATTACGCAACTTTTCCGCGATATTACGACTCGAAATTTTTATTTTTATTTTTTTCGACCCACCCTAATGGGGGCCCCACCCCCATGTGCTCTTGTGTTGCCCTGAATTCGCTTAAGGCCCAAATTTATTGTTGTTACTTAGTCATAGATATAGTTAGTAAAGTTATAACTTTGAATGCCAGAGCTTAAAGTACACGATTTTCTTGAAACTTAGTAATTAAAATACCCTGTGGTCGCTGGAGATTAAAAGTAAGAAAGCAACAATAAAAATGCTTCCTAATGTCACAATAGTTTTTAAATTTTAAATGTAATTGTAAGTTTAAATTAATTCAACATACTGTACTGTAAACCGGCTGATTCAAACTAACAAATAAAAAAATAAATAAATATCACTTGTCCTTGTATATGAATACATGTACAGCAAAGTCTCAGGTAACTCAATTTGCAGGTAGTTATATCTTGCTTATTAATGTTATGTTTACTGTTACAACGCTATGTAACATTTTTTTGACAGGACCAATAGTTTATTCGTTAGAGCACAAGCCTAAAATATCACTTCACAACAACCTGACTGTATAGCTAACGTCTCACACACATTCAATTTTCATAAATAAGTAACCCTCAAGGACACGGTGACACTCGTAAGTGGGTAGGAAAGTACAATTTAGACCAAACCCACTAACTAATCATGTAGGTTAGCTATGTTAGGTGAGAATTATATTTAAAATGCAGATAATTTAGTTAGTTACGTTAAAATTTGATGAAACAATAAATAAAAAGGTTATAAGTTCAAAGTAAAATATAGTTGTGTTTACTCTCTATTAAAATCAACTTTCATTTGCAATAACAGTGTAAAAATTTAAAAATTTTCAAAACGAATTAGTCAACGAGTTAGTTTTCAATGTGGCAGGAAACATAAAAGCTTTATAGTTTAAATAAAAATACTGAACTGCCACTTTTTTACATTCAACGTTAACTTATACGCGATAAAAGAGAAATAAATTTTGTAATCTGTTATCTTAGTTAAAATTTTCGTTGGGTGTAAAATTTAAATTAGCATGCTCTCAGGTTAAATCAAAAATCTATTTCCTGATGAGTTTGTTAGAAATTAAGTGCTATCACATAAGAACAAATTTTTGGGAGCCCTATCGTGCAAATAGGATACTAACTTACCGGGTGTCCCATACCATCCTCCACTCTTTTTTTTAATTTTTATTATTACTTATTTACAAAAACAAATTGTGCCATTGTATGTAAACCGTTTACGCTCTATCGATTGACACAGATTTCAATATGCAGGGTGGACCAGCCGTAATGGTAAGGCAACTTCAGAATTTATTATTTTAACACAATAATAATCACAATAATAATAATAATCCTAACAATTTAAGAGATTAAGGAGGTTGAAATTAAATTTTTCAGAAAAGAAAAACTAAGGGAAAATTTTACATTCGTTATATCCGAATATTTTAAATAAAACAGAACTTTCCAATCATGAAAATGTCTAAGAACCTCATTTTAAATAATATACCATCATAAAACATCAATTATGACGTAATTAGTTTTACTAAACTGTTAAATACATTTTGACTTATCTTTGTCATGTTGTAAATTTTATGAAAAAATATAATTGAGCACAAATCAACTTATTTATTTGACCCCTCCTACCACATAGAAAGAAAATCAAGACAGGTAAATTCAATTTCAATACAAACCCAACAAACACTGAGGTCTCACTTCCACTTGAACAATGGACTGGATAACTAAAAGCTTCAAATCATATTGGACGGTGGTGTGGGCACAATGACTTCACAGTACCTAGGAATCACTTTAGATCGGTCTCTCACGTTTAAAAGCCACTTACAAAAGACAGCAGCTAATGTGAGAACCAGGACTAACATTGTCCATCACCTTGCTGGCTTCACATGGGGAGCTAACGCACAAATTCTACGAATCACTGCTTTGTCCCTGGTTTAATCAACTGCGAGAACTGTGCTCCCTTATGGTTAGACAGTGTGCATATCAGAGAGATCGACGTCCAGATAAATAGGAAAATGAGAGCTATTAGTGGTACACTCATGGCAACCCCTGTACCCTGGCTCCCTTTGCTGTGTAATGTCACTCCACCTGAAATAAAACCAAGAGATGCACTGATTGGAGAATATAGTAAGGTCTTATTTGGTCCACAGATGTCTGCCTCAGGAGACGGGCCGATAGAGGTGTCTCCACCTAAGGGATCGACCTCTGCGACCTATATTGACTGAGGTGCTCGCACCGCAGAATTTATTTTACTATCCTTATATACATATATATATATATATATATATATATATTTTAACGAGCATGTGATGAAGGTTCATGCTAAATATGAACTTCACATAACCTTTGGTTACGGGGAAAAATTATTTAATTTCAAAACCAAAATGGCGGATAGCGACTAAATAAAGTATTTGAAGTATTGTCACAGGAAGTTTTTTTTATTGTTTTTGTGTAAGCTATCATATCCCAAAATTCCTGAAACGTCTCTGTGACACCCTGTATACCCATAGTCAAGACAAATATTACCGCTTTTATGTGACGATGAGTCACTACATATCTTCAATTAACTGATTCAAGTAATTCATTAAATTATATAAAATATAAAAATTTTGTAAATAGTTCTCAAATCAAGAGAGGAAAGCTTTTAATATTTCACAACAGTTGTAGCCTAGAAGTATTACTGATTGTTAGCAGTTTATGTGCTATATGCTGACAATCAGCAGTTGTAAACAGCAGGGTAAACATCAGGTTAAACAGAAACAATACATTTTTCCAAAATTTTTCAATTTTTTATTTTTTCTCACAATTTTGGGTAACTGAAAATCGGCCTTACCAAATTGATATAATAGAATTAGATTTAAAATAGTATGGTTCCAATAATTTACTAATTCAATTATTTTCTGTGTTTGTTTGTCCTGAGAACGCTTGAATATGCACTCTGCGCTACTGACTGCTGTCTCATCACAACAGAGTCACCACTACACTCACGCTCAACTACGATCCAGCGCTTGCATCAGCACCTTCCAATGTCACGGACTCAGCACCTCCCGCACACACACCTTATCATCAATTTAAAACACATACAGCTGATAGAGAAATTGGACCACGAGGATTTGCTGTAGTCACGGGGACCGTGTCTTCCACCGGCAGCGACATGTGACGATAAGTCACTACATATCTTCAATTAACTAATTCAACTAATTCATTAAATTGTATAAAATATAAAAAATTTGTAAATAGTTCTCAAATCAAGAGAGGAAAGCTTTTAATATTTCACAACAGTTGTAGCCTAGAAGTATTACTGATTGTTAGCAGTTTATGTGCTATATGCTGACAATCAGCAGTTTTGATTTGGGCCAGGGAGCTGCACTTCTACACTGGACACCAGCTACGCTGGGCCAGGTAAGGCCGATTATACTTTATTAGATAACTTTGGCCATAAGCCCAATAGCAAATTTTACATAGATACCATAATTTATAAAGTATACTTTAAATTCTCATCTCTACATTCTTTCCACTTGATTTGAGTTTCATCCGTCTAAACCTTGTAATTGACGAGTTTCTGTTTTCTCTACAATAAAATAAAATATTCATTATTTTATTGATATATCTGACATTTATTTGTTATCACCTCTCACTTGCGAGTATATTACCTCTCCCCAATTGAGGTTTAGTAATTGATATTTTATATATTATACATGGATACAGAATAGATCCCGGTTGTATAAGGTCAAAATCATACGTGACATTTAGTAATTAATTTATCAAGTTTAATGTTTTAAGTTTTAATCTGTAAAATTTATTTTATTGACTCCTAGCAACTTATGCTGTTATCCTAGCTTTATAAAAAGGCAAAAAAGTGTTCATCCAATTTTGACTAAGAAGTGAAATTATTATAAAAAACAATAACGATATCAATCACATGAAATATTCATTGGGTTTAAAGTCTTTCCTTAAAGGGGATTGTTTATTGTATGCTTTTTTATCATTTCTCCTTTATGATAACCAACTTTAAAATCATAAACATCATTGTTACGTTTTATAACTTAAGTCTTATGACATTTACAAATAACATTCTTGAAAGTCGTCAGACTTAACATTTTGGCGCAGGATTAATGTGCATGGCAATCCACCCTAGCAACAATATATCAAATGCTTTTACGTCAAAAGCCTTACATGTAAGTACTTTTAATAAAAGTTTAATATTTTTAATTTTAGTGTAGTGTATAAATAAATATAATAAACTCAATCTCAAATGGATTTCAGGTTTGTTTATTATACATAACTACAGGGTAGAACTAATTGTTTCCTTCTTGTATCATTTCAATAATTTTATCACACTACGCAATGTATTTATAACAAACTTGGATAATAAAAGATATTAATAATAGCTAGGGAGTTCTTGCACTGTAAAATTCGAAACAATTAAATGGAAAAAACAACTAGAGTATTGCTCTATTTAGTAACCTTTGTATTGTTGTGAACTAAAATTATTGCAGAAAATTTACAGCAGTTTTAGTGAAGTTTATGGTTCGCAGTGGCGAACCAGATAATATCGCACGAGCAAAATTTATCCACAATAGATATTTAAGAAAATAGGGGTCCCTACAAGTGTACGAAAAATTTTAATATATCATGGTGGGTTACAGTATAAATTACTAATGATTAAATTATATTTAAATTATGAATTAATCCCAAACAAAAAGAAAACTAACGTTTAAAATATTATTTAATTTATTAAATAAATATTTATCCGATCATTATAATTCTAAGGAACATTAACGTCAACCTAGATTTCAACCTCTCTTCTGCAAGAAGTGGGGAAACATAAAAAGCAATGGGGCATTCTCTATTGCTTGGATGCCCGTGAGGTAATCCTACTTTCATTGCATATTTAAAACCTTGTTTTAAAAACAGTACACTTTTTAAAATTTAATACTATTTTTTCAATATTAATAAAGTAAGCATATACAGTATAACAAAACTGAAATAACAATTACTTTTTAATAGACTGTAATTAGGTCTTGCTTAGTTATTGACATAGTCTGATAAAATTTGGTATTTACATTACACAACCCCCATATGGTGGCAAACCTACGCACTCACAACCATGATGTTTAAAATAATGAACTTAAAATAACAGAACATTATTTGTTAAAAACTATTATATTGCAATCTAAAATAGAGTATTGAGTCAATGACTAATTCAATTACCTATAGGACGAATTTTCTCCAACTATAAGACCTAACCTTTGGAAACGAATTCATCTTTGAAGGGCCAAAATCTTTGGTTAAAACTATAAATAGGTCAAGGAAAAATCAAGGGTAAACTAATGAGTATATCGCATACTACATTGGGGATAAAGTATTATTAATTTTAAGAGCCGTTTGCACCATTTGAGTTTTGAACGTGATTTTGAAACCGTAATACAATTACACAATATTATTTCATTTAAATTTTTCATGCTTTTATAATCTATATATTTTTACTTTTTGTTTTATATTAAATCAACAGGAGATTCGGTTTTAAGATATAAAGATACACACTTTTTCCATTATTCTTTATATATATATATATATATATATATATATATATATATATATATATATATATATATATATATATATATATAATTACCGCCCAAGAAGCGATAACTACAGTATCACTTTTCCAGAAGAAAATTCCTTATCTACAGCTGTAAAAAAATAGTAGGGGAAGATATTAAACCTGTTTATTATTACGGATTTTATTTATAATAACCACCAACATTTTTAATTAATACAGGGTGGTTGTGAATTATTAGACACATAATTAAGATTAAATAGATATATAGCCACGTAACTTAAAAACATAGGAATTGTCTTATTAAATAATATCATATTAAAATCTGTTTTCATAACAATATAAGAAAAATACTGTTACATAATTCTTTTTAGAGGTAAACTTAAATGTTTCCACGTGCTCTTCATGGTTTTCATGGAATGCAGTCTGAATTCATGCAGTCTGAATTCACCTCAGACCATGTTTTCTTTCTAAACACTGCTGGAGTAAAGCCTCAAATAACATATCTAACTCTTCTCGTAAGTTCCTTAAAGTCTTGAACCTTCTTTTCGAACATGATGTCTTTACCATAAACAAATAAAAAAATCCTAATGTCTAGAAAACGTAAAGGTAAAGGAATTTCACTATTTTACAGGTTTTTATAGTTACTGAAATTTTGTATAGTTGTTTTTTAGTTACTGTATAAAATTATTTTAATATGCTCTTTAATAAAACAATTCCCATGTTTCTATGTTTCTTGGTTGATTATTTATTTAATTTTAAAATGTGTCCAATAATTTACAACAACCCTAAACTATTAGTTTCAAACAATTAAGTTTCAATTACCATATGTCAAACAAATAAATTCCGCCCTCGATCTTAAAGAGCATAAACCATGAGGATGGAGGGAAAGAACCGCCTGTATACAGGATGATTCAGACCACCCATGCACTATGTATAGCAGGAGAGCGGTGCGAGTTAAAATCAGGATATAAAGTTTATTACGTATAAATCACGAATGTGCTTTCCTGCAAAATTATTTTCATCAATGCCAGTATGCAGGGTGTCCCTAAACTGGAGGTCACATATTCTAATCTCAAAATATTCTTAGGTAAATATGCAGATTTTTTACATAATATTTAACGTATTAGTTAAAGGAGCATTTTAGTGTGAGCAGAATAAATTTATCTTTTTCGTTTAAAAATAGCGTCCATTTATGTAAAAAATCAACATTTATTGAATACTCTGTAATTATTTTATTATTTGTCATAAAAGACTCCTGATTATAATACTTATTTGTACTAGCTAAGCTTTACAACAACATGTCTCAAGATCACATTTATGAAACACTAAAATTTCCAAAATTTAACAATTTTGAAAGTGTTAACATAAACAACTTAAAAAATGTTTTAAATGCAAACGTATGTGATTTTGTATATCATCATCAAGCCCAAAGAGGGAATCGCAAGAAAAAAAATGAAATAACCGTAGAATATAGAACCAAAAGTCCGCTGCAGTTACGAATTAACATTTTTTTAATATCACTAATGGTTTTCAAGCAAAATGGTTTTCACACCTATATCAACCACCCTGTATATTAAATCTCGCCAAGAGAATCAACCTCATAGTAGATCCCCTTTTTCTGGAGAATTTCTTTGGAGACTTGACTATTTTTAATGAGACTATCTTCATTGGGGACGTTTCCCATTACATAAATTGTCTGTATAAATCCGTCATTGATGAATATCCCTATGCTACTATCGACTTGTCAGACGTTGTTGACATCATTTTGTCTGAAAACTCCTATTATAAGGACTTATTCTTTTCGGGGCAAAGGACTAGAGTCGTCTTTGGAATTTCTTATAAGTGTCTGTACCTTTTTGATTCACATGATGACACTAACATATAGTTAATTATTCATCAAAATTATGTAAGTAAATCTGCATGTTTACATAAGAAAATTTGGAGATTCGAACCCGTGACCTCTAGCTTTGTAACACACTGTGTACTGGCATTGATGAAAATATTTTATAGGAAGGCCCATTTGCGATTTAGGAAAAAACTTTATTTCATGTTTAACCCAAACAGCTCTCCTGCTATACATAGTGCACGGGTGGTATATTATGTACTCGCCTGACACCTCTAGGGCGTATAAGTTAAACAGGTCATTGAAGGCACGCGCTCTTTTCCAAAAAGAAAGAAAAAAGAAGAGAGATCAGAGTAAAACGGTTCTCTAAGAGTTTGTAGTTTCTCAACGCTCCCTCACCACAACATTTTCTTCCCCTTCTCTTCGTAAAAAAGCCGGACATCACAAATAGGTCACCTGTACATGTTCTCAACCTTTCGGATTTCAAATGGAATAATTTTATCAACAAATCACCCCACCATTGAAACATTATGGCTCAATATATCCCGAGACGGAAAAGAAGGTACGTTGCACCGTTACGAATTTCATAATGTTTTAGCTGAAAAAGGTGCACTATCTGAAGTGAAATATCAGGGTGCTGCTGGTTAAAGCAACGAACACATTCTCACAAACTCCTGGTGAGGTTTGTGTATTTCTTTTAGGACATAATATGAATTCGAGCTGCACCTTGTTATGTCTACCACGCCCTCGTTTAGACTGTATACAGACGCGATCTTAAAGAGGTCAGGATTTCATCAATCAGCAAAATAGGATTGTTTCAAATGCCGTTTTTCAACCAATTTTCTTGAAACTTGGCATTCATTTAGTTGAAGTTTGAATCATTAGAGCTCTCATGTCTTAAACGTGTGGAAATGTGAGATAACTCTCAGGGTCGTCGAAAATTAACTCAGTTTTTATTACTTAATTTTTTGGTACTTAAAATTAATTTTTACTGTTATATCAGGTATGAGGGTCCGAAATCCAACCTTAATCTACAAGAAAATAAATTTTTTAACAACATAGTATTCAAACACACCATGCGAAACAGTTACATGTTTTAAGTGTTTTTACAGGAATGAAGGTGATCTCTTAACAGGCCACGCATTAATATCAACGATGGGGTTTGCACATTTGTTTTTTGCACTCCTTTAGTGAAGGCATTCAAAAGGTGTTTGTCATAAGGTCTGTAAAAGTAATACACAATACTAAATGTAAAATCTGTGATTCTGACAGTTGAATCAATGACATGTAACTATTGATTGGAGTACTTGAGGAAATTTGGAGGCTTGGATAGCTGACAAATTAGTTCTCAGCTTAACAGCCTTGATAAGTTTCCTCAACATAATCCATTAAACGTTTTGGCCAAGTTCTGTTCTCCTTAACGTTAACCAAGGTTTTTTTTTAATTTACCGCACTATTAGGAAATAATATTAAAGTGTATGAAATAGCTATTTTTCAATTGAATTAAGTTCAGAACATTTAAACCTTTTTTTAATCATGAAACAAGTTTGAAAATTGGTAATTCCTAAATTAATTGGAAAGCTCGAAGAAATATCGCAAATAAAGATGTTTAAAAAATTAGTCTGAGGACTGAAAATAATTTTTCTGGTCGTAATTGAAGTATAAAAGTTTAAAGTTATCATTTTAGGAATATTAAAAAAAATTAAATGTCGCCAAAGTAAAGAAGGAATTCATAACGTTATGTTCTTCCTCTATTAGGCAATATACCGAATTCAACAATGACCCTTTGAAAATTGAGGGAATCATGGCAATATGTAAACAACAACCAAAAACTCACCATTGTGGTTGGGATGAGATTCCTTCAGCACTAGTTAAGATTTCATGTAACATTGTAGCTTCACCTCTAACCTGAATTAATACTGAATACCACTGAATTACTGATATTTATTAGTCAGACATTCGCCCTTGATAAATTCCTCAAAAAAATAAAAAATTTCAGAAGTTGGTAATTTTTAAAGAAAGGGGATCTCGTAAACATAAATCATTATTGGCCTGTGGCTGTTCTCAGTAAAACCTCAAAAATCATTGAAAAAGTTATTAATTTTAAATATTTTAGAATCAAACCATTTACTTTCATTAAATCAGTTTGGTTTTAGGAAGAGTAAAGGAAGGTAGTGAAGGAGAATCATCAAAGCTTGTCAACCGAATTTCAGGAGCCCTGGATGAGTCTCAGTACTGTAGTTATTTCCTTTGACTTGTGGCTCTTGGCTGTGTTTACTTAACCCTCATTATAAGTAAGTTACATCAGCTTGGAGGTAACGAAAATATACCATATGTTTAAAAGTCTTACTTAGGTCATAGAGAACAGCCTTCTACAAATAAATTGTAAAAAATTTAAAAAGTTGCTTGCAGTTAACTTTGGCGAGCATCAGGGGGTCTGTGTTGGGCCCTAAAGTGTTCTAAGGAGATTTTTCTCGTGAATTTTCAAGTTTAGTTTTATAAAACCCACCATTTCGCTGATTAACACATTTTCAAAATTAAATACTAATATTAAATGATTTTAATGAAGTATTTATTGATAGAATTAATGTCTCAAGTACACTATTGATAAACAAAGTGAATTGATTTGGAATGCATTTTCATATCAAAACTTTTGACAGCCAGTCAACATGTCGTATCTTTCTGTAAGATTTGTTATAAACAATTTTTTACTAAGCTATAAATAAAGACATCATTTAATACAAATGCACTGGTAAAAGATAAGTTTACGGATAAACATTTTTCGGTTGTTTAGTTTTCCTAATGGTAGATGATATTGTAATAAAATTAAACAACAATAATTAAGAATTCATTATATAAAAAACTGTCTGACGAAGCAAATGAATCTAACTGTAATCTTATTACATGCCAGAAACTGATACGCGTTCTGAATTTATATTAAATTCTGATTATCCTTCCACAAGTGATTTCATTACTTAGCATATTAATTGATTGATTAAACTTAATTTTTGCATTATTATTTTCATTAACGCGAGAAAATCACATGTATTTTCTGATTTAACTTTTTATACAGTTAACAAATACAATACAAAAAAGTAAAAATGGATTTGGAATATTTTCGTAGTAAATTGAAGAAATACATAGATGGGAAAATAAATATTAAGTTATTAACCAGCAACAGTTCACCGCAACCGTTATATTCAATCAAATTGGAAATCAAACCGGTAATTTAATAAATCCATCAAACACACAGAATGCTATTGCTACTGTTGATATAATTCTTAATGTACGTACAGTATGGATCATTTTTTAAATCCCTATGTGAGCATCCAGTATTTTTAATTTGCATCAAAATAACAATATAATTTTATAAAAACAATTAGTAAATATTTAATTTTAAACTGTGTATTAAAGCAAGTTTTAATACCATTCTAAATAAGTCGAAATGTTTAATAAATACTGTTTTTCAATCCAATTATTTTGTTTTGACTTAAAGTTACATGGTTTCCTTGGGTAACTAATAGTTTGGGTTTCATGAAAACTGACCCGTTGCCAATTTAAAAAGTAAAACTATAACTGATATTAATCAATTTAGGCATTGTCTAGTTTAATTATTTATTATTATTTTATATTACTCATCGATTAAACTGACCATGGTTTTGTCCAAACAAGGACATGAAGGGACTTATAAGAAGTTTTTACATAGAAATGAGGTTTGCCTTTTTTAAAAGGTTTGATAAAATTTTCTGGGTCTTGTATACGGAATAGTGGCTATTATGTAAAAATAACGGCTCGACAGGTTTATTCTGTTAGTATCATATAAAAAAGTAGGTTATAAAAAAACAATAAAAATTGTTGAACGGTTTAGCTCTACTCAGTTTTTCTCTATGTTTAAAATAGGGGGGTTTCAAAATGAATAGCAGATTTTAATGTGTTATAATACTTATTACATAAAACTTACAGCCACAAGTAATATATCAAATGAAAGAGAAACTCACATGGTTCTACATAATAACCTACTAGTGTACAATGTGAGCACGATTCGTCACTCGGCACACGTCAAGACGACGTGCGAGTTCTTCCCAAACTTTGATGAATGTGTCATTAAGTAATTGCTGCAAAAGCTGTTTCAATCCTGTTTCTTAAATTTGGGAAGGTCGGCTGGCAGAAAGGCACATACTCACGATCCTTAATAAACCCCCAAAGATAGGAATCACACGGCTGTAGGTCGGGTGACCGTGGAGACATTACAACTCAGTGGCATAACGAGGTACACCGTTGGCTTGACGTCACTTAACCCAGCCGCTGGATTGGCCGTGAGGGGCCTAAACTGCGCTTGGTTCCCATGGCCTCCACGGTCACCCGACCTAACACAGTGTAATATTTATCTTTGGGGGTTTATTAAGGATCGTGAGTATGTGTCTCCCCTGCCATCCGACCTTCTCGAATTAAGAAACGGGATTGAAAAACAGATGTTGCAGCAATTACTAATGAGACACTAATCAAAGTTTATGAAGAACTCTCACGTCGTCTTGACGTGTGCCGAGTGACGAATGGTGCTCACATTGTACACTTGTAGGTTATTATGTAAAACTGAGTTTCTCTTTCATTTGATATATCACTTGTGGCTGTAAGTTTGATGCAATAAATACTATAACACATTAAAACCCCGCTATTAATTATGAAACACCCGTAATTGTTTTCTCAAATCTCCTACTAAAAAAAAAAGTACAAATCCTAAATTTTATGATTTAAGCACCTAGGTTTCCTTATTAAATTTTGACTTGAGGCGTAAAATCATAACATTTAACATTTCGTTAGTTAGAGATTTATGTAAAAATCTACGCAAATCAGTAAATATGGTTAAAAAAAGTGACATTGAAACATTTAAACCAGTGACCAGTTGAAGGCGCGCATTTTTAGTTCACCTCGAATGTGTCAAAGCGGCAACAGCCCTTGATTTAATATCATTCAATCCGTTGCCAATTTGACTTTCTAATCCCAGGGTTGGCTCCTCATATCTAAAGTGAATTTATGGGGGATGCAATAGTTTAAACAACTCTTGCAGCATATGGTATACAGAAAATTAGTAGAATCTCTACTCAAAGGACACAAACCGTTTTAAAGATTCAAATAACCGGAATATATTTTCAACCAATTAAAGAAGATGGCCTTGTATTCGAAATAATATACCGGTTGCCAACTGTTATATTCGGAATCCATTATAAGCATTTAAAAAGCTAAGTGGGCAACCATCATCATTGTTTTATTCTCTCTGTTGCAATAATTTTAAATATTTTATTTTAACCAATTGTTTAAAATTTGGGGAACAACTTTAAAAAATAAAAAACAGACAACCCATTTTTAAGTCATTTTTGTGATTTTATACAAAATGATGTCCTTTTTACTCTTTGACCTTTTCTCTAAGCCTGACGGTTAGGAAGATAAAAACGATTGAAGTTCACTTATGTCACATAAGAATAAGATGGGGAAAGATTGCATTGCCTGTATTCAGGACTGCAGAGGCAAAAAATAATATTTTCCTTTATCTTAATAATCTTTAGTTTTTTATATTACAACTCCTCGGTCCTTGTCCGTATCTAAAAAAACCATTCATTTAGAACACGAAATTCCCTAGTATAAAAGAGTATAAAATATAAAATAATGTACTAATATATATGTTAGCTACACTATTTATAACTCAAGAACAGCAGAACCGATTTGGCTGTAAATTAGTGGGGAGGAAGCTTGGCCCAGGAAGAACATATGGAACGCCCCACACTTCTTCAAAGTTACCATGTAATTCTTATGGGAGCAACGTTTTTGTTTTTAACATATGATTTAATTTAGGAATATTCATTCTATAAACAGCTGTTCTCATTTAAAGTATTGAGGGAAGATTGGTAATAAAAACTACAGGTTATTTTAGAGTTGTGGCGAGTGAGTGTAGCGAATGATCTAAACCTGACGGCGAGTAAGCATAACGAACGAGGTGAACTTGACGGCGAGTGAGCGTAGCGATCGAGCTCACCTGAAAGGCGAATGATTCCTTTACAGAGGTTGGCATTGCAAATCATGCCGGCTTAGCTAGTTGTTCATAAAACTAGAAAAGAATGGTACAGTAAAATATTTTAAATCAACCATTAAAAGGATCTTGTTGGTCATTAAGAAATTGCGTTGACTTAAATTCAAAACTGTCAAAAATAATTCTTTAAACGGTAGTTCATTTATTGAATTACCAAATTATAAAATATTAAAGAGTAGAAACTGATAGATACTCTTTAAAATTAGAAATAATTTTATTTTTAGTTTATGCAATTGGATTAGCAATTGATAAACATGAAACTAATAAGTTGGATAATCCTTAAAGGGTTAATCACCAGTACTATATTAATGGTAACATATTTAATGATTCTTCATATCCTATGAGTTTGACAAAACATACAATTATTTTTAAAAAGATAATTTAATTCTAGATACAATTATTCTCCAATGTCAATAAATGTTTATAGAATTGATGAAGTTCAAGTAAAATGAAAATCGTTCCATTTCAAATATATGAGTACTTTAATTCTTTATTAAATATTGATTTATTATTCACAAAAATGGCAATAATTCACGTTATAGATTGGTAACAGATTTAAATATATTAGTCTTTTCCCAAATTTCGAAACAAAAGAATATATATGTAGAAGATGTTTGACACATTTCTAAAACACAACTTAAGTCTTTATGATATTAGTATAATTGTGTAGACAATAAATTTATCAACTGTTTAGTATCCTATTTTAGATATTTGCATTGAAATATTTAAAATGGCCACCATTCTAAAACTTCACCCCGGATATAATATTAGTTATGTAAATCTACATTTGTCTAACAAAGGTTCGTGCCAAATATTAACCTTATGCAACAATACATTACATAAATGTAAATTATCAAAAACAAAATGGAGGATCTGTGAGGTCCGGCATTTAAACTATAGCCTATTACAATGATATTAATGTTTGTTTTTGGTCCGGGAATCATGTCTTAAAATATTGTCAAATAGTTCCAAATTATTCTGTACATGTTAAATAACTTCATTTGATAGCTACTAGTGAACTCCAACTCGGCTGGGAGGTCAGTATAACTGCAAATTATGTAATAAACTGTAAAAGATCTATTGCATTACGTTAAATTACTATGATGTATTTAAATTACTATGACGTACAAATGGATATCTTCTTTAGGGGTGGTTTTCTACAAAAATTGTTTGTAAAAGACCAATTAAAATAGTAGCTAACACTAACAAGTGATTGAATGATAAAAAGGAAAATTGAATGAAAGTTTTTTGCGGTCTTCAAATGTGGAATTGTGATATCATAAAGAATACAAAAGCGAGGCATGTTCAAAAGGCTTATTCATTTTATGCGTTCTGTGTTGGAGAGTTTCCAAGGTGTTTATTTTGAGTTAGTGACCATTCGGTCGTTTGTTTTCGCTCACAATACACTTCTGTCAACATTATCACAATACACATTACCTAAAAATACGGCTGACCCTCTCAACTCTAAATTCAAAACAAATCCTCAGTTCTCGAAAATAAATCTTTATCATAATAACCAACTATTTTTAAAATTTACTAATGTCTCTGTTTTTATTATTTTTATTATTTTTGAACAATTATTGGTAATCACAGTATTCAATTAACATTAACTATGATTACAACTTAAAGTATGATTGGTGAATAAAGTTATTTTCAATTCAATTCAATTGAAAAGAATAACATATCATAGGAACTTACTTGCAGGCGTTAATATAGTACTTACTGTTTGCCGTAAAACAAACTGTTACTGTTCATAGAAAAGGTTAATACAGTAGCAGTATAAAGACTAAGATTTAAATACATATAAAATAAAAACAATAGTTTGAGTACAATTTGTATTGATTGGTAACATTTTCTAGCTTTGATTGTGACATAAAATTACAAACCACCAATTACTCTTATTAGATTCGTGGTAGTGGGAAACCTAATGTACTGGACGAGAACTAGAGTAATTGGTCCAACCAGCGATGAGGTCATAAATTTTTGGGTGGATCTGTTACGAACAATAAACTTGATGTGTGGTTGTTACACTAGTCTTCTTTGTTCACATGAAATCATAATGATTAAATTGTCTATAAATAAAACCTATTATGAGATTGTACTCTTTCTGTTCTGAAACAATGAGAAAGAAATAACTAAACAAATTAGTGTGTTGTCATGCTTGATATACTGTATTAAAGACATTTTGAAATGTAGCATTTTGACCAATTTATAGTCTTGATTTTTGCGATACCATTGCATGTATACAAGCTCAACGGAGGATTATAGGCCTCGTACAAATTATAATTTTTGTATCTTGCGATGACTGTTTATGTCTTTACGATGGATTATACATACGCAGGAAAATAGCTATAAAAATTCATTTTATGTTTGGGTTGTCTGCTCCTTTTACTAAAACTAAAGATAAAAACGATTGAGCGCTGTGGTTTTCGTCCCTCGACACAACAGACTCACTCATTATGACATTGTTGAATGATAAAAAATATCAATTGGGCCACTCTTTGTTGGGGGGTTTGTGTCAGTTTTGTAATACCATTTAATTTTTAAAATATTAATTAAAAATATAATATTATTCAACTATTTATTTTACACTTTTGGTGAGGATAGTTAATAAGCTTAATACCAAGCTTTTATTAATTATATGAAAAGAAAAAGATCTATACAATATTGGCTGAGTGCGCAGGTTTGCTGCTATGGGGTATTTATTTAAGTTCTTTCAGAATTTAAGATGAAAAAAACAACATAAGAGCACTCGATTTCAACAACATATAAATTGTACAAATAATAAAAATAAAATTTCATCAAAAAGAATTCACGAGGTAAAAATTTATTTTACTTAACGGATTTTTTAGTCAATGTTTGTTTCAAATTAATAAAAAAATTAAGGATGATTTGTTTAAATTAACTCTTCAAAATATCAGCTTCTTAAATAAGTGATCGTATTATTTTTTTCCATTCATTAAAAAGAACAACGTTTTTGTTCCATAGCCAAGTTCTTTTAAATGAGGTGTTTTAAAGTATATTAATATTAAACATCAATAAAATAAAAATAACAAATCATTAAAGTGTCCAACAATAATAATGTATGCATCCCAATTATGAAAAAATCCACATTTTCTTAGTAAAGTACTTTTTACAAATTTGAAATACTTTGGAGAAATATCGTAAAACAATGTTGAAGATAGGAAAATTCTCGGTTAGGTTAAACCCATTCCGTGTTTAAGCCTACTGTATAGTAAATTCAACGGTTTCAATACTTAAAATCTGCTCCACTAAACAAAAATAATAATACTACGGTAGTATAAATGTGGTATCTTTAATTTTGTTATGTTTTTACAAAAAATCTATATTTCTTAGGTTGTATTCCATAAACATACTGTCGAATAGGGAGACGGCGCTCAGGCCAGTGTCAAATGGAGGTAATTTCTCACTTTGAACAGCACATTAGTTAGACCCTGGTTTGCCACCTACTTTCAGCTACAGAGTATAGTTATCTATGTAATATTACGACTTAAATCCAAAATTTTTAAATTTATCTTCTTTTATGATATTAAGTAATTTAGAATTTTTTTATAGTAATTGGTGAAAGCCAATCACGTTAAATAGTGATTTAATTTACTCATCGTAAATTGAACTAACTTAACGTGCTGATATATATAGTGACTGGGACGGTGACTTCGTCCTGTAATCCAGCTACTTGGAGGTCACGAATTGTGGATAGTTATAAGCGATGGCTTGTGGTTGCGATATTCCCAGGTGGGGATTAAAATCCGCACTAATGAATACTAGTTCATCCATAAAGACCATCCTCAATTCGTATATATGAGGTCGAAATTATGGTTCGGATCCGACTAATCTGTAGGTCCAGATACCATTGGCTGTTGGGCTATTAACAGTCCTGTCCAAGGAGAATGCAGGCCTTAGTCAGTAACAAGACTACAAGATCGTGCCACAATCATCCTTCACTCATCTCTCATTCTTATTCAGGTTAAAATACCCACTATGTGAGGTCCCTGTCCCAAAATAGTGATATAGTGATATAGTTTTGAAGGATTTATTCGTCAATGGTTTGCTTATCTAGGTGTTCCTCAAAATTCTTGAAACGGTTTGATATTTTTATAAATAATTTAGTTAGAAGCTTAAGACTCTGAGAACTAGATTGAGACAAAAAACCCACTTTTTAGCTCTATAATTGAGTGACCAAGTCTGATGATTGTCGGCCCTTGAGGTCAGAACAAAATGTTAAATGTATGCATAGGTCGATATGTACATCAGATTAAAGGTCTATCTTAGTTGAGAACAATGTCGCAAACCCAACCTCAAATGGATGACCGAGTTTTAATTTCTGGCAGTCAAACTTTTCATTGACATCAAATTGCTGAAACCTATACACTCAATAACTTCGAATATGTTTAACTCTTCGAAAGCGGATTTGTGACATATTATTTAGAAAGTAAAGACCTTCAAAATGGCATACATTACATAGGCCGAAGAACTTTCCTTCAAGACATCCTTTACGGAGTCTCTTCGACATACTTTATGGAGTCTCTTAGAAGGAGTCTTAAAGGAAAATGCATAGTCCTATGTAATGTTGTATGTAATTTTAAAAGCCTTTATATTATAAATAGTATGCCACAATTCTGAATCCAAAAGGTCAAGCAAATTCGAAGTTACAGAATTTTTAGTTTCATCGATGTATGATTTGAATGGGAAGTCTGATTGTCAGCCATTTAAGGCTTGGTCTTCTATTTGAAGTCGGGTTTGCGGTATTGTACTGTCCTGAGTGAGACAGGACTTAAATAAACTTAAATAAAATATTTTCTACTGGCTGACCCCCATCAGACTTAGACCCAGTTATAACTTAAGAAAATAGGGTATTAACCCATGATTAAATTATCACAGATTAAAGCTTTTAGCTGAAATTAAATGAAACCATCAAACGGTTTCCAGTCTTTTCAGCCCCGTTTATACACTCCTAAATTTATACACACACTACACACATAGGAAAAGCGGTAAGCTTGTGTATCAACTTGTATAAAATAAACTACCCTAACCATGTTATAACCGTTAATGCGGTACATAATGGATATGAGTTCAATATAAACAGAGCCGGATTAATTTAATGTAAAATAAATTATTTTCAAATTTATTTTTGTCAGTGTCTTTTGAAGCATATTAAGGATAAATTCTTCGTAAAATTATTAGAAGTGGCAGAAGTTGTTGAAACCAATCAGCGAAATCAAATGAGTCTGAAATAGGCTGGAACATGGAAAGGGCTGAGCTTACTCGATCGAATATTGCTTTTCAGTACGACTCTCCAATTTACTTTCTAAGCAATACCACAGACCAAAATTTCTCCAACGCTCTTAACATATTTAATAACGTCGAATGAGTCTTCCAAATATTTATTCATTTATCAAGAGCTTAAAGTAGGTCTTTCTTGTTTGGGCTAAACAGTATTTTTAGCGTAGCCGAGGAAGACACTTTACAAGTGTCACACTTTACACTTAAAAAAAAAAAAAAAACATACAATATTTTTCCTACAACTGCAGTTTTAATTTCCCTAGCGATAACGCACTCGTTTGAGGTTATAAGCAAATCGAGCAAAGTCGGAAGCGAAAGGGAGCGCTGTAGCAATGCAATAAACTAAAGAGTGTAAAAGAATTTACACTCCCTCCAAAGACATTCAAAGGCTTTATCGATTGCTCCTCAGTATACAGCTGTTTTACGATTGGTTTTGGGTGCGTAAACTGACACTTTACGCGTGGTGGTAAGAAAAATTATTAATTAAACAATAGTTGCATTTTTATATACTATTTACATTTATAACACTTATATTCCTGTACCGGAAGACTTGCAAACTTGGGTATTTTCTAATAAGTCACGTTATATGTGATTTACATAATAATAGTATTGCCATAGAAAAACTAACCAGGTAAAGGAGTCTCACGACGTAATGAATAAGCGTAAGCGGCTAGGAGCGAGTATCAGAGAAATGCAGGCGCTTCCGGAACGTTCAAGCTTGAAACAGTGGAGCCGTATTGCCAATTCGGATAGTTAGGGATTCCCGATTTCCCGCAGAGTGCAAGCTTCTGATCGCCCGCGCTGCTGGCACACTGTTAATTTTATACGAGTGTGTCAGTGGTGCATGGAAGTTTTCTATATTCAAAAAATGTTTTAGAGTATTTGCATAGCACTAGTTTCCAACTAATTTTGATATACATTATTTGATTTGTCTTTGATTCGTCTAATTTTAAGATATATTCCGTTTTTGCGAAACTGCATGGTACACAACACAGCAGCATCAGTACTTTTAAACTGACTCCTTAGAAAAAGTTGTTTTGTGGATTTATTCTACGATTTTGTTTGGATTTCTAAGATTTTGTTTGAGCCTATTAACTGCTACTCTTTGTGCAGCCAATTTGAACTTACTCGTAAAATATTTGAGTTTTGATTCAATGTTTTGTCTCGCCACAGTGCTAGATGAAAGCTCCCTTTTCGCCCCCAATGAATTCCTCCCGGTCCACTTGGTATGTTGGTTCTTTATTTTTGAGAAGAATTTTACCATCCAGTTTGCTATTTTTTAAAGTTATAAATACAGAAACTCATGATGATGAGAAACGTTAGTCATTTAGCTATATAACAAATAAAATAAAATAATGGGGATTATTTTCTTTGTTAGTATCTAAGTTTTTATACTCTAACAAAAACTCAAAAGGATTGAATGTAATGAGATTAGAATGGGAGACCTTCATCCAACAATTTAACAACTATAAAGTTCTAGAAAGATCCAAAAACAAATACATACCTCTATCATTTGAAACAGAAAAAGAGGAATGTTCAAACGCTCTAAATTTATCAATATCCGAATTCCCAACATCCCAAAAGAAAATATTTCTAGCAAGGATATTAGAAAGAAACTCCAAGAAAGGGAATTTCATTCCTGGATGCAATCACCTCAAAAAGGAAAAAGGAGTTTCCCTGTACAGCCAAGTAAAATCTGGCAATTTCTGGGTATTCAAAAAAGAGGGTCTTTCTAACTTTGAATGTGGCGTTGTGGTCGGCTACAAAGTCCTTGATCTGAGCCCATATGAGCTCAATTGGGTTAAGGTTGGGATGGTAGGGGGTTAATCTCAAAACTTCATAGCCTTATTTTGTAAATAACTCATAAACAAAAAATCGTTCAGGCGGTTTATTCATCTAAATAAGTTCATAAGGTTCTGCTTTAACCACATTATGTTCATGCGCAAATAATGATTTTCTTCAGTTAATCTTGCATTTCAGTTTTGGTTGAGTTTTGGTTTGGCACATTATCAACTTTCATGTTGTGATAAGGAGCATTATCAATTACAATCACAGAGTTGGGTTTTAGATTGGGAATTAGTTTCTCTAACACCCATTTTGTATAGTTTTCCTGGTTCATGTTGTCATGGTAGTCCCCAGTCTTTTTGCTGGCTTTCCAATTTAGGAAAGCGTTAGGTACGAATCCCTCTTCCCCACCAGCACATACCATAATAATTCGCTCTCCCTTGGACACGAGGGCGTGAAGGCCATTTGTAGAATCATCTTGCCAAGAGGGGGAAACTCGTCCCAAAAGAAATGTCAGACCCTCAACATATCTGAACGACTAAATTTGCTATACCTACCATAAAAAATAGTGGGGGAGATTGTGGTGATGTAAAGATGATCACCTGATGATTTGTTACACATGTTAGATTTGTTTACATTATGTTTATTCTACACAAAACATGGTTGTACTTTTGAATGAATAAAATTGTAATCAAATAGACTAGATTAACCAAAAGTATGGCTTTTATTCATTCAAAAGTACAACCATGTTTTGTGTAGAATAAACATAATGTAAACAAATCTAACATGTGTAACAAATCATCAGGTGATAATCTTTACATCACCACACAAACTTTTTGTATGACTGCTTAAAACATATGATTCGTCCATGCAGATTATTGGTTATTGGTCTTTTGGATTTTCGAGCTCCTATTATCTTCCTAAGGTATTCAAATCTCTTACTTCTTCTTTTTCGATTAGGATTTTTCTGTTGTTTCTTGTTTTCTTCAATCTGAAACCTAACTTTTTAAAGACTTTTCTTAAGCTTGTGCATCCTCCTTTGTAGTTTATGTGTCCTTCGAGTTTAGCTTTCAGTCTTTTTATAGTTGGTAGACACTTTTCTTCTGCCAGAAAACTGTAGACAGTTCGTCTTATGACAGTTTCGTCAAACTCGTCTAAGTTGTTGACAGTTTTCTTTTTGTTGTGCGATTTGTCTGGAGCGACCTAAACCTAAATTTCCAACTAGTTTGCCTTCACTTTTAATCTTTTTTTATCGTTGTGAGAGACACTCCTGTTGCAGCACTGCTTCTCAACTGGCACTGTTAGCTGGAATATTGAAGTTACCGCTCTTGGATTCATTAAAAAAAAAAAACTCCAAAACGTTATGAGCTATTTCAATTGCCTGTGAGTGAAGTTTTTTGTTTTTAACCTTACTATTCACAGGAGGCATCTTCTGTAGACGATATACAGGGGTTAAACAATAACAAAAATGGCAATGAAAAAGAAAATGTTAGAAACAAAATAACCAAAATAATAATAAAACGATAAAAAAATTGATAAAAGTAAAGTAATCTTATCTTATCTTATACTCTAAAACAAGCTCTGTTTGTACGGGCAAAGTTTTTTTGGCTCCAAGGATTTTTTATTTTTTGATTGAATATGGGGGTTTTGGCCACCGGAAATCAATTGGAGCTGGTCCCATAACTCGGAAAAATCCGGTTTTCACGCTAGAGCACTTCAAAGATCCCATGTTATCCTTATGGAGATTTTTATATTGAACAAAAATCAGCTTAAAACTGTAGATAAAATAAACCAATGTGTTACATCTTTTACCTGTGGTTTAGGAAAATTACCAAAAGCAGTACCCTTTGGTCTGGCGAGTGAGCGAAGCGAACGAGCTCGTCTTAAAAAGGGAGAGGGCAAGTGAGCGGAGCGAACGAGCTTTGTTTGAGAAACAAAAGTAATAATTATACCGAACATAAGCTCGGTCTCCCTGGTACTAAACTATAAAGTAAAGACCTTGGAGAACGTATCTGGCTTATTGAAATCCCGAATACAATAGGGTGAAGTAAACAATAACAAATTAATGTTTATGGTACAAAATTAAAAATCCAAAGTAAAACATATGGCATTTTGTAAACAAATTTATTAGTTGATCAGCAAGCTCCTCTTAACGAGTCAATGTTTTAAAAAAGGAACGATTTCTCCCACCCTCTACTTACGGCCAGCTGACTTGGCCATAGTCGGAGAAATAATGCACGAACTGTACCATAGAATCCCAAAAATCATTTGTGGACATTACTTATCAATAAGTAACACGGATAAGTGATCGAGTTTTCTTTGGATGAATTTTCGACAACTTTCGGAACTCTGTCTTCTCAAACTAGTTTATTATTAAAAAAACAACAAAAACAACAGATTGTTATCGAAGCAAGGTCCATCGGTATTGAATGTAATTATTTGTGATTTTTAATTGTGAAACGTGTTTTAGTTATTTATATATACCTGATCATGAACTAAAACTAGAACTGAAAATAAAGTAAGCAAACCATCAAAATCATAGAAATTCGAAAATTTAAGATATTTCTCCGTTTATTTTTTCGTCTCTAAGAGTGGTTAAACGTGTAGTAAATATTCAAATAGAACCTGCAGCTATTCATCAAACTATTAAAGAAACACTAATAAATAGTATTAAATTAATATTTTAGTAAGAAACGCTAACAAGATATTATACTGTATAGCAACGTGGATACATAATCAGAGTGCCTATTAATCCTGTGAGACGGGAAACAATAAATTGGTGTTATAGTGCCAGATTATGTTGTTCCCTACGACGCGGCTTAGTGTCAATTCATTTATATTTCTCACACTGTTCAACTATGAAGGCGTGTTTAAATTTATTAGTATTATTGTTATTTTTAATGTTTCTTTTATCTATTTATTATTGTTATAAATATTCACTTACAAAATTTCAAGGCTACATATTTCTGAAGGGCAAAATATCCTACACATCTAAAAAATGAACCTTTTACCATAAACTGGATTAGAACAATCTATTAGAAGACAACACTTCAGTCTACAGCCACAAGTGAGTATGCAACAATAATTATTATCGTGTATTGATCCAAGTCTACTCGGTACAGTTTTCTTCCTCAGAGAAAAAAATAATCGAATAAATTACTGTTTGTGTAAATTAAATTACGATATTATGTTGATCAGCTAAGCTATTCCTATCTGTGGATGTAACTTTATAGTCGGCATACCCTCACCTACTAAACAAATGGTCATTGACTTGTTGAGGGGCATTACGGACTAAGAGCCATCAGTTCATGACATGTGTTGATAATGATGGTCATACACATTTTTAAGTCTGTAAAAATTTTACAGAATTATTTCTTAAACATCATGGTAAGAAAAAGTTGTTTATTTAGTAACCAATGTAACATGGATACAAGTTTACAGATTTTTAAATCTGTGTGTCAATAAAGACATTTTGGCTTAAATGCAATCTAAACTCGGTGATAGATCGCTCAGAGTTAACAGTCACTAAGACGCCATTTAAAAAAGAAGGCCTAATTTATTTCAAAGCCTATCGTCTATCGCCTAGGGCCATCACACACTTTCACCTTATACTTTCACTTAAACTTTCACCTTAAGAGCCTTAATAAACTTATACATTCTAAAAGAAAAGAAATGTTTACGAATGTTAGATGGATTTTCAGTTACCCAAAGTCTTAAGTTGTGTTTTGTTAATGAGCCATTTTTGTGAATGAGCTTCCTCTTTCATAATCAGAATTGCATATGACCATTATTAACAACATAAATTATGTACTTATTTTTTATGGAATATTCCATTTTACAATAGCTTATACAACATGAATGTTTCATAAGAAATGGTTGAATACTATTAGTTTCCAAGATACTAACTGCAAACAAGACTTACAAAACAATTCAAATACAATAAAGAAACGAATCAACAACAATTAGAACAGCTAATAAGCCTACAGCTTATACAAGTGCAAAGTAATAGGTACTGGAAATTTAAGTAACAGAATATTTAACCTATCAAGAGATAATACAGTAATATAATAAAAAGAAGCTTTACTAAGACTTTTACGTGCTTTAATATTAATATTATAAATAATTAAAACCAACAGATTCGTTAAAGGCACAATCAAAACTCATAACAACTTAGTTTGCAAATTCCCTTGCACTAAACAATTTTCTCAGCAGGGCTTGATTGCACAAAAAAGTCCGCATCCAAAGCGTCTGCTATGTTTCCCAGACGATGAAGCCTTTAAATGGTTGAGTGATACGCATAGTATGTTAAGCGATGCTTTCTCTTAAGAAAAAACGTGTTTGAGTCAAGCTGCACTTTGTGTCAATAAGGGCAAGACACATAGGACAGTCAATAAGGCCATTTAGAGCTTATGCAGAAAGCACGCATCAAATACTCTGCGTCGAAAATGAAGAGTTGCCAGATTATATTCCAACTGGTGATCATCTATTGGACAGTACACCACGTAAGTTGAATTCAAGAATGGTTCATAGCAATCGTATAAATCGCTTCTGTATTTTCTGGAGCCTACACCAAAGTCAGCTTTGGAAAGGAGACCATATAACGCTTCCATACTCAAGAAGTTGCTGTACCAAAGTCATGAAAAGTAGAGCAAGTGAATTGGGGACCAGGACATTTTGATAAGTTCTGAGAGTGAAATCGAGCACTCTGTTCGCTCTGTTACAAACTGAAGCTAGTGGTCAGTTCCGGATTAAACATTGTTCCTAGATCTTTTAATATAGCGACTCTCCTCACTGCTACACTGGACAAAATGTGTTCGTATAAAAGCAGAAATAAAATCCAAAAAAAGTCACTTGGCTATATTTAGTTGCATTCTGCAGTCTGTACACTGATTCAGTCTTTCAAACAAGTGATTTCCTGAAGAGCTAAACATTGTTAGTAAAAAGCAAACACTCAGAGCTCAGGTATGGGGAAGGTCGTATAGGTAACAGGTTGAAAAGGAATGGTCCCAGGTGTGATTCCTGTGGCACGCCAGATGTTGCGACGAGCTTCTCAGACACTTCCCCATTGGATCGGACAGCCAGTCTTCTGCTGCTCAAGTAGGACTTAAACCAGCTCAACAAGGGATCCCGAAAGCCGTAGGCGTGTAGTTTCTTGGCCAAGTGAACGTGGCTTAAACAATCCAAAATGGCAAAATCCAAATACGAGACTATCAACCTGCTTTCTATCGCTTTCTGATGGCTCATTGCCCTTAATCCCTCTCCGAAAGTCAATGACCAGCATTTTGTTTTCTTTGCATATAATTTAAAATCTAATAGTAAAACTTTTTCCTAACATAATCACGGCCTATGTTCCAATTACAAGATATTTTACTACGAAAAAAAAAAATAATGGAGCAGTGAACACATAGTGGTAAAAAGTAATTAATTTCCACATAGGCAATAGGTCTGTGTGTGTAAACGAGTGCACTCAGTCTCTTCATTGGTATAACTAAAACTGAAGCTCTATAATATACATTATAATACAATTTTATAAATATTAATCATTAATACATGACACAAACATTAATTGCATTTATAGTTAACTATTTAATAGAACATCATAGCTAATTATTGGAATACATTATAAATATTAACTTTGAAAAACTATTGTTTAGGTATTTCATACTGTACATATATGTTAAAACAACAGAATACTCACAATCGACAGTGTTGTTTATTATAAATATCTCTTGTTATTGTAAGAGTTATTGTAATGCAGCTTTACTGCTTTTAGTTGAAGGATTTTTACTTTGGAGATGTTTCATTTGTTTTCACCGTTACTGCGGGACCGATGGGATTTTTATTTATCGCTTTTATCCTGTTGTTTTGATTGCGTGAACGTCATATATTAGCAATGTGAAACTGAACTCATATTATCATTTGGCTTTTAACTGTGTCATTTCGACCGATATTATGGTTTCAAATAAAGATACATTTTTTTTACAAAAAAATTTTACTAGTAAAAAATGCTGTAGTGACTACTTATACATTACGACTGAAATGGTAGGTCACGCTCAAGACTATGTTTTAACCCAAATCTCCCCAACTCATTCAATAACGATACGTCACCTGTTTCAACTTTTCCCGGTTCCTACATGTCACACTCAATTTTTCTCTGGATTTATTCAATTAAAGAAATACTTGTGGAATTAAACTTTAAAATTTAATTCTAAAATTAAAAAAAACTGAGGCTTTTATGGAGCGAACATTCCTGATTAGCTGACATTAGGAACTAAAATCATTACTACTCACCGAAGCTCAGTCAAAGATCTAAAAATAGTTTATTTTTTCGAGCCTGCAGTTTTGAACCAGTCACGATTCATTTCAGTCATCACACCACGACATACTTCTTCAATGTTTGTGGGGAATAAATTAACACCTAAAATTAGCACACTTCTGTGGTAGTCGGAACACTTAAAACTTCATGTTAGTTACATACTGAACGCATATTCCCAGGCACTACGAAAGACTTGTATTAAGATACTTATTCCGACCACGCTCGTTGATAGTTGTAGATCTTTAATATAAGAAACACTGTAAAAACATTTGACTTACATTCCGTTTCTTTTTGTGTTCTCTCCTAACATCTATAGCTTTACATATTTAATCATAATATTACCTATAGGAGTGTATAATGAATTGTCATACATCCCTAAATAACAGGCCTGTGACCAAAATCAAAGTAAAAATAAAAATTAAATTTTTCCTATAAAGTTGATGGGCTATAAAGTGGTTTTGACCAATTGAATCTGAGACTGGGTATAACGTAATCGCAATCCAATCTCGCCACCTGTCAATTGAGTTTCCAAAAGGAAATACTGGGAAAGTCTATTCAGAGTTAAAACATATCATGGAAATTTCAAATACTTTTTATTTAATAAGAAATGAATTTGCAGACTTTTTATGCTACCAGAAAAAATTATTATCAAAATTATTTTTATATTTGAAATGTTTTATAAAGAGTTATTAGAGAATGTGGCTAACACTAACATTTTTATACAGAAGATGTTTGTAAATATTTGTTGAATCTTGACGAACACTAATACAAGTTTGAGGAATAACTTTGTTCGACTGTCCAAATCTTTTTACAAGTCATGTAAATAAGTTGTTATAGTTTTTTGTCAAGAACTCGTAAGTACTCAAATTGATACTGTCACCTCCTTCCAATATTAAGAGTCTGCAGTACCTGCGCCATCTTGGATTTTTAGTCCCATAAGAACAATGTTAAATTCAAAACATTACTGTTGTCTTTGAAACACTATATCTCGATAGTCTTGGATTGGATTTGCATGAAGCTTGAATATGTTCGCCATAAGGGAATGGCGAAGTACATGATATGGATAGATTTTCAATAAACCTACTAAAAATTGTTTAAAAGTGGTTTAAAAATGGTGATAAATAGGTTTATATTTTATTCGTTATTCGAGTGGATAATTTTTTTTAATTAATTTTCTATCACGTCAAGCACTAGATACTATGGTAACATTTAAAAGGACATCAAGTTTGAAATTTTCCGACGAAAAACAAACTCACAGTAATGTTCCATGTTTAACATTGCTCTTATGGGACAAACTGCCGAGACGGTGGAGGTACTGCAGACTCTTAAAGCGGTTCTCCCTTGCGTGATATAACGTATCATAGCATTCCAGCAATCTATTGGCTTTTATAGTCAGTATTTCAATACAAGGGCCATGTTTAACAGTTTAAATTAAAATAATATCAAGGGATATTACTTCAAGGAATAGGTCCTGGGGCTGTGGGAGCTGAATATATTCCACAGAAATACATTTTACAGTATTATTAAATTAATTTTTAAAATATTTAAACACATTTTAAAGATAAAGTCGTAATGATTTATACATGTATTTCAATTTTTTTAATACGTTCGCAGTTGATTAAAATATAAAATTAAGTAAAAAATGACTGAATACAATTTTGTGGATGAACATTGCAGAATTCCTAGGTTTTTTTAAAGGGAAGATTAGCCTTCTATCTTTGATTATAATTCAAGAACTAAGCCAATTCAAACTTATTAAGCTTATTTTCACCTATAGAAATAAGCTTATTAAGCCAAATTAAGCTTATTTTTTACGTTCCTTCTTCTTATTTCGTTTGCTTGATATTTCATGAATACCATAGCTTTTTGGGGAGGATGGCTAATATTTTTTTTTTCTAAGGAAGAAAATTTTTTGCGGAGTTTTTGGACTAGTTAGTAAATTAATCACAACATGAAGAAATATTACAAATTTGTCTACTTACAAAGCTGTCCCCTTCATGCAAAAATATTACGGTTTATTTATATACAGGGTGTTTCAGAACTCCCTACCAATATTTTAGGGCATTGTTTCTGGGTTAGAAACATATCAAAATATCATATTTAAATTGTCCGGAAGTCTTTAGTTACTCACACAGCCAACATTTTTTTTTTTTAACATAATAATTTTTATTTTCGTAACGGATGGTTGTATTAAATTCATATTTGGCATGGATCTTTATTATACCAATGTACATTTCCAGGAAAAAAATTAATTTTTTCCGCTGTATGTTTTCAAAATGGTGGCCATTTAAAATTTTCAAACGCAAATATCACAAAATCAAAAATTTTATAAAAATTTTACAAGACACAGTAAAGCAAATTAAGGCCATTTAACAGCAAAATCAACGTTTTCATGGTGAAAAATCGCAATAACTCTGTTATTTGTTGTCTGATCCTTACAAACTTGGTACCATTGGTTAGATAATTTAATTTGTCAACTTTTTTGTATCTTGTAAAATTTTTATAAAATTTTCCGATTTTGAGATATTTGCGTTTGAAAATTTAAAATGGCCGCCATTTTGAAAATATACAGCGGAAAAAATTAATTCTTTCCCAGGAAATGTACATTGGTATAATAAAGATTCATGCCAAATAGGAATTTAATACAAAAATCTGTTACTGAAATAAAAATTATTATGTGAATAAAACAAAATGGCGGCTGTGTGAGTAACTTAAGACTTCCGGACAATTTAAATATTATATTTAGATATGTTTCTAACCCAGAAACAATGCCCTGAAATATTGGTAGGGAGTTCTGAAACGCCCTGTATATAATAAAAAAAGTTTAAGAGTTAAAAATAATATTGATTGGTTGGCTTAAACATCCGTTAAGATAAGTTTTGAGTATTTCCTCATATGTATTTTTTTTTTTATTTTCTGAGGAATTCTAAACTGTGAAAAATTTAAAAGTAAAATCTTTATTTATGCTCTTTCCATGATTTTGTCGAGGATAGTTTTGTGTGTATGGCAAACATTACATTAGAAAATTAGTCTTGGGACTCGTTATGAGTTGACTAGAATTATAGCAATGGTTAATTGTATACAATGCCCCTATTTTACGTAAACAAATATTTAATGAATAAACTTTTAATTAAATAATCAAATAAAATCAATCAAATAATTTATTGTCATCGGACTATTTAAATAGCATTGACATAAACCAGCTTTTTATTTGTGTGCATTTGGTCATATCCTGCTACAAATTCATCCCTCTTCATACATCATACAAAAATCATTAGTATCATTAAAATATTGCTTTTACTACAGTTTTGTCATAAACTTAATAATTAAATCCTGGTAAATTAAAATGTATTTTTTCAGAATATAATGTTCCTTTAGTGTTTGTTTTGGTATTATGTTATAAGGATAGGTAGTTTGCCAACCCAGCAGACAGTCCATTGGACTATTGCTGTTTCAGTGTAGCACTGTTTCTAGCTGTATAAGATTATCCTTAGCCTACTGTGTTAGGCTAGATAAAAAACGAGGATTCATTTCATGTACAATTTGTTTTTTGAAAAATAAAGCACTGTTTTCTTCTTCTTCTTCTTCATATCCTGCCACAAATTAGAACAATTAATAAAAATGAAATTTCCGAAAAAATATTGTGATCGAATCAACTTAAAAAATAAAATGTGGCTGTCTAGCACATTAGTTGTCTTTAAAATAGTCTTCCACACTGTAGTATTCTTTTGACAGGAGTAGCTCTTTCAACTTAGTCTGGTACAATCCAACATCTCGTTCATGTTTTAGGTACAAAGGAAGAGAGAAAGAGTTTGATTGATGAAGGATGTGTTAGTTTTAGTTTTTAAAACATGTAGTTCTATGAAGTGCAATGGAAATTAATTAATTGTTTGGAGACTATTCTATATATTAAAAAAATAATCAAGTAGTTTTTCTTTTTTAGTTAGGGACTCCAAAATATATATATAATCAAGGAAAAGTAAGACGATTATGAGATTTGAAAACACCTATAAATGAATAGACTCCATGGACACTAAGGCAACTCAGGGTGTCTTTAAAGTCCTTTACCAAACATAATAATTTCGCTAATTGGGTCAAAATTAGAAAAAAAGTGCATATGAAGCACTATCCTAAATAATATCCTAACTAATCAATGCAATATTTACAATGTGGAAAACTTTATTTACTCACTTAATTTTAATGATTTTGACTAATATAAGTATGCTACCTATTTGTTTTGAATGGATTTTATAATATTGAATTTCATTTTCTCCCAATATAAAAATGTAATATTGCAAAATTACAATAAATTTAGAAGACACTTGTGAATTGTAACCAGTTCATGAAAACACTTTCCTCAAAATCCATTACGTTTATTTCTCAGCCATGCGCCTTTTTAATTCAACTAGGTTTAAGCACAATTTTGAACGAACATGTTTATTTGGCGTGAATTTTAAATAAAGTGCCTAATATCTGTGATATCGGTTAATCCGTTATAAATACATATTGGAAAGATAAAATAGCAATGAGACTTAAAATAACCTAATTTAATAAGTTAACAAATTTCACTGCTTGAAATAAATTTTTTATAAAAAAATAAAAATGGAATGAGTTTTAACATAGACATTATTATATTGTATTTTTACTTTTAGTTCCTTTGGAACATTTTCTTACTTGTAAATAATATATTCATGACTTTTATTTAAAATTTAACAAATGAATAATTAGCATTTTGTGAAAATATTTTCTACATAATTTATTTCTCATTAACACTTAAATTATCCTGAATATTTATGTTTTCTTTGAACTCGAAATCGAAAGCAACAATCGAAATACACAAGAAGGAGATTTGCTGTCTATCTTTTCTTTGAATACGTCTGTACTTGCTTGTTTGAACTTTAAATATAACTTTAAATATAAATTCAAAAGTAATCCACACGTATAAAGATGTAAAAATGATATATTTGGTGAAGTATGGTTCCCATGATTTCTTATAAGAGATATACTACAAAGATTAGTTGAGATCAGGACTTAAAAGTAATTCCATGTACCTCTGTAATCTATATTCATCGACAGTAATAAGGAATGAAATATGTAATTGAACGATAGATTAGTCATAATCTAAGGTCGATTTAATCTATAAGTAATGAACTGTTCAACGTTGTGTAATATAATGCATGTATCAAATGCATATCAGGTATACTGTATGCAAGGTACTGATACAGGAACATGTATACGGAAACAAATAGTTAAACGATTTTAGAAAAACAATATTTTTGCCCTCATAACAGCTCAATTACGGTTTAATTAATCACAAAAGATGACAAGTCAACTGAAAATTTTAACTGCTTGGTTAATTACATCGGATACAGTTAACTGTTTTCTGAACGATAATTTTTCCACGCTCTTTTGCATCAAAGAGTGTTTATATTTTTCTTCTTTGAAAAATTGACCCTGTTTGCTGTGAAAAGAGATAGTAGAATATAAATGATTACCAAATAGTTCAATTACTTGAACAGTATTTTAAAAGTAGAAAGTAGTGAGTAACCTTTTTAATGTAGAAAGTAACAATTTTATACACTGAAATATTTAATACGGAATGAAAATGTGATTATTCCATGGCATTATGCAACCATTAGTTCTGTATATTAATATTTATCAAAGGTTATATTTGAAATAGTCTAGGTCCGATATTACGGCATTTGGCGGAACCGAAAACTCCAATCTTGAGTTGGTAGGACGTGGCCGATGATGGTCCCTGTTTTCAGTTTAGCTCAGTATAACTTGAAGTAATGATCAAATCAGATTGACTCAACCGAGTGATCACGTTATGAGGGGTGACGTGCGCGGCTTCTAAATCCGACGTTTCCGACAGATCAGCGCCAGCTACGACGTTGCCTGGGCATTAGCTCAAATGTTTTTATCACATGTATAAAAGGGGAATATCAGTGCAGTACGAAACAAAATGTATTACTCTTTATTGATTATAAATTGTACAAATTATATAGTTCGTAAATATGATTTTAATGTGCTTTTAATTAGATATCACCTTAATATCTTACCTGTCAAACCATTAAAACTCAAATATATATAGTTATACCTAAGTATTCTAATCTAGCTGATTCAAATTAATTAAATGTATGTTTGGTAGTTGGTATGGTAGACATTATACTTTACCATTCATTAAATTTTATTTTATCAATTGATCTAACTTCAAATGACGTAAAAATAATAATAAAAGGGACTGATTATTTAGTCAATGTATTCCACATATCAGTGTGTTCTTTCGTCGTGGAACACCAGCTAAACGATTTGTAGAGTGTTTCAATAGGTTAAAATCTCACATTATGCATATCACCAAGTTGAATGTTGCGAGATCAACTTAAATGACCGGAAGCTGTGCCTCATGGCCACGTTTGGGGGAGGTGATGAGTAGCCACGCTTATTGTAGAGGAGTAAAAGTATTAATTATTAGCAAGTAGTATAAATAATGGTTTGTGAGTTATTGCACTAAATAACGCACATTTAATGTATCAAAATGTTATTTGTCGATTTATATTTCTACATTAACATGCTCTTCGGCCTTTTAAATTTTTCAGCAGAATTTGTGCAGCTTTTTAGGTGATCATCTTGTTTTCAGACTAGTAAACGTAGTATGCACTAAAAAAGGTTTTAGGAATCAAAGTTTTGCTATTTAAATGATTCCTTGTTAACCTAGTTAGAATTATGATTTAACCTAGAATATTATTTATACACTTTTCTTTGTCAGTTATGAATCAAAAGCACTAGCCATCATATAAAAAGATGTTTTGTTAATAATATTTATTGTAATAACTCGGAAAACGGACATGATCCTAGACTGTAGCTGAGAGGATTCAATTACTAACGCAGACCGAAGATGGAAGCGGCAGTTGGTTGTACAAAATATTCTAGTAGCCTAACTGTTTAATCTGATGGTATCAGACTATTCAAACCCTTTCTTAATATGTAGCTTTCACTTCTTAAAATTATGGAATACGGGAATTTTTAAAATTATATTAATTATATTTATTATTGTGCATTAGCGTAGTTACGTGTCATGATAATGTGTTCAGTATGGAATGAAACTAATGTCATCATTTTTGTGGGTTAAATATATGCTAAATGTGACAAAACTAAGGGGATTCTGTAAAGAAATTTCCAGGCGGCAAACCGTGAAAATAAATAGTTCCAAAATAAGTTTTCATTAACATTTATGAATGAAACTAAGCTTTGAAGACATTTAACTTATTTAGTAATTAATAGTAAACTTAATAGTAAACAGCTTGTATTAAAATAAATGTCAAAAATGAAAAAAAGAAAAAAAAACGTACTCCAGAAAGCAGTGATAAAATTAGGTGGGAAAAGCAGAGATATTTTATAATCACTCAACTGGTAATAGCTATATGGTGGTATCTATCACTCAACTGTATAGATTAAAAAATAGAGGTCCACTGAAGAAGAGCTACAAATACTTTGAATCTGCATTAAAATATAATCAGCTAAAATACAATCCGGTAGCTATACAATTATCAGTGGTACATCATCTTGAAATACCACCCTTTTTCATCAATGCATTATTGTTGATGTTGTATAGCCCAGGAGACGTAATCTAATTAAATAAGGACTTACCTTTCGTCAGCCAGCTCTAACCGTTGTAACGTGGTTATGGCTTTTAGGCATTATAATTCCATCTTCGGACATTGTATGGCTAAAATGACTAGATTACTGCTCCGGGACTAAACAACATGGGTTTTAAATAATCTGTTAGTCAAGCAATTTTGGTCATATAATATATCTCTGAAAATGGCTTTGTAATGCCGAAACCGTCGTAACCACGTTACAAGTATTGGATCCTTCTGACGAAAGGTAAATCATTATTTTATAGGTTTTGTGTATTTTCGATGTCTATTTAAAGTGTGTTCTTTCGTTGATGCGTGTTTTAATTTAACAAATTTCAAAACAGCATAGTTTTCACTAAACTTGCAACTTTTTTGAGTAATATTTATGTTTCTCACGTCAAGGTAAAATATTCATTGATTAATAGAATACCAGAATAAATACATTATCATAGATTTCTCAAACCGAGAATATCCAGACATGCGTGCTCTTTATCCATGCAGAGACAATATCGGTTTTGCAAAAAAGATCAAGGTACTCAAAGTTTTCAAGTATTCACTAAAAAAACCCCATTAGAGGGTGGAGGGTAAATTTGAAATAAACAAATCGAACAAAAATTCTTCGCTACGTCAATGAAAGGCCAGAAAGAAGCAGCAGAAAACTAAGGAAATTGCTGGTAAATTGGGAATAACTCATAAATAAATAATAAAAGCGTAAAAAATTGATATTACTTTAGCAATATGAAAGGATTTGAACCTTAAAACTATAAGTAAATACAATCCAGTTTTGTCCCTGACTTTAGGACATCGCTAGCTTCTGTCGCTGGCTGATACTGAAGAGTAAATTTCTTCAAGAAAGAATGTGGCACCGATGAGGCACTTTTAAGAGACAGGAAATCTTTCATACGTGATAAGCACTTTTGGTCAAATTGCTTTTAGAAGCTAAGAACTACCATGAGTTACAGTACCCTCATATCCAAAAACTAAAAACACACAAGGCAATTAAAACCAGCATATTGCTTCAATCTCCTTCAAACTGCCGGAAGCAGTAAGCAACGTACAATAATCAATCAATTTGATCCCCTTAAACTGAACACTTTTAGGTATTCCTAAAATCATAATGTTATCCTTCAAGTGACTTAAATCTTGACTTTGAGAATGGAGATATGTAGAATATAAGGTGTCAATAAGGTTTAGAGACAGTTACTATAACTCTACTCCTGATCCTATTAGTGGACTGTTTCAGGCAAAATGAGTCAATTAAAGAGGATTGTAGATATTAAGCTTTTGATCGACGAGAATGTACCTGTAAATGCATCCGAATATTGTTTAATTAATAATTTATGGTAAAGAATGTTAATGCATCCCTTTAACTTAACAGGTTAATGAAATGTAAAAATTAATTTTAATTTAAAATGAAGAACATACAATAAGAGTTATTCGAATCAGCTAACAAATTAGAGAGAAATATAGAATTTTGAAAAGGGACAAACTTATGGAGTCTAAAGAAAGATTTTGAAACATTTCAACTTAAAAAAAAAACCCTTTACAAGAGTTAAAAAATATAGCATTTGAAACTAAACATGTCGAAGTAGTTCCTTTTAGACCATTGCCGACTCCATCCAGGACTCCAGTATTAGCCCTCCAACTCCATCAGATTGAATTCTGGACTTTCAGTTTCAAGGTATTTAGGAAATTATTTAAATAAAAATAATATTACAGATAAGCACCCGATAGATATTTTTTTTACTTTCATCTTGTATAAGCAAATAATTTCAATTATAAGGTTTAAATTTGTTGCACATGAAAGTTTAACCCTCCTAATACGATGACATTAGTTTTGTTTATAGACTGTTATTCGGTTGGACCTACCGAATAAGCTGAAGCCGTAGAAGATGTAGAAAAAGCTGAAGACGATGGATTACATCCTGAACTTGTTTTATTGCAAATAATGTCTCAGGATGGATTCTAAAACAGTAGAAAAATGCTTCAAACCCCTCTGACACTCTTTCATGTGGTCTGTGTTTTGGGATTCTTAGACATTTTTAACAGAACAGGGAATGTTTCTCAATCCACTCATAACCCATCCCTTGAGCACCTCGATGGATTTCCTGGTAAAGAAATGCCATACTTCACTCTCAAGCCAAGTCTTCCGGTTATTCAAAACACTACACGTCCCAGCGGACAGCACAATGTCGACTTCTTACAAGATGCATCCTCCAAGGAAATTACTCTATGTATTTCTCTTAATATTTCTTCGACAATGACTAAATTTTCGTATACTAATAAAGGTGCAATTTTAATCCGTTAACAATCCGCGTAATTCCCCTGTTACCCTTTATTACGATTTTATTTATACAGGAAGAAAAGAAACGATACAAATCTTATAGAGGGTGATCGGAAAAAAACGTTCCAATAATACAGGTTATTCTACGCTTTTAATAGGCAAAAATGTTCCTATAAACATATGTCTTAAAACGCTTTGTTAAGCCACAAGCCGCCATTTTGTTTTTTACACTTAATAATTTTTATTTCCGTAACGGATGGTTATATTAAGTTCATATTTGGCTTGAACCTTTTTCTAACGAATGTCATGTATTTTAAAAATGGCGGCCATTTATATTTTTTAAACTCTAATATCTCAAAAACGGTAAATTTTCTCAAAATTTTACATGAAGTTGACAAATCAAAATATCTAAACATTGTTATCCAGTTTGTAAAGATTCAACAACAAATAATGGCGTTATTGCGATTATTCTGTGGAAAGTACCTAAAATTTGCATTATTTATGATGCAAAATCAACGTTATTCCTCATAAAAGTCGCAATATCTCCATTATTTGTTTTCAAATATTAACAACAATTAACATTATTTGTATTAATGTTAAGATATATGCACATATATTTTTTACTCTTTTGTCCTTTGTATATATATTTTTTTTAATTTACTGTCATCCAGAAAATTTTAATTAGAAATTTTAAATGGCCGTTATTAAAAAAATATACATCGGGAAAAAATAATTATTTTCCTGAAAATGAACATTGGTGAGATAAATGTTTATGCCAAATAATAACTTAATATAATCATCCGTTATGAAAAGATAAATTATTAAGAGCTAAAACAAAACAGCGGCTAGCGGCTTAATGGAGCGTTTTAGGGCGTATGTTTAGGGCACTTTCTTGCCTATTGTAATGTGTAGAACTTCCTGAATTATTGGATAGTATTTTCCGATCATCCTGTATATTAAAAGAATTTATAAAATCGTTTTCGAGTTTGTCCGGCAGCTCTATTATACTGATTTTAACGGTTTGTGTCTTAAATTAAATGTATTCTCATTCAGATGACGCAACGAACATCAGAATGCCATTGTTATTTAACCTGAACTGTATAGTTCAGAGTACCTTTTGCCTAACTTGTGGAAAATTCCTACTATGGGAGATTCCATCTTTATGGGTGTTTCTTTTTGTAGACGTATTTTTAAGTTTGCTTTCCATATAGTTCCAAATTGGGTACCTACATGGTTTGTTATGCTCGAAGGACACTCAGTGAAATACGCTTTATCATTTGAGATACAAACCGTTTAAAACGGACGAGTTGGAGACGAACTACGAGCACACAACCAACGTTGGTTTTATTCGATTTTGAAAGGGCAGAAGGTTACAGTAAACTATGGAAATCTTAGATTTTCATTATAATGTGTATAATGAACACATGTTTAAAAATCCTTTAAAGTATTCACTCCTTTTTGTCCGATCCTGTTACTACCTTTTGTTATAGTGTTTAATTATTTTGCATTTTTTTTAACATATTGGCTATTTGTCTGATCCATGCTCAATGACGATTGTGTAGATGTTTTTATGTGATTCTTTAATGGAAATAACTTTGAGGCGATTCCAATCATAGAAGAGTAATTGTCAACAAGAAACTGATTTTTCACTCTTTACATGGAAATGATGATAAACATGATGAAGGTTGATAAGTTATTGTTGATAATGTAAAACAACGAATTTAAGTTACACAACGGTATTATAGTTTCTTTAAGGAAGGAGTGACACATCAACAAGTATAAAAAACTACCGGTATACATTAATTTAAAGTATAAAAAAATTAACTATCAACTGATTATGGAGTTGAGATTGAGGTGGTTGTTCCTAAAAAGATACGTGGGACTGATAGGTGCATGTAAGAGAAGGGTTAATAATGTTAAACGGAAACGTAGAGACAAAACTGTTAAAGATTAAATGGCTTGAATGTCAAAGCACAGTATCAAGTCTGACATGCTTAAGAGCAAGATAGTTTTTTCATCACTCCGTATACGAAAGTGACAACTTGCCGTACAGCTGAGACTTTGGAAAGTAGTCATTTCCCAAACTGTCACCGTCAGCTGATTTTACTGACCTGTACGGAAAGTAATGTTTGTAAACATTACTTTCCGTCCAAGGTAAACAAACTTTTCCGTACAGCAACAACTCTAGGTCCCATTTTGCTTTTCAGATGTACTAGCATTTTTTGAATTAAGAGTAATAAAGAATAATTTAATTGGAAATAAATTTTTAATGACAGTTAAATATTAGTATGTGTAGCCTACATGTAAACAAATCTAATTATGGCGTAATCGTAAAGAACAAAACTCCTAGAACATAGAACCTAGAAATTCAGATTTATGTTAATCGTACAATTTTGGTTATTGGTTACATTTATTGCCTCGTTAAGTTTCTTCTGGAACCCTTCTAATTTTGTGGATGTTATTTTATTGACAATAGCACCTTCATTTCCCATTTTCCGCATTTTGTTCAATGGACCTTCGTCTTCGTCTGATGATGGAGCTAGAACATCATCAATATTAAAAATGTGACGTTCATCAATCTCATTTTCATGGTCGTTGGACCTTACAATCATCGTTGGATTCATAGTTGAGGTGTGATTCATGGTCGAGGTTGACGCCGAGGTCATCGTAGATGTAGTCATCTTTGAGGTTGACGCAGCAGTAGACGAACCAGATTCGGGTCTTGAAAATAATTTTCTTGAGAGTTGAACTTTTCTTGCAATCGAATTTTCAATATAGCCCTCGGCTACTGCTGACGACTTCCATCCGCCGTGGCTCTTTAACGCAAGGAGATCTCCACCTCCCTCTACCAACAAAGACGCCGAAGTTCGTCTGATTGCATGACCAGTGTATAGTTCTGGAGTTGATAGGTTTAGGAACTGTGCTGCTGTTTTTGGCACTGATCTTATTTTATGAATTCCGACATTTTGTGCCACACATCTTCCTTGCCTATAGCAAATTAGAAACCTCTTCAAATTGCAATTTTTGGGACGTAAAGCCATATATTTCCTGATCAAATGACACGGATTGAACGGACATTCATCATTAGTAATGGTGAAACTTCTCTTTTTATGTGTTTTACCTTCGTTGAGGAAAATCATGAAGAAATCGCCATAATCCTTAACATCATCAACATTTATATTAATCAAATCATCAGCACGACATGCTCCAAATACTCCAATCACCATAATGACTTTACTGAGAAGCCACTCTTCGTCTGGAGCATTCGTCATGAATCTTTGCAGCTCCTCACTTGTGAATGTCTTCGACTTTTTTGGCTCGTAGCCAACTGAAAGTCTTTTCAGGTAGGCTACTGTTTTTGAAAAATTCCCTATGTCCACATTCTGTTTAATTTTCAAACAGGATTTCAACATGGAAAACCTACTCCATTGGGTCGAAGGTTTCAGCTCCCCAGATCTCTCTGATAAATACACGAGAACAACATCGTCACTTATATGGGTAGGTTCAACTTTTTCTTTATTACACCATTGTAGAAATGCGTTGTACTCTTCCTCGTACCGGTTTCTTGATTTTGGTGGAAACAAATTTCCAGAGACCTCTTCAGCTTTCTGAATTATTTTTTCAGGTAAATTAGTCATTTTGCTAAAATAGTAAACACACCACCACTTTGTTATGACTGTTCAAGTAACCTGATTCTTAATCAGCTGGGTTTAAAACAAATTAAATTTTGAATTCCAGCTTTGTTTACCTTGTCCAATGGCGAAGAATTTACAAAAATAATCCTCCTTTAAAACTTCCACATTTATTAATAATTGCGTCGTGATGAAAAGTATCGTTCACAACTCGTCCGGAAAGCCCATTTCCAGGCTCGATAGTGTTTTCCACGCTCGGCTTCACCTCGCGCGTAAAACACTATCTCGCCCAGAAATGGGTCACTTTCCGGACTAGTGGTGAAATATACTATTACCTTTAGTTTTAAGATCCATATCAGTGGCACCAATGCATACAGGTTAATTTCTCATTACAATCAATAAACCTCTGGGATGGATCGACCGAATACAAGTAAATTTTCCTTGACCAGCCTTCAAACACGGTTGTAAAATCTCCTTATCATTCGGAAAATAGTTTGACAACTTATGGTATGAAATTGAACCTTTGATTAAATATCAATATGTCGGGAAGGAAGAAGTATAATAGAACGATTTTTTTTTGAGTATAAAATATTCGGTTCGTTTAAAACAATTTACAGCCAACTTATATTATTTCATTTGTATACAATTTTGTCATTTATATCAGACAAAAATTAAATTGCATAAAAGCATAGTTTAAATTCTTCGGAGCGGCACAGGTCCCGGAGAATTTATATAGTCTTTAGAGAAATATACAGTGTCTGTGACAGTATAAAGTTCAAGTAATTTACTTGGTCCAGCGACCATATAACTAGCATGTTAAATACAGTAATTAAAACGAGCTCAATGAGCACAAAAAATTTCATTACTTGATTATTTCAACCTTCAATATTGCACATACTATACATAGTATTGTATTGTATTAGATGGCCTCAGAACTAAATTAGACGAACTTCGCGAATCATTAGCGACTTGTATCTACGACATCATTTTGTTCACCGAAACAAACTTACTTCCGAGTATTCGAACTAGCGAGCTGGGATTTTAAACCATAAGGTTTTCCGGAAGGACAGGAACTCCATCTCAAGCACCAAGTCTGACGGTGCATTATTACGGCGTCCTCATCGCTGTTCCTCACAACATAAATTGTGTTGAAATTCCAATAACTACCCCCATAGAAGCCATTTTTCATGTGGTGTACATCCTACCCTGCGCGCCAGCTGCTATTTACAGATATTTTTCCGAAACCGTTGAAGAGATAGTTGGGCTGCATAGTTTCCGACATATTCATCTTCTGGGTGATTTCAACCTTCCTGAAGTCGACTGGTCCTTCGGGAATCTTCGGCCAAAAAGTAGTCCTCACTGACTTTACAAAATATGACAAGTATGTTCAGCCTCACTCAGTCAACAGTGACAGAACTCAGTTAACCAGTGTTCCGAATGATAATGGAGTCACACTTGATTTAATTTTTTCTACCTCCCATGACACTGTCGTATGTCGTGGTCTTGACACCCTGCTGCCCGAAGAGGGCCATCATCCCTTGCTTACCTTATGTATTTGTTTACCAATCGGACTTCGACATAATGTTGCCTACTGCATCAATGTTAAGCGTTGCGACTGCGATAAGGTGCTCTCTGATCTCCAGGATACAGACCTAACTAACATAATAGCTAGTGATGATATCAACTCCTCCTTCAATGGTCTGATCAATACTATCTTTGATAGCGTGCAGCGTAACTCTCCCAAGTCCATAAGAGGTATCTCAGCTTTCCCTGTATGGTTTTCCAAGGAATTAATCGATCTAACAATACGGAAGAAAATGCTCCACAAACAGTTTAAAAACACACTATCTCAACTCACATATCGCAAGTTTGCCTCAGTAAGATCTCAATGCAAGTTTTTATAGTCAGCATGTTACAACAGATACTTAAACAAGGTCCAAAGCTCGATATCTAGCAAACCGAAGATTTTCTGGAGTTATCTGAAGTCATTTAGCAACATTGGCTCTTCACCATCTACTATGCGTCTGGATGGCAATTGCTCACAATCTGATAGCGGCATAGTCAATATGTTTGCAGATTTCTTTGCCTCTGTGTATTCCCCTCCAACAGTCCAAGCACAGGTTCCAAAAATGACTCAACAGTCTACTGATATTTTTTCCTCCTGTACAATTGAAACCTTCGAAGTGTTGGCCGCATTAAAAAACCTTGATGCCTCTAAAGGTCCAGGACCTGACAATATCCCACCTTCGGTCATCAAACATTGTGCTGAACTATTGGCTGAACCACTTGCAAAGTTATTTAACAAGTCCTTGTCTGCGGGCATTTTCCCTGACGTATTCAAGAGAGGACACGTTGTTCCCATCCATAAAAAAGGAGCTGTAAGCGAAGTAAGAAATTACAGACCGATAACCATACTCTCGACATTGGCTAAAGTCTTCGAGAAGATTGTTTTGAGCAAGATTGTCTTCAGGATCAGGGGTCTAACATCAACTCATCAACACGGCTTCATGACAGGTAGATCCACAGCAACGAATCTTGTAATCTTCCAAACGCACATCATGGAAGCCTTCTCAAGAAAACAGCAGGTTGACTTAATCCAACTCGATTTTTCAAAAGCTTTTGATCGTGTCTGCCATTCGAGACTCATTAATAAACTTGAAGCTAGTGGCTTTATTGGTTCTTTCCTTAACTGGATAAAGAGCCTATTTGTAGGACCGAAGTCTAGTGGTTAGGTACAACATGGCCATATCAAAAGTTTTCCACTCTCCATCAGGTGTACCCCAGGGTTCCCATCTCGGCCCAGTACTATTCAACCTTTATGTAAATGATGCGACCGACTCTCTCAATTGCAACTACTTACTTTTCGCAGATGATATGAAACTCTTCATGAAAATTTTTTCATCCCAAGACGAAGTTCTTCTCCAGAGAAGTATCGATACGGTTTATGCTTGGTGCTAAGACAACCAAATGTCACTCAACCTCGACAAGTGTGTCTGCATGTCATTTTATCGGGTCACAAATCCTACTGTGTCGAATTATTCAATAGATGGAGCACAGCTATCAAGAGTATCAGAAATAAGGGATCTTGGTGTGACCTTTACTCACTCATTGAACTGGAATATGCACGTAAATAACATTTGTAACAAGGCTCTGCAAATGTCTTGGCCTCCTATACAGAGTTTCCAGAACCTTCACTGATCTCCAAATATTGAAGCTCTTGTATTGCTCCCTTGTGCGGGGTATTGTACACTTGGAGTATAGTAGTGTTCGGCACACTTTTTTAGCCTACCCGCCCTGGAATCTAGACGTCAATCTCAGGATTCTATCTTCTTATTTAAAGTAGTGAATGGCATGCTTGACTGCCCTGATCTCCTGCAAAGAATAAACTCTCGAGTTCCCTGTGTCACCAGATCTAAAAATCTCTTTATTCAAACATCGGTCTCCACATCTTATGAGGCCAACAGCACCATAGTACGAATTCCAGGCCAAGGAAATAGGCTGCCAGATCAAATCGACCTATTCTGCACTACACTGGCTTCTCTCAAGTCTGCACTTCGGAAGCTGCAAGTGTAGTGGTGGATCCTGGTGTTACAGTGTTTGGTGGTGCCTCTAAAGGGCCACACCCAATTCGTGTTTTTTCAGTTATTTTTAGTTAACACAACCACATGCACGCACAAACAAGCACATTCAACACACAAAAACACGTTACATTCATTTGGTGGTGCCTTTAGAGGGCCACGTTTGTCATCGAGATCTGGCAAACGCATATTTCCCTGCATTCGAGTGTGCCAACCTGACTACTCAAGTGCATAGTGAATCGTTGATTTTCATGCATTTCTTTTACTGTTGTTTTTGTTATATAGTTTATTATTGTTATCATCGCAACTTATTATTGTCAACCTTACACCTCATTGTTGTTATTATTGTTTTCTCTATTTATTATTACTATTTTTTTTTTTATATTCTGTAGATCTTACCTTATTGTTAGAAGACACAAATTAAATCCAAACAATGGCACAACACAAATACAATTATATAAACACAAACAAAATTCCATACACACACAAATATCAATAAAATATTATAGATACACTTTCCATCCCAAAGCCAAACACAACACATAAATAGGTTATAGGTTTACATTGGTATTATAATTCACAAAATAAAACACAGACTGTAACATATAGAGAGGACAAATCTTGGGAAAACAGCAGGTATTCAATAATTTATCCACCAACATAGTTTTTATTTGATGTAAAGAGTAAGTGAGCAGGAATAAGACTGAAAAGAAAAGTGAAAGTTGTTTACATATTGGGTCAGTGCCTCTACCGAATGAAGGAAGAAGTTGAATGATGTGGGGCGATATATCGATGGCACAGAGTAAGGATAGAATACTGGGATTTCCTGTCACTTACACAATATTTTGTTGTTATATTTGTTGTTAGATTTAATTTATTTTTTGTTGTTATTTAATTTATATAGTATATTTAAACGTTATCTCACTTCATCCATGAAAAATTGTATTTATTGTTGAATTGAAAAAAATAATTGTTGTTAGATTTAAAGTATTATTGTAAAAATAATGTTGTATTTTTCTCTCAATTAGCATTTAAGCTAGAGAGATAAGCAAGCACTGCTTTGTAAACAAATTGCGCTTGCGAAAATGAAATTGAATTTGAATTTGAATTTGAATTTTTTTAATAACTGTTATTAATATTTATGTGTTTGTTTATCTTTGAATTTTTATGAGGTTATTGATGCACTAAAAAATTGTTAACTGTATTGTTTAATTAATTGTTAAGAAATTATTCATTTGTGAAACTTCTTTGTTGTTAAAATATTGGGTAAGAAGTTAGAATGTAAATAAATAAATGTTACTCAGACCAATGTGCTAAGTGTTGTAAAAAGGAATTTTGAAAAATAAATAAAACTGATTTGATATTTGTTTCTAACTGAATTATCAAAGTAATACGTTTGTACTGCAGTGAGCAGTTTTTTTATATTTTAGGTATAGATTTTCTATCGCGTTCCTTGTATTAAATAATGTAATTGTATCATTAATTCGATTGTATTTTATGACGTAAAATCAATCCCATACAACTGTAACTTTCATAAAGTAGCCATGATACAGAATCCCTCGGGTACAAATATAATTCAGAAACATTTGCATACTTAAAAATTCTATCTCTTTTACAAATCATTTACTAAAATAAGAAATAGCTTTATTTCAATAATGTTATTCCGTTACAGATTGCAGAAAAATGTTTGTTTTCGTTTTAAGAAAACGAATAATGTAATATTCATCTGTTCGTTCATACTCTTCTCAACAAAAGAGTATTAGAGGGGTGTGAAGGGCGACCATTAAACTTAGTGGCCATTCGTGGAGAACGACCCATTAGTGCCCCGTCTTATTGCAGTGCTGATCGATCCTGGCTTGTCCTGTAACTTGGTTAGACAGATCAGCTGGATAACGATAAGACTTGTCGAGAGCGTCACGTTGGAGGAAAAGGCTTAAACATTAGGTTACTCGTGTTATGTGATATACATATAAACACATTATGAAGGTTAATGAAAAGTTAAAGTGTTAATCACCATCATTTCTAATAAGTTTTGGTGACGCAATGCATGGTTAGAATTAAGAGTCTGGAGTACCCACCACCTAGTATTTTTATTCCCATAACACTAATGCTATATTCCAAACATCCACTACGCCTTTAATATTGGTCGAAAAAGATTGATCTTTATGTAATTGTAATGGAAAATTTAATATTTTGGGGACTGTAAAACAAAAATCACGATTATAGAGAGATTTATAAGATGAAACTACTGATAAAACACGTGTATTAAAAAAAGTTTAGAATAGGCATCTTTGCTGTTTATTAATGAAACAATCAATAATATAAAACTTTTGCTTTCATTGGTCTTAGGTCATAAAATTTCCTTTAAAATTACGTAACAATTAATCTTTTTCTACCAATACTTAAGACGTAGTGAATGTTTGAGATTTGTTTTACGGGAATAATAATCCTAGGTGCAGACAGTGTGAATGTATTTTCGATGAAGAATCTGTTATCAGTCGCCCCCAGCTGTAAACCGATCGTTTGCAATTCACATCATCAAAAGTGTGAAAATTTATATTTATACTGATTTTTTTACTTTACACTTCTCTGAAACATTTATAATATTCTGCAGCCATTGGATATTAATTGTATATGATTATATTGTTACTATTATATTATAGGAATAATATTATATAAATAAGTATACTGTTTATTTATCTCTCAAGTTCTGAGGAGATTCAAGTTATTAATGTTTAGTACTCTTATTTTTTTACTAGATTCCAAAGAGCATAAATGAATAGAGTTTCAGACATAGGTGAGTGATGTTTGATAATATTATACCATGATAACATTTGACCAATAAATAACAATAGGGGACTGGAGAGTGTATGACATAACGGAAAGCTTATATAAAGGAAAACTAAAATCCTAATTAAGAAGTTCAGAGTTCATTGATAATAAAAATTTAAAATGCCATGTCAATTTAGCTACAATTTATTGCCTACATTTCCCCTTAATTAAATAGTTCAATTAGGCTAAAAAAATAACTTAAGATAAAACAAGTTCAGCTTAACTACACATGCCAAAAAAGCTCTCTATTAGAATGATAGTAAATTAACCTTGTACTTGTTATAAAAAATGGAACAGGAGTTCTCTATTCATTGTCTATGGAGATTTCTCTAACCGAAAACAACTTTACATGTACTCATTTAACTTGCTACAATTTAAACAAAAAGTATTTTAAAGTACAAAATATTTTTAAATTTTGGTGATAAGTAAGATTTCCACACACTAAAAGCAAGACGCCAGTGGAGATAACGGAATAAATGCACACTAACGGCCACCATTTATTTCCTCTCCACAAAATCAAAGTATTTTAATTTCATTGTGAAATAAATCCCCTATATAATAATTGGGCAATGTAGATATAAATTATTGTTGTAATTTATATGATAATTGCGCAGATCAGTTTGTTTAGCTGCAATAAGCCTTGGATGTTTTATTAGTAATTCAACAGTAAATTTCTTATATATATATATATATATATATATATATATATATATATATATATATATATATATATATATATATATATATATATATATATATATATATATAAGTAGTCTATGGTCGAAGTGCAACGATCAATATCGAGACTAACTTTGATTTAAAAGTAGCTTCTTAAGTAAGAAACTTCTCGTTCACATAAATGTGATTAAAAAAAGCAAAATGACCAATGAGTTTACTTCCCACTCTAACCCCTTAGCACCTAGCCAATTTGTAAAAGAGTCTTCCAAATATTATTCTAAGAAATACTACCCTCAATACATGTTTTCCAGCCAAACGGTCGAGCCCTAGCCTAAAAAGGAACCGGGTATAATCAGTAACAGTGCTTTAGTAAAATTAATAAAATAAATACTTTACAAAAATATCACAACAAACAATTATAATATTCCAAAACCGGTGATTTGATAAAAAGTTTGTGAACAAATATATGATAACACATTTAAAAAATTTTAATTATAATAATATTGTATTCATTGTGACCCTGGATTGGAATATATTATAATGAAATAAAATTACCTTATCCAATCACTGGTTATCAAAAGACAACATGATTCGTTCCTTAGAACTTCTTCAGGTCTATAGTATGCAACTACCACATAATCCAATGTATTATTACAATGTGGTTTGTCAAATGATTCAATAAAAGGTTGTCCCAGTCACTAAAACTAAAAGTTGTCATAGCGATAAAATTAGTAAAACAGAATAAAACTGATTCATTGAAGGTGTTGAATTATTATTATTATTATTATTATTATTTTCTCCAATGCTGTCTATGTTGATGTTCTTCTTACTTTCACTTTAGATTTCTTTGCATTTTTGTTTGTCTATGTATGTATCAAATATAATATTTGATTTGAAAGAAGTTTGATCGTTGAGGATGTTGTTGGGATCAGTCTTTTTTGCTTTGCAGATGGTGAATTCTTCTTTTACATCAAGTTTAAAGCTTTTTGGTAAAGTCTCAATTATTTCCATGTTTTTCTCGATTGATGTATAGCTGTGGCGTTCTGATACTAAATGTTCTGCATACGAGGATTGTTGATGGTGAAGTCTCTTAGGTATGTGTTCTTTAAATCTTTGGTTGAAGGATCTTCCAGTTTGACCGATGTAATATATTGGACAGTCGTCACATTTAATTTTGTAGATGCCTGATTTTTCATAGTTGTTAGTGGTGGCTCGTTTGGCATGGAACAACTTTTGTAAGTTGTTGTTGACCGAATGACAACAACATCCTCAACGATCAAACTTCTTTCAAATCAAATATTATATTTGATACATACATATACAAACAAAAATGCAAAGAAATCTAAAGTGAAAGTAAGAAGAACATCAACATAGACAGCATTGGAGAAAATAATAATAATAATAATAATGATAAGACAACACCTTCAATGAATCAGTTTTATCTAGTTTGTGATAAGAGTGAGGTGCTGGCCAGCCCAAGTACAATTTTAATCAGTTTTATTCTGTTTTACTAATTTTATCACTATGACAACTTTTAGTTTTAGTGACTGGGACAACCTTTTATTGAATCATTTGACAAACCACAATGTAATAATACATTGGATTATGTGGTAGTTGCATACTATAGACCTGAAGAAGTTCTAAGGAACGAAACATGTTGTCTTTTGATAACCAGTGATTTTTTTTTTTTTTTTTTTTTTTTTTTTTTGAGGGAGAGGCGGAAAAATGCATTACGCACACAGGTGGTCAGCCTGTAGTGTGGGGCTCCCCTAAAAAACGGGTTTACCCACTAAAAAACCTCCTCTACTCTTTAGGAATCTAACCTGGAATTGTTTATCACATTACGTCAGGCTAGGCCTAAATTTGGCTTACGCCCGTGGGGCTCGCTCCTTATCCAGCCGCTCGATCAAGGGATCTGGGCCACTTCGCGGTCCAGATCGGTTTTCTTTTCCAGGAGGATGCCCCGGACGAAGTGTGACAAACAATCCCAGTTGCCCTCATCCTCCAAAATCTTTTGGCAGACCGAGTCCACCGAAAATGCACCAAAGATTTGTGTGGCCTCCAGGCGGGGCCCTTCCCAACGGGGACAGCGGAAGAATGTGTGTTCCGCATCGTCGGGAACACCCGGGCAATAAATGCAGTCCGGTGAACCGGTCTTTCCCATCCGGTTCAGGTACGACCGAAAATAGCCGTGACCTGTCAAAAATTGGGTCAGGTGGTAGTCCACCTCCCCATGCCGCCGTTCCACCCATGGTTGGACCTGCTTGATAAGTCGCGCAGTCCATCGTCCTCGGGTGTCGTGCTCCCAGCTGTGTTGCCACTGCTGGAAGGTTCGGGAACGCTCTTCTGTTCTTGCCGTGTCCTTGCCGATCTCGCCTTGTCTCTGATAAATCGCTTTCCTCTCCCCTGCCAAGAGCTTGACAGGGATGACTCCGGCGACCACCAGGACGGCAGGCTCGGACACTGTCCGGTAGGCGGAACACACCCTGAGCGCAGCTTGACGCTGAACCCGGGCGAGTCGCAACCTGTAGCACTCCTTATTTAGAGCGCCTGCCCACACCTCTGCCCCGTAAAGGAGCACGGACTGGACCGCGGACATCAACAGACGTCTTCTGCTGGATCGGGGACCCCCGAGATTGGCCATCAGCCTACTAAGGTAAGTGACTACCTTAGCGGCCTTGTCCGCCGTACGGAAGATCTGATCCCTCCAGCTTAACTTGGTGTCCACCATAACCCCAAGGTATTTGGCGGCACGAGTTGATGTGACCACCTCCCTTCCCACTCGGAGTGGGACGACGGTGTCGATCCTCTTTTTCGTGAGGATCACAATCTCCGTCTTACTGAGAGCAAGCGAGAGACCGTGATCTGACATCCAGGTGTTGACCACACGCATGACTCGGTTCAACTTTAGTTGGGCCAGCTCAAGGTTGCGTGCAGCAATGAGAGCTGCGACGTCATCGGCGTACCCAACCAAAGTGGTTTCCTCAGGCATCTCGGACCTCAGGAGGCTGTCATAGGCAACGTTCCAGAGATCCGGGCCGAGTATTGAACCTTGTGCGGCACCAGAAGTGACTTCCATCGTCCGCATTCCGTCCCTCGTGTCATAAATCAGGCTTCGAGAGCGTAGATAATCCTCGATGAGCCGCAACAGATATGCAGGAATACGAAAGGTGTTGCGAAGCGCATCCAACATATCGACCCACCTCGCCGAGTTGAAGGCATTCTTGACATCAAGCGTAACAAGAAGCACTACTCGGCGGGAGAAATGGTTGTGGCTCTCGGCTCTCTCCACAGCTCTCTGAACTTCGGTGACAGCGTCGATCGTTGACCGTCCCTTTCTGAAGCCGTACTGACGGGGGCATAAGTCCCCGGCAGCTTCCACGGCAGAAGTCAGGCGGGAACGGATCAGCTTCTCGAACAGCTTCCCAGCCGTGTCCAACATGCAGAGAGGCCTGTGGGACGACGGCAGCTCGGGATCACCTTTGCCCTTGCTGATCAGTACAAGCCTGGCTGTTTTCCAGGGAGCCGGAAACACCCCTTCTACCAAACAGGCGTTGTACATTCTCAACAACAAGTCAGCGTTGATTGAAAATACTTTCTTTAAAGCCTCACTGGGAATCCCATCCGGGCCAGGAGCCTTGTTGCTCTTCAGGGAGAGAACGGAGGTTTCCAGCTCCTCGAAAGTGAAAAGCGGAACGTCCTCTACCCGTCCGAAGTCAACCGGCGGTCGCTGTGGATGTTCAGGAAACAACGCAGCGACGATCCTCCCCATGGTGGCGCCCTCCATGATGGAAGGTGGAGAGCGGGCGCCGAGTTTCTGTGTTACAAGTTTGTAACCCAGGCCCCACGGGTCGGAGTCAACGTCGTCACGAAGTCTCCTCCAGCTATTCGCCTTGCTCCTGTTGATCGCCTGGCGGAGAGATTTTCTCGCAGCTTTATAGGCCTCCGACTTACGAACTCTGTCTGCGGGAATTCTCGCTCTTGTGGCGGCTCGTCTAGTTCTTAAACATGTTCTTCTGAGTTCCGCAATCTCTTCAGTCCACCAGTAAACGGGTTGTTTGTCGCGTCGGGGTTTCCTTCGCGGCATAGACTGGTCGCAGGCCGAGACGATCAGTTCTATCATGGATGTTACTAATGCCTCGGCCCCAGCCTCACCAGGATTCCCCTGCGCTCCCCGAGAGATGACTTCGGTGAACTTGACCACGTCCAGTTTGTTGGTGTTCCACCGGCGTGGCCCTTCCCGAAATGCGGAAACTCGACGATTTGCCTGATCATGCAGGTCAAAAACGATGTATTGGTGGTCGCTACCCGTGTAGTCCTCCACAACCCTCCAGCCAGAGATCCTCGGAAGGAGCGACTCAGACGCAAAGGTGACGTCAGGGATCGTGCCTCTCAGCCCGGGGCGCCGAAAAGTAGGTGTGTCGCCCTGGTTGAGGATGACAAGACCAGCCCTGGCGATGAAATCCAGGATGTATTTCCCCCGGGAGCTGGTAGAGGGCATTCCCCACTCGACGGCCCTGGCGTTGAAATCGCCACCAACGACGACATGCCCGGTGGTGCCGAGAACGCACTCCTCTAGGCTATCTATCTTGTCGCGGAAGTCCTGGACGGCCTCGTTGGGTGTGAGGTAGCAACTGAAGATAGTCACGTCCCTACACCGAACCCAGACGAATCCTCGGCCGCGCCCGTGACTCCGCACCAAGACATCTCGTGTATTACGTGCCCAAAATGCAGCAGTACCGAGGCTGTCCGAGATCCAAATGTTTGGGTCTCTGTCCCGATACTGTTCGCTGATAAGGAGCGCGTCAGCACCAAGTTCTCGGGCGAGCTGATCTAGAAGGTTATCAGCTCCCCAGGATCTATGAAGGTTGGCCTGGAGGATGCGAATTACCGGCCGCTGCCTTTTGCCTGTTCAAGTGCGGCTCTGAAGGCACCGCACTGACCAGACCCGGGTAAGTGACCGAGGGCACTGGAGCCTGAATCCTTGCAGAGGAAGCAGGAGGGGCTCGAGGAACATTCCTTACGTTTGTGGCCCTGGCTTCCACACTGGAAGCAGTTGGCACTCCTGTCGGGCCCTTTACAGTTTCGGGAGGAGTGGCCGAAACCGAGACAGCGGAAGCTTCTCGAAACTACCACCCTCCGTTTGAGCCTGCAACTGACCCAACCGACTCTGAGGTGCTGAAGGCTAAGCAGCTTATTGGCGTGCTTTTCGCCCATCTCAGCAACAGCCATCCGGAGTTGACTTCGGTTGGGCTTAGTCAGCCATACCTTCACTCCATTAGCTTGTATCTCCGGGAGTGCCACCTGGATCGCACGGGTCACCTCCTCTTCGGTGGAGAGGGCATCAAGGTCCCGAATCTCGACCGAACACTTCGGTTCTAGGGCCTTGATTGAGCCTTTGTCCCCAAGTGCAGTCTTGAGGGAAGCGGCAAAACCAATCTTGTCACTCGACTTCCCCAGTTCGAGGAGGACATCCCCGTTCTGGGTTCGCCGAATAGACTTGATAACGGTGTCGGTCTCTTCCGGTTTGGCCTGCGATCTAATCTGACCCAGAACATCGGCAAAAGATCGCCCCCCTAAGGGCTTGATCAAGATTGCCTCCGTCCTGGGCTTCTTAGGCCTGGATTGTTTAGGCTTTCTGACAGACTTGCCAGAGGCCTCCCCAACCGGGTTTGAGACTTGCGTCCGCTCCACCCTCGACGCACTTTTCGAAGCCACCTCCGCTTGCTTCTGCCTCCTCCTTTCTTTCTTAGACAGGCGCGTCTTCCAGCCCCCCAAAGGTGTTGAGGCAGAGTTTGCTGCCAAGGCAGGATTAGCCGCCGGAGCAGGAACCTCTGCAGGAGTAGCCGCTGGAATCACGGCAGCGCCCGGGGCGGACTCAGTAGCCTGGACAGGAGATGTCTGCGATGCCGCAGTGACAAAAACCGGTCTCGGCACCGAATCCACCTCAACAAGCTCAGAGCTTCCCGGCGAAGAACCGCTCTGCCTCTTCTTTCGCTTTCTGGCTTGAGTCTGGGACTCAGCCAGATGAGCTTGAGGCGAAGCAGACATAACTCGGTTCACAACATCGCGCTCCTGCTTCATTGCCTTCAGCCTGATCTTCCGGCATTCCTCGATTTCGCCAAGGAAATCCTCGAGTTTCGGAATTCCGTCCTTAATCGCCTTGTTGACGTTCTTCTGAATAAGGAGAGCCTTTGCCATCTCCTTCAAAAGATCGTTCATTTTCTCCAGGGACAGGTTTTCCTCCTCGTTGGCATCGTCCTGCTGCTGCCGAAGCATTTGCATCTCGAATGCCGGACGAAGAGGGCTCTTCCTGGGAGGAATTCCTTGCATCCCGGCTAGAGGTGTTACCGGCTCAGTCATCCCCATACCCAGCTTAACCTCATCCTTCTCCTTTCCGGTTACGGCCGACGATCCGGCGACACCAGCAGCCTTGAACGGGATCGGCGGAGGGGAGGCTTTAATTCCCCCCGTCGGCGTCCCAGTCTTCGAGGTCGGAGACCTCTGCAGTTTTGAGCTGCGCTTAAAGGCGGCCTGCTCATTCTCCTTTAATTTCGTGTTTTGGTTTTGAAAATCCATACTTTTGTTTCACCAGCGCATCGTGCGGCAAGGGGCGGCCCTTCATTGGCCGGGAGCGGGTACACCCTCGGAGGTCTACCCCCCGTAGGAGATAAGACACCCCTACCCCAGGACTCTGGGGCCCGAAACCTCCGTTTGCCCAACACCGATACACGAAATGTGCCGGACGTGCTGGGGGTCGCACCGTGGCAATGCAGAGTCCGATCTCTGCATCCATGCCGCACTTCCTGACTAAGGTCCGAAGCGGCTGGCTTCTGACGACACACTGGAGGAGACCATCGGCAGTGCGAGGCACACATCAGTCCGTGCAACACAACAGGGACACTCCCAGGACCACCCAGCGTGCGCCGGTCGAAAGAAGGTGGAAAGACACCCTTGATTCGGGGTCGAAAACAAGAAGGTGAGCAAGGTTAGCTCAGGAAAGAATAAATACGGTGAGCTAAGACCTGAAAGATGAGAAGAAAGGCCCTAGCTCGGGAAGAACTGTGAGGAGGGTCTCACAGCTATAACCAGTGATTGGATAAGGTAATTTTATTTCATTATAATAATATTGGATTAAAAGTTAACATTTTAAGCAATAATTAGCTTTGTTCTTGGATATATGTCATTGAAGCCTGAAGTAGCCAACCCCACCGACATTGAGCTGCTCTTCTACGCCCGACTTGCGTCTTTCGTGTCCTCTTCGCCTTTTCACTTGCTGTTCCGGTGCTTGGACTGGGTGCCACGGAAGATCCAAGTCCCATACAGTCCGGAGATTGAGCTTGAAGATATTCAATTTCTTTGCTGAAGTGACAAGACTTCTGCCTCAACGACTTCCCAAACATAAGGTCATATTATTTTTTATGTAGGCCATTATTATTTAGGCCTAAATATTGATAAGATATTTCGATAAACAGCATCAAAGTAAATTTTGAAAAATAGTAATCATGCAAAATGGATCGAAATAATTTTGATTGCAGTTGTCACAGTATAAAAATATTTAAATATACACAAATTATTTTTTAAGATTCATTTAAACAAATCCTAATAATGTATCTAGATTTTGACTCCATAAAAATTGATCGACGAACTAATGTAAAATGGTGAAAAAGTCGTGAATAACTGGTTTAAGTTGTATAATTTTTACATCAATGAGCTGAGCCAAATACGAGAAAGTTCAGGAAATGCCACTGGAATCCAGTCTTGCTGAGAATGTTGCTTATCAACTTCTGGTCCAGCGATCTTGAAACAATAAATAACACAAACAAACACGATTCCGTAACATTCCGTTGGAAAACATTTCATTGATGGGAGATGAGTTAAATGTGATTTCATTTTATCAATTTTGAATTACTTGTACTGTTATTACTGAGGCTGTTAAGTTTTTATTTAATTACGAGTTATACAGGGTGATTCAGACCACCCGTCCACTATTTATCCATTAGAGAACCCGTGCTGCTCCGCAGCATTGACATTAGATACAGATAGTGATAATTTAGTAATACTAACAATGAAATTAATAATTCTTAGTATTTGGTCTGTCTACTAAGAACCACAGTATATGAAACTGAATTTGAGAACACAAAAAAGAACACAACTAAACAAATATATATAAAAAAACAGTAAATATCATCTCGTTTAGTCAATCTACAGTTACATGATTGAAACTAAGCAGATGTTTTTGTAGACGTGTTAATAAACAAAAATAGTTAGTGCTTTTATGTGAACATTGTTTTAGTATGCATCAATAAATCCAAAATATGAAACGGTGAAAGGTCGTCACATAAAAACAACTTAGGTATGACACATTAAATAACATGAACACAATAAAAATTTACCTACTGTGGTTTCTTTTATTTAAACGGACATGGTAAAATAGTTAATGAAAGGGAGAGATAAGTTGCAAAATTAAAAGGATATGTGGAATCTATATTTAGTAATACCATTGACTATGTACACTAATGTAATAGACCTCTCGTCCAATGCATTTAGTTTGAGGCAAAATTTTTGAAGTTTCGTGTACGCTGCGCCAGAGTTGCTGCCATCGATGTTGTTATTATTCAGCTGGGTTTGCAGTGCTGCCAAAACACTTTACCACAACATAAAAATAACCCTCAGTTATAAAACATTCCATTCTTGGTTGAGAAGAGTGGTAATACTGATTTATCTATCAAATGTCACTTGTTCTTCATGTACGCCGCAGAAGATCACTCCACCGTCAATAGGTTTCAAACACGCCTATGCTATGAGAAGTCTATTCATGTTAGTGTATAATATAGTCAAAAGTAATACCGTTGACCATGTACACTAACGTGAGTAGACTTCTCATAGCATAGTCGTGTGTGAAACCTATTGACGGTGGTGCGATCTCGTGCGGCGTATATGGAAGTACACGTAACTTATGATAGATAAATCAGTATTACCACTCTTCTCGACCAAGGATAAACATTTTATAGCTGAAAGTTATGTTTATGTTTTGGTAAAGTGGTTTTGCAGCATTGTAAATTCAGCTGAATAGGCTAATAACAACATCGATGGCAGCGACTCTAGTGCCGCGTACACAGAACTTACAAATTTTGTCCTCAAACTAAATGCATTGAATGAGAGGTCTATTCACGTTAGTGTACATAGTCAATGGTAATACGCTACATGAAACTTTGTAAACAAAAAAGCTTTATTTAACGTAAAAATGCACGTGTGAGTATGCAGATGAAGAGTTGCAAACTGGCTTTAGATTTTTAATCGAGACATTACTCGAAAAAGGCATGAACAACTAATTCAACTACATTGGAATGTGAATTTACAGAAAACCAGTTGACAGGAGTACCTAACACACTGACTTATGGCAAAACCAAGGATGATATTTACTCCATAACTGGAGGTTGCACTACGATGAAGTTTATTTTAGGAAAAGCGTATTGTTGATTCTCGTGCGAATTCCAGTATAAACTTAATTATGGAAAAAGTAAATGGTCGTCAAATAAACCATAGCTTAAGTCAATCGTAATTTACAGAGGCTTACAAACGATTTGAAAATGGAGCTATAATAAATTTCAATTAATTAATGAAAGGGTCTATATTATTAAGAAAATTTACATTGATTGTTATTCTTGCGTTTATTAAACGAAATTGTGATTGGAAGTCAGCAATTTATTTAAGCGTATCAGACCAAAAATAATACTACAACCTAATTAGAACTGGATAAAATGTCTTCAATTAAATTTAAATTCCAGAAGACCATGATTAAAAATTATGTTGGATAAAATTATATAGCGCATCATGCTTGCCCGATTTTTATTATCATCAGGAGCTTAATGGAAGCTGAAGATCCACAACTTTTTAGACCAAAATAAACAGAATTTCTAACCTATAATTACATGTATTGCACTTAAATGTAGGCCTAATACAATTTTTGAAACATATTGTAACGTCTCAAAATTAACCTATTCTAACGATCGATATCTCCAAAGAAAGCCAAAACTTCAAGGATTATTAAGTTTTCCTTAAACTCAAAACATCTCAAATATAAATTGAATTATGAAGCATCGATTGCAAATAAGTCATAAAAGAATTGCACCTTGTGTTGCTTAGAATGCAGTACCAAACTTAAATTTTTACACTCAATGACTCATTTGAAAGCTTGTATTCCAGAGATGGTTCTTGGACCAAAACATATAGCTTAACATAAATATAACTGTAAACATTTATCTTTAATTCAATTCCAAATTCTGGAAGTTATCAAATTCATGTTTTTAGGTTGAGTAATATAGTAAATAAATGAATACAGAATCTAACGATCAATATCTCAAAAGAAAGCCAAGATTTCAAGGATTATTTGAAGACCAAAACATTTGAAATATCTTAAGTAGAAATGGAGTTATGTATCATAGATTGCAGATAAGTCATACAAATAAAAATAAATTATGATATTTGGAATGCTGTAGCGAGCTTCAATATGGTCCGATTTTTATCCTTAAAAACTCATATGTAAGCTGGTATTCCAGAGATGGTTCTTAGACCAAAACATATTGCATAACATATCTAAAACTGGAAAATTGTATCCTTAATTCAATTCCAAATTCTGGAAATTATCAAATTTATGTTTTTAGGTAGAGTAATATACAAACATACCAACAAATACCATAAACAAATAACCAAACACCAATAAACAAATACCAATTCTAACGATCAATATCTCAAAAGAAAGCCAAGATTTCGAGGATTATTTGAAGACCAAAACATATAAAATATCTTAAAAAGAAATGGAGTTATGTATCATTGATTGAAGATAAGTCATAAAAATTAAAATAAATTATGTTATTTGGAATGCTGTAGCGACCTTCAATTTCGTCCGATTTTTATATTCAAAGGCTCAAATGAAAGCTGGTATTCCAGAGATGGTTCTTCGACCAAACAATATAGCATAACACATCTAAAACTGGAAAATTGTATTACAAACCAAAGAGAGCAATTATTATTATTTTATTTCAAATATAAATCAACAAGAAGAAAATTCATTTTCTACAAATTAAGTTTTAATTTAATACCAACTTTCTTAAATTTATATCTGTTGTTTCATACCTGTCTGATTCGGTCCTTCATATCTTCTCTCGTCATCGGCTTTTCCATATACACCATATCCTTGATCCTGCCCCACAAATAAAAGTCCATACATGTTAAATCAGGAGATCGTGCAGGCCATGGCACAGGCCCTCCTCTTCCAATCCATTTATCCCTGTAGTTGTTATTAAGCCATTGGCGCACTCGCAGGTCATAGTGGGCTGGGCAACCGTCATGCATAAACCACATATTATGTCTTCTATTTAGGGGGATGTTTTCTAACAGCTCTGGTAAATCTGTTCTCAAGAACGCCAAATACATCTCGCCATTCAGGTTTCCTTCAAAGAAATGTGGACCAACAATCTGTTCATTTATGATCCCGCACCAGGTATTGAGGCTCCAATATCTTTGCCGATCAACGGTTCTAATCCAGTGAGGATTTTCAACAGCCCAATAATGCATATTGTGTCGGTTTACCTCGCCATTGCTTATAAAAGTAGCCTCGTCACTCCAAAGAACATTTTCAAAAAAATCCGGGTTATTCTCTAAATTTAGCTGGGCCCAGGTGCAATATGCCAGTCTATGTTGAGGGTCTTCTTCAGTCAGTTCTTGGTGCAGCGATATGTGGTAAGGATGCATTTTGTTGTTGCTAAGGATTCTCCATACAGAGCTTTGACTGACACCAGAATCACACGCTAAGCGCCTGGTGGACACCTAAAAAAACACATTCCTCTTAGTTTTAACATTGGCAATATTATTTATTATTTCAGGTAATTTACAATTATTAAATTATTTCTCGCAGTTACAAAATTTGCCAAAGGGTGTGTATGTAAAAGGTATATGGTAAATAAATAAAACATACCTCGGGGTTATCAATTACGGCAGCAATGATTTCAGGTGATCTCTCATCTGTTACGGGCCGTAAAATCTTTTTATTTTTGTTTTTTTTTAGGGTTGGACATGCCCTGTTGTTTTTACTCTAAGAGCCAGTCATTGGAATACCTTACGAGATTGATGTTGCCTATCTGGGTATCGATCAGCGTAGATCCTTGCAGCAGCAGAGAAGTTTTGAAAAGTTTCTCCTAGTATCATTAACATGTCAAATGCTTCCTCATTTGTGTAGTTCATAATAGAACACAATAAAATACGTTAAATAAGAACACCAATAAAAATAATAATAACAAAATAATAAATCTCCACAAAAAATAAATAAATAAAACTAAATTAAGAAGCTTAATTAATCTTAATAACTTCAAACCAGTGTAAGAGCGGAACGGCACGTACAAGGCATAACTATCTGACGGATCGATTATTTCCGGTATTACAACAATGTGCACCGGTGCAACAATGTATACGGTGCTGAACAGTTGATACATAAAAACATAAGTAAAATACGCTTGCCAACATATTTCTCAATCGGATAAATAAAAATTATATATTTCTTTAGCAAAACAATGCTATTACTACGTTTGAAAGAAATTTAAACACAATATGATAATCAACACCTATTTTGAAACATTTAATATCGGTAATTACTGGTTATTCTCTAGATATTGAAATAGGATATTTCATCATTTGAAACTGACATTATAAATTTAGTGAAATTGAGCAGTTAAATTATTTAAAAAATGATATTCTAATACGAATTTTTGTTTCCTTCTCCATTTTACAAGGTAGGAATATTTTTTTTTTATGGAGTTCCTTAATAAGTTATTAGCAAAATAAAAAAAATGTGAAAAAACACACTTTTTAAAATATCTTGAGAACCATAAGAGATAGGAAAATAGTTTAAATACAAAAATTATTCCTCTTTTGAAGACCTTTCAAATGATATGCAACAAGACATACCTTGACATTTAAAATTTTTGACCTATACCAATTTTGAGTTTTTCAAAATTTGGGGTCGGGGGCCCCAACGAAATTGTTATAAAACATATTGTTGTTGCATATCAGAAGAAAGCTTATTTAATTTTATAATAGATTTTCGAATTAGAATTGTTCTATGTTATACGGTAAAAGAATTACAGGGTATTCCGTGAATGTCGATTTTTCTTACAAAAATGACCGCCATTTTGAAACGGAAAAAGACAAATTCATTCTGTTTTCACGAAAATGCTCCTTTGACTAATACGTTTAAAATTATGTATAAAAATCTGCATGTTTATTTAAGAAAATTTTGAGATTCGAACCCGTGACCTCCAGTTTTGGAACACCCTGTATACTGGCATTGATGAAAATATTTTTATTGGAAAGCCCTTATGTGATTTAGTGGGAAAAAACTTTATTTCATGATTTTATCTCAAACCGTTCTCCTGCTATAAATAGTGGACGGGTGGTCTGAATCACCCTCTATAAAATAAATAAATATTAAATTTTGTTGTATATTTTGTATTAATTTTTTTATACTTACTACCTTTCATAATACATTACTTTATTTCATTCTTTGTTATAAATGCATTAGGTGCGGCGTAAGATACATGGGTAAAACTGCGGTGTTTATCAGTAGATTTGGTAAATACAGGATAAGTTTCAGTCAAGACTTCCACAGCGAGAATGTATTTTCGATGGCAACCTGTTATCAGTCGCCCCCAGCTGTCAACCGATCGTTTGCAATTCACACCATTATGAATGTAAAAAGTATATCAACACTCAATTCCTCTTTACATTATGATTTTTGTCACATTTATATAGATATTCTTTGTTTAAAGTTCATTGTTAGTGATGGTGAGTTAATGTTATTGTTTAGTAAATTGTTGCGGAAATTTTTCATCACTGATTGGTAAACAAAATTCACGACGTTTCGAGATCTGTAATCTGATCCCGTCTTCAGGTGGAAGAAGTTTGCGAGGTGACGCCATTACGTGGACGACACCAAGTGTGTTGGTGCTATATTTTTCCAATTTAATTGTTTGTATTTTGTTTTTGTTTTTTGTTTTTCACTGCTTTCACAGTTTACTGTTTGAGCTTTTTAAATTTATTAGTGTTTTATTTAATTTCGGTGACTGCCTTTTCTGTTTTCAATTTTGGCTATGGACTTTTCCAGGTTCGACTTGCGTGTTTTTACTAACTTTGTTATGTTCTAGTTACTTCTGCCACCTGAAGACGGGATCAGATTCCAGATCCCGAAACGTCGTGAATTTTGTTTACTAACCAGTGATGGAAAATGTCTACAACAATTTACTAAACAATAATATATAGATATAATAATAAATTATACATTATTATTCAGAGTGTCCCTGAACAATCTACCGACCTTTTCAAGTATTCATTCTGACCTAAAGACAAGCCAAAATACTGGGTGTCCACAAAGTCTTGCCCTTATTTCATAGCTTTTCTATGGAGACCATTACATTTCTTACATTAGATTACATTTCTTGTTTTAAAGGAAATTAATCTGTTTTTTCCTTATTAATTTGTAATACCTAATCTCAGATAATTGAAAACAATGCAGTTTACTTATAATGCACTAAAAAACAAATTGCGATGGCCTGATAAATTGTCAACTCGATTTATTTGACTTCTCTGGATTTCTTTACATAGGGGTTTGTCAATGATTTTTTTTTTTTTTGGTATCCCCCCTTTCCGAACTTGGAAACTCTAAAGGGGATAATAAACGAAGTGACTCTCATCACTTAGGAAATGTTGACCAAAAATAAAATCGGTTGTTAAAAAAACTTAATAAAAAGTCGCCTAGAAGATTTACAAGAAACCCAAGGCTCTCATATAGAAATGTATTGAGATTGTGCATAGCTGTAAGCAAATTAAGAAGTCACTTGTTAAAACTGAATATTAAACGTTATCTTGACACCTATTTCATAGTCTACTTTTCACCTATTTCGTTTTCTTTATCAAGGCAAGAACCGATTACATATTCTGAACTCTCAAAACTCCACAGTTAACCACACAGTCGCCATTTTATATTCTTTTAAGAATAATATTTAATTTAAGAATGTCTTGTTGTGATAGATTGAAACTTGGTATACAACTTTCTTTGGTAAAAGCCTAACTGAAGAAAAATAGTAACATTTTTGCAAACTCATATTTGAGTTAACTTTGAGTTTTGGAAAATTTTTACGTGATATTTTAGCTTGTCTTTAGGCCAGGAATAATACCTGAAAAGGGGGGTAAAAAGTTCAAGGACATCCTATATTATTAATGTAATAACTTTTGTTTATTTAAAGCAATTATCTCGTTATGGTAATTTTAGCAGCTTTTAAAAGACATTAAATGATATACCTGTTTTCACCCGGGTTGGGTTTTTGTGAAATGATGAAGAGAATATCTGTTGTAACATTGATCTGAATCCATGCCTCAATTTATTATTCAAATACTAATTCTCAATTAACCAAATCATTCTGATTTTTATTTCATCAAAATCAAAATAATGTAAAATCTTTGAGACTATTTATGTCTTGTTTATTTAATGTTAAGTTTTAATATTGTAACGGTAGTTTCAGACACAACAATTTATTGTGTACACCACTACATAAAAAAGTTTTGATGGACGAATCAAGCTCTGGTCAGCGCGGGTGGGAAACACACCATACCAGCCACATTGGCCGCCAGCCACGGGAATAATTGCATTTCTCGTTGTCGCCGATTCAACCACAGATTAAAATCCCGTTAAATTTTGTGCAGTCGATGTTATTTTTTAGTGGGAATCAATAACAAATTATGTCATTAAAATCTCCTATAGTAAAAAGTTTATATTCTTTTTTATCATTAGTTAAATAATGATTATGACTTGAGTTTAATGATTATGACGAGGTATTGAGGTTATAAAGTCATAATAGTATAATAGAAGAGAATTAATGTATAGCCCATATTTTAAATCTTGGTTCTTTATGGGAGCGGTCAGGAATAGTGGTAAAAGGAGTTTGTTTTTCCCTGCTAATATTTCATTGGACTTTTCTTCTTTTATGTTTTTTGTTTTATTTTAATTTCTCTGTTGCATACCAGCTGGTAATTTTACAACACAACATTTTGTATATCAGATTTGAAATTTTCTTCGTACCATTTGCTTTACTAGATCTATTTTCATGAGTTTGCAAAAAAACATGATCGGATTATAATAACAGGTTTTTATGAGGTTTTTTAATATTTTTAAAAGAAGGTTTTTAATATTTTTCGACCTAAATTTTTTTAATTCAACAATTTTAACTGGAACTATTGAAAAAACTTGATAAAAACAAACAGGTTTGAATTTATAACTTATGGTAACTGGTAAATGAATAAATCCATAATGTGTTTCCCATGTTATCCTTATGGGAAATCAACGGAACTTTGTGTTTAGCTTATTTATTGACATAACTTTATAAAATTTGGTATGTACTAGACATGGTTTAACATATAGTTGCTTACAAAACCCATATGGCGGCAGACCTACCTACCCCATGGGATTTGTGAAGAAAATAAAAAATGCCATATTTTATACGATTTTGTGTTTACCTTCACCAATGAGGGATTATCCTACAATTTCTAACAATAACCCCGTTGCAGCAAACCTAAACTGTCATTTCTATGGTTTTTTTTATAGGGAAAGTAAAAAAAATAATAAATTACATTGGAAATTCTCCGAGTACGCAGGTCTGCTGATTCGGGGGTATTAATCAGCTGATTTAGAACTGTTAATTTTTAACAAGGGTTAGAAATAATTTGTTCTGTAAAAATAGCGAGGATCTACTGAAAGAAATTATAAGTTACTATCTGTTTGTGAAGAATAACAGGTCACATTGACGTCACAATTCGTCAGGGCTTCCCCCGTGATTGAATTTATTTTTTAGGTAATACAATCTTTTTAAAGAGTAAAATAATCTTCTTCCTTTAGAATGACATTGAAACAATAAAGTAGTGCTAGTTGAGCTCTGAAGGAATTTTGCAAAACCTTTTCCAAATGAGAACCAAAGAGCAAATAGGAACGACCATGTCGAATTTCGACCCCGTAGGCCCTACAGTCATTCTGAAATCATGTAGGGCGGAGCCTTAAAGATAATAAAAAACTATATTTGCTAAACTGTTTCTTAATGAACACTTATTGACTGAACATGAAAGTTAAATTTTAACACTGTAGGATCCATGGTAATTTTGAAGATTTGTGGGGAGGAGCCCTAAAGGAAATTTGCAAAATCGTTTATTATTGAACACCTATAAGCAAAGAGGAACGTTCTTGTCTAATTTCAACCCCGTAGGACCTAGATTAGTTTTGAAGTCCTAAGGGGTGGAGCCCTAAAGAACTTCGAAAACTATATTTGGAAAACCGTTTCTTAGTGAGCACCTATTAGCAAAACGGAACACCCACGTTAAATATTAATCCCTTAGGATCTATGATAATTTTGAGGTTCTGAGGGCTCGAGCCCTAAAGGAATTTGCTGAATTATTTCTTAGTGAGCACCCATGAGCAAAGAGGAACGTCCATATCAAATTTCAACCCCGCCGAGGCCCTAAAGTAATTTTTAAGTCCAGTGGGGAGAGCCCTAAAGTGCTTTAAAAACTATATTTGCAAACCCTTTTCTTAGTACCCACGAGCAATGAGAATTCTCCATCATATTTCAACCCCGTGGGCCCTAGAGTAATTTTAAAGTCCTGTGGGGCGGAACCCTAAAGTGCTTCAAAAACTATAATTGCAAAAAGTTTCTTAGATAGTACCTATGAGCGAAGAGAATCGCCCATGTCAAATTGTAACACGTAGGCTATACAGTAATTGTGAGCTTCTTTGTGCAGAGCCCTAGACAATTTTGAAAACTAAATTTGCAAAACTGTTTCTTAGTGAGCAATCATGAGCAAAGCCCATGTCAAATTTCAACCCCATATAGGCACTTTTTTATTACCTATCTTCCCTCAATAATTTAAATGAGAACAGCTATTTCTACAATTAATGATCCTTAAAATAATCATATGTTAGCATACAAAATTGTTGCTTCCATAAGAATAACACGGTAACTTTGAGGACGTGTAGGGCGTAGCTTTTTTGTGAATATTAATATGAAAATAGTCAGACTTTCCTATTTTAAGCCTAAAGAATGAGTATACAAAATTTCAGCACTCTAGCTAGTCGGGAAGTTGGAGAACCAGTGATGAGTGAGTGAGTCAGTGAGTGAGTGAGGGCTTTCCCTTTTATATATTTATTATTAATTAACAACGTTAGGGGAAACTGCTATTCAAAAACGTTTGTTACAAGTTTAATGTTTTTCTTTACAATAAAATACCCTCACCCAAAATCCTCGGTAAGGATCAAATAAAATTAAAAACCCCGACCTATAGTAGCTGGACTAATATGCAATATTGCGTTGTAGTAAGAGTTTCACTATTAGTCCCTTAAAACCTTCTCATCGTTTAAATTTCCTAAAAATGTATTTATGTAAATACATTATAATAATTTGGTATTGATAATAAAGGGTCCTCATAAAAGAACCACCCAAGTTTAAGCCTGTGCTTTTTTTTAATCACATGAAATGAAATAATATTAGTAACATAGAGGGTGTCCAACTTCAACCTTTTCCAGGTTATTCAGCAAGCCAAAATAAGCCAAAAAGTTCATATAAACATATATCCTAAAATGCTTTGTTAAGCCACTAGCCTCCATTTTGCTTTATACGCTTAATAATTTTTATTTCCTTAACGGCTATTTGTATTGAGTTCCTACTTGGCATCTTTATCACACTAATGCTCATTTTCTGAAAAAATATTATTTTCCGATGTGTATTTTTAAAATGGCTGCCATTTAAAAACTTAAGTCTCAAATATTAAAAACGGTTAATGTTATCAACATTTTGCAAAATTGGATTATCTAAACAATGTTACCAAGTTTGTAAAGATCGGACAACAAATAATAGAGTTATTGTGATTTTTATGAATAAAGACATTGATATTGCATTATAATTCATGTAAATTTAGGTTATAGAAAAATCGCAATAACTCTGTTATTTGTTGTCAGATCTTTACAAACTTGGTAACATTGTTAAAATGATTTAATTAGTCAACTTTCTTGGCACTTTTAAAGTTTTTTCTTGAAAATGAGTTTTGCTTGGATAAAGATACATGAAAAATATGAATTCAATCCAACTACCCGTTACTGAAATAAAAGGTATTAAGTGTAAAAAATAAAATGATGGCTAGCGGCTTGACCAAGCATTCCAGGACATATGTTTATCCAAACGTTTTTGTTTAATTTGGCTAGCTGAACAACCTAGAAAAGTTTGTAAAATTTGAAGATGGACACCCTATATGAACGCAATGGGTACTGGGTAGTTATTTTATAGACACTTTATTATTTTATTTTTATAAAGTCATATCAACTATTAACGATCGTTTGACACGGTACGTAGCCATTAATTTTAGAAGAGATCATGCAATTTTTATTTGATTAGATATTTCAAGCCTTATATCTATTATAATGTATTGATTATTAGATGTTGATGAAGCATAATTTCCTGAGTGAATCTATTAAAATTATACTAACCATAAAAATGCTGGTCTGAATATTTCATCTTTAGAAGAATTTAAACTATCGCGAAGTATAAATTTGAAATATCACAAAGAATAAACTTCTAACGAAATACATCGTAACAGTTGGATTGAACATCACCATACTTACTTGTAAAAATGATGAAAATACTTGAGGAAAATATACGCATGTTCACCGAGTAACAACAACAAATAGAGGGAAACGTTTTGCGGCCGAGTTGCTGCCAAGACTTGTGACCCAGAAGTGAAGATAACGCGAGCTGGCAGCTGAGCCGAGCCGACCCGCACACACGTGGTGCCGGACTATCATTAAAGTGGCGGTAAAATACCAAAAAACAGACTAAGGACTGTCAGGTCCGACTACATTAATATACAAAATTAAAGGATAACATTGATTATAATTGTAAACATTTCTGATAGTGTGTGAGTAAAACTAACTACAGGTGTATGGTTAGGTGTATACACCCTTCGCAGCAGACCTGCGTACTCAGCGAATTTCCAATGGAATTTTGGTATATTTCATATTTCCCCATAAAATCCATGGGGATGAGAGTATGTAGGTTTGCCGCCATATGGGTTTTGTTGGTAAATATAAGTTAAACCCTACCTAGTGATTGTACATACCAAATTTTATAAGGCTGTGGTGTTCTTTTTATTATTTATCCATTTTGGTGCCCCCTGAGTCCAAAAATGTTTGGTGAAATTTGGTATGTAGGTCCAAACCCAGGATAATTCAAGGCTTTTTTATTATATATTTTTTTATCGTAATTTACCCCCAAAAACCCTCAAAAAACATAAATATCAAAATTTCTCAAAAACGGCTCTAAAGATTTTGATTTACGTTTTGTGGTTTATTAGGATAAAAACCTTTAATAAAATGACACCACCCGTATCTCAGAGAAAATCCGCGTTCAAAAGTTATACAATAAAAAAACTTTTCTAAAATCAATATTTTGGGATTTTCAAAATAGCTGTTGTCTTGAAATAAATTTTACTTATCACTATTAAAATAAAGCTCAAAAAACTAAATAATTCAGTATTTTAAATTATTGCTTTACGTCAAGTGGTTGCGGAGAAAATTCAATTTTTCGTTTAGCTGTAAACGCAGTACGTTGTTTAATGTCACAGACCCGCGTAGGGTCAACTCGCGTTGCTCAGCTGGTAGCAATCTGACTGAGCCTTCAAGACATTAATGTTTGAAGCTTTTAACACCTTTTTTATATTGTTGGGAGAAAGTATGTGTCAGTTATCTGATACCGTTTATTTTATTTGATAATACGTTTTTATAAGATTTTTTAACATTTTTTTTACAGATGATTTTTATGTACAGTTAGAGCCAAAAGAAAAGATAATTCATATTGGATTGCGAGAGTCTGGGGAGGAAGAGCATTATTTGATTTCAGAATAAAAAGTCACAATCAGTAAACACTGTCGCGATCACAAATAAATTTTGGTTTTACAATCTACTACATTAAAATACAAAACAAAAATATGTTAGATGTTTTGTAACTCAACATCTTTGGAGGGTCTTGACACAGAATGATAAAAGCGTTTACGTGTTCTGGAGCTGTACAAACCATAACAACGTTAGCGGGAGTGGCAAGTTGCCGCACTCCGGCCCGGGCATGTAAAAGAGCGGTCTTGCAATCTTGAAACATACACTTTAAAACATGGAAAAGGTCAAAGCGATTGATTTCATAACCAATGTTACTGACATATAATAATTTAATACGCATTTTCAATCTGATTGATCTAAAACAACAGTGGCTGTTTGTGTACACGTTTCAGATTTGTTAAATTTTTTCTAATCAACTTAAGTCTCTTAAAGCTATCTGTCTTAACTTTTATTTAAGCTATAAAATTGTATATGTGCAATCATTATATTTTTAGCATAATTATTTGAAGTTTTATAAGGAAATACACAAACCCTAAAATTTGATTTTACGGTGTTGCCTTTAGTGCAGCAGAATTTAGTGTTCCTGCACCTAACCTTTCTGTGATAATCACTTGGAATGATCCTTCCTTTTAATAAAAAGATCGTTCCTTGGTTAGGAGAGCCTACCAATGTTTGACTTTGGTCTTATGCGTCTCTAATGTGCTCTAATTTACTTTGGTACATTAACGTGGGAGGACGATATTTGTAAAGAAAATAAAGGAATTCTAAGATTTTTTTAGTTATCTACTTTTTATATAGTTTAAAAACCTAATAGCGTGGCCGCCACTTAAAAACTGTTTAAATTACCTAGATGAATTTAAAACATAACATTTTTTTATACAATAATGACAACGGTAATAAAATGTAGAAAAAAAGAGGAAGTTATTTATTGAAAAACGATTACTTTGAATAGATCACCGACTTCAAACTTAGTGATCCACCGAGTGTCGGGCACCTAAAAATCTTGGAATTCATTCTCTTTAAGATATAAGTTAGCAAACATAAAATCTTACCGGGGTAAAATTTTTAGCGGAGGAGCTGCAGATTTACTATATTTGCTGGTTTGGCTTCAATATCGTAATGTAGTTCAACAAGAAATATATTGACTTTCAAATCCATGGCTCATGCGTCATTCATGATCAGCTGGTCGCTGGGGCTCCGCTGCTCGTCTCTTGGCTTTTATTGTTCCACCTTTATGACCCATATATAACTCACATGATTTTTGTAATGAATTCAAAATATATGATATACTGAATACACAACTTGAATAAATAAAACATGTATTGGATATAAATTTTAAAATATAATGGTCTTTTATTATTTATATAAATATAAAAGACACTTATTACACAAGTGCTAATTATGAAGCGAGATATTAAGAAATTTTTAAGTGTGTAATAAAAGCATATAGATGAACTCTACAAACATTCTTTACAACTGGAAAGGAAACTGCTTTCTACATTAAATATCCCATTAGTTTAGTAATGTTCAACATGTTACAATACAGTTGTAATATATTAATTATTTTAATGAATTTTGGGAGGGGTTCTAGGCAGGCCTGGAGTAGAAGTAATAATCATTGACTAAATTGGTAGAATGCTAAAAAAAAAAAAAACTTGATACAACAATGTCAAGTTCATAATCAAAATATTTTAACAAGGTAAAAGCTGAGTATTATTTTATTTTTAAATTGCCTTAATTTTATTTTGCTTTACATCAGTTTAACAAGATTTGCATAGTAAATATTCACGATAGGCAGCTGATCTGGCATCTGGTGTCTTATTAAGAAATCATTAGCGGCACTATAATTTGCATATCAGAGCTTCCAACCTTTTTTGCTGCCATTCGGGGACCATCACTGCTGACAATTACCACAAATATAATACTATATTTAATATTATATTTCCATTGATAAAAAAAAATACCCATAAATGGTAAAAAAAAAATAATAATAATAAAGCAATACCATATTTAAATATTACACCTTTCTGTGGTGCATACATTAAATAATATTATATGAACAACGTTTATCGTGTACAATTTTTTACTTATGACAATTTCTAGACTAGATGTTCTAGGTAAAATAAATGTTTCTCGTCTGAAAGAATTTGATTTATTTTATGTGTTGATTATATTGCCAGGGCATATTAATAATAAGATGAGCGGAATATTAAACATGATCACAAATGTGCATAATATTTATGAACCGTAAATTAATTTGAAATCAGCTTTTTCCATTAATCTTCTTGTATGCCAATGGCAAATAAGATACATTTTAACACTCCTAAAATATCATAAAGCTGCTCCTTGGTATGTCAATAATGATTCATTCCATCAGTCTGCTTTTCTTCGAATAGAACAGATAGGGTGTAATGTCACCATTTAAATTAAGCCAGTCTAAAGGGATGATGGCAGATCAACCATGCCAAGATTGAGTACACATGTGTCACTCGTTCTTTAAAGTTTATGCAGATGATATTGAATATCCAGAAAAGCAACAGAATTTTATACAAGCTAAGAAAACATTGACAAATTACATGGAGTCTCGGTGAATCTCGATAAAGCCTGGAAGCTAAATCAAAACCCAACAGAAGCTGATCGAGGTATCTTGCTTTCCACTTTAATAATTGACTGGCCAACCAAAAGCTTAAAATCATACTCGACGGTGTTGAGTTCAATCATAAGGGCCACCCGCAGTATATGAGAGCCACTTTAGATCGATCTCTCACATTCAAAAGTCACTTACAAAAGACGGCAGCTAAGGTGAGAACCAGGGCTAATATTGTCCATCGCCATGGGAAGCTCCACATGGGAAGCTAACGCACGAGTTCTATGAACCACTGCTCAGTACTGCGATTCAGTGTGGTTAAATAGTTTTTATGTTTGAGAGATCGACGTTCTGCTAAATAGGGCCACGAGAGCCATTAGTGATACACTCATGGAAAATCCTCTACTCTGGCACTCGGTCCTGTGTAATATCCGCTCTTCCTGAATTAAGGCTAATGGAAGCACTGGTTAGGAATATAACTGGTTGCAGCTTGTCGATATGATGTAAAGATCGTCACCTAAAGATCTGCTCCACAGTTGCCCATCCATAATACTTAGCCATCCATAATGACTGGACTTCCTCCTCATACTCTTACCAAGGTCGCAAGCATTCTTTGATAGATGACCCGACCTTATCAACCTTAGCAGTCGGAAGATGCAATCATTGGAAACACATATAAGGTATAACAGAAGACTAGTCATATGGCTAAGGAGAGGGTTCAAGATTATGAATCACATAATAAAATATTACCCACGTAGTGCTTTCCCCAAAGGATTGATGGGTCTGCATAGTGCAAATGAAGCTGGACGTCATTGGCTTTGCTCCCTGAATTTAATGTGTACACACACACACACACACACACACACACACACACACACACACACACACACACACACACACACACACACACACACACACATATATATATATATATATATATTAACGATCCAGTATATCCAGTATATAACGATCATTATCTATCTTCTTATTTCTATAAGGGTTTCGTCTGTTACGTCCATTTTTCTCTCGACCTACTGAACCGATATTTAAGATTGAGGTGTCATTTAAAGCTTAGGATATACCGAAGTGACGAATCGTAATTTAAAAAGTCATATTGTTTCGGGCTTCGCCCCCCTCGCCTTTGATTTATTTCTAGATGTCGCTTTAAAATGTTGACCAACTTTCATTGCAAGTTCTTTAAGGCTGCGGTCTACCCCAACCAAAACAACAACAATGCCGAATGCCGCCTCGCGGCCGTAGCGCTAGGCTCTGCAGAGGTTTACGGGGATCGTGTTTCAGAATTAACCGATTAAGATAGAGATTAGCTGTTAACTTTTTCTAAAAGTAGAAAAAAGGATCTAGTCGGCTATATTTTTAGAATTTTTAAATAAAATTTCTAATTTCAGTTATAACTGTCTAAAATCATCTGTTTTTTAGTTTTGTAAATGCAGAGGTTTACGGGGATCGTGTTTTAAAAATAACCTTTTAAGATAGAGATTGGCTGTTAACTTTTTTTTAACGTAGAAAAAAGGATCTAGTCGGCTATCTTTTTAGAATTTTAAAATAAAATTTCTTATTTCAGCAATAACTGTCTAAAATCATCTGTTTTTTATCGATTTTTAACTGAAGTTTTCTATTGGTTTTAATGAACTAATTACAAAAGTGTAACAGAGGGAAATTAGTACCGTTATTCTTCTTTAATATGACACTTTATTTATAGCTCTAGGCTTCATTTAGCAGAAGATAACACGATTCTAAAAAATCCTCGCATTTGGGGTCGCCCCAGGGGTAGACCGGGGTGGTCCCGGGCTCCGGTCTACCCCTGGCGCGCACCCAAATGCAAGGGTTTTTTAGAATCGTGTTATCTTCTGCTAAATGAAGCCTAGAGCTATAAATAAAGTGTCATATTAAAGAAGAATAACGGTACTAATTTCCCTCTGTTACACTTTTGTAATTAGTTCATTAAAACCAATAGAAAACTTCAGTTAAAAATCGATAAAAAACAGATGATTTTAGACAGTTATTGCTGAAATAAGAAATTTTATTTTAAAACTCTAAAAAGATAGCCGACTAGATCCTTTTTTCTACGTTAAAAAAAAGTTAACATCCAATCTCTATCTTAAGAGGTTATTTTTAAAACACGATCCCCGTAAACCTCTGCATTTACAAAACTAAAAAACAGATGATTTTAGACAGTTATTACTAAAATTAGAAATTTTATTTAAAAGTTCTAAAAAAAATAGCCGACTAGATCCTTTTTTCTACTTTTAGAAAAAGTTAACAGCTAATCTCTATCTTAATCGGTTAATTCTGAAACACGATCCCCGTAAACCTCTGCAGAGCCTAGCGCTACGGCCGCGAGGTGGCATTCGGCATTGTTGTTGTTTTGGTTGGGGTAGACCGCAGCCTTAATGTGAATTGTAATTTAACAGCTGATTACCTTCAGATGAATTTTTAAAGCCAGATAGTAAACAAAAACATGTCTCTGTCACTTCAAAATCAACATTCACGAATTGTAGGTGACTTTCGCTGGTTTCACTCATACAGAATCATAAAATGCGCAATTTGCGCACGGGCCACCTAATATTGTAGCCAATAATGGTCGTTATACCCCTACTCGCGAACGGTGAAAGTAAGTTCAGAAGTTCAGCAGCTCTGTTATTTGGATTATAGCGTCGATAACGATTCCAGACGCCTCCAGCTGCTAAGTCAGTCGTGTACATTCAAGTGTGTACATGACGTACATTTGTGTACGTCAAGTGAGGTGTTAGCGTGTCAAATGTGGGAATATGACAGTTGATTTTTTCGTTTAAAGTTTAATTTGTATTGTCAGTTAAAAAAATTTGTATTTTATTGTACTATTAAAAAAATGTTCTTGGATAAACTACTCATGGTTTGCAACTCCAAAAATTAAGTATAAATTCATTATTGACATAAACTCCAGTTAATTTAATAATTTGTATGATCCTTTATTTTAACATACATCCAACAAACATTACCCATGAGTTATATAGCATTAATTTACATAATGTAAAGAATTTTACGCACTTTGTTGACACGTTTTAATTATTTCCATTTAGCCACTCATTGCCACTACCCGCGTACTAACAGCATTTCCAAAAAGCTTTTTTGTTTGAAATAATAATCAGAGGGATATTTCATTTCGCATTTCAACAGTAATTACAAATAGGCAATAAAAAAAAGATGAAAATAGATTAATAATGTAAGCTATTGTCTGAAAAATATACCTCTATAGTTTGAATATTACTTTTTAAATTGCATTGCCGATAACGTAGTGACTTTGACAACCAATGTTTACTTATCTTAAATAAAACCCTAAAGTTATATTTAAAAATTTCTCTAACACATTGGAATTGGTAAGAGTAGATGTGGCGAACATAAATAGTTAAGAGCTATACAGGGTGATTGATATAAGTGTGTCATCTTTTTTTCTAAAACTATCACAGGAATTAAAAAAAGTTGTCTAGCAACTGACATGGATTTTTAGCGAATTTCCCTATAGGGAATACGCTATTACGGTAGTAGCCATGGTAAGACCTAAGCCCGGGACCACTTTACTTTTTCATTTTGAGGTCCCCAGAAGCCAAAAACACCGTTCGTTTATTTTCATATATATGTATATATATATATATATATATATATATATATATATATATATATATATATATATATAGATCTATCTATCTATCTATATATATATATGTGTGTGTGTGTCCGTGGTACTGATAACTTTTGAAGCGGACATCCGATTTTGATCAAATTTGATATGAAGGTGTAAGACCAGGTCTATTTTCATGAGTTCGCGAACCAGCATTGTCGGGTTATGGGAACGGGGTTTTATGGGGTTTCAAAGGGGTCAAAATTGGGTTTTTGGCATTTTTGGACCTTAGTTTTCAAAATTGATGAATTTTAACTAAGACCATTCAAAAGAGCTTAAAAAAACAAACAATTTAGTATTTTGAAATTTTAACTTAGCTTAAATGGTTACGGATGTACCTTATGTAAGGACATAATTAATTTTGGAAATATTCCTTTTGTTACTTAACTTGGTTTATTAAGATATTTACAGTGAAAGGTCTTTTTCAATTATCTAAGCCCATTTTTACACTTTATTAATTAGTTAAAAATATGTTAATTTATTTTGGGAATCTGCCAACAGTCCTCTTATCTCCAACCCTAAACAAACAAAATCAAACCTTCTTAGATATCTAACAAAATAAAATATTTTAATCTGAAAACATTGTTCAAAAAAATTAAATACAATTTTATATTCAATCTGGCACATTTACTTTTATTAAATAAAGAAATTAATCCTACCTCACACAGAAGGTGTTTTCATTTATCCTGCTGGCATTCAAATAGACAGGTTTAAAACTTAATTTTCATGAAATTGTGGCAAAAGGCAGAGGAAGAGTCCATCCCATTTAAACAGGGGTGCTTCAAGACAAGCCAGTAAGTTAAGTTAAATATAAATATACAATGCATGATCAATGTTTGATTTTAATTGATATATAAAAATAATATTTACTGTTACGGTACATCTCTCCTCTCCTATCAATAAAATCAAACTCTAAATAAACATCTCAAAATCAACCAAAATATCTATTACTCAAGATTAAATCCTACATGGGCTTCACAAACAGAGTTCCCTACTTAAACTATTATTTACAAACAAAATTTATCCTTCTTGGTTCTTCTTACAGTGAACCCACTGTAGCCTCAGGAATTGCAGATTACTCAGGCTCATCCTTCACAGAACAGCTTGCAGGGGGAAGGGAAGTGGCTATTATGTTTAGAATATTTGTTATCTCTGACCGCATTCCTATCTATCCTTTTTTAAATTCCAACATATTATTCAACTTTTACTTTCAGTTCTGCTGTAGTATGTCTCATGGAAACATCGCGTCGTGTTTTATTTAAGTTTTTCTTTCGAGTGTGCATGTTTTAGAGTGAGATTTGTGTTTTGTGAAGTGTGAAAGTGCAGTGTGAAGTGCAGTGTGAAGTGTAGTGTGAAGTGTCGTGTGAAAGTTTTCTGTCCATAAAACTAAAATCAGCCATACACCATTCGTATCCCATCCATCCACCCTTTCATACCAAGTCATAGTCCAGTACAGTAAAACTAAATTTAAAGTCAAGTTTAGTAAAGTGTCAAAAGTCCCACCCACTCACAAAACTGGTTTAAACCACCCTAAAATCTAACTTTAAAAATCTCTTTTTTTTATTTAAAGTTTATTTATTTACACTTCCCATGACGCAGTAATATATAATAAATTACCCTTTAATTTATTTCCATTCAACATACCGTAGAGCCTTTTTTTACATTTAAAACAAAATATTTCTTAAATAACAAAACATTTAAAACTTTATCCTAACTTCAAAGATTTTATATGCGCTCTTTTAACAATTGACAAATCATTTAATCTTTGAATAATTACTGACACAGGACTCAAAAAATACAAAATCCTAAATGGTCCGGTGTACCTTAAGTCCATTTTTGCTTGATATTTATTTCCTTTGTTACTCAAGCTTTGTACTTTTAAATACACAATTGAACCTATCTTGAAAGGATGCTTCACTCTGTCTTCTTTATACTTCTCTCTGTTCTTGTTAAATCCCACAGATTTTTTACAATTTTTTATTGCTCTGTCCATTATTTGTTTCATTTCATCTTTACTTAAACTACTATTTACAATATCGTTGAGTTTCCATAAGTTTGATAAACCATGATTCGGGGCGTGTTTAAACATTAATTCAAAAGCAGTAAATTTTGTGCTCTCATTTACAGCTGTATTTAAACTCATTTGTAAATACTTGATGTCTTGATCCCATCTTGTCTGACAATCATGATAATATGCCCTCAGTTGATTCTTCAAATTCAAAATGTATCTTTCGGCTCTATTTGCACTCGCTCTGTACGGTATTATCTTGTAGTGATCAATGGCATTTTTAAATACAAACTTCTTAAATTCATGACTTCTAAAACAGCTTGCATTGTCTGATATGAGTTTTTTACAACTTCCAAAGGAATTAAAAATTAACTCCTCTAATTTCTGTATGATGGTTGTGAGCTTTAGTATCTTTTATCGGAATCAACCATAAGTATTTAGTCATGTCATCTAAAACAATTAAGATGTGTGCATTTCCTTTTACAGACCGTGTTAATGGACCTGCTGTGTCAATGTATAACTTGTCTAAAGGATTTCTTGTCTGTCCCGCTATTAACTCCCCTTCATACTGTCTTTGGGCTGGTTTAGCCATTTTACAAACTTCACATGATTTAACTCTTTCTTTCACTTGTCTTGCTAAGTTAGGCCTATAAAAACATTTCAATATTTTATTTACCGTTCTGTTTTGCCCTAAGTGTCCTCCAAATACACTTACATGGTAATACTTAAATAACATATCAATCAAACTCTCCGGAACATAAACCTGACCTTTACTCTTCTCATTTTTCTTCCACATTAGAACATTATTCCAAACATAAAAATTGTCCTTATTTGTTTTGTTCTTGATACTATTAAATATTTCCATACACTCATTATCAGATCTTTGGAGTTCAGCAATGTTCCCATAAGCTAATGGAAATTGATTTATTACACTAACTGTTTGTGATAAATGTTTACTATTTACAGATCGAAACTTTTTGCTTGTTTTACTGTTTATTTCTTTAAATTCACATTCTTCTGGTAACACATCTAAAACTTCTATAGGGCAGTCCTCTTTAAACATTCTTGAAAGACAATCCGCTACAGGATTTTGTGCCGACTTTACATGCATTACTTTAAACGGTAGGCTTATTATGTACTCAACCCATCTACCTAATTTCCCAAGTTTTCTAAAATGTGACAGCACCCAAGATAAAGCATGGTTGTCAGTGATTAAGTAAAAGGGCTGGATTTCTAAAAAGGAGTAGAATTTTTTTATGCTTAGTACAACAGACAATGCCTCCTTTTTATACACACTTAGATTTCTTTCACTATCTGAAAATTTCTTTGAGTAATAAGCAATTGGCAACTTATCCCCAAGTTCATTACTTTGCAGTAAGACAGAACCACACGCCACATCAGAAGCATCTGTCATTAGTGTGAAAGGGTTTTCAAAGTTTGGGATAGCAAGTACAGGTGGGTTCATTATGGCTTCCTTTAATTTATAAAAATTTGTGTCACATTCTTCTGTCCAAACAAATTTACTCCTTTTCTTTCTTAATTCATTTAATGGACTCGCTATTTCTGCATAGTTTTTTATGTACTTTGAGAAGAAAGAAACCATTCCTATGAAACTACTCACTTCTTTTGCATTTCTTGGCACCTTAAAATTAGCTATGGCTTCAGTTCTGGATTCATCTATTTTTATTTGGTTTTTTGATATTACATTTCCCAAATAACTAATTTCTTTATGGCATAGTTTGACTTTCTTTGGATTTACAGTAAGATTGTGTTTATTTAATCGGTCGATTACTTCCTTTAAATGAATTAAATGATCTTCTTTGGTTTTGGAAAATACCAGTATGTCATCAACAAAATTAATTACATATTCAAATTTAATATCCCTGAATATTCTATCTAAGTATGCACTCAGTACCCCAGAACCTACATGTAAACCATATGGAATAGCGTTGAATTCATACAAGCTAAATGGAGTTGAAAATGCTGTTAAATGCTTACTTTTCTCTGCCAAACCTATTTGCATAAATGAGTTAGATAAATCCAACACACTGAAATATTCTGCATTCTGTAGGACATGATAACAATCATCTAGATTTCCAAGTGGGTGATTCACTCTTTCTAACTTGCCATTTAACTTGGAGTAATTTATTACTAGCCTTTGTTTATCCGAATTTGGCTTCTTAACTAAAAAGCTTGGGGAACTGTAAGCAGAAGTAGATGGCCTTATAACACCCTGTTGTAACAATTCATCCAAAATTTTTTTCATCTCCTGTAACTTGGGCGGTGACATGGGGTAAGGTCTTATATTCACAACCTCTGGGTCTTTAACCTTAATTTCAAATTTGAAATCTAATGCCTTTCCTATTCTTTCAGTAAAAACATTTGGGTATTTATTGATCAAATTCAAAATTTCTTCCTTCATATCCGAGCAACCGATATTCATTTCCTCTTCTTTATTCATGTTGTAGTTACCTCTGAGTCTTTCACTTCCTATACTGATCTTAATTTCCTTTTTAAAACCAAAGTGACAAATATTATCCTTTAAGTTCAAAACCATTTGTGTCTCTTTCATAAAACAGCTACCGAGTATTACAATATAACTCAATTTGGGAATAATGTGAAACTTCACATTCCAACAAAACTTGTTTACATGGATTTTCACAACGCAGCAACCGGTAACTTTTAATTTACTGTTATCTGCACTATAACATGATATGCTGTGATTAACTACCTTTTTTACCAAATTCTCTTTGCTAAGTTTATTAAACATAGATTCACTCAAAGCATTAATACCAGAACCTGTATCTAACAATGCTGATTCAATTAATTTTCCTCCTAATTTTACACTAATGGTTGGAAGAGTACTCATGACCTCGCCCTCATCTATTTTGTTGCAGTTGGAGTTCACAGTTTTGAATAACTTTTTTACTACTCTATTTTGTTGTCTTTTGATTTTCATTTTCTCCTTACGGCACAATTTTTCTTGTTTTCTTGCACTGAGTATGACTTTATTCTGGGAAAGGCCAAAATTTTTCCTAGCTCTATTTACATTATTTAACCTCTCCCTGGTGATCAGTTTTTTGGATTATTTCTGCAATGTCTTGCTATGTGTCCGGGACGCTTACATACATAACAAATTCTGTTATTTGAGGAACCAACTGTGGATTGATTTTTATGCTGGTAGCTACTTTGCTCTGATTTACCTCGCAATAAATTACAGTACCGTACATTTTGGCTATGTACGCAAATTTGCTCTAAATCCTTAAAAGTTTGTGGTTTCCCCATGAAAACAAGATTTGCTCTTGACTCTTGATTTAAACCCATTATGATAATTTCAACTAATTCACCTTCACTGTATGGACAGCATAAGACCTGTGAGTTCATCTTTACCGCATCAATGTACAACGCAAGTGGTTCATTAAATCTTTGCGGCCTATTCACTAAATCTCTTATCAGATTTTCCCTGAGATTTAAAGGTATGAAATATTTTAGTAAGTCAGATTGCAAGCTTTTAAGGTCTTTTCGCCTACCTTCAATGAGTTTACTTTGCAAAGGACCAGTTGTTTTAGGTATTAGCAACTCAACAATAGCTCTGTCCCCTAATTCTGTTTCCCTTCTAATTTGCAACAAGGTTTTAAAAAATTCTAGTAACTCAGGCACTACTAAACCATTACAGTGTTTAATCCTAGACAAATAGTGCTCCAAAGGGTTTGGTAGCTTTTGATAAACATTTTTATCCCTTGACTCACTCTCCTCTCCATCTCTTTTAATTTCCCCTACTGGTGAAGTGGCAGGGTGGATAGCAGCAATACCTTTTTGTTCAGGTAGTGAACCTTTATTATCTAAATTTGATAATGATTCATTTGATTCAAAAACCTCATTAAGATTTTCTTCTTCCATGTTACTGTCACTAAGTAAACGAATAGTTTTATTCAGGACTTCTGCATCACAGTTAACCTCTAATAGCTTATCACCAACCTCTTTAAGACTATTTGCAAGTTTTTCATAAAGACCTTTTTGAACACTTGTCATTTTGAACTTAACTATATTACTAAGCCTATTTTGGCAGTGTTCAAACTTTGCTTTTGCCCTAGCAATATCGATTGGCCTACTTGAATCAGAAAGCTCATTACTGTTTTCTACGCACTGATTTATTTTAATTTCTAAGGTTTGTAGCTCTTGTTCCATGTTTACTTTGTTTTCCAAATGTTTGTAACTTGCTTCTACATTTTGTTTTAAACATTTCCTCAACAGTTTACGAACTTCAATTGCTTGAGTGTTTTCTGCTACAACTACATTCCTAAGCTTCAACTCATATAAGTTTTCCTCTTTTGTTAACAGATCTGGTTCTGGTTTACTCATCATGAATTTATATTTGCTCAGAGAGGAGTGTTAATTAACAGTTTAGGAATATTAAGCAGAGTAGCGCACTTTATGTACCTTATGTAAGGACATAATTAATTTTGGAAATATTCCTTTTGTTACTTAACTTGGTTTATTAAGATATTTACAGTGAAAGGTCTTTTTCAATTATCTAAGCCCATTTTTACACTTTATTAATTAGTTAAAAATATGTTAATTTATTTTGGGAATCTGCCAACAGTCCTCTTATCTCCAACCCTAAACAAACAAAATCAAACCTTCTTAGATATCTAACAAAATAAAATATTTTAATCTGAAAACATTGTTCAAAAAAATTAAATACAATTTTATATTCAATCTGGCACATTTACTTTTATTAAATAAAGAAATTAATCCTACCTCACACAGAAGGTGTTTTCATTTATCCTGCTGGCATTCAAATAGACAGGTTTAAAACTTAATTTTCATGAAATTGTGGCAAAAGGCAGAGGAAGAGTCCATCCCATTTAAACAGGGGTGCTTCAAGACAAGCCAGTAAGTTAAGTTAAATATAAATATACAATGCATGATCAATGTTTGATTTTAATTGATATATAAAAATAATATTTACTGTTACGGTACACGGAGAAAATTCAAAAATGTTTTTTCCATGTTATTCTTATGGGAAATCAAGAAAACCATCTTACCTATTTTTTGACATAACTTAATCAAATTAGGTATGTACATTATCTAGATAGGGTTTAACTTATACTTGCTTACAAAACCCATATGGCGGCAAACCTACATACTCAACCCCATGGGGTGTATGGGGAAAATAAAAAATTGTCAGAGCTTGATACAATTTTGTGTTTACATTCACCAATTATTGATTAACTTAGATTTTCTAATAACACCCCATGGCAGAAAACCTACATACTCGATCCTATGGTCTTTTTATGAGGAAAGTAAATAATCTGAAATGCCATTGGAAATTCGCTGAGTACGCAGGTATGCTGCGACGGGGGTATTTTCTCTTTATTGTAGTGATTTTCAAATTTTGATTTTATGTATTATTATTTTCCAACATGGTACAAGTTGAAAATTTCAAATACCAACCCCCCACATTATGTAATTGTTGGATTGTATACGTAACTTTAATACCTTTTTATTCTTTGACTCACATTTAATCCCATAAGAATAACATGGAGCATACGTTCATTGTTTCGTTCATTTTTTCGCTTATCTCTGAAAAATTCAGTAATTTGAAATTCAGAAATTTGTTGAAGATTTTTAAACACATATAGGAAGGAGAATTTTGAACAAAAGATGTCCTATCTACAGGATATTGTAACATGGATGAGTTTCTGGTATAATGATGATGTTGAAGATTATTTAAATACCCCCCGTCGCAGCAGACCTGCGTACTCAGCGAATTTCCAAATTAGTAATATTAATTTTGACCAAATAAACCCTTAAATCAAATATCATCACGTGCTCATAGATAGGGAAATAAATGTCTATTCTCCTTAAGATAAATATAGGGAAAGAGTATGCAGGTATGCTGCCATGGGGGACACTAAAAGTAGGTTTTTAGCATAGAAAAAATTTATTTCGACCATATAAAGCCATATAGTAAGTTTCCTCAATATCTGTCCATAAATAAAAGAGTTTGCCTATTCTCCATATGATTAACATGGGAAAATAGTATGCAGGTTTGCTGCCATGATAAGTACAAAAACCAAGATTTTTTACCTTAAATGGATGAATCTTAACCAAATGAAGCTAAATACTAAGTTTCATCCAAAAATATTGGTTAATAAGTGAAATATTAACACATCCTTATTCTCCATAAGATTAACATTGGAGCCCCAAAAGACAATGTACTGTCTTTAGACTTTGTAATATCTCGGTAACCAATGGAGATAGAGCAAAGCTTCAAAATACTAAATTGTGTGTTTTTTTGAGCTAAATCCAATGGTCAAAATAAAAATTGAAAATTTTTAAAATTTACATATGAAAAATGCTAAAAACCCATTTTTGGGGTACAAAACCCCCCAAAACTACCCCTTCCGGTAGGTCGATATGTCTGGTTTTCGAACTCATCCGAATAAACGTAGGACTACACATCTCTACCAAATTTGGTGTCGATCGGACCGTTTTTACGAGAGTTATCGTGTCTAGGGACACATACATACATATATATACAGGGTGTTTGGTAGTCAGTGTCAAAAAAATTAAGGGGTTATTATGCACACAAAATGCAACAAAAATACGCAAATTAGACACTTACATCTCAATCCACCATCCAGTAGCACTCATTTTAATTTTTTTTTTTAATTCTTGACATTGCCCTTAAAAATCTAATTAAGATACAACGAAGGGAAATCACTTTCGTTAACGACAAAGCTATAAATACTACATGACAAACATGATTCGCTGGCGACTATCTTACGAGGTGACTCGGCTTTCTTCCCTACAAACGAGATGCGTTTACTAAATACTATCCCTATTGGTTACCGGTGTTTTCTGAATGCCACACTTACAAACTATTAACCAGTGAGAATACAACGGATGGCAAACGTTTTGGCTAAGCTCAAAAGGCTGATGAATACGAACAGATTCACGCTTACCACTCGTTTTAAGGTATCAATCGACTTCAGCGCAAACGTATGTGATGCGAACCCTAATTACTTTCCATAAGTTTACAATTTCCGACGAAACCCTATACAAATATTCATACAGGGTGTTTGGTAGTCAGCGTCAAAAAAACAAAGGGGTAATAATGCACACAAAATTCAACAAAAATACGCAAATTAGACACTTACATCTCAATCCACCTTCCAGTAGCACTCATTTGAATTTTTGTTCAAAATTCTTGGAAATTTCCCATTTTGCCTATTCCGAATTTAAAGTGATAGAGATAGCGGCATAATCCCTTTGATGACATCCCAAGCCGACACCGCCGACTCCCCATTGGTCACTGATACTCTTTGAAAACCAAGCCGCCGCCTCAACATAAACGCTCACGACGCGCCTTTAAACGGCCATAAAAAATCAACCAGCCCCAAAATTGGAAAGCCCCGCGGCCCAAAACACGCCGACCCACTTTGGATTTCATAAAAAAACCCCGGGGCCCCTAAGGACCCGCGCCCCAAGCCCAAAAATCCATGCCAAAGTCCAAAAACCCAAATTTCTCGTTTCAGATTTTTCTACTATCAAAGAAGCCGCTCCTCTTTCACAAAAAGACACCGCCGCCGCAACATAAACGACGAAATTTCCCATTTCGCCTATTCCCAATTGAAAGTGATAAAGATGGCGGCATAATCCCTTTGATAACAACGCAAGCCGACACCGACAACTCCCCATTGGTCACCGATACTCTTTGAAAACGAAGCCGCCGCCTCAACATAAACGCTCATGACGCGCCTTCAAACGGCCATAAAAAATCACCCAGCCCCAAAATTGTAAACCCCCACGGCCCAAAACACGCGCCCCCACTTTGGATTTCATAAAAAAACCCCGGCGCCCCCCTGGGCTCACGCCCCGGGCCCAAAAATCCACCTCAAAGTCCAAAAACCCAAATTTGTCGTTTCTGATTTTTCTACTATCAAAGGAGCCGCTCCTCTTTGACAAAAAGCCGCCGCCGCCGCACATAAACGCTCATGACTCGCCTTTAAACGGCCATAAAAAATGACCTGTCCCCAAAATGAGGAAACCCCGCGCCCCAAAACACGCGGCCCCACTTTGGATTTCATAAAAAAACCCCAAAACGCCGCTAAACCCTCGCCCCGCCACGGAATCGCAACAAAAAGACGAAATTTCCCATTACACCTATTCCTGATTTACAGTAATAAAGATGGCGGCACACTCCCTTTGATAACAGCTCAAGCCGACACCGCCAACTCCCCATTGGTCACCCATACTCTTTGATAAACATGCCGCCGCCTCAACATAAACGCTCAAAACGCGCCTTCAAACGGCCATAAAAAATCACCCAGCCCCAAAATTGTAAACCCCCGCTGCCCAAAACACGCGCCCCCACTTTGGATTTCTTAAAAAAAACCCCGGCGCCCCCAGGACCCACGCCCCGGGCCCAAAAATCCACCACAAAGTCCAAAAACCCAAATTTCTCGTTTCGGATTTTTCTACAATCAAAGGAGCCGCTCCTCTTTGACAAAAGCCGCCACCGCCACAACATAAACGCTCATGACTCCCATTCAAACGGCCATAAAAAATGACCTGTCCCCAAAATGTGGAAGCCCCGCGCCCCAAAACACGCGGCCCCACTTTGGATTTAATAAAAAATCCCCAGCGGCCCTCAGAAGCCGCGCCCCGACCCCAAAAAACCACCATAAAGTCCAAAAACCCAAATTTCTCGTTTCTGAATATTCAACAATGCGGCTCCTTTGAGACAAAATGCCGCCAACACCTCAGCTCCCTTCCCATTGGCCAGACCACAACCGACCGCCATTGCTCTCTTCTCATTGGTCAAGCTTCGACGCGCTATTCCTTTGTAGCGCATGCCGCCCGCGTTTACAAAAACCACAAAACACAACTTTAAAAATTCGCCAAAATTAAGGGAAGCCCCAAATTCAAACTTTTATGAATGTAAACCCTCTACCCCAACTTTGGATTTCCAAAAAAAAAAAATACACCAACCCCCAAACACACCCCCTTCCACCCTTAATAAGGCCTTAAAGTTAAAATATCCAATTTCGTGATCACGATTATTAGAACAAAAATTTCAAATTCAACTTAATTTCACATTTAAGCCCATAACTCCTCACCCCAAAATGTTTTCGACCCCAAATTTTTTGCAAAAGTTAGGGGACAATTTTGGATTTGATATTTTAACAAAACTACCCCTCCAGCACACCGGGAACATACCCCAAAATTAGCTTTTTCCTTCGTAGCCAGGTCGCTAATGGTAATCTAGAAGCGACCTGGCTACGAAGGAAAATTAAGTTAAGTTGCTTAAGTCTAAAACCCAAATTTCAAAAATGACATTACACCTATTGGGGCCCAACATATATTGTATATATATATACCCCCCCATATATGCAATCTTCCCGCGCGGGAAGATTGGTTTACAAGGACTTAAAGGATCCACACAAACATAATCTTCCCACTCCTGGGAACATTACCCAATTACCTAATAACAATCTTCCCACTAGTGGGAAGATTATTTTACAAGGACTTTAACTAACCACTGGAACACCTTACCCCATTGGCTTACATTTTAGTATTTGCAAGCGGGAAAATCAACCCTCAAAAAAAAATTATCATCTTCCCACTTGCGGGAAGATTGTCTAATACCAAATTACAATCTTCCCAGAAGTGGGAACATTACATGATTTCTAAATATTATCCTCCCACCTGTGGGAACATAACACCATTTCAAAATATAATCTTCCCACTCGTGGGAACATTACCCAATTACCTAATAACAATCTTCCCACTAGTGGGAAGATTATTTTACAAGGACTTTAATTAACCACTGGAACACCTTACCCCATTGGCTTGCACATTAGTATTTCCAAGCGGGAAAATGAACCCTCAAAAAAAATTATCATATTCCCACTTGCGGGAAGATTGTCTAATACCAAATTACAATCTTCCCAGCAGTGGGAACATTACATGATTTCTAAATATTATCCTCCCACCTGTGGGAACATAACACCATTTCAAAATATAATTTTCCCACTCATGGGAACATTACCCAATTACCTAATAACAATCTTCCCACTAGTGGGAAGATTATTTTACAAGGACTTTAATTAACCACTGGAACACCTTACCCCATTGACTTGCACATTAGTATTTCCAAGCGGGAAAATGAACCCTCAAAAAAAATTATCATCTTCCCACTTGCGGGAAGATTCCCTAATACCAAATTACAATCTTCCCAGCAGTGGGAACATTACATGATTTCAAAATATTATCCTCCCACCTGTGGAAACATGACACCATTCCAAAATATAATCTTCCCACTCGTGGGAACATTACCCAATTACCTAATAACCATTTTCCCACTAGTGGGAAGATTATTTTACAACGACTTTAACTAACCACTGGAACACCTTACCCCATTGGCTTGCACATTAGTATTTCCAAGCGGGAAAATCAACCCTCAAAAAAATTATCATCTTCCCACTTGCGGGAAGATTCCCTAATACCAAATTACAATCTTCCCAGCAGTGGGAACATTACATGATTTCAAAATATTATCCTCCCACCTGTGGGAACATGACACCATTCCAAAATATAATCTTCCCACTCGTGGGAACATTACCCAATTACCTAATAACCATCTTCCCACTAGTGGGAAGATTATTTTACAACGACTTTAACTAACCACTGGAACACCTTACCCCATTGGCTTACACATTAGTATTTCCAAGCGGGAAAATCAACCCTCAAAAAAAATTATCATCTTCCCACTTGCGGGAAGATTCCCTAATACCAAATTACAATCTTCCCAGCAGTGGGAACATTACTTGATTACTAAATATTATCCTCCCACCTGTGGGAACATAACACAATTTCAAAATATAATCTTCCCACTCGTGGGATTATTACCCAATTACCTAATAACAATCTTCCCACTAGTCGGAAGATTATTTTACAAGAATTTAACGAACCACTTATTTATACCTAACTTTATTTTTTCCTCCCCAAATTCGGAAAGTTGCCTCTGGGCACTACCACCCACACACCCGACGCCCTTCCCCGCTAAAAGCACGACCCCACCGCCCACGGAGGGCTGATGAAATAGGCTGGAACGTCGAAAAACGGCCATAAATCGACATAATATCACCCCCACTCAACTAAAGGAGCCCCCCACCTCAGAAACCAACCCAACTCATCCGGGTGGACACCAACTATTGTAACCCAACCTAACCTAACCTCAGGCTAGACGAACGGAAGTCGGGGGACGCGTTGGAGACTCGCCCCGGCCACCCGGGCAACGGCAGCGGTCGGGGCCCCCACCAATGGCGCCCCCCCACCCACGCCCGTCATCCTTTACTCACCAAACTCGCGGGATACACTCACGGGACACCGATCCACACGACCACCAACCCCCGCGACTCCAAAACGACGGGAAGGGATCCTGAAAAAAAAAATCCAAAAAAACCCCGAGCCCGGCTCTTACAACGCCAATCGGGGCACTCCCCCACCTAATGGCGCACCACCTGCATCCACGTTATTTTTTCCTCACCAAATTCGGAAAGTTGCCTCTGGGCACTACCACCCACACACCCGACGCCCTTCCCCGCTGAAAGCACGACCCCACCGCCCACGGAGGGCTGATGAAATAGGCTGGAACGTCGAAAAACGGCCATAAATCGACATAATATCACCCCCCACTCAACTAAAGGAGCCCCCCACCTCAGAAACCAACCCAACTCATCCGGATGGACACGAACTATTGTAACCCAACCTAACCTAACCTCAGGCTAGACGAACGGAAGTCGGGGGACGCGTTCGAGACTCGCCCCGGCCACCCGGGCAACAGCAGCGGTCGGGGAACCCACCAATGGCGCCCCCCCACCCACGCCCGTCATCCTTTACTCACCAAACTCGCGGGATACACTCACGGGACACCGATCCACACGACCACCAACCCCCGCGAGTCCAAAACGACGGGAAGTGATCCTGAAAAAAAAAAAAATCCGAAAAAAACCCGAGCCCGGCTCTTACAACGCCAATCGGGGCACTCCCCCACCTAATGGCGCACCACCTGCGTCCACGTTATTTTTTCCTCACCAAATTCGGAAAGTTGCCTCTGGGCACTACCACCCACACACCCGACGCCCTTCCCCGCTGAAAGCACGACCCCACCGCCCACGGAGGGCTGATGAAATAGGCTGGGACGTCGAAAAACGGCCAGAAATCGACATAATATCACCCCCACTCAACTAAAGGAGCCCCCCACCTCAGAAACCAACCCAACTCATCCGGGTGGACACCAACTATTGTAACCCAACCTAACCTAACCTCAGGCTAGACGAACGGAAGTCGGGGGACGCGTTGGAGACTCGCCCCGGTCACCCGGGCAACGGCAGCGGTCGGGGCCCCCACCAATGGCGCCCCCCCACCCACGCCCGTCATCCTTTACTCACCAAACTCGCGGGATACACTCACGGGACACCGATCCACACGACCACCAACCCCCGCGACTCCAAAACGACGGGAAGGGATCCTGAAAAAAAAAATCCAAAAAAAACCCGAGCCCGGCTCTTACAACGCCAATCGGGGCACTCCCCCACCTAATGGCGCACCACCTGCATCCACGTTATTTTTTCCTCACCAAATTCGGAAAGTTGCCTCTGGGCACTACCACCCACACACCCGACGCCCTTCCCCGCTGAAAGCACGACCCCACCGCCCACGGAGGGCTGATGAAATAGGCTGGAACGTCGAAAAACGGCCATAAATCGACATAATATCACCCCCCACTCAACTAAAGGAGCCCCCCACCTCAGAAACCAACCCAACTCATCCGGGTGGACACGAACTATTGTAACCCAACCTAACCTAACCTCAGGCTAGACGAACGGAAGTCGGGGGACGCGTTCGAGACTCGCCCCGGCCACCCGGGCAACAGCAGCGGTCGGGGAACCCACCAATGGCGCCCCCCCACCCACGCCCGTCATCCTTTACTCACCAAACTCGCGGGATACACTCACGGGACACCGATCCACACGACCACCAACCCCCGCGAGTCCAAAACGACGGGAAGTGATCCTGAAAAAAAAAATCCGAAAAAAACCCGAGCCCGGCTCTTACAACGCCAATCGGGGCACTCCCCCACCTAATGACGCACCACCTGCGTCCACGTTATTTTTTCCTCACCAAATTCGGAAAGTTGCCTCTGGGCACTACCACCCACACACCCGACGCCCTTCCCCGCTGAAAGTACGACCCCACCGCCCACGGAGGGCTGATGAAATAAGCTGGGACGTCGAAAAACGGCCAGAAATCGACATAATATCACCCCCCACTCAACTAAAGGAGCCCCCCACCTCAGAAACCAACCTAACTCATCCTGGAGGACACGAACTATTGTAACCCAACCTAACCTAACCTCAGGCTAGACGAACGGAAGTCGGGGGACGTGTTGGAGACTCGCCCCGGCCACCCGGGCAACGGCAGCGGTCGGGGCCCCCACGAAGGGCGCCCCCCCACCCACGCCCGTCATCCTTTACTCACCAAACTCGCGGGATACACTCACGGGACACCGATCCACACGACCAAAAACCCCCGCGAGTCCAAAACGACGGGAAGTGATCCTGAAAAAAAAAAATTCCCAAAAAAAACCCGAGCCCGGCTCTTACAACGCCAATCGGGGCACTCCCCCACCTAATGGCGCACCACCTGCGTCCACGTTATTTTTTCCTCACCAAATTCGGAAAGTTCCCTCTGGGCACTACCACCCACACACCCGACGCACTTCCCCGCTGAAAGCACGACCCCACCGCCCACGGACGGCTGATGAAATAGGCTGGGACGTCGAAAAACGGCCAGAAATCGACATAATATCACCCCCCACTCAACTAAAGGAGCCCCCCACCTCAGAAACCAACCCAACTCATCCGGGTGGACACGAACTATTGTAACCCAACTTAACCTAACCTCAGGCTAGACGAACGGAAGTCGGGGGACGCGTTCGAGACTCGCCCCGGCCACCCGGGCAACGGCAGCGGTCGGGGCCCCCACGAATGGCGCCCCCCCACCCACGCCCGTCATCCTTTACTCACCAAACTCGCGGGATACACTAACGGGACACCGATCCACACGACCACCAACCCCCGCGAGTCCAAAACGACGGGAAGTGATCCTGAAAAAAAAAAATCCGAAAAAAACCCGAGGCCGGCTCTTACAACCCCAATCGGGCACTCCCCCCACCTAATGGCGCACCACACGCGCCCCCTTTATTTTTTCCTCGCCAAATTCGGAAAGTTGCCTCTGGGCACTAGCAGCCACACACCCAACGCCCTTCCCCGAGGAAAGAACGACCCCACCGCCCACGGGGGGCTAATGAAATAGGCTGGAATATCGAAAAACGGCCATAAATCGATATAATATCACCCCCCACTCTACTAAACGAGCCCCCCACCTCAGAAACCAACCTAACTCATCCTGGAGGACACGAACTATTGTAACCCAACCTAACCTAACCTCAGGCTAGACGAACGGAAGTCGGGGGACGCGTCCGAGACTCGCCCCGGCCACCCCGGCAAAGGCAGCGGTCGGGGCCCCCACAGATGGCGCCCCCCCACCAACACCCGTCATCCTTCACTCACCAAACTCGCAGGATCTACTCATGGGACACCAACCCACACAACCACCAACCCCCTTGAGTCCAAAACGACGGGAAGTAATCCAGAAAAAAAAAATCCTAAAAAACCCGGGCCCGGCTCTTACAACGCTAATCGGGGCACTCCCCCACCTAATGCCGCACCACACGCGCCCCCTTTATTTTTTCCTCACCAAATTCGGAAAGTTGCCTCTGGGCACTACCAGCCACACACCCAACGTCCTTCCTCGAGGAAAGAACGACCCCACCGCCCACGGGGGGCTAATGAAATAGGCTGGAACATCGAAAAACGGCCAGAAATCGATATAATATCCCCCCCCACTCCACTAAACGAGCCCCCCACCTCAGAAACCAACCTAACTCATCCTGGAGGACACGAACTATTGTAACCCAACCTAACCTAACCTCAGGCTAGACGAACAGAAGTCGGGGGACGCGTCCGAGACTCGCCCCGGCCACCCCGGCAAAGTCATCGGTCGGGGCCCCCACAGATGGCGCCCCCCCACCCACACCCGTCATCCTTCACTCACCAAACTCCCAGGATCTACTCATGGGACACCAACCCACACAACCACCAACCCCCTTGAGTCCAAAACGACGGGAAGTAATCCAGAAAAAAAAATCCAAAAAAAAACCGGGCCCGGCTCTTACAACGCCAATCGGGGCACTCCCCCACCTAATACCCCACCACCTCGGCCCACGTTATTTTTTCCCCACCAAATTCGGAAACTTGCCTCTAGGCACTACCACCCACACACCCAACACCCATCCCCGCGAAAAGGACAACCACACCGCCCATGGGGGGCTAATTAAATGGGCGGGAACTACCAAAAACGGCCAAAAATCGATAAAATATCACCCCTCGCTCAACTAAAAGAGCCCCCCACCTCAGAAACCAACCTCATGCATCCGGTAGGACTCAAACTATTCTAACCCAACCTAACCTAACCTCAGGCTAGACGAACGGAAGTCGGGGGACGCGTTCGAGTCTCGCCCCGGTCACCCCAGCAAAGGCAGAGGTCGGGGCCCCCACAAATGGCGCCCCCCCCTACCACACACTTCATCCTTCACTAACCAAACTCGCAGTATCTACTCATCCGACACTCATCCACACACCCACCAATCCCCGCGAGTCCAAAACGTCCGGAAGTACTGGAGAAAAAAAAATTCCAGAAAAAACCCGGGCCCGGTTCTTACAGAGCCAATAAGGACGGGCCCCCACCTAATGCCCCACCACGGGGACCCACGTTATTTTTTCCTCACCAAAATCAGAAAATGCACTCTCGGCACTACCACCCACACACCCAACAGAAATCCCAGTGAAAAAAATACCACCCAACCCAGGGGAATTATCTTGAGATAGGCCTAAGTGGCCAAAAACAGCAAAAAATCAATAATAAATAACCCTGGGCTTAACAAAAATCCGGCACGTGATAGTTTAGCCTGATCATAATGTTTTCGTCAAAAAACAGTACGTTATTATGTAAATTGGAAATATTGGATATACCTAATGTTTAAGTCAATTGTCGTAATTCTGTCATAATAATTCATTATACATTACAAAAAAACAATCGCTTCCTACTTTTAGTGGAAATTAATCTCTATTTTTAGTATTTAAGGAAATATATTGTGATTTACTAGTTGTATCTCGTGTCAATTGTCGGTTTATAGGTATACAAATCACAATGCGTATTCGAGGATATTGTAATCGAAAGTACTCATCTTCGATATTGTTAGCAAACCTCTGTTATTTAAAACCAAGATTGCAATGGAATTCACATCACAAGAATATGCTGATATGTACTTTGTGTATGGTTTTTGTAACGGTAATGCTCTTGCCGCCAGAAGGGAATATGAACGTCGCTTTCCTAATCGGCGCATTCCATGTCCAAGAGTTTTCTCGAGATTACACCAGCGGCTTGCGGACTATGGCACCGTACAAAAACAGCGGAATGAAATGGGTACAGTATATGGCGTTGCGACAGACGAATTAATACTTGATGCTGTTCATAATGAACCCGGAATAAGTACTAGAGAAGTTGCTAGAGACATTGGTACTTCTAATTGGAAAGTTTGGGACGTCTTGAAAAAAAACCAACACCATCCCTTTCATTTACGCCAAGTTCAAGCCCTCGAAGAAAATGACTTTGGACCAAGAGTGCAGTTTTGCCGGTGGCTCCTGAATAGTGACATGGAACAATATGGCTTCTTCAAAAAGATTTTGTGGTCAGATGAATCGTTGTTTACCAGAGAGAGAATTTTTAATAGTCACAATATGCATCACTGGTCAGAACAAAACCCCAGAGCTACTAAGGAAAGGGCTTTTCAAAGACGTTTCCGAGTTAATGTCTGGGCTGGAGTCATAGGGGACCAATTAATTGGTCCCCATTTCTTTGAAGATACCTTGAATGGACCAACATACTTGGACTTCTTACAGCACACCTTACCTGCCCTCCTTGATGTACGGGATATAAATCAAAGAAACGAAATAATATTTCAGCATGATGGAGCTCCTCCACATTTCACAAACGAGGTGAGAGACTGGCTTAGTCTAAACTACCCTACATGGATTGGTCGAGGCGGACCCGTCGCGTGGCCAGCTAGGTCACCTGATCTAACGCCCATGGACTTCTTTGTCTGGGGGTTTCTAAAGAGTGAAGTATACACAACATCCGTGGATAATGAAGAAGAGCTGAGACACCGAATCACAACAGCTGTAGAAAAGTTGCGAGAAAAACTTTCTTTTAAAGTTACAGTTGGTGCAATGAGAAAGAGATCTCGAGCATGTATCAGACGTGAAGGCAGGCAGTTTGAACAAGATCTTTAAGTTTTAAAGTGTCAGTTTTTAAGAGTAATGTTTTTAAAGTATGTGTTTAACTTTAATTTTCTACTTCTAATTTGTTATAATTTTTAATAAAATCTGTTTTAATTGCAAATAATGAATTTTTAATTGTTTTTTTTTTAGTTGCTAATTTTTCGCAACAATTACTTGCCACAAAAGGCATGAGGGGCAGTCTTAAGGCAGCTAAGGTACTCCATTGATATTAGTTTTAATAAGTACCGGCAGTCGGAATCAAACCTTTAAGGTCCAACTTTCAAGAACTTCTATCTTAGTATTTATTGTTGGTGTTGGTGGTGAATTTATAAAAAAAATGGTCAATAATTATGTTTAATGCCTAATTTCGTTCAGTAGGCGTAAAGGAAATGTCACTTATAGTATATCATTTTAAAGCTTATAATGTGGGTAAGTTTTGGTAATATTTGACAGTTTGTAGGTTGAAGCATAAAAAAATTTTCTTAAGTAAGTTATAGCACCCTTTTTTAAATTTCCCAAAATTTTGTTTTCGGGTAGATTTTACAAAGCTTCAAGAAGGCTTAACTGGACAAACTGTACTTATTCTGATAGAAAATTTTATGTACTTTCTAAAAATGACATAAAAAATGGCAATATGTTTGGTAAATGGCAAGAGAAATTAGATTTTTAATGGCAATGTCAAGATTTTTGAAAAAAATTCAAATGATTGCCACTGGAAGGTGGATTGAGATGTAACTGTCTAATTTGCGTATTTTTGTTGCATTTTGTGTGTATAATAACCCTTTAATTTTTTTGACACTGACTACCAAACACCCTGTATATACATGTATATACATATATATATATATATATATATATATATATATATATATATATATATATATATATATATATATTTAATGCAAATAAGGCCATTTTAACAGCAAAATCAATGTTTTTATGAAGAAAAATCGCAATAACTCCGTTGTCAGATCCTTACAAACTTGGTACCATTGGTTAGATAATTAAATTTATCAACTTTTTTGTCTCTTGTAAAATTTTTATAAAAGTTGCCGTTTCTGAGATATTTGAGTTTGAAAATTTAAAATGGCCGCCATTTTGAAAATACAAAGCGGAAAAAATTTATTTTTTTCCTGGAAATAAACATGGTTAGGATAAAGGTTCGTGCTAAATATGAAGTTGATACAGCTATCCGTTACGTAAATAAAAATTATTATGTGTAAAATACAAAATGGCGGCTAGCGGCTTAACAAAGAATTTTAGACCCATGTTTGTATGATGTTTTGTGATTGTCTTGACCTAAGGAACATACACACAAAATATTTCCAGATTGTTTGGAAACACCCTGTATATAAATTTTAATGACTATTATTTTTGGTCTCTGGGCACCTCAAAACGAAAAAGTAACATGGGGGCGGACTTAGGTCTTACCATGAGACCTACGGTAATAGCTTATTCCCTATGGGAAATTCGCTAAAAAAAAAAATCAAAATTTAAAAAAAACTAGAAAAATAGAAAACATGAAGTAAATGCAATGTTTTCAATAAAATTTTATGGTTAACATTGCCGACTGCGCAACAATGGGCTACCAGCCCAAAGGTGGAGATGACTCTTACCTTATTAGTTGATCACCATTTCAATAAAGGTATTAAAGGTACTCATACAACTGAAGGTTTGACCATAGGGCTACTCAGTGTTTCAATCCGTGACCGTTAATGATTTGAAAATAAAAAAATGTCACGTTAATTTTTTTAATTGTTGAATACTATTCTATCAAAAGATATTACGAATACCTCCACTTTTTAAACTAACCCTACGTAATAATTAATTAATAACTTAGTGTTTGGTTAATTCATATGATTTCATTAAATAAAGACTATATCAAGATAATATATTTCACTATGTAAACTTGAAATTGTTTACATAAAAAACGAGAGAGTGAACGTTTCCGTTCCTGGTATGACAAATGGTGACGTTTATACTCTCTGAGAAATGAATAACTTAGGGGTTAAGAGCTCCCGTTGTAGTAATTTTACCTCTGAGTGTTTATACTCACATGACAAGTTCAGTCGTCATATATTTCTGTACAAAATCTGTACGAAGAAAATCATATAACAGTTTTATTGAGTATTATTAAGACTATCTCGACCGTACGTTATACTTAGTTTTTTGGGACCGAGATTTTGTCAGATTTTCTGCCCTTCGTTTAGATATATCTGGATGTCTTTTTATTTTATTTTTTCTCAAAAGCAAGGCTAAAAATTTAAGAAAAAAATTTAAAAATTTAGGAGAATAAGTGTATGAGAATATTTGCCTTTTATCGGCAACAATACAGAAAAATTAAACAAATTAAATCAATATCTTGTATAAAAAAATTATGGTAAATATATAGTTAGGACTGTAGAGCTTATGTAAAAAATAAATATTCAACAAACAAGAGTTAAAACGGAAACTGCAGATATTTAGTTAAATAAAATAAAAAAAACAGTACAATAATCAAATATAAAAAAGCAAAACTATTTCAAAGAAACAGGTTGGTCTTTTATAAGTATTATATATAAAAAATAAGGAAAAAATATATGTTTTTTTATTAAAAGAGGTTGGCAGACCTCTTTTTGCCTTACTTTGCCCCGTCCACATAGACTATTGATCTGTGCGTGGATCGTATTAGACAAAGTAAGGGGGTGAGCCGCTACAGTACAAGGTGAAAGGTACTGATAAAGTCACTGGCAGAACTCGGAGTCGAACCCACAACATCGCTGCCATGGTCCCGAAGTCCGGTGCGCTACCCACTACGCCACCGACTCGCCCAAGTCGGTGCATAAAGTTTTGTTATGCTTTAAATATATAATGCTTCAAACTATACAGGGTGTTTGAAAAGTAACTTGCAACCCCCCCTCACCCCTTAATATTTTGACTATTTAAGGTATTTGAAATCGGTTTGCGGCAACCTTCTTGGATATGAGGGGCAACAATAATGATGGTTAGTTTTATAATTTTTACCGAGTAGTGGTGGTAGGGGGTTGCTCAAAATTTTCAAATAGGAAGTATGGTCAACTTTCATATCACTTTATAGGTCTTGATGAAACTACACAATTGACATAAAGAAAATAGAAATCGGACTTCTTATAACAAAATGGCAACTAAAAATTACTTTTAATAACCCACGTCTTAAACGGCATACAAAATCCAAAATCCCTCGAAGAATAAGGAAGACGGATGGAAACTGAATGCAGAAAAATAAACAATCAAACTTTCCAGTACATGTAAGAAACATGTTTGATCAGAGATTGTACGACTGTATGGAGGTACAAAGAGAGCAATTTCAACATCTGATAAAATAAAAGGGTCATTGATTCGCTATTTCTTAATGGACTTCTTTAAATGAAGAGATTTTTATTATCCTGGTTTATTAGATTTGAATAATTTAAGGGCGCCATTTTGTTATTGGTGGTCCGATTTTTATTGTCTTTATGTCAATTGTTTAGTTTCATCAAGACCTATAAAATAATATGAAAGTCAACCATACTTCCCATTTTAAATTTTGAGTTACCCCCTACCCCCACCACAACTGAGGGCAAAAATTTTAAAACCATCATGATTGTAGCCTCGAATATACAAGAAGGTTGCCGCAATCGATTTAAAATATCTCAAATAGTTAAAAAATTAAGGGGGGGTGCAAGTTTCTTTCAACCATCCGTATATATGCTTTTAACAATATGTAAGAATATATTAATATGCATTTTATATATGATTTTAATATTTGTATAGAAAATTAAAAACCAAACTGTTTCAAAGAACAGTTCTTTTTTCATGCAAACTTGCTGCATGCCCATGCTATGCAACGAACAATGTATTGAATTAATGATTTCAAAAGTAAAAAATTTGGAGTATTTATTCTTAAAGTATACGTACATATATCAAATATAAAGATGGATGTAGCAGGAATCCTTTCCTATAACATTAGCTAACTTAATACAATATAAAAATAATTGAGTAACTAAATTATTTTATTTTATAAAATATGGAAAAATTAAAACTCACTGTATTCAATTTTTTTACATTAGTAGATGGATTTTGCCGGTCCTGGCACAGGTCAAGGTCAGCGTTTGTAACTGGCAGGTGTGTGTTGTTGATTTGGGGGTGTTTTTGGGGGTTTGGGGAGGGGTTGGTAAGTGTGTCAAGGTCATCTGGAGGGGGTTTTAAAAAAGGTGGGGAGTCTGGGGACGAGTGGGGCGGGCGGGAGTGTGGCGGGAGGGGATGGGGGGTGCGGGGCTGTGGGAATTAATAATTTATTTTAGAAAAGCCAAGTAGAAGTTTTATTTGAAGTGGTGTCGAAGCGATGTTTGGCGGTGACGGTCTGGTAAATGCCGATGGTGATGGCGATGAGCAGATAGAGGCATACCAACCACAGTACGCATTTGAAGAGCTTTAACAGCCGGATCATTTCTTCCTGATTCTGTGCTTCCAATTGTATTCTGTTAATTTCGAGTTTTAATTTATCGTCTTCCAATTGTGATGTGATTGAAAAGCCGTCCATCATGTTTGTGTACAGGTTAGAGAGGAGCGGTGTAGATGGTGTAAAAGTAGGCGATGGAATGAGGAGAGCAAATAAGGGGAGGATATATATATTTAATGTAAAGTGGTGGGGGATTGAAAAAGAATATTTGTGTAGGACTAGCTTTCATCATCTGGTGTCGAATCGTGGGCGGATGAAGGACTGTTGTTTGGCATTTCTAATTCTTCAACATTATCGCTTTCCATCCTTTCACACTCTGGACAATTGTAGGTAATTTCAACAGTAATAGTAACCGTGTTGTTTGGTGTGTTTACAACATCGGTTAAAGTTTGAAAAATATCCTGTAAATCTTGTTGCGATGTTACTGCAAAAGTAGTAGTATTTTTTGCTAATCGAGGCTGGCTCATCGTTCGGCGGTAAACAAACAAATGGTGAGCGACGGTAAGGCGGTCGCTTATATGGAAACGGGGAATAGTGGTGGGGGGAAGAAAAGAAGTGGGGGTAATCCAAAACGAGAAGCGAGAGAACTTCGGTTACCGCAGTTCGCCGCGAAACGCCGTTCGGGTAGGTTGTGGGAAGTGTATAGAAATAAAATAATAATAGCATTAATATAGAATAGAAATACCAATCACTTTTGTAAACTAAATACTAAGTTTATTTATAATTTGAATTTGATTGTCTTGTTCCTCGCTGTTTAATTCAATAATTGTAATACCATAAGTTGGTTCTTCTTCTTCCCCTGCACTGTTGGAAGATGATGATGATGATGATGATGATGATGAAAATATTCTGGTAGGATCCACATATTTTACTTTGATGTTGATCCATTTCAAAGGATACCTATCCATAAGTGTGAGTAAGTTGTGAAATAGAGTTTCCATCTCATCTCTTTCGGTAATTAAATGTTCAAAAGAAATGAATCTGTCACCCATGTTGGTGTTAGTCCAAGCAATGTAGTGTAAATGAGAAGCGTGTTAAAGGGTATGTAGAATATATATTGTAAATCTCAAGGTCAACCAAATGAAATTTTAAAAAAGAGCTGCAGTCAGTGACTACAGCTATACATCTGAAGCTTGAATAGGATCAGAAGACCAATCTGATCTATATTTGCACAAATGTTTGATGCATGTACAAAAGTCGTCTTTATAATATGCATCACACTTTCGGCAATTAAAAAGTCTTTCTGGGTGAAATTTGAAACATCTCTGGGGACAGCAAGTGTGGAAGTATCTTGATTTATAAATTTTGAAGGTTTGCGATTCTGGTGGTGGTAGTTGTTTTGTTTTGCATTTGCAGTAACAGGATCCGAAGAATTCACATTTTCTACAAGCTAATCCGTCTACCATCCATCTTCCTATATCGGTACATTTTTGTTCACAACAGTAGCGTGGTTTGTAGTCTTCTTTTTCCTTTTCCATGTTGACGGTTCTAAGTGGATTTGGGAAATGAAGGTGTATAGTATAGAATAGAGAGTTTTATTAAAAGAAAAAAGTGGTGGGGGTAATTTCAAGGTCAACCAAATGGAGTTTTAAAAAAGAATGGGGTACAAATATTAAATAGTTGCACACTTAAGATATAGGTTTGTCTTTTTTTTCTTCTTTCTCCTTTTTAATATTTACTTCATGTTCTTGTTTTTTCGCTCTAGCCATTGCGATGAGATCTTCAGTGGATAGTGGATGTACTTCTGGAAATTTTAGAATTAACTTTGGTTGGAAGCCTTCTTTAGTTAATACATCAAGATCGGAGCTCATCTCTTCTACCGTTTGATAGTCCTTTCCAAATATTTTACCATTAAATTCAATCATCATTCGGTACAGCATAGTAGTTTTAGTTGTTATCGCTGCGGTTGTTAAAAAGCAAATGATGATTTAGTCTGGGTTGAATAGCCTTTTTATAGCGAAGCCTCAAGTTGATGGAGTATTGTTATTGTAATTTAGCATTAGTAGTATTTGTGGAATTTAACATTATTTTGAGTAGAAGGGCTGGATGTTGTTGCCGTTTGTGTGGAAAAGAACACTTCATCATTGCAGTAGTTTTGTTTTGAAAACATCTTATTATTTGTAACATAAACATCGGCATTTAAGTGATAACCGCCTGCGAGAAGTACTCGCAATTCATTAGCGAAATTGTCGAGTTGTTCAAAAGTTGTGATGGTGGAGGTATCGTATGATGCGCATTTGATTTTGAGAGACATGTTGTTGTTTATAATAATTGGACAACCAAGGGAGATGTGTACAGCACGGAAGTCAATTGTAGACTGAGGAAATCCCCTTGAAAATTACTCCATTTATATAGTTTTTGTAACTAGGTCAAGGTCATCCAAAATTATTTTTTTAAAAAGCAATATATCACCATGTGCAAAAACACATAGTGATATATTGCTTTTTATTTTTTTATTTTTTTTTATTTTTATTTATTTTTAAAATAATTTACAAAGGTGTACAAAAGTATTACAAATAATGAATTAGTTGTTGGCAGTAGGCATGACGTGAAGTGTAAGCTCTGTAGAATTGCTTCCGCTTGGACCGTGGGATGCCAAGTACAGAGAGCCGGGATGGATGAGGCGTAGATCTTCGTTTTGCAGGAGGTGCACGAAGCGCTTGGGAAGAAACGTTTGAAATTTTGGTTCATCACCGGGTGTGTAGGGTGCTTCACTCAGTGTAACGTTGATGGCGTCCCCAACACTAGTTTCCATCTTCTTAATGGTGTGGATAACATAATGTTTTTCTTCTTTTAATTCTGAACATCTTTTAGTTGGTAAGACGGTAGATTTTGAATGTTTGTTAAATTGATCGACAAGAGATTGTAAAAATGTTTGTGACGTCATCTTTACTTTTTCTTCTTCTTATTTATTGTTGATATTATTCTTAGTCTTGCGAATCTGTGTGGGAGGTGTTGACTGCTCGGAGGCTAGAGTAATAATCATGCTGGGTCATGGTTGTGTTGTCGCTTTTATATCCTTCCCACCCCCCACCATTCTGTTGTAGATATGCATTCAAACGATAAGCGTTCTTTAAGGCGCATTGGGACTGCCGATGTTTAAAGTTTTTGCTAGAAATACAAATGTTGGCAAAGTGACACTGAAAATCTCTATCCACTTGCACATTTATCACTTCATGGTTTGTAAATGCTTGTATCCAAGCGGTTTTTTCCAATCCCTTCGTGTAGATAATTTTAAATTCCTTACAGTAATGATTCATTATGTGTGGCACCATACTGTAGTGGATAAAACCTTCATCCCATCTCAAGTTGTGAAAATGTTTCATCAACCATTTGTTTGTCACTCTTGCTTTAGTAGTTAATCTGTTGAACGGTATAGGGGGTTGGAATAAATAGTGATAAACTACAGATGTGTTCATGTCTAGAATAACTAACTCTTTAATGATAAAATGTCCGTCGTTACCGCGAAACGCTTGAAATTCAATTATACCTCGTTTCACCTCCATTATTTGGTATTGGTTTGAAAATGAAACTTGTTTATTCATGACAAAGGTTGGTAATGGACTGTTTGTAAAATTATGGAGGACGTCTTTTTATACTGCAAGTTGGTTGCTGCAAGATGCTTCTTCATTCATTTCTTGTGCTTCTTCATCTATACCGAAGTTAGTCTGATAGTTGTGCAACTGTCTCCACATATCAACTTCGTGAGGTATTCTATTGAAAATGGAAGTATCTACGGGACCGTATAGGATTGGTACATACGGTTGTCTATCCAATGTATCGGTTAAATATTCCTTTATGATTGCGCTTGAAAAAATTAGTTGTTTTAAATATCTCGTGATAGGACCTGTAGCACAGCTGAGGGTGTAGAATTCATCTTTTGTAAGGTGTATTTTTATGTCATGTTTAGTTAAATCTCTAAAACGCACAATTTGTCCTCCTCGATGTTTTACTATATCGATTTCAATATTTGATTCTAGCAAACTTAATTTTGTTCTTCTTCCATATGTATTGTTACTCAAATAACATTCTAAAAGATGTATATGCTTCATAAACGATTCCCAGGAAATTTCAGAGAAAAACACCATTTTAGATCCATGATTCAAAATAATAGTTGGTGAATACTCCAATGATTTTATTACTCCGGCAGATACGCTTTTTGTCATGCATGATGAGATGGGATAGTAGATTCTAAGAAATACCTCTGCTAAAATATTGGTGGAAATAATGTCATCGACTTTTCTTTTTTTAATTCCTTTTTCAACTTCCTCTTCTTTTTTCTTATGTTTAAACTTGAGGAACTCATCCATTTCTTGTTCAATTTGTTTTTCTATATCGGAACTGTTGTCGGCTATAAGCGGTGTAGTTTCTTCTTCGTTAGTATTTGCATTAAGTGAACTCATTTTGCTAACGATGTTTCCCATAGGATGGTCAAACAAATAATGAAATTTTTACTTCGTTTTCCTCCTTTTATAACAATCGCCCCCACCTAAAAACCGTTTTTTATAACACATTTTTAACTATTCCAGTTAGTGGAGTGTACGTTACTATTTTGTCATGTAAAATGAGACAATATGCTGAAGTACCTTCTGGTATTTTATCTTCAAATTCCATTTCAATTTTTATATCCACACTTGACGATTTTACTGATTCATTTTGCTTTGAGCAATCGATAACGATTATTGGGGCTTTTGAATAATACTGTTCAGGTGATAACAGTGGTGTATTAGTTTTTCCATAATATGACGATTGAAATCTTGCATACATATCATATAAGATGGAATAACGCTTTTTGCTAAACATGACATTTAAATTGTCATAAGGAAAGAATTGAGAGTTTAGAAACACTTTGCAATTCTTTATATTGCAATGGTCAAATTGACCTGCGTGTGCGGTTATAACATCTTTTCGATTGGTTTGAAAACCTAGTATTATGTACCTTGCTCGTTCCAAATAAGTAGATGTTTTAACAGTCCATGTTTGTCGTTCTGTTTGAGGTAATATGGGGTATTCATGGAATTCCCAACTTCTAAAAGGCATTACAATATCACGGTCAGATTTTAACTTTCTTAACAATACGATTCTATGTTCATCGGCTAATCTTACATGAGGTACTCTCCACACGATTTTATTTAATTGTAGCTGCCATTCTAGTTTACTTTCTTCAGTGCCACTTGCTGCTAATATCAAGTCCTTGTTAGTTGAAGATCTGAGTAATACCAATTCTTGTTTGACATTTATTATTATTCTCTTGTAATCTTCAGCGAATCCCAAAAGCAATCGTAAAGGTATGTGAAAATCAAAATGACCATTGGAATTTGGTGTTATGCTGTCTTTATCGGGGGTAACCCATCCGGCGGTGACTATTGAATTCTTTTCATGGGGTGTTAATGATGTTAATCCTTTTAGTGTTGTTGTTATACCAACCTTTTTTGTTGAATCAACTGTCACTCCTGATATTTCATATCTTATTTCGTCAAAAAGATATGCCATTGGGTTATTTATAAAAGGAACAGATGAACCGGTTTTTCCATCCAATTTTAATACTTGTCCCTCAATATATAAATAACTCTCACAGGGTAATGTGTAAATATCTTGTTGTTGAATGGGAATCCTTATTTCATCATTATTGTTTAATTTTGATGAAGTGTAAGGGTTGTGTGTGTGATATTCCTTCTCCCATAGGGTTTCGTCGAACGTCGGTCCTTGAGATATATCCAGAATGTCCATCGTAATTTAGTTTTAACCCAATTTTTTGTAGGAAATGTATGTTGTCCGGTGTTAACTCGTCCAATGTTGAAGAGCTACTGAGCTCCCGGCTTTTCCGTTGTGGTTTAAATGTTAATCCCATGTTATACTTAAGTTACCGCTTTTATGTGTAACCGTATTGTAATTGTTCCTTTTCTAAAGTCAACACTATTACCGTCCTGATCTGATATGTTCAGTACGATGTCTGAAATAAAACTGGTGTTTAATGGTAGGTATATAAGGTTTTGTGGCTTCTCAACTATTTTAAAACCAGGAGCAACTGTTGGATAAAATGTATGTAAAATATGTTGGTTTACCCCATCTCTATACGATCCGTGTATAATATTGCATGTTATATCAATACTATTAACCTTTAATATTGTTACTGTGGTATCACCGGTATGAGTAGTTCCGGGATCTAAGATTTTTCTTTTCTTATCTGAAAATCCGAGTAAACTACCGATTGAATTTTCTAAACTTAAATCTATATAATATTTTGAGGTAATTTCCGCTTTTAAAGTATTGTTGTTTCCTTTTATACAGATATTTTCTTCTCCTAGCTGCTTCTGTAATAGCTGGTTTATATCATCTATTTCATATGCTCCCGTAGACAAGGTTATTATTTTTAATTCTGAATAATTTCCTTTTTCATCTTTACTTTCATAATAATGTAGTAAATTGTTTTTACCCTCTGTAATGTTGGGAATCGAATTGTACGTAGTGAAATCTAATAATGCCGCTTCCCACAATCAATCTTTAGATAGACGCAATGCTGGGAAAAGAGTACTTTTTAATGTAGATGAATTTCCGCTCAGTGACACTGTGTACGATGACATCTTAAAGCTGACTGACACTTTTTGCTAAAAACTCCAAACATAAATGTCCGCATATTTCTGTATTGTTAGGTTGTTCTCTTTTATAATTGTAAAATATATTCTTAGAGTTTCTAAAATAGTGTTGAAGTTCTTTAGGTGGTGGTAGATTGCCAAAACTGTCAAAATAATAAACGCTTTGTCCGAGTTTTTTATAGCATACCCAATGAGTTCCTGGACCATAGGAGGAATCTAAATTTACTATTCCAGTTTCATTTTTCCATATGTTTTTTGGTAATGCGTCTTTCATAAAAACTCCCCTAAAAAATGGTATCTTCAAACATTTTACATAATTTGATAATTGATGATTTGTTAAGGCTTTATTTGGAATTATCAATTGATTTTTCTTATTTAGTACACACGGTACGGTCTTAGGTATAGACCTGCTCCGTTTTTTACCATTGACCAAACGGAAGTCTTCTTTGTCTTTGTTTTACGAGTTCTACGACGTCTCTTTTTAATGTTTCCACCTCTTTTAGGAGCTCTTTTCTTTGCAGGTCTTCCTCTTCGACGTTTTCCGCCACCAAATTTTGTTTTCGCCTTCATAGCTGCAGTTACTGCCCAAGCGGCTGCTTTTTCTGCAATACTTGCGTCACTTGATTTAACTCTTTGCCAAGCTTTTTCCGCTAGCACTCTATCTGCTATTGATCTATTTGTTGAATCAGCAAACTTGGAATACGCTATATCGTGTTCTTTGCAAGCTTGATCCAATTTATTAATTCCTGGATCCCCTCTTGCTAAACGTTTTGCCAATTTAGTTCCGGGTCCGCAATATTGATAACCTCCTGGCAGATGAAATTCGTATGGTAGAGCGTCTATTGCCCGATTTACAACAGCACCAACAGGAATTCGTTTGAGAAGGGATAACGCAGCTGATGTTATACCACGTCCTTTCTTGCCGCTGACTTGACGACGACTGAGCGGTGCGATCTTCATTATGTTGTTTTATATATAACCGGTGTGTTTACTCAACGAGATGCTTTATATAAATGAATAACTTATGCACAATTTTTATATTTAAATAATTAATTATTCAAATTAATTATATACTGATTTATGATTCTATTTTTAATCCAAGCTTCTCGTTCATCGGGTTGAATTATCACATGACTCGTTGTACTAGCTATATGATTGTGGGTATCAATAAGTAAATTGCCCACTATTCTTATTAAACAATCTAAAGTTACAGCATCTTTCGGATGTTGAGGATCGTGTAACTGCATAATACGTTTATCATTACACGTGTAAGCGGTTGAATCATTTTTTGATGTTGTTATAACTTGTCCAATAGTAGCAGCATCATTAAAATCTTCACCTGGTGAAATATTAATTATTTTCTTCATTTTAGCATCAAATTTGGTTCCATTGCGTTTATCCCAAGTTATTGTTTGTTTCACTGTAACACAATCATTTTCTTCATAACCAGGTATTATATTTTTTATTCTTCTATTATGACCTTCATATGTGCCTAATAAAGGACCGCCCGCAATTAATGTTTGTGCCATTAAAGGTACATCCGAACTTTTTTGACCAAATCTTCCATTTGTTATTCTTTTACCTCCCGCATCCCATTTATCATTACTTCCTTGCATTAAATCAAATTTTTCATTTCCATGTATAAATGTATTTCCTCGCCTTAGCACAGCATCTTCATGTTTTACAAAATTTGATGTTTCCCTTTTTAATTCTTTAGATAATTGTTCCATAGTAACAGCGTCTTTTGGTTGAGAACCAAATTTTACATTTGACAATGCTTTTCCATGACAATCTATTTCATCAGCATCTTGTAAAATACAGTTGTCCTTGATGTATTTCAGGTTTACAGCATCACCGTCTTCCTTTGGGTATCCAATGTCATTTATAATAAACTTATAAAAAGAAAATCCTCGATGAGTCTTTTCCGGTATTATAGAATGTAAATATTCTTTATTAACTGAATCTTTATCATTTTTTGGATTTGCCACATTGGTTATCCTATGATTTCTAGCATCATATGTTTGTCCATCTTTTAAATTGTTACCCCACTGCAATTTTAAAGTGTTGGAAAGTTCAGATGATAAATACTCTTTAGTAATTGCATCAGAACTGTCAGTTGGTTTACCAACATTAATTATTCTATGTGATTTAACATCGTAAGTATCCTTAAGTAATTTTAATGATGTTGAAGTAGCTTCTTTTACTGTCTTTAAATTTGCTCCATCAGTATCTTCTTCTGGATCTTTAACTAGTTTTAAACGTTTATTACTTATGTTATAGTCACCTTCAGGTGTTTGCGGCAATCCACTTCTTTTTCTCTCTTCTCCAACTTGCACTCCTAACGCGGAGTACCGTCCAAACTTGTCGACGCTCATGTTAAAAATGATACATTATATGCTTGCCGTTCTTTTATATCTGCGGACAATTATACGACAACACCTCGACTTCTGAGTTCATCAACTAGAGCCACCCATTCATTATTTAAACCTGTATGACCGGCTTCCATAGCTTCATGTAATAATCTCATTCTGTCAACTAATTTATTAATGTCTTTATAATAAATTACATTGGTATTGTACAGATTTTTCATCAGTCCTTTGCCAGATGTTGAAGTATCTCCTTTACTCTTTTTACCATGTTGTTCAAGAAGTGATAAATCCATAAGTGATAAAGATTTTCTTTTTAGCGGTTGTTTCACTGCTGGTGCGGTACGTAATGTTGGTAGTTTTCGTGGGGGAAACAACTTTTTTATAACAATGTTATATTTTGTTGCGCGTGAACGATTAATTATTGCATCTTTTGAGTAATTCCTTTTATGTGCATTAGTATTTTGTAAAATTTCCTTAAAAGTATTTAAATCTTTGGTGGAATATCTCAATGGTATGTTTTTAAAAATTAATTCATATAATCCTTTTGTTCCCTTATATTTATGCTCACCAATAATGATATAATCGTCTTCAGTTATTTTAAGTTTTGAATCACCAATTTTTAATTCATTTCCATCAATTCTTGCTCCGTATATGTGTGATTTACTTAAATTAGGGTTTGATTTTATATCATGTAGCATTTTCAATATATATTTTCTTCCCAGAGGTCCGTGTTGTAATATATCGCTACTCAATTGAGTTAAATTTGGAATAGATTGTTCTGCTTCAGGTATTGGCTGTTCTTCTTCCTTTTCAACAATAGGTTCTTCTTCTTTTGTTTCTTCTTGGTCACTAGCGCTTGTATATGAATCATCATTGTCTTCTTTTTTTAATGCTTGTACTTCTTGTTTAGAAACTGGTAGTAAAACATCCCCTTCATAACGAGGTTTACTAATGGTTTCTGATATTTGTTTTAAAGGTTCTGTAATAGGTTTAAATGTAGTCTCTAAAAATTCTTCTCTTTCGCTTATACCCATCCTTAATGCACGGTTTTTTATCCTAATAGAATCACTGAGTGATTTTATTTCTTTCAATAGTTTTTCTTGATTTACCATGTTTACACTATGAAGTCTCATTCATTACTAGACATACTGCTATTCATTTAATGGATTAATACAAATTTATCTAACCCTATTCGATACCTTCCATCTTTTATAGCTTCATCTTTCATAATAACAAGAAATCCATACTTTTCAGCCCATGCTTTACCACACATCTCTTTAAATTTATCAAATGTCATGTCGGCATTCACATGATCGTTATATATATGTTTCAAATTTGTTTCATCTTGCTTGAATATTATCAACAAATTTGCATTATCTCTTATAAGTTGTTTTGGAATTTTACTATAGGTTTGACCAATATAAATACTGTCAATATTATGATGTCTCCCCATTGCAAAATAACTTCTTATTGTATCATGATTCTCACATGACACATCGTCAAATATAAATATAGAAAATGGTTTAGCTTCATTTGGTTGCATAATAGTTTCACTAGCATTAAACTTGTAGAAATTTACTTCGGGCACACTTGCTAATACCTTATCTAACAACTGGTATTTAGGTTGTTGCAAAGATTTTGAGAAAATGTATATGTTATTAAAACGTAGCCCTTTTGGATTAGTTATAAGGTTAAATACAACATTTGTTTTTCCACAATTAGAAGGGCCAGTTATTAAACATCTTATAGAGTTTGGTAGTAATTCACCATGTTTACCATGGTTTAAATTGTTATTATCCACTGTCAATTCATCTATATTATTAATATTAAATCGTTCTTTTTGCTGTACAATATCCATCTTGTTTAAAGGTTAAATACATAATGAGTTATTAAAGTATTACACCAAGTCTTTTGTAGGAATCCAAGAATCTTCACTCCTATCAAATCCCAACCAACGGACTTTAACTTTATCCTTTTTTCTTTGTAAAACTTTTTCGACAAGATATACATCACCTACTGTCGATTTTAATAATTCATGACCATAGAATCCGCCTTGAAGTAGTTCACCTTTGTTATCCTTTAAAATGTAGGTTTCTGGTATTGTCGGCTGCACTTTGTAGATTGTAAATATTTCGTTAGTCCAATTTGGTAAATATCTTTTACTAAAAACTCCTTTATATTTACTTATACGTACTTTGTCGTTAATTTTAAACTTTTTAGGTTTTAATTTTTCAATTTTAGGAGTAGTATTTTTCTTAATACGCTCCAAAACAAGCTTAGCATTATTGCTATTTACTTCAATAGGTTTCATACCAATAGTGCGATGAAACTTGTTATTGTATTCTTTTATAAGCTTCGGTAATATATCGTACCACACGTACGATCCTCGTTTAGAAAATGTTTTATACATTGCTCCTTTTAATGTTCTGTTGAATCGTTCAATTATGGAAGCTTTAACTTCCGAATTTGTAGAATAATGATTTATGTTATATTTTTTCATTAATGCTGTAAATTCTTTGTTAAAATATTCTTTTCCATCATCAGTTTGTAAATGTTTTATGACAAATTTATTTTTCTTTATAGCTGCTTCCATAGCTTTTGTTACACTTTTCCCAGTCTTATCCTTGAGTGGTATAGCGTCAGCAAGCTTACTAAAACAATCTATAATTGCCAATATATATTTAAATCCCTTATTCAATTTACTATGCGGTATCATCTCAATGAGATCGGCTTGGTAAAGATCGTTCCTTCCTTTAATAATTGTATTTCTTCTTGGAAACTTTCTTCTTGCCGGCTTATGAAGTTCGTTTACAATTTTATCCTTTAATCCTTCCATCTTCAGATGTTGTTTGTACACCGCTTGAGAAAATACTAATCCTCAAAATGGCTTATCACCTTTTATATTATTAACAAATATGGGTCAAGGCCATATTATATTTGTGTAAAAAAGAGGGAACATGGCATTGAACTTGCCATGCTCCCTCTTTTTTACGGAAAGGAAAAGGAAACAGGTGAAAGGACGAAGAATAGGTTTTATTGGTCGATAGGAGTTAAAGAATAATGTCCAAAAGGTAGAGTGTGTATATTGTCTTCCCGGATATGTCTCTTGTCATCCTTGTAGCTGAGTCCCCACTTAGTTTGCTTGACACTGTAGACTTGATGATTAAAGCTTCTTATTGTATTAAAAGTTGCAGTTGTTTCCATGCTTTCAAATAAACATCTTTTAAAATGTTCAAACTGTACATTCTTCTTTAAATATGATGTTTTTATACCTTTTGCCTTCTTTACAACTTGATGTTCTTCTTTTTCACTAATGTACAATTGAAAAGAGTACAGTTTGGACATTAATGCCACAATTTCTTCCATAGGTGCACCATTTGTTTCATCTTTGAATTTTCCTAAAACCTTCTTGTTTATTCCATTGTCGTAATTGGGGTGATGTTGTGGGTAGTCAGAAAAATCAAAGTCATTTTTATAAACAAATGTGCGTAAATCTTTATACATATCATTGGTTATAATCCAATAGATGAATGCATCGGTATCCATGTATGCTATTCCAATATTATCTCTACCATAAAATTTCACCATTTTATTATAATGAAAATCATACATGTGAGTTTTTGATATGTCTAAAATGGACATTCCAACATATATGGGTCGATCCATCTTAATTGAAATTTTATTCATAGAAACGGCTACAAGGTTTTCATTAATAATTATAGAAGATGCAAAGTTTGGTTTTTGCACCAATTTCTGTAATTTTGTTGGATCAACAACCAATCTTAAGTCTTTGTGATTTCTTTTGTTTTCTAATGTTTTACCGAATATCGCATTGTTCATTAATTTAAAGAAATCTTTTTGAAAATTGGATGTTGCTGCAGTTCTTCTTCTTGTGTTGTTATCTATATAAGATTTTAACCAACAGGATTGTGAAAATTGCAGTACTTTATTAATTTTCGTAATTTTTAATCCCATCTCTAGCGCTTGCTGTACTGTCCAATAATGAGCTACATACCTAGTCTTATTGTTAAGTGTCATCATCAATTTTGGCCATCTACCAGTGGGAGATATTTCTGTTTTTGCTAATAGTGGTAGATCATAATGATGGTCGTGGAGATGTTCTGGGTATTCAAAATCAAAGTCAAAAATGTAGCCAATATCCCCATATTTAGGGATATCAGCGATGTTATTGATTGAATTTGGATCAACCCATTTAAAATTGTCATATGGAAGAGGGTTTGACATGGCCCATCCGTACAGATTATTTGCATCAAAATAACCTATAAATGTGCTAGGTTGTGATGCGTCGTAATTTGGAAGATATTTATTGTTTGCTCTTACATATCTAGTTACACTTTGGGTTAATCCTCCTCGAATACCGGATTCAATCATCAACACCATGTCTATGTCAGTTAATAGTTGAAGTTTGCATTTTGTTTCTTTTAACATAGCCTGCCATGCCAATCCGGGAGCTGTGTACGAATGAAGTGGGTCTAATCCATATGCTGTAAAACAGGTGTTTCTAAATTCTTCCATTATGTCGCAGAGTAAAGTCACATCTAATTTAACATAAAAATCTGAATATTCGCCTAAGGTTCTCATTTCTAATTCATTCCATACTCTACAAGCATGTTGATAATCCTCTTCACTGATGTCCTCTTCATGTAATGTATTCTTAAAAGCTTCTTTAGGTGGAAGTGATGTTTCTTCAAATTTTTCCAAATTGTCAATGTAATCATAAGGAAAAACACCTTTACGAAGAACCAAATCTAATTTATCATTGTTTACAATTTTCTTTGTTTCTAATAAATCTTCTTTTCTAAGGTTTTCAGAAAGTTTTGATAAGCTGCACGGCATAAACCGGTACGAATCTACAAATTGCAACTTCATATTTCCAATTTTTTTACTAAAGGTTATAAACTTTTCAGTTGTTTCTGCAATAACATCAATTGCACCATTATCTCTCCCCAATTCTGGTATTATAAAATGACCATCATAACCGCTAAGGTTATGCAATATTACAGGAATTCTTCTGGGAATCTTATAGTTTATGTTGCATGCATTACATGCTGCACCTCTATAATATCCTGTAAGATGATCGTGATCTTTAACTTTATAGTTATTTAAAGTAAATTCATTTTTACATAGAAAACAGTGGGTAGCATTTTCATGTTGAATTTCCTCTTCTTCCTCCATTGGTATCATTGGTACTATATCATTATACAAATTTTCAACATGGCCAGCTATTTCATATAGATGATTTAAAAATGTTATGGCAACATCTTCACCACGATACACCACGGGTTTTGATGACAATCCATATGCATTCAAATGTTCTTCAACCAATGTGGATTTAACCAATAAACAAAAACTGTTAGGCTTGTGCATTTGATATTTTATACTCTTCCTTGCTTCAATGTTTTCATCTTCAATTGGAACAAGTGTTGATTCAAAATCGGCGTATATTACTATAGGAATGCGATACTGATGGAAAACTTTTTCAAACTGTAAATATGAATTATTTGATGGTGGTAGAATAATCTTAGCTTCAAAATTTTCATTACACAGTTGTTTGTGTTCCAGTAACCAATTTTGTCCTCCATTTCTATGTTCTTTAAAACAAAAACATCTTTTACAAATTATTTTTCTATGTTCACTTCCTGATAATTGTTTATTGACAAGTTTTTCAAATGATTTTATCCATACATAGTGTGATACTTCATCCTTTGTAATTAATAACAAATCCGTATGGTCTGCAAGTTCGTTTTTTACCACTTTCAAAGGATACACCTTGTTAGAACTGTCCAAACCAAATACGTTTACAGATGTTCCAGGGTTTTGTTTTTCAAATTTAGAAATATCCTTCAAGGCTACCGGATAAGACACACCTTGAAAGTTATATCTGTATCTATAGTTCTCATATTCTTCACTAGGTCTTTGTGCATTGCGTAATATAAATTTTGATGTCATTGCATATCGGAAACATTCTGTATCATGATTTTGAACATTTATACATGATTTTGTATCTTCAATCCTTTTTGGAAGAGCTATATAATTGCTCCCCATTACCCCATATCCATGCTTGTGAATTCTAATATCCATACTTACTACACTAACTAAACTCCAACCTGATCCTCGTCCTTCATGTTCTTGGATTTTATTGATGATCTCATCAAAACATTCTTCTACTATTGAATTAATATCTGAACTACTCATGATGGTTCTGTTTTTAGTTATAAATCCTCTTGGTGACAATTCTTCTTCAACGTTTATAAACATAGCATCCAATAACAAGCCAAATTTAATAAAATTCAATCGTTTTAATTCTTCTTTTAAAAGTTTAACTACAATGGTTTTTGCTTCGGCAAGAAATTTGTCTAATTCTAAATTTTCATTTTGGATTTTGTGGTGTGTTACTACTCTTCCGGGCAATGCATGAATACTTAAATTAGGTAGTGCATTAGATGGTCCCGCTGTTTCTTCTTCTTCTGCAGATGCATTTTTATTTTGTGTTAAATTTTCATTTATATTATGATATAACTCCTTATGAATGTCTAGCAATATTTCATCTTCATAAGTTTCTAAACATATATCACAACGATGCATTTTAGCGATGTTTATTCTATGAAATTCGGCATATAAATGAAATGCATCTTTTTCATACCTCCTTTTTATGCTGTATTACCCCACCACTTTTTACCCCCACCACTATTTTTAATCTTCTTCTTCATCTTCTTCTTCTTCATATGGAAATAATTGTCTCGCACAAAAAATTAATCTTCCACGTATTGATTCCAAATCTGGATCGTGACTGGATGTTGGAGTTTCATTATGAATATTTTCAAATTCCAATAACGGTGTGTATTCATTATCTGTTAACTCTATTTCTACATCTTCACTCACTTCATCTATTGATTCTTCTTCCATACTGTTAACACTATCTGTTTCTGAACTGTCATTATCCACATCTTCTATGCCAAACTCCTCTTGTAGAATTTTACACAATATTTCTACAATAGGTTTACTTGGATAGTCGGTGTTATCTACAGGAGCCATGGCGATTAAATGAAAGAGCTCCTTTCTTGTAGCTGCTTTTATATAAATTATTTTAATAGGTCAAGGTCAATAACGCTTAAAGCGAGAATGGGGAATAGAGCACTAAGTGGTATGTTAGTCCATTACCACAAAGTGATCTATTCCCCACTCTCTAATGCAAGTCCAATTAATAACCAATTTATATTCAATATTTTTAGTAATTTTGCAGTTTCCTTTGTTTAACTTTTCTTTATTGATTGTCTTTAATCACACAGTTAATAGGTTCTTCTTTTTCTTGGTGAAACAATTGTTTACATTCATATTCCAATTGACGTATTCTTTCATTTTTTATAGTCAACTCTATAAGTAGTTGGTTGATGTAGTCAGCAGCCATGTCGATTGTTCTGGTTCTTACTTCTCCCAATTTCACTCCTGGTATTAGCCTCTGTAGTTTATAATATTTTAGTTTTATTCTTGTTTCTCTTGCCTTTGCCATTTCTTTCATCTTCATTTTTCGAGAGTCCTCATATTGTTTTTTATTCTTTTCACTTAATGAAAGATCCAAAATGATGTTTTCACTATTCATGTTGTCTTTTCTTATTATGTTAGTAAACGCCAGTTTAGGATAAGAATGACTCCAACCGCGCGTTGGACTTCTTTTATCTAGTTTCCCCCACTCAATTACCTTCCCCCACCATGTTTATATAGGTCAAGGTCAAACATAATTAATGCGAGAACGGGGAATAGAGCACTAAGTGACATGTTATTCCATTGTCACAGAGTGATCTATTCCCCGCTCTCTATTCTACAACTAATTTTTTTTTACTTTTATATTTTATTATTTTTTTTTGTATTTTTTTTTACCCATCATCTTTTACACAGCAGGAGGTTGGTACTTCACAGGAGAGTCTCCATTAATATCATTAAATGCATTCCATGCATAAGTAGCAGGAAGATCGTTTGGCTCCATCTGCAGAACAGGGAGTTCATTTGCCGGATTCCATACATTTAGAGTTTGTAACGCCTTTAGTTTATTTTCCAATACTTCAATTTTACCCAACAGTTCTATTATGTACTTGTTTGCAGTCCTCAATGTATGTGCTCTTGTACAGCCTACATCCAATGAAGGTACTAAAAGCTGCATTTGATACAATTCAGTTTTTTCTTTTATATGACGTTCCTTAGCTAAAGTGCTCAATTCTGGATGTGTTATAGGTTTACCTTTTCTTGACAAATTTACAGTCTTCTTCGACAAATTTAATGGTTTTCTTTCACTTGTTGAAGGAGTTGAATAGTCCCAAGATTCAGCCATTTTTCTATGATGTTCTTCTTTTAAATGGTAGTAAACGAATAACTCCTGCTGCGTATAAATCTTGTTTTATACACCTTGTTCCCCCACCATTTTTATTCTCCCTCTACCAAGTTCTTTAAACATAAAACCAAACTTCTAATTCCGCGTTAACATTGTTGTCTTTTAAAAATTTAACAAAGTCCGAGCTAGAAGTTGACATATCTCTATTTCTTAAATAGTTTCTTACTATTTCTTCATCCCCTTCCTCTAAAATGTAACAAAATACCTTCATTAAAGTTCCATTATCTTGTTTTGAATGAATAAAATTTGAAACCGTTGTCCACTCCTCTTCAACTATTTTAAAGCTTGTCACTTCTAGTTCAAAATTCATTTTTTACCAAATTACAAGTTACTTTTTCAAACAATATTACAAGACTAAAGAAATCAATGTACATCGAGCAACATATATATAACCAATACCCCCACTTCTATTTTCCCCCACCATTCAATAAATTTCCCCACCATAGTGTAACATTAAACAGTTTTTTTTAATATGATCTACACCTGATAAATCTAAATAACAGTTGTGCACAGATTGTACATTTTTCGTTCATGATTTCAAACCTTATTAGTGGTGCCTTAACACGATGGTCTACATATCCTCCTTCAAGATCAAATTCATCCCAATCATCTATAGCTGCTCGTGCACAATCTTGACAAAGAGTCGTCCCATCCACAAATTTATAAGCAACAATAATGCCAAACCCGTAATTTTGTCTTCGGTATTCATGAATAGCTTCTCTAATGCTGTTTGGAATAACACATTCTTCTGATCTTATTATATGGTTAAATAAAAAACCATCACATATAATTTTCCTCAAGCAAAGTTCAAATAGAGTATCCACCATGTTTTATAAAAGAGATTAATATTTCAACTGAAGTGTTTACACATGTTATATCCGTCTTAAATACTTTATCCCCACCATATTTTATATATGTCAAGGTCAAATTATATTAATGCGAGAACGGGGAATAGAGCACTAAGTGACATGTTAATCCATTGCCACAAAGTGATCTATTCCCCGCTCTCTATTCTATATCTAATTTTTAGTATTTTTTTTTATTTTATTATTTTTTTATTATTTTTGTTTTTTATAAGTTTATACAGATGTTTAAACTTCTTTCTTCAGATTCCCAATATTTCATTTCCTTCTTCTGCACCCTCTTCAACTACAACTTCATTATTTCCATTTTTCAAAAGCAATAGTTCATTTTTCAATTTCTTCATTTCATCTTCTAATTTTGTAATTTTAAACTCTCTATCTTCCAATAATAATTTCAAATACTTAATATAACTACCAGCCGCATGTACAGTCTTTACTCTGTTTTCTCCAAGATGCATGCCTGGGATTTGGATTTGTAGCCTATAATACTCCATATTGACATTAGACTGAATTTGTCTTGCTCGTTCGCTTTTCTTCCTTCTAGCTTCGGCTTCTTCATGTGAGGCAACCAAGTCAGACAAAATTGGACGATACATTGTTGGTGAATGATTTTACAAGAGTGAGAAACTATCCGGTTCAACAACACATTTATCTACTTTCCCCCACTACTATCCTGAGTAGGCCAAAAATGTTGAATACATATTTCAATAGTTACACTGGCACCATTTTCAACTAAAAATTTATAAAGAAAATATGGATACTCACTGGGTTTAATATTCATATTGTCCATCATAAAGTTAAATGCTAATCTTTCCGAATATTCATTGTGATATTTTTCGGTGACACCAATTAACATTCCTTGTTTTTGAAATTTAAAACCAATGTCTGGAATTTTTTTACAATCCTCCATGTCTAAAAGTGGGAAATAATATGTAAAAGAATTTACCGGTGGAACCCAGGGTTCTTCCTTACAAAAAGCTTTAAACATTGCTTCTCGGTCCTCCATTATGAAATGATTTTTAAACTGTTTTCTTTCCTGCTTAAATAACTTAACCCCCTACCATTTTATCCAGATTCTTCTTCTTCAGATTCGGTTAACTCTTCCGGTTGATGCATCATTGATATATTCCCAGTTTCATTAGTTGTTTCTTGGTTTAAATTTATAAATTCTTCTACTATTTCTTCTATTAACTCTCCAAATGTAACATTCATCTCTTGTTCTAGTTCTTCTTGTTCTTCTATCTGACGATGTGTAATAATTTCAGTAATGTATATAAAGGTAGTAGCTCTTGGAGACATAGTTTAATAAAGTGTATGGCTTTACTAACAACACAGCATATAATGAATAAAAAACCTGATCAACTCTTGCTTTTATAGCAAATATAGAGAAGGGGAAAAAAGGGGGAAAGGAGGGGGGGGGATCATTAAGAAAAACACCGACATATCATTAGTCCAATTCAGAGTCTGAAGATTGTATAGGGGATATCAATGTATCAGTTGACGAATCTAAAATGAATGTTTCAATTGCTTCTTTAACAATTTCTTCATCACTATCATTTATTAGCTCTTCAAATATTTCTTGTTCAAAGGATGAAATTTCTTCTTCCAATATAGAATCATCCATACTATTATTCAATTCTTCTTCCGAACCTTCATTTGTCTCTTCCATCCAAGTTATATTTTCAGTTGTATTAAACTGATTTTTTACTTCAAAATAATTTAAAAAAGGTGTATCCTTAAAAACCATTATTAACCTTTTCTCTTCACACCAAAGTAATATCTTATGACAAAGTGATACTGAGTATGAAGTTGCTGCCTTATATATATTCTATTTTCCCCCACTATATTTCATATAGTTAAACATTTGTAACATAGTATGATTACTCTTCTTTGTCAAGCTTGTAATACATTGCAGCTACTTGCAACTCAAACTCCATTTCTTCTACAAAATTACGTAATTGCACCATCCAAGGAAATAAATTATTTAAATTTTCAATTCTGACTGTGCATGAACACAATAATTTATAATCACCTCTACGATATATAAGCACTTTAACCCCTACACCCATATCTTTCAAAATTGTTTCTTCAATCTTTCTATGTAATCCATATAATAGTGGCCAAAGTTCTGTATGTTTAGCAAAGAATGAATCCAATCTTTTAGACATGTTCACTATATAGCAACTGGTTAAATTCTAAGCAAACATGTAAGCTGCGGGCTTTTATAATGCAAACTAACAAAAGATGTATGGGGGGGGGGATCAAGTTCAAGGTCAACAAACTTTAACTTATATAGTAACCAATTACCATTAACTCTCACATAGCCTTTTTGGGTTTAAAAAACCCTGCTTATCTTAAACAGATATTAAACCAGTTATTATACTCCTCATTTCCCCTGAAATCCTCAAACAACTCTGCCCATTGCCAGATGTATTCGGCATTGTCTGCAGTCACATACAAAATTGGGCTACCGAGAAACAACACTGGTGATATGATTACTATTGTTCTGCCCAACTGCAGCCAGTCCAATGCTTCCCACATGTATGGGTCAAGACTTTCTTCCAGGTCCAAAGTTACACAACGCAAATATTCAAATATTAATCGTTCATCTTCCTCAACTTCTTCTATTTCCTCTAGCTCAGATTCATCTTCCTCAACTTCTTCTATTTCCTCTAGCTCAGATTCATCTTCCTCCACTTCTGCCATTTCCTCTAGCTCAGATCGCCTGTTGTAAAAGTTTGAACCGTCCAGCGGAGCCATGTTCACTGTACACCAGGTAAGCGGCCAATGTTCCATACCCAGTTGCATAGCGGCTACTTATATAAGACAAGAGAAAGTTGGCGGGGGGGGGGGGTTGTTAATTTTTATTGGGGGGGGGGGTCAAGTTCAAGTTTAAGGTCATGTAAAAGTAGGTCACAGAACTTAGAGTGACCAAAAAATAATGGGAGAGAAACTCAGCGCACTATTATATAGCGCTGGTTTCTCTCCCATTATTTTTCTACCAAAATTTTGAAAAAAAGCTAACTGATTTTAACATTTACTACGTCCCCACTTAGTCCAACCATCCTCACCTCTTATTAAATAGTCTCTCGCATCAAGTCTATTGATCGCTTTTTGTTTTCTCAGAGGTACAGACAGCTGTATTACCCATTTGAAGCCGTTACACCCAATTACAATTTTGTTGTGCTTGTCTGTTTTACTTACAAAAAAGTACCTCAAACCTTCCTTCAGTCTATTTAATTTAGTAGGAGGGTAGGACTTACTGGAGATTACAGTCGGTTGTGGCTCAGAAAGATGGTTTATGAGATGTACACGGCAATACTTTTCATTTAACACACATTTCCTACCACAAACCGATCCTTTTTTAGCACCCTTACGGAGCTTCTCAGAGCATTTTCGAAAATTTTTAAATGCCCTGCGACGCTCTTCATTTAATAATTTAAAGCGCTCTGAAGGAGCAATTTTGAAAACTGACTTTTTAACTTTAGAACTAGGAATGATAGGATTAATGGACTTTGGTTCAGGAATTGGTGTTATTAGTGGTGGTAATGAGGTGAAATCATGAATAGATTCTAGAATTGAAGGAGTATCAGGACGAACAGGAAGCTCCATCTGCGGTGATGTTGTAGGTGTAGGTTGTGGTTGTAGTGGTGGAGTTGCCGTAGGGTGTGTTGGTGATGGAGGTGGAGAAAAAATACTTCCAAGAACCGCCATGGCTTGGAGAAGAATATTTCCCTGAGCAGATGTAGATGGTGGTGTATTCATCTGCCGCAGCATCGACTCCGGAACGTTCTTCAACTTCAGTCTCTTCACCGGTTTCTTGTTAGCAGCTGGTGTATTTATAGTAGGAGCAGGCACAGAAGTGGCAGCAGGAGCAGCAGGCGTAGTGATAGTAGGAGCAGGCACAGAAGTAGCAGCAGGAGCAGCAGGCATAGTGATAGTAGTAGCAGAAGTTGTTGATGAAGACATGGTTCTGAAGTGGCAGCGTTAGCGGCTGGAATCAGAATAAACAGACATGTTAGCTAGCCCCGCTTATATATAGTGATGCTAAGTGAAAGTGACCTCGGGGGGGGGGGCTAATTGTAATTTGGGGGGGGGGCTAATTACATTAATTTAGGTCAAGGTCACCAAAAAATAATAATGATCCAAAGTGATGGAGGCGGCCACGGCCGTCTCCACCACTCTGTATTCCTCAAACACTCCCAATCCCAACCCTCTAGTTACGTCTTGCAAGGGATCCCAATTTTTTGCCCGCACGCACGTGGCGATCCAGTTTGGTGAGCTGTGATACGGGCGGTTCAGTCTCGGGCCCGAAGGCACTGGGCTTGACCATCCAATTATAATAGGGAGTCTGGAACAATTAATACAAGACGCAACTCTAACCTCCCACCCTTAATCTAAACCCACCCAAATATAATTATTTCCTAACAAAAAATTAAACATTTAAAAAAATAAAAATATGCGCTGCCTATGGCACAACACGCATGTCCCACCCATATTTAATGAAGTTCAACAGAACTTCTATAATTTAAATTTAAATTTAATCTACCCTCCTAACAGCTAGCTGTGAAAGGTTATTAGTACACACACACATACACACACACACACACAAATACAGAATAATTACATCAACACTCAACATTAAATGCATAAACACATTTTTTAAACATTAGCAATAATATAACACACCTTAATGCTAACATCGCAATGCGCAAATTAAAACTTAAAAATAACACAACTTAAAACTAAAAAATAAATAACATTTTACACACACACACACACAACAAATATTAATATTAGAACCCTAACAGCAAGAATAACTCAAATATATATTGGCCACCTATATATTTAAGTTACCCTTTGAGTTCGTCCCGAAGCTTCGCGTCCGGAGTTTCGGTACGAACTGATTCTAAAATTCTCGACAGAATACTCGTAAACTTCGAAGATGGTGGGGGGAAATTGTAGGGGTTTGAGGGGCTTACAACGTTCAAAGTACAACTTCAGTAGGAAATTCCCAAGCAACACTATTTCATACACGTAGCAGCGATTATTACAAGTAGGTCGTCAATAATTTAAGTGTTGTGTTGCGGCTTTCAATAATGTTGGCCAACATCTAATTATATTCTCTACCTAATCCAACCACAATTTTCTTTATAGCATTACACCATAGTTGTTCACTGCTATTATTTTAATAACAGTAGGAAGTTATGTGTTCCCTTTCGCCGCTCAACTATAGTTATTATCTATTGCCAACAGCAGACCTAAATTACCGTTACTCTATCAGTTTAATTTATCTTAAGTATAGGTTGTATTATCTTAACCACAATAGTTACCGTTTGGTAACACCAAATTAGTATTACACAAGCTTAACTACTAGTACTATTTCAACATAAAGTAAAAGTGAAGGGGGGGGGGTTAATTACCTATTGGGGGGGAGGGGGGGGGGGTCAAGTTCATAATAATTACCACCTGCCGTTATAAATACCCTTACACAAGCAGCTGCGCCTCTTTCTACTCGCGGAACCCACAGCTGACACAACACCTCGGTAAGTCGCTACCTTCTAATAATATTATATATACTTTTTTAACTTACTCCAATTAGGTCTACTTCTTTTTAACACCACATTTATAACGTAGTTTTCAACTATTTCTTTTTTATTTACTATAAACACATATTACTCTCCCATTACCATTTTTTTATTACTGCATAAATTAACCTCGCATCAACATTATTTTTGTTGTTACTTAATATTTATATTCATATCTATTTTTTTTTATCAAACTCTTAATTATATTTACACCTTTTAAACATTTATAGTTTTACATTACTATTAGTCTTATCCATGGTCTTAACTTACCATTTTTCACATTAATAACACATATAATTATTGCTAAACTATATAATATTTGTACAAATACTAGCTCTTACCTCATCAACTTATTAACAGAGTATTGTTTGCACTTGTGCAGCTCATAGCCAATTTATACAGAGTAACAAATTCCTTTTTTCAACTAGAATATTATCTTAATATTTTTAACAAAATAGTTTTTAAAGTGTCTGCCTCTCCTATTAATACAAACTATCGCAACGCTACCGAACAAATAACCGGGGTGACCGCAATCCCACCCTTTTATCCCATCGGCTTAGGGGGAGGGTAGAGGAGGGGTTGTTCGTGACTCACAAATTGCTTAAATACGGGGTCGGTACCGCCCGCGTCTCATTTATTCGCCGGGTTCCGTAGAGTAAACTTCGGTCTTTACTTTTCTAACAATTTTCTAACTTACATTTTTCTTACTCTAAAACATGTGTTCGCGGTTAATATGCTAATCACTCTCTATATATATTTAAACACATTTACAAACACTAACCATTTATCAGTCGGTTTTTACACAGTGTACATTTACTCACCACTATTATAATGGCTTCCCACAATTTGAAACTGAAACTTTTACGCACCAAACATATTTTACAAAAACAGTCTAACTACACAGTTTCAAGACCTCGTAATACATTCGCTAAACTTAAGAAACAGTTCAGCTTTCACCCCTTGTATTTTACAAGATCCAACCTTCGCGACAGTTATTCTACTGACACTATTTTACAAACAGTCTTAACTGATGTGCTGAAATATCAACATTACAATCTTGTCACACCTATTGATGATGTTATCCGGTTATTCTTATTCACTATATTACCGGGTTTATATAACCGTTCTTCATCACACACATCTCTCATTCTACTCTATCAACTTACAATATAACCATCTAGCAGCTCTCATTTCTTCAAGTTATGGACACGCGGCAGGGTGCACCCATACAATCTCCAATAGTGACATCCACTACTAATGATAACAATAGTGGTGTTCCCACACAAAATTTGCCTACATACACTACCACCACCGACTCCCGACCCGTGCAGAGCAATGAGATCAACAGTACGGCTGCAAACGATGTAGAAGCGATCCTACGATCACTGGTGGGCTTTGATGAATAAATAAATTTATTTCCCAGAGCCTCCCATCCGCTCCCGCCGCACTCCCGCCCGCCCCACTCGTCCCCAGACTCCCCACCTTTTTTAAAACCCCCTCCAGATGACCTTGACACACTTACCAACCCCTCCCCAAACCCCCAAAAACACCCCCAAATCAACAACACACACCTGCCAGTTACAAACGCTGACCTTGACCTGTGCCAGGACCGGCAAAATCCATCTACTTACATTCTTAAGAGCATATGCATGTTTTTTTTTTTGTTTTTTTTTTTACTATTTAACAAGATGATATGTGCTGATGACCTCTTTCTCTATTTTGTCTTTGTGAGTGACTAAGCTGCAGGGTGAACTGACACGCCACATAAAGTTGGCCATGATCAAAGCAATCACTTCTTAGATCCACGGCAGCTACTTTATAACTTTGTCCCTGAGCATTATTTATAGTCATGACATAGCAGAAGCTAACAGGGAATAGCATATGTTTAAATTGGAAAGGATATTCTGACGGAATGAGAGGTGTGTGGGGTATGAATACGGTTCACCTTGGCCAACGTCTGCAAATGTGGTAAGTTTGTATAGTAGCTTCTATTATATGGTTGCAGAAATTTTACGATCATTACACAACTTAGGTTGAGGTTTCTAATAAGCATAATTGGAGAACCAATCTCAAGTTTAAGAATAAGTGAAGGTATCCCTGTGGGTTAAAATCATGCAGCAATTCAATGGTATCGTGCACTGCATAATCGAACTCAATAACTTGAGTCTACTGATTCGTATATTATTTGTTATGGTAGTAATTAGTCCAGCAAATCGTTGCTGATATCATTGGTTCGCCGTGTAATTTGTAGAGGTAATAACTGCTATCTCTTGGAACCGTGTGATTACATGACGTGAACTGTTACTTATACGTTGTTAAACAATGGAGCTGGACTACCAAAAATGAAACAACATGAATTTCCTCTATCTGTCCATCACCAATAACAAGAAGCAATTCGAGAAAGTATGGCAGTAGTGTCATTTTGCCTCTAAGCAGGTGTATTAAAATTTTCCTTTTTTCTGTCTCAATTAGTGAGCTAGGATAATTCTTGGTACATACCCTACTATCATGCAATGTGAACATCTGTTTAAGGTGTCACATGGATCACATTTCATAGAAGACGATTTTATGGAGAGTAGGATGAATTTCCTTGTTAGGGTTTGAGCCCTAATTGTATAATCAACATTCTTTTGTCTAATCTTTTCCTCTAGCCAAAGTAGAATGTGTAAATGAGAGAGACCTCGTTTTTGCCACTCAACAGTGTTCATGTGACATTTCGAAGGGTCGAAAGAGTCACCTTTTGGATAAAAAAAAGGAATAATCTGTTATACTTTTAAATGGAAGATCCGCGCGGTCAAGTCAAGTTTGTATTAATATGAGGTTTTTGGTCCTGTTTTTTAAAGCTTCTGGCCAATTTGGATTGCAAGTGAATGTAAGAAAAAGATCCGGATGTCCGAAGTGCCGCACATATACCATAGCATCTTGAGTATGCATATAACGTGGTCTTTCAGCAAAAAATTGAAGATAACCCAACCGTTTCCCAATTCTTTCATATTGCCATCAGCTTTCCTCATGGTGTCTTTCAAATGCACGTATTCCTCACTTCTTAATTTTTCTTGATTGATGCGTATCACAATAATTCGTTCTGTTTCGATCTTTGCATGCACATCAACCAGAAGCTAATTAAGAATTTAATTACGGAACAATGACTAACACATGTTTTTTTTTTCAATTTAGGTCCAATGTTCTGCAGTCATAAAAATCCCTGACGACAAAAACATCTTTCTTTAAAGTATTCTTAGTGGTTGGATCACGAAGAGCAGCACTGGTGTACATCGTAACCCCGGTTTACTATCCTTGTCGAATATTTCCGAATAATTTTTCTGTTGTTACAATCGCCAAAAAAATTTATCTACAAAAATGCAGGTTATTAGTCAGATACTAGCAACAAATTTCCAAACCTGTGACAAATTTCCTGACTCAGTACTTTAAAAGTAAACATTAAGTTGTCATCTTTTACTTGTTTATCTCCAAAATTTGGAGACAACCGTCAGGTTTTCGAGTACTAACCAGGAGATGTTCTGATTGAGGGTGCTCATTGGTAGGAAGGCTGTGCGAGGGCTCAGGATATTACTATGTATAAAATAAAATCAAACAAGTTTATTTCTATTACAACATATAAAAATGATTATAGTTTGAAGCAATATCCAGAGTACAATTATTTTGATGTAAAATATAAAATACAATAATTAATATCATTCAATATTAAGCAGTTTAAGTCAATTACTCAAGAATGCCGGTACTACCTAATAACTTAATGTGAATTTTTTTTTGATGAATCGACAGTGATTTGTAATGTCGCCAATAATGTAATATGTGTTTTCAATCAAAATGTTTTATCTGATTATTAAATAGTCTTAAATTTTGTTAATTTCTTATATTTGTTGGCAAAATATTCAAATATTCGGCACCAATATTTCAAAGTAAAATTTGACTAATATTAAGCATTAATTGTTGAGGCCTACATTTTGTTGTTGAATATTGTATAGTGATGAGGCACTGCAATAAATTAATTTACATTTAAATCGAGCATGAACTGTAGTTTCAAATATACAAAACAGCGTTAACAATCCCACCCTTTAAAAAATGTTCTTAGATGACTGTTTTTGGTTGTTTGTAATTTAAGTATGATTCCCAACGACTTTTTTTAGTTTTAATACCCTTTTAAATTTACAACTCATTTCCCCCAAATTTTGATTCCATAAGCCAAATGTGTAGATATGAGGCCATTATATGCCAAAAGTAAAATATTTACAATATAAATTTGGCTAAATGTCTCAGTAAAATATTCTAGAAGATATTTTGAAGACATTTTATCAACATGGTTGTTCCAAGTCAATCATTTATCTAGCTGCTTCTCAAGAAAAATTACACTTTCAATTTGTCCTACGAGGGTGACCTATATCATGACAGAGAGGTCGTTATTACTCTTATAATCAACGCCAAAATTTGCATAAAAAATAGGCATGAAATTCAAACGTTCCAAAGAAGTCTTCAAACGTTTCTAGGTCCAGATTATTGAAATGGATTGAGATATGTCAACATATCCTATACTATAATACGAGCAATTTCTGAAGGGGTGTGTGTTCTACGATCTCGAAATCTAGCGGTTAGATTTTGCTTAAACTTTGCATTTAAGGGTGTTTTGGCCCAAAAATAAGTTTAGAAACTGCCTCAATCCCAGAAAAAATCGAATTTGGTCTAAATTTAAGTTTAAAAATCATAATTTTTAACATTGGTCTTATGGGTTGCTATTTTGGTAACGAAATAACAACCAAAAGTAAACAAAAATAAACGAAAATGAATTTTAAGCAGTTTTTAACAGCTGTTATCTGTGAAGAGTCTGGAAAGCTTGATTGCCATGACACTATAACAAAAGTGAATAAAAACCAACGAGCAAGGCTCGGTTAACCTGGTACTTGGGTTAGATTACAGAAATGTATGGATAAATTGCAGTCTTTAACCATAAATTTAAAAAAAATATAGAGACAAGAATTGATTCTTGAAGGACATCATTCAACCTTTTGACTTGTATTTTGGACATATGATTGTAGCTTTATAATAAGAATTCCTCATATTTATGGACTATATAATATGACTCTATTATTAAATATTGACTCTAAAGTGACTCTTATTGCATTACGTATTTCCATTACGTATTTCTACAAATACGTAATGGTTTATTAACAAATTAGCCCCTTTATCTAAAGGCTAATTATTTAATAAGAACTTAATGGTAACCTAAGATGGCAGATATAAATTAAAGCTCTTGAAAATATTGAAATCTACAAAGCAGTTAAATTTCCAGGTGACAATGTCTAAAAAAATAAATTCAATAGTCAAGCAATACTCTCTTTGATACAATTATCAGACTGGATAAGGGTAAAACGACTGACCCCATGATGTCACGTCAGTCACGTGACCCATGATGATTCACTTCACTATGATTCACTTCATGATGATTCCAGTCGGAGCCGGCCCGAAAAAATGTGAGCACGCATCGCGAGTTGGTGTTTCCCCGTTACTGAGATTTTTAATATTAAATGCGTATTTATTAAATCATGTTAGTGTGTTTTATTAATTTTTTTTAATGTTTGACGAACCCTTTTGGAGATAACCTGAAGATATGGCTGTGCCACTAAACCACCAAGAAAAAACCATCAAGGATATTAAAAATGAAAACATTTATTTATCCTAATTTTAAACTTTTAAACAATTGCTAAACTTGAGGGGTTTGACGCGCTTTACCTAAATTGTTATTAAAATAAAAAAATAATATAAATCGCTGAAGAAACATTTTTAATTTTGTGTAAGGATCAGGTTTAATTAAATCTTCTCTCCTGAGAGCTTTTCTTATTCATTTCTGATTCCTCCATTGATTACTAAGATCCATTAAGATTTATAAAATTTTTTAAGCTTTTTAGTGGTAATGCGTGTAATTAAAATAGTTTAAAAAGGCAATAAAATTCACCTTTAGTCAATAGTATAAGAAGATGTTGCAACTTGACCCTTTACAATATTCTTATTAACGATTAAAATATTCTTATTCTAATTACAAAATTCTTATCTTACAGGATGCTTCTTAACCATCCTTCTTAGTTCTTGGAGTGCCATTCCAAGAACTTATTTGTATTACTTATTGTATTACATTTGGGGCAAAGACTTATTCTGTTCAAAGTATGTATTACTTTCAATACCAAGAGCTTCATTTGCAATCCTTTGATGTATTCCAATAGGTGTAATAAACAGTACCTGGTGGTTAATGTCTAAAATGTAATTCAGTATGGAATCATTGTATGAGGAGGGGCAACGAAAACCATCATGGAACCACTCCAAGTTGTACAAAAATATATTACAATACGAGCTTTTAAGACAAACTTGAGACATCCTTACAACTTGCTATTCAAAGAAACATAACCTTTATTCACAAAAATAATCATTACCCCGGTTGCCCAGGGATACCGCACGAGGAGTGCGGCCAGTTGGGACTACAGGTCCATCTTGTTTTAAAACTATTCAATTCAACAAATCCATTTTATTTTGGTAATATTTTGTATAAGGATGTACCACCAGAAATACGGGACCTGCAGGCACCACTTGGCCTTTTAAAAAACATCTGCGTGGCTAGTTGAGACTGGTATCGAGACCTACTAGTTTTACCCACTCTGTCATTTTTAACTACACTACATAATTACGGAACTTCTTATGACTCATCACTCCGTGTACGATGTTCAATTTTTTTAATTCTTGACGAATAGAACATAAAATGGATCTGTATTAACTCGATATAAATAAATATTTTTTTAAATTTTGCAATAGTGAATATACAGTGCTAATGTTATGTATAATTTGAAGATTAATTTTTACAAAATTAAGGTGTTTGTTAATACATTAAGCAAGTTAATAGGTCCTTTTTTGTTTATATTAAGTAATAGTTAGTTTTACTATTTGTGTACATGACAACCTGGACTGATCCAGAGTCTATAAATACAATTAAATTAGTTTAATCATAACGCCATACTTTGCCAATTCTTTCCCCAAGAGACGGGTAATGTAAAAAGAACAGTATAGAAAAATAAAATAAAACAAATATTCATATCCAAGGGAAAATAATTCCATTAATCTTTTTAGAAATATTTCCAACCAGCCAAAGGGGTGACGGTGGCGTAGAGGTTAGCGAGTCGAACTTCGGAATCATGGCAGCCAGGTCGTGGGTTGGAATCCGCGTTCTAACTAGAAATTTTATCAGTACTATTGCGCCTGTACTGTTGCGGTTCACCCCTATACTTTGTCTACTATGATCCACGCATAGATCAATATTCTATGTCGATGCAGTGTAAAGTAAAGCAAAAACTAGGCCTGCCAACGTATAAAAAATTCATACTGTAAAATAAAATAAAAAACTGGGTGTTTTAATGCATAAAGTGGATTAATGAGATGTATGTACGTTTTCCCAATCCTCAGATTATAAAGTAATCTGCAAATGCAACAAAAACATAAATGTTTTCAGTAGGATAGAAAGTCATCAGTTCTCTAACTCAAAAAAAACATGGCTTAGTTATCACGATTTCAGTGAAAACGAGCAAATTTTCTACAGTGCTGCTTTTAAGGATGCTGTTACGCAATTTGACCTTTACGGAAGATATAATAACTTTTAAGAAAAGTCACCAAATACGGGGCATTACGTACGTTTATAGCAATAACATGTCCTTCCGGTGTCGATTCCAAGCTTAAATAGCTCCAAAGTAGAGATAACAACTATACTTACTGCTAGAGAAATAATAGGGCCCTACTAGGGCCCTGTGAAATAATATGTCTTTCGCTTATAATATAATCCAATAAATATTTAATGTTTTAAAAGTCCCTATCCTGTTTTTTTTTCTATTTGAATAGTTTTGGCTACCAAACCTCCCTTTCCCCCTCTTTGGTTTGGGGGGGAGGGGGGTTTGGACCCTTGTCAAGTTTTAATCATCTCCTAAAATGAAAAAAATAACTTTTGCCTTATCTCAACAAATATTTGTAGGCTTTTACCTAAGTCCCATAATACCCTAGCGTTCTACTTAAACCTATTATGAGTCTAACTTTTCTAAATAGTAAAAAAAAACTTATTCCATTCAATCGAATAATTTGGGGTTATATTGGACAGTAGGTATAATTTGGTTTTGTTAACTATATTGACAGATTAACAGTAACCCATTTTAAGCTAATATCTTTAATTTAATTAAAAGGTAACTTGTTAAATCTTAAGGAATGAAACAATCATATCATATTCCCATGTAATTCATCATTTACATTGCTTATGAATGGACACTTTCATGCATTTTGCAATACACAAGGACAATGACTGATCCCAACCAGAAACTGTTGCCTACTAAAATTAGCGAGGTCCAAAAGTTTAAATTATTTTCTCACTGTTCAGTTTATACTCATACTCATGTCTGGGCATTATCTTTCACATTTAGTGTATTTGCTACACATGAATAAACATAATCTGGATTTTTGTTTGCTTATTCGCCTTCTAGTAACTTTTTCGACTGGCATGTGAGATTGATCTGTGACTTCTTTCAAGAGTTATCGCCTGTCGTTACATTTGTAATATGAGTCACTCTAAAGGTGATTCTTCGAACAGTATAGGAAAATAAAATAAATATTCATATCTAAGAAAATATAATCCCATAAATCTGTTCTGAAAATATTTCAATCCAGCCATCGGGGTGACGGTGGCATGGAGGTTAGCGCGCCGGACTTCGGAATCATGGCAGCCAGGTCGTGGGTTTGAATCCACGTTATAACTGGAAATTTTATCTGTACTATTGGACTGTACTGTAGCGGCTCACCCCATTACCTTGTTTGGATTTATAAACCTTAAAAGTTTTAAATTCCGGTGTTGCGAACTGTTGTGTCTTGCTTTCGCAAACTCAAACTCAAAAATTTTCATATTTTTTACATGCCAATCCATTGACATGCCATTGACCATTGTTGTCAGGTTGATGTCAATGTTGTCAGGCTAATAAATTTTCATGGTTCCAATCTTAACATTTTTCACGATATAAAAATTTATTTCTGAAGAAATGTTGCGATCTCTTTGTTGGAACTGGCTGTTTTGAACCTGTTGATTTATTATTTTGAATGTTTCAAATGTTTACACTTACAATTAGAGTTTAGATTTAAGTTAGAAGTAAGTGTATGATGGATAGCCACTGGATCATAAAAATGGTTCATGTTACCTGCCTATAAATGATTAAATACGGTTGTAGTATCATAACAGCTGTTTCGTGCTCTTCATGAACACATCTTCATGGTAAAAAATACAAATTAACACATTTCGCCCGCGGAAGAGCTCGTAAAAAAGCGTAAAAAGTACATAAAGTTTACAAAACTCACATGAAGATGTGCTCATGAAGAGCACGAAACAGCTGTTGTGATACTACAACCGCATTGGATCATTCATCTTCAGGTATAGTCCAGTAAAACCGTACTGAAAAATACCCTACGTGGAAAAAATTATAGTATGGAGTTTTTCTGCTGTTTTATATGTTTTTTGGGGTGCTGAATCCGAATCTGAAGTTTGCACCAAGATATTCTTTGTGCTTCTCGAGATATCTGCAAAAAACATTGAAATTTTGGCACTTTTTTTAGTATTTTGCTTATAACTCCGAAACGATGCATTTTTTCGAAATTTATGTCCTTAACAAAAATAAAGTAGAGAAAATTTCCAACACAATGCACGCATAAAGCTTGTTGTTACGACCAACCATTATGAAACTATAGCTATTTGAAAACTGGCTAATTTTTGGTACTTTTAAGAAAAATACTGTTATTCAATATTACATCACATTTAAACAATTATTTGCACATGTTTTGCCATAACACTATATATGTATGGAAAGAGCGTTAAATTTACTATAGGTTACATATATTATCGTTAGTTTGTAAGTGGTTAAGTGTTCATAAGACTGCTTATAATAGTTTATCTACAGTCACAATTCTAAGGTTGGCAAGACCATAATCTTTAATTACTAGTCATGTCTCTCACTGGCAATGTCAGATTAATTTTTAAATGAGAACTATATATTTTGTGTACATTGTTGAAAATATGCCTAAAAATCAATACTAAATAACACCCGTCACAGCAGACCTGCATGCCCAGCGAATTTTGAATTTAATTTAACTAATAATTTTTCGTCATAACAATACTGTAGTACGCATGGATATGAAGGTTCGAAGGACCAGGAGTATACCAGTAACATCATAAATATATGGCATATATCATACTAATCTGCAATAAACATTAAACTAATATATATACATTTCATATAGTGGTACGAGTGCAGAATAGTTATTTCGCTCTAGCAAAATAAATGGTATTTTCATTAAAAGTTCTTATCTTTTGCATTATCTCTTTTTAAAACAGTCTCTACTAATCTATTCGTAAACAAATATTATACATACATATATATATATTTATATATATATATATATATATATATATAATCTGCTTTAATTATAGAATAAAATAATGTAGGTTTCACATTGTTATTTTTTGTTTTAACTGTTTATTTAGTCTTTACAAAACAATTTGTATTCTTTTTACAAGTCATTTTGTGTGCACTACATTTTTTTAACTCGTTTTTTGTCAATTTATAAGGTCAGTTATACTATAAACATATATAATTTTTACTATTAGTAAAAACAAACACAAAGTAATACGAGTTTTATATTGTTATAAGAGGTTTAAAAGGTTTTAGTTTACATTAGCAAAATTATTTTTACTTTTTTTAGCTGTTAAGTAAACACGCTCCCTCATTTTATTAAGATTTTGTTAGATTATATATGAAAGATTATAATTATTATATATGTATTTTAATCCACATTAAATTCATAATAAATTGATATAGTTTTCATATTGTTATATTTGTATTGAATAGATAATTTTGCTGTAACAAAATTATTTTAATTCTTACTTGGCGGGCATCGGGTGCACTCTACCTCATTTAAATTAAATCTGGCTATTGTATTAATGAAAGATTATAATTACTATATATGTACTTTAAATCTACATAAAATTCTTAATAAATTGATGTATGTTTCATATTGTTATAAAGAGTATTAAACAGTATATTTTGCTGTAACAAAATTATTCTAATTCTTACTTGGCGGGCATCGGGTGCACTCAACTTTATTTTAATTCAATCTTGCTATTGCATTTATGGAATATTATAATTACTATATATGTATTTTAAATCTACATTAAATTTTCAATAAATTGATGTATGTTTCATATTGTTATAAGAGTATTGAACAGTTTATTTTGCTGTAATAAAATTATTTTAATTCTTACTTGGCGGGCGTCGGGTGCACTCTACTTCATTTTAATTCAATCTGGCTATTGTATTTATGGAAGATTATAATTACTATAAATGTATTTTAAATCTACATTAAATTCTCAATAAATTGATGTATGTTTCATATTGTTATAAGAGTGTTGAACAGTTTATTTTGCTGTAATAAAATTATTTTAATTCTTACTTGGTGGGCATCGGGTGCACTCTACCTCATTTTAATTCAATCTGGCTATTGTATTTATGGAAGATTATAATTACTATAGTATGTACTTTAAATCTACATTAAAGTCTCAATAAATTGATGTATGATTCATATTGTTATAAGAGTATTGAACAGTTTTTTTTGCTGTAGTAAAATTATTTTAATTCTTACTTGGCGGGCATCGGGTGCACTCTACTTCATTTTAATTCAATCTGGCTGATAAACTCTACAAAACTAAATTCACTAAAATTATCATGTATGTCTAAGGAAAATAAAAATATTACTTTAAAACTGTATTATTTATACAATGGAATACTTCTACAACACACTCTTAGTTCAGAAAACCTACATACCCATGAGTACAACAGGATTGTTATGACGAAAAATTATTAGTTAAATTAAATTCTAAATTCGTTGAGCATGCAGGTCTGCTGTGACGGGTGTTATTTAGTATTGATTTTTAAGCATATTTTCAACAATGTACACAAAATAAATAATTCTCATTCCAAAAGTAATCTGACATTGCCAGTGAGAGACATGACTAGTAATTAAAGATTATGGTCTTGCCAACCTTAGAATTGTGACTGTAGATAAACTATTACAAGCAGTCTTATGAACACTTAACCACTTACAAACTAACGATAATATATGTAATCTATAGTAAATTTAACGCTCTTTCCATACATATATAGTGTTATGGCAAAACATGTGCAAATAATTTTTTAAATGTGATGTAATATTGAATAACAGTATTTTTCTTAAAAGTACCAAAAATTAGCCAGTTTTCAAATAGCTATAGTTTCATAATGGTTGGTCGTAACAACAAACTTTATGCATGCATTGTGTTGGAAATTTTCTCTACTTTATTTTTGTTAAGGACATAAATTTCGAAAAAAATGCATCGGTTCGGAGTTATAAGCAAATTACTAAAAAAAGTGCCAAAATTTCAATGCTTTTTGCAGATATCTCGAGAAGCACAAGGAATATCTTGGTGCAAACTTCAGATTCGGATTCAGCACCCCAAAAAAACATATAAAACAGCAGAAAAACTCCATACTATAATTTTTTCCACGTTAAAGTACCGATTGCCTGGACTAGTAACATTAACATATTTTTGCTAGAAGTAATTGTTTGAATTTATTAGAATTTTGTAAGAATTGTTATGAGTGATAAATAAATATTTAATATTCATTTGTTTGGCTCAAAATGTTTTCGACCAATCGAATCTGAAAACTGGGTATAACTTAATTGAATTGCACCCCAATCTCCGCCTCCTACCAGTGGGGTTCTCAAGGAAAGTTCTGGGACTCCCAGTTTATTTGGTTGCATTAGAAATTATTTAGGCTTTCAAAATAATTAAGATTTAAACATAAATGATATTATTGCCATTAGGTATTATCCTTAAACACCAGAATTAACCTTGAGTTTGAACCGTTCCCCTCTTGGCCATTTCAATTATGTATGAGGCATTACCATTTACTACACCACGTAAATCGACTCTCGGCGCTTAATAATTATACAGGATGTTGGAAAAATCTTTTAAAGAATTCAGTAGGTTATTGCCCTATCAAAATAAGCAAAAATGTTCCTGTAATCATATATCCTAAAATTCTGTAAGCCGCTAGCCATATTTTGTTTTATTTTACACTTAATATTTTTTTATTTACGTAACGAATCATGGTATTAAACTTATATTTGGCATGAACCTTTATCACAACAGTGTTCATTTTCAGGAAAGAAATATTTTTTCCAATGTGTATTTTCCAAATGGCGGCCATTTTAAATATTTAAATTTAAATATATTAAAACCGGACAATTGTAGGCCCTATACCTAAACATTTCACAAGATAGAAAATATTCGACACATTAAATTGTCTAACTAATGAGAAGAAGTTTGTAAGGATGTGACTACAAATAACGAAGCTATTGCGGGGTTTCTGCATAAAACATAGATTTTTCAATAGAATCAATGCAAATTAAGATTATTTTAATAGAAAAATCGTATTAACTCCGTTATTTCTTGTCAGATAATAACTTCCTGAATTCTTGAAACGTTTTTTTCCGAACACGATGTATAACTGACCCATTTATTTCGTCACTACAACCTATGTAAAAATTTTCTGTTTGAGTAGTAAACCAGTTGCAAAAACACATAAAAAGAAACCTTAATTAGAAAAAGTTCCATGAAAGCCAAGAGGAAGGGTGGATTTGATTTACTATCTCATGTCATTTATAATCCATGTGAACAGAATGAATGCCGTGCCCACCACCGTGAGTCTGTTTCAAACACGACTTTTATTTCTATGACTATTGCTTTCTATGAGTATTATTTTTTACGTATGTTACGTAGTCAATTATACTACTTAAAATACATTGGATGAAATTACAGATTAATGGCAAAGTAAAAAATGAAAAATTACACTTTCTTTCATACTAAACCAATAATATTATCAAATCAATAACGTCCATACAGAGGCGCATTGCATTACAATTGTCCACCTCAAAACGTAGCCATTTCGTATTCGTACACTTAGTAATGAGCTTCGGCCTCCTACCGTATGTTCACATTTGTTGGAGTTTAACGAACACATTAAGTTAGAAAAGGTTCAGTTAGAATTTGTAGGTGACAAACAAATAATAAAACTGGTACTCCAACACGAGTAAGGTATTTTTGTACGTCTAACGATTTTATTCAAACTTTTCAAATAACTTATTTTTGAGATAAAAACAATATTTACACAGGCTTTATTCAAAGAAAAGTCTTGTTTAAATGTAATCTTCAGTTATATTAAATAATTTTTAATATTGGTCTTATAGAGTTTAAAATTAAAACAAAGAAAAGCTGAAAAACTGTTTACTGTCAAAGCCCAGACTACGTGTTCGAGTATAAACATGTGGATTTCCATTGAAGCCATTTCTGAATTGCTTAATGACACTTTATACTGACGATTTGGATTGTTTACAGAAATACAATTAAGTAAACAAATAAAAATGCAATTTAATAAAGTTAAATCTTTATATAAAGAAAAGAATGTTAAAATTTGCTGACAAATGATCTTTAATAGTTTCAGTAAGTTATCTTTTTTACTCACTTTTTTACAATAAAGAGGCTCACGTGTTGCAGTTTCAACATGTGGTTTGGGACTGTAATACCAGATTGGAGCACCTTTAGACGTACATTAAAACATTATGAAGGCGATTGAGCGAATAAACGAGTTTGTCTTGAAAAGAAACGAGCTTAAAGAAGATTATTAAGATTGTCTAGGATGGTAAATCTTATGTAAATCTGTGAATGAATAATTATTGCTGCAAATGAGATGTTTTAAATTTACCGAGCAAATGCTCGGCCGCCAGGTAATAATAATAAATAAATCAATATCATTATTGATTACCAGCACGTGTTGTTAAGTTTCATAAATTCAATTAAGTTTAAGTTGACTGTCTTGCTAATCGAAAGTTGTTTTTAATAACCTAAACTTTGGAATATTGCTAAATGAATTAACAATCATAGTAATTAAATAAGTAATCCATTTTGTGGAAGTATTGCTTAAATTTTAAAACTTTCGGTTTTAGCAAGTTTAAAATCTTAAGTTCTTGATTGAACACTAAAGTTACTTGAATCTTTAATTTTCTTATTTTCTTTTATAATTATGAAAGCGCGTCCAACTTAAAAATTTTACAAATTTCCCACTTTTCTGGGCATTAGTACCAAATAAGTTTAATATGTCAATATAGTTATTTAATTTTTTTATTTTAAATATTATTTATATTTTGCTGTGGACTGTTAAAAATGTGTAAAAACAAATTACACATATTTTTTCTGATTTTGCTATTTAGCCAAGCAACCAAGGCGTGTCATTGATAATGGTTTAGTCTAATAGGATAATTAAGTGTTATACTTAATTAATTTTAAACACATATACAGGTCGGTTTATTACAGGACAACTCCTATCGTTAATAAGTTTTTAAGCGAATGTAATACGTTATTATTATGAGTTTATCATTATTATCAAAATTAATGATAAAATGCTGTAAAAAATTTGATAAAAATAATTAATTTATAATTGGGTTGAGATTTTAAATCAACTGTTTATGGTGTCTTTTTATATCACGTACATTAAATGTTTTCTAGATTAAATGACGATGCGGTACAGCAACAAAACTGATATTTGAATATTGAATACTTGTCAGATACCAACAATTGAAATGCATAATAACACTTAATTAATTGCTGTGAAATGTACACGATTGAGTTGGCATCTGGGGTGTCTAATTGAGGAATAATTATTCCTATTTATGATCAATATACAGTGTGATTGAAAAGTCCCGGAACGTAGAAATTAGATAAAGTAATGAGACTTGGTATATCAATAACAGCCATAAATGTCTACTCTTTTAAGCTATTATCACTTTTTTATCCCTTAAGGGGACGGCCTACGAAGAGTCAGACAAAATTCTTAAATAGCAGCATAGGTCGAGTTTGGTATTAAATTAAAGGTCTTACTTAGCAGAGTACAATGCCGCAAACCAGACTTCAAACGGATGACCGAGACGGAAGTGACAGGCAATCAAATTTTCCATTAAAATCATATTGGTAAAACTTAAAAATGCAATAACTTTCTTGATACTCCACCTTTTGACGTCGAGCTTGTGGCTTATTACTCCAAATGCAAGGACGTTTAAAATTATGTATAATTCGACAAGGGCCAAAGCAGATTTCTATAAGACTTCCGAGAGGGACTTCCCTTAAAGGGTGTGTAAAATGAAACTTCTTTAGCCCTTGTCACATCACACACCATTTTATTACCCTGTTGTTATTATTTTATTATGTTGATATGTTTTATTAGAAAAGTTATTGATATGTAACTGAAATATCAACGCAATTTCATACTTTAATACAAGGAGTGATACTTGATAAATGCAGCGCTGCACGGACCCCCTAGTGTATTTAGATTTCCCGAACTTCCTGCCTCCATTCACAACTAAAGAGTACTAATGGTTGACTCCTATCTCGAGTTAATTAGATTTTCAAGAAAATTATCTATAAAAATATTGTTTGATTCATTCGTTGAAATTATTCTAGTTATATAAACTTTATCTTGCTTCTTGAACCTTTATTTGGATAAATGTTCTACTTGAATAAACCAAAACATTTAACTTCAATAAAAGATATAAATATCGATTATATATATACCATTTGAATTTTATTTTCAAACAAGGCTCTCTTGTTGACAACTTACTAATTATTTTAAGTCTTTAAGTTTGATTAATCCTAATTAAAATTTGTCGAACTTTTTGTTTTAGTCTTAAGTTGCATGGAATTGAACGGAGCTATAATTTAATTTATATTTCATTATTTAGTGAAGCTATTATAGGTATTCGGATTTGAGGTGTTTTCATGGGGGAAAATATAAAGATTTGATATATTTAAATATTGATTTGAAGACTAATCCAACGCATTCGTAAGGTTAACAAAAAGAGTAAATTGGGACGAAAAATTGATATAAATAAATAAATATAATGGGAAAAAAACTATAAATGTTGCCGGGTTATGCAGGAGGCCTGCTGGCAGGTACAGTAAACTTTCGTTACGGTAACATTACAAACTTATTTCTTATTTTTACAGTCTTATACTACATTGATATCATAATTGCCAAGAAATTGTGAGCTTTACACGTCAAGACTATTTGAAAGCGGACGTTCCATCATCACTCGAATACGAGCGTAAATTCAACGATCATGCCCCACTGTGTTACCAAACAGTTTTACCTTCGCTTTGTTTGTTACAAATTGATACATGACGAGACATCTAAGTATTTTTTGTACTAGAATCAGTTTTGTGTTAGTAAAACAATAAGTTGGTTTAGCATTTATTCAATGACATTAATTTATTATAAGAGGAAAAGAAAAAAGTTTGTTTGAATATGTAAATCGTAATAGATTCCATTTATTTTCAGTTGCTTACTAGGCATGGAGTAGAGATAGTTCAATCCTGACATTTGGGGTTTTGCAACATGCAGTAAAGCTTACGGTGATCGCTCTAAGCTATTTCTTGTATTGGTAAATTTAATGGACAATACGCTGTGCAGGAAGGTTAAACTGAATAAACAACGAATAACCTTTACCATGTTCATTTGCCTTGTGTGGAAACATTTCTACTATTTACTGTAATTCTAAAACTACATTATTAAACACATAAATAATGGTGAATTTGACATTAGTGTTGCATTTAAATTAATGTTTGTAAACAGGATATTTACGTTGTATTCTAATTCTGTAAACGTAATATACATAGAATAATATTTAATGATTTAATAATATCCTGAAGAAAAAAATTTTCCAACTATTTGTAATAACTATCGTAAGCCTAATGATTTTATACATTACAAAATGCACAATTATAATAGAACGATACATTTAGAGGGATTATTTTAGTTTATAAGACACATACATTATTCACTTACTTAAAATGCAAGAATAAGTGTTGAGACATTTTTTAGTATAAATTAAAATAATTTTTAATTAAGTAGTCAATTCAAGTTTCTAAAAAGAAAACTACTAAACGGATCGTAGTATTTTTTCTTTCAATTGATTATTCATGGCCCCTAGATGATAAGAAAAATATAGAATCTCTGAGAATATCCCTTAAAAGACCGTAACATGAAAATTAAAACTTATCTGGCCCAATCTATGACGTTAATTTACCGACATTTTCACTGCTCCAGATAATCCATATCCTACAGTAAAATGTGACACCACTGCTTTACAAAGTATTTTTTGTTGACAACGCAGACAAATAATATTTATACAGTCAAAAGCCAGTAAAATATATATTTAACATCTGATACTAATGCAAAAATTTGGTTACTGTTTAAAGATAGATTATTTTTGCATTGTTTTATCTCAACTTAAATGTCATAGATTGATTATTGGTTTACTCAAATATTAAGCACTAAGTTATTAAACCTTTAGTTACACTACATAGAAACACTTGAATATAAAGTAATAGTAAACTTGAATATGTTTGTAATAGCGAAACATTTACTTCAATCAATTTACTATTACATATTAATACTGTAAATCATTTAAGTTTTAAAATTTTGAGATACCTCTTTTTTAAATATGAACTTCGGGCTGTTGCTGGGCTGTATTATGGCTGCTGATATTACTGTCGTAACATTAATCAATGTTTAACCGAAATCCCAATATAGTAATATTTCAAATTCTTAACAAAGAGCTAATGACAATAACTAAAACCAAGGTGAGGTGTACAAAATAAACCGTAGCGACTGTAATAAATATTAGATCGGCCAAACCAGAAGTTTCAAGGCTCGTTTTAAGAAACACGTTTAAGCTCTTAGGTCTTTAACAAAACAACGATAAGTTCAACTTTGCAGACCATCACACAATTAGAAAGAATTTTAAAAGAACTTAGAAAATAATTTAGAAAAACATTCAGGTCATAAAGAACCGTTATATCTCTTACTTATATTTAAAACGTAGGGCTTAACCTATATTTGCTTACAATTACCTCACTATGGCAAAAGTAATCATTTCCATTACTCATTACCCATTAATGAGTACCCAAAGTACTCATTAATCATTCCCATGCTATTTGTATGATGAATAAAAACCGTCATATCTCGAAATAACATACAGTTTGACATGTAACTTTACTGGGTATGGAATAACTAATTGCTTTAGCGCCCCCAAGGCAGCAAACGCTCATTCCCATGGTTTTTATGGGGGGGAAAAACTATAGTAAATTTATTGAGTAAGCATAAGGTCTTCTGAAATACGTTTAAAATTGGAGATGGTAATGTTCAATAAATATTATATATGCAAAGTTGATATATGCTTAAATAGACCTAACCAATTACACCTTGCTTAGAAACGGTTAAAAATGTGTTTAAGCCTAAAACCGTACACTGTCAGGATTTTTAGGAAACTCTAGGACCAATAAAACTCATGATATATAATATTTTAATATATAATAAATAATAAAATTTGAAATGATTTCTTCTAATTTCTAATAATAATAAATTTTAGATCCATATTATAATAATATATAAATATGATAATTAAAAATAAATAATAGGTAAATTTGAAGGCATTGCAAATATTACAAACATTAAAAATATTTTTATACGTAATTTTTAACTGGCTATCAGCTAGTGGAATAATAAATGCGTCTTAACATAAATACTCAAGAACATAAAATGAAATAGGCAAAGTCAAGCATATTATAAGTGAAGAAAATAATTGGAAAAATACAACATGTGAACAGAAGCAGCTTATAAGGCAAAATATTAAAAAAGGATATCCCCCAAACTAGTGGCTTAAGATTAGGTAAATAAAAGGAGAAGTTCAGTTGAAATTTCATAATTATAAACCTAGTCTAAATTAACATCATTTATATAGTACATAACAGATAGTTTGACTTATAACTTAACTAGGGGTTGTATTGTAACTATATTGTAAATTGTAACATGTCATTAATTTTCAATTAGTATTTATGTCTTAATGTACTTTGTTGATGAGCTGAAGATGGCTTTTGATATCAAGCTGAAATTCCAAAAGTTTTATTTTTATCGATGAGTAAATTACTGTTATAAGTTATGATAATAAATAAATCTTAACTATATATGTCATAAATAACTTAATCATGACGCTGCAAAAGTTTTCACATAAAGACAAGACAGTGAGCGCCGCCGCGCCTCACAGCCAGGTATGACAAATGGAGGCGTTTATCCTCCCTATGGAATGAATAAATTCAGCGAAAGATCTTCTCTTGTCGAAATTTTGTTTTATTTTTAAAATTATATCACAAGTTAAACCGTTCTTGGTCGTCATGTATAAGTATGGTAGTCATATTTTTTTATAAAGTGATAAAATATCACAATACAATCGTAATAGTATTTCTCAGGTAATTAAAAAGGATGGAATTTCATAAAGAAATTATTTTTTACGTAACAATAAATAAATTAATTAATAAATACAAACAGTAAAAATTTAACTAGCTTAAAAACTTTAAATAAAAAAATTAGTGATGAGCAGCCAACAATTATAAGTTATGATTGAAACCACCATAACGACTAAAAAATAGCGAAAGAATTAATATCTCACTAGCGAAATGGCAAGTATATTTAATAAATTTGATTCGAGATATAAAAAATATGAAAATTATGAATATCAAACAATTTTTGTACATCCAGTGTCATTCATCTACCTTGCTATTTATGGCAGGCGTCTTGGGTGTTGAGATTGCCTCTGGAGGAAGGGATACAGTCAATTTAGGTGAGGTCGGTATTTAGAGCGATATCTCATCTTTTATACCACCTTGGACTCGGGACTGGGACATGAAAGCCTCCTCTGTCGCTTCCAGCAGCTCTTTGTGCCATGCTGGACTAGGGCTTGGAGCTTTTGAAGAGCGGTCAACCATATTCCTCTCTTGCTTCAAGACTTTCCTTATTTTATTCTGGCTTCAAGTTATCTTGGCAAGAATGTCCCGGATAACCAGAAGACCCTCTTTGTCATATTGCTGTATTGCTGGACAGAGAGAATTGGTTCCATCACCTTTACCAGCGCGTCTTCCACTTCTTTGTCATAATCCTCTTTCGGTTGTCTCAATAGTTGGATTTTAAGAAGAACTTGTAGCGGGCTGCCTCCATGTCAGGGGTTTCGGGGGCAGCCGATGCTGCTTCCGTCCTCGCCAACCCTAAAATTGTTGAAAAATGTGCAGGTGGAGGGGATTTTTTTGTCCATCTTGGTCTTCTCCAAGTATTAGTAGTAGTATTAACCTGCCCAATGGCTCTCCTTGTCCGTTGTGTTGATTTTAGTTTGGTCCACCGTGATAAGTAAGAATCAGCGCATATTGTGGCAAGTGGTGGCCCTTAAACTGCCGAGTACGATTAAACCGTCATTATACTTAAATCATTATACGTAAATTAATGGCTGGGTAGCTGAGTGGTAATAGTGCTCGCCTTTGAATCCAAAGGTTGCCGATTCGATCGTGAGAAAAGTTGGTAGCTTTTTTAAGGTTCGATTCCAGACCCATTTGCCATTTGTTATTGGGCCATTTGTCATTAATTAATTATGCTTTCTAACAACTGGTCGATGTTAGATAGTAACAAGACTGGGGTTTGGACCGTCCCCGTCAAAACGAAAAAAATTCCACTGGCGTAGATACACCTAAAATAAAATAAAAAATAAAAATAAACCTTTGGAGACTTACTCGTAGTGCTTATAACCCGGTTCTCCGGTGCCCAAAACCTCCGTTTGCCCAGCATCAATACGCACAAGGCACCAAATGTGTCGGGGTCGCCTGTGGCATTGCAAAATGCCTCTGCATTCATGCCAAACTCTCTGTTGAAGAACAGAAATGCTGACTCCTGATGAGATACTGGATAGGAACATCGACAGTGAGGGGCACACGTCTGCCCTACAACACAACACAGGGACGCTCCCAGGATCCCCTAGCATGTGCCGGACACACTATTTCTTTCTTTCGGACACACTATTAATTTCTTATTTTGTTATTTTCATCATTTATTCTTTGCCAATAAAATTGTACCAAGTCACAATTGTTATATTTTAGTTTAAGTTATCAAAATCGTTGTATGGATTCTTTTTAGTTATTTTTTGTTAAAGCTAACATCTCCCTACTATGTAGTAATATAAAATACTTATAAGGACTCTATCTCACGCACAAGTGTCAAACTTATGTGAGATATTATTCCCTATTTACCTTTTTATGCTAGATACACTTTTGCTTTGCATGCTAGATTTTTACACTTGCATGTTAGATGCTTTTTACCTAGATACACTTATATGTATATCTGTTCGAAATAAAGATGTTTTTATTTTATTTTATTTTATTTTAGTCGCCTCTTACGGCAAGAAGGGGATAATGCTCGGTGTATTCAAACCTGGAGTCGATACGAAGTAACGTCAAAGGTTGAACATGCCAGAAGTTGTGGCAGTTTAAAGTCTTGTTAGTATGATGTATTGCTAAGTGGGATCGCCTACAATGTTCAGCCGCTTATCTATTCCTGTTGTTCTCTATTAATTGAGACCTTTAAAAAACACCCGGTTTAGTATAAGTGTACAGTAAATTATAAAATTGATGTCCTCGATACTTATTTAAAACCCGGCTTTTTAAACATAACGAAACAAAGTAATATCAAGACTTTGTGTAGCTATAAAATAAAACAAAATTAATCATGTAAAAAAGTTATTTTAGACAAATGTATCATTTTGCGTCATATATATACTTTTGAAGCACCATATTTTTATAAATTTATTAAACTTTTTGTTCTTATAAATGAATTTGAAATTTGGGTTTTCGAAGGCTCTTCCAATGTCTTTGTTTACGAATGGATGATAAGAGACACAAATATATTTAGATTCCTCAGTTGACTGAGAGTTTTATTGTTATGATATTTGTTTGTTTTTGTTGATGTTAGCTTGCTTTTTTTAAAGTATGTTTAGAATTAGAACTGGTTCACCTACAACGGCACAATTTGTTTTAAAAACAATTTTAAAAGAGGTGCACGGGTGGTATGGGACACCAAGTAAGACAGTATCATATTTGCACGATAGCGCTCCCAAAAATTGGTTCTTTACTTGGGATGGCACTTAATTTCTAAACAACTCATTAGGGAAAAAATCATTGACTTAACGTGATAGCATGCTAATTTAAATTTTACACTCAACAAAAATTTCACGTAAAATAGCAGATTGCACAATTTATTTCTTCTTTAGTGCGTACTAGGTTAACTTATAGTTAAAAAAGGTGGCAGTATAGTATTTTCATTTAAACTATAAAGCTTTTTTATTTCCTGCCCCACAGAAAACTATCTGATTTTGAAATTTAGCGCCCAAACACTTTTACCCAAAAGAAATATGACATTTTATTTGTGTATTTACGCCAGTGGCATTTTTTTACGTTTTTACGGGGAACGGTCCAAACCCCAGTCTTGTTACTATCTAACATCGACCAGTTGTTAGAAAGCATCATTAATTAATAGCCCAATGACAAATGGCAACTGGGTCCGGAATTGATGCTTTAAAAAGCTACTAACCTTTCTCAGGATCGAACCGGCAACCTTTGGATTAACGGATTGCTATGTTATTCCTTAGGATTGCAAAACAACCAATTGAAGGATAGTAACTAAATAGTATTTTTGTTGTTGTGAATAGTAGTGGTCTTTTTTGCGGGTTTCATCCACTTTGTTAGGATTTCCAATTGTTTTGTTTTTATGGAATTTGTCATTGTTTTAGATGATGCACTGCACACTTTTTAATCAGTTTATCACTTTTATTTATTCATCAATTTTTTTATATCTATTTTATAATTTTTGCGCTAAATACAAAAAATTAAGAGTATTCTTCCCATTCCAACACCTTCATTTTAATCTACTTCAATGAAAACTAATACTTTAATCCAATTAAATTCCTGCCAAAACTTCTAAGTTACAATTATTATCATACTACTTAAGTCAACACTAATCTTACTCAATACCTTACTTATTATGCGAAACTTATTTACAGAACATCCACTCTATCATCTGAATTATAAGTTTATCAGCTTTGTCTAAATAATTATACAATACCTACATAATAAATTTATTCCCAACTCCATTGACCTTTACAGAATTCGGGGGAGTTAGGAATAGGGTTTGGGGAATGAGCCTCTGAAAACGAGCCGTAGGCGAATATATTTTCATTACTTACAAACTCATTTATTTTGCGTTTTGAATAATACCCACCCATTACAATCACAACCAATATTTTTTAGAATTTTAATTGTATATGAAATGTGGTTACTATCCGATTTTGTCTTTGTCGTGGCTAAGGGTACTAATTATATTTATCTGTAGTGTGTTCAGTATATGCGACTTTTACAACAATTAATAAATTCTGGGAAACCCGCGAGTTTATGTATACAGGGTGATTCAGACCACCCGTCCACTAATAATAGCAGGAGAACGGTTTGAGATAAAGTCATGAAATAAAGTTTTTTCCCACTAAATCGCATATGGGCTTTCCAATAAAAATATTTTCATCAATGCCAGTATACAGGGTGTTCCAAAACTGGAGGTCACGGGTTCGAATCTTAAAATTTTCTGAAATAAACATGCAGATTTTTTTACATAATTTTAAACGTATTAGTCAAAGGATCATTTTCGTGAAAACAGAATGAATTTATCTTTTTCCGTTTCAAAATGGCGGACATTTTGGTAAGAAAAATCAACATTTACGGAATACCCTGTAATTCTTTTATTATTTGTCATAAATGACTCCTGATTCAATATCCTTGCTAAGTTACGAGCTAAGCTTTACAATGATATGTCACAAGACCACATTTATTAAAAAACTAAAAATTCCAAAATTTTATAATTTTGAAAATTTTAACTTAGACAAAACTCAAAAATTCTAAATGTAAACATATGTCATATTGTATATCATCTTAAAGCTCTCATTGAACTGAGCAACTTTGTAATTTACACTATTACTGTATCTCTTGTGGTTTTGTAGTAATAACATAAAAATGTCATTTTCCCATATGATTTGCATGTTAATTGTTCAGGGCTTTATAGTATGGAAGTCCTCCTTTGGTTGTTGCCATAACATTGAATTAACATGCAGGTTATATGGAAAAAATGTATTTTCACGTTATTACTACAAAACCTCAAGAGATACGGTAATAGTGTAAATTACAAAGTTGCTCAGTTCAATGAGAGCTTTAAGATGATATACAATATGACATATGTTTACATTTAGAATTTTTGAGTTTTGTCTAAGTTAAAATTTTCAAAATTATAAAATTTTGGAATTTTTAGTTTTTTAATAAATGTGGTCTTGTGACATATCATTGTAAAGCTTAGCTCATTTCAAATAAGGATATTGAATCAGGAGTCATTTATGACAAATAATAAAAGAATTACAGGGTATTCCGTAAATGTTGATTTTTCTTACAAAAATGGCCGCCATTTTGAAACGGAAAAAGAAAAATTCATTCTGCTTTCACAAAAATGCTCCTTTGACTAATACGTTTAAAAATATGTAAAAAAATCTGCATGTTTATTTAAGAAAATTTTGAGATTCGAACCCGTGACCTCCAGTTTTGGAACACCCTGTATACTGGCATTGATGAAAATATTTTTATTGGAAAGCCCATATGCGATTTAGTGGGAAAAAACTTTATTCCATGATTTTATCTCAAACCGTTCTCCTGCTATAAATAGTGGACGGGTGGTCTGAATCACCCTGTATATACCTAGAATAGGTTCTCGGTTTTAAAGAAGGGTTCTTCCTTATTTAGACATGAACAAATGATGTACTGTATACGCCTGTACTGAATATTTCAAATACCGTACTTTTTTCCTTATTGTTCCTAACTGAGCGTTTTTATTCAGCCTTATTTCAAATTTAGTGTTTATGGATTTTATGACAATTTAAAGACAATACAATAGTCTTTAACATATTAAAGTAAAGACATACGTATGTCATTGGTATTATTTATTAAACAAGATTCATTACCTTTCTAAAGGAAGCTGAGATCTTGCACACATCATTATTCAAAGATCCCTTCATCCGGATTATTCTATGGCCTCGTTAGTACCGAAAGACTCTAAGGCTACGCAGAGTAACTACTTTGATGTAGACTAAGCTTAGTATTGGTTTATATTCTCATTTTAATCAATGAATAAGTAATATTTATTTCTAAGGTTTTAGAATAATTACTGTTTCATAGTCCAGATTGGATTCCCATTGGTAGTGAAAACGAAACATTTTTGTGAACTCCAGTTTAAAGCAAATGAAACCGATCAGTTTCAAGAGCTTCCAACAGTAATAGCCTCTTTGAGAAGGGCTTAAAAGCGACAATTTCCTGCTTCCACGCCTGAGTATTATCAAAATTGTATGTAAAATACGTTGCTAAATCTCAACCTATTTCATAAACATAGCTTAAATAATATAGTTGATAAGAATAGAAACAATCTTCAGTAGTACTCATCAAGTCTGTACTCTATACAATAATGTGCATTATCTTAAATCTAAAGCTTGTTCTATCGCTACAACTTTAGAGTGTGCTTTACATTTAATACTTGATTTCAGACACCGACACAATCTGGCGAATATTCAAGGGTAAACGCGGTGGGAGTTATGAATAATATGAGGTGTAGCTTTGTTAGAAACAATCATCATTTGATTCATTTGTCAGGGTCATTAAATTTAAAGCCCAATGAACAAAGGCTATTTGATGAATAATGAAACATTTCATTACAAAATACTTAAAATGAGAATATATCACTGTATCACTATTTTGAGACAGGGACCTCACATAGTGGGTATTTTAACCTAATATGAATGAGAGATGAGTGTAGGATGATTATGGCGCGATCTTGTAGTCTTGTTACTGACTAAGGCCGACATTCTCCTTAGACAGGACTGTTAATTAATAGCCCAACAGCCAATGGCATTTAGGGACCTACAGTTTAACGTGGGATCAAAATCACAATATCGACCTCACATATCGACTTACTCCGCATATATCACATATCGACCGCACATATCGACCTCACATATTGGTCTAATTATAAGGATGGTATTTATGATTGAACAAGTATTTACTAGGGCGGGACGTTAATCCCCACTAGGGAGTATCGCATCCACAAGCCATCGCTTATAACTATCCACAATCCGTGATCTCCAAGTAGCTGGATTACAGGACGTTATAAAATAGTTGGTTGTAAAATTAAATACCCCCGTCGTAGCAGACCTGCAACCTCAGCGAATTTCAAACCCAATTTGGTATAATTTGGGATAAGTATTGTCGTTTGCCTGCCATATCGATTTCGTAAGCAAATATAATTCAAACCCTACCTAATGAATATACAAACCAAATTTCCCCATAAATATCATAGTGGTAGTGTAGTGGTGAGGGGGGGGGGTTAAATTTCCCCCCCCCCCTCCCCAAACACCAATATGATGGGCCAAAAGTTAAAGAAGTTTTATTTTAAACCTCCTCTAAGGGACGTCCACCATGGAAGTCTTCAATAAATCTGCGTTGGCCTTCGTCACATCATACATAATTTTTAACCGTCTTTGTATTTTTAGTGATAAGCCACAAATCTAACGTCAATCAGATTGAATATTATGAAAGTTGTTGCAGTTTTTAGTTTTACCCATATTATTTAAAGGAGCGTTTGTTTGCCTACAATTCTCGTCTTGTTCATCCATTCAAAGTCTAGTTTAAGGTACTGTACTCTGCTAAGTGTGAGCTTTAATTTGATGTACAAATCAACCTACGCTTACATTTAAGACATTCTTCTGACTCCTTGTGGGCCGTCCCCCATTGGGGCTAAAAATCATAAAGTATCATAAAATGAAGTAATAATGACCCAATATGGATGTTTGAAGTTCTATCCCATTAGAAAATAAAGAAGGGAGACATTTCATTGATTGATAGAAACTTCAAACATTACTATTTGTTAAGTTACTATCATTCACCTAAATATTCTTCTTATCTTAACAAACAAACACAACTTAAGGGGGGAAGGACTTTTTTACACACTGTATATACAATATTAATTCGTGGCAAAATGTTACATGTAAGCCGTTCTTACATTATTAAACTTCTCTTAAAATTAAGAGGACAGCCATGGACGTCACATTGCTAGTTTAGTGCAACAGTTGGTGGACAAGAGGAAGACTACAGTGGATGGGTACTGTCGGCCCAGGGGGGGGGGAGGCTGCTGAGTGTGATTGACGGCGCACAGCCTCCACCGGAAAGCTGCTCGGTGCTGATCGCCAGAACAAACGACCTTGCTGCACGCCTGCAGAAGAACATCTACAGGCACCTCGAACGCCACATCACTTCGCGCCTTAAAATATCCAAGGTCGTGGTGTCAACCTTACAGCACCGTCACGATCTTCCGTCGGCCCACATCATTAACGAGCGGGACGAGCGGGTGGCTCTAGTTAACGCCTACATCGAGGAACTTTGTCAGAGATATCCAGGGGTGCAAGCCCTTGACATAAACAACATCAGCCGAAGGTTCTTCACGCGCCACGGACTGCATCTCACTATGAGGGGGAAACGTCTTCTGACGCAACTGATCCTTGAGGCGTTGTTGAGAGCAGGTGAACCCAGAGACTCTATACCACCACCACAACCTCAGGCCAACGCTTCTTCAACTCCCGAGACATCCACTCCAGCGGAGCCGTCGCGTCGCCGATGATGTCCCACTAGTCTTACGCTAATGCTGTGAGGTCCCCAACGAAGGCGCTATCCACTACCAATCAACAACACTTACAAAAAAACTCATCCCGTGTTAACCGGAAGACCATCATGATAGTTACATCAATGCCAAATTCAGGTGCGTCAGGTAAAAAATTTGGGAAATATAAAAAACTTCAAAACCATTCTTCCAAATTTACAGCTTTGCACATTAACAATCAGACGGCAACAAACAAAATTGATGAACTCGCGATCCTCAATGAAGAGACTCAGCCTGACATATTTATTGTGTCAGAGCACAGTTTCAAGAAAGAAGACATCCCTCTTTTAAAAATTAAGAACTATGAATTAGAAAATAACTTTCACAGAGAAAAAAACTTTAAGGGGGATGTGTGGCATTTTTGTAAAGAATTGAGCAAATTACGAGACATTCGAAATCGAGCAAGGTGCAGATCTTGATTTTGAAGTCAGTGTAATAAAAATAAATTTGGACGACCTTGACAAAATATTTGTCATTGGCGTCTACAAATCACCCAAATGGCTGCAATGACTCTTGAAAAAAAAAAAAAAAAAAAAAAAAACTAGAACATCTTACAAAACTTTTTATTTTCAAAGAAAAGTAAATTTATTATAATGGGGGATTTTAATATTGATGTTCTAGACCACACTCACTTGAAAACCCAGTGGTTTCGCAATGTCCTCCGCACCTTTAACCTAATCTGGTCCGTGAACACGCCAACTAGAGTTACAGCAACTTCGAGTACGGCCATCGACAATGTAATTACAAACATCCAAAATTCAGAAGATTCCGTGATCAATGCGGCCATTTCTGACCACTTCGCACAGGAGGTGATTGTCATGAATCACCCACCAGAAAAGAATTCTTCAGTTTTCTTTTTTTTTTTTTTTACCAAAAGGGCCACTCAGCTCAGAAATGTCACTCTTATAAATTGCGATCTTTCCAATGAAACTTGCCAGTGTATGGATGAATTTAGAACCGTAGATGAAAAGTTTCAGGCCTTTCAATCTTGTTTTAACTTTCATCTAAATAATTGCTGCCCTTTTAAAAAATCAAAAATCAAATCCACATTTGAAAGAAATGCCTGGATTACCCCAGTTATTTTAAAATCACGCGAAAAACTTAAATTATTGCACTTTATTTATATCACAAGTCAACATGAAATTTGTAAGAATGTTTATAGAAATTACATAAAAATTTTCAGGAAGGTAATCAGAGCTTCTAAAGCTTATGATGTTACCCACACGTTAAAAAGTTTGAAAACTTTTCAAAATCAGCCTGGAAAATAATTAATAACTCATCAAAGTCAACAAAGGTCTCTAAACCAAAACCAATTCAACTCGAAATCAATAGTAGAATCGTCGACAACTCTCAAGAAGTTTTTATTTACTTTAAAGTTACCTTACTTTCTTAAATTACAAAAATCACCTATGCAATTCATTTATTTTACAGTCTTTCGATCATCTGATTGAATTACACAAAATGTATTTTGTCTCAAAACAGCAGAAGAGCAAAATCTTAAGAAGAATTTTGTTTATTATGGCCAGTGCCTAAGAGCTTATATAATTATAATGAATTATTCTTTAAATGAATAGAAAAAATATAGTTTTATAATATTTAAACTGTACAATTTTATCGTTGGGGATTAAAAAAGTAGATTTGATTGTTAAGTTGTTTAATAATGTACTTTAAGCTACTCATTCACATAATACAGATCAATTGAAAGAAAATAGCAATTTGAAAAAGTACATTATATACGTGTTTTGCACCATCTGCCTAGCGCTCCACTCAATCACCACGGATGGAGCTATCCGTCGAATATCGACGGGCAACGACTCGTTTTTTTGAAGACATATAAAATGTATAAAGACAAAAAAATAATATTGATAAAATAATATAATTTGACACACTGTCTTGGATTTTCTAAGGAGCCAATAATTTTAACCATCTTACATATCTCAAGTGCCGTATATTCAATGATAATGCTCCTTGACATTTATCTCTTGAGCTTTATTCATTTACATCAATATGAGGGTCAGAATTACTTAAACGGTCATCCTTGTTTAGTTCCATGAACTCATCACATGTTGAACATTCTGGTCGAGGGTCAGCAATCGAAGTCACACAACTCCACTTTCTAACAGATTGTTCCTGGTAGGATTAAAAACCAAATAATCACCTCATCCTCACTAACGTGATTTCCTCCATTCGACTACTACCCATCTGATGTACTTCAAAACCCAAGCTCTTTAAAAAAAATTGTGCTTCGTGTATTTTAGAAAAAAAAAAACAATGTAAATTTAGTTGAAAACTACTGGATGGCTACGTTTTAAGGAGTAATAATATGTTATTCTATTATCACTAAATAAAATCAGCTTTACTGAATCCATACATTTCACCAGTTTTGCTTTTTCTTAAAGTAACAAACCAATGAAGAAACGGACTAATTAGACGAGGTGACAGACGAATACAAATCACGAAGAGGGCTGGCAGTTTGTGCAGTTTTTCCGCAAAAGGTTTGTGATTTAGGAAAAGTCTCCCTTCTCTGTCGCTTGCTCAATATAGGACGTTATGGGGAAAAAATCACTCCCCTACTAATAATGTGCATTGCATTAGTGTTATATTAAAATTAAATAACGTTTGATACATGTCTTTGTATTTTTTTTTTTTTTTTTTTTTTTTAGCTCAGTGAAAACTTAAGTGGCCTAAAGGATTATACACGTTGAGGCCTAAATGATAAGCGGTTCAAGCCGGTAAAGTGAGGCTGAAGTATCGTTAGTTCCACTTGAGTCCACCAGGATGAGCAGCGATACTCTGATTCGCCCAACATTCAGGAGGTCGTTAAGTGATTTATGTGTAAAAATAACCTGTACTCGAAAAATAAACTTGCAGGATTGTATTTTTAATGTTAGCAAGTAGTTAGATTTGGTTACTTCTGGCTCAGGTCAGCTGCCCCGGAAGCCACGTGCCGGGGCAAATAGCTTCCGGTCGTATATTAAATGAGGGGTGAGGAGGTGGGGTGAGCGTTTGAAGTAGATTTGCGCATAAATTAAAAGTTAGTTCAAGACTGAAATTCAACAATTTGGGGTTGAACAAAATGTGCGCACAAATTAACCGGGTTCAACTAAAACTTCGCATAAATTAAAAGTTAGTTTAAAACTGAAATTCAACAGTTGAACAAAAGTAGAAGTTAGTTGAAAAGGAGAGGGGATAATTGCTTCAAGGTCATCCGGAGGAAGTTTTAAAAAAGACTGAACTTCTAAGAGTTCAGTTTAACGGCGATCGTCGTACAGGTCAGTCGAAACCGACGAGCGACCGAAGAATAGCTTCAAGATCATTCCTCGCCGTCGAAGACACATCCGAAACTTGGACAGGGTCCTGTGGATTCGGTGAAGGCGAAGTTCTCGGAGGATTCTCCCTCGGGTGAGTAGTAGACGATATTTCGTGAACTTGTACTTGTTCTTGGTTTGTATCCATCTTCGTGCAGTGTAACTTAGAGTGGAGTAGTTGTCGGTCGAAGAGCGTATAGAAGAATGAAACAGGAATTGTCGTGAGCGCACTTATATAAAGAATGGTGGGGATGAAATAGAAAAACCTGTTGAACACAGTCGATAGGTGTAACAAGTTCGAAGTCGTGGAAACGTAACATTGAACGCAAAATGTTGTGAATAACACTATCATCAACGTGAACCTGCAAAGTTCTAGCAGAGTATAACGGGTTAAAACTCAATTTCTTCCTCACTTTTGTTAAATTAGTTTTAGTCTTTGAAACCGATGGTTTGGAATTATTTCGTAATATATGTTGTGTCCGCAAAAGTTTCAATTTCAAACATTGCGTATCCATCACGAGAAGTATGTCAGATGTGTAGAAGTCAGAACAAGACAGATGAATGAGATATAACGTCGAGCACGCGAAGGTGATTCAAACAGGACGACATGTGCTAATGTAAATGAAATTTCAGGTTAGTAGCAATTAGACTTGTATAATGAAGTTGGCGAAACGTATATGTAATGAGTAGGAAGGATGCGAACAACTCAAATGCGAGTTAATTAATGGTCGCGGCGCGATGAACAATCTCCTTTTTATAACGGCTATCGCGTGGGAAGATCAGTTCCGCATGAGCGCTCAAGTGGAACCTCCCGTGTTCACTCAAGCGGAACCCCCCCCCCCCCGTGACTAATCAAGCGGAACCCCCCCCCCCCGGTGACTAATCAAGCGGAACCCCCCCCCCGTGACTAATCAAGCGGAACCCCCCCCCATAAAAAATGGAGATTAAATCCCCCCCCCCGGTGTTCACTCAAGCGGAACCCCGCCGGGTCGATGACCGGTCAATGGCCGGTCACGACCGGTTGCTAACCCCATCTAATTACCACACTTCACATCCCATGCCAGCCATCAACTACTATTGTTTCAATGAAACAGAATTAAACATGGCAGCCACCATGGAAAATTCTAACCTCAAACCTTGGTTTTACGTCACTGCGCATGCGCCGCTCCCACTCCTTCGTTTCATTTTTATGCTGCTATAACTTGTACTGGAGTGAGCCAACTTCACGCTACGGCGCCTAGTCCTGTATTACTCACTTTAGCGCTACTGCGAATGCGCCTAGTCTGTATTACTTACTTTAGCGCTGCAACGAGTTCTCCGGATCGGAATCACTCCTCGCTATTGCGCATGCGCCTAGTCCTGGATTACTCAATTTAGCTCTACTGTGCACGGAAAGTTCTAACCTCAAACCTTGGAATTTACGTCGCTGCGCATGCGCCACCCCCACTCCTTCGTTTCATTTTTACACTGCTGCGAACTGGAGTGGATTGAAGACCGTACTGGAGTAAAACAATTCCCCCACCACTGCATTAATTACCCCCACCACTCGAAAACCCGAGGAGCGATACGAGCCCGATTTTCGCGTCAGTCGTCAACGAGTTTTCATAGCGAAAAGTCGTTGGCGACTCGGTAAGAGGTTCAAATATATAGTAGGCCTATATATATTTGAACTTCTTATACTACGTTGCGTTCTTTAATGCAATGTGGTATGTGTGTGTGTGTGTGTGTGTGTAAATATTAGTTGTAAGTTGCACTTAATTTAAGAATTAATTTGCGCATTGCGATGTTAGTTATAAGTTGTGTTTAGCGTTAAGGTTTATTAATTTTAAGAATAATGATGGTATTTGGTTGTGTTGAATTATTTGATATTTAATAATGATGTGTTGTTAGTTTTAAGTGTTGGTATTAATAATTAATGTTGTTGTTTTGCCTTTCAGCTAGATGATAGGGGGTAGATTAACTGTAAATTCAGAAGTTCTGTTGAACTTCACTTAGAAGGGGTGGGACATCCGCACTAGCGGACTAGGTTTTTGCATTTTGTTTAGGAATATGATGGGTGGGATTAGTTGGGTGGGTGTTAGAGTTGCGTTTCTGCATTAGGTGTTCCAGTTTCCCTTCGAATTCACGGTTACGGTAGACCCGGACCGGACCGTTACGGTAGACCCGGACGGTCCAAACAAAATTGCGTCGATGTCCCTTGCAGAACGTAACTAGTGGGTTGGGAGTGGGAACCGTTAGGCAAACAGGGTGGTGGGAACAGTTACTACTGTTCCCATCACCTTGGTTCTTTATAAGTCTTAAATGACCTTGACCCACTTTCGGAAGGGTCAATGACCAACCCCCCCCCGTGTTCACTCAAGCGGAACCCCCCCCCCCCGTGTTCACTCAAGCGGAACCCCCCCCCGAAAATTAAAATGCCTATAACTCGATAATGGATTGACGGATTAGGACAAGCGATACATCATTGAAAAGGTCTATGTAAGATGAACATTTTAGTAAAAGAAGAATTTAGCTATCTTATTTTAGTCAAAAGTTATGCGAATTATTTGAAATAAATACCCCCTCTCTTTCCTTCCCTCCCACCTTCCCCCACTTAACGGCTGTTAACCCTTCTCATTAGCATACCGTTATAAAAGACGCATCGACCACGGCTAACATTTCATTCTGATTCCAGACGTTACGCTGCGAACTGCGAATAGAACTACCACGATGTCATCCCTTCCGACTACAACTTCCACTACAGCCTGCTCTTCTATCACAAGTTCAACTTCTACTTCTACTACGGCTTCAACTCCAGTCAAAAAAACTCTTCGCTTGAAAAATGCTCCCGATTGGTATAAGAAGCAACTAGACTCGAAACCTTCAACTTCTGGAGCTCCTCTTCCCCCGACCAACAATAGCATACGTCGCAGCATATTTTCACCGCCTTCGTCTTCAAATGACTCCACACCGCCTTCAACTAACATGCCGCCACCGCAGAAGCCAGCTCCTCGTCCTACTACCCCTTCATTTGAAACCTTGCTTCATTGTCTTAGTACACCTGTCATTCCACTGTCACCATTGCCTCCTACCCCACCACTTACTATTCCTAAAGATCACGCCTATCCTAAAAATAAATCTCCTAAGTCTGCTCCTTCAGAGCGTTTCCAATTATTAAAAGAAGAGCGTCGTAGGGCATTTAGCCGTCCCACTACTTGCCCTGAAATGCTCGCTAGGGGAATTAAGAAAGGATCAGCTTGTGGTAGGAAATGTGTTAAGAACGAACGTTTCTGCCGTGTACATATCGTAAAACATCTTTCCGAACCACAACTGACAGAAATCCCCACTGTTGAAGACGATCCTGAAATAATATCCGTCAGAGGAGAGAGGCTTAAGAAAGGTTTGAGATATTTTTTTCTAAGTGTTGTTGACCACCAACACATATTGGCAAAATGTAACGGCAATAAATATAAAATTAGAGTTTGTAAGAATTTGTGTAAAGAGAAGAGACTTATCAATTTAAGTTCTCAAGACTTTCTCCTCAGGGATAAAAAGGATCGTATTACAAGGTGGGGACGTAAACAGTAAATTCACATAGTTTTTCCAAATTTTGCTAAAAAAATAATGGGGGAGAAACACAATGCGTTATAGCGTTGTGTTTCTCCCCCATTATTTTTTAACACTCTAAGTCTCGTGACCTACTTTTCTAAGGTCGTTGTACAGTTATATGACCTGTCTGACTTGCATTGTTTGCTGGTGTAGCTTCATATAGCGTGCAAAGAATGGTTCCTAATGAAATCTCATCAACATTCAAAGACAGAGACTGTTGTTTTGCAAGTTAATTAGTCTTGAAATAATGAAGTAGGAAACGTATATGTAATGAGTAGGAAAGATGTGAACACCGCAAATGCGAGTTAATTAGTGGTCGCGGCGTGATGAACATTTGTCTTCATTATCACACAACGACTATCTCGTGAGAATATCTGTTCCGCATGAGCACCCAAGTGGAACCCCCCCCCCCCCGTGTTCACTCAAGCGGAACCCCCCCCCCATAAAAAATGGAGATTAAATCCCCCCCCCGTGTTCACTCAAGCGGAACCCCCCCCCCGGAAAATTAAAATGCCTATAACTCGATAATGGATTGACGGATTAGGACAAGCGATACATCATTGAAAAGGTCTATGTAAGACGAAAATTTTAGTAAAAGAAGAATTTAGCTATCTTATTTTAGTCAAAAGTTATGCGAATTATTTGAAATAAATACCCCCTCTCTTTCCTTCCCTCCCACCTTCCCCCACTTAACGGCTGTTAACCCCTCTCATTAGCATATCGTTATAAAAGCAAAGCGAGCCTTGTTCACTCCTTCATTCTACTTTCACGCGCCACACTTGTTGTTTCGTCTCTGCCGTTATTATTTGCTTTAAAATGCTTCCTCACCATAGTGAAAACTTCAATCCTTCCGAAATTGCTGATGTTTTTCAACAACCTGAAGAAGATGTGATAGATTATTATGATAGTAGCAGTGACAGTGAAGATGATAGTAGCAGTGACAGTGAAGATGTAATTAAACTTGATGAACAAATGAGACCAATCTACATCGATGAACAATTTCCTTTTGATACAATAGAAAGATTTATTACGGAAGCACACAAATGGCTAAATTTAGGATTCAATGTTATAATTGGTTCAGCTATTGTGTATAATGACAGTAGGTTCTTCTGTGTAACACCAAATACTAGAGAACGTATGTTAACTTGGCAGGATGATATTATGAAGTGTTATGAGCTCGAAGTTAGCATTGGTGGCTACTTTGTCGCACAAGTGGTCTAATAACCACATTACCCTTCCCTTACCCCCACCCTATCCCTTCCCAATCCTTTTTCCTTCCCCCTCCCTATTTTTTAAAACTTATAAAAGGCGGACTATGAACCTCCATGTTTTTAGTCTGTTTAAAAGAAATGGTGAACAAATATGCTGTCTAAAGATACTCCATTTGTTAATTATTTTGAAGTTAAAAATGTTTATATTAGTACAAATGAAATGGAAGAAGACGATATAGAGGAAAATTATAACGAAACTGATAATGATTCCACAATGGAAGCAGAAGAAATGGTACAGTTTGAACAAGAACTCTTTGAAGAACTGATAAACGATAGTGACGAAGACATAGTAAAGGAAGCTATTGATACATTTATATTAGATTCATCGTTGGATTCACCCATATCACCTTTATTGTCTTCTGAATCCGAATCCGAATTGGACTAAAGTAGTCCCCTCACTTTATTATTCAAGCAAGTCTTATAAATTGTGAGTTTTGTCATTAGTAAGTCAGAATTTGTTGGAGCTACATGTATGGTTAAGAATGTCTCCTAGAGATACTTCTTTTATACAATTAATTGAAATTGTGAGACAACGAAATATTACATTAGTCTAAGAAGAAGATGAAGTCGAAACAATCGACATAATACAAAATCCTGTAGAAGAAGCGATGGAAGTAACAGAAATTGATCAAGAACCTTCAATGATGGAAGTGGTTGAAACACAAAATGAATCTCAAGATGTAGAAGAAACTGTTTCATATTCAGTTTTTTGGGAATTTGCGTCAAATATATTTGTTATAATTCAAATTGAAGCTATTAATTCTGAAGAAGTGGTGGGGGAAACTTCTCCCCACCACTAGCTTAAAGTTGGTGGGGGAATGTTCATAAATGTGTTGGTTATTTTCTTAGAAGCTTATTCGTCAGCAAACTGTTGACTAAAAATGTTCAATCCTAACGCAACTACAGAACCTTCTTCGAGTAACTGTCGAGTACAAACGTTTCGTGCTGTACCTTTTGAACCTTCGTACTATAAAATGATAGGTATTCATGAGATTGCAGTCAATGATCAGAAAATGTTCAAAATATTCTGTTCTCGACTTAATAGAACCTTACGTCTACCACCAAATACGTTCACTTACAGGCTACCTCTGATAGACAAAGATGATGTAAGCAAAATACCAATGATTCAAGTGAAATTTCTGGAAGATGGAATTCTTGTTAATTTAAGAGAAGTATATCATAATGACTATTCGAAAAGAATAGCTTTCAACTTTCTTAAGGAAAATATAGTACGTGAAATATACCAGTATCCAGAACCATTTTACAGATACCTTTTTGAAAATGGAGCAAGTGTAACGGTGGAAATAAGTATTAAATTAATGTAATTCTCCCCACCACTAGCCTAAAGTTGGAGGGGGAAGTGCATAAATGTGTTGGTTTTTTGCGTAGAAGCTTATTCTTCGAGATATCGTTGACCAAAATGTTTCGTCATATTCCTTGTGATCCAACTTCTTCGTTCAGGGAGAATCAAAGATTGAAAAGACTAGAAAAGGAAAAACAAGACCGACAAGATATGAACATAGAGTTCAATCGACTACAATTTCAAATACCTGGAATTGCAATGGGAGCACCAAAATTGAAAACCCTACACTGGGCTGGAAGTTACATCAAGTATTTAAAACTACAAATCGAAGCAAGAGATTTAAAATTAAAGAAAGTGGAAATGGAAAATCGAGAAATGAAGAAACTAATATCACACATGTCTGGTAATACTACAGTTCAAAAAGGTGAAGAAGAAGGAAAAGAAATATTAGGAATCTAAATTATCAACAATCTTCTTAGAGAATGGGGAATAGATCACTTTGTGGTAATATAATAACATGCCACTTAGTGATCTATTCCCAGTTCTCGCTTGATATCCAATGACCTTGACCTATATAAAAGTGGTGGGGGGAAAATCATATAAGAAAAAGGTTTTAGATGTAACTATCAGTATAAGTCGAACACGATGGATAGGTTGTTGGTTCTGTGTTTACAAGTAATTATCAATAATGGGTTTCTTTACCATTACATTATGAGATCAAATGAGTGTCAAATACCTAAAGCAATTCGTGAAATGCTCATTGAATTTAAGAAAGACAATTATGGATTTGCTATCTATCTTGCTTATACTTTTAAAGATGGTACAAAAATGTGTCATGATTGTGGAAAAGCGTCTGTTTTAGATTTTGAACAATTCCAAGATGATGGAGGTAGGTTAGTTCATCTTGTAAAAGGTCAAATAATGAAATTCGAAACGTGTAATAACACTTGCGACATTTGTGCACAGTGTTTGTTTGAATTTATTAAGTATCGTGCATTCAAACCATAATACCCCTTCCACATATAAAGGAGAGGGGGAAAAGAGTGGGGGTTATAATTAGGTGGGGGAACGTGTATAAATGCAGGTTGTTTGAAGAGAGTTTTATTATTGTTGCGGCATTAGAAGAAACATAATGGAATTCGAAGTGCGTCATTTCAAGATTAAATATGAAGAGTGGACCTCTGTTGCAAATTTCATATCATCGAAAGAGGAAGAAAACAAGTTGATGCAAGTGTATTGTTATATAGAAAATGAGGAAAGCCATCACAAGGTGATGAGCTATCTAAACAGACCGAATGTATCGTCGAGGAGTCCTGAATTTGTCAAATACTTAAAAGAGGAAGACGCGGATGTCATATTGGAAGTATGGTATAAAATTTGAAATGTGAAAAAACAAGTATAAATAATTATGGTGGGGGGAAGAATATATAAGTCGGTGGTGGGGGAAATGTGATAAAAGAAGTAAAACTTTAGAAAAGAGTTCACTCTGTACGACAACAGTGAAAGATGACTGATCCTTCTGCAACACCAGTATTTTCAACTACAGATTGCCACCAAAACTTAGAACCGAAGATGTATTGCAATACTCCAACAACAAATTATTATCAAGCTCAACGGCCACAAATATCTCATTGTACTTCAACATCAGTGTTGAAAATGTCAAAGCCATATCCAGATTGTATGTACGAGCCTATAACACCATCTTCGGCAAGACTAAGAAAAAACCTAAAAATGAGAGAAAGGTGCAAGAAAGAGAAGATAGAATTTGCAAAATTGCAACTAATAGTGCCTTCCATTCAAGTCGGATGTAGCAGACTGAAAACTTTAGAAAAAACCAACGCATATTTGTTACAATTGTTGGACACTATTGAAGATTTGAAGAAGAAAAATGGACATTCTACCAAGTAATATTCAAACACTCATTCCCCCAGAAAAACAAAAAAAAAGATAAAAATAACAAAAACCCAAAAAAAAATTAGATGTAGAATAGAGAGCGAGGAATAGATCACTTTGTGGTAATGGACTAACATGCCACTTAGTGCTCTATTCCTCGTTCTCGCGTTAATACCGGATGACCTTGACCTATATTAGTAGGGTGGGGGAAATTGAAAGTGGTGGGGGAAAGTGTATAAAAGACGAGTGTACTATAGTCGAATTATTCTGAAAGCGAACTTGTCACGAGTAAGGACTTGAAGGAAAGTGTTATGGACTTGACTACAAATAAAGATAATAAAAAACTAAAGATTCGGGAAATGGCTAAAGCAAGAGAGTCAAGAATAAAGTTAAAGTTTTACAGACTACAGAGATTGATTCCCGGGGTTAGGTTAGGAGAAATACGAACAAGAACAGTGGACATGGCAGCTGATTACATTAATCAGTTACTTACGGAATTAATGATAAAAGAAGCTAAAATAGAAGCGTTGGAACAAACGATTAAACGGCACTTTGAAAATTCGAATTGTCAACCTATAAACTACGTAATAAAAGAAGAAGTAAAAGATTGAAATTGAACAAAAATGAACTTGAACTTTGGTTATTGATTGGACATTTCTTAGAGAATGGGGAATAGATCACTTTGTAGTAATGAATTAACATGCTGCTTAGTGATCTATTCCCAGTTCTCGCTTAATCTAAAATGACCTTGACATACTTATCAAAATATCATATAAGCCGAATCACAAAGAGTTATTCCTCATTTACTTGAAATGGCTCCTGTGGACAACACCGATTATCCAAGGAAACCTCTTATTGAAATATTGTATAAAATTCAACTAGACGATTTTAATATGGAAGAAGATGATAATAACAGTGAAACATCAGAAGTAGAAAGTGTAAATGATATGGATGTAGATCTAACAACATCAGAAGTAGGAAGTGTAAATGATGTGGAGAATGAAAATTTGGATATGGATGTAGTAATGTCAGAATCTTCATCATCGTTTGAATATGAAGAAGTACATACTGAAACCCCAACTGGAATAGAGAACACAAATGAACAATCAGTTAGTAGAAGATTAATGTTTTGTCCAAGACGTTTGTTTTCCTCGGATAGTGAAGAAGAAGAAGAGGATGATGATGATGAAATAGTGGTGGGGGAACCGTTATAAAAGCGGGACCGTCAGAGCCCATTTCATTTCTCGGCGAAATTTCGAAGAGTAAACATCGTCAACATGTATCATTGCGATAAATGTTCGGAATCGTTTCACGATGAAATTCTACTAGATATACATAAAGAACTAATTCACAACAACACAGAAGAAGATCAAGAACAACAAGAAGAACAAGAAGAACAAGAAGAACAAGAAGAAATAACAGCAACATCTTCAACTACTTTACCGAATCTACAAGTATTTGCTTTACCCGGTAAAGTAGTAATGCATCATAAGATTCAAAATGAAAACTTGAACTTAGAAGAATTTATTAGAGAAGCAAAACCAATCGTAAGTAAAACTTTAAAAGAAGAATTGAAAAGATTGAACTTTCTTAAATTTGGTTTACTACTAGAAGCTATGTTTATAAATGCACAAGAAGAATTATCACCAAGAGGATTCATAACAAAATACCGAACCATCATGGAAAGTTCAAACATTGATTCAATAGTCGAGAATTGTATAGAAGAAATATTAACTAAACTTCAGGAACACGAAGGAAGAGGATCCGGATGGAGTCTTACAAGTATTGAAGTATTAGATATAAGAGTTCACAAACACGGATATGGACTAATGGGATCTAGTTACATTCCTTTGCCAAAAATAATTGAAAATACAAAATCTTGTATTAATGTTCAAAATGAAGATAATGAATGTTTTCGCTATGCTATGACGACAAAGTTTGTATCACAAAATCCATGTAGACCCAACCAAGAATATGAAGACGCAAGACACAGGTACAATTTTCAAGGAATAACATATCCCGTTTCTACGAAAGATATATCAAAATTTGAAAAGAAAAATCCCGGCACGTCTATTAATGTTTTTGCATTAGATAGTTCAAACAAAGTGTATCCTTTACGTATTGCAAAAGAAGAGCTACCAGATCATACGGATTTACTACTACTAACGCGAGGAGATGTGTCTCACTATGTGTACATAAAGCAATTCGATCGTCTTGTTAATAAGCAACTTTCAAAAAATCGAAACAAAAAGTTGATTTGTAAGAGATGTTTTAATTTTCAACGAGAAGGAAGACAAGGAAGAGAATGGTTACAAGAACACAAAAGATTATGTAACAATAATTATGAAGCAAAGATTAATTTACCTTCGGAAAACAGAGCATTCGTTACATTTGAAAAGGTTCATCATCAATACCGTATCCCTTTAGTTGTGTATGCGGATTTTGAATCAACACTTGTTCCAGTTGAAGATGAAAATTGTGAAGCAAGAAAAAGTGTAAAGTATCAAATGCACAAACCAAACAGTTTTTGTTTAATGGTCAAATCAACATTATCAGAAGAACATTTAAACAGATATGGATTAACTTCAGAACCTCTAGTATATCGTGGTGAAAATGCGGAAAAAATATTTCTTGATCACCTATATTCAATAGCTGGAAATACACAAAGATTATATACAAATATTGTACCAATGAAACCGATGGACGAAGAAGAAGAAATTCAACATGAAAATGCGACTCACTGTTTCTTGTGCAAAAATGATTTTACTATTGAGAATTATAAAGTTAAAGATCACGACCACCTCACAGGATATTACAGGGGTGCTGCTTGTAATAAATGCAACTTGAGCTATCGTTTACCACTATTTATCCCTGTGGTTCTGCATAATCTTAGTGGGTACGACGCTCATTTTATAATACCTGAATTAGGAAGAGACGACGGTAAAATCGATGTGTTAGCTGAAACTTCAGAGAAGTTCATAAGTTTTTCCAAAGAAGTTGGAAATGTCAAACTAAGATTCTTGGACTCCTACCGATTTTTGCCGTCGAGTTTGTCTAAACTTTCTGAAAACCTAAGGAAACAAGATTTAATCGAAACAAAGAAGATTGTAAATAGCGACAAACTGGATCTAGTACTTCGAAAAGGTGTTTTCCCATATGATTACATAGACAGTTTAGAAAGATTTAATGAAACATCACTACCTCCAAAAGAAGAATTTAAAAGTAAACTGTACGACATGGATATATCTCAAGAGGATTATGATCATGCATGCAAAGTATGGAACGAATTAGGATTTAGAACATTGGGGGAATATTCAGATTTCTACGTTAAATTAGATGTGACTTTATTATGTGATGTGATGGAAGAATTTAGAAATACATGTTTTGCGTCATATGGATTAGACCCTCTTCATTCGTACACTTCGCCTGGACTAGCGTGGCAAGCCATGTTAAAAGAAACAAATTGTAAAATACAACTTCTTACAGATATAGATATGGTGTTGATGTTAGAATCAGGAGTTCGAGGAGGATTGACGCAAAGTGTAACACGTCATGTCAAGGCGAACAATAAATATTTGCCCGATTATGATGCATCAAAACCAACAACATTCCTGGGTTATTTTGATGCAAATAACTTGTACGGATGGGCAATGTCGAATCCCCTTCCATATGATAATTTCAAATGGATAGACCCAGAATCAATTGGAAACATAATGGATATACCGAAATATGGAGAAACTGGTTATATATTCGACGTCGATTTTGAATATCCCGAACATCTTCACGACGAACATTATGATTTACCACTTCTTCCGAAGACTGAAATTTCTCCAACTGGAAGATGGCCGAAATTATTGATGACTTTAACCAACAAGTCTCGGTATGTTGGACACTACTGGATGATACAACAGGCCTTAGACTTGGGATTGAAAATTACAAAAATTAATCGAGTACTACAATTCTCTCAATCTTGTTGGTTAAAACCGTACATTGACAACAACACAAGAAGAAGAACCGCCGCTACATCAAGTTTTCAAAAAGATTTCTTCAAACTAATGAACAACGCAATATTTGGCAAGACTTTGGAAAACAAAAGGAAACATAAGGATATCAAATTGGTAACTGATCCAGTAAAACTACAGAAATTAGTGCAACAACCAAACTTTGGTTCATCTGTAATTATTAATGAAAATCTAGTTGTTATTTCCATGAACAAGAAGTCAGTTCTAATGGATCGTCCTTTGTATCTAGGAATGTCAATCTTGGATATTTCTAAAACACACATGTACGAGTTTCATTATAAGAAGATGGTTAACTATTATGGAAGAGAGAACATTGGTATTGCATATATGGATACGGATGCACTAATTTACTGGATTAAAACAAATGACATGTACGAAGATCTACGCACTTTTATGTATAAAGATGATTTCGACTTTTCCGATTATCCCAAGGACCATCCAAATTACGACTACGACAGAAACAAGAAAGTATTGGGAAAATTTAAAGATGAAACAAATGGTGTGCCGATGATGGAAATTGTAGCATTAATGTCCAAACTATATTCATTTCAACTGTACATAAGCGAAAGGAACGAACATCAAGTCACGAAGAAAGCCAAAGGAATAAAAACCTCTTTCCTGAAGAAGAACGTACAGTTTGAACATTATAAAAGATGTTTGTTTGAAAATGTTGAAACAACTGCAACATTTAACACCATAAGAAGCTTCAACCATCGTCTTTTCAGTGTGAAGCAAACCAAATCGGCATTGAGCTATAAGGATGACAAGAGATACATCCTTGAAGACAACATAAGAACTCTGCCATTTGGACATTACTCTCTAAACCCTATCGACCAGTAAACCTATTCTTCGTCCTCTACCTTCTTCCTTTTTTTCTTTCCGTAAAGAAGAGGGGACATGGCAAGCCCAATGCCATGTTCCCTCTTTTTTACACTAATATGAAATGGCCTTGACCTATATTCAAACTATATAAAAGAGAAAGAACTGTTGTACGGATCAGTATTTTTACAAGCGATGTGCAAGCAACAGCTGAAGATGGAAAGTGTGAAGGACAAGATTGTAAATGAACTACATAAACCAGCAAGAAGAAGATTTCCAAGAAGAAGTACAATTATTAAGGGAATGAATGATCTGTATCAAGCTGATCTCATTGAAATGATACCGCACAGTAAATTAAACAAAGGTTTCAAATATATTTTAACAATTATAGACTGTTTTACTAAAATAGCTGACGCTTTACCATTGAAGGATAAGACTGGTAAAAGTGTTACAAAAGCTATGGAAACAACGATACAAAGAAATAAATTCAAAATCAAACATCTACAGACCGATGATGGAAAAGAATATTTTAATAAAGACTTTGGAGCTTTAATGAAGAAATATCAAATAAATCATTATTCTACAAATTCTGAAGTTAAAGCTTCAATAATTGAAAGATTCAATAGAACATTAAAAGGAGCAATGTACAAACAATTTTCAAAACGAGGATCATACGTGTGGTATGACATATTACCACAACTTATAAAAGAGTATAACAACAAATATCATCGTACCATCGGAATGAAACCTATCCAGGTAAACAGCGCTAATGCTAAGGTTGTATTACAATGCATCAGAAAAAATACAACACCTAAATTGGAAAAGTTGCAACCAAAAAAGTTTAAAGTCAACGATAAAGTTCGTATAAGCAAATACAAAGGTGTATTTAGTAAAAGATATCTACCAAATTGGACTAATGAAGTATTTACAGTTTATAAAGTGCAACCAACTATACCTGAAACCTACTTATTAAAGGATAACAAGGGTGAATTACTTCAAGGTGGATTCTACGGACATGAATTGTTGAAATCAACAGTCGGTGATGTATATCTTGTTGAGAAGGTTTTACAAAGGAAAAAGGATATGGTTAAAGTCCGGTGGTTAGGATTCGATAAAAGTGAAGACTCTTGGATTCCTTCAAAAGACTTGGTATAGTAATTTAATAGCTCATTGTGTGTTTAACCTTGACACAAGATGGAGATTGTACAACAAAAAGATCGATTTAATATCAATAATATTGATGAATTGACGGTTGACAATGATAAGTTAAATCATGGTAAACATGGTGAATTACTACCAAATACGATAAGATGTTTAATAACTGGTCCTTCAAATTGTGGAAAAACAAATGTTGTTTTTAACCTTATAACAAATCCTAAAGGATTGCGCTTTAACAATATATACATTTTTTCAAAATCATTGCAACAACCGAAATATCAATTATTGGATAAAGTACTTGCAAGTGTACCTGAAGTGAATTTCTACAAGTTTAATGCCAGTGAAACAATTATGCAACCAAATGAAGCAAAACCATTTTCTATTTTTATTTTTGACGATGTGTCTTGTGAAAATCACGACACTATAAGGAATTACTTCGCTATGGGAAGACATCATAATATCGATAGCATTTATATTGGTCAAACATACAGTAAGATTCCAAAACAACTCATAAGAGACAATGCAAATATGTTGATCATCTTCAAGCAAGATGAAACAAATTTAAAACATATATATAATGATCATGTAAATGCGGATATGGCATTTGAGAAATTTAAAGAGATGTGTGGCAAAGCATGGAATGAGAAATATGGCTTTCTCGTTATTATGAAGGAAGAAGATATTAAAAATGGTAGATATCGTATAGGGTTGGATAAATTTGTATTTATGCGTTGAACTACCGATGCTACATCTAGTTACACGTTGAACTTCACAGTGTAAACATGGTGAATCAAGAAAAACTATTGAAAGAAATAAAATCACTCAGTGATTCTATTAGGATGAAGAATCGTGCATTGAGGATGGGTTTAAGTGAAAGAGAAGAATTTCTAGAGACTACATTTAAACCTATTACGGAACCTTTAAAACAGATATCAGAAACTATTGGTAAACCTCGTTATGAAGGAGATGTTTTACTACCAGTTTCTAAACAAGAAGTACAAGCATTAAAAAAAGAAGAAGATGATGATTCATATACAAGTGCTAGTGAGCAAGAAGAAACAAAAGAAGAAGAAGAACCAATTGTTGAAAAGGAAGAAGAACAGCCAATACCTGAAGCTGAACAATCTATTCCAAATTTAACTCAATTGAGTAGCGATATATTACAACATGGACCTCTTGGAAGAAAATATATAATGAAAATGCTACATGACATGAAATCAAACCCGAATTTGAGTAGATCACACGTATACGGAGCAAGAATTGATGGGAATGAATTAAAGATCGGCGATTCAAAGCTTGAAATAACACAAGACGATTACATCATTATTGGTGAGCATAAATATAAAGGAACAAAAGGACTTTATGAATTAATTTTTAAAAACATACCACTAAGATATTCATCTAAAGATTTAAGTGTTTTTAAGGAAATTCTACAAAATAATAACGCTCATAAAAGAAACTACTTAAAGGATGCAATGATTAATCGTTCACGTGCAACAAAATATAACATTGTTATAAAAAAGTTGTTTCCTCCACGAAAATTGCCAACATTACGTACTGCACCAGCGGTGAGACAACCACTGAAAAGAAAATCTTTATCACTTATGGATTTATCACTTCTTGAACAACATGGTAAAAAGAGTAAAGGAGATACTTCAACATCTGGCAAAGGATTGATGAAAAATCTATACAATACGAATGTGATTTACTACAACGACATCAATAAATTGGTTGATAGAATGAGACTATTGCATGAAGCCATGGAAGCCGGTCATACAGGTTTAAATAATGAATGGGTAGCTCTGATTGACGAACTCAGGAATCGCGGCATAATCGTATAATTATCCGCGGATATATAAGAGTTACAGGAGTATAATGTGTCAGTTCTAACATGAGCGTCGACAAGTTCGGACGATACTCCGCGTTAGGAGTTCAAGTTGGAGAAAACAGAAAAAGAAGTGGATTACCGCAAACACCCGAAGGTGACTATAACATAAATAATAAACGTTTAAAGTTTGTTAAAGATCCAGAAGAAGATGGAGATGCAACAAATTTAAAAACAGTAAAGGAGGAAACATCTACAAGTTTAAAACTTGACAATAACCAACTGTATGATGCAAAATCTCACAGGGTTATTAATGTTGCAAAACCAGTCAACAATGGAGATGTTGTTAATAAAGGCTATTTTCTAACTGCGATGGAATACGCTTTACTGTTGGAAAAGACTAAAAGTGGAAAAAGGTACAATGCTTTAAATTATAAAATAACTAATGTGGCAGATCCAACCGAGGATACAGATACAATTAATAAGCGTTATTTGCACTCTGTAATACCAGAAAAGAAAAAAGATGGATTTTCCTTCTATAAATATACTATAAACGATATTGGATATCCTAAAGAAGAAAGTGATGGTGTTAATATAAAATACATTAAAGATAATTGTATTTTATATAATAGTGCTGTTATTAATTGTCATGGAAAAGTGTTGTCCAATCTGGAAGATTGTTCAACTCCATCGGATGCTGCTACCGTGAGACAAATGAATGAAAGCTTGAAAAAAGGAACATCCGCTTTTGTTAAACAAAATCAGGTGGTGTCAAAGAAAGGTGATGAGTTTATGCAAGGAAGTGAAAAGTTTACCTTACTACAACTAAAAAATGACAAGTGGGATGGAAAAAATAAAAGATTGTCAAATATAAGTTTAGGCACGGAAGAACATGATGCTGTTATTTTAACACAAGTACCACAACTATCAGCTACTGGTGTTAATTTTATATGTAAAGGTAGACGATTAACCCAAGTTAAATCTGGTAAAGATGATCAGGATTGTGTTGTTGTAAAACAAACTATAGTTTTAGATAAAATAAATAACGTATATGATGGAAAAAATAGAAGAATATCTAACATATCAGCAGGAATAACTCCGAATGATGTTGCTACTATTAATCAAGTTATAGCAACCTCTAATGACGATCCATCTGTGTATACATGTAATGGTAAACGTATCACAGATCTTGAGAATCCTACAGATTACAAAGATGCTACTAATGTGGAGTATGTAATGAACCTTATGGGTAATGTAATTATAGACATGCACAATCATATGCTTAGTAAACCGAATCACGGTAAAATCCAAGATGATCAAAGAGAACAATGGATTAAAGATGCAATTATCAATAAGTATTAGTAAAACTCGCCAATATATAAGTATGGAATATATAAAAAGTGTTCATTATCATAAAGTATTTCATGGAGTGAAGACGCTCGTTATATAAAACGGCATAATGAAGACCTCATCGTTCAGTCGTCGTCAAGACGTTGGCAAGAAAGGACGTGGTATAACATCAGCTGCATTATCCCTGCTCAGACGGATTCCAATTGGTGCTGTTGTGAATCGAGCGATAGACGCTTTACCATACGAATTACATCTGCCCGGAGGTTATCAATATTGTGGACCTGGAACTTAGTTGTCAAAACGTTTAGCAAGAGGAGATCCTGGAATTAATAAATTAGATCAAGCTTGCAAAGAACACGACATAGCATATTCAAAGTATAAAGATTCAACGAATAGATCAATAGCGGATAAAATTCTAGCGGAAAAGGCTTGGCAAAGAGTAAAGTCAAGTGACGCAAGTATTGCAGAAAAAGCATCGGCTTGGGCAGTAACTACAGCCATGAAGACGAAAGCTAAATTTGGTGCTGGAAGACGACGTCGCAGAGGAAGACCTGCAAAGAGAAGAGCTCCCAAAAGAGGTGGAAACATTAAGAAGAGACGTCGTAGAACTCGTAAAGCAACAGTAAAGAAAGCTTCTATTTGGTCAATGGTAAAAAACGGAGCAGGTTTATACCTAAGACCGTACCGTGTGTACTAAATAAGAAGAATCAATTGATAATTCCAAATAAAGCCTTAACAAATCATCAGTTAAATGATTATGTAAAATGTTTAAAAATACCATTTTTTCGAGGAGTTTTTATGAAAGATGCATTACCAACTAAAATATGGGAAAATGAAACTGGAATAGTAAATTTGGATTCCACCTATGGTCCAGGCACTCATTGGGTATGCTATAAAAAGCTCGGACAAACCGTTTACTACTTTGACAGTTTTGGCAATCTACCACCGCCGAAAGAACTGCAACATTATTTTCGAAACTCCAAAAACATTTTTTACAATTACAAAAGAGAACAACCTAACAATACTGAAATATGTGGGCATTTATGTTTGGAGTTTCTAGCGAAGAGTGTCAGTCAGCTTTAAGATGTCATCGTATACAGTGTCACTGAGTGGAAATTCATCCACATTGAAAAGTACGCTGTTCCCAGCATTGCGTCTATCCAAGGAAAGATTATGGGAAGCGGCATTACTTGATTTAACTACCTACAACTCAATTCCCAATGTTACGGAAGGAAAGAACAATTTACTACATTATTATGAAACTAAGGATGCTTCAGGAAAATACTCAGAATTGAAAATAATTACATTTCCTACTGGAGCTTATGAAATCGATGATATAAACCAATTACTACAAAAACAACTCGGAGAAGAAAATATCACCGTTAAAGGAAACAATAATACTTTAAAAGCAGAAATAACTTCAAAATATTATATCGATGTCAGTTTCAAAAACTCCATTGGCAGTTTACTTGGATTTACAGATACAAAAAAGAATATATTAACTCCTGGAACTACTCATTCAGGTGATACAACTGTTACAATATTGAAAGTCAATAGTATCGATGTAACGTGTAATATTATACACGGATCGTATAGAGAAGGAGTGAATCAGCATATTTTACATACATTTTATCCAACAGTGGCTCCTGGTTTTAAAATTGTTGAGAAGCCACAAAACTTGATATACCTACCGTTAAACACCAGTTTCATTTCAGACATCGTACTGAACATATTGGATCAAGACGGTGTTAGTGTTGACTTTAGAGGAGAAACGATAACTATACGGATACACATCAGAGCGGCAACATAAAGGTCAACATGGGATTATCATTTAAACCGCAACGGAAGAGTCGGGAGCTCAGTAGCTCCTCGACATTGGAAGAGTTAACATCGGACAACATTCGTTTTCTACAGAAGATTGGATTGAAACTTAACAACGATGGATATCCTGGATATATCTCAAGGACCGACATTCGACGAAACACTATGGGAGAAGGAATATCACACGCACAACCCTTACACTTCATCAAAATTAAACAATAACGATGAAATAAGGATTCCCATTCAACAACAAGATATTTACACATTACCGTGTGAAAGTTATTTGTACATTGAAGGACGGATATTAAAATTGGATGGAAAAACTGCTTCAACAGTTCCTTTTATAAATAACCCGATGGCATATCTTTTTGATGAAATAAGATATGAGATATCAGGGGTGACAGTTGATTCGACAAAAAAGGTTGGTATAACAACGACATTGAAAGGATTAACATCATTAACACCGCATGAGAAGAATTCAATAGTCACCGCCGGATGGGTTGCCCCTGATAAAGACACTATAACACCGGATTCCAACGGTCACTTTGATTTTCATGTACCCTTACGATTGCTTTTGGGATTCGCTGAAGATTACAAACGAATAATAATAAATGTCAAACAAGAATTGGTATTACTCAGATCTTCAACTAACAAGGACTTGATACTTGCAGACCCTGCAACTACGGAAGATAAACTGGAATGGCAACTACAATTGGATAAAGTTGTTTGGAGAGTACCTCATGTAAGATTGGCCGATGAACATAGAATCGTATTATTGAGAAAGTTAAAGTCTGACCGTGATATTGTGATGCCATTCCGAAGTTGGGAATTCCATGAATATCCTACACTACCTCAGACAGAACGACAAACATGGACCGTCAAGACATCAACTTATTTGGAACGGGCAAGGTACATAATACTTGGTTTTCAAACTAAGCGAAAAGATGTTATCACTGCAAATGCCGGTCAATTTGATCACTGTAAAATAAAGAATTGTAAAGTTTTCTTAAACTCTCAATTCTTTCCGTATGACAATTTGAATGTCATGTTCTGCAAAAAACGTTTTTCCATTTTATACGATATGTATGCAAGATTTCAATCGTCATATTATGGAAAGACTAATACACCACTATTATCGCCTGACCAGTATTATTCCAAGGCTCCGATAATTGTAATCGATTGTTCAAAACAAAATGAATCGGTAAAATCATCAAGTGTGGATATAAAAATTGAAATGGAATTTGAACAACCAGTAGCGGATGGAACTTCAGCATACTGTCTAATTCTACATGATAAAATAGTTACTTACACACCGCTGACCGGAATTGTGAAGAATGTACTTTAAAAAGAATTAGTACAACGACTGCAGATTTTTGAGGTTAGAATTATCTGCTTCACTTTTTGAGGTTAGAATTTCGTTTGTGAAAAACAAGTTGAAAACAAACATTTATGTGATTGTATAAATTTCAAGGATTTCACGAAAAACATAAAAGCGAGAAAATCATCAGTGGAAAGTTCATTTTATATTCGACCGTCGTATGGGAAACATCGTTCGCAAGATGAGTTCTACTAACGGAGAAGAAAATACACCTCTAATGGATGAGAATAGTTCAGATATAGAAAAACAAGTTGAACGAGAAATGGACGAGTTCCTCAAGTTTAACAAACATAAGAAGAGAGAAGAAGAAAAAGAAGAAGGAGAAGCTGAAAAAGGAGTAAAAAGAAAAAAGGTTGAAGTTAACATTACAACTAATATTTTAACAGAAGTATTTCTTCGGATTTTCTACCCCATTTCTTCATGCATGACGAAAAGTATTTCAGTTGGAATTTTAAAATCATTGGATTATTCACCGATTGTTATTTTAAATCATGGAAATAAAATGGTTACATTTACTGAAACTTCTTGGGAATCATTTATGAAACATTTACATCTTTTGGAATGCTATTTGAGTAACAACACATTTGGAAGAAGAACAAGATTAAGTTTATTGGAATCAAATATTGAAGTTGATATAGTGAAACATCGTGGAGGACAAATGGTTCGCTTCAGAGATTTAACTAGACATGATGTAAAATTGCATTTGACTAAAGAAGAATTTTACACTTTAAGTTGTACTACCGGTCCCGTCACTAGATATTTGAAACAACTAATATTTTCAAGTGCAATAATCAAAGACTATCTAATCGATACATTGGACAGACAACCTTTCGTTCCAATTTTATACGGTCCCGTGGATACTTCTATTTTTAATCGAATACCTCAAGAAGTGGATATGTGGAGACAATTGAACAACTATCACACCAACTTTAATATCGACGAAGAAGCGCAAGAAGTTAAAGAAGAACAATCGTGTTTGTAATACAAGTCAGTTGCTGACGAGACTTCATCATGAACAAACGGGTTTCGTTTTCTAATGCGCCACATATAATGGAAGTTAAAAGAGGTATAATTGAATTTCAAGCTTTTCGAGGAAATGATGGAAATTTTATTATAAAAGAATTAGTAATTTTGGATATGAACACATCTGTAGTTTATCATTACTTATTCAAACCTCCATTACCATCCAATAGACTAACAACTAAAGCGAAAGTTACAAACAAATGGTTGTACAAACATTTTCACAACTTAAGATGGGATGAAGGTTTTATTAATTATAACATGATGCCGCACATTATGAATCATTACTGCAAAGAGTTCAAAACTATCTACACAAGAGGATTGGAAAAAGCTAATTGGATACAATCATTTACTAGTAACGAAGTGATAAATGCAATAATAGATAGAGATTTCCAATGCTACTTCAATGAACTTTGTATTTCATCAAAGAGTTTTAAACATCGAAGGTCACAATGCGCTTTGAAGAATGCCTACCGCTTGAATAATTTCCTTCAACAGAATGGTGGGGGTAATGTCGGTAATAAAAGTGAGAGCGCTACCATGACGCAGCATGAGTATTACTCGAACCTTCGAAGAGACAACATCTCCGACGGACATTATTATTAAGAAGAAGATTAACAAGAAGATTAACAATAACATCAAGATGGCATCGCAGAACTTTCTTCAAAATTTGGTTGATCAATTCAACGCTCATTCAAAATCAACAATCTTACCGACGAAGAGATGTTCTGAACTAAAAGAAGAAAAACATTACATCATACATACAATCAAGAAGATGGACACTTCAGTTGGTGATGCTATTAATTGCACATTGGGCGAGGCGCCGTATACAGTTGGTGACGAACCGAAGTTTCAGATATTCCTACCGAAACGATTTGTACAACTTCTACAGAATGAAGATCTTCGTGTTATTCAACCCGGCGCACTCTATTTGGTTTCACACGGACCGAGTGGAAACAACTCAACTGAACTAACTATTCATGTAACACCTTCTACTAACTAGTTTGTACATAGCATTGTAAATATATGTGTTTGTAATGGTTTCTCAATAAAGATGATATAAAACAAAAAAATAAAAGAAGCAACATATTGTTATGTCTTTGTACATAGCAATATGTTGCTTTTTTTAAAATTCCACGGGATGACCTTGACCCAATTTTGTGTGATAATAAAAGTGAAAATCAACTTGTGAAATTCATCAGTCTACGACTACCTTTCGTACCGTACACATCTCGCTCTCTATAACTAAATACAAAACTTCAACATGTCCCTAAAGGTCAAGTGTGCATCTTACGATACCAACACCATTACGAGTTTTGAACAACTTGAAGATTTAACCAACGAAATGCGAGTTTTACTTACCGGTGGTTATCACTTAACTGTTGATGTTAGTGCTACTAATGTAAGGATGTTTACTAAAACAAAATACTGTGATGATGAAGTATTTCTTTCAACACAACCTACAACATCTTCATCACCGACTGGTCAACATAACATCAAGTTCCACAAGTATTACCAATGTTAAATAACTTTTAACAAATAAAACTAAGGAATCACGTGATCAATGTCAAGTTGATAAAAAGGGAATGATACTTGTATAACTAATCATTCGCTTCCCGTCTCTCGCTGCGTCAACACCTAATTTTAAAGATGTTATACAGAATGATGATCGAACTTGATGGAAAAATCTATGGAAAAGATTACAACACCGTTGAACAAATGACTGAAGATTTAAATATATTAACTAAAGAAGGATATCAAGCTAAATTAATTTTAAAATTTCCTGAAGTACATCCACTATCGACTGAAGAACTTATCGCTATGGCTAAAGCGGAGAGAGAGAAAAAGGCTGAAGAAAACAAACAGAAACAGACAAAGTCTGAAGAAGATAAACAGAAATAAACTTCTTAAGTATAAACATTCCTTACATTAGTAAGGTATAATTTTTTAAAACTTCGTTTGGATGACCTTGAAATTACCCCCACCACTTTTTGTAGTACATAAAACTGACTATTCAACACTATACACTCTTATTCTTTCACTGGACTCAGCAGCGTCAACATGGAAGAACAAAAGTACAAGTACGAACCTCGTTACTGTTGTGAACAACAGTGTACAGATTTAGGACCAATGATGGTGGACGGGTTAGCTTGCACTAAATGTGAATTTTTTGGATCTTGTTACTGCAAGTGCAAAACAAAACAACTACCGCCACCGGAATTGCAAACTTTCAAATTTTACATATCAAGATATTTTCATACATGCTGTCCTCAAAGATGTTTCAAATTTCATCCTCTCGATCTAGCTCATTGTCAACGCACCAAGTCTCATCAAGATGATTTTTGTACACATATGATAAAAAGATGTAAATACAGATCAGATTGGTATTCCGATCCTGTAGAACCATCGAATGTGTAATTTCAGTTTTATACTCTTTTTTAAAACTTCAATTGTATGACCTTGAGATTTCCCCCACCATTGGTTTTTAGACTTCCCCCCACCATTAGTTTAAGTTTTGTATCTTATTGAATCCACCTTTGAATTATTTCACTTCCAACACTCTAACTAACAACATGGGATCGCCTTTCGTCAAGTTTCAACATATAATAACTGACAGAGAAGAATTGGAGGAAATATTTCAAAATTTGCTTTCTGTCATGGATAGATATCCTATGAGATGGATCAGACTTGATGTTCACTATTTACGTCCTCGTGATTCTTCATCATCGAGTGAAGACGAAACAACGACTACTACTTCAGCTAGGATATTTCAATTTTCTTCATCATCGAGTGAAGACGAAACAACGCCTACTACTTCAGCTAAGATATTTGAATTGAAAGACGAAGAAAAGGAACTTAGCTATATACTTGGTCACAAGCTCATGCTCACCGACAAATAAGCGTCCTTCCTAAGCGCCGATCTTCATTCAATCACCGACTATCGCACGATGAACAACTCTCCGTTGGCACGAATGAATTCTAGTTTCGAAGTAAATTCTAAAGAAGATTTGCAAGAAATATTTAATACTTTACACGAAATTGTTAGTAAATTCAACACTGTTAAAATGAATCTGGAAATAACTTACGCCTGTCCTATTTGTGATAAGGTTGACAGTTCTGATGAAGATAGTTTGCTTAATCTTACTCCACTTACACCTCTACAATCAGACACGACAACAACAAGTACGGAAGCAACTGGTGAGCAACCTCCTTCCCCCACCACTTCTTTGTGATTCAACTTCCCCCACCACTTCTTTGTAATTCAACCTCCCCCCACCACTTATTCGTTTAACTAACGTTCCTCGCTTTTATTTCTCATTCCGTCTCCAACATTTGAACTATCAACATCACTTGTTTCAAAATTTCAAACACCAAAAAACAACACTAATGATGGATATGATGGATGAAGTTTCCTTCAACTCAAGGATGGAGGAGGAAAAGATGAAAGAGGAAAAGTTGAAATTGGAAATTAGACGATTGGAATTGGAACGGGAAAACCAACTCGAGATATTACGTTTCTTCAAACTTGTCAAATACGTCATCTGGGGACTCTGCCTTTACCTTATCCTCGTCGTCGGCGTTTGCTTTTACAACTCCGTGTTTCATCACAAAAATTCAACCTGTATTGCACATTGATTGTATTTCTTTTTGCACATTGATTGTATTTGTTTTTACGAATAAAGTTCAAAACTTAAATCTACCTATCCCGCTATCACCGGATAGTTCAACTCTCAGAACTATTTCCTGTGGTAGCGGGATAGGCTTTTTTAAAACTTACTCGGGATGACCTTGACATACTTTCCGTAACCCACTTATCAAGTTGAATTTCAGTTTTGAACTAACTTTTAATTTATGCATACCTCCCCCTCATTTAATATACGACCGGAAGCTATGTGCCCCGGCACGTGGCTTCCGGGGCAGCTGACCTGAGCCAGAAGTAACCAAATCTAACTACTTTAGCACCCAAAAAAATTCCGAGAACGATAATTTTTTTATGGAGACTATATAATATGTTTCATTTCCAGCTACAGTTTAAGCTCAGAATCTTTATTTTGAAATACTTATAATGTGTTATTTTTTTATGATATGATTCAAATCCCGTTTTGGTTTTCAAGTGAGTAAAATGAAATTATATCAATAAACGTTTTATAATTTTAAGTATGTTAGGTGCAGCAAAACATTACGAGAAAATTTATACAATAATAAAGGGTGACCATTTAAACTGGTTATACACCCAATATTTATGTACTTTTACGTCTGAATTTATCTTATTAATATTGATGTATACAATGTCCCCAGTAGTGAAGAATAATTTGAAGTAGATATGACGTGTAACTGGCTTTAAAAATGAAATATACATGAGTACTAAAAATAACCCAATATCTAAAACAGGTTTAAAGCTAAAGTTATTTAAATTAATAGTCTTTTATCGGGAGTTTCTCACAAGATAAGGGGGTTTGGACCGTTCCCAGACAAAACTAAAAAAAAGTCATTGGCGTAGATACACACACAGAAAAAATAAAATAAATTAAAACTAAAAGAAGAAGCTAATATAACACAGTTTGTAGTAAACAATTCACAAGGAGAAAACCGCTTACGTGCACCATAAGTGCTGATATATACCATAGACATTGTAAACAAAACTTGATGTGGATTTATGTCTAGTGATAGTTACTAAAATGGTTTTAAAATATTTCCTAATTTAATGTTATTAATTTAAATTGGGAACATCATTTGTAATAATCCTGTATTTGTCGACTGCTTTTTCTATTCAGTTTTAGTTAGAGTTTCCACCAAAGTCCACTTGTGTGTTATATACTAACTTTGATGTGTACTAGATATTGCTTCCACCTTAAGATGAGATCTGATAAAGATGCCGAAACGACCTTGGTTTCACTAACCTGTTAAAAAAATATTCATGATTTTATTTTTAAACATCAACAATATTTCTAAGTTATTTTGAAAAATAACTTAAAAAGAAATTAGAAGTATATTGCTTTGATGTAAAATGTTGAGGAATATCATTTTGGAAGAGCAATGTAATTTATTTGGAGGAAGAAGTAGTTTGAAAGGTTTGCAAGATATATTTTGCAGAGAATACTTGCTTCTGGTTTATAATGGTTCGTGTTTAAAGTCAGTAAAAATGAATAGATAAATATTAGCACTCAACGTGATATTACTTAATAAATCGATTGTTTGTACTAATTTATTTTATTTTATTTATCCAGATAGTTATTTAGGGCTTTGACTCTCCATTTAATGTCGAGCGGAAAAAATAAACTTGTAACTACTGTTTTTATAAACTAGCCCAAGCTATAATGCAGAGAGAGACGGAGTTATAGAGGATTTATCAGAGGATGTTTGGCAGCGAATCCTTCCTTCTGTTGAGAAGAATAATATATCTTGGTGTTTGCACTTCTTTTATCCAGTGAAGTTCATTTTTACTGAAAACCTTGGATTACAATTTTAACTGTTATTAAAATGTTTATTCTCCTTTCAAACTTGATTACTTATAAGATTATTTAGGTATCTTAGTTTTAATAAGAAGTTTTTAATTGTATTGTAATTAAAGAGGTCAGGAATTATAGACAGTTGCTACCTATAAATGTATAAATAAAGAAACAGCAAAGTATTACAGTATATATTATAATATGCAGCATCTCCGCATTTTAATGTACATAAGAACATATAATTAAAATATATATCAGTTGTATAAAACCTATATAATCAATTACTTCTATGCATGCCAAATGATTAGAAAAGCGATAAAAATTCATATATACTGAGTGTTTGGTAGTCAGTGTCAGAAAATGTAATTGGATACATTACATATGTAAAATTCTACAAAAATGCGCAATTTAGCAATTAAATCTCCTTCCACCTTCCAATAACAGCCATTTTTTTTTTATTTATTTATTTTTTATTTCTTGGCATTGTACAAAAAATCTTTTGTTTCTTGCCTTTTACCAAATATATTGCAGTTTTAGAAATAACACAAAATTGCCTTTTAATTATAAGACCTTTAATTTGATGTACATATCAACCAAGTGCATTTTGTTCCAATTAAACCCTCTTAAAGCTTGTAAAATATATTTTGAATCAATATGTTGGAAAATTTAGAAAAAGTGTGTTATAAATCACTTGAGAAATTTTTTTATGCGGCTAGCAACAAAATGTCAAATATTAGCAAAACTTTACCACATTATGAGCTTTAAAACGGTCCTTAAAGTGACCTTTCCTCTTTGCCTAAGGGGCAGGAATTATCGTTAAACACAATTTGTGGAGTATTTTTATGAAATACTAAGGGTCTGTACCAATAGAACCCAAGATTCCTAAAAACCTCCTTTGAAGGATCGTCTCCGAAACAATTCTTAGAGATTACTTCATTGGATTTAGCCACATAATATGGAACTTTAAAAATCTCTTAATTTAGAACGTCATGTCACATAACCGTCCTCAAAAGCTCGAATTACATGTAGGCCTAGTTATTTAATTTTCAAGGTTTTGTACTGTGATTTAATGGGAAGTTTGATTGTCTGGCATTTCCGCATTGGTAAGCGATTGAAATGCGGTTTGTAGCTTTAGACTTACTAAGTAAGATCTTTAATTTGATGTACATATCAACCTAAACATACATTTAAGATTTTGGACTGACTCCTAAAGGGCCATCCCCCAGAGGAGCTATCTTTTAAGTTATAGCACAGATAAGTAGGTTACTAACACCACTAATGATTTGTGAACGTCGGTATATTTTTACCTGTTGTGTTTTTAAAGTTATTACATGGGTTTCATTCTAAATTTTCACCCTATATACTGTGTGATTATTTCCAATTATGATAATTATTTTGTCAGAGAGAAACAGGTCAGTATTTATTTTAAATGCCGGTTTCCGCCCCTTAGGTAAATAGGAAATGCCACTTCCAGCATATCATTTTGAAGCTCATAAAAGGAGAAGTTTTGGTAAAATAGGTTTTTTGTGTTCTGAGGCCATTTAATATGATATCGATTAGCATATTGCTACTTCAATACTTCAAGTTCGATTTCCTACTATTTAAGGCTTGGTTATCTATTTGTGGTCGGGTTTGCGGCATTGTACTAAACTGAGTTAAACCTAAATTTGACGTACATATCAACCCGTGCTCAAATTTAAGATTTTCTACTTACCTCTCATGGGCTGACCCCCGCCAGACATGGACACTCAGTAGTGGCGTGAAAAAAAGATTTAAGCCTTAGTTTTTATAAATATTAGTTTAAAACTTGTAGTTTATTGTTAAAAAAATACGAAGCCGTTTTCAGACTTTTTTAGCACCCCTGTATAATACAGTAAAACTTAACTAAAGAAGATGCCTGTTGTTTGCTTTTGTCCTCGGAAATAAATAAGCAATATTGGTAACCAAACTATTGGTTATTATTTTGTAAAATACATTGATCAATCGTCTCGACATTGAATTATACTGAATTTAGAGATACTATCAAACTATCAATCAATATAGATATCACAATAATTAATTCATTGATTGTTATAATCGTTAAAGTTTGAAGCTAATGATATTTTCATCCGTAATTGTGGTGAACCCTAACGGACTACACCCTGTGCTAAGTGATTATACAAATTTTAGGTTAGTCTCAATAACATTTGCATATTGTGTGTGCTGTAATGTTGTATTGTTAAATTGTGTTAAATAGTGTTTATCAGATTATGAATATCTTCATTCCCCAATATTAATTTTTAGAGTTTAAAACATATGAAATCACAAATACAACAAAGTATTCAACTATGATAAGAACAGTGAGTAATCAATTCAGAGGCAATCGCTAGCCAAGATGAAATTGAAGATGATAACCCAGTGAAATTACGAACCAATCGGTAATTTGTGACTGGCTACACAATAGAATTAAATCATTGGTAATATTCAACGTGAACTAATCCCAGGAGATTTGTTACTTTGAGAGAAGGAGCTTGTGGAATCATATAGTATATTAGGGCACAAAGCACTAATAGTAAATCAGTTTCTATTGAGGTAGTTCATAAATTTGATACTCAATCCACTTCCATAAAGCAACTAAGCCAATTATGTATTTATTCTGAAAGTCGTTATTTTATTTGGAGTTACAATTGAAAGTGCAGTAATGTATATACATTAATGTAATATACAATGTACATGTATATAAGTTATGTAAATGGACCTTTTCACACAAGTATTGCATATGGATTATATAAATATACCAAGTTTCATTACTTAGACTAAATTGGTTGAAAAATCAGTAAGCCATTCCGGGACTTTTTAACACACTGTGAAACTACTCAAGATTCACTCACGGTTTTATTTATTTATTTATTCTTCCAACGGTTACACCATTTTACATGAGAAATATATCCTTAATATAAACACAAGATGGCAATATAGATAAACATATAGTAATACTAGAACAGATGAAATAGGAACATAAATTAGTAGTAGCAAATAACAAAAACAATTGTGATAACATTCCTAACCTAAATGCAAACCAACCTTATCAATATCGTAACAATATAATAATAACAATAGAGCAGTAACAATAAACAACAGCAATATATATATATATATATATATATATATATATATATATATATATATATATATATATATATATAGTAACAATAACAATAACAAGAGCCTGCGGCGCCACTAGGCGCAACAAGGTGACACCACTTATGCCTCGACAGTAAACAGGCACACACTACCGAAGCACATACACACTCGCAGTGTGTGGCCCACTAATGGCACCACCAAAGGACTGATACTGGCACCACAACACTGGCTGGCACACTCATCAACGCACAGACACGTTCACAGTGTGTGGCCCATTAATGGCACCACCTAAGCATCATCACCGATGGCACTAACGATGAATCAACATCTTCCTCTTAAGCAGCAGTGGAGGCTCGAAGAAGAAGTCAAAGTCTGCCGCTATCTCATCCCCCAGCCTTTGCAGACGAGACAGGCCGCAGTTGATGGCATAGTTGGTGGGTAGAAACTTGCGGCTGAAGACGTTTGCCGACCTGGTTCCTCTTGGTATGTTGAACCCAATCTGGTCCAGGAGTGCAGGGCAATCGATTTGTTTACCATTTACAAGCTTGTGGAGGAAGAGCAGGTCGGAGATCTTGCGCCTGTGGTCAAGTGGTTGCACATCAAATTGCAGCTCCAGCTCCGCAACAGGGGCTTCTAAATAGGCATAACCAAGACGAACTCCCAGAAGTCTCATAAAACGGACGGTTTTATATATTGTGTGAGAAATTAATATTTGATCATAACATCTTATTTATTTTAAGTATTTTTAACCTGTAAAGCGTACTTTCAACGATTAATCAATTACATACGAATTGAAGTTATTTCGTTTTTTCATAAGCAAACTCAGTAGTATGTGTAAATTTAAGTCAAAATGAGGAAGTTTTGTCCATTAAATTGAAATTTTTACGGGTTTGACAGCGAAATTTGGGTTGTGAAGATTTTTTTCACTCTTAATGATTCAGTTCATTTCAAGGGACATATAAAAAAAGATAAATCCATCAAAATACCGAGGGAGATAAAATATTGAAGATTTATTTGGCCCTGGTTAGTGAGTAAGGTCCTTGATGAAAATATATTAAGCAAGGTTAACAAGAGGTTCCCTATCTCCTTAGGAAAGTTGTTTTATTATCATTATACATTATTTGCTCGCAATAAGTCAAATGTCTAGGTCATTTTTAATTTATGGTTTAAAATATTGTTCCAGTGACGTCCTTCAATCACCATGGATACAAAGGTCAGCGCTAATAATAATAGTAGAAACCAGACATGTTTAAAGCAAGCCTAAAATCCTGTAAACACATTTTTTATAAGTCTCATATAACAATTTACATTTGTTTTACTGAATAAGAAACGCGCATCAAAGAAAGTCCAGTCAAATTGGAGAAATTACCTAAAAAAAACTCTTATAAGTGTAAAACTTGGTACGTATATTAAACATTACTTCCGGAATAACATACTAAAAGTCCTCGAAAAAAAACTTGTGCTATGGCCGCCATCTTGGAAAATGGCTTCCAAAACCCAGTTTTTCCCTGATTACTCAAAAACTATTCATCCTATTAAAAAACATTAAAAGTAAAAAATGTTCGCCATAAAAAGAGCTACAACTTTTGTTCTGAGCAATTTTTCGATATAATTAACCGTTTAGCCATAAAGTGCAATATTTAGAACATAGTTCGAAAATTCGTTAAAAAACATTAATTGTCATTAAATAAAGTTTTAAATAAATTATTTAAACACTTATTTTATCATTTTAACTAAAAAATTGGAATGTTGTAAACAGTTTAATACCAGTAACATAACTTTTACCTGTCCATTTATCTTTTCTGTTAATTTTAAAGTGTTACACTGCTGATGCTTTCGTTGATAGAATACCATAATAATCCCATATTGAGTTCATTATAGTACAAGGATGGGATTTACCATAAGACCTTAAATGACTTAAGGTACTTCAGATATAACTGTGACGGCCCAAAAAATCCCTAGACCCATAAATAATACTCTCAGTTTGCACCACCCTAATCATAACAATTTTACCGTCACTAAATATCATATTTTAGGGCATGGTGATTTATTTGTAGTCTAGCCCATCTTGGCAAGACAGTATGACAGTAGCCTCTTGGATAATCCCACAGACCTCGGCTCAGGCAGCGTATGGGTTATGGAATGTGCTGACGTGGTGTCTGTCATCACCAAGCTGTGCGTTGAGTTGTCGACAATGTTCAGTTTTAGTTTCATTAATGTCCGTTGTGATCCAAAGAGCGCTCCACTAATCAAGGCACCAGCGTGAAGCAGCAGTGCTCTGATTGGTTGACACTGCTTCAGCGTGCTGACGAACGATCGTCACCTCGCCCCAGTCGGATCCGTGAAGTCGTGTTAAGCGCCTGCGTCTGGCGTTGCGCGCCGCGGCGCCACCGCTGCGTTAATGGCGGTGGCCCGAGTTTCGGTTTATCGGGTGTTTGTCCTCTGTCCCCCGTATGTATCGATAATCTGGTAGTGAGCGGTGTTGTTTCATTTGTGTTTAATCAGTTAATAATCGTAAAGTTTGTAATATTACATTTTAGGCCAACCTGACAAATAAATTGTGTTAGTGTGTAAAATGATTCTTTTTATTTAATTCCCTAAGAAGACGTGCGGGGTACATAACTACATCGTTTCCAGACAAACACTGAATAAGGTTTTCAATCTGGCGTCTTTACCCCCCACAAGTAATACAGCAGCTCAGTATTCCTATTGCGTGTATCTACAAATTCAGGAATGGAAAGGGATTCACCTGGAACCTTCTGACTGGGGTTGGATAAAAACCGGAAGTACTTTAACTCCCAAGTTCATGACAAAAAATTCCTGCTCCATCCGAGCTGTTAAAACTTATTTCCTGCAACTGCAAGACCAACTGTACCAACAGGTGTCAGTGTCGTAAGTCTATGCTTCAGTGTACTGCCATGTGTCGTCATTGTCAAGGGTTGTCAAGCGGAAATTCTAGGCAAAGAGTAGAACTTCAGTCTGATGATGAATGAGATTGGGACAATCATGTAACACTATTCAATGATAATTGTTTGAATTGAAAAATAATTTATTGTATTAAAGGGGTTTGTTTTTTACTACATACAATATCCACTTATTTATTTTTAGTGTCTTAATCCTTTGGTAAAATTCAATATTCATTTACGAAGATAACTGCCACTGCTTAGGTGTTTTGCGAGGTTTTTTTTATGTTATTCTAGTAGGTAACTAAAACATACAAAGGCCTACTAAATCCCATCCTTGTACCATAATGAACTCAATATGGGATTATTATGGTATTCTATCAACGAAAGCATCAGCAGTGTAACACTTTAAAATTCACAGAAAAGATAAATGGACAGGTAAAAGTTATGTTACTGGTATGAAACTGTTCACAACAGTCCAATTTTTTAATTAAAATGATAAAATAAATTTTTAAATAATTTATTTAAAACTTTATTTAAGGGCAATTTATGTTTTTTGACGAATTTTCAAACTATGTTCTAAATATTGCATTTTATGGCTAAACGGTTAATTATATCGAAAAATTTCTCATAACAAAAGTTATAGCTCTTTTTATGGCGAACATTTTTTACTTTTAATGTTTTTTAATAAGATGAATAGTTTTTGAGTAATCAGGGAAAAACTGGGTTTTGTAAGCCATTTTCCAAGATGGCGGCCATAGCACAAGTTTTTTTTCGAGGACTTTTAGATATGTTATTCCGGATGTAAATATCAATATACGTACCAAGTTTTACACTTATAAGAGTTTTTTTAGATAATGGAGAAATTTTGATTTCTCCAGTATCTTCCCTGCTCCCAACATGGCACGGCGTCGTCGGCCGCGTCTCCCAGCTCTCTCGCAGAGTTTATTCTGAATACAAGAACCTGAGTGCTGCGGCGTGTTGCAAATCAATTATTAGTCCAGTCAACCTGTGCCGTAGAACACCATTTTGAGGAAAAAATTGTATAAAGCTAATTTTTTCCCCATCGACTACTACCATTTAGAGAGTGTTTAGCCAAAAGTCCCCGCCCCTACCCCCCTCGTTTCCCCTAAACATGAAAAGTGTAAGGGTTTCATAAATTGCTTCTATCTCGATTACTAATTAACTTATCGAATTGAAATTTCTTTCATTATTTTTGTTATAACATTGTCTATAATTAATGTCCAGTTAACTTTCGTCGTAACTTTCACCGTTTGTTCGTAATTCGTATGAAAAAGTGAAAATTTGTATAATTTTCGGCTAGTAATTTTACTTTTGGTCCCAGGACTTTTCACGTCGACATTTTATGAAAAAATGTTTCCTACAAAAGTTATAGCTCCTATAATTACCTTTAAAATGATATATAATAGTAGTTACATTGTTGGATATCCAGCGCGGTTTAGCCGGTGTAATGTGCTGATGCGTACGCTATCACGGCGGGTTCGGTCGAGGTGAGGCCAGCCGGCGCGGCGTTGCAATGATAATTTTGTATAGAGAGAGTATTTTTTTTATCTGTAAGGTACACTATTGCTTTTTTTACAAAATCCAATCAAGTCTCAGTGAAACCTAAATTACTCACTTCTTTACACGTGTGAAATAATAATGAGTCCTTGTATAAAGCTAGAAAACGCACTTTAAATAGTTTTGGTTTTGAAAATGTTCCTTATAGTTTAAAAAATGTTATTTTACAATAAAATAATAGCGGTATCTTGATTTAAAGCGAAAAAATCTATTAGTATTATTCTCATTAAGATATAAATTGATATTGACCATTTCTGAGATTTTAACTTCCCTGACCATTTCTTAATTTTCCTTGACTTAAAGTTACATTGATGCATGATCCGCCACTGCTCCCGCACATTTCTGTGCAATCAAGCGATGCTCTAAAGCAGCTACAATAATTTTTGCAAGTCTTTTCGCAGTTGCAGGAAACTAAGGTTATAACTTCTTCAAGTAACGGTTTAAAAAAAATATTTTTTATGCACTGGATACAGCATATTGTCAGGTAATATCCACCCCCAGTATGTAGCGCTGATTTCCTTATCTCCGATCAATTTTGTAATCTAATAATATAAGCGTAGTAAAATTAAGCCAAAATATAGCTAAATGATGAAAAAAAATTGGATAGCCAATTTTTGCTGAATTGTGCTCTATGTCATCCCCTGACCTCCCTCAGAAAGGTCCCCAGAAATCCCCAATGGGCAACATGCCTAAAAAAGATGGGATGGCCCACGTGGAGTCAGAAATAAATCTTTCGTCGACCAATAGTCTTAGGCATATCAAATTAAAGTTCTTAAGTCGGAAAATTGTATTTCGCAAACACCGCATCTCAAAAGGTTGCCTGAGTCTAAAATGTCAGCCTGTCAAACTTTGAATAAAAATCAAATTTTAACCTAAACACTTAAAAATGTAATAATATTCGAAATACTTGACCTTTTGATGCGCTGTTTGTGTCAAACGTTTGCTTTTGCAATTACCTTTTAAAATGCTGATAGCTCGACTTAAAATGCCTATCATATTACTCTTGAACCACCCTCTAACATGGTCGTCCCAAAGAGGAAGTTTTGAAACAATTTTGTTAGTCCATAGCCATGTCATACATCATTTTAAAGGTCTCAGTAAGGATAAAACATAGCTGAAAACCAGACCTCAAAAGGTCAAATATCTCGAAAGTTGTTGCATTTCAAAGTTTTGCATTCTAAAATTTTGAACGTCTGCCATTTTTATCCCGACCGTTTTATTGAGGTCGGGCTTACGGCATTGTAATATACATTTTGAGGCCTTTAATTTGATATTTATAAACCTTCTGGAATGTATTTAAATTTAGTATGCTTAATATCAAATTTTATTGTAACTCCTTAAGGGCCAACCCCTCGTTTTTAGGCATGATCCCCACATGGGATTTCAGGGGATTTTTCGGCAGAAGGTCAGGGGATACCATAGAACACATTTCAAAAGAAATTGACTGTCAACAAATTATTTCACTTTTCCCGACTAATTTTACTATACTATATGTTCGATAAGCGTGTTGTTTAGCAGGACCAGATGTTTGAGGTAGGGATACCATGTTAAATTTGGATTTTAATGACATTTTTGCAATAGCTTTAAGATACATTGAATATATACTGTCATTCAGACTTACAGACCTTGTGCATCCATATAGTTTCAAGATAAAAGATTAAAGAACTGATTGAGAATATTTTTGTCTGCTTGCTCATAGTATGACATTGAACATCCCAGAGAGTAACAAATGTCTATTAAATGTTTAGAGCCATGAGTCTTGATAAGTTTAATCTAAAAGCAGACTGGGCAGGTGATTGAAAAGACCTAGGCCTACATAGTTTTAATATTATGTGGTTTATAGTAATCCTCTTTAGTTTTTCGTCCATACTTTATTCTGATGTTTGCCTTCTCGTCTATGTTAGATCGTTTAAAAACAAATATAGTAGTTATGGAACAACATCTTTCCCGCCTGACCTTATATCTTCAACACTGGGATAGTACAAGTCATCATGAACTAGGTTTTGAATTAATTTCTTTTCAAAGCCGCTGCTGTAGAAACGATTCTCCCAAAGTCTGATCTAAATTAGAACATTCTTGGATAGCAAGGGAGGGGGTAATTGTAACAGTCCTGGGTGGCACGGGATCGGGCGCTACCCAGGACTGTTCTAATGTAAATCGGACTTTAATTTCATCATCTTTGTTGCTTTTCTTTTGAGAATACCAAGTTTTACACACAACTTTGTCCGCCGTATCTTTTAAACAAACAATGGATGATTTACTATTTTTCATGTTTGTAATATAAAGTCTTTCACCAAAGTGACAATGTAATAGTGATAAATTGTATTTCATATTGTAATTTCATGAAATTGTAAAAAGTCAGAAGTACCATATTATCGAACCTATCACCAGATTCAAAAATAGATCGGAGATAAGGAACTCAGCGCTACAGACTGGGGGTGGATTTTAACTAACAATATGCTATACCCAGTGCACTAAAAAAAATAAATAAAAATAAAACATTGGCACCTGAGAAGTTATAAACTTAGTTTCCTGCAACTGCAAAAAGACTTGCAAAAATTGTTGTAGCTGCTTTAGAGCATCGCTTGATTGCACATAAGAGATGCGGGAGCAGTGACGGATCATGCAGCAATGTAACTTTGGTTGAAGTCAAGGAAAATTAAGAAATCGCCAGGGAAGTTTAAATCTCAGAAATGGTCAACATCAATTTATTTCTTATTGAGAATAATCCTAATATATTTTTTAATTCAAATCAAGATACCGCAATTATTTTATTGTAAAATAATATTTTAAAACTATTAAGAACAAAACTATTTATTAAGTGCGTTTTCTAGCTTTATACAAAGACTTATTATTATTTGATCCATGTAAATAAGTGAGGAATTAAGGTTTCACTGAGACTTATTTGGATTTGGTAAAAAAAGCTATAGTGTAAATTACGGATGAAAAAACACTCTCACTATACCACAACATTGTCATTGCAACGCCGCGCCGCGCCAGCTGGCCCCACCTCGACCGAACCCGCCGTGACAGCGTACGCATCAGCGCATTACACCGGCTAAACCGCGCTGGATATCCAACAATGTAACTACTATTATATATCATTTTAAAGGTAATTATAGGAGCTATAACTTTTGTAGGAAAAATTTTTTCATAAAATGTCGGCGTGAAAAGTTCTGGGACTAAAAGTAAAATTACTAGCCAAAAAATATACAAATTTTCACTTTTTCATACGAATTACGAACAAACAGTGGAAGTTACGACGAAAGTTAACTGGTCATTAATTATAGACAATGTTATAACAAAAATAATGAAAGAAATGTCAATCCGATAAGTTGCTTGGTAATCGAGATAGAAGCGATTTACAAAACCCTTACATTTTTCATGTTTAGATGATAAAGCAGTGACACACCTCAGTGCCTGCCTTTAAATAAAATAAATTGAAATGAATCAGATGTTCTATATTTATGTTGATTTATTATTATTGTTTACATTCTCTCTCTTGTAATTTTATATCTAAATAAAATTGGAGCAAACAAAAATGACTTTTTTATGAATTGTAATTATGTACAAGATTATTTCTCTTCTCTACTCAAAACAAGGTAAAAAAGTACATGGCCCTAATCTAGCCGGATTAACTGAGACTATGGAAGTTTTTTAAGAACTCTTTAAATGTCCTTGTTCATTTTATAGTGACTTCTCATTCATTTTGTATTGTGAAATTTTAAACTCTCCCTCTTTCTCATTTTTCTTGTTGCTTCACTGTGTTTGTATTATTTAAATCTCTTCTCTTTGTTGATTGTTCAAACTCTTGCTCAGTATGAAGTTTATGGTATTTGAAAGAAGAAGTACTCTAATAAAAAATAGTTTAACTATAACTAAGTCCCACTTAGAGGAGATCATCACGAATGTTGTAATCGCCGATAGCCTTGACCAAACAGGGCTCAATGAGCTCAACTTTTATCAAAACATGGCTAAAAACTACTTTTCAGACTTCAACAGTTCCTTGAATCAGTTAGCTGAAGAAGATGAGGAATTCAATATTAATGATGTTTTGGCTATACAAGAAGATGTAACCGAGGTCTATAAATCTATTGAAATACTGGCGAAGCAGTATCAAGGTAACGAGTCGCAGATCGTCTCTCCAAGCAAGTCCAATGCTCCACAATCGAACTTAAAACTCCCTCGACTTGTCTTAAAACCTTTCAATGGCGCTCCAGATCAGTGGTTAACCTTTTTTAATTTGTTTGATGCCTCAGTCAACAAAAATTCAGACATTAATGAATCTCAAAAAATGCAATATCTTTTATTGTCACTTCAAGGCGAGCCCCTTAACTTGGTAAAAAACCTTCAGATTACCCCTGAAAACTATGAGGTAGCGTGGAAAATCCTCAAACAGAGGTACGACAACGATAGAAAAATTGTTAGTTATCATGTTAATAATATAATTGGTTTGCCTCAAATTCTAACCCCAACGGCCAGTAACTTAAGGTCGTTTGTTTAAAAGTTTCATGAAAGCAACCAGGCTCTTATAGCTCTCAAACATGAGGTAACACCGTCTAACATAATCCTCTCCTCTCTCCTTCTGAGAAAGCTTGACAATCAAACGCGTAAAACATTTGAAGATGATAGGGCAGATGTCCAAAAATTTCCTAGCACCGAAGAGCTAATAGCATTTTTGGAAAAGGAATGTAATCGATTGGAAGCAGCTAGTCTTTCGTCTCACGTACGTCCCAAAAAGCATTTTAATACAAAGCCTAGTAATTCAAAAGACAAAGATTATAAACAAAACCGTACAATGCTAATTGCCCCCAAAACTAAATGTGAATTTTGTGCAAAGGAGGGATACACGATTTATTGTTGCCCGGATTTCAAGGATTTGTCGCTGCAAGATAAATTTAATTTTGTTAAACAAAAGCATTTTTGTTTCAACTGCTTGGGTTCTGCCCACTCTATTAATGATTGCAAATCCAAAAAGGTCTGTGATCATTGTAAAAAGAAACACGATACATGGTTGCACCTCCCTGAACATAAAATGGTTGCAACACCCTCTATTGAACCTCATTTCTCTGCAAATGGTGAACAATCTTCTTTTAAGTCTGGTTCACCAATAGAACCCTCAAAACCCGCTGTAGTCGCCCTTTCTCATAATAAAAGCTGCCTTGACAGACCCACCACAATATTGTTAGGTACCACTCTGGTAAAAGTAACGTCACCCAATGGAAATTCTCTGGTTATCAGGGCTGTCGTTGATTCAGCTTCTATGGTTTCTTGTATCACTGAGGCAACAGCTCGCTTGCATTCCCTCGAACGGGTCTCAGATAAATATAGCAGAATTGATGGTCTTTCATCATGCCACGTTAAAAGTAAAGGTCTTTCCAAGTTAGACATATCTGCTTTAAATGGGGCTTAAGTGTCGGATGATCATCCTGTGGTGATATTGGATGGAATAACGTCCAATTTACCTCACAGTCAAGTTTCTCAAGATGTAAAAGATAGATTTAAGAATCTGGTACTTGCTGATCCAACATTTGATACTCCTAGTACAATTGACATGCTATTAGGTGCCGATCTTTATCCTAACATCATGACTGGAGAGAAACTCGTGATTGGTGAAAACATTCCATCAGCCATGGATTCTATCTTTGGTTACATTCTGATAGGATCATCCCCTGCACTTGAATCTCCTCAGCCTGATCCTTATTCTGGTATCATTAAAGATGTAAGCGACTCAAGTGACATTTCTCTTCTCACTATTGACAGTCATGACCTTCATCAAGCTGTTCAAAGGTTTTGGACTCATGAAGAGCCACCATTCAAGGCTAAGCCTACCCCTGATGACATATTTTGTGAAGACCACTTCAATAAAACACAATCAAGGGAACCGTCAGGGCTTTATGTTGTTCGTCTCCCTTTAAAAGAGAATCACCCCCCTTTAGGTGATTCTTCTACCATTGCAAAAAGAAGGTTTCTATCATTAGAGAAAAGACTCAACTCCAACCCAGACCTGAAGGAGAAGTATGGTGCGTGTATCAACGAATTGTTAGAATCTGGCAACATGGAACCGGAAAATGTTCCTCCACTCGCAGATCAAGAGCATTTCTTTCTCCCACACCATGCTGTTATCAAAGAAGAATCATCATCAACAAAGGTTCGAATTGTTTTTGACGCAAGTGCCCGATCATCATCTGGTGTATCTCTCAATGATATTCTTCATCCCGGACCTAAACTACAAAATGATCACATTGATCTTTTGATTTTATTCAGGTCTTACCCCTTCATTTGCTGTAGTGACATTCGACAAATGTTCAGAAGAATTCTAATTTATCCAGAGGATAGGAACTATCAACTCCTTTACTGGCGTGAGGAATCAAGCAAACCTCTGTCAATATATCGCTTGACAACCGTGGTCTTTGGGTTTACAAGTTCACCTTATCTTGCAATGCGTACTCTGAAGCAACTCGTCAACGATGAGGGCCACATGTTTCCTGGTGCAAGTCAAGCTATAAACAAGCCAATCTATGTTGATGACTTGATTTTAGGAGCAGACACAGTAGAAAATGCTCTTACTCTACAAGCTGAAGCCATCCAACTTCTCTCAAAAGGTGGTTTCGACCTCAGAAAATGGACAAGCAATTGTCCACAGCTAATGCGCAATGTTCCTGAATCGCACCGGGAAAAGCCTTTGCCAGACTCGGACTCGAACCATCAGCTGTTCAAGGTACTTGGTGTTAAATGGATCCCAGAAAGTGATGAATTTGTCTACATACTCAATCTACCATATACAAAGATCACTAAAAGACTCATACTCTCAACGGTTGCTCGAATTTACGACATATGTGGATGGTTAACTCCAGTGACCTTTTGGACTAAATCTCTCTTGCAACTCTTATGGACTCTTGGTCTGCAATGGGACGAACAAGTGCCAGCAGATATTGCTGAGAAATGGAAGCGGTTCATTTCCCAAATACCTAGTTTGAACAAGCTCAAAATCCCTCGTTATATATCATTGTATAATACTGTCAATGTCCAACTTCACGGATTTTGCGATGGTTCTGAAGTAGGCTACAGAGCAGTTGTTTATGTTCGTGTTGTTTGTCCTGATGAAAGTATCAAGATTTTTCTTCTCATAGCTAAGTCAAGAGTATCTCCTCTCAAGAGAATCTCGATACTCCGCCTTGAGCTTTGTGGTGCGCATCTCCTGGCTAATTTACTTCAGTATGCCTCCCCTATATTGTCTCAACGATGCTCTATCAGCTTTATAAAAGCGTGGCGTGACTCTTCTGTAGTCTTGTCATGGATCCACACCCCTCCTTACCGGCTGAAGGTTCATGTAGCCAATAGAGTCGCTCAGATACAGGAATCGACTCCAACACATGTGTATTCGCATGTTCCTACTAACTGTTATCCAGCTGACTGTGCCAGTCGAGGCCTCCTTCCATCCTCTTTGCCAGATCATGACCTCTGGTGGCAGGGACCTTCTTGGCTACAGCAGTCTCAAGAGTATTGGCCAAACATGATGTTTACTCCAATTGTACATGAGGAGCTACCCGAAATCAAGCAGGATCCACTTCCCATATTATTGAACATACAGTCCACTAAAAATGAATTGTTCGGTAAATACTCCTCATGGAACATGCTGTTAAGGATATTCACTTATGTGTTGCGTTTCATTCATAACTGCAAAGGAGTGAATAAGGTCAAAAGAAATTTGAAGTTGACAGAAATCAAAGAAGCGGAATGGAAAAAATGAAAACTGATCCAGCAATCAGAATTCAAAGGAGAATTTCATGCCCTGAGCTCCGGAAAGCAATGCCCTTCTCGATTTCGCCATCTGTCTCCATTTATTGATGACGATGGGTTGATCAGGGTGGGTGGTAGACTACGACACTCCAACCTCTCATATGATAGCAAGCATCCTATAGTGCTTCCCAAGAGTCATCACGTTGTCAACCTCATAATTGATTTCTACCACCTCAAATACCTACATGCAGGACCTCAGTCAGTGCAGGCTGCAATCTCTCAAAAGTTTTGGATCATGTCGGCTCGAAGTGTTATACGAAGCAGATATTTAAATGCATTCGATGCTTCAAATGCAATCCCAAACTCATCACACAGAAAATGGGAGATCTTCCTTCTCAACGAGGGACATCCTCCAGAGTGTTTGAAAACTGTGGAACTGATTATCTAGGTCCTTTTTTTTGTCAAGACTAGTACACTAAAAAGATCTAGTAGGATCAAGGTTTTGATATGTATTTTTGTATGTTTCTCCGTCAAGGCTGTCCACCTAGAGGTTGTTACCAGTCTCAACACTGAAGCTTACATTGCAGCATTGAAAAGATTTGTTCCTCGCCGAGGGTTGTGTCGTAATATTTATTCCGATTGCGGGAAAAATTATGTTGCAGCCGCCAATGGAATTAAAAATATTATGAAAATATTAAAAAAGTCGAGATGAAATTCGAAAGGTACTCCATAAATTCTCGACTGAAAATCATATCCAATTCCATTTCCTGCCTCAAGCGGCACCCCACCAAGGTGGACTCTGGGAAAGAACTGTTCGGAGTGTTAAATACCACCTTCGAAGAGTAATAGGTGATCAGATATTAACTCTTGAAGAGTTCATCACTTTATCAACTCGCATCGAAGCGGTCCTCAATTCGAGGCCCATAACACCTCTCTCTTCAGATCCCAGCGAGGTTGACTGTCTTACTCCTGGACATTTCCTTGCTGGCGGACCACTACTCTCTCTTCCTGAATATAACTGGGAAGGAGTTTCTACAAACCGCCTTTCAAGATGGAGATTTGTTCAATTCCTAACACAGTGCTTTTGGAAAAGGTGGCAAAAGCAGTACCTCTACACACTACAGGAAAGAGGCAAGTGGAGAACTGCTCAACCGAATATAAAAGTTGGAGATCTGGTCCTCATCCATGAACCAAATCAGCCTCCGCTCTCCTGGCGCATGGGGCGTGTAACTTCGACGTCACCAGGTCCAGATGGACTCGTTCGAGTGGTCCACCTACACACTTCAAGAGGGCCTCTCTCAAGACCCATCACCAAAGTATCCCCACTTCCCCTTGGTGACTAAATGAAGAAAGAAGTTGTGAACCCCAGAGTGGTTCACAGGCGGGGGTATGTTGGATATAGCAGTGACACACCTCAGTGCCTGCCTTTAAATTAAATTAATTGAAATGAATCAGATGTTCTATATTTATGTTGATTTATTATTATTGTTTACATTCTCTCTTGTAATTTTATATCTTAATAAAAGTGGAGCAAACAAAAATGACTTTTTTATGAATTGTAATTATGTACAAGATTATTTCTCTTCTCTACTCAAAACAAGGTAAAAGAGTACAGGGGGTGAAGCAAGTGGGGTCGGGGCGGGGACTTTTGGCTAAACTTCTCTAAATGGTAGTAGTCGATGGGGAAAAAATTTGCTTTATACTATTTTTCCCTTAAAAAAACACAGGTTGACTGGACTATATGTCACACACGCTCATGGACTGGACTATATGTCACACACGCGGCGACAGTGTGAGTTTTTATTTTACTGATGCATGTTTTTTTATTTAAATTGTCACTAGTATTGTTACTAGTACAGTTAGAATGTAATAATTTATTACTGAAACTCTTGACGTGATTTATGAAGTTATGTTTACGTTAAACGTCCCTGTTACTTGATCATTTCATTTAAATTTAAAGTTAAATTTATATTTATACATCAATTTAATGTATAAAAATCGATGTCGGAAAAGTATCACCCCACCAGTATGTCAAGCCTTCGTTCCCGAAATTCCCTCGGAACTTCAGATGTTTTCATGTATTAGTTCAAAGATTATACTATCAAATATTTTTGGGACAAAAAAATAAATTGAAATTTTTGCTTCAGTAAAAGTTTATAGAAATTTTTTTATAATTCCAAAATTGGGACAACTGGAGATATTTTATACTTTTTATTCTACCCCATTCATTGGAAATTGATCAGGTCACTACATAAATATTTTTCTTTCTTCCTTACAATCCCCCCAAGGCCCCCACTTTCCTACCCCTGAAGTATATTGTGATCCTATAATCATAATCTATAATCAGTTAACACTAACAGTACCTATTTAATCTTAATAGAATATTGTAATATATTCTGTCGTTAGTCCCTGTGTACGATGATCAACCCCTCTACATAACGAGAGATATGCACACGTTCTAAAATGTTAATAAATTCTTTTATTGACTTAGCTTTAAAAAAACTTGTCCTTTTTAATTTTGAAATTGAGACAGTTAATTTATCAGTTAATGTAATGACAATAAAAACGTAATTCATCACTCTACTGTCAGTGCTTGTATACTAAAACAACACTAAAACCATAATACAACACTCTGGAATAAAAAAATTACTTATGATTGTTTTTGTGTTATTCGACGTTTAAACCTTGAAATAACCAAGAATAATCAGTTAGATGAAACTAAATAATCATAATAATAATGAAGCCTACGTTGCTTCCACAGCGTTATTTGAGTTTTGCTCCTCATAAGGTTTTTTCCTAAACGCTCCACAAATGATGGCTCTCTCGTAGGTGATGGCCCCTGCAGACAACTTTCAGCCCGTTACAATCAACGACGCCTTTACTATTTATTTATTCTATATTAATAATATAGTAATATTTATTTACTCTATGAAATGAGGTCCCCCCGAAAGCGAAATAAGAGCTTCAAATACGATTACAGTAACCCAAATGTCATGCCTGAACGTCATTACTCTTATTTTTATGATGATTTAAATAAAGGGACCATAAACTTTATTATTATAATTAAATTGAACTGATTTTAACATATGTTTTATTATGTAAATTTTATTTCATTATTATATTGAAAATCTTAATGTATTTGTGTAATGTACATTTATATTGCTCTAGCCTTTAACTTCAATATCCAGTTTTGCACGTAACTCGATTTTTGTTTGAAAAATAAGGAAAAGTGAAAACTTTTAAAAGTAAGAAACAACAATAAATAAAAATAATATGTAAATAAAAAATCGTAGGTAAGTTGATTAAGAATTAAATTATGTGACATGAAATATGACCAAGCATTTCCATCTTCATGAAAGATATTTAAGTTGTGCATTGGCATTACATGTACAAGTAATTAGTCTATATTCGTTCTGGTTGCACGTGAAGAGCATTAAGCAATCAAGTGGTTAGGCTAAAAGATTAAAATTAAATTTGAGATTTATTTTATCTTTGAGTACGTTGATTGACTAATGACACATAATGTGTTATTGAGTATCATAATCGGAAAAGGAGAAATAAATAAACATCTTATTCTATGGTCTTCCCCTTTTGCTGCGTCATCAGACTAATTATAATTAGCAAAGCAAAACTCTCGTGACTTTCAAAATGTATCGCTCGTCAAGATTTGAATTAATTTATTGATGTAGAATGATTTAACTAATAATAACGAAATTTTTTATTTGCCGTTTTACTACTTCGATTGCCGGTAGCTTTAATTGGTCCAATTAAGCAAGATTTAATTATATATTTGCAACGAAATATATTTTCCCAGCGGGTTCAAAACATTTTAATACTGAAATATTTACATAAAGTGATTAAATAATAATATGCTGCTGTGTTACTTAATTGTTTTCATTAACCAAAAATATTTATCTTGCATATTATTCAATTATAAAGAAATTAAAATAAAAATTAAATTAAAATATTGTAGATTGATGTAATATTTGTCACCACTTATCTTTTAAATTTCGAATTCAATATTTGTATCCAGGATTCAGTATATATATATATATATATATATACACATATATGTTTGTATATTTTTATAAAATATTTTAATAAAATATGAACATGTTGATATATACATAACAAAAATAGACTGTTTGAAGGAACAACCAACGTTAACTTTCCAAACAGCCTCAACTTACGTACCGTACCTATAATACCTACATTATCTACGTGACTATATTATGTAAGTACTTACGTAAATACATTACCCACAGTACCTAAAAACTTATAGTACCTACAGAAATTACGTACCTACATTACCTACTGTTCCTATGCCCTTACCTACGTACCTACAGTACCTACGTACCTGCCCTTACCTAGGTGCGTGCCCTTTCCTACTTACCTACCCTACCTACGTACCTGCATTACCTACGTACATACAGTACCTACGTACTCACAATACCTAGGTGCCTTCAGTACTTAGTACCCACAGTTCCTACGTACCTACAGTAAGTACGTACCTTCAGTTCCTACGTACCTGCCCTTCCCTACGTACTCACAATACCTAGGTACCTACAGTACTTACGTACCTATAGTACCTTCGTACTTATAATACCTTCGTATCTACAGTACATATGTACCTAAAGTACCTACGTACCTTCAGTACCTACGTACCTACAGTAACTACGTACCTACAGTACCTACCTACCTACAGTACCTACGTACCTACAGTACCTACGTACCTACAGATGAGAAAAAAGAATAAATTTTTTACTTTTATTTCATAAATCTGAGACAGCTGTTTTATGTATTTTTCATAATTCCAGTACAAACTTCAACTATGAATGACTTGTTAGTACATTTCAACATAACCGAAATAATTGCTTTTAAGTTTGAACGTACCAATTTATTAAGTAGAGTTATACTTACCAATTAAATTATTTCGTCTTTCAAAGTTATCATTGCATAAGTAAATATGTTGTAACATTAGGTTTTGTCACTGCTGTTTGTCTAGAAAATATTTTTTTTACATATACTTAAATACAAAAATCCGAACGGCTTAATAATTGTTGAACCGATTTACTCGTATGTACACTATTTAAATCTAGTTTTCAAATTATTTAGTTTCCACCTCTACAGGTGGATGGACACTAAATGTAAGGTTAGGTCGATCAAGTTAATGCTGCCTGCTGGTTTCGTCTCGTTCGTACTTTCAAGGTCTGGTTTGTGAAATTGTTCTCCACTAATGAGAGCTTTAATTAGCTATGCTTACTTGCAAGATTTTCCTCTTACTTCTTATGGGCCGTCATCCTGGAGAGTTAAAAAAATACATAGGCTTACTACGTATCTGAAAAGTAGATTCAAGTAGTAACCATGCAATGTACAAAGTTTCATTACTAAAGATAGACTAAACGTGTTGTTTTAACCTGTTACCTTTGTACTACACCGTATTTTCTGCCATGTCCGGAACAATCATCATTATTGCCATTGTAAGTATTAATCTCAACTTTTATAAAAAATTTGTTTATATTTTTTCTTTGATTACGAGACAAAGTCTGTGCGATTTATACAAATTTTAATCTTTAATCTTGGGCATATGTACAATTTAATTCTACTTTTCACACATGTATAGATTTTAGACCTTTCAATGTGAATGGCTAATGGGGAGTAAGAAAAATATAACAATGCACTTCGGATCAAGCAAGAATAACCGAAACCCCTACCCTGACGTGCGGTCCGAGAGCGTTGCGGATCAGCACGGATTCTCTGAGGTCAACGAGGCGCTGACGAAGCCAATCACACTCACTGAGGGACGCGCTGTTTCAGCAAACCTACCCTCATAGTGATGTTTGTTACGCTTTGGTATTACTGTAAACTCTAACCCATTTACCCTTAAGAATTATAGTCAATATTACCCTTTTCTCTTTTTGTGTCTCGATGTAAAAATCGTGGTAATAATGGAAACAGCGCGTTTTGTACACCTGTTTGGTAAATTTTGCCCGAAAATGAAGAATGCAATGCCATATTGTATGCTCATGTACCTTTGAAAGTTAGGCATGTCTACTGGTTCATTGATATAAGTGTGCTAGTTTTACTTAAAAATCTTAAATGACATTGAAAAAAGTTAAATAGTAAACCCAGTGGACATTTTTCTCTATTTTATGGTGATTAATTTTTTTTACTTCAAAAAGTCCGCAATTTTTTTAATATGGCAGCCAACTTAAAATGTTTAAATACGAACCTAAAATTTGTATGTCATTTTGTGTTCAATTTAGGGCTCTTTTGATCCTTGTTATTTTTCTCTTAACTTAACGGTAAGGCTAAAGGAAAATAAATTTTAGTCTTAATAGATAAAATGTTAAAAATAATATTCAAGAAAGAAGACCTAAAATTGAATATAGTGTAGTAAAATTAAGCCAAAATATGGCTGGAAAATGAAATAATTTTTGGACAGCTAATTTTTGCTGAAATGTGTTCTATGCCATCCCCTGACCTCCCTCAGAAAAGTCCCCTGAAATCCCCAGTGGGCAACATGCCTACAAATGATGGGATGGCCCACGTGGAGTCAGAAATAAATATTTCTTCGACCAATGGGTTTATGTACATCAAATTAAAGCTCTTAAGTAGTAGAATTTAATGCTGCAACCCCATCTCAAAAGGTTGCCTGAGGCGAAAAGGGCAGCCTTTCAAACATTGAATAAAAATCACATTTTAACCTAAACGCTTAAAAATGTAATAATTTTCGAAATACTTGACCTTTCGAGGTGCGGTTTGCGGCAAACGTTTGCTTTTACAATTACCTTTGAAAATGCGGATAGCTAGTCATATGCTTATCATACTATCCTTGAACCACCCTCCACATGGACGTCCCAAAGAGGAAGTTTTAAAAAAAAATTCTTAGACTATAGCCATCCTATACATAATTTTAAAGGTCTTAGTAAGGAGAGTACGTAGCCGAAAACCAGACCTCAAAAGGTCAAATATATCGGAAGTTATTGTATTTCAAAGTTTTGATAATATTATTTTATTCAAAACTTTGAACGCCTGCCATTTCACTCCCGAGAGTTATATTGAGGTCGGGTTTACGGCATTGTATTCTATATTTGAAGACCTTTAATTTGATGAACATAAACCTTCTGGAATGTATTTAAATTTAGTATGCTTAATATGATATTTTAATGTAACTCCTTATGGGCCAACCCCTCATTTTCAAGCGTGATCCCCATATGGGATTTCTGGGGACTTTTCGGAGGAAGGTCAGGGGACGCCATAGAACACATTTCAAAAGAAATTGGTTTTCCAAAAATTATTTCATTTTTCCCGACTAATTTTACTACACTAATATATTATTTGTATACCGTACAGCAGAACATTAAATAAGGCCATGAGGAAAACATTCTAAATATCTGATTACAAAATAGCTTATAGAACGAGAAATAATACGTTTAATGTGATAAACAAATTCACGAATGACAACAAGAATAATAACGATAAGTTTGAGAGATCAGGAATTTACAAAATTAATGGCAGTGACTGTGAAAAATTTTATATTGGTCAAATAGGACGTAGCTTCAAAAAAAGATATTATGAATATATTCAAGCCGTACGCTTAAACAATAGAACGTCCCAAAAATCTAGCTTTGCAGACCGTATATTACAAACAGATCATTCTTGCATAATTATTAATGAAAACTTAAAAGTTTTGGAATTTGAAAGTAAAGGTAACAAAATGAATATTAAAGAAGAATTACACATATATAATAATTACCGAAAAGAAAAGGATAACCTTTTAAATTCCATACAGTTCCGGACCACAAACCCTACTTTTGATAAGATTATTAATATGAAAGAAAATCCACAACAACTACTCCAATAGGGGATAAATACCATTCGACTTAATTAATTAATCTATTATTAATTCGATTTTTGTTATTTTGATGTTGTAAAACTAGGTTAAGTAAAGCACTGTGATCATGACTTAATAGTACGAAACATGTCAGTGTAAATAAAAATGTTAAATTCAGGGTTCTTATGGTTATTATTTATAATTATATATATATATATATATATATATATATATATATAAAATTTTAATGACTATTGTTTTTGGTCTCTGGGCACCTCAAAACGAATAAGTAACATGGTCCCGGGCTTAGTCTTACCATGAGACCTACAGTAATAGCTTATTCCCTATGGGAAAATCGCTAAAATACATGTGCGTCAAAGAATTGTTTACAAGTTCTTTACAGTGTTTGATAGAAGTTGTTATAGTAGACTACAACTTATACAACTGTACTGTGTATTTTTCTTTACAATAGTCTTTAAAATAACATACATTATGACTGAGTCAATGTAAAATGTCTCAAGTAATAACTGTCGTAGTGATAAAAATTTTCACTTAATTAATATCAAACAGGTTTATAATATACTTAGTTAAAATATATAATTATTAAAATAATAATAGTCATATTGAGTCAAACCAATCGCCTTTAAAGAAATAAAATTTATGACATTTATAATAAAAGTTAGCGCAAACTTAGCCAATTACGTGCAGTCCGTTTCAGAAGTAGGACATACCGTTGTCGGTTATGTTCCTGGAAGTAACCGTTATCTAATATTGTTTTAGTTGTAAATTTAGTTTTAGGACTTGAGTGTACGTGGCGGACAACTTTGGCAATTAAAATAGCATTTAATACTAGAAAACATGGAAAAATATGTGTAAAATATATCAAGAAATTTTAATTTCATTACAATATAAATTAAATACCTCTGTCACAGCAGACCTGCGTACTCAGCTTTTCAAATGAAAATATTTTATTTAAATTCACATAACTGGTGGCATAAAAGTTTTAATATCTGAAGCATAAAGCAACGGAAAGCAATCAATTTCAAGACCTCGCAACAACTAATGGCCTCTTTGAGACGAGCGTAATGGTGGCCATTTCCTTCCTCCACATCTCAACATTTACAAAATGTGTTGTTAAAGTATGTCATTGCTTTATCCTGTTTGATAATATTTAATATATTTTATGACATCGTTGCAAGCTGATGCAAGGATTTTTATTATTGATTTTTAATCCTTTCGTTTTTTTATAGGTGGAAGGGAAAATTAATCTGTTTGTCAGTTATACAGGGTGTTCGGAAAAAACGTTTCAGGAATTCAGGAGGTTATTGCCCACATCAAAATAAGCAAAAAAGTTCCTATAAACATATGTCCTAAAATGCTTCATTAACCCGCTAGCCGCCATTTTGTTTTTTACACTAAATAATTTTTATTTCCGTAATGGATTATTGTATCAAGTTAATATTTGGCATGCACCTTTATCATAGCAATACCCATTTTGAAGAAAAATTTTATTTTTTTCCAATGTGTATTTTCAAAATGGCGGCCATTTTAAAATTTTAAACTAAAATATCTCAAAACCGGTAAATTTTATAAAAATTTTATTAGACACAAAAAAGATGACGAATTTAATTATCTAACCAATGGTACCAAGTTTGTAAGGATCTGACTATAAATAACGGAGTTATTGAGATTTTTCTGCATAAAAACGTTGATTTTGCATTGTAATTAATGCAAATTAAGGTAATTTTAATTGAAAAATCTCAATAACTCCGTTATTTGTTGTCAGATCCTTACAAACTTGGTACCATTGGTTAGATAATTAAATTTGTCAACTTTTTTGTGTCTAGTAAAATTTTTATAAAATTTACCGGTTTTGAGATATTTTAGTTTAAAATTTTAAAGTGGCCGCCATTTTGAAAATACACATTGGAAAAAAATAAAATTTTTCTTCAAAATGGGTATTGCTATGATAAAGGTGCATGCCAAATATTAACTTGATACAATAATCCATTACGGAAATAAAAATTATTTAGTGTAAAAAACAAAATGGCGGCTAGCGGGTTAACGAAGCATTTTAGGACATATGTTTATAGGATTTTTTTTGCTTATTTTGATGTGGGCAATAACGTCCTGAATTCCTGAAACGTTTTTTCCGAACACCCTGTATAACCAAGCAAAAACCGCTGAAAATATTAAGCTGAAATTTAGCAAGGAAAAAGAAAAAATATCGAAGATGTTGATGGCTTACATTTGTATTGAAAATGCATCACGGATCCATAGACTGGCTTAGCAAGTAACCTTGATATTCTTACGTACACAGGTATTATACAAAGATTATTAAAATTACTTGAAAAGGTATACAGTCTATTACTGTTAAGTAGTATTACAACCGCTGTAATGGTTTCTGTACGTAATCCATTTACCTGAAAATGACTTGAAAATCGTTCTTTAGAGTCAAGTAATAAAAAGGAAAAACTTAAGTTCTTGAACAGAAAAGTGTTACGTTTTGATTAAACGACGCCATCTTGTATTTTTTATTTTTAGCATTTCTGATCATATGAGCATATGGACTTTCAGGTTATCTGGGTATCATAATTTTTGCTTTTTAGGGTGCTAGACTTGTTTTTTCCAAAATCATAAAATAACAAATAGATGTAAATTGGTTTCATTTAAAGACTTTTTCAATATTTCCAATGCAAAAAATAGCATTTTAGTTTTTTCGTTACCATTTTTTTATTTTATAAAGTTATACCCCAAACCTTGTTAAAGAGCTTAAAAACGAATAATTGGATATCCTTAAATATGGTTCTATGTTACTTTGTTGCCAAACAACGTTAGAAGAACTTTTGTAGAATAATCAATATTATTTGAAATGAGCAGTTATACAATAAATTCGTTGAGATATACGTACTATTTTTTAAAAACGTTTTTGTTACTTTATATAACCACTTTGGTAGGAAAGTTAATATTTCTCAAACCAGTAACAAAGCTTTATCGTACAACATATTTTACTAAGAAATAAAGATAGAGGTTTATTTTTGCATTTAAGAATTTGGTCAATGATAAAATAATATGATTTAAATATCCACTTGAACTCAAATAATAGAGTAAATGAACGGTCCTAAATACAAATAATATTACAATTGTGTTTTACACTTTCTCAAACACAAAAAGTAGCCATGCTGTGAGTTTACATCTCGATACAACATCAATAATGTTATCACAAGAAAATTTATTTTATTAAATGAATACGTTTTGTTAAAGTTTTTACCAATTATCACTATCACTATCACTATCCCAATTTTAGGACAGGGTCCTCACATAGGGGTATTTTAACCTGAATATGAATGAGAGATTAGTGTAGGATGATTGTGGCGCGATCTTGAAGTCTTGTTACTGACTAAGGCCTACATTCTACTTAGAAAGGCTGTTAATTAACACCACCAGACAATGGTATCTAGGGACCTAAGGTTCAACGTGGGATCCGGACCACAATTTCGTCCGTATGGTATACTAATCGGTCAATTATGAGGATGGTTTTTATGAATGAACTAGTATTCAATAGTACGGACGTTAATAACTACTTGGGAATTTCGCATCCACACTTCTAAAAATACTTGAGAGTATTCTAACATTTTGGCTTGTAAGTATTGTGGAAATCCAGCACCCTTTTGCATTTACAATATATAGGCCCTATAGCAACCTAGTCCTAAGGAATAGAATTAACCATTGTTAATCTATATGGACAACCAGTAAATTTAGCAGAGTAATATTCAGGTCAGGTTTAAAAAAGGCTCAGAATGCAAAACGATGAATGACTTAGGAGTTTATATCTACATTCCGGGAAAATACGTTGCCTTGAAGGACCTTCCATTACCCTCACAATTAATCAAATACACATAATGAGAGCATTTTATAACACACATTTATATAAGACTTCATTAGACGATGGTATATTTGATGTCCATGTTTACATTTCTCTATCCGACCACAGATGAGCTTGTGCCATGCTTAAGGAGGGCAAAACTTACTTGTTTATGCTACTCCTCAGGGCTAGGTTAATGTATATTATAAATGCAAAAATTCCTTAATTCAGAGTTCAGAGTGAGACCCAGTGTCACCGTCCTACCTAGATCCGCAAGAGATCCCCGGCCCATCGGCAACTTCACACTTAGCTCCACAAGAGCTCCTCGGCCTATCGGAAACTTCCCATCTAGATCCACAAGTGTGTCCCAGCCCAGTGTCACCTTCACATCTGGATCCACAAGACCCATCGGCAACTTCCCATCTAGATCCACAAGTGTGGCCCAGCCCAGTGTCACCTTCACATCTGGATCCACAAGACCCATCGGCAACTTCCCATCTAGATCCACAAGTGTGTCCCAGCCCAGTGTCACCTTCACATCTGGATCCACAAGACCCATCGGCAACTTCCCATCTAGATCCACAAGTGTGGCCCAGCCCAGTGTCACCTTCACATCTGGATCCACAAGAGCTCCCCGGCCCATCGGCAACTTCCCATCTAGATCCACAAGTGTGTCCCAGCCCAGTGTCACCTTCACATCTGGATCCACAAGAGCTCCCCGGCCCATCGGCAACTTCCCATCTAGATCCACAAGTGTGTCCCAGCCCAGTGTCACCTTCACATCTGGATCCACAAGAGCTCCCCGGCCCATCGGCAACTTCCCATCTAGATCCACAAGTGTGTCCCAGCCCAGTGTCACCTTCACATCTGGATCCACAAGACCCATCGGCAACTTCCCATCTAGATCCACAAGTGTGGCCCAGCCCAGTGTCACCTTCACATCTGGATCCACAAGACCCATCGGCAACTTCCCATCTAGATCCACAAGTGTGGCCCAGCCCAGTGTCACCTTCACATCTGGATCCACAAGACCCATCGGCAACTTCCCATCTAGATCCACAAGTGTGTCCCAGCCCAGTGTCACCTTCACATCTGGATCCACAAGACCCATCGGCAACTTCCCATCTAGATCCACAAGTGTGGCCCAGCCCAGTGTCACCTTCACATCTGGATCCACAAGAGCTCCCCGGCCCATCGGCAACTTCCCATCTAGATCCACAAGTGTGTCCCAGCCCAGTGTCACCTTCACATCTGGATCCACAAGAGCTCCCCGGCCCATCGGCAACTTCCCATCTAGATCCACAAGTGTGTCCCAGCCCAGTGTCACCTTCACATCTGGATCCACAAGAGCTCCCCGGCCCATCGGCAACTTCCCATCTAGATCCACAAGTGTGTCCCAGCCCAGTGTCACCTTCACATCTGGATCCACAAGAGCTCCCCGGCCCATCGGCAACTTCCCATCTAGATCCACAAGTGTGGCCCAGCCCAGTGTCACCTTCACATCTGGATCCACAAGAGCTCCCCGGCCCATCGGCAACTTCCCATCTAGATCCACAAGTGTGGCCCAGCCCAGTGTCACCTTCACATCTGGATCCACAAGAGCTCCCCGGCCCATCGGCAACTTCCCATCTAGATCCACAAGAGATCCGCGGCACATCGGCAGCTTCCCACCTAGATCTACAATAACTCCCCCACCCATCGGCAACTTCCCACTTAAATTCTCAAGAGCTCCTCATTTTATCGGCAACTTCTCACCTTGATCCACAAGAGCTAACCAGACCATAGACAAATTCCCACCTAGATTTACAAGAGCTCCCCGGCCCATCGTCACCTTCCCACCTAGATCCACAAGAGCTCTCCAACCAAGCGTCTCCTTCCCACCTAGGTCCACAAGAGTTTCCCGGCCCCTCGGCAACTTTCCACCTAGATCCACTTCCTATTGTGACGATAAGTCACTACTTTAAATCATAACTCAACATTAACATCAACATTTAATTAACATTAAATGAACATTAAATTAACATTCATAAAATTATATCAAATATACGAATTTTGTAAATGGTTCTCAAATCAAGAGAGGAAAGCTTTTAATATTTCCCAACAGCTGTAGCCTAGAAGTATTGCTGATTGTTAGCAGTTTCACGTGCTATATGCTGACAATCAGCAGTTTGATTGGGAAACAACTGATGAGGCATGGTTTCATGACCTGGTTCATGGAGCCATTCCTTTGGGCCAGAGAGCTTCACTTCTACACTGGACACCAGCCACAGCTGGGCCAGGTAAGGCCGATTATACTTTCTTAGATAACTTTGGCCATAAGCATAATAGCACATTTTACATAGATACCATCATTTATAAACTATACTTCAAATTCTCAACTCTACATTCTTTCCACTTGGTTTGAGTTTCATCCTTCTAAACCTTGTAATCGACGAGTTTCTGTTTTCTTTACAATATAATAAAATAGTCATTGTCTCATTGATATATCTGACATTTATTTGTTATCACCTCTCACTTTCAAATAGCTCCCCTATTGAGGTTTAGTAATTGATAATTTATATTTGATATATTATACATGGATGCAGAATAGATCCCGGTTTTATAAGGTCAAAATCATACGTGACACTATCTTCCACCTAGATCCACCTAGGCATCTTCCTATCTAGATCCACAGGTGCTCCCCTGCCCAGCGTCACCTTAACACCTATATTCACAAGAGCTCCCGGGCCCATAGTCACCTTTCCACCTAAATCCACAAGAGCTCACTAGAGCATCGACAACTTCCCACCTAGATCCACAAGAGCTCCCCTGTCCATCGTCACCTTCCCCCTGGCATGATTACAAACTCTCCGGTTAAATACTGTGTAGTCAGATAAACAACTTTTCAACAGGTATCTAATGTAATAATTCCTAAAGGAAAAAGTTTTATCAAAAGCTAAAGACATATTATTTACCATTATTTCAACTTTATGAAATATAAATCCCTATTACAGCTGGACAGGCATCCTCATTGTTGGCTTATTGTACTCTTCTGTGTAAATTTTAGAGTAGTTTTTACCCAAGTGAAGCTTATATTCTTGCGATAAGTAGTTCGAGGCTTCTAGAGTGAGGCTGAAGTGTCCTTAATTCCACTTCAATAAACCAGACTGAAACCAGTGAAACTTTGATAGGCCCAACAACTGACGATATACACCACTAAATTATTACTAAACAAGAAAATCTATATACAGGGGTGCCGAATAGTACTATAAATTAAAAACCTTACAAGTTGAAATGGGAGATAAAATTTTATTACTTATTATAACTTTATTACTTAATGTCCACCTATATTGCGGGTCGGCCCATGAGGATTCGGTCGATCGTCTTGGATTTAATAATAGGTTTATATGCACATCTAGTTAAAGGTTCCACGCAAGAAGGTACAAAGCCGCAAACCGACTTTGAAAGGACCACCGAGTTAAAAATGGCAGGAGACAAACTTCTCATTGGAATAATATTGCAGAAATTATAGAATGCAATAACGTCTGATATATTCAACCTTTTGAGGTTGGTTATGTAGGATATTGATATGGATTTAAAGGCCTTCAAAATTATGTATGGTATGACAGCGACCGATAAAGTTCCCCTCAAGACTTTTTGGAGTAGTTTTGACCTAAGTGAAGCTTATATTCTTGTGATAAGTAGTTCGTGGCTTCTAGAGTGAGGATGAAGTGTCGTTAATTCCACTTCAATAAACCAGACTGAAACCAGTTCAACTTCGTATGATGACGATATACTTCGCTAACTATCACTAAACCATAATTCCTATATCCTATGTCATCGGCTTATATCTTATCATATATCATTTTGAAGGTCCTTCAATTCCAATCAATGAAACAAACCCGCCTTCAAAAGCTTGATTATGTCATAATTTATTGTAATTTATATTATGAGCAATATTATTCCAATCGTTAAGTTTGATCGCCAGCAATTTTTTACTAAGTTATACTTTCTCGGGTTTACTGCATTGTACTTTACTAAGTCAGATCTTTAATTTTATGGGCGTATCAACCTATGCTTAGGTTTAAGATTTTCGACTGATCTCTCATGGACTGAACCCTCTTGGTCAATCACCCGTCTGGTGTTCGATATTTTCCTTCAATATCCTTCCATCCGGGGGCTTGTAAAAAATTCCCGTTAAAGGCAGATAGTCTAGGCGGTTTGGAGAAGGTCTCCTTACCTACCATTAACAACAACCTTCAGCATAGATAACAAGTTAAAAATGTTGTGTATGAAGAGAAATTTTTACTAAAATATGAATCAATTTAAACAATGTAACTAAATATTCGTATTCTTCTATTTTTTGTGTATTCCATATTTAAATTCTGCGCTTCCATGGAAAGTTAAGTGGAAAAGTATTTAAATTGCTATAATTAATTTTTGTGCAAGATCAATCAAACTTCAACTGCATACAATACTGCAATAACAGCCGCAAAGAGTGCTGCATTACGTTAAAAAGGACAAAAACTGGTAATATTATATTTATTTTTTCTCTGTGGTTCAGTATGTTTTAGATGTAAACTACCTAGATAAAATATATATGATTGTATTCTAATTATATTTTGAGTGTGGAAGCAGAGTCCTAAAGAGAGAATGGCATATGAACCATCGTGCAATCCTAATATGGACTTAAAAGAAACACACAAATTTCAACCCTCTATCACTGTGAGAATTAATGATAAATTGATTGATTGATTGATTTATGAATAAATTCATGAGGATTGATTGACCAGCTTACTGCTTAAGTTTAGTGTAGATGTTATACCACCCATTCTATATAAATTAATTAATCAATGTGTCTCTAGTGGCATATTTCCAGACAGATTAAAGTATTCAGAGGTATAACCTGTGCACAAAAAGAGTCTTAAATCAGATATTGGCAATTATCGTCCAATATCGCTGCTTAGTAATGTTTCAAAAATCGTTGAGAGAGTGATATACAATAGACTTAGTAATTTTCTGGAGTCAAACAATTTACTATGATCTCACAATACGGATTCAGGAGGACATTCAGCACAAACACGGCTCCTGTGAAGTTTGCAAATCAATTGGCAAAAGCCTTGGATGAGTTGCAGATGGCTGCTGGTGTCTGTGAGTTATCCAGGCCATTTGACTGTGTAAACCACAGGTTACTCACAGTCAAATTAAAATCTCTGGGTATGAGGGGAAAGAGCTTATCACTGTTAAATTCATATTTATCTAATCGCAAACAACGCACCGTTTTAGTAAATGATAACCATAAATATTATTCAAATTGGATCAAAATTACCCATGGCGTCCCCAGAGATCAATTTTGGGGCCCTTGCTCTTTCTGGTTTTCATCAATGATTTAAGTACATCTATACGCTCAAATCAGTTTATTTATGCTGATGATACAACAGCATTAATATTAAGTAATTCACTTGAAAATCTTATAAATGAGTCCAAAGTAACTTTAAATCGACTAGAGAAATGGCCTCCATTTGAGTGAGTCTAAAACCAATTTGATTCATTTTAAAGCAAGTAACCACCGTAGCAACTCTTTAGACCATATAAATCTCAATGATTTAAACTTTGCCTCTTCACATAAACTTTTGGGCATACATTTAGACCAATTTCTCAAATGGGATTTTCATATTAATTTTATAGCCAATAAGTTACATATTTTCAGGTATGCTCTAAGCGTTATAATGAAATCGTCATTTATTGAAACCTGTAAAATTGTATATTATTCCTACATAAAGTCAATTTTAAGATATGATACTGTCTTATGGGGGTCCCAAAGGTCTTCGGGACCTTGATGCCCTCTCCACCGAAGAGGAGGTGACCCGTGCGATCCAGGTGGCACTCCCGGAGATACCAGCTGATGGAGTGAGGGTATGGCTAACAAAGCCCAACCGAAGTCAACTCCGGATGGCTGTTGCTGAAATGGGCGAAAAGCACGCCAATAAGCTGCTTAGCCTTCAGCACCTCAGAGTCGGTTGGGTCAGTTGCAGGCTCAAACGGAGGGTGGTAGTTTCGAGATGCTTTCGCTGTCTCGGTTTCGGCCACTCCTCCCGAAACTGTAAAGGGCCCGACAGGAGTGCCAACTGCTTCCAGTGTGGAAGCCAGGGCCACAAACGCAAGGAATGTTCCTCGAGCCCCTCCTGCTTCCTCTGCAAGGATTCAGGCTCCAGTGCCCTCGGTCACTTACCCGGGTCTGGTCAGTGCGGTGCCTTCAGAGCCGCACTTGAACAGGCAAAAGGCAGCGGCCGGTAATTCGCATCCTCCAGGCCAACCTTCATAGATCCTGGGGAGCTGATAACCTTCTAGATCAGCTCGCCCGAGAACTTGGTGCTGACGCGCTCCTTATCAGCGAACAGTATCGGGACAGAGACCCAAACATTTGGATCTCGGACAGCCTCGGTACTGCTGCATTTTGGGCACGTAATACACGAGATGTCTTGGTGCGGAGTCACGGGCGCGGCCGAGGATTCGTCTGGGTTCGGTGTGGGGACGTGACTATCTTCAGTTGCTACCTCACACCCAACGAGGCCGTCCAGGACTTCCGCGACAAGATAGATAACCTAGAGGAGTGCGTTCTCGGCACCACCGGGCATGTCGTCGTTGGTGGCGATTTCAATGCCAGGGCCGTCGATTGGGGAATGCCCTCTACCAACTCCCGGGGGAAATACATCCTGGATTTCATCGCCAGGGCCGGTCTTGTCGTCCTCAACCAGGGCGACACACCTACTTTTCGGCGCCCCGGGCAGAGAGGCACGATCCCCGATGTCACCTTCGCGTCTGAGTCGCTCCTTCCGAGGATCTCTGGCTGGAGGGTTGTGGAGGACTACACGGGTAGCGACCACCAATACGTCGTGTTTGACCTGCATGATCAGGCAAATCGTCGAGTTTCCGCATCTCGGGAAGGGCCACGCCGGTGGAACACCAACAAACTGGACGTGGTCAAGTTCACCGAAGTCATCTCTCGGGGAGCGCAGGGGAATCCTGGTGAGGCTGGGGCCGAGGCACTAGTAACATCCACGATGGAACTGATCGTCTCGGCCTGCGACCAGTCTATGCCGCGAAGGAAACCCCGACGCGACAAACAACCCGTTTACTGGTGGACTGAAGAGATTGCGGAACTCAGAAGAACATGTTTAAGAACTAGACGAGCCGCCACAAGAGCGAGAATCCCCGCAGACAGAGTTCGTAAGTCGGAGGCCTATAAAGCTGCGAGAAAATCTCTCCGCCAGGCGATCAACAGGAGCAAGGCGAATAGCTGGAGGAGACTTCGTGACGACGTTGATTCCGACCCCTGGGGCCTGGGTTACAAACTTGTAACACAGAAACTCGGCGCCCGCTCTCCACCTTCCATCATGGAGGGCGCCACCATGGGGAGGATCGTCGCTGCGTTGTTTCCTGAACATCCACAGCGACCGCCGGTTGACTTCGGAAGGGTAGAGGACGTTCCACTGTTCACTTTCGAGGAGCTAGAAACCTCCGTTCTCTCCCTGAAGAGCAACAAGGCTCCTGGCCCGGACGGGATTCCCAGTGAGGCTTTAAAGAAAACATTTTTAATCAACGCTGACTTGTTGTTGAGAATGTACAATGCCTGTTTGGTAGAAGGGGTGTTTCCGGCTCCCTGGAAAACAGCCAGGCTTGTACTGATCAGCAAGGGCAAAGGTGATCCCGAGCTGCCGTCGTCCCACAGGCCTCTCTGCATGTTGGACACGGCTGGAAAGCTGTTCGAGAAGCTGATCCGTTCCCGCCTGACTTCTGCCGTGGAAGCTGCCGGGGACTTATGCCCCCGTCAGTACGGCTTCAGAAAGGGACGGTCAACGATCGACGCTGTCACCGAAGTTCAGAGAGCTGTGGAGAGAGCCGAGAGCCACAACCATTTCTCCCGCCGAGTAGTGCTTCTTGTTACGCTTGATGTCAAGAATGCCTTCAACTCTGCGAGGTGGGTCGATATGCTGGATGCGCTTCGCAACACCTTTCGTATTCCTGCATATCTGTTGCGGCTCATCGAGGATTATCTACGCTCTCGAAGCCTGATTTATGACACGAGGGACGGAACGCGGACGATGGAAGTCACTTCTGGTGCCGCACAAGGTTCAATACTCGGCCCGGATCTCTGGAACGTTGCCTATGACAGCCTCCTGAGGTCCGAGATGCCTGAGGAAACCACTTTGGTTGGGTACGCCGATGACGTCGCAGCTCTCATTGCTGCACGCAATGTTGAGCTGGCCCAACTGAAGTTGAACCGAGTTATGCGGGTGGTCAACAACTGGATGTCCGATCACGGTCTCTCACTTGCTCTCAGTAAGACGGAGATCGTGATTCTCACGAAGAAGAGGATCGACACCGTCGTCCCGTTTCGAGTGGGAAGGGAGGTGGTCACATCAACTCGTGCCGCCAAATACCTCGGGGTTATGGTGGACACCAAGTTAAGCTGGAGGGATCAGATCTTCCGTACGGCGGACAAGGCCGCTAAGGTAGTGACTTACCTTAGTAGGCTGATGGCCAATGTCGGGGGTCCCCGATCCAGCAGAAGACGTCTGTTGATGTCCGCGGTCCAGTCCGTGCTTCTTTACGGGGCAGAGGTGTGGGCAGGCGCTCTAGATAAGGAGTGCTACAGGTTGCGACTCGCCCGGGTTCAGCGTCAAGCTGCGCTCCGGGTGTGTTCCGCCTACCGGACAGTGTCCGAGCCTGCCGTCCTGGTGGTCGCCGGAGTCATCCCTGTCAAGCTCTTGGCAGGGGAGAGGAAAGCGATTTATCAGAGACAAGGCGAGATCGGCAAGGACACGGCAAGAACAGAAGAGCGCTCCCGAACCTTCCAGCAGTGGCAACACAGCTGGGAGCACGACACCCGAGGACGATGGACTGCGCGACTTATCAAGCAGGTCCAACCATGGGTGGAACGGCGGCATGGGGAGGTGGACTACTACCTGACCCAATTTTTCACAGGTCACGGCTATTTTCGGTCGTACCTGAACCGGATGGGAAAGACCGGTTCACCGGACTGCATTTATTGCCCGGGTGTTCCCGACGATGCGGAACACACATTCTTCCGCTGTCCCCGTTGGGAAGGGCCCCGCCTGGAGGCCACACAAATCTTTGGTGTATTTTCGGTGGACTCGGTCTGCCAAAAGATTTTGGAGGATGAGGGCAACTGGGATTGTTTGTCACAGTTCGTCCGGGGCATCCTCCTGGAAAAGAAAACCGATCTGGACCGCGAAGTGGCCCAGATCCCTTGATCGAGCGGCTGGATAAGGAGCGAGCCCCACGGGCGTAAGCCAAATTTAGGCCTAGCCTGACGTAATGTGACAAACAATTCCAGGTTAGATTTCTAAAGAGTAGAGGAGGTTTTTTAGTGGGTAAACCCGTTTTTTGGGGAGCCCCACACTACAGGCTGGCCACCTGTGTGCGTAATGCATTTTTCCGCCTCTCCCTCAAAAAAAAAAAAAAAAAAAAAAAAAAAAAAAAAATGGGGGTCCCAAAAGAAAATTGAAAGGGCTTTTGTTGCGCAGAAAAGTATCATAAGAACATTAGTCCAAAAAATAGAAGAACAACATGTAGACCATTTTTTAAACAGCTACAAATTCTCACAGTTTCCAATATGTATGTTCTAGAAACACTAAAAATGTTTAAAGTACGCATAGATTTATTTGATAAATACCAGTTCAGCCACTATTATAATACAAGAAACAATTCTATCTCTTTTCCTAATGACAAATAAAAACTATTTGCAAGTAGTCCAGTGTACATGGCAATTAAAATATATAATAAACTTCCCCTAAGTCTATCTAGTCTTGGCACAAAACAACTCCTCTTAAAGATTAAACAAATTTTATTGGAAAAAGCATATAATAACTTAGGCACGGCGCGCACTACTTCGGAATCGGCTCGGCTCGGCCGGAATCGGAAATTTGCTTTGCATGTAACTTAATGGATCGGCAAATGCCGATCCGTGCCGTGCCGTTCCGATGTAGTGCGCGGGTCTCCATTACATTACACGCAAAGCAAATTTACTCACCGCGCCGATTCCGGCCGAGCCGAGCCGATTCCGAAGTAGTGCGCGCCGTGCATTAGAAGAGTTATTTTCGGATAGCTGGGAGACACTTGTGTAAATGAACTATTGTAATTTTCTTTTATTATTTGTGAGGGATTTCATATTTTACTTATGTAGATTATAATAAATTTGACTATGCACCTGTATTTTGTACTCTATACATACTGTATACGTTTTGAGCAATAAAGATATGATTATGATTATCTAAGTGTAAGTTAATTGGCACTACGGGTTTATTTTTATTCAAAATAATTTAGTAAATCACCACTAATCAAGGTTTGATCCCCTGACTAAGGCGGCGCATTGCACCTCGCATGGCTCCCTAGCGTTATATAAGGTATGTTGTTAATACCTCGTATGATCAGCTACTAGTTATCAAGTAATTAATTATATAAATTTTTTAAACCTACAACACCCATGTCCTTTTTTTTAACTACGGCCTTCAATACAACAATAACAGTCAAACAGCTTTTTATCAGGCGACCACAGATACACAAAAAGCGTTTAAACATTATTTTATACAAATTTTATGAGTTTTAAGAATAAATACATTTTTGAAATACTGTAGGAATGTTTATAAAAATAGGTTGTCTACTCCCCTCTTCTCTTCAGTATTTCATATTTATGAAATATTTCTTTGATAACTATTCTGTCATAGAAGGAAGAATATATTTGGTGAAATGTAATGATATTCCGTACCAACCTAGCATTACTTCATATGCATTACAGCGAGGTACAAACGTCCTTGACTTCTGTACGATACTAAAATATAAGCATCTATGAAATTGTACGTTGCAATTATATCAGTGATATTTGATATCAACAGTAATAAAGTTATCCTTCATTTGTAGTACACTTACCGAACGAAACATTAACCCTTTAAAACCCGAACTATAATGCACCGAGAAAACAATTTTCTCATTTTCCTTTTATTTTGGGTGTAAATAGCACATAAGTATTGTTTTTTTATTTTCCCTCACAAGCAAAAAAAAAAAAAAAAAAAAAAAAATTTTCAACAACGGGCACATCGGGTAAAACCTAAGAAATATCTAAAAAAAATCTCTTGTTTAAAAGCAACAGTGGGTTTTTATGGATTTAATGTACCATATGAAACGGTAAAGTAAAAAATTAGTAAAAATTAGTAAAATTTAGTAAAAATTGGTAAAGTTTTTTTTGAACTGAAGTTGAAATAATGCACAACTTTGTCAAAATCTTATAGAAATTTATTTATCACAATAGAAAAACATCACAACTTGGAAAACATCGAATAAAAAGTACTTATAACAAAAGAAAAACATCGCAACTAATAAAAATGAAATAAAAATAAATAAAAATGTATCCATTACATAACAAAAGGTATCTTTGTTTTGCTTACTTGTTATGGGAAAAAATAAAAAGTTTTTTTCACAGTGCAGAAAAGATTTACATCACACTTTCTGCAGATCATTTTGGTAAATCCACTTGAGCAGTACTTGTCGTCCCTGTTTGTCGGTGAAGTCTGGCCAGTGACCGATGGAATCATAGCGTACATAAGGAACGGGGAGAGACGTAGGTAGACGTTTTGCTGGTGGCTTAGGGCTTTCTGATTCAGCAGCACTAGGCCTTCTCCTTCTCTTCATTGTGGCCTTTCCTGCGTTGCATAGTGCAGCAGCAAATTGTGATTTGAAACTGTAACAATGAGTATTGACAGGGCTCATCTTTTTGTGCTTGATGTCTCCGATACAAGAGCCATGCATTCGAAATGCATATTCAAATAGCCCACAGACAATCCTCATGTACCACTTTTTAGATCTTATATCAATACGATAGAGTTCTATAAGCACGTCGGTAAGGTCAATGCCACCCATGCAGGTGTTGTATTCTTTGCCAACATAAGGTCTTTGAACTTCAACGCTTTGATTTCCGCTTTTGAACAGCGTTTGCAGGTGTCGAAAGGTTCTACTCCAGCATACAATGAAACAATATTGATAGCTTTTCTGTAATACCACCTTACCAGGACAATGTTGTTGTCTTGTTCAACTAAAAAATCAAATGCCCCTCTTAAGGTGCGGCTACACATAGCAGGAAAGGACACGGAAAGGACACGGACAGGACATTTGTCGTGTCGGATGGATCGCCAAACGAGCATTCATCCGCCACTTTCGTGTCCTGTCCGTGTCCCGTCCTGGTATGTGTAGCCACCCCTTCCGACACTATCAGAAAATGATAACGGTAGCTCAGTGTAGTGAGTGTGGCGGCCGGCGGGATGAGCCGTGTCGGACGGCTGCGCGCGCAACCTTCCGACGTCTGACGGCTGCGCGCGCAGCCTTCCGACTCAGAAATGTCCTGTCCGTGTCCCGATATGTGTAGCCACCCCATCAGAATTTTGTCCGTGTCCCGTCCGTGTCCTTTCCGTGTCCTTTCCTGCTATGTGTAGCCGCACCTTTAAGGTCGTCTGGTATTGCCAGGGGACAGTTCGGGGACAGTTAGCCAATCTATCTGATCTTGCTGTACCTACACATAGGATTCCTCTCTTCTTTAGGGCAATAATTACAAGTTGCAATGAACAGAACCAGTTATCAAAATATACCTTAAAGTTCATACTTGTATTTTCTGGCAGGTTTTCTGCTAAAGCTAAAACAATATTGCCAGATATTCCAAGCCCATAATCTTCACATATGTCTTGGCCGACATAAATTTCAAAGTCATAGATTAGACCAGACGCACCAGCCCTTGTGAATCAATTGAACCCCCATTTATGAGGTTTGTTCTTGATGTATTGCTTTAGGTGGTTTCTACCGTTAAACGGTATCATCTGTTCGTTCACAGAGAGGTATTCCTCTGGTGATAGAGCCCGCATGTTGCTTCTTATTTCATTCAAAAGGGGCCGCACCTTATATAGCTTGTCATTATCAGGATCGTCAAGGGGCTTTGCTGTTTCTTTGTCAGAGACGTGAAAATACTTCAACAGTAGTATGAATCTGTTTCGACCCATTACGTCAGCAATATTTGGATAACGCATTTCTTAAGACCAGTAAAGCCTAATTGAGAACATTTGAACAATTCCCATATGAATCAGTATTTCAACAAACTGTTCATATTCTTCTGAAGTTGCCCCTACGCTGAGCCCATCGGTCTGAAGAGCATACTTATTAGATTCCTCAGCTGTAAGACCAAATATATCACAAAAAAATATATATTTTGAAGTACCTACTCAACGGGAGTCATTTCATTATTTGGAGGAGGTGGTATGGAACCTAACTATTCTGAATTAGGTGTGTCAAAATCATCTGGCACAAATTTATACTTATCCTTGGGTTCAGACTTCTTTTAAGATGGTTCCGTCGGTGCAGATTTTGGTTTCGGTGGTCTGCCAAACTATTCTCTGGGGTGTTGGTAGATTCTCATTTGAAGGTTCAGAAACCTGGGTTGGGCGTGTGTCACCATCTTGAAAACAGCAACAAACCAATGTATCTTAGCTCAAAATCAGAATCATTTTTCAGATACTTGACCAATATAGCTGAGTTTACACAAAGATGGTCTATATACGAGGAGTGCCATCAAATTATGTTGTAATCCCCTCTGGATAAGCCCCATGGGCTTTTAGCTCCTGTCTTTTAAATGTTTTACCATGGCAACCATCGTTACTTTATCAGTTACCTATTCAACCCGTCCGAAGAACTAATAGTCCAGGCTCTAAACAGGTTGAGCATGCACTGAAAGTCTAACGAAATTTTACTTTTGATTATTGTTGGGAAAATCTAGTAAATGTAAAAATCTATGTTGCCACATTTCCAGCGTGGGAACAACATGAGGAACGCTCCCTGGAGGAAGCCGTAGAGGAAACTGTATTGTCCCATGTCATGCTATACAGGGTTAGGCAAAAGTCTGGATACCCCCAGTTAACTTTTTAACGCGTTGCAGTAGGAAAACCAAACTCGGCACATGTTTAACAACATGAAAAACTGCACTTTTTTATCAACTACACAACTTAGCCCCTGCCCCCAAAATGGGGTATTTTGGGGGCAGCCCCGAATTTTCAAATGTAAACCCCTATTGAGTGACACCTCATCTTAAACGGTGTATCAAGAGAAATTAAATGGCGCAAACCGGAGGTGATATCTCACCCCAACCAAACTGGAGGTCGATATCTCATTTCTAACCAAAATGGCAGCCATTTTAAAATTCGAGAAGGGTAAATTGACATTTGTTGAAATTAAATCGGAAAATAGCTTTTTTAGAATCGAGAATACCTGGATTTTCTTAGAATTGAACCTACTAGTTTATTTCTGCTACTAGATTAAATTCTAAAATAATTCCAGAAATGATAAATTCTAAAAAGCTATTTTCCGATTTAATTTTAAAATTAAAATTAAAAAATTAAAATTTTCCACAGTTTCATGTTAAAAATTCCGCTAGTAGCCTACAGTTTTTCAGGGAGTACAATAAGTAGGCCTACCACGCATGTTTTGAACTCTAGGCAGATTAAGCAATAAAAGTTGTTACATCAACAATGCAAAAAAAATTGCATTTTTTATGGGACTATCAGTTTTTTATCACTGAGGGGACCTGCCGATGAAGATTTGGCAAATATAACATCAGATTGATACCAAATATTACTAAAGCTACAACAGTTTAAATTATAAAAAAATTCACTAGTTTTGAAGATAAAATATTTTATTTTCGAATGTACTTATACAGACAATTTAAATCAATATTGGCAGTAAATCAATTTATTGGATTGGAGGAAAGCCAGCACAATTTTAAATAAAATAATTTTCTGTGTAAAACAATTTATAAATGTGAGCTGATGAAATAAACGAATACGATAGCAGTGTTTTGAGTTAGCTTCTTTTGAAAAGAAATTTAAATAATATTGCCAAACTGCTGCTTTGTTTACCTTTTAAATTTACGAAGTGTAATCAAAGTGCTTTTGAAAAACTCATATTTGTTTAATTTTGTGATAATAAACTTGATCTTTGCACACAAAGGTATGCACTATGTCAAGATAGGAAACTCCGTGCAAAGTTACTTGGAATTCCTATTAGTAGTAAATGCGGTAGCCCTGTCTAAAAATTAAACAAATGTTTGTTGTGAGTAGGAAACTATTTTTCTAACAATTTTAGGCTACTCTTGAAAGCATATATTTTATTTCACTGAGTGTTTTCGAGGTAAGCTCAGCGGTTTTTACAAGTTCAACCGATGGAAAACAAGGACTAGTTACAGCCTTTTTTTTATTTAGGAAGTGAAAATTTACCGTATTCAGCTTCGTGTCTAGGCACGCGCCCGTCTGTTTCGTTAGGTGGGGCTTGGCGGTGAGACATACTATCGAACGTGCCACTGGATTTCAGAAAACTCATGAGGATTATTATATATAAGAGGATTATTATATAAACTGGCTTATTGAAAGCCAGTAGAGTGAACTTTACCAACTTAATCTAAGAATGACACCTGAATAAATCAATGAATACGGTAACAGATGTTTTTGCTCTTCTAAATTGTAATATTGAACGTCTTCTGTTTTCTTTACCTTTTAAAATTACGAAATGTAAACAATGTTGTTTTATAAAACTTATATTTTATGTATTTTGTTATATTTAAAGTAAATTAACTTTATCTTTGTACACAAAGGTTTGCACTACGTACATATACGAAGATTCCTGCAAAGCTTCGAGTGATTCCCATTAGTAATAAAGGCTGTAGCCTTGTCTAAAAATGCTTGTTGTGCGTAGAAAACTACATTTCTACATTTCTAACTTTTTTAGGCTACTTTTGAACGCTTATATTTTATTTCACTGAGGGTTTTTAAAGTAATTTTCGTGATTTTTAGTGCTTATTGACCCAGTTAAACGGATTGAAAACGATGTCCGAATTAATTATGGCCTATTTGTGCCCTTTTGAGAAGTGAAAATTGGCCGTATTCTGCTTCGTGTCTATATAGGCACGCGTCGTCTGCATGGTTGGGTGGGACTTGGCGACGTGACACGACCGTGCCACTGGATTTCTGTGTTTACCAAAGTTCAGTTAGTTGTTAGGAAATTTAACATGATGAGCAGTTTGAATCCTGATTTTCTTTGTTTTTTTTTTTTTTTTTAAAGAAGAACTTCAATTTGAGGTTGCTGCGAGAGAAGAAGCACCAGCGGAGATTGTAGCAGGTCTGAGGCGTCAACTGGGGGCGTTATTGAAAGCAAAGAAGTTTGCACATGTGGCTGTCCCCGGGGATGCAAAGCAGGATTGGGAGTTCTGTTGCAACCTTGCTGAAGATTTGAGTTTGACTTTGGGTGATTTCTCAGACACAGCTGATAAGAATTCGAATGCAGTTCAACGCTTGCGTACTCGATTAGAGCACCTGGAGAGACGTCTTCTGGTTATAGATCCTGTAAAAGCTGTGGGCACAGAGGGTGAAGCCACCGTGGCATTGTTGATTCAACTTAGGGAGATTGTGTTTGATGAGTTTGACTTTGTGCATGGTGTGATGTATTTATTTGCTTTTGCTTGTTTTTTTTTTTTGCTTTTTCATTTTTGTATTTTAGTTTAGTGATTGAGCATGGACTGTGTTTGTAAGTCAAGTGGACTTAAAATTCTGTTAATTTGACATGGCCTATTACTCTTTGTTTAACGGCTAGGCCTAAATAAAATGATTTAATGAAAATTTTCGAAGTTCATTGGTCGTGCCTCGCCAAAAGAAGTAGGAGGAGACAGTCGCAACAGAAAATCTTTCGGGTAGGTCAGAAGAGAGTGAACTCCAGATGATTACGGAGCTTACAGAAGGTACGTCGGTGGGGGGATCGATTGCATCCACTGGATTTCCAGTCCAGTCAGGTCAAGACATGGGTTGCCAAGGTGTTTTTTATACAGCCAACACAAAGTACAATCGTCTGCCGAATCCCATTGCACAAGTTTTGGAGAGGATGCACGTCACGAATGGTCTGGATGTGTCTACCTTGCTCAACTTCCTCAGCTGCCTACTTCGTCTGAAAGAGCTTCCTGGTGTGAATGACTTCAACTGTTGAAATTGGTGTACTCCTATTGTCGAAGTCCGTTAACTAATAGGGTATCAGCCTTTTTGGACTCTAGTCGAAACTCTTAGGCTTTTCACAAGGAAATTCTTGAATTCTTTGTTACTGGACGACTTCGTCAGCAGTTAATATAAGAACGATTCTACAGACTGCAACGTTCCAGGAAAAGTCTAGCTACCTTCGAAGCAGATGTTAAGCACGTGGCTCGCCTGTTTCGGGTTCATTCGGGTGAAGCTGAGGGGGTGGATGTTATTCTAGGAGGGTTGACAGCGGTTCACGCTTGATTTTTTCAAGGGAACCTAGTTCATTCCTCGAGTTCATCATACTTTCAAGAAATGCAGCCTACATTGATAGTTTGAGGAAATCACCCAGGGGTCTGGAAGATAGAGGTGGGATGCCTCAGTTTATGTCAGTGCAGGATTCGAGTTACGAAGAAACTAACAGACGACGTAGCGAGCTGATATGCTACAATTGTATGGGAAGGTGGGGCAAGACTTAAGCACTCAATATTTTTTTGTTGCGTTATGAAAACCTCAATAAACATACCACATATTTTTAATAAAACTACAGTATCTATGGAGTCAATAAAAAAGTTGAACAAAAAAATATAAAGTATTAGGACTAAAAAAACACATTTTCTCAAGGTTTACCAAGTACCCCATCTTACCCTATAGTGAGGGCAAGATGGGGTAGCTCAATACTATAAAAAGGAAAAAGGTTTAGTTGCTAAATGAAAATTGATTTACCTATGAAAAAATATTTATTGTTTACACCTATAAATAAGCACTGTCTCAACACTAAATAATGTTAAATTTACCTTATAAAATTAATCAAACAAAATTGTTAATAATCAAAGATTAGCCCTAAGCTTACTCCAAAAAACGAAATACAAATCAGAGTCTTGCTAATTTAACCGTGTTGGTAATATTGTTAAATGAATAATTTTTAAACCAAATACAAAAGTTAAGAACATCTAAATTGAACATCATTTAAATTGTACACCCCATCTTGCCCTCCTTTTAAGTACCCCGTCTTGCCCCCAAGGACAAGTTTTAGGTTAGATTGATTTAATACCACAAGGATATATTCCTCTCGGTTATAGTATGCATTGGTGTGTTGCTAAAAAAGTACCTTACTCAATAATAATAATAACTAATAGCGGAAAAAATGGTGTCTTATCTTTTCACATTCAAGACTGACAGAAAATTAGATCGTCACATCATAAAAACACATTCAGATGCATACTCTCAGAACGGTCTGCTCAAAATGGCTGGTAGCACTGTCAGACATTCGCATGGCGACAGCCTATTAGTTGAACTATTTGCCGATAAACTGCGATATCTGGCTGGAGCAAAAAATGCAAAACCGAGTTTTGCCCTCAACTCCGTCTTGCCCCGCTCTCCCCTAGATGGCGCGGACATGCATAAAGATATTGTAGGGCTCCTAGGAATTCATGACCTTCACGAAAATTTTCGAAATATCAGCGGAATCCAAAAAAAAAAAAGAAAAAAGGCAAGTGGGGGAGGGATATGGAAATTAGACTCACCTCCCCCGGCAACGGTTGCGTTATTCATGTAGGGATAATTTTGTTGGCCGAATCGCACAAACTGGCATTAGTTTGCCTATAACCCCTTCAAGAGAATAATAATGTCAATCAAACTTTTAGCACATTGTCATTTCAAGTTAGAAGAGTTTTCATGGACTTGAATTCTTGGTAGCGGATAAGTTGGGCGTAGAATGTATTTTAGGGGCAGATTTTATCACCCATAGTCGGATGATCATTGATTTGAATCAGCGAATAGGAATTTTCAAATTTAATAGGAACGTCCCATTCAAATTGGCTGGTACGGCTTTAGAGGCTACCCAGGTTCTTGAGATTCAGTGTGAAAAGGAGGTGGTGAAAAGCGATCCTTTTGGTCATCTGAGCTAGAAAAGGAAAATACAACTATCCATACGAGATAGAGGAGAAAGAAGTAAGAGAAATACTTCAGAAAATAAACCCACCGCGGAAAGTATGGCTGAAATTGATTCGGCGACTGCAAGATTGCAAAAGTTAAAGTTGAGCTCAACAAATGAGAAGGTACAGAATGATGGCGCCGTCTCCTCGACAGATCATTCTGGGCGGCAGTTATCCCGGGCTCTTTTGCCCGCGAAGCAACTTGAAGTTAAGGGCGTAGATAACAAGAGACAACCTGCTCTTCCTTTAAAAATGTCAACTCAAAAGAACAAATTAAGCTATAGCGAGGAGAGATCTTCTCAGGCAAAAGTGTGGGAACGGAAGCAGTTCAGGTATTACTTGACAAGGAAAGGTAACCAACAACTGGTCAGATCGGCTTTGAACAAGGGAGTCTGGCCCTTTACGAAACAAGCAGGCAGACAACTACTAGAAGCAAAAAAGCACTCACACCACGTCTTAGCAGTCATAATTTGGGTATGGCCGCCTCAGCGGCTCAAATGGTAGCAGAGCGTGGTTAACGCAGGAGTCAACGAACTAAGGAAAAAGGCGCCAAATTCGTCTGGGGTGAAGAGCAGGAGTCAGCGTTTTTAGCTCTCAAAGAGGCTATCATGTCACCACTTGTGTTGAAAGTGCCAGATATCTCGAAACCGTCTATATTGCAGACGGATGCATCCAGCAAGGCTTTAGGAGCCGTGATCCAGCAAGAGGTGGATGGAGTCAGACAGCCACTCACTCCACAAGAGAGGAAGGCATCTTCGATTTATGAATTGGAATTTTAGCAGTGGTTTTTGCTGTGGATAAATTTAGGAGATATCTTGAGCGTGCTGAGTTTCTGTTGGAAACTGATAACTAGGCACTTTCTTGGTTATTAGCCCATCCGAGGCAAATGGGTAAAATTGGGAGATGGGTTTTGAAACTCTCTGCATTCAAGTTTAAGGTCCAGCACATCCGTGGAACCCAAAATGTTGTGGCAGACGCCCTGTCCCGAATGTTTTCACATGAAAAGGACTCAGACCAAGAAGCCGAAGAGGATTGTAACATGATTCTTTCAGAATTCCCACTTGCTTTCACTAAATTGCAAAAACATCAAATAAATGACCCAGAGCCATCCGACATCCTCAATCGGTTAATGAATGGAGAGGAGCAGCCTACTTATCTTTTGAAAAATGGTGTTCTATGTTGTGTACCACAACGTGGAAACAAAGGACCTAAAGTGGTACTACCAAGCATTTCGATACCTATGGTGTTTTCATATTTTCACCAATCACCTAACGGAAATCATCTCGGCATATTGAAGACTATTTCAAAGATTCGTCAACAATACATTTGGAAAGGAATGGATCGGGATATTGTCAATCGTGTCCGTGCTTGCCATTTATGCTCCTTGAGTAAACTAGCTCTGAATACAAAACTTGGTCTCCTGGCATCTGAGGTTGCCGAACGGCCCATGGAAAAATTGTTCATGGACTATGGTGATCCTTTTCCTAGGAGTAAAACGGGAAATACGATATTGATGGTCATCGTGGATGCTTTCACCAAGTTTGTCTGGTTACTACCGCTTAGGAGTGCAACTGCTCGACTTACTATCGAAGCCTTAAACAACAATTTGTTTCAACACTTTGGTCAACCCGTATGCATCGTGACAGATAATGGGTCGCAATTTAACTCGAAGCTATTTAAACGGATGTGCTTTGGGCAAGGGATACAGCATATTACTACCTCACCCTATTACCCCCAAATCACAAGGGATATTTTAGGCACTGGGGTACGGGGGCATGAGAGCACAATGAGGGCATGAGGGTCACGGTGGAGTCATGGGGGGACATAAGGGTCACGGGGGCATCGGGGGGTGCGGGGCATGTGAGGGCACAAGCGGCGTAAAGGACACAGTAGTGTACAGTATTAATGGGCTATTAACCATTTTGTTATGTTGTATTGAACTATTTTATTTATTTGAGTTACGAACTCATCATGTACATGTTTTAGCTTCGAACTATTTTTATTGAGTCGGACAGTATAATAGTGCAATTAGTTTTCTTATTTACACACAATAGACCAACTTCTCAAAACTAATTTAGTAATAGAAACATTTTTATCAAAAGTGTCTATAACTATTTAATCAAATCCGATCGCCTGCAAACTTTTAATCGAGTATTTTTCATGGAGCTTAGACTTGATTGGCACTCAAGTGAATCAACTCTAGATAGTGCCCTGCAAAGTGTGCACTTATTCAATGACTGTTGATACTAAATGAAGGGGACGTTTTTCCAAAAGTTCTTAGTGAGTGATAAATCCCCTTTTAACTGAAAATGTTGTGGATACAGTGCTTTTAACAGGTTTGTAAAAGAAAAAAGCTTCAAAAAGCTAAAAAATCCCATTGAAAATTAATACACGATGAATGGTGACACCAATTATTTAATTACATCCAGGATTATACTGTATTATCAGGCTAGTTTATCTAATTAATGGAAACTTTGTTCATATTATACTTTGATTTTCCTATATACTTCATCGAAGTTCTGATAAGTTTAGGCATGTTTATAAACAAGATTATAGTATTCCCGATTTTACTGTGGTTCTTTGTTTAAGACATATTCATACAATCGAGGCCGATGATGATGAAGGTGTCTCATAACATTATACAGCAAGAATTACAGAAAACACAAATAAGTCGCAGTAGTTTACAACGATAAACTGTAACGTTTAAGATGTAAATCAAACTATAACGAAACTATATCGTAAATCAAACTATAGCAATTATACAGGGTGTTTCAGAACTCCCTGACAATATTTTAGAGCATTGTTCCTGGGTTAAAAACATATCTAAATATCATATATAAATTGTCCGGAAGTCTTAAGTTACTCGCACAGACGCCATTTTTCTTTTTTTCTAAACAGTTTTTATTTCCGTAAGGGATGGTTGTATTCGGTTCATATTTTTTATGAATCTTTATTACACCAATGTACATTTCGTGGGAAAAAATTAACTTTTTGCACTGTATATTTTTCAAACTAAAATATCTCAAAATCGGTAAATTATATATATATATATACATATATAATTTTTTTTCAAGACAATCAGAAAAGTTTACAAATTATCTGACCAATGGTACCAAGTGTATAAGGATCTGACAACAAGTAACGGAACTATTGAGATTTTTCGAGATAAAAAAATTGAATTTGCTGTTAAAATGGCCTTCTTTGCATTTATATCAATGCAAGAAACAGGGAGCACACCCGTAAATCCTTATTTTATTGAGTAAATCCCCCTTCCAAATTGCCATTGGACCGTTAGAGACAAATATTGGCCAAAGACAACGGTAGATGCCTCATTTAATTTAATCGAGGATTTTTGAGGAGGGAAATAAGTACCCTCTGCCTTGAAGCGTCAAAATGCAGCTGACTATGCCGCTGCACTGCTGCCCTGTGAACCTCAGGATGCTGTTGAGTGTAGCGTTTGACAGCGGCCCTGTGGACCTCAGGGTGCTGTTGAGTGTAGCGTTTGACAGCGGCCCTGTTGACCTCAGGGCGCTGTTGAGTGTAGCGTTTGACAGCGGCCCTGTGGACCTCAGGGTGCTGTTGAGTGTAGCGTTTGACCGCGGACCTTTGGATCTCAGGGTGCTGTTGAATGTAACGTTTGACAGGGGCCCTGTGGACCTCAGGGTGCTGTTAAGTGTAGCGTTTGACCGCGGACCTGTGGACCTCAGGGTGCTGTTGAGTGTAGCGTTTGACAGGGCCCTGTTGACATCAGGGTGCTGTTGAGTGTAGCGTTTGACGGCGGCCCGGTTGACCTCAGGGTGCTGTTGAGTGTAGCGTTTGACAGCGGCCCGGTTGACCTCAGGGTGCTGTTGAGTGTAGCGTTTGACAGCGGACCTGTTGACATCAGGGTGCTGTTGAGTGTAGCGTTTGACGGCGGCCCGGTTGACCTCAGGGTGCTGTTGAGAGTATCGTTTAACAGCGGCCCTGTTGACCTCAGGGCCGCGTGTTTGATTCTCATGCTGTCAAAGCTGAACGTAAGAGATCTAAACTCTGACGTTAATCGGGCATGGCTCTTTCGGTGTGACAACTCTCTGTCTCTGGCATATTTACTATTGCTAAATGCTACATTAGATGGGTGCAAGAGGGAATACAACATTACCAAGCTAAGCTTCACTCGGCGAACCAGTAGAGAATTAGATGACTTTCAAGTTGACCTTCCTTTGCAGATACCTGAGTTTGATGATGAATTGCACACTTTCAAACCAGATGTTGTTATGTCCCCCCCCCCTTTCTAAGCAGATTTAAGTGTTTGCTGCTGGTTCTGATGAGAGCAAAATAGGTCGAGAAATACCTAAAAAGACTAAGCGAAGACTCTCGACGACAACACTCGCGCTGAACAATTAAAGGCGGCAAAAAAATGTTATCGCGAGAAACACCCAAAGAAGCGAAAAGATGAAGCTGCTAGACACAGGCAACGACACCCTGAGGTAAAATGGGCCGCTGATGAACACTACTCCCAACAGCACCCTGAGGTCAACAGCGGCCCTGTTGACCTTAGGGTGCTGTTGAGAATAGCGTTCAACAGCGGCACTTTGACTTCAGGGTGCTGTTGGGAGTAGCGTTCAACAGCGGCCCTGTTTACCTTAGGGTGTCGTTGCCTGTGTCTAGCAGCTTCATCTTTTCGCTTCTCTGGGTGTTTCTCACGATAGAATTTTTTTTCCGCCTTTAATTGTTCAGCGAGAGTGTTGTCGTCGAGAGTCTTACGTCGCCCACGATTACTCGTTTTAGGTATTCCTCGACCGTTTTTACTCTCATCAGAACCTGCAGTAGACACAAAAATCTGCTTAAAAACGGGGGACATAACAAAATCTTGTTTTAAAGTGTGTAATTCATCATGAAACTCAGGTATCTGCAAAGGAAGGTCAATTTGAAAGTCATCTAATTCTCTACTGGCTCGCCGAATGGAGCTTAGCTTAGTAATATTGTATTCCCTTTGGCACCCATCTAATGAAGCATTTACCAATAGTAAATATGCCGGGGACAGAGAGTTGTCACACTGAAAGAGCCGTGCCCGATTAACGTCAGGGTTTAGATCTCTTTTACGTTCAGCGTTGATAGTATGAGAATCAAACACGAAAAGAAACCCTTGACTACGTCAAATGCCACTTTTGCGTGTTGGCCAGTGAACATAAAGCCTTCATTATCAGACTGTTCGGCTAACTCAGCATCCAAGATAGCTGACATATATCGTACAGCTCCAATAAAAGGATCTTAATTAATAGGTTATAGATCATTCATGATGAATGAATTTTTTTTACAATTCATATCTCGTTCATAATGCTAAATGATGCACAGAGTTCCGCAGGAAGGAAAAAACTATGAGACCCATTATTCTCAGAGCTGGATTTATCGTGCAAACGATCTCCTTATAAGAGGAACTCGTCGAAGGCAGATCCAGTGAACGCTCCTCTCAAAAAGTTCCAAATGAGCTGCATTAGCCAAGCACTAGGCCTTATTACAATCGGGAGGAAAGCGACTGTCACCATTATGGAAGGCACCGGCAGCAATGCACTGGACCATTATCTTAAATAGGAACATATATTAACGTGTCAATAGGGCGTGATCTCTCTGAATACACTAAGGCTGCAAAATTCGATATAGCACTTACTACACAGTAATTCCCAAGCGAGAACCAAACTTACCGACATGCATCGCTTAATCTTCTTTAAAGACATTTGACGAATTTCTGATACCCCGATGAGTGAGTGAGTGAGTCAGTTATATATTTTAGAATCAGTGAAAATAACTAATGACAAACTAAGAAACAATCTGAAGTAGGTACTCTACACTTTCAACATTATACAACCATGATCTTAAGCTGTTAGAATATCTACAAAGTGAGTTTGTGTCCCGGATTAAAGACAATGTGAAATTATATACACGGGGAGCATTAAAACTAAATAGTTGTCTGTAAAAAGTGAATTTGGGATTAGGTACAGGTGCTAAATTACAACTTCTCAGGTTATGTTTATCAGGATGAACAAATTTTGCGATCTTGTACAAATTTAATTTAAAATATTCTTAAAATTGTTAATACACAACAATGTTTGAGTGATAGAATGTTCAACTCACAGAATAAAGGCCATGAATGCTCAGTTCTTATTTTCTTCAACATGATTCAAATAAAGGTTTTTTGCAGAGTAAGAATAGGTTGTATGGTCGATAGATATGTTCCACCCCAACAGCTCAACCCATAATTTAACTTGGAACTAATAAGAGCATATAAACATGTGTCATAATTTTTTGGGACAAATATTTCTCAATAAATAAAATTTATGCAATAGACTACATAAATCTTTCCTTAGCTTGTATATACGACCCTTCCAAGACAGATTTGAATTTATAACTAGGCCTAAATATTTAATTTCATCAACTTCTTCCAACATACTACAATTATTACAGACACTAGAACATGTTGGTTGATGGTTGAAAAGATTTCCTGCAAAGTTGCACTCATTTCGTAACCCAAATATCATATATTTTGTTTTTCACTTAATACTAGACAACGACTGTCAAACCAGTATCGTAGTAACTTTAAGTCCTCTTGCATGTTGCCTGAGTAGGTCAAAGCAGTGTCAACTGCAAAAGCTATCAATTTATCATAAAATGAGCATTTCATAAATCGTTATTATATAAGAAATAAAATGGGCCCAAGTACTGAGCCTTGAGGAACACTATGCTTTAGATAACCTAAGCTGCTAATTTTATCTTTAATTTTAGTACATTGAGGTCTATTTTTCAAGTAGCTTGAAAACAAAACCAGCGTTACACCCCTTATTCCAGAATACCACATCTTTTCAACAAGAATTTTGTGTTCAACAGTGTCAAATGCCTTGGTGATGAAGATTTTGGAGGATGAGGGTAACTGGGATTGTTTATCACAGTTCGACCGGGGCATCTTCCTGGAAAAGAAAATCGATCTGGACCGCGAAGTGGCCCAGATCCCTTGATCGAGCGGCTGGATAAGGAGCGAGCCCCACGGGCGTAAGCCAAATTTAGGCCTAGAATGACGTAATGTGATAAACAATTTCAGGTTAGAATCCTAAAGAGTAGAGGAGGTTATTTAGTGGGTAAACCCGTTTTTAGGGGAGCCCCACACTACAGGCTGGCCACCTGTGTGTGTAATGCATTTTTCCCGCCTCTCCCAACAAAAAAAAATCTAACAACAAAAACAAATTAAAGAAGATTCCGTTTAATGAATTTTAGAGTATCATTTTAGAACCCCTAAAGGATTGTAGTATTATGTATTACTTATAATAAAAATAAACTTATAAATAATATTAATAAATTATTTTTACTTATTAATATTATAAACTTACTTATTAATAAATAAACTTGGACACCAAAATTCGTTTTATTTCTCCACTATCAGGTAGTTTAAAATAAATTTAGTTTTAATTCTCAAAACTAAGTTAGTAATAGAAACAGTTTGATCAATGGCGTAAATCTTTTGAATCAAATCCAATCGTCTGCAAACTTTTAATGGAGACTACTGGAGACAAGTTTGGAGCGCATGTCATTGGCGCTCAAGTGAATAAACTCTGGATGGTGCTAAGTGTGCACTTATTGAAAGTGTTTACACTAAATAAAGATAACGTGTTCTTAGAACTTCTTAGTAACTCCTCTTTCAACCTAAATTTGAAAAATACAAGAGTTTCTACACTTTTCAAAATAAAGGTTTATGTACAATATATTATTACATCCTGGGTTATCTAAATTGTATTATAAAATCGGCTAGTTGATCTAATTATTGAAAATTTAAGTGTCAAATTATAAATTTATTGGCTGATATAACTCATCAATGTCCCAATAAGCCTAAATCAATTTCAAAAATGTATTGTATTAAATACCTTTAACGTTAAAACTAATTTTACAGTAGTTCTTTGTTAATACTTATTTAATAATGCCGAGGTTTCAAAAATTGGGTCTCATAAGATCAAACTGCAATAATTATTATAGTTACAGTAATACCGAATATTCTTCTGTAGTTAACAACGATAAGCTGTAATGTTCAACGAAAGGCAATCTATGGAGGTTACCATTAAAAGCAAATTACCGTTAATTTTTTTCCGGTAATAAACCTAATCAGTTGATACGTATACATTTTGTAAGGGGAAGTTGGTCCATTATTATGCAGCTTTAAATCGATTAACCAATACAATGTTAGTCATACGATTTTTTAACTTTGTGCTTTGTTTAACCTGAATTATTATTACTAACGTAATAATAAAATTTGAACCCGTAATAAGCAAGATAGCGTGGAACAGGTGATGGACACTTTAACGATGAATTAATTACAACGATGCTTTGTCTGGTTTTATTGAGCTGATATAATCGACTGACTAATCCATCAGTAACCTCCTGGAACTGTTCAGTGTTCTAAGCTAGTAAATTTTTAATTGCCTTTTGATATTAATTATTATTGACTTCATTACTTTGTTGTAAATAGTTGCTTTGTAGCTTCGATTTTCAAACAAGTTTAACATAAAGTTTCATAAAAACAGTAATCCTCTAATCATTTAAAACGGTGAAACGATATTTATGCTTAAAATTATAACGGAAATTTATGGAGATATGGATTTACGGCTACTTCTCCCCTCATGGGCTTCTAAAGTTTCTGTGCAAATATGATTAAAGAATTGTAGTTCGATGATTCTCTGAGTGTATAGTTAATGGCATTGTACATTTAATGTAAACTTATTCTACGAATAAAACTTTTTACGATGTTATTTAGTTGGGGTATGTATGACCTATATTGGTTTCTCTCTCTACCACTACAATACTCATAATAATTTTAGTATGTAGTACCTCCGATTGTCAATAGCAAATACTACCATGAAATTATGTATAAATTGTAAAAAACTAATTTTGTTGTTGTTAATGTCAACTTTAATAGATTTGCACATACTGGGATGATGCTTAGCTTGAATTTCTCCGAGATAACAATACATGCAACTCAGTTAAAGTTTTTACTATGATAAGAATGTGGTGTAGTTTTGTCTTTTTTTTTTTATTTGTACTTTTTATAATTTCAAAATATTTATGAGTATAATAAATATCAGGAAATGTAACGCCAATCTACATTTTTTTGTTTTGTTTTTTCGCCTCGATTACAGTTGATATCGACAGTTTTTCGTAACCAGGCCCAAATGATGGCTCTCGGAGATAATGGTGGTCATTTGGCACCTGCAGATGGTTCTCAGCCCGTTACGTTCACCGATGATTTTACCCAGAGAAAATGTTATTTAATATTATTAATGTATAAAGAATGCATGTCCATTGTGATAAAAAGTAGTAGTCTAAATATCATCCCGGATTCTAATACAATATATTGCTTTATACTTAATTTTTATCCTTAGTTGGCAGGAAATTCAGCTGTTTAGTTTTTAAAAGAGCAGAACGTTCCAAATAAAAGAGCTTAGTAATAAGGTTATGGCTTAACTTTAAAAAACATATTAATTAATTTCTTTAAATCTCAATCCAAAATTCCACATAATTTTACTATTGTATATATTTAATCTAAACGTTTATATTTAAATATTAACATTTGTTACATAAACAAAAATCCAAAAAGTGACAATCAATTTCAATACAGTTAGCTACTTTAAAGAATAATGTTTGGTAAATGTTAAAAAATAATTTCTAATTCATTATCCTAATTGAAAATGGAAATGAATCAGTATTGTTTACACTGAAGAGCAATCCATTCTTATTCTGAGGCAATCTCTGTCTCTGCTGCGGCTTTATCAGATTACTTATAATTGGAAGGATTAGCAACATAAACATCCTCTGATTTTTAAACGCCCATTTCTCGACAGTGGTTAATTAAATCAATGGATTTTTAAGAGGTATGAGAATATTGTCTATCAATATTAATTGAATTTTAAAATCAATGACTAATATTAGTTCCTTTGTTAATAAAAAACCGAAATGTAAATTTTAGTTATATTTATTAAGGCTTTTAAGTAAGTTTAATGTTATGAACTTGTTAAGCAACATATGTCTTGGTTTTTACAACACTATTTTCTAACAATACTTGATTTGAAAAGCTTGCATTTCTTATAATTTTTATTGCATCTTAAGGCTTGCACACCAAAATCCATTTAGTTTATCCATAGGCTGGTGTAAAATAACTTAAGTTTTAATTTACTAAACTAATTCAATATTTTAAAATTTGAGGGGTCCAAAAGTTTTTAAGGGGGAGGGAGGTGGGGTAACCATGTACTGCTACAAAAGTAAGCTGCCTGTAAGTTTGATAGTCTGATCATCTTAATGTACTAAATGATTAATGATGAAAATAAAGTTGGTTTTGATTTTGATTGATTAAAAAAATATTAAAACTGTTTTATTTAAGGTAAACATTCGAATAAAATTAAATTGTTTGCAAAGTTTTAACCAAGTATTTGTTATTTCTTTATGCTCAAGTGAATAAAGTCTGGATGGTGCAAAGCGTGCAGGTATTAAAATCGCTGGCACTAAATGGAGAGAACGGTTTCCTAGAACATCCTTTAACTAAAAATTTCAATAATTCAATATTGTAATATTTTTTTGTAATATAAAGAGCTTTAAATATATAGATAATCCCTTTAAAGGCATAAAGTTTTTACACCTAAAAATTATCCCAAGTTACATCGTGGATTATCTGAGTTACACATTTAAATGGGATATCTAATTGATTGAAACGTTCTCGTCAAGTCTTATTTTGACTGGAAGATATAATATATCGATTTCATATAATCTTAAAAATATGTTTAAAAAATCTGTATTACATTCAAAGCCTTTAACGTTATAAGAGATTTATCAGTGTCTCTTTGAAAAAATATGTTATTAATAAGCCCCAAGGTAGACTCGTGTATCATAAGATCATACGGCAAGAATTATAGTGGATACAGTATAGTATATTCTGTAATCGCAGCTTATCCGGTTAAGCTTTAATGTTTGAAACGGCACTAAATATGAAGCTCGCAATTAAAAACAATACCGTCAAACCATTCCGGCATTGAACTAATCAGTACGTTTACTTGCATCGTCAGAATGAGGAAGTTGGTCCATTAAATGCAGCTTTTAATGGATTTTTCAATAAAATAAGGTCATCTATGTATTAATAGACAAGCACAAGTTTTTCCCTTTCCTTTCCTTAGCTTGTGTGCATCGCAGGAGAAATGCGCGCAAAGAGAGGTGTCCTTTTCTGGAAAACGATAGTGCTTGTATTGAACTGTAATTAGTTCAACAAACTCGGGAATTTAACCTTTCAGAATATAAATATTCAAATCATTATCTTATTGAATACTATTTAAATAATACTTAAAATATGTTTTTTTGTGTGTGAACACCCTTTATAATAGCATTTCAAACCAACATGAAGCCATCCACACTGTACACGGCGTGGCGTCTCCCAACCCCCGCCGTGTTTATTCAGAACACAAGAACCTGAGTGCTGCAGCGTGTCGCCAGACCAGATCTATCACACACGCTGCGACAGTGGGGTTTCGCTTCTTGTATATAAAAAAGTTAGATAATAATTTTCAGACTGTTAAATTTTTATTTTAATAGTTGTCTATTTAAGTGAACTTATCTTTTTTGTTCCCGTAAAGCCTACCTCTATTATTAAACGATTTCTTTAAATTAGCGTTGAGTTTCAATTATACAATGCTGGTATACGTATGTAAAACGTTTAAATTTAAATGTAAAAAAAATAATCTCAATAAATCTTGATGACTATACTAATATGCTAAACTAAACAATTGATAAAACAATTGCCATTTCTCTAATATGAATAACAATAATTTAGCAGACTCCGTTAAAATGATTATAGTAAAAGTGATGATAATTCTTCAATTTATAGCGTTAAAATAAGTACACGTACTACGGAGTTTTGAGTTTAAAATATGTGAAATTTAAAGAACACGTTTTTTACTATGTAAAATTAAGGTATAACTTTTACGGCGGTTACATTTTTTGTGGCTTTAAATTGTTTTACGGAATGCCGTTCTTTATTTTTAATGCTAAACTTTCAAAAGATACGTGAGTGACGAATAAACACAAGGCAATTTACCACCGAACTACATTTGTTTTTTTAACTCCATTACGATATGAGTGTTTTTCCTAACCCGCCCAAATGATGGCTCTCTCAGAGGTAATGGCGGTCATTTGGCACCTGTGGACGATTTTCAGCCCGTTACATTCAATGGCGCATCTACCCCAAGTAAACTTTTCTTTATATTTTAATGAGAAAGAAAGCCCTTACCCACAACGACATGAAATACAGAACTTTACTAAGCATTAATTTGAATATTAGTCCTCACTTATGATTTATTTAAGTAAAACTTTCATGTAGTTCAAAATTTGAGCCTTTTTTCGTCATATAAAAAAAGTCATCGTGTTTAGCGTTACCAAGTAAGTTAAATGTTAATCATCTAATAAAAAAAATCGTTTGGAAAATTTACTTCATGTAATTTGACGGTAGGAATTTCAAGCCTTTCATTTTTTTAACTTAAGGGTCAAATCGTAAGATAGTGCGCTGATGTCATGTCTTAAATTTAATGAATCTTTTGTAATTTTTTTCTTTTGATTTATATTAAAACTTTGAAGCTAAATAATAATAATAATATTTAAGCAAATCAATTTTTAAGTAATAAGCTTGGCCTAAACCTATACCCGTGGCTTTGGACAGGTAAAGTCATGGATCGATCGGGCATCCTCTTTTAAATATATTTTAACATTATTTACATTTAAATATAATTTACGAACATTTAAAGAAATTCCATAAAAGTGAACGAATAAATTTAAACCTAGTTAGTTTTACTTATAACAGTTGTTAAATTCTAATAGATAATTTACAATTAAGTATCTTAATTGAAAACGGAAAATGAATTGGTATTATTTACACTGAAGGATCTATTCATTCGTATTCTACGAGAAGCTCTATCACTTTTGCGGCTTTATCAGATTACTTGTAATTTGAAGGATTAGCATCACAGACCTCCTCTTATTTTGAAATATCTACTTCTCGGAATTGGTTATTTTAATCAATAATTGATGTATCATGCCGTTAGTGAATGGTTGGTTTACAACTAAGTGAAAAAATATTAATTAATTCTTTGGATAAAAGAGGTTATAATGCCATTTTAATTATTATTTGTATTTACCAGTTAATATATTTTTTAATATTCAATATGCACGGTATCCAATTATACAGGGTGTCTTTGAATACTCTACCTTCCTATTAAGGTATTATTCCTAATCCAAATATAATCCAAAATATCATATTAAACATTTTCAAAACTCCATAGTTAACCAAACAGACGCTGTTTTGTATTTTTTAAAGAATGATTATTAATTTAAGAACGATTTGTTGTAATAAGTTGAAACTGAGCTTTTGAGGTAAAGGTGTAATTAAAGACAAATAATCAACTTTTTATGATTCATATTTTCAAAATTGTGGTAGTTTAAAATGTTTATACTTCAATTGCATAGAAAAAATATAAGGTAGCAAAGTTTATGTTATTATGTGATTTTTTCTATAATATAATTTAATATCCAACAAAAATATAAAAATTAGTTCATAAATAAGCGAGATAGAGCGATTTAACTGAGGCTAGTCACAGCCATACCGCTTCTCCGGGAGACTCCATTTGGGTATGAAACCCATCGTTGAGCTTGTCCGTGACCGCGGTATAGAACCCTCTCAGATGCGGGTTATTTGTATTGATATCGCTCTATCTCCCTTATTTATGAACCGATTTCCTTGACTGTAAAATTATTCGCTTTAAAATTAAATTTTATAAAAACCAAATACATGTTACAGTGGTTGTAATTGTGCTACCACATGAGATTTAGAAAAAAACTTTAAATGGGGAACACAATTTAATTTTTTTAAGTCAATAAAAATTATGAATTCCATTTTAGCGAATTTCCCCTTAGTGAATACGCTATTACGGTAGTAATATATATATATATATATATATATTATAAAAGTATATATATATACTAATAATATATATATATATATATATATATATATATATATATATATATATTACAGATTTTAGTTCACACTGGTATTTATTTATTTGGTATAATATATAATATATATTTATGTGAGTGTGTGCATGCGCGTGTCTCAATAACACGATAACCCTCGAATGAAACCTCCGAGTTGGGTGAAATTTGGTACAAAGGAGTAGTGCAGCATTCATCACGCTAAGTTCAAAACCAGCGCAACGGGGAACGGGGGTTTATGTCGTTCCAAAGGGGACAAAAATTTGGTTTTTTTGCTTTTTTCTCTGAGGTCAACGAGGCTCTCACGAGGTCATCACACTCATTGATTGCCTCAGCAAATCTACCCTCGTATTGATCATTTTTACGATTTTGTATTAATATACGTCATTCTATTACAGAACCTATATTGATATTAACCGTGGAATTCGTTACCAAAATAATAACTCATAAGACCAATGTTAAAAATTACTATTTTAAAACTTAAATTTAAAACCAAATTCAATTTTTCCAGGGATTGAGACTGTTTCCAAAATTTTTTGGGCCAAAACACTCTTAAATGCAAAGTTTAAAGCAAAATCTACCCGCTAGATTTCGAGATCGTGGAACACACATCCCTGCAGACAGTGCTCGTATTATACTATAGGATTTCCTCCAGATCAGCTAAATAAATTTCAACCAATGAGCAAATTGACCGCTCCTTATCCTGTTAATATTTCAATAATTACATTTGTTTACTTTTTAATTTTTAACCTCTCAAAGATTGACTAAGTTACTAAAGTGCAACTGGTTTAACCGTGAGAACGTAGATGTAGTAAAAAGTTGTTTCTTTATTTCTTTATTTCATATAGACGGGAAACACCACAAGAAACAATACACAAAGAAAAGGTAAAAATGCAGATCATTCAAGATGACAGATACAAAATCATTACACGCATGAAAAATGTCCAATAAATAACTTTAATCCTACTTGAATACTGCCTACTTGAATGCGATCATGTGCAAATAAGTAACTTAAATACCTGACATGCAATAAATAAATCTTAAATGTGTAAGCAATTGGAAATCATTTTACGTACATAACACCAGTGTAAATAAATTACTTAAACACTATATTGACCAACTTCGGGGTGTCCAGCTTCGACTGTCCGAAACTTTTCCATGTTTTTCAGCAAGCCAAAAGAATAAAAAATATCGAATAAACATATGTCCTTAAATGCTTCGTTAAGGCTCCGGTCTACCTGAGCCCGAACAACAATGCCGAATGCCGCCTCGCGGCCGTAGCGCTAGGCGAGTTTGATGGCTGCAGAGGTTTACGGGGATCGTGTTTTAAAATTAACCAATTAAGATAGAGATTGACTCTTAACTTTTTAAAAAGTAGAAAAAAGGATCTCGTCGGCTATCTTTTTGGGATTTTAAAATAAAATTTCTCATTTCAGTAATAACTGTCTAAAATCATCTGTTTTTGAGTTTTATAGATGCAGAGGTTTACGGGGATCGTGTTTTAAAACTAACCACTTAAGATGAAGATTGGCTGTTAACTTTTCCAAAAAGTAGAAAAAAGGATGTAGTCGGCTATCTTTTTAGAATTTTAAAATAAAATTTCTAATTTCAGCTATAACATCTGTCTAAAATCATCTGTTTTTCTCGATTTTTAACTGAAGTTTTTCATTAGTTTTGATGAAACTACCAAAGTGAGATTACCAAAGTGTAACTAAGGAAATTTAGCGCCCTTATTCTTCTTTAATATGACACCTTAGTTATAGCTCTAGGCTGCATTTAGCAGAAGATAACAGGATTCTAAAAAAAACCCCTTGCATTTGCGTCGAGAAAACGGATGATTTTAGTCAGTTATAGCTAAAATTGGAAATTTTATTTAAAAGTTCTAAAAAGATAGCCAACAAGATCATTTTATCTACTTTTAGAAAAAGTTAAGAGCCAATCTCTATCTTAATTGGTCAGTTTTTAAACACGATCCCCGTAAACCTCTGCATCTATAAGACTTGCCACTGGAGAAAAAAAAGATGGTTTTAGAAAGTTATAACTGAAATTTTCTTTAAAAATTCTAAAAACACAGAAGACAAGATCCGTCTTTGTACTTTTAGAAAAAATTAAGAGCCAATCTTTATCTTAGTTAGTTATTTTTAAAACACTATTCCCGTAAACCTCTGCATCCATAAAACTCGCCTAGCGCTACGGCCGCGGCCGCGAGGCGGCATTCGGGCTAAGGTAGACCGGAGCCTTAACCCGCTAGCCGCCATTTTGTTTTTTACACTTAATTATTTTTATTTCCGTAACGGATAAATGGATTAGGTTCATATTTGGCATGGACATTTATTACATTTATTTTTTTATATAATACATATATATATATATATATATATATATATATATATATATATATATATCATGTGCATTATGAATAAATGTCGGTTATTTGTATTTTGATTTTATTAATAAATGGATGATTATGTTATATTCTAACACAAACTACTGTTTATAAAAGGATTATAAAATGATTTCATAAGTACAGTAACTTGTTTTATGCATGGAATAGATATTAATGTTTTTTGGCTTTAACACTCAAATGCAGCCATAAATATAAGGAGATATTAGATATAGAGTATGATACCTTTATATAAAAAATATTGGATTGATTTGTAACAGTGTTCTATAACAATCAACTCATGACAATATATGTTTTACTTTCTATATTTTAGTAAATCATTTAATAATAAGACTCTGGATTACACTTGAATAGTGATGAAACCACTTGGTTTAATTGTTTTTAATTCAAGTTAATACGATAAAAAATGTATATAATAATTAATGAATATAAAAATGAAAATATTTTTTATTAGGGATCGTTTTACAATAATTTCAAACGTAAAAACAAACATGTATAAATAACATGTTTTGTATCACAACCTCATAGAAGAAAAGAAAGTTACAGTCCGGACATGAAACATGTAGCAGACGAATATTCGAATCCAATTTGTTCTTTTGTACTGTTCAGAAAGTAGGTTCTGTTTTATCTGGAAAAGAGAGGTATTGAGGTAGAAGCATGTTAATCCAGAATCAGTTAGGTAGGCCTAAACTCTTTAGGAGGTCGGTAGCGCTGCGCTATGTGATTCCAAATAAAACCATTTGTCATTCTGCTAAAAAGTTTCTCGATACGGTAAATTTACTATTGCTTTTACTGAATATCGCTTTACAATAATTTCAACCAGTCTTAATAAATGAGTGGCTAATTCGTTCAATGTAAATTTGTATAACCAATATAATAATTATATATATATATATATATATATATATATATATATATATATATATGTATATATATATACATATATATATACATATATATATATATTATACATAGACCAAGTTTACCATTTAATCTGTATAATTTGATCATATTTTTATATTAATTGAAAATGTATGTTTGTATTTACACTTAACGGCTTATTGTTTTGCCTGAAAAACTAAGATAGTAGTTCGAAATATAGCAATTTCAACTAAAATAGTTTTATTTAATTTTTGTGATGAGTAGCCAAAAATTTAAAATATTATGATACATGATTTTAATGATCTTTGCATGCTTTTTTTTCATCAATATTATTTTAATGCAAAGTTTGATCATCTGCCATTTTTGACTCGGTCGTCCTTTTAAGGTTGGGTTTGCGGCTTTGTTCTCAATTAATTAAGAGACCTATAATTTTATGCACATTTGATCAATGCTTGCATTTACGATTTTCCTCCTATTCTCTATGGTCCGTCCCCCTTTAATCCTGTAAGTGTCTCATATAGTAGGCTTTAAAGGTTTATATACATGTATAAAGTTTCATTGCTTAAGCTAAGTATGTTGAAAATTATTAAGACGTTCCGATACTTTTTCTATTTAAATTATTCATCTGTAAAATAGTACGACTGGCGTATATAATTTTGGATCAAATAACGATTTTTTAGAGACCCAATATAATCCACTAATACAACTTATTTTATTACTATGAAAGGGCCAAACTAAGTAGTGAACTGTAATAGGTACAAGCTTGTACAACCTCTTTGTTCCCGTTGAGATCGTATAGCCAACAAGCCGCTTGATCGTGACCGGTAGAGTTATAGGGCGATGGTTGCGTGACCTGTTACAGCCACGCGGTTGTCCAAATTTTGCTTGATAAATCAAACCTGTTTGGACTTACGGAATACAAATTTGGGGACTGCTAGCGAATCAAACATCTGCATAATACAAAGATTTCAATCTACAACTTTAAGAATATTAGTACTCTGTGCTCTATGGTACGTTTCAAACAAAATTTAACACTACAATGTGTAAATGCCAAGTAGTGGAGAAGAGATCATGAGATTCCGTGTAAAATAGCAAATGAAGTTGGAAAGCCTTCCGAACAATCTTGTTGTTAACCTACTTGAAAATAGTGTCACCATTTGTCCACTATAAAGGTGTGTTAAAGTAGTGGATCTGTCATAAAGATTTGCTTAGCTATGTGTTCAGTAAATGAGGAACTAGATTTGTCACTGGACAAATTCTTGCTCGCGTGACTGTTTTATGTATCAAGAGCTTACACGGCATGCTTTGCAATGCCAATCTGTGAGGAATTTTTTACACTTCAGGTGAGCTCGTGCGTTGCACTCACTCGCCGCAGGTCAATAATGTATTCTCTAGTTGTTTATTACCAATGTTCCCCCAGTACTTTAAATGAGAACAGCTGTTTATACAATTAATATTCCTACATGTAATCATAGACTGTGACGGAGGCGTCGTCCAGCTACTTGGAGGTCACGAATTGTGGATAGTTATAAGCGATGGCTGTATACAAAATGTTACCATAGTTGTTACCAAAATGTTGTAGTTTGCGCTATTTTCCCAGATAATATTGCCTTAGTTAAATATAGGAATAAGAACCCACAACAGGATGATATACGCATAACATGCATTCAATATGACTACTACATTTATATTTACCTTCAACCTTATAAGAATATAAAGTCCTTTACTAAATTTTTCTGTGATGTGCAGAGTATGATCTTTCCAATCTAGTTTAGAATCCATTATAACTCCAAAATTTTTTTAAAGAATTTTGATTTATATTATTATAATACTTGTTAAAACATTTATCTCTAAATTGTGAATTTATGAGTGTTTATTTGCTTTAAAAATGCTCTTATTAGAGCATAGGATTAAAATATAGTTAAATGGTATTTCAAAAATTACAAAATAACAACCATTAAAAGGCACTTACGTTAATTTACTTTAAAGTTGTTTTATTACCCTATCGTAAAGTACATTGAATTCCTTTCCAATTAGGTATGATGGAATGTAAATTTTATGTAATGATATTTGTGAACATTATTCATGGAAATCTACGAGTTTCACCGGGACAGTTAAAACTTAGTTGTTTTTACGAAACTAAACAAATAAAACGGACAAGTACTGTAAATGCTGGTATTGATTCTCACAACTATTCTCAGTTAATTTAGGAAATTTATTTTCAGTTTGAAAGCATATTATATGTATATTGTAAGAACAACGTTTTAAAACTTTAGATTACATGGGGGCATATATGGGCTAATATCAATAATCACATATGACACAGACATCTTATTAAAACAACATGTAACTGTATAAAAATTATAATACTATATTAGAAAAGCCTTGGGAGAAAGCAAACACATAATCAGTTTGCCCTGCTAACTCTAAGAGAAAAACAGCTTCACACATTCGGAGAAACAACAGCACTGTATTCCATTGGGGAATGTTCCTTTATCCAAAGTTTTGCTATGACTTTCTTCAATGAACTTCTCACAAGATTTATACAAAAGTTACGTTCTATAAGCTAAAGATAATGTATCTTGAACCTCTAGGAGGCAATAAATAATAAATTGGGATTTTTCTGCAAAAAAACATGGACTTTGCATTAAAATTAATGCAAATGTTGGTTATTTTAATAGAAAAATATACATAACTCCGTTATTTGTTGTCAGATCTTTACAAACTTGGTATCATTGTTTAGATAATTCAATTTGTCAACTTTTTTGTCCGAAATAAAATTTTGACAAAATTTGTCGTTTTTGAGAAATTTGAGTTTAAAATTTTAAAATGGCCGCCATTTTGAAAATAGACATCGGAAAATACTAATTATTTTTCTAGAAATTACCATTATTGTGATAAAGGTCCATGCCAAATATGAAGTAAATCCATCAATTCATTACGGAGATAAAAATTATTACGTGTAAAAAACAAAATGGTGGCTAGCGGCTAAACGAAGGATTTTAGGACATATGTTTATATGACCTTTTTTTTGTTTTCATGTGTAGAATCAGCTCCCGAAATTTCTGCACTTCGTCATTAATCACCCTGTATCATTCAACTTTAGTTTTTTTCATCAGCGGCAAGGCTGGGGATTCGGACCACAGTCTAGGAGTTTTCAAGTTGCCCCTAATCTTCAGGTCCGTTGCCCTCAAAGCTAGGCGGTGCGGTCCATGGGCCGGGAAAACCTCTTATTCCTGTTGCTGCTTGATAAAGGACCAGAGTGAGGATAAAAACCATGAGCTCCCTACCAGGGTCGCAAGTGGAACCAGGACTTTCCGGCCACCGATCGCTGCTCCAGCCTGGGTGGTCATATACGTACAATGCCTGAAAATCGAAAAGTTGGCCAAAAGCCCCGGATATTATGCTCAGTTATAAGCTATTTAAAATACAATCAACAAACTCTGTAATCTTGATCACTAGTTGCAGCTTACTTTTTAAAATTTACCAATTTTTATAGAAACTAATCAAAAGAGCTTTGAAAAATAAACAATTTAGTATTTTGAATCATTAACTTAGCTTCACTGGTTACGGAGAAAATACCAAGAAGTTTTTCCATGTTATGCTTATGGAAAATCAATAAAATCTTATAGATCGCTTATTTTTTTTTATCATTTTTCAATACAACCTTCATTAGGTGATAAGCAACTAATATTTGGTCATAAACCCCTATGGCAGCAAACCTGTATATTAAATCCCATAGCATTTTAATGAAAAATAACTGTATGATGGTAGAAGGAATAGAAAGAGGTGTCTGAACATAATCAGCCAATTGGCTGACTTTCTGCTTTTATCATGTTAATGTTTACATTTTAGGATTTATAAACAGTTCATTCTTTGTGCATTATACCTCTCGCTATGCACAATTTTTACTGTTCTTAAAACTAATTATATCTGTAATTAATGTGGTTATGTGAAATTAATGTTAATATAATAAATGTATCTTTATATTATGAAATACTATATTTTCTTGATGGATTAACAATTTAAGTAATAATGTAAAGTATTTTACATAACTTTATTATATTACTCACTTACAAAACCAAATATTTTGTTGATTAAATTAACAGCCATTGGAAATTAGGTAAGTACGAGGGTCCGCTAGGACGGGGGAGGGGGTATTTATCAATTTAAAAAGAACTCTTCTAATCAATTGTTGTCTTCTGATAAAAAGTCTGGGATTCCCACCTCAAACTATTCCACCACACCTACTGTTTCTAGGTTTGTCTTTATTAATCTCACGCATTTTTCTTCTTTTTGTTTCGTTTGCATTTAAATTTTTAATTATATGCGATTTATTTTTATTTTGCTGCTCTAGTGACGTTCTGCTGGTTATATTCTCACTACAGGGTAGCTGAAAGTATCCATTTAAGTACAAGTGCTGAAGTTTGTTCTTATACAGCAGACGTAACTGGTACTATAAGAATATTAACCATACCTTCTGTCAATACTCAAGTTTCTCTGGAACCTCGCCACCACAGTGCAGTAGTTAAAGCTTGCAATTCTTATGTTCAACCCTCGCTTTTTCTCACTCTTATGTTCTGAACCAAATACCCCGATTGTCCTGCTAAGTCCTCTCAACCTTTAATATGGCTTTTGAGGTGGGTGAAGATTTTTCGCAAAATACACCGTTGATAATGACTTTTAATAACACTAAATATTTTTAAAAATGTTAAATTTTGAAAATACTTTTAAATCTTTTTTATTATTATTAAACCAGTAGTTTTTGTGTATTTTAAATAGTTTTTGTTTTTTTCACTGCCCACGTCACAAGGGTAATCGGTTGCTCGGACACTAATGGCTACAGAGTAGAGGAGACCTAGCGGGACTGTGGTGCCACTGGAGTTTACTGGGGAGCTACTCTTGATTGTAACCTGGGCCTTGGTATCCTCCGTTCTGCCTGTTTTTTTTCCTTTTCACTCAGAGAGCCAGTATCTCATTGAGTGGTTTTCCTGTTAGTGAAGCTGATTCCATCTCCTCTTTTGTAGCCCTTATGAGTCCGTCCTTCTCGGTGAATAATTTTTTCTTTGGCTCCTCAATTGGGATTTTTCTGGTTCCGCCAGCAGGACGGTGCGGCTAGGGTGTCCTGGACTTCATTTGTGGTCAATAGCACAGTGATGCTTTGGGGTTAAGGCGAACTTTGAACATACACGCATGTTGAACCCGTGGGTCGTGATATGCAGAAGGTTTCTAATTGGTTTCCACTAAGAGTAATAAAGTACGAGAAAAATAAGACTTTAATACATTTAAGACCCAGGTACATTTACAATTGTTTTAAAGGCACCAGTTTATGCTAAATTGTGTACTTAGTATTATTTTTACAATTATAAAAATAAAAGATGTATTTATAGAAGATATTTAAAAAAATAGAATTTAAAATATAACATATATGATAAAATATTTTTAAGTGTGTTTTGCAAGTTTCAAGTGAAGTTTTTTGTACATAATGGAGTGAGGACACAATTGCCCTCTATACTTCTGAGCGATGACAACTCATTTAATTATCCAGGGTAAATATTTTAGAGGTAACACCTTTCTCCCCAGTTTTTTTCACTCAACATATTCTACATTTGTTCTACTTGACAAACGTTGAGCCATCAGGAGATCCATACTTTACATTAGTATAAGCAGGCCTTAAAATCAACAAAATAATGGTCTATGTATAAAAATATTTAGAATGCCACACAGTTGGCACCACACAAATAAAAGTAATTAAATAATCACTAACCCTATTGTATTTATGTTTGTTCTGTTATATTTATTATAAAATAAAAGAACTGACATTATGATAAAATGTACTAATCCACCGAGAAAAAAATTACACTAATTACACGATTTCATAAAACTTAAGTGTTATTAAGAAAGATACAAAGGACAAATAAGAAAGAAATCAGCCAAATAATCAACACTTAGTAATAGAAAGCCAAAAAACGGGATGGAAACCAACATAAATCTCTAATTTTGCACAAAAAAGATGAAAACAAAATAATGAGAAAATAAAAAATGCGATAGAACCCGTCGCACACCCCTACTATTCATAAAAAATAAAATTAGGATATGTCAAATAATAATTTATTACATAAATATTCTACTTATTATCCTTAAAGTTGCTTGTGTTAAATGTCCGGGAATATGATAGTAATATTTGAGGCATTCTGGGAAGAATAGATGTGGTTTTTAATAAATGAGGTTTTTGCAAAATGAAAATAATTGCAATTTTTGAAAGGCTTAGTTTAGGTAAAGATGTTTTTAAAAGTGTTGTGTTTGGGGAAGAGAAGTATTTATTTCAATAATTATAGACTGGAGTTGTAGTTATGGGTATTGTTTGTATTAGTAGTTATAGTAACAATGTTTCTCTGTTAGTTAGCCAGCTGTTAGAGTTGCAATCTGGCGTATCCAGTTCCGCCACGGAGAGGCACAGAAAACATACATACATATTTATAATTCAATAATAAAAACGCACAGGGCAGTTTAGTCAGGGATATATAGAAAAAATCCAAAAAAATACAGTTGCTATTTTGCCGGTCACAATTTCTATAGAAGGCCAACTATACCTAAACCAAATCGAAAATCGAGTTTAAAAAAATAATCGTACAAAATTTGTTATAAATATCCAACCGTACTCAGATAGTACTGTGGTTCTACCCGTCTTACTGTGTTTTAAGGCCAGAAAGTACATTCTCCTACTGGGTTGTCTCCTTGTCATTATTTTTACAACTATAAAAATTGTATGTTTAATGGATGATAAGTTTTGAACGATATCCTGTTAAAATAAAGAAAGTTTGAGGTAAATTTCAATTGTTCGAGATGAATCTTTAATACGATTTTAAGAAGAATATTCAAGCCCCTTGTTATTCAATATGGTATGCAAATTAATCTAATCAATTAAGCTTAATATATACATTAATCCTATAAGTAATTGAAAATTAATTTATTTTATTTCTACCGATTGTTAGGTATGTAAAATCATCTTGTAAAAACGGCTGTGAAAAATGCCTCGTTCAAAACGTGTTATCCCTTAAACACAAAATGTTAACAATTGCAAAAATAATGGCAAGGAGACAACCCAGCAGGAGAAAAAACAAACAGCCTTCCTGACCTTAAAAACGGTAAGACGGGTAGAACCACAGTAGAACTATCTGATTACGATCTGAGAAAGGTTTGATTGTTATAACAAATTGTGTACACTTATTTGTTAAAACTCGCTTTTCGTTTTGTTTTTTCATGTGATGGTTTTTAACGATTCAGGGCTTTCTCTAAGGAAAAGGTTTCAAACCACATTTTAAAATATGAGCCAACTATCTGTTGTTACTTTTAAATAACTACACAAAAGTCAGTAGATGTAAAAAGTAACAACAAAATTGTGTATATATTATATTTTATTAGTAAATAAATGTATATTTTAACATTGGATTTATTTGTATTTTTAGTGTTACATCAACACTGTACCTCGAAGCAGGGAAGTACATTTGGCTGAAAAGTTAAGAAATTCTATCACACCACCGCTGAGACGTATTTCATATGCATTACGTTGGGGTACGAACTCCAATACTTCTCTACATCCCCTTAATATAAGTATCTCTGAAATTGTGTTCCGGAAATATATCAGAAGATCGCAATATTTGCTATCCAAGGTAATAAAACCAGCATTAGAGAACCCATAAACTACTGCTGTATTACATGCAAAGATCAATCCCATCAATTATATTGAGAACGATAATGCATGTTTTTTCAATTGTTTACAGATTATTTAGATCTAGAAACAACTTCAAACTGTTATTAAAACAAGAGTATACCTAATATTTGAATATACTCAAACACATTTTCCCCAAAAACAAAATAATAATCCAACCTAGCAAAAACCGTATGTAATCTTATTAAAGAGTAAACAAGGTAACTATAACTTTATTGTATAGTAGTGCTCTTTTTACTAAAACTCAAGCTTTTGTCGAGTACGCTGTTTTGGTTCCTAGTACAGTAATGCAGGATAGTTTACCAATGGGTGGACTGAGACATGTTAAGTTTTAGTTCTGAAACTCCTAGAAGTGCTTAAATCTAGGAGTTAAGCCTTAGGAGCCTCCACCTGCCTTCGTTTCTTCCGATCCCTTCCTCCTATGTTAAAAGCTGAAGCCGACAAACAAAAATTTAGGCATGGTTTGACAAAGTTCTTGGTTCAAAAGGAATTCTATAGTGTCTTGGACTATATAAACAATGATTCCAGATAAACAATTGTAAATATTTTGATTGTATTACTATCATTAATTAGTTAATTGTTTGTTTGTTATTAGAATGTATTTTTAAGTTGTTTTTCTGTAATTGACTCATGCCATGTACAACCATTGTATCCACGGCAATAAAGAATTTCTGATTTCTGATTTCCTAACACGTGTTTCGTACATTTTTCTATTAGACTTAAATGTTTAATTCATTACAAGGTTAATTCATTAAGGTATAATAAGAATCATTTCTTGCGAGATCATTGCATACGCACATGGCTGGGGTTTACTGATTTTCATGTTCACCAAGTCGACAAACATTAAAAACGAACAAAACAAGAAAAAAGTTATCACTTTTTGTTCTTATGAAATTAAAATTTTTTTGTTTTAACAGATTCTCCCTTAATTTCAATCATATCGTTCTTGCTTTGAAAAACAATCAGGTTATTGTGTGCTATTTTTATTAATCCATGTTTTTAAAAACTAAAAGCTAATGACCCTAATTCTACTCCCAGCTTTCCTTAGAAAGAAAAATAACCCAGGCCTGACCCCAACACATAGCCTACGTTAAAAGCCTACGTTTTGTGTTGTATTTAATGAAGTAAACATTGAATAACTCGCTAAAATAGTATTGATGGCTTTCAGAACAGGGAAAGTGTTTCTGAAGAAGAAAGAAAATTGTGGGAGAAAACATCAACCAACAACTAAAATTAAATAATAAAATTCACACATTAGAAGGATTTGGGAGCTAGAGTATGTGTAATACTAAACGGCAAGAGTAAGAGCAGCAAGCGGCGGGCGATCCAAGACGTGAAGTCTGTTGCCAACCGGACATCCCGTGGAAATGTGTCAACATCGTCGCCCCAGTTGCGTTTACTTATAAATATTGTCCCAAATGTTTGTGGTGAACGACCAGTTGTGTGTTTAATTTGTTAATTTAAGACTGTTTGACAAATTAATAGTTATAAAACCTTAAGTTACGCATGAAGCTGCGTGAATAATATGTTGTTTGTTAGGTCATAAATATTTTTACAATTTTATGTCGGTAAAGTAGATCTCCTATATATCACTTACTACAGAGTGATTCCCAAGCGAGAACTAAACTTACCGCCTGTATTACTGAGAAAATTTGCCAACATACTGGGAGTTGCGGATAACCGAAACACCCTTTTTAAGAAATTTTATAACATTAACCAATTGTGCCTTTATAGGTAAAGCGGTCTATTCACCGAGAGTAATTTCAATGTACAGGGTGTATCTGAAATTACCTCTCCAGACCGGAAGTCACTGATGTCAAATACAAACTCTCACTTTAAATAACTTTTTTTAGTTTTACACGGTTTTTAAGAAAACTTTACAATTTGATCTTGTACGCGTAATTTTAGCAGTTTCTTGAATATTTGAGGTTGAAATTTAGATTTTCCTCATTCTTCTCTGAGCATTTTAGGTTAAGCAAAAATGTCTCGGCACAAAAATGTCTTAGACTCTTTTAAATACGTTTCCAACAAAAATTGTCAGTTTGGTCCAAAATTTTTTTTTTATTAAATTTACAACATGACGGAGATTAATGAACATGTATTTAAATGTTTAGTAAAACTAATCACGTGATAATTGATGTTTTATGATGGTATATTATTTTTAATGAGGTTCTTAGACATTTACATGTTTGGTAAGTTCTGTTATATGTAAAATGTTCAGACATAATATATGTTAAATTTTCCCCAGTTAAAAAAAAATAATGTCATGCTATTTTTTATTCTAAATCAGTATGATTAGGGTTTAAAATATTAAATTTTAAAGTTACTTCAAAATTACGTCTGGTCCCATCTGTATTGAAATCAGTGTCAATCAACAGAGCAAAATATGTCTACCTACAACGGCACAATTTGTTTTTTGTTTTTTTTTTTTTGTACAATTTTAAAAGAGGTGCAAGGTTGGTATGGGACACCCGGTAAGACAGTATCATATTTGCACGATAGTCCTCACAAAAATTGGTTCTTTATTTGGGATGGCACTTAATTTCTAACGAACTCATTAGGAAGTACACCATTGACTTTACCTGATGGCATGCTAATTTAAATTTTACAATTCAACTAAAATTTTAACTAAAATAGCAGATTACACAATTGATTTATCTTTTATAATTTAAAAAGGTGGCAGTACAGTATTTTCATTTAAAATAAAAAAGTTTTTTTATTTCCTGCCCCAGAAAACTATCTGATTTCAAAATTTAGCGACCAAACATTTTTACCCAAAATAAATATGACATTATTTTTTTCTACTCTAGCGGCCAAATTATAACATCTGAGGCAATCCTTGCGAACATCTTTCAAGTTACTACAAGTTTGGTTCTATGAATTTTTGCCCCCCAGTCCACACAACTAAACATAATTAAATGTTTATTTATTTTTGCGGGGAATTTTACCCCATGTAGACGTAATTTTACAACTACTATAATATTTTACTCAGAACCTTCACTTTGCACATAGACATATCTTGCACAGTACCAATATCAATTAAATTATCAAACTTAAAAATTATCATGATGATTTTCAATATCACGTATTCTTCTTTTGACCGTGAGTCGGAACGAATTGCTATATCAAGCAACTGATTGTTTTACTTTGATTGTTATTTACTGACCTGGTCCTACGGCTAAAACATACGTCCTTTGATGTGTATGGTAATTTTAATATTTTAACCATTATTTAACATACTTTTGTTACTTTATTTACTTTATTTACAAATTATAACATCTGAGGCAATCCTCGCGAACATCTTTAAAGTTACTACAACTTTCCCCGCTAGGAGCGCACACTGTTCAAAACCCTTATTTTCCTGTCTAGGCTGCTGGTCGTGTTAGCTCAGGTGTTCGTTCAGGTGTCGAAAGATAACCATATTTTCAATCCAAAGTGCCAATTAAATTCATTCCGAATGATGCCATATAAAATTTACACCAGTCTTGATTCTAGCTGTCCCAAAAGGGGGCAGTGGGCATATATGGGTTAACATACTTTTGTTAGTAACTACTGTATTATTGTATTTAGAAGCTTGACGTTTTTTTATTTGCCTTGACAGTAATTTTTTAGGAAATTAGGTAAATTTAAAAGTTTTACACCATTAAAAACTGAAATGAAGGAATTGTAATGAATGCCAATATTACATTATGTATTTATCATTGAATGTTCAATATTACTGGATCGTTATGTTATTCCCTGGAATTTCAACAAAACTAATTGAAGGATAGTAACTGAATAGTATTTTTTGTAAATAAAAGGGGTTTTTGGCAAGTTTTATCCACTTTGTTAAGATTTCCAATTATTTTGTTTTAATGGAATTTTTCATTGTTTTCGATGATCTACTGCAAATTGTTATGCAGTTTATCCATTAAATTTTTTCATATATTTATTTATACGTATTTTATAATTTTAAGTAAATACTTATAGATTACAATACCAACATAATAAATTTATTCACCACTCCATTAACCTCTATAGAATTCGGGGGAATTAGGAAGGGGGTTTGGGAAAGAGTCTCTGAAAACGTGCCGTAGGCGAATATATTTTCATTCCTTAGATTGAGTTAGTTGCATAAGTTCAAATTTAGGTTATTTCTGCAGTCGTGGGAGTTAATTTATGTTATAAATAAATGACAAACTCATTTATTTTGCTATTTTGCTCATTTACAAACTCTTATATTTATATGTATTCTGTTCATAATATGCGACTTAAACAACAATTAACGAATTTCTGGGCAACCTCTGTGGGGGCATGGGGGCGGAGCCCCCATCGAGCCGTAGGCGAGTACGCTAATACAGCAAGTAGCCATGGTAAGACCTAGGCCTGGGACCATGTTATTTTTTTTTCATTTTGAGGTCCCCAGAAGCCAAAAACACCATTTGTTCATTTTTATATATTATATACTCGCCTACGGCTCGATGGGGGCTCCGCCCCCATGCCCCCACAGAGGTTGCCCAGAAATTCGTTAATTGTTGTTTAAGTCGCATATTATGAACAGAATACATATAAATATAAGAGTTTGTAAATGAGCAAAATAGCAAAATAAATGAGTTTGTCATTTATTTATAACATAAATTAACTCCCACGACTGCAGAAATAACCTAAATTTGAACTTATGCAACTAACTCAATCTAAGGAATGAAAATATATTCGCCTACGGCACGTTTTCAGAGACTCTTTCCCAAACCCCCTTCCTAATTCCCCCGAATTCTATAGAGGTTAATGGAGTGGTGAATAAATTTATTATGTTGGTATTGTAGTCTATAAGTATTTACTTAAAATTATAAAATACGTATAAATAAATATATGAAAAAATTAAATGGATAAACTGCATAACAATTTGCAGTAGATCATCGATAATAAATAAAATAAAATCAGTACCCTTGGAAATATAATTTTATTAACAGTTACACGTGTTTCAGACATTGCATGCCATGTGTACAGTGTAAAGTATATAACCTTATAACAAAATTCTTAATATAAATAAATAAATTTAACATATGGTACATATATTACTCTTAACTCTTTTGAATCAATTTCTTAGTTCTGATATTTTGTCGAATATTGGGGTTTTCTTTTGTACCTGCATGGTATTTAGTGTTTGTAGCATCATTTTCATTGTGTATATAAATTTGAAATTCTTCTTTAGTGTTTAGTTTTTATCCTTTGTTTTCAAATTCTAGGATTTGCATTGCCTTTTCTATACTTGAGTAGCTATGATAAGTGTGAAGTATATGTTCTGCATAAGCTGAGGGTTGACTGGTCATGTTATTGGATCTGATAGTTTGTACGTGCTCATTAAACCTCGTCTGGAAGCTGCCTCCAATTTGACTAATACAAAACTTTTCACAGCCATTGCAATTTATTTTATACACTCCAGATCTATCATACTATTTATTTATTTATTTACAACACCGACATGTTACGGACCTTAAGGCCCATGATCAAAGTGAACGGAGTGTATATTATGTTAACCTTTACTGAAATTTAAATAAATAAACAAAACTAACTGATTTTTCGTCCATATGTTTCCAAATTTATTTTTGTAACATAAATATTTTGGCTTTTTTGGTTCTCTTTAATTTGTATAATTTTGTCATATACTGGGTTTCTGTGTTAACTTGCATAGTGTATGTTGTATTGTCTCTATCTTTTTTAATGAAGGAGTATATGTAACATTCTTCTTTTACGTCTAGTTTGTTTCCTTTTGAACCAAATTAAATTATTTCTAAATCCTTTTCTATCGTCCTAAATGTGTGGTTGGTCTTTTCCATATGTCCAGCTACGTTTGATTTCATACTAGTTTGATTTCTTGATAAGTAAGACTTAACATGTTCTTTATATCTACAATTAAATGACCGCCCTGTTTGCCCTTTAAATAATGTTGCATTCACAACATTTTATTTTGTAAATGCCTGATTGATTAAAGTTATTATTTGTATTTGCACTTTCTTTGTTTATTTTATTATTGAGCATTCTTAAGGTCATTGTTCTTAGTTTTTAAACTTACTTTAAATTCTGTCCTGAAAGTTTGTCTTATCGCTTTATGACGTAAGTGTTATATGTAAGACTGTATATTTTGTCCTGTTTCTTCTTTAATTGTCTGTACTTTATTGTATTACTTTTTCTTTTTTTATTTCTATCATTTTAGGCTTGTAACCATTTTCGTAATCCAGATATGGAGTGATAGAATTTTTCTCTTTGTTGAAGCTTTTTCTTTTCATTGGTATGTTGATTAGTCTATTAATCATTGAATGACATTGGTATTGAAACATTAAACGTGCCATTGTATAGCTACCAAATCAACCTTTCAAGATAAAGTGTTCTGCAAAGAAAAAACCTAAGAAAATAATATTTACAAGAAATGACTTGTATATATTAAAATTTAAGTTTAAATTTCTTTTAATTCTTCTTCTGTTGGCTGGAGACGTTGAAAGAAACCTTGGGCCTCGTTCGGAAGTAAAACCCGAAAAATTGCAAATAATCAAAAATACTAATGGATGTCCAGTGTGCCATAAAAGTTTTAAAATACTTAATTCACACATAAAAGCTAGTCATAAAGATATGATGACAACTGAGAATAAGTTTTCACGTGTATCATCAATTAATACTTCTTCACAGAATAAAAATGTATTAAATCGTCGAAGGTATTGCAATAGTTCACAATACATCAATAAAATTACTAGGACAAGTGAAAATTTGAGTCCTGAACCAGGACCATCAAAGCCAACAAAAGATGAAATTGAAATACCGGCAGGTCGAGACCCAAGGTATGTGAGACCATTTTATGCATGTCGTGGTGATTCGAGTGATGAATCTCAAATTATCAATGAATCTCAAAATGAAAGATTATCAAATGTAAATGAGGAGTACAATAATTCTAACACGAGCAAAACGAAACTGATTTGCGACATATGTGGGAAGTTGTTTTTTTTTCTGCAAAAGGATTAAGCATACATATGTCTCATCCAGAGAGTCAAAGAATCAAAATAGTTGGAAGGTATGAAAATAAACATGATTCAATTGTGGAAAATAATGTTACAACTGTTAATGAAACGTATCGTCCTGAAAAAAGTCTTAAACAGAACACTAGATCTGTTATTGACAATGTCTATAATGTATGGTGCGACATATTTCAAGGAGATTTTGATACAAACATATTTAACAAGAAAACCAACGAATTTTTGGAATTCTTGGAAAAATCTATTGAGATGTTGCTTGGGCCAAAACACCCAGCCAAAAAGTTCTATGAGTTAAGGAAGAAAAAAGCTAATGTCAAATTGCAAAGAACTTACAAAGTAATCCAATGAGGCTAACAAAACAGGATCAGATGAAGAGAAAAGAAAAATACAATTATCAAACTATCCAGTATGAGTACTACAATATGAGACGAAAAGCAATTAGAAGAGTCATGGGAAATAATAGTAAAGGATGCCAAATTGACCTGAATGAGATCTACAATCAATTCTATGCACGTTTCTCTATTGAAAATCCAAATATTTGAAAAAATATGAAGCACCTGATCAAACAACATTATATGAAAATCAAATGGAATATGATACTACGATAATTAAAAAGGAAGTGAAGGATGCAATTACAATGATAAAAATTTATACAGCATGTGGACCAGATCGTGTTTTGATGAGGGTAATAAAAAACCAAAATATGTAAATAATACTATCTAAAGTTTTTACGCACATGCAAATGAATTATATGGTTCCATTTATTTAAAGAAAGCAAGAACTATACTATTAGATAAAGTCGGGAATACCGAGCATGTAAACAATTGGAGACCAATCTCAATTTGCTCGGTTGTGAGACGAATTTATGAAAAAGTAATTGATAAAAGACTTAAAAGATACATTGAATTTAATCCTGTTCAACAAGGATTCATCCCATCACCAGGTACTTATGTGAATGCCAATATTTTAAACTCAGTATTATTGTCTGCTAAAAGAAAAAGAAAATATTGTTATGGAATGTTTTTAGACATAACAAAAGCTTATGATAATATTGGTCACAAGCACCTGCAATCAATTCTACACAGCCTGCTAATACCACCAAGACTTCTAGATACAGTTATAGAGTTACAGAATGAAAATGTCACACAAATAGAGACAATAAAAGGTAAAACTAAACCTATACTTTGAATCGAGGTGTGTTTCAAGAAGCTCATTTATCGCCAACACTCTATAACATCAGCATAGACTACATACTGGATGAATTAAGCGAGGAAAAAGTAAAAAATGCTCTTGGATACCAACTTGATGATCAGTTGCCAGTTATATCAATACTCAGTTTCGCAGATGACACTGTCCTTGTTGGTAAAAACAAAGAGTCTGACATTACGCTTTTTAATATGATTGTGCCATTGTTTGAGGGGATTGGACTAAGCATTAATAATGGAAAACAAAAAGAATTAACATTGAAAAAGGGCAATTGAAATCTACGGATTACAATTTAAATGGTATTGAGATCCAATCTCTTCATCCCGGAGAACGAATAAAATACCTACGGGTTAATTTTGAAGATGAAATTGTGGTCAACTCGACTGAAATTATTAAATCCCTCACCAAAAAAAGCAAACAAACTTGCAAATTCCCCATTTTTAAAAGCTGATCAGAAAACGTACATTTTAAATAAATGCGTTTGGCCTACATTGATATATCCTTTTCAAACAGCACCTCTTACAAAATTGAATAAAGGTTTGCTCAATGATATTGACAAAATTATCAGATCTACAATAAAAGAAATATTAGATTTACCAACTGACATAACAAATTCCTTGCTGTATGCACCAATAAATAAAAAAGGACTAGGATTAAATCAATCTATTTGGGAATCACCAATACAGCATATAAATATTTGTAAGATTTTAGACCAAGTAGACAATCCATATATTAATATATTTAACAACCTCCCAGAAGAAATTAAATATTGTTTAAATTAAGGTAAGACGGCACCCAAAAATTAAAAAAAAAACTTTTTTTTGTTTTTTATGTTTTTGTATTCTCCATTTTATGCTGAATTCATACATACTAAACACTGTTATGTAAAATTATTTTTTATATTACTTAGTTTCATTTTACTAAATATATGCACCATCATTTCAAGGAAAATACACTGAGTAAAAATATTAACACTAAAAACGCCGTAAGGCTAGGCTTTAAATTGACGTTCTAAAATAGCAAAACGGGTGTTGGTGTCAGTGCACAAATACATACAATATCAGGTCCTCCCTATATTTTAAAAGCATAGGCTTGCCTCACCGGAGCTTTCAGGGTTCCTGGCAGCTTGTGCCAGGAGCCTATCCCGAGGACGCCGATATCATATGCATTTGTGCACTGACACCAACTCCCCCCTCGGTGAACCGGGCGGGATTCGAACCCGCCCCAGGCGCTACCTTCTGGCCAGAAAGGTAACGCCTTAACCAACTGATCCACCGAGGCTGGTGGTCGAGGCGCTCCAATTGTCTTGTTGAGCCGCTAGCGCTGCAGGAGAGAAAACTGGAACTACGATGCCGCGCTACAAATGCTATCTCAGAAACGATGAAAGCAATCTTCGGCCTTAATTGTCGGGTGAATGCTGAATGCTTAAAAGCTATCTCAGGACGATGAATCTTTCGTCCTTGGCCTTAAAAAGGCTAATTTATAGGTTTTAGTTTTTTCCGTTTTCCGAAAAACTTAATTTTTGATACTTTGGTACGATTATTCCGTTTATTTTTTAATAGATCTTCACAAAAATTGGTACAGATGACCATGGCAGGTTGATAAGCAATAATACGAATCAGAATCGAATGATCTCTTATGGTTTTAATTTTACAGCTTCTATTATGTATAACATTTCATAAAAAATATATATAACTTTAAAAACTGTATAAAAACTAAATTTTTTTAGCTACAATAAAACCACTTCTTATTATTGTTGTGAAAGGTCACTAAAATAAATAGAAAAAATTTCAGATTGATATCACAGTATTTGTGTAAGTTATGTGTACCTAAAGACACCTTATTTAACATGGCGGAGATAGGGAGTGCTGGATTACCTTAACCTTGGTGATTATTTAACAAATATTAAAGAAGTAAATACGAAGAAAATAAGAGAAACCCTTCAAGAAAAATAATTCAATAATTGGTGTCAACTAAATCATAAAGGGAGAGGTGTCATATTGATTAAAGAGTACTCACCGGCAAATATAAATCTGTCTAAAATGAGCAGCCTAAGTAGCTCAGAATATAAAGAATATTTAAAAATGGTGGGTGATGTGGCCGCAGTCAGAGCAACCCATGGCAGATCCAAGGAACGAATCCAAGAACGAATAAAATACCTACGGGTTAATTTTGAAGATGAAATTGTGGTCAACTCGACTGAAATTATTAAATCCCTCACCAAAAAAAGCAAACAAACTTGCAAATTCCCCATTTTTAAAAGCTGATCAGAAAACGTACATTTTAAATAAATGCGTTTGGCCTACATTGATATATCCTTTTCAAACAGCACCTCTTACAAAATTGAATAAAGGTTTGCTCAATGATATTGACAAAATTATCAGATCTACAATAAAAGAAATATTAGATTTACCAACTGACATAACAAATTCCTTGCTGTATGCACCAATAAATAAAAAAGGACTAGGATTAAATCAATCTATTTGGGAATCACCAATACAGCATATAAATATTTGTAAGATTTTAGACCAAGTAGACAATCCATATATTAATATATTTAACAACCTCCCAGAAGAAATTAAATATTGTTTAAATTAAGGTAAGACGGCACCCAAAAATTAAAAAAAAAACTTTTTTTTGTTTTTTATGTTTTTGTATTCTCCATTTTATGCTGAATTCATACATACTAAACACTGTTATGTAAAATTATTTTTTATATTACTTAGTTTCATTTTACTAAATATATGCACCATCATTTCAAGGAAAATACACTGAGTAAAAATATTAACACTAAAAACGCCGTAAGGCTAGGCTTTAAATTGACGTTCTAAAATAGCAAAACGGGTGTTGGTGTCAGTGCACAAATACATACAATATCAGGTCCTCCCTATATTTTAAAAGCATAGGCTTGCCTCACCGGAGCTTTCAGGGTTCCTGGCAGCTTGTGCCAGGAGCCTATCCCGAGGACGCCGATATCATATGCATTTGTGCACTGACACCAACTCCCCCCTCGGTGAACCGGGCGGGATTCGAACCCGCCCCAGGCGCTACCTTCTGGCCAGAAAGGTAACGCCTTAACCAACTGATCCACCGAGGCTGGTGGTCGAGGCGCTCCAATTGTCTTGTTGAGCCGCTAGCGCTGCAGGAGAGAAAACTGGAACTACGATGCCGCGCTACAAATGCTATCTCAGAAACGATGAAAGCAATCTTCGGCCTTAATTGTCGGGTGAATGCTGAATGCTTAAAAGCTATCTCAGGACGATGAATCTTTCGTCCTTGGCCTTAAAAAGGCTAATTTATAGGTTTTAGTTTTTTCCGTTTTCCGAAAAACTTAATTTTTGATACTTTGGTACGATTATTCCGTTTATTTTTTAATAGATCTTCACAAAAATTGGTACAGATGACCATGGCAGGTTGATAAGCAATAATACGAATCAGAATCGAATGATCTCTTATGGTTTTAATTTTACAGCTTCTATTATGTATAACATTTCATAAAAAATATATATAACTTTAAAAACTGTATAAAAACTAATTTTTTTTAGCTACAATAAAACCACTTCTTATTATTGTTGTGAAAGGTCACTAAAATAAATAGAAAAAATTTCAGATTGATATCACAGTATTTGTGTAAGTTATGTGTACCTAAAGACACCTTATTTAACATGGCGGAGATAGGGAGTGCTGGATTACCTTAACCTTGGTGATTATTTAACAAATATTAAAGAAGTAAATACGAAGAAAATAAGAGAAACCCTTCAAGAAAAATAATTCAATAATTGGTGTCAACTAAATCATAAAGGGAGAGGTGTCATATTGATTAAAGAGTACTCACCGGCAAATATAAATCTGTCTAAAATGAGCAGCCTAAGTAGCTCAGAATATAAAGAATATTTAAAAATGGTGGGTGATGTGGCCGCAGTCAGAGCAACCCATGGCAGATCCAAGGAACGAATCCAAGAACGAATAAAATACCTACGGGTTAATTTTGAAGATGAAATTGTGGTCAACTCGACTGAAATTATTAAATCCCTCACCAAAAAAAGCAAACAAACTTGCAAATTCCCCATTTTTAAAAGCTGATCAGAAAACGTACATTTTAAATAAATGCGTTTGGCCTACATTGATATATCCTTTTCAAACAGCACCTCTTACAAAATTGAATAAAGGTTTGCTCAATGATATTGACAAAATTATCAGATCTACAATAAAAGAAATATTAGATTTACCAACTGACATAACAAATTCCTTGCTGTATGCACCAATAAATAAAAAAGGACTAGGATTAAATCAATCTATTTGGGAATCACCAATACAGCATATAAATATTTGTAAGATTTTAGACCAAGTAGACAATCCATATATTAATATATTTAACAACCTCCCAGAAGAAATTAAATATTGTTTAAATTAAGGTAAGACGGCACCCAAAAATTAAAAAAAAAAACTTTTTTTTGTTTTTTATGTTTTTGTATTCTCCATTTTATGCTGAATTCATACATACTAAACACTGTTATGTAAAATTATTTTTTATATTACTTAGTTTCATTTTACTAAATATATGCACCATCATTTCAAGGAAAATACACTGAGTAAAAATATTAACACTAAAAACGCCGTAAGGCTAGGCTTTAAATTGACGTTCTAAAATAGCAAAACGGGTGTTGGTGTCAGTGCACAAATACATACAATATCAGGTCCTCCCTATATTTTAAAAGCATAGGCTTGCCTCACCGGAGCTTTCAGGGTTCCTGGCAGCTTGTGCCAGGAGCCTATCCCGAGGACGCCGATATCATATGCATTTGTGCACTGACACCAACTCCCCCCTCGGTGAACCGGGCGGGATTCGAACCCGCCCCAGGCGCTACCTTCTGGCCAGACTAGGATTAAATCAATCTATTTGGGAATCACCAATACAGCATATAAATATTTGTAAGATTTTAGACCAAGTAGACAATCCATATATTAATATATTTAACAACCTCCCAGAAGAAATTAAATATTGTTTAAATTAAGGTAAGACGGCACCCAAAAATTAAAAAAAAAACTTTTTTTTGTTTTTTATGTTTTTGTATTCTCCATTTTATGCTGAATTCATACATACTAAACACTGTTATGTAAAATTATTTTTTATATTACTTAGTTTCATTTTACTAAATATATGCACCATCATTTCAAGGAAAATACACTGAGTAAAAATATTAACACTAAAAACGCCGTAAGGCTAGGCTTTAAATTGACGTTCTAAAATAGCAAAACGGGTGTTGGTGTCAGTGCACAAATACATACAATATCAGGTCCTCCCTATATTTTAAAAGCATAGGCTTGCCTCACCGGAGCTTTCAGGGTTCCTGGCAGCTTGTGCCAGGAGCCTATCCCGAGGACGCCGATATCATATGCATTTGTGCACTGACACCAACTCCCCCCTCGGTGAACCGGGCGGGATTCGAACCCGCCCCAGGCGCTACCTTCTGGCCAGAAAGGTAACGCCTTAACCAACTGATCCACCGAGGCTGGTGGTCGAGGCGCTCCAATTGTCTTGTTGAGCCGCTAGCGCTGCAGGAGAGAAAACTGGAACTACGATGCCGCGCTACAAATGCTATCTCAGAAACGATGAAAGCAATCTTCGGCCTTAATTGTCGGGTGAATGCTGAATGCTTAAAAGCTATCTCAGGACGATGAATCTTTCGTCCTTGGCCTTAAAAAGGCTAATTTATAGGTTTTAGTTTTTTCCGTTTTCCGAAAAACTTAATTTTTGATACTTTGGTACGATTATTCCGTTTATTTTTTAATAGATCTTCACAAAAATTGGTACAGATGACCATGGCAGGTTGATAAGCAATAATACGAATCAGAATCGAATGATCTCTTATGGTTTTAATTTTACAGCTTCTATTATGTATAACATTTCATAAAAAATATATATAACTTTAAAAACTGTATAAAAACTAAATTTTTTTAGCTACAATAAAACCACTTCTTATTATTGTTGTGAAAGGTCACTAAAATAAATAGAAAAAATTTCAGATTGATATCACAGTATTTGTGTAAGTTATGTGTACCTAAAGACACCTTATTTAACATGGCGGAGATAGGGAGTGCTGGATTACCTTAACCTTGGTGATTATTTAACAAATATTAAAGAAGTAAATACGAAGAAAATAAGAGAAACCCTTCAAGAAAAATAATTCAATAATTGGTGTCAACTAAATCATAAAGGGAGAGGTGTCATATTGATTAAAGAGTACTCACCGGCAAATATAAATCTGTCTAAAATGAGCAGCCTAAGTAGCTCAGAATATAAAGAATATTTAAAAATGGTGGGTGATGTGGCCGCAGTCAGAGCAACCCATGGCAGATCCAAGGAACGAATCCAAGAACGAATAAAATACCTACGGGTTAATTTTGAAGATGAAATTGTGGTCAACTCGACTGAAATTATTAAATCCCTCACCAAAAAAAGCAAACAAACTTGCAAATTCCCCATTTTTAAAAGCTGATCAGAAAACGTACATTTTAAATAAATGCGTTTGGCCTACATTGATATATCCTTTTCAAACAGCACCTCTTACAAAATTGAATAAAGGTTTGCTCAATGATATTGACAAAATTATCAGATCTACAATAAAAGAAATATTAGATTTACCAACTGACATAACAAATTCCTTGCTGTATGCACCAATAAATAAAAAAGGACTAGGATTAAATCAATCTATTTGGGAATCACCAATACAGCATATAAATATTTGTAAGATTTTAGACCAAGTAGACAATCCATATATTAATATATTTAACAACCTCCCAGAAGAAATTAAATATTGTTTAAATTAAGGTAAGACGGCACCCAAAAATTAAAAAAAAAACTTTTTTTTGTTTTTTATGTTTTTGTATTCTCCATTTTATGCTGAATTCATACATACTAAACACTGTTATGTAAAATTATTTTTTATATTACTTAGTTTCATTTTACTAAATATATGCACCATCATTTCAAGGAAAATACACTGAGTAAAAATATTAACACTAAAAACGCCGTAAGGCTAGGCTTTAAATTGACGTTCTAAAATAGCAAAACGGGTGTTGGTGTCAGTGCACAAATACATACAATATCAGGTCCTCCCTATATTTTAAAAGCATAGGCTTGCCTCACCGGAGCTTTCAGGGTTCCTGGCAGCTTGTGCCAGGAGCCTATCCCGAGGACGCCGATATCATATGCATTTGTGCACTGACACCAACTCCCCCCTCGGTGAACCGGGCGGGATTCGAACCCGCCCCAGGCGCTACCTTCTGGCCAGAAAGGTAACGCCTTAACCAACTGATCCACCGAGGCTGGTGGTCGAGGCGCTCCAATTGTCTTGTTGAGCCGCTAGCGCTGCAGGAGAGAAAACTGGAACTACGATGCCGCGCTACAAATGCTATCTCAGAAACGATGAAAGCAATCTTCGGCCTTAATTGTCGGGTGAATGCTGAATGCTTAAAAGCTATCTCAGGACGATGAATCTTTCGTCCTTGGCCTTAAAAAGGCTAATTTATAGGTTTTAGTTTTTTCCGTTTTCCGAAAAACTTAATTTTTGATACTTTGGTACGATTATTCCGTTTATTTTTTAATAGATCTTCACAAAAATTGGTACAGATGACCATGGCAGGTTGATAAGCAATAATACGAATCAGAATCGAATGATCTCTTATGGTTTTAATTTTACAGCTTCTATTATGTATAACATTTCATAAAAAATATATATAACTTTAAAAACTGTATAAAAACTAATTTTTTTTAGCTACAATAAAACCACTTCTTATTATTGTTGTGAAAGGTCACTAAAATAAATAGAAAAAATTTCAGATTGATATCACAGTATTTGTGTAAGTTATGTGTACCTAAAGACACCTTATTTAACATGGCGGAGATAGGGAGTGCTGGATTACCTTAACCTTGGTGATTATTTAACAAATATTAAAGAAGTAAATACGAAGAAAATAAGAGAAACCCTTCAAGAAAAATAATTCAATAATTGGTGTCAACTAAATCATAAAGGGAGAGGTGTCATATTGATTAAAGAGTACTCACCGGCAAATATAAATCTGTCTAAAATGAGCAGCCTAAGTAGCTCAGAATATAAAGAATATTTAAAAATGGTGGGTGATGTGGCCGCAGTCAGAGCAACCCATGGCAGATCCAAGGAACGAATCCAAGAACGAATAAAATACCTACGGGTTAATTTTGAAGATGAAATTGTGGTCAACTCGACTGAAATTATTAAATCCCTCACCAAAAAAAGCAAACAAACTTGCAAATTCCCCATTTTTAAAAGCTGATCAGAAAACGTACATTTTAAATAAATGCGTTTGGCCTACATTGATATATCCTTTTCAAACAGCACCTCTTACAAAATTGAATAAAGGTTTGCTCAATGATATTGACAAAATTATCAGATCTACAATAAAAGAAATATTAGATTTACCAACTGACATAACAAATTCCTTGCTGTATGCACCAATAAATAAAAAAGGACTAGGATTAAATCAATCTATTTGGGAATCACCAATACAGCATATAAATATTTGTAAGATTTTAGACCAAGTAGACAATCCATATATTAATATATTTAACAACCTCCCAGAAGAAATTAAATATTGTTTAAATTAAGGTAAGACGGCACCCAAAAATTAAAAAAAAAACTTTTTTTTGTTTTTTATGTTTTTGTATTCTCCATTTTATGCTGAATTCATACATACTAAACACTGTTATGTAAAATTATTTTTTATATTACTTAGTTTCATTTTACTAAATATATGCACCATCATTTCAAGGAAAATACACTGAGTAAAAATATTAACACTAAAAACGCCGTAAGGCTAGGCTTTAAATTGACGTTCTAAAATAGCAAAACGGGTGTTGGTGTCAGTGCACAAATACATACAATATCAGGTCCTCCCTATATTTTAAAAGCATAGGCTTGCCTCACCGGAGCTTTCAGGGTTCCTGGCAGCTTGTGCCAGGAGCCTATCCCGAGGACGCCGATATCATATGCATTTGTGCACTGACACCAACTCCCCCCTCGGTGAACCGGGCGGGATTCGAACCCGCCCCAGGCGCTACCTTCTGGCCAGAAAGGTAACGCCTTAACCAACTGATCCACCGAGGCTGGTGGTCGAGGCGCTCCAATTGTCTTGTTGAGCCGCTAGCGCTAGTGCTGGATTACCTTAACCTTGGTGATTATTTAACAAATATTAAAGAAGTAAATACGAAGAAAATAAGAGAAACCCTTCAAGAAAAATAATTCAATAATTGGTGTCAACTAAATCATAAAGGGAGAGGTGTCATATTGATTAAAGAGTACTCACCGGCAAATATAAATCTGTCTAAAATGAGCAGCCTAAGTAGCTCAGAATATAAAGAATATTTAAAAATGGTGGGTGATGTGGCCGCAGTCAGAGCAACCCATGGCAGATCCAAGGAACGAATCCAAGAACGAATAAAATACCTACGGGTTAATTTTGAAGATGAAATTGTGGTCAACTCGACTGAAATTATTAAATCCCTCACCAAAAAAAGCAAACAAACTTGCAAATTCCCCATTTTTAAAAGCTGATCAGAAAACGTACATTTTAAATAAATGCGTTTGGCCTACATTGATATATCCTTTTCAAACAGCACCTCTTACAAAATTGAATAAAGGTTTGCTCAATGATATTGACAAAATTATCAGATCTACAATAAAAGAAATATTAGATTTACCAACTGACATAACAAATTCCTTGCTGTATGCACCAATAAATAAAAAAGGACTAGGATTAAATCAATCTATTTGGGAATCACCAATACAGCATATAAATATTTGTAAGATTTTAGACCAAGTAGACAATCCATATATTAATATATTTAACAACCTCCCAGAAGAAATTAAATATTGTTTAAATTAAGGTAAGACGGCACCCAAAAATTAAAAAAAAAACTTTTTTTTGTTTTTTATGTTTTTGTATTCTCCATTTTATGCTGAATTCATACATACTAAACACTGTTATGTAAAATTATTTTTTATATTACTTAGTTTCATTTTACTAAATATATGCACCATCATTTCAAGGAAAATACACTGAGTAAAAATATTAACACTAAAAACGCCGTAAGGCTAGGCTTTAAATTGACGTTCTAAAATAGCAAAACGGGTGTTGGTGTCAGTGCACAAATACATACAATATCAGGTCCTCCCTATATTTTAAAAGCATAGGCTTGCCTCACCGGAGCTTTCAGGGTTCCTGGCAGCTTGTGCCAGGAGCCTATCCCGAGGACGCCGATATCATATGCATTTGTGCACTGACACCAACTCCCCCCTCGGTGAACCGGGCGGGATTCGAACCCGCCCCAGGCGCTACCTTCTGGCCAGAAAGGTAACGCCTTAACCAACTGATCCACCGAGGCTGGTGGTCGAGGCGCTCCAATTGTCTTGTTGAGCCGCTAGCGCTGCAGGAGAGAAAACTGGAACTACGATGCCGCGCTACAAATGCTATCTCAGAAACGATGAAAGCAATCTTCGGCCTTAATTGTCGGGTGAATGCTGAATGCTTAAAAGCTATCTCAGGACGATGAATCTTTCGTCCTTGGCCTTAAAAAGGCTAATTTATAGGTTTTAGTTTTTTCCGTTTTCCGAAAAACTTAATTTTTGATACTTTGGTACGATTATTCCGTTTATTTTTTAATAGATCTTCACAAAAATTGGTACAGATGACCATGGCAGGTTGATAAGCAATAATACGAATCAGAATCGAATGATCTCTTATGGTTTTAATTTTACAGCTTCTATTATGTATAACATTTCATAAAAAATATATATAACTTTAAAAACTGTATAAAAACTAAATTTTTTTAGCTACAATAAAACCACTTCTTATTATTGTTGTGAAAGGTCACTAAAATAAATAGAAAAAATTTCAGATTGATATCACAGTATTTGTGTAAGTTATGTGTACCTAAAGACACCTTATTTAACATGGCGGAGATAGGGAGTGCTGGATTACCTTAACCTTGGTGATTATTTAACAAATATTAAAGAAGTAAATACGAAGAAAATAAGAGAAACCCTTCAAGAAAAATAATTCAATAATTGGTGTCAACTAAATCATAAAGGGAGAGGTGTCATATTGATTAAAGAGTACTCACCGGCAAATATAAATCTGTCTAAAATGAGCAGCCTAAGTAGCTCAGAATATAAAGAATATTTAAAAATGGTGGGTGATGTGGCCGCAGTCAGAGCAACCCATGGCAGATCCAAGGAACGAATCCAAGAACGAATAAAATACCTACGGGTTAATTTTGAAGATGAAATTGTGGTCAACTCGACTGAAATTATTAAATCCCTCACCAAAAAAAGCAAACAAACTTGCAAATTCCCCATTTTTAAAAGCTGATCAGAAAACGTACATTTTAAATAAATGCGTTTGGCCTACATTGATATATCCTTTTCAAACAGCACCTCTTACAAAATTGAATAAAGGTTTGCTCAATGATATTGACAAAATTATCAGATCTACAATAAAAGAAATATTAGATTTACCAACTGACATAACAAATTCCTTGCTGTATGCACCAATAAATAAAAAAGGACTAGGATTAAATCAATCTATTTGGGAATCACCAATACAGCATATAAATATTTGTAAGATTTTAGACCAAGTAGACAATCCATATATTAATATATTTAACAACCTCCCAGAAGAAATTAAATATTGTTTAAATTAAGGTAAGACGGCACCCAAAAATTAAAAAAAAAACTTTTTTTTGTTTTTTATGTTTTTGTATTCTCCATTTTATGCTGAATTCATACATACTAAACACTGTTATGTAAAATTATTTTTTATATTACTTAGTTTCATTTTACTAAATATATGCACCATCATTTCAAGGAAAATACACTGAGTAAAAATATTAACACTAAAAACGCCGTAAGGCTAGGCTTTAAATTGACGTTCTAAAATAGCAAAACGGGTGTTGGTGTCAGTGCACAAATACATACAATATCAGGTCCTCCCTATATTTTAAAAGCATAGGCTTGCCTCACCGGAGCTTTCAGGGTTCCTGGCAGCTTGTGCCAGGAGCCTATCCCGAGGACGCCGATATCATATGCATTTGTGCACTGACACCAACTCCCCCCTCGGTGAACCGGGCGGGATTCGAACCCGCCCCAGGCGCTACCTTCTGGCCAGAAAGGTAACGCCTTAACCAACTGATCCACCGAGGCTGGTGGTCGAGGCGCTCCAATTGTCTTGTTGAGCCGCTAGCGCTGCAGGAGAGAAAACTGGAACTACGATGCCGCGCTACAAATGCTATCTCAGAAACGATGAAAGCAATCTTCGGCCTTAATTGTCGGGTGAATGCTGAATGCTTAAAAGCTATCTCAGGACGATGAATCTTTCGTCCTTGGCCTTAAAAAGGCTAATTTATAGGTTTTAGTTTTTTCCGTTTTCCGAAAAACTTAATTTTTGATACTTTGGTACGATTATTCCGTTTATTTTTTAATAGATCTTCACAAAAATTGGTACAGATGACCATGGCAGGTTGATAAGCAATAATACGAATCAGAATCGAATGATCTCTTATGGTTTTAATTTTACAGCTTCTATTATGTATAACATTTCATAAAAAATATATATAACTTTAAAAACTGTATAAAAACTAATTTTTTTTAGCTACAATAAAACCACTTCTTATTATTGTTGTGAAAGGTCACTAAAATAAATAGAAAAAATTTCAGATTGATATCACAGTATTTGTGTAAGTTATGTGTACCTAAAGACACCTTATTTAACATGGCGGAGATAGGGAGTGCTGGATTACCTTAACCTTGGTGATTATTTAACAAATATTAAAGAAGTAAATACGAAGAAAATAAGAGAAACCCTTCAAGAAAAATAATTCAATAATTGGTGTCAACTAAATCATAAAGGGAGAGGTGTCATATTGATTAAAGAGTACTCACCGGCAAATATAAATCTGTCTAAAATGAGCAGCCTAAGTAGCTCAGAATATAAAGAATATTTAAAAATGGTGGGTGATGTGGCCGCAGTCAGAGCAACCCATGGCAGATCCAAGGAACGAATCCAAGAACGAATAAAATACCTACGGGTTAATTTTGAAGATGAAATTGTGGTCAACTCGACTGAAATTATTAAATCCCTCACCAAAAAAAGCAAACAAACTTGCAAATTCCCCATTTTTAAAAGCTGATCAGAAAACGTACATTTTAAATAAATGCGTTTGGCCTACATTGATATATCCTTTTCAAACAGCACCTCTTACAAAATTGAATAAAGGTTTGCTCAATGATATTGACAAAATTATCAGATCTACAATAAAAGAAATATTAGATTTACCAACTGACATAACAAATTCCTTGCTGTATGCACCAATAAATAAAAAAGGACTAGGATTAAATCAATCTATTTGGGAATCACCAATACAGCATATAAATATTTGTAAGATTTTAGACCAAGTAGACAATCCATATATTAATATATTTAACAACCTCCCAGAAGAAATTAAATATTGTTTAAATTAAGGTAAGACGGCACCCAAAAATTAAAAAAAAAACTTTTTTTTGTTTTTTATGTTTTTGTATTCTCCATTTTATGCTGAATTCATACATACTAAACACTGTTATGTAAAATTATTTTTTATATTACTTAGTTTCATTTTACTAAATATATGCACCATCATTTCAAGGAAAATACACTGAGTAAAAATATTAACACTAAAAACGCCGTAAGGCTAGGCTTTAAATTGACGTTCTAAAATAGCAAAACGGGTGTTGGTGTCAGTGCACAAATACATACAATATCAGGTCCTCCCTATATTTTAAAAGCATAGGCTTGCCTCACCGGAGCTTTCAGGGTTCCTGGCAGCTTGTGCCAGGAGCCTATCCCGAGGACGCCGATATCATATGCATTTGTGCACTGACACCAACTCCCCCCTCGGTGAACCGGGCGGGATTCGAACCCGCCCCAGGCGCTACCTTCTGGCCAGAAAGGTAACGCCTTAACCAACTGATCCACCGAGGCTGGTGGTCGAGGCGCTCCAATTGTCTTGTTGAGCCGCTAGCGCTAGTGCTGGATTACCTTAACCTTGGTGATTATTTAACAAATATTAAAGAAGTAAATACGAAGAAAATAAGAGAAACCCTTCAAGAAAAATAATTCAATAATTGGTGTCAACTAAATCATAAAGGGAGAGGTGTCATATTGATTAAAGAGTACTCACCGGCAAATATAAATCTGTCTAAAATGAGCAGCCTAAGTAGCTCAGAATATAAAGAATATTTAAAAATGGTGGGTGATGTGGCCGCAGTCAGAGCAACCCATGGCAGATCCAAGGAACGAATCCAAGAACGAATAAAATACCTACGGGTTAATTTTGAAGATGAAATTGTGGTCAACTCGACTGAAATTATTAAATCCCTCACCAAAAAAAGCAAACAAACTTGCAAATTCCCCATTTTTAAAAGCTGATCAGAAAACGTACATTTTAAATAAATGCGTTTGGCCTACATTGATATATCCTTTTCAAACAGCACCTCTTACAAAATTGAATAAAGGTTTGCTCAATGATATTGACAAAATTATCAGATCTACAATAAAAGAAATATTAGATTTACCAACTGACATAACAAATTCCTTGCTGTATGCACCAATAAATAAAAAAGGACTAGGATTAAATCAATCTATTTGGGAATCACCAATACAGCATATAAATATTTGTAAGATTTTAGACCAAGTAGACAATCCATATATTAATATATTTAACAACCTCCCAGAAGAAATTAAATATTGTTTAAATTAAGGTAAGACGGCACCCAAAAATTAAAAAAAAAACTTTTTTTTGTTTTTTATGTTTTTGTATTCTCCATTTTATGCTGAATTCATACATACTAAACACTGTTATGTAAAATTATTTTTTATATTACTTAGTTTCATTTTACTAAATATATGCACCATCATTTCAAGGAAAATACACTGAGTAAAAATATTAACACTAAAAACGCCGTAAGGCTAGGCTTTAAATTGACGTTCTAAAATAGCAAAACGGGTGTTGGTGTCAGTGCACAAATACATACAATATCAGGTCCTCCCTATATTTTAAAAGCATAGGCTTGCCTCACCGGAGCTTTCAGGGTTCCTGGCAGCTTGTGCCAGGAGCCTATCCCGAGGACGCCGATATCATATGCATTTGTGCACTGACACCAACTCCCCCCTCGGTGAACCGGGCGGGATTCGAACCCGCCCCAGGCGCTACCTTCTGGCCAGAAAGGTAACGCCTTAACCAACTGATCCACCGAGGCTGGTGGTCGAGGCGCTCCAATTGTCTTGTTGAGCCGCTAGCGCTGCAGGAGAGAAAACTGGAACTACGATGCCGCGCTACAAATGCTATCTCAGAAACGATGAAAGCAATCTTCGGCCTTAATTGTCGGGTGAATGCTGAATGCTTAAAAGCTATCTCAGGACGATGAATCTTTCGTCCTTGGCCTTAAAAAGGCTAATTTATAGGTTTTAGTTTTTTCCGTTTTCCGAAAAACTTAATTTTTGATACTTTGGTACGATTATTCCGTTTATTTTTTAATAGATCTTCACAAAAATTGGTACAGATGACCATGGCAGGTTGATAAGCAATAATACGAATCAGAATCGAATGATCTCTTATGGTTTTAATTTTACAGCTTCTATTATGTATAACATTTCATAAAAAATATATATAACTTTAAAAACTGTATAAAAACTAAATTTTTTTAGCTACAATAAAACCACTTCTTATTATTGTTGTGAAAGGTCACTAAAATAAATAGAAAAAATTTCAGATTGATATCACAGTATTTGTGTAAGTTATGTGTACCTAAAGACACCTTATTTAACATGGCGGAGATAGGGAGTGCTGGATTACCTTAACCTTGGTGATTATTTAACAAATATTAAAGAAGTAAATACGAAGAAAATAAGAGAAACCCTTCAAGAAAAATAATTCAATAATTGGTGTCAACTAAATCATAAAGGGAGAGGTGTCATATTGATTAAAGAGTACTCACCGGCAAATATAAATCTGTCTAAAATGAGCAGCCTAAGTAGCTCAGAATATAAAGAATATTTAAAAATGGTGGGTGATGTGGCCGCAGTCAGAGCAACCCATGGCAGATCCAAGGACGGTAGCCGGTGCAGGCATTGCCCTGTTACCGAGAATTCTATATGTGAAACATTACCACATGTCCTTGGTATCTGTCCAGCTGGGGAGCATTTGCGCTACAAACGATACCATTTAATCAGACAAATTATAGCACAAGAGCTAAAAGAAAATGGGTATAAAGTTCACGAAGAAGTTACATGTACAGCAGAAGATGGATCAACAAGAAGAATTGACATACTAGCCATTGATAAGAACAAAGCTGCTTACATTATCGACCCAACAATTAGATTTGAAACAGGATCAGACCAGCCAGTAGCAGTAGACCACGAAAAAAAGACGATATATGAACCTACGATAAATTTTTCAAAGAAAAGTACGAATTGAAACAAATAGAAGTTATTGGATTATTTGTAGGAGCCTGTGGGACTAGTTCAAAATTGTTGTATGATTTTTGGACTCGGTTTAAATTAAAAAAAGAAGAATATAAACAAAATTTCAGAAAGTGTAATGAAATACTCTGTTTTAATTTTAAAGAACCATCTATACAAAGTTGAAAAATGTCAGTTTAAATCAAATTATTTAAGTATTCATTTTGTTAAAAGTAAGCAACCTTTGTCAAGAAGCAACTTCAATGGAAGAAGGCGTCAATTTGTTTATATTTTTGTATAAATAAATTATCTATATATGAGTAAATAGCTCGATTTCGATCAACAAGTACACTAGTTCTAATAGAACTTAAATAAAATAAATTTAATGGACTCTAGCTCCCTAACTTTTAAATTAAAAAAATATACATCAAAAATGAAAAAGTCTTAAAATTACATGGAAATTTCAAAAACCCCATAAAATGTAAAGTGTTCTATAAAAAATTTGAAGTTTTATTCCATCTTGGAAATGGTGGCCATAAAAAATGGAATTCATATGTTTTATTGCCTTGTAGAAATAGTCGTGTTCCCACCATTTAAAGTTTTTTTCTGAATCTCATAGTTTAGGATATGCCAATGGTGGCATAGTTAAGTTGTTCACCCTGTAAATACATGATAAGGCTTTAAGTGGCATATCATTTTTGCCGTATTCTTAACATGTTAATAGTTAATTTATAGTTACTTATGAGAAATACGAACTCGTTAAGAAATATTTATCGTTTCTAATACTTCAAAACTTAATACACAAAAACTCGTAGTATAGTTGCACTTACAGTTTTAACTAAAAAACCTTAATAAAATACGTAATGACTCGTTGTACAATAGCAGTGAAGGCAGAAGCCGTCCAAATATGGATCAATTTAATTTCTGTGTGGCCGTACTTGTCTTCATGTTGTTCATATTAGTAACAACTTCATATGAGTTTAGAAAAAATTTTACACATTCGATATACAGTATATTGATCTCTTGCCGGAGATCATCTCCAGTCAAATTATTTGATTGAAGATAATCTGAGACAAGAGACCCAAATATATCGAATTTTGCTAAACATTTTATTATAATACAATATTAGTAGCACAGTGCCCATTGTGTTTTTTCTTGATGTGTTGATTGGTCTGCACAGTGCAAGTGAATTGGCTGCAATGGCTTAGCACCCTGACTTTAGCTATATAATACCCCCGTCGCAGCAGACCTGCGTACTCAGCGAATTTCTAAATGATCTTGAGATAGTATTTCCCCCATAAACACCATAGGAATGGGTGTGTAGGTTTGATGCCATGGGATGTTGTTAGAAAATGTTAGTTTTGTTAGAAAATGTAATAGTTAGGTAAGGTAAATATAAAATTGTATCAATATTCGACACTTTTTAATTTTCCCCATAAACCCCATGGGGGTAAGTACGTAGGTTTGCCGCCATATGGGTGGTGTAAGCAAATATCAGTTAAACCCTAACTAGTGAATGTACATACCAAATATTATCAAGTTATGGTGTTCTTTTCATTTACCCCATAAACCCCATAGGGGCGAGTACGTAGGTTTGCCGCCATATGGGTGTTGTAAGCAAATATCAGTTAAACCCTACCAAGTGAATGGACATACCAAATTTTATAAAGTTATTCCAATGAATAAGCGAAATAAAGGGTTTTGTTGATTTCACATAAAATTAACATGGAAAAACTATTTTTGGCTTTTCTCACCAATCATTTGGAATCACCAATACAGCATATAAATATTTGTAAGATTTTAGACCAAGTAGACAATCCATATATTAATATATTTAACAACCTCCCAGAAGAAATTAAATATTGTTTAAATTAAGGTAAGACGGCACCCAAAAATTAAAAAAAAAACTTTTTTTTGTTTTTTATGTTTTTGTATTCTCCATTTTATGCTGAATTCATACATACTAAACACTGTTATGTAAAATTATTTTTTATATTACTTAGTTTCATTTTACTAAATATATGCACCATCATTTCAAGGAAAATACACTGAGTAAAAATATTAACACTAAAAACGCCGTAAGGCTAGGCTTTAAATTGACGTTCTAAAATAGCAAAACGGGTGTTGGTGTCAGTGCACAAATACATACAATATCAGGTCCTCCCTATATTTTAAAAGCATAGGCTTGCCTCACCGGAGCTTTCAGGGTTCCTGGCAGCTTGTGCCAGGAGCCTATCCCGAGGACGCCGATATCATATGCATTTGTGCACTGACACCAACTCCCCCCTCGGTGAACCGGGCGGGATTCGAACCCGCCCCAGGCGCTACCTTCTGGCCAGAAAGGTAACGCCTTAACCAACTGATCCACCGAGGCTGGTGGTCGAGGCGCTCCAATTGTCTTGTTGAGCCGCTAGCGCTGCAGGAGAGAAAACTGGAACTACGATGCCGCGCTACAAATGCTATCTCAGAAACGATGAAAGCAATCTTCGGCCTTAATTGTCGGGTGAATGCTGAATGCTTAAAAGCTATCTCAGGACGATGAATCTTTCGTCCTTGGCCTTAAAAAGGCTAATTTATAGGTTTTAGTTTTTTCCGTTTTCCGAAAAACTTAATTTTTGATACTTTGGTACGATTATTCCGTTTATTTTTTAATAGATCTTCACAAAAATTGGTACAGATGACCATGGCAGGTTGATAAGCAATAATACGAATCAGAATCGAATGATCTCTTATGGTTTTAATTTTACAGCTTCTATTATGTATAACATTTCATAAAAAATATATATAACTTTAAAAACTGTATAAAAACTAAATTTTTTTAGCTACAATAAAACCACTTCTTATTATTGTTGTGAAAGGTCACTAAAATAAATAGAAAAAATTTCAGATTGATATCACAGTATTTGTGTAAGTTATGTGTACCTAAAGACACCTTATTTAACATGGCGGAGATAGGGAGTGCTGGATTACCTTAACCTTGGTGATTATTTAACAAATATTAAAGAAGTAAATACGAAGAAAATAAGAGAAACCCTTCAAGAAAAATAATTCAATAATTGGTGTCAACTAAATCATAAAGGGAGAGGTGTCATATTGATTAAAGAGTACTCACCGGCAAATATAAATCTGTCTAAAATGAGCAGCCTAAGTAGCTCAGAATATAAAGAATATTTAAAAATGGTGGGTGATGTGGCCGCAGTCAGAGCAACCCATGGCAGATCCAAGGACGGTAGCCGGTGCAGGCATTGCCCTGTTACCGAGAATTCTATATGTGAAACATTACCACATGTCCTTGGTATCTGTCCAGCTGGGGAGCATTTGCGCTACAAACGATACCATTTAATCAGACAAATTATAGCACAAGAGCTAAAAGAAAATGGGTATAAAGTTCACGAAGAAGTTACATGTACAGCAGAAGATGGATCAACAAGAAGAATTGACATACTAGCCATTGATAAGAACAAAGCTGCTTACATTATCGACCCAACAATTAGATTTGAAACAGGATCAGACCAGCCAGTAGCAGTAGACCACGAAAAAAAGACGATATATGAACCTACGATAAATTTTTCAAAGAAAAGTACGAATTGAAACAAATAGAAGTTATTGGATTATTTGTAGGAGCCTGTGGGACTAGTTCAAAATTGTTGTATGATTTTTGGACTCGGTTTAAATTAAAAAAAGAAGAATATAAACAAAATTTCAGAAAGTGTAATGAAATACTCTGTTTTAATTTTAAAGAACCATCTATACAAAGTTGAAAAATGTCAGTTTAAATCAAATTATTTAAGTATTCATTTTGTTAAAAGTAAGCAACCTTTGTCAAGAAGCAACTTCAATGGAAGAAGGCGTCAATTTGTTTATATTTTTGTATAAATAAATTATCTATATATGAGTAAATAGCTCGATTTCGATCAACAAGTACACTAGTTCTAATAGAACTTAAATAAAATAAATTTAATGGACTCTAGCTCCCTAACTTTTAAATTAAAAAAATATACATCAAAAATGAAAAAGTCTTAAAATTACATGGAAATTTCAAAAACCCCATAAAATGTAAAGTGTTCTATAAAAAATTTGAAGTTTTATTCCATCTTGGAAATGGTGGCCATAAAAAATGGAATTCATATGTTTTATTGCCTTGTAGAAATAGTCGTGTTCCCACCATTTAAAGTTTTTTTCTGAATCTCATAGTTTAGGATATGCCAATGGTGGCATAGTTAAGTTGTTCACCCTGTAAATACATGATAAGGCTTTAAGTGGCATATCATTTTTGCCGTATTCTTAACATGTTAATAGTTAATTTATAGTTACTTATGAGAAATACGAACTCGTTAAGAAATATTTATCGTTTCTAATACTTCAAAACTTAATACACAAAAACTCGTAGTATAGTTGCACTTACAGTTTTAACTAAAAAACCTTAATAAAATACGTAATGACTCGTTGTACAATAGCAGTGAAGGCAGAAGCCGTCCAAATATGGATCAATTTAATTTCTGTGTGGCCGTACTTGTCTTCATGTTGTTCATATTAGTAACAACTTCATATGAGTTTAGAAAAAATTTTACACATTCGATATACAGTATATTGATCTCTTGCCGGAGATCATCTCCAGTCAAATTATTTGATTGAAGATAATCTGAGACAAGAGACCCAAATATATCGAATTTTGCTAAACATTTTATTATAATACAATATTAGTAGCACAGTGCCCATTGTGTTTTTTCTTGATGTGTTGATTGGTCTGCACAGTGCAAGTGAATTGGCTGCAATGGCTTAGCACCCTGACTTTAGCTATATAATACCCCCGTCGCAGCAGACCTGCGTACTCAGCGAATTTCTAAATGATCTTGAGATAGTATTTCCCCCATAAACACCATAGGAATGGGTGTGTAGGTTTGATGCCATGGGATGTTGTTAGAAAATGTTAGTTTTGTTAGAAAATGTAATAGTTAGGTAAGGTAAATATAAAATTGTATCAATATTCGACACTTTTTAATTTTCCCCATAAACCCCATGGGGGTAAGTACGTAGGTTTGCCGCCATATGGGTGGTGTAAGCAAATATCAGTTAAACCCTAACTAGTGAATGTACATACCAAATATTATCAAGTTATGGTGTTCTTTTCATTTACCCCATAAACCCCATAGGGGCGAGTACGTAGGTTTGCCGCCATATGGGTGTTGTAAGCAAATATCAGTTAAACCCTACCAAGTGAATGGACATACCAAATTTTATAAAGTTATTCCAATGAATAAGCGAAATAAAGGGTTTTGTTGATTTCACATAAAATTAACATGGAAAAACTATTTTTGGCTTTTCTCCGTAACCTGTTAAGCCAAGTTAAAAATTCAAAATACTAAGTTGTTTGTTTTTTAAGCTCTTTTAAATGGTTTTTGTTAAAACTGTTGAATTTCGAAAAATTATGCTCCAACAACGCCAAAAACCCATTTCTGACCCCTTTGAAACTCCATAAAAGCCCGTTTCCATAACCCGATCATGCTGGTTCGCGAACTCATGAAAATAGACCTAGTCTTACACCTTCATACCAAATTTCATCAAAATCGGAGGTCCCCTTCAAAAGTTATCAGTACCACGGACACACACACACACACACACACACACACACACACACACACACACACACACACACACACACACAAATTAAAATTCTACTAAAAAGTAGAATTTTAGCTCAAAATAAATTATGGGGCCGTGTGTATGGCCCCGCAATTTCAGAAGGCCCCACACTCACGTGAAATTCACACACTTGGCCCCACAAATATAGGGGACACTGTCCACACACACACGCACACACACACACACACACACACACACACACACACACATATATATATATATATATATACATATATATGAAAATGAACGGACGGTGTTTTTGGCTTCTGGGGACCTCAAAATGAAACTGAGGTTTCACATGTGCTGTGAAACTACCGTAATAGCGTATATATAGGGAAATTCGCTAAAAGCGGTTAGAAATTTTATTTTATAATTCAGTTTCACATAAATTGACTATGGTGCTCTGCATCTCAAAATTCATTGTATTGTTCATAAAAGGTGTGGCTGGTAAATGAGCGACAGGATATATATTACATTTTAACATATTAAATAGATTTTTTAAAATTAATAGTGCAGTTTTAAAATTTAATAAAACGAGAACTGTACAAGGTACATTAACAATATTTATTTCATTAGAATCATCTTTGAAAACAGTTTTCTAATGTTAAATTTAGTACATATCAATGTCTCTACCACCGATAGCTCGGACATGTAATCTATGGTCAGTCTCGGTCCATGTGCTGTGCAACATGAATCGTGTATATAATCATTGATGCTGTCTCATATGTCCTTTCCTTTCAATTAGCATAAACACTGACCGTCATGGGGATGTTTTTCACATATCCCCATAGTCGAAAATTGCCTGGAGGCAATCAGGTTATATAGAAATAAGTGTTATTGGGCCTCCTCTACCTATCAATCTTTGTTTGATATTTTTAGATCATAATACAAAAACTGAAGTTATCACACAATTTAAGGGGAGGACCCACTAAAAATAGTCAAACCCCCCCCCCCAAAATTATTTTTTTCTAAACAAAATTTTCCTGTATTATAAAAACATAGAAACTTCCTTTCCTTTCTTTTTACTTATCGTATGTGTTCTTCTTTACAACTAACTACTTATATTGTAACAGATTTTCCTTCAGCTTATTTGAGAAAAATAAACAAACAACAATAGTATCTCTGATATTGTTGTTTGCTTTATGTTTTGATTCTACAAAACATTGTAATAAATCTTGTTTTGACTTATAAAGTTAGTATTTTTTAATAATTACAGTAAGATATCCAGTGTGGGTAGAAGAAATAAAATGCCAAGAAAGCCGAAAGTGTCTTTTAAAACAAGAAAGCTGCGAGTGCTAGATGGATAACAACTAAATCAACCTGTACAGTAACTGAGAACTTACCTATACCTAGTTTAGTCAGCCCTTCTTGCAGTTTACTACATATGTAAGAGACAGAAAAAGATGAATTGATCACATCAGAAGAACAAGGACAAGGGGATTCCTAAGCTTCCAAACCAACAGGCTTTGCTTTATACAATAGTTAGTTATAATAACATTATCACGGAAGAAGACAGTGCGCCACAGTGTGCACTGGTTGACATCAAATTACTGACAAATTTTATGTGTCAGTTTGCATTACCCGATTGTCAGAACACATCTATTCATGTCAAAAGCCATAATACTATATGCTATTTCACAGTACTGTACTTCTCATGTCAATCTTGCAAGAAGGAGTTCGGCCGCATTAGCCTAAACTTTAAAAAGTCAACGAGGCCTCCTTATGACGTGAAACGAAGAATGGTTTCAGCATTTACCTACTTGGGCAAAAACTACATAGGTTCAGAATCATTCAGCATATCCATGAATATGAAAAAATGCAAAATAATGCTTAATATAGGCATGTAAAATCATTGCGTAAAAGTGTAGCGCATAATGTCGCACAGTCTTTGCAAGCTGCAAGATGTGAAGTACGCTAAGCTTGTGCTGAGTTAGACGATATTGATGAACCAAACTAGTATCTTGATTTGTGTGTAAGCTCTGATGGGTCGTGGCCCAAACTAGGTTTTACCTCAAAGTATGGTATAGTTGCATTGAAGTTGTTATGGGGCTTGTAATCGACTTTGAGGTCTTGTCAAAGTTTTGCATCTTATGCGAGCAAAACAAGGAGCTGTAAGGGGATGGTTCTGATGTTTTTGAGATGTGGTATAAGGAACACAAGCCTAATATTATCTCAAACTATGAAGGTTCTTCACACGCCATGGAAATGATTGCTGCTGAAAGAATTTGGAAAAGATCAGAAAAGTATAATTTTTTATAAACTGCGGTAGTTTCAGATGGAGACACAACAGCTTTTGCACACTTACATGACATAAATATATGTGACCAATACCAAAATTGAAAAAAAAAAATGGAATGTTTGAATCATGTTGCAATGCGCCTGGGGACAGCGCTTCGAAACCTTGTCAAAGAAAATTGAAAAAGTGATCAACCGCTAAAGGGTCAAGGCCGTGGCAACCTAACAGGTATTGTGATTGATAAGCAAACCAGTTTTTACTGATATGCTGTACAAAATATCTTAGAGAAAGGGGTAGAAGCAATGAGAAATTCTATATTTGCCACTTTGGACCACTGTTCATCAACAATAATGACAATCCGAAACACGATAAGTGCCCTACAGGTGAATCGTCTTCTACCAAAGAGTTCTCACAAAAAAAGGCACCAGAAGATCATGATAAAATGGGTAAAAACCATTTAGCTGATCATGTTTTGAAAAAGATACAGTTTATTTATACAAGGCTTACTTCATACTCTTTGCTTGAGAAGTGTGTCACTGGAAAGACACAAAATGCGAACGAAGCGCTCCACCAAACTATCTGGGATAAATGCCCAAAAACTGTTTTTGTTGCAAAAAAAAAAAAAAACAAAAAAAAACTGTTGAAATGGCAGCAGGACAAACCATATGTGAGTATTACACAGGAAGGCTAAAAATCGTTCTAAAATAGCAAAACGGGTGTTGGTGTCAGTGCACAAATACATACAATATCAGGTCCTCCCTATATTTTAAAAGCATAGGCTTGCCTCACCGGAGCTTTCAGGGTTCCTGGCAGCTTGTGCCAGGAGCCTATCCCGAGGACGCCGATATCATATGCATTTGTGCACTGACACCAACTCCCCCCTCGGTGAACCGGGCGGGATTCGAACCCGCCCCAGGCGCTACCTTCTGGCCAGAAAGGTAACGCCTTAACCAACTGATCCACCGAGGCTGGTGGTCGAGGCGCTCCAATTGTCTTGTTGAGCCGCTAGCGCTGCAGGAGAGAAAACTGGAACTACGATGCCGCGCTACAAATGCTATCTCAGAAACGATGAAAGCAATCTTCGGCCTTAATTGTCGGGTGAATGCTGAATGCTTAAAAGCTATCTCAGGACGATGAATCTTTCGTCCTTGGCCTTAAAAAGGCTAATTTATAGGTTTTAGTTTTTTCCGTTTTCCGAAAAACTTAATTTTTGATACTTTGGTACGATTATTCCGTTTATTTTTTAATAGATCTTCACAAAAATTGGTACAGATGACCATGGCAGGTTGATAAGCAATAATACGAATCAGAATCGAATGATCTCTTATGGTTTTAATTTTACAGCTTCTATTATGTATAACATTTCATAAAAAATATATATAACTTTAAAAACTGTATAAAAACTAATTTTTTTTAGCTACAATAAAACCACTTCTTATTATTGTTGTGAAAGGTCACTAAAATAAATAGAAAAAATTTCAGATTGATATCACAGTATTTGTGTAAGTTATGTGTACCTAAAGACACCTTATTTAACATGGCGGAGATAGGGAGTGCTGGATTACCTTAACCTTGGTGATTATTTAACAAATATTAAAGAAGTAAATACGAAGAAAATAAGAGAAACCCTTCAAGAAAAATAATTCAATAATTGGTGTCAACTAAATCATAAAGGGAGAGGTGTCATATTGATTAAAGAGTACTCACCGGCAAATATAAATCTGTCTAAAATGAGCAGCCTAAGTAGCTCAGAATATAAAGAATATTTAAAAATGGTGGGTGATGTGGCCGCAGTCAGAGCAACCCATGGCAGATCCAAGGAACGAATCCAAGAACGAATAAAATACCTACGGGTTAATTTTGAAGATGAAATTGTGGTCAACTCGACTGAAATTATTAAATCCCTCACCAAAAAAAGCAAACAAACTTGCAAATTCCCCATTTTTAAAAGCTGATCAGAAAACGTACATTTTAAATAAATGCGTTTGGCCTACATTGATATATCCTTTTCAAACAGCACCTCTTACAAAATTGAATAAAGGTTTGCTCAATGATATTGACAAAATTATCAGATCTACAATAAAAGAAATATTAGATTTACCAACTGACATAACAAATTCCTTGCTGTATGCACCAATAAATAAAAAAGGACTAGGATTAAATCAATCTATTTGGGAATCTAATTGATTGGGAATCTATTGGGATTGATTGGGAATCTATTTGGGAATCACCAATACAGCATATAAATATTTGTAAGATTTTAGACCAAGTAGACAATCCATATATTAATATATTTAACAACCTCCCAGAAGAAATTAAATATTGTTTAAATTAAGGTAAGACGGCACCCAAAAATTAAAAAAAAAACTTTTTTTTGTTTTTTATGTTTTTGTATTCTCCATTTTATGCTGAATTCATACATACTAAACACTGTTATGTAAAATTATTTTTTATATTACTTAGTTTCATTTTACTAAATATATGCACCATCATTTCAAGGAAAATACACTGAGTAAAAATATTAACACTAAAAACGCCGTAAGGCTAGGCTTTAAATTGACGTTCTAAAATAGCAAAACGGGTGTTGGTGTCAGTGCACAAATACATACAATATCAGGTCCTCCCTATATTTTAAAAGCATAGGCTTGCCTCACCGGAGCTTTCAGGGTTCCTGGCAGCTTGTGCCAGGAGCCTATCCCGAGGACGCCGATATCATATGCATTTGTGCACTGACACCAACTCCCCCCTCGGTGAACCGGGCGGGATTCGAACCCGCCCCAGGCGCTACCTTCTGGCCAGAAAGGTAACGCCTTAACCAACTGATCCACCGAGGCTGGTGGTCGAGGCGCTCCAATTGTCTTGTTGAGCCGCTAGCGCTAGTGCTGGATTACCTTAACCTTGGTGATTATTTAACAAATATTAAAGAAGTAAATACGAAGAAAATAAGAGAAACCCTTCAAGAAAAATAATTCAATAATTGGTGTCAACTAAATCATAAAGGGAGAGGTGTCATATTGATTAAAGAGTACTCACCGGCAAATATAAATCTGTCTAAAATGAGCAGCCTAAGTAGCTCAGAATATAAAGAATATTTAAAAATGGTGGGTGATGTGGCCGCAGTCAGAGCAACCCATGGCAGATCCAAGGAACGAATCCAAGAACGAATAAAATACCTACGGGTTAATTTTGAAGATGAAATTGTGGTCAACTCGACTGAAATTATTAAATCCCTCACCAAAAAAAGCAAACAAACTTGCAAATTCCCCATTTTTAAAAGCTGATCAGAAAACGTACATTTTAAATAAATGCGTTTGGCCTACATTGATATATCCTTTTCAAACAGCACCTCTTACAAAATTGAATAAAGGTTTGCTCAATGATATTGACAAAATTATCAGATCTACAATAAAAGAAATATTAGATTTACCAACTGACATAACAAATTCCTTGCTGTATGCACCAATAAATAAAAAAGGACTAGGATTAAATCAATCTATTTGGGAATCACCAATACAGCATATAAATATTTGTAAGATTTTAGACCAAGTAGACAATCCATATATTAATATATTTAACAACCTCCCAGAAGAAATTAAATATTGTTTAAATTAAGGTAAGACGGCACCCAAAAATTAAAAAAAAAACTTTTTTTTGTTTTTTATGTTTTTGTATTCTCCATTTTATGCTGAATTCATACATACTAAACACTGTTATGTAAAATTATTTTTTATATTACTTAGTTTCATTTTACTAAATATATGCACCATCATTTCAAGGAAAATACACTGAGTAAAAATATTAACACTAAAAACGCCGTAAGGCTAGGCTTTAAATTGACGTTCTAAAATAGCAAAACGGGTGTTGGTGTCAGTGCACAAATACATACAATATCAGGTCCTCCCTATATTTTAAAAGCATAGGCTTGCCTCACCGGAGCTTTCAGGGTTCCTGGCAGCTTGTGCCAGGAGCCTATCCCGAGGACGCCGATATCATATGCATTTGTGCACTGACACCAACTCCCCCCTCGGTGAACCGGGCGGGATTCGAACCCGCCCCAGGCGCTACCTTCTGGCCAGAAAGGTAACGCCTTAACCAACTGATCCACCGAGGCTGGTGGTCGAGGCGCTCCAATTGTCTTGTTGAGCCGCTAGCGCTGCAGGAGAGAAAACTGGAACTACGATGCCGCGCTACAAATGCTATCTCAGAAACGATGAAAGCAATCTTCGGCCTTAATTGTCGGGTGAATGCTGAATGCTTAAAAGCTATCTCAGGACGATGAATCTTTCGTCCTTGGCCTTAAAAAGGCTAATTTATAGGTTTTAGTTTTTTCCGTTTTCCGAAAAACTTAATTTTTGATACTTTGGTACGATTATTCCGTTTATTTTTTAATAGATCTTCACAAAAATTGGTACAGATGACCATGGCAGGTTGATAAGCAATAATACGAATCAGAATCGAATGATCTCTTATGGTTTTAATTTTACAGCTTCTATTATGTATAACATTTCATAAAAAATATATATAACTTTAAAAACTGTATAAAAACTAAATTTTTTTAGCTACAATAAAACCACTTCTTATTATTGTTGTGAAAGGTCACTAAAATAAATAGAAAAAATTTCAGATTGATATCACAGTATTTGTGTAAGTTATGTGTACCTAAAGACACCTTATTTAACATGGCGGAGATAGGGAGTGCTGGATTACCTTAACCTTGGTGATTATTTAACAAATATTAAAGAAGTAAATACGAAGAAAATAAGAGAAACCCTTCAAGAAAAATAATTCAATAATTGGTGTCAACTAAATCATAAAGGGAGAGGTGTCATATTGATTAAAGAGTACTCACCGGCAAATATAAATCTGTCTAAAATGAGCAGCCTAAGTAGCTCAGAATATAAAGAATATTTAAAAATGGTGGGTGATGTGGCCGCAGTCAGAGCAACCCATGGCAGATCCAAGGACGGTAGCCGGTGCAGGCATTGCCCTGTTACCGAGAATTCTATATGTGAAACATTACCACATGTCCTTGGTATCTGTCCAGCTGGGGAGCATTTGCGCTACAAACGATACCATTTAATCAGACAAATTATAGCACAAGAGCTAAAAGAAAATGGGTATAAAGTTCACGAAGAAGTTACATGTACAGCAGAAGATGGATCAACAAGAAGAATTGACATACTAGCCATTGATAAGAACAAAGCTGCTTACATTATCGACCCAACAATTAGATTTGAAACAGGATCAGACCAGCCAGTAGCAGTAGACCACGAAAAAAAGACGATATATGAACCTACGATAAATTTTTCAAAGAAAAGTACGAATTGAAACAAATAGAAGTTATTGGATTATTTGTAGGAGCCTGTGGGACTAGTTCAAAATTGTTGTATGATTTTTGGACTCGGTTTAAATTAAAAAAAGAAGAATATAAACAAAATTTCAGAAAGTGTAATGAAATACTCTGTTTTAATTTTAAAGAACCATCTATACAAAGTTGAAAAATGTCAGTTTAAATCAAATTATTTAAGTATTCATTTTGTTAAAAGTAAGCAACCTTTGTCAAGAAGCAACTTCAATGGAAGAAGGCGTCAATTTGTTTATATTTTTGTATAAATAAATTATCTATATATGAGTAAATAGCTCGATTTCGATCAACAAGTACACTAGTTCTAATAGAACTTAAATAAAATAAATTTAATGGACTCTAGCTCCCTAACTTTTAAATTAAAAAAATATACATCAAAAATGAAAAAGTCTTAAAATTACATGGAAATTTCAAAAACCCCATAAAATGTAAAGTGTTCTATAAAAAATTTGAAGTTTTATTCCATCTTGGAAATGGTGGCCATAAAAAATGGAATTCATATGTTTTATTGCCTTGTAGAAATAGTCGTGTTCCCACCATTTAAAGTTTTTTTCTGAATCTCATAGTTTAGGATATGCCAATGGTGGCATAGTTAAGTTGTTCACCCTGTAAATACATGATAAGGCTTTAAGTGGCATATCATTTTTGCCGTATTCTTAACATGTTAATAGTTAATTTATAGTTACTTATGAGAAATACGAACTCGTTAAGAAATATTTATCGTTTCTAATACTTCAAAACTTAATACACAAAAACTCGTAGTATAGTTGCACTTACAGTTTTAACTAAAAAACCTTAATAAAATACGTAATGACTCGTTGTACAATAGCAGTGAAGGCAGAAGCCGTCCAAATATGGATCAATTTAATTTCTGTGTGGCCGTACTTGTCTTCATGTTGTTCATATTAGTAACAACTTCATATGAGTTTAGAAAAAATTTTACACATTCGATATACAGTATATTGATCTCTTGCCGGAGATCATCTCCAGTCAAATTATTTGATTGAAGATAATCTGAGACAAGAGACCCAAATATATCGAATTTTGCTAAACATTTTATTATAATACAATATTAGTAGCACAGTGCCCATTGTGTTTTTTCTTGATGTGTTGATTGGTCTGCACAGTGCAAGTGAATTGGCTGCAATGGCTTAGCACCCTGACTTTAGCTATATAATACCCCCGTCGCAGCAGACCTGCGTACTCAGCGAATTTCTAAATGATCTTGAGATAGTATTTCCCCCATAAACACCATAGGAATGGGTGTGTAGGTTTGATGCCATGGGATGTTGTTAGAAAATGTTAGTTTTGTTAGAAAATGTAATAGTTAGGTAAGGTAAATATAAAATTGTATCAATATTCGACACTTTTTAATTTTCCCCATAAACCCCATGGGGGTAAGTACGTAGGTTTGCCGCCATATGGGTGGTGTAAGCAAATATCAGTTAAACCCTAACTAGTGAATGTACATACCAAATATTATCAAGTTATGGTGTTCTTTTCATTTACCCCATAAACCCCATAGGGGCGAGTACGTAGGTTTGCCGCCATATGGGTGTTGTAAGCAAATATCAGTTAAACCCTACCAAGTGAATGGACATACCAAATTTTATAAAGTTATTCCAATGAATAAGCGAAATAAAGGGTTTTGTTGATTTCACATAAAATTAACATGGAAAAACTATTTTTGGCTTTTCTCCGTAACCTGTTAAGCCAAGTTAAAAATTCAAAATACTAAGTTGTTTGTTTTTTAAGCTCTTTTAAATGGTTTTTGTTAAAACTGTTGAATTTCGAAAAATTATGCTCCAACAACGCCAAAAACCCATTTCTGACCCCTTTGAAACTCCATAAAAGCCCGTTTCCATAACCCGATCATGCTGGTTCGCGAACTCATGAAAATAGACCTAGTCTTACACCTTCATACCAAATTTCATCAAAATCGGAGGTCCCCTTCAAAAGTTATCAGTACCACGGACACACACACACACACACACACACACACACACACACACACACACACACACACACACACACAAATTAAAATTCTACTAAAAAGTAGAATTTTAGCTCAAAATAAATTATGGGGCCGTGTGTATGGCCCCGCAATTTCAGAAGGCCCCACACTCACGTGAAATTCACACACTTGGCCCCACAAATATAGGGGACACTGTCCACACACACACGCACACACACACACACACACACACACACACACACACACATATATATATATATATATATACATATATATGAAAATGAACGGACGGTGTTTTTGGCTTCTGGGGACCTCAAAATGAAACTGAGGTTTCACATGTGCTGTGAAACTACCGTAATAGCGTATATATAGGGAAATTCGCTAAAAGCGGTTAGAAATTTTATTTTATAATTCAGTTTCACATAAATTGACTATGGTGCTCTGCATCTCAAAATTCATTGTATTGTTCATAAAAGGTGTGGCTGGTAAATGAGCGACAGGATATATATTACATTTTAACATATTAAATAGATTTTTTAAAATTAATAGTGCAGTTTTAAAATTTAATAAAACGAGAACTGTACAAGGTACATTAACAATATTTATTTCATTAGAATCATCTTTGAAAACAGTTTTCTAATGTTAAATTTAGTACATATCAATGTCTCTACCACCGATAGCTCGGACATGTAATCTATGGTCAGTCTCGGTCCATGTGCTGTGCAACATGAATCGTGTATATAATCATTGATGCTGTCTCATATGTCCTTTCCTTTCAATTAGCATAAACACTGACCGTCATGGGGATGTTTTTCACATATCCCCATAGTCGAAAATTGCCTGGAGGCAATCAGGTTATATAGAAATAAGTGTTATTGGGCCTCCTCTACCTATCAATCTTTGTTTGATATTTTTAGATCATAATACAAAAACTGAAGTTATCACACAATTTAAGGGGAGGACCCACTAAAAATAGTCAAACCCCCCCCCCCAAAATTATTTTTTTCTAAACAAAATTTTCCTGTATTATAAAAACATAGAAACTTCCTTTCCTTTCTTTTTACTTATCGTATGTGTTCTTCTTTACAACTAACTACTTATATTGTAACAGATTTTCCTTCAGCTTATTTGAGAAAAATAAACAAACAACAATAGTATCTCTGATATTGTTGTTTGCTTTATGTTTTGATTCTACAAAACATTGTAATAAATCTTGTTTTGACTTATAAAGTTAGTATTTTTTAATAATTACAGTAAGATATCCAGTGTGGGTAGAAGAAATAAAATGCCAAGAAAGCCGAAAGTGTCTTTTAAAACAAGAAAGCTGCGAGTGCTAGATGGATAACAACTAAATCAACCTGTACAGTAACTGAGAACTTACCTATACCTAGTTTAGTCAGCCCTTCTTGCAGTTTACTACATATGTAAGAGACAGAAAAAGATGAATTGATCACATCAGAAGAACAAGGACAAGGGGATTCCTAAGCTTCCAAACCAACAGGCTTTGCTTTATACAATAGTTAGTTATAATAACATTATCACGGAAGAAGACAGTGCGCCACAGTGTGCACTGGTTGACATCAAATTACTGACAAATTTTATGTGTCAGTTTGCATTACCCGATTGTCAGAACACATCTATTCATGTCAAAAGCCATAATACTATATGCTATTTCACAGTACTGTACTTCTCATGTCAATCTTGCAAGAAGGAGTTCGGCCGCATTAGCCTAAACTTTAAAAAGTCAACGAGGCCTCCTTATGACGTGAAACGAAGAATGGTTTCAGCATTTACCTACTTGGGCAAAAACTACATAGGTTCAGAATCATTCAGCATATCCATGAATATGAAAAAATGCAAAATAATGCTTAATATAGGCATGTAAAATCATTGCGTAAAAGTGTAGCGCATAATGTCGCACAGTCTTTGCAAGCTGCAAGATGTGAAGTACGCTAAGCTTGTGCTGAGTTAGACGATATTGATGAACCAAACTAGTATCTTGATTTGTGTGTAAGCTCTGATGGGTCGTGGCCCAAACTAGGTTTTACCTCAAAGTATGGTATAGTTGCATTGAAGTTGTTATGGGGCTTGTAATCGACTTTGAGGTCTTGTCAAAGTTTTGCATCTTATGCGAGCAAAACAAGGAGCTGTAAGGGGATGGTTCTGATGTTTTTGAGATGTGGTATAAGGAACACAAGCCTAATATTATCTCAAACTATGAAGGTTCTTCACACGCCATGGAAATGATTGCTGCTGAAAGAATTTGGAAAAGATCAGAAAAGTATAATTTTTTATAAACTGCGGTAGTTTCAGATGGAGACACAACAGCTTTTGCACACTTACATGACATAAATATATGTGACCAATACCAAAATTGAAAAAAAAAAATGGAATGTTTGAATCATGTTGCAATGCGCCTGGGGACAGCGCTTCGAAACCTTGTCAAAGAAAATTGAAAAAGTGATCAACCGCTAAAGGGTCAAGGCCGTGGCAACCTAACAGGTATTGTGATTGATAAGCAAACCAGTTTTTACTGATATGCTGTACAAAATATCTTAGAGAAAGGGGTAGAAGCAATGAGAAATTCTATATTTGCCACTTTGGACCACTGTTCATCAACAATAATGACAATCCGAAACACGATAAGTGCCCTACAGGTGAATCGTCTTCTACCAAAGAGTTCTCACAAAAAAAGGCACCAGAAGATCATGATAAAATGGGTAAAAACCATTTAGCTGATCATGTTTTGAAAAAGATACAGTTTATTTATACAAGGCTTACTTCATACTCTTTGCTTGAGAAGTGTGTCACTGGAAAGACACAAAATGCGAACGAAGCGCTCCACCAAACTATCTGGGATAAATGCCCAAAAACTGTTTTTGTTGCAAAAAAAAAAAAAAACAAAAAAAAACTGTTGAAATGGCAGCAGGACAAACCATATGTGAGTATTACACAGGAAGGCTAAAAATCAGTCACTGATCTGTAAAAATTTAGTGGAATCAGCCCTGGAAAATTTGCAATAAACATAGCCAAGGCAATCGACAATTAAAGGCTAAAAACAGCTACTAAAAGAAAATAAACCAAATATGAATAGTACAGAAAGAAAAAGAAACAAGCTATGCTCCTAGAAGAAGAAAGACGAATAAATGAAGAAAGAATTACATATGGAGCAGGGAACTTTTGATAGGTGAAAACTTAGTTCTTGACCTGATACCAAAGAATGTGGAAGTGAATTTCTAATGATATTATAGGCATATATGAATCTTTTTGTAATTGTCTTGACCTAAAATGTTTGAAAAACTAATACTAGTATTACTTTTAATCAATAAAAGCTAAAATCGTGACCTAAGACCTTTTATTTTGCCTAAAAACATCCGTCCTTTTAGAAAACGCGTGATTCCCGAAAGTGAAGAAAATGAAGGGTTATTTTACAAAAAATTCTAAGGCTAAAAATGTATGTATTAGAGATAAAGCAAAGAAATTTTGCATGCTAGCTCTTTACACAATATAGCCACAAAGTTATGCATGGGTTTTCCATTATCTAAAGTAGTTTTTAATATTTTAAAGTTTAACATAAAAAATTTAAAAAAAATTACAAAGAGAATTAAAATTAAAAAAATTTTGGTATTTTGATAAAATTTGAAGAAATAATCTAATATAAATGCACAACTTTGTGGCCAGAATCATATTCTTTCAAATGACACATCAATAATGGATCTACTACTTATAGTTATAAAGCCTTAGCGATTCCTGTGAAACTCTGCAAATATTCCTAAAATTTGGGCGATGGTGGGAGGGGGATGGTTTACGGGTGGTCAAAAGAGAGTTATTTTGTTTCAAGTACACTAATTAGAGATAGTAAAATGTAAATACCTCAAAATAATATACAGTTAATGATTTAGAATTGTCAGTGGGTCCTCCCCCTAAAGGGCATCAATGAGAGGCCTGTTGTCTTAAACAGTGTAATAATACTAATGGAGCAGACGAACCCAAAGGAGCCAACCATATTTTTCAATCTCGCATTATAATTTTACGATATTTTTCATTACGGCAGTAGTCACGGTAAGACCAAAGCCTTTGACCATGATACTTTTTTTGTGGTCCCTAAAAGCCAAAAACGCCATTCGTTCAAATTCATATGTATTTAACTTTTTATATATATGTATGCTTTTTATATGTATGCTGTGACGGGGGCATTAATTGTGATTAACACTACTATTTCATTTTTGATTTGACACATTAAAAAAGTGAACCATAAAGAAACATCCAAACATTTTTTCTTTAAGTTTTTTTACGAATAGAAATATTGTCACTATGAATATATTCTTTATTTTGTCAAGACTCGTTTTAAATATATTAATAATTTTTACATGTACGAAACTACTTTTTTTGTTGCTATCAGGACAATATACTTTTTAATGTAGGATGAAAAGCTATAGCATTCAGTGTCAAGCTAAATAAGGTTCAGATTTTTTCAAAACTTCAAAAGCTAAGAAACGTCCCCCGTAAAGTTAAACGGAGTCCAGGATGGTAATAACTTGTAACATATGAAGTTTTTGTTTGCAATAAAAGGGCCCACGCTACAGCAACGTTCGTTTTCCTCTGTCTCGTCGTAACTTTATTACTTCATATTTCTACCTTTAGTTCATATATCGTTGTTTGCTTATCAAGGTACAAATTACTCTTGATAAAGCTTTTTGTAGTGGTCTAGGAACTCTACATTAATTTAGAACTCGATTTACTTCTAGTTTGGCCCTATAAAAATTGAATCTATAGAATGAAAACGTTATAAACGTCAGAAGTAAAAATATTTCTTCATTGGTTTTTACTACTTTATCAGAGGTTTATTTTTTCTGTAGCTGTAGAAGAATTTTCCGGAAATCTTTACATTGAGAGTGTTTTTGGTGTTCCAGAAAAAAAACTAAGGGTAAACATTGTCACAATACAGTTAAACCTATTGTATATGGGCGAAGAAATGTTACATAGTAAAATGTTTTTTATACCTTATGTTTAGGCTTCCGGACATCTTAAGTAAAAACAACAATAAAGGCTTAATATACTTGTTGATCTGACCAGCGATCTAGATTGTCACTTATTCTACAGCTATTTAGAAGCTAAGGGTACAAACACACAGAACGCAGCGCGACGCGGCACTGCACGCCTATTCCGTCAGTGGCCAAGATTATTGTACAATTATTACAATATTTTAATTACCATCACTTGATCACTACAAAACACAGATAAACTTAAACACGTAGTTTTGGGACCTCTGAAATCTGTAGTTCCTGTCGATAGTTGACAGTTTGTGAATATATTTAATTGTGTTCTTTAGCGATAACATATTCCCATAGTGATAATATTGCATTTAAATAAACCTCCATTGCCAGCAATTAATTTCAAAACCAGCTTTGGAGGGTTGTCCTCGAGTCATTGGTTTGGACATATTTTGATATTTTTACCTTCAGGTATTGTGGCAATTGTTAACTTATAATCGCTATATTTTACGTAAAAAAATCCTGTAATTTTTTGAAAAGGACGGTAAAAAATAGAATGGCAACTGTTGAAAAAAACTGTTCAATAACAAGTACCACAGGATATTATTTTGCAATACATTAATGAAGGAGTATTGACTGTCATTGGCACCTCCTTCCATAGCACGACTATAATTCCTCTGCTCTTGTAGTAGTACTGGGTTGATCGGGCCTTGCTCATCGGCCTTAATCTACTTGTTTATAATATCATGGTAAACAGGCTCAACAAATAGTGTTACTTTTGTTTTATTTACATTTTCTAATTATTTCGTTACCAAAATGGAAACCCATAAGATCAATGATTAAAAATACAATTTTCAATCTTTTTTAGACTAAAACGATTTTTTCTGGGGTTAGGCTATTTCTTAACATGGTTTTTGGACCAAAATGCTCTTATAACAAACTTTAATCAAATTTGATTTTGAGATAAAATGTAAATACATAGCGCTACAGACACTCCTCGTATTATGGTGTAGGATTTATAGTTTGATTCCCACAGTACAGGCCTACAAAGAATTTAATTTAGAGACTCGACACTAGCTCTACAGGAAAACTCACTTATGAATGTCCAGTATGAGAAATTCTCCTTACCTCATGTATTCGTTTAGAGGACACCAGAGGGAGTTGTTAACGTTGTGCATCAACCCCTAGCTGAGGAATGTGAATTGACAGTCGCCTCTTTAGACAGTCAGCGGACAGAGCGGATCGCCTGGTTTTAGCCGGACATCAGTTGTCACTGTGGCACTGAAGCTGGCTCTGAGTAGTCAATTAGCCGTCTGCTGTCCCGTTTCTCACCCTTCCATTTCCTTCAATATTCCGTTCTCCCGTCCTCCAGAAATTTTCATTAGAGACAGACGGTTCGGCTGGAGTCTTTTCTTGTACATCAGTAACAACAAGATATAGTACTTGTTTATAGTAACTTAACTCCATCCTGGTTTGGCTTTGATTTTACTATGAATTATGCCTACCACTTAAAATTATGATTACCTTGGGTATGCTCACAGGAGGAATTAAAGACAAAAGCCACTTTCTGTCAATATTCACATGTCTTGTGTTGATGATATCTATTAAAGTGAATTATTTTATTTGAAACTTAGTTTACGTTATAAAGTTTAAGCTGTAATAAATGAAAATTAATATATTACTTTGGTTGGGAACAAAGTAGATACCCAACCACTTTAATCTAGTGGTTAAAGATTTAAAAACTAGATCTAAGTAGTTTAGATCTACCACTTTGATCTAAACTACGAAGATGATCCAGTGATGTGTCCTCTAAAGGACGTTGCCACTGATGTTTACTGTGAGGTGCTCAATGGGTCGTCTAGATTTGTTTACCTCTGTGGTACATTTACATTGAAGAATGAATTGAAAGAAGAAAACCGGTTTAACTTACTCAATGGACTTATTAATAGTATATGAACTGCTTCAATGAAAACGATATTCTTTACTGTATTGGAGCATGTTAAAAAAAAAACAATAGAATAAAATAAAAAAATAAAATATCAAACCTCTACATTGAACAACACTACCCCCTCTAAAGGACGTTGCTACTTATGTTTACTGTGAGATGCTTGATGGGTCGTCTAGATTTGTTTACCGCTCAATATGGTCCATATAAAACGCCTACATTGAACACCGATACCGCCCTCTAAAGAACGTTGCCACTGATGTTTATTGTGAGGTGCTCGACGGGTCGTCTAGATTTGTTTACCGCTCTATGTGGTCTACATCCAACGCCTACATTGAACACTACTACCGCCCTCTAAAGAACGTTGCCACTGATGTTTACTGTGAGGTGCTTGATGGTTCGTTTATATTTGTTTACAGATATGTGGTACATATCCAACGCCTACGTTGAACACCACTGCCACACTCTGAAGGACGTTGTCACTGATGTTTACTGTGAGGTGTTCGATTTTTCGTCTAGATTTGCTTACCGCTCTCTGTGGCCCATATCTAACGCCTACATTGAACACTACTACCGCCCTCTAAAGGACGTTGCCCCTGATGTTTACCATGAGGTGCTCGATGGGTCCTTTATAAAGGGTGTCCACAAAAGAATGGTAAAAGGTCGTTATCAATACTAAATAACAGACTATGTTTAATGTTTTATATATGTATCTAAAGCATAAAAACTCAACTTTTTATAACTCGATATGAGCACCATTAAGGCAACCATTTAACATTTAACCATTTAACCTTTAACAACCATTGTTTGTTTTTTTACATTTGTATTTCAAATTGTGAATGATAATTTATGCTAAATTAATTTAAACTGTTGGCATCCCTTGTTAATGTTTGCACAGGCTTCACTGTGGTTCTGGGTGTTAATTTTTGAACATAAATACGCTGTAAGTAGTTGTTTATAGTTGATAATATTAATTAACTATGTCACTCCCTAATACTCTGAATGAAAACTGCATGTTAATAAACACTATCCGATTTCGTCAGTCATCGTTGTATTTGAATTTGAAAGTAAACTGAAAACAAAAAGAGAAGTAAACAGAAAAACTAAATAAATTAAAATGGTAGAAGGGAGACAGGTTATTTTTATGAAGACAGCGGCTTGTTCTCATGAAATGAATCATATGTTACGTAAACTTCCTAAATTTCCTGTTATATTTACAATACATGGAAACTTTAAAGTCCAATGGGGTGAAGCACATTGAACTGAGGGTGACAAAAATTATTATTCCATGACGTCTACAGTGAATTTCCTTTAATTTGACACCTCAATCATCAAAAGTGGTTCATAAATAAAAGAGTTTTGCTGCTCACAAGAAATTCCTTACGGAATTAGTAAGATAGATTTTGAGTTCAAATGGATAGCTCGACATGTTTATCTACTATAAGACATTGCTAAAGCTGCCTGACTGGCATCAAAAAGCACTTTTTTGGTAGCATGATACGTGTTGTTTGCAATCAGAAATAAAAAACAAAGGTCTACAACACTCAAAAATATATTTAAACTTATACTGCAACGAATATAGAAGGTAAATAAATGGAAAGATGGAAACTGGCAATCGATTTAAACCAGACCCGATCATCATCAGGCCCAAATATAGAATGACAGAACCAAGATGGCTCTGAGAGAATGATTCTGAGACCAGGGCCTTGATGAATGGTCTCTTGATTTATGGGCCCAGTGATGATTTGAGTTTCCGGTCGAAATCGATTGTCATTTTCTATCTTTACATATAAGAAAATTTCTATCTTTACATACATTCTGTATTCTTTGCAATATAAGGGTAAATATATTTTTGAGCGTTGTAGACGTTTTTTTTCATTTCTGATTTCAAACAACACGTATCATGCTAAAAAAAGTATTTACGATATTGTTGTCCTTATTGTTATTTGTTATATTAGTTGTTACTGTTGTGTCTGTTTTTGCTTGGAGATTTTATTGAACACTTCGAATGCAACATTTTCATAACTTCTATGCTTCTTTGGAATAGTCCCAGTGTTCTATCTCACCAAAGCAGATTTTTGTAAGTAGATGACCCTAAGACTCTGGCCCACTTCCGGTTTGGCATGACGTGACTTCCGGTTTGGCGGGAAAAGGAAACAGGGGTGCCAACCCCCAGGGGTGTCCCAAAATTTAGCTTCCCTAATTGGTAATTTAATAATTACTCTTTTAATAAAATTCATTGGTTGATGAATGGTAGCAATACCATAAGACGGGGGGTGTTAAGTTAGTGTTAAGTTATCTATGGTGTTAAGTACCAAAGACCATATAGTTAAAATATGGTAAACCATATTTCTTATGGTTTAATAATTTACAACCAGGTAAATTATTAGAATAAGTATGTGCTACATACATACGCGGAGTGGCTGCTGACTGAACTTTCGGCGATCTACTTAATCTAACATTGCTTTTTTTTGCGAGCATAGTAAACGAAGTGAAACCCCAATGCCATGAAAATGATATGCTTGGTTTTACCTTACAGAGTCTAAATTTGAAATCTAAAGACCCGGGGTACGTAGCTTTTCGGCCCTTCAACGAAGTAACTGAAGATGTTTTGTGGGAAATATTCGGCGGAATTATTCAAAGTAATTCGGAATCTATCAAGTCGACAGACACTTTTAAAGTAGAATGTACTCGAGTTAATCTCCCTGTAGGGTCCGGGACACGCAGGAGACCCGGTTTATACAACACTTTTGAAGAAGAGTGTAAAGCTAGGAATGGAATTGTTGTTATTAATAATAAAGACAATCTGTGTCTGCCTAGGGCGATAGTAGTTGCGATGGCTAAAGTTACCGGTGATTCAGATTATAATTCAATTAGAAAAGATAAAGGTAAAAGACAGACAGTTAGGGCTCAGGAGCTTATGCGTAGAGCGCGGGTTGAGATATCTAATGCAGGAGCGGGTATCCCAGAACTCGAGAAATTCCAAGAACATTTAACAAACTTCAAAATTACAGTTTACAACTACGACCGTAAAGGTCGTGAAGTCTACTTTGAGGGGCGAGTAGAAAACCCAAAATTAAAAATTAACTTGCTTTTCCATAATGGCCATTACAATGTAATCAATTCACTAACTGCTGCCTTTGCCTGCACCTATTTCTGTGAAGCGTGCCATGTCCCCTATGACCATAAACCTGAACACCGTTGCTCCAATATCTGTTCTACTTGTCAGACTATCTCGCCCCCCTGTAAGCTGGAACACCAAGGAATAGATTGTCCTGAATGCAACATGACTTATAAAAATCAGGCCTGTTTTATAGCACACAAAATCGATAAATGTCAGTTAGTAAAGAAATGTCTTGACTGTGGTAAACTAGTAATGATTAAAGAAAGGTCCAAGCCCCATCAGTGTGGAGAGGTGTATTGTAAAGTATGTGAAGAGTTTATGGACCCTAACCATAAATGTTACATGAAACCTAATGAAAGCCAACCGAAGGGGAAAAACTATCTATTTATTTTCTTTGACTTTGAAACCCGGCAAGATGAAAACCTTCCGTTAGATCCAGAGAAAAAAGTTCATAAAGTCAATCTGTGCGTAAGCCAGCAGTTCTGCGGGCAGTGTTTGGGATCAGGCTTCTGTATGGCATGCAAAAACCGTACAAAGATTTTCAAAGAGGACCCGGTAAAACAGTTTATGGAGTATGTGATGCAAGTCAGGAAAAAGTTCAAAGATGTTTGTGTGATTGCACACAACGGACAGGGGTTTGATTTCCAATTCATTTTAAAGTATACTCTGGAAGAGACTAAATTCACACCCGAACTTGTAATGAGAGGATCCAAAATTATTTTGATGGAAATGGATAACGTTAGGTTTGTTGATTCCTTAAGCTATTTTCCCATGCCCCTCGCTGCACTCCCCAAAGCGTTTGACCTGCCTCCGGAGAAAAAGAAGGGTTATTTCCCGCACCTCTTCAACACAACTGCAAATCAAAATTATGTAGGTCCGATGCCCGCGAAAGAGTTTTACTGCCCGGAGACTATGTTTGAGAAATCCCATGATGACTTTGAAAAATGGTATAATGAACAGGTGAACAGTGGTTACATATTTGACTTTCAAAAAGAGATTTTGGAGTATTGCATTTCAGATGTAGAGATTCTGGCGCAGGCGTGTATTAAATTCAGAGCCTTATTTTTAAAAGAATGCAGCGTAGACCCGTTTCTCGAGGCCGTGACTATTGCTAGCGCGTGCAACTTGGCTTTCCGCCGCAAATTTCTGAAACCTAATACAATTGGCTTGATCCCGAAAGGTGGGTACCGGTTAACGGACAATCAGTCAGCTATTGCTCTACAGTGGCTATCGTGGGAAGAGGAGAAACGCGGTGTTAGGATTGAACATGCAGGCCGGGGTAATGAAGTTAAAATTAATGGGGCGAAAGTAGACGGTTTTGACGGGGAGAATATTTATGAATTTCATGGGTGTTATTGGCACGGCTGCCCTAAATGTTTCCCTTACAGCAGGGAGGCTCCTCTGAAGGAGGATCCCTCGGATTCACTTCATTTGCGTTACCAGAGAACTTTAAAGAAAATCGAGAAACTCGGAAGTAATGTTATTGAAATGTGGGAGTGTGAGTTTAGAAAAGTCAAAAAAGACGAAAATCTTAAACACTTGGACAGTCTACCGATACTGAACAGTCTTCCCCTTGACCCGAGAGATTCTTTCTTTGGAGGTAGGACCGGTAATGCGAAAGCATATCATAAATGCGTGGAGGGAGAGACTATCCAGTATGTAGATGTTTGCTCGTTGTACCCATATGTTAATAAATATTGTAACTATCCCGTAGGCCACCCCGAAATTTATGTAGGAGATAGGGAGTGCAGAGAGCGGGGACTTGATGTGGAAGGCTTACTTAAATGTAAAATTCTGCCACCTCGGGACCTATACCACCCCGTGCTCCCAGTAAAAATGAACAACAAATTAATGTTTATTTTATGTAAAAAATGTGGGGAGACTTTAAATCAGGGGGAATGTTCCCATGAAAGTAATGAGAGGGCGTTGGTAGGGACTTGGACAATGCAGGAGATTAGAAAGGCAGTAGAGAAGGGTTATGTGATTCTGGACATGTATGAACTCTGGGAATACCAAGTGGCGACTTATGAAACCGGTGGTCTGTTTACTGATTTTATCAATAAATTCTTGAAAATGAAACAGGAGGCGTCAGGGTTTCCTAGTTGGTGTAAGACCGAGGAAGATAAAGACGAGTATATTGCTGATTACTATAAACATGAGGGGGTAAAACTGGAGAAAAACAAGATCGCTAAGAATGGGGGTTTAAGGTCTTTGGCGAAATTAATGTTGAATTCTTTCTGGGGGAAATTCGGACAGAGGGAGAACCAAACCAAAGCCTCAATTGTTAGAGACCCTAAAGATTTCTTTCAAATGTTAACTAGCCCTGAAATAAAGATAAACATGATACAGGTTATCAATGAAGAAGTGTTAGCTGTTAGCTGGGAGTACATTGATGAGGTGGGAGAGGCGTTGAGAAATGTGAATGTTGTGATCGCGGCCTACACTACCGCCCATGCCCGACTTAAATTATATGAACATCTTGAAAAGTTGGGAGGTCAAGTCCTATATTACGATACAGATTCGGTAATATATTACTTGAGAGGTAATTTGTATAAAGTGCCTACAGGGGATTACCTTGGGGAAATGACCGACGAGTTGGTAGAGTACGGATCTGGGTCCTACATAGTTGAGTTTGTATCTGGAGGGCCGAAGACCTACGCCTATCTCGTGTGGTCTACCAACAAACAGAAATTGATCCCCGTATGTAAAGTAAAAGGCCTAACACTGAACCTTAAAACTTCTAAATTGGTAAACTTTGAAACATTAAAAGAAATGGTTTTGAGTGAATCCGCTCAAATATTACAAGTTGAAGAGAATAGAATCAGACGTACTAAAGATAAAAATATTGTAACAGTCACTGAAATTAAACAGTTTAAGATTACCGGCCCAAAAAGAAAACTAGAAGATAACTACGACACAGTACCCTATGGATTTAAACAACCTAAACTTACCTATTAGTCCCACCACTCAATAAGTTTTTCCAACTCCTCCTGCTCCCTTCTCATTTCCTGAATCTTCCTTTCGAGGTCAAAATAGCGGCCTAAATACTGGTCCTGAATAAACTGGTTATAGGGCCCCCCCAACCATTGAAGAAACACAAACACCGTTAGAAACATCTTAAGTCTATAGAGAACTCGACACAACTAACCGAGAGCAACAAGTAAGAAAGAGTAGGGGCATACCCCCTCCCACTTACCTAATCGTCGCCGAGTATCAAACCCCACATCTCCGCCTTTCTCTTATATAAAATGTCTCTTTTTTCCTCTAACTCATCTATCTCCCTACATAACTGAACCCAATTTGACAACTGTTCCTCCCTCCTCCTCTCCCGACCCCCGAAAAACACTTTACTCAAAAACACTATAACTGTTAGAAGCATGGCGGCAGACTGAAGAGACTAGAGAGAGCTGGCCATGGAGGGGGAGGGAGAGGCAGCGGGAGGGGAAGGGTGACCTCAATATTGTGACACAAGCAGTTAACCTTTCAAAAGTGTGTCGTCATTGGTCATAATTAGAAAGCTTGTGATTGGTTAAAAATAAGCGTGTCATGTTGTGATTGACTGTAATTATTTATTTCCCCCTCCACCTCTTTAATTTATTAAAATTATTAAATTATTTTTTCTCTTTATGCCCAGCTTCCGTAGCGAACAGACGTGTTTCCTAACCTCAAATATGTCAGTACTACATTCCTATATATTTGATAACAGCCCCGTAACCGTATTGTTTGATTCTGAAAACAATCCATGGTTTAAAGCAAAAGATATATGTGAGATACTAGAGTATGAAAATTCAAAGAAAGCAATCAGAGACCATGTCAGAGAAAAGTATCGTAAAACATTTGAAAACAAAGGGGGGAACGAATCGTTCCCCCCTTTGAACTTTCAAAAACATACTGTATTTATCAGTGAACCAGGTTTATATCAATTAATTATGAAATCCAAAATGAAAGTAGCTGAAAGATTCCAGGATTGGGTGTTTGAAGTAGTCCTACCCTCAATTCGCAAGTATGGGGAGTATAAATTAAGGAGAGAAAACTTTGAATTGACACACACATTGAATCTAGCACTGGAAAACAATAAAAACCTAACCAGAAAACTAGTTGACCAAGCACCCAAAGTTGCTGTCATGACAGAAGACGAGGGGTTGAAACATGTATTCTGTGTCCTGGAGAAGGACGCATACTACAAACAGTATGGCTTAATGGAATATAAATGTATTAGGGCAGAAAAAAAGACGATATAAAAGAGCGCTAAAGAGAGCTAAGAAAGATGGTTTTGTCCCCTGCTTTATGAGATACCCCGTACCTAACGGTATAAATATACTAAACAGAGCCAAGGAGGTCATGCGGAGCTACAACATGCACTATGAATCCGCACATAATAATGTCTTGACCTGTCATAATCTTGTAAATATTGTAAAGATTGTTTTAAATGAATAAAGAAAATGTGTGTGTGTGTGTGTGTGTGTGTGTGTGTGTGTGTGTGTGTGTGTGTGTGTGTGTGTGTGTCTGTGGAGAGGTCACCTGTCAAGGCTGGGTTAGCCCCTGGTAAGTCCTGACAGATGAGTGGATTGACCTAAAAACCGTAAAACATTGTGTTTCCCACGACCGCCACGGACTAAGGGCCTAGTAGATTGAGATGCCCTGACCCGAGGAGGGTTTGGATTTCGCCTTCGAAAAGCCCGGTGTGAATGAAGGTCACTGGTGCGGCTGAAAAGTCCGTAAACCTGTATGTGTGAGCGAGTGTGGAATAAAAAATAAAAAAAAGAAATAATGGAGGAGGCAATTAATTTGGAAGGCCTTCACAAACCATAGCGATGGTTGGGGCTATGGTTATAAAAATAAAAATAAAAAAACCTGCAGGAGGACTTAACCATTTCTGTATAAAAATATAAAAAAATTGGGGTGCGGGGGCAGCAACTAATTTGGAAGGCTGCCACGCTTTCTACTGCGTTGGCAGGGGCAGTAGAATTGGGGGTTTAAATACAAAAAGACTAAATAAAAAGTATTAGTTTAAAGATGGATGTAAGGGAAGCTATTGCTAATGAACTTCATGCTCCAAGTAGGAAAAACTATGTCAGGAGAAAAGTTACACTAAAAGGGTTAAATGATCTCTATCAAGCGGATCTTGTGGAGATGCAACCATATTCGAAAATTAACAAAGGTTATAAATACATAATGACAATTATAAACTGTTTAACAAAATTTGCTTTTGCCATTCCTATTAAAAACAAATCGGGTCCTGAAGTAGCAAGAGCCTTAGAACCGATCCTAGCCAAATATAAAATTTATAATTTTCAGACAGACCAAGGCACCGAGTGGTTTAATAAACATGTTAACAAACTTATGAAACAGTATAATATTAACCACTATCATACTTTTTCTGAATTAAAAGCAAGTATTGTAGAACGATTAAACAGAACACTAAAGTCCCGTATGTGGAAACTATTTACAGCCAGGGGGAGTTACGAATGGTTAAGTATTCTACCAGAAATAGTAAAGTCTTACAACAATACAAAACATAGTAGTATAGGCATGAAACCAAAAGATGTAAGGCAAAAACATGTTAAAACTATTTTAAAAAAAACTTAATAATATTAGGAAAAGCCCCCATAAAAAACCCAAGTTTCAACTCGGTGATAAAGTGCGAATCAGTAAATACAAAAGAGTTTTCAAAAAAAGTTATCTACCTTCGTGGTCTAATGAGGTATTTACAGTCTATGCCGTAAAACCCACGAGACCGGTAACGTACATTTTGCAAGACCATAATGGTGAAATACTAAAAGGAGGTTTCTACAGCGAAGAATTATTAAAGTCGAAAGTAGGTGAAGTCTATCTCGTCGAGAAAGTGTTGCAACGTAAAAAAGATAAAGTGAAGGTCAGGTGGTTCAATTTCGACAGTAATTATGACTCTTGGGTAAATGTGAAGGACTTGGTGAAGGGAAAATTACAAATCCGTGACAAGGCCAAGTCGTAATGAGCGACCACAGTATCCGGGACGCGGCGGTATAAATTATCTTGCGGTCGTGACTACTATCTAATCGCTCAGGATGAAGGCTGAGAAACGGGATGTCACGTTTCCTGTCAGAAATTACGACATAGTAATGGGGTCTGGTGTTGTAAAAAATAATAAGCATGGAGTATTATTACCCGATTCCATTCGTTGCATTATAGCTGGCCCATCTAATTGTGGTAAAACAAATGTTTTATTCAACTTACTATTTGACCCTAATGGGTTAAGATTTGAAAACATTTATGTCTTTTCAAAGTCTCTTTACCAACCGAAATATCAATTATTAAAAAAGGTAATGCCTAAAGAGGTGGGATACTTTGCTTATGATGATAATAAACTAGTAGTTCATCCAAACGATAGTAAACGGAATTCTATTATGATTTTTGATGATATATCATGTGAGAAACACGATAATATTCGTAATTATTTTTCCATGGGGAGACACAAGAATATTGATACATTTTATTTGGGTTAGACATACAGTGCAATCCCAAAACAACTCATCAGGGACAACTGCAACTTTATTATCCTGTTTAAGCAAGATGAAACAAATCTAAGACATATATATAATGACCATGTAACCACCGATATGCCATTTGAGAAATTCAAAGAAATATGTGGTAAAGCATGGGTTGATAATTATGGATTTATTGTAATTGATAAGACTCGTGATCCTTATAAGGGGCGGTACAGAGTTGGTTTGGACACTTTTATTACGGAAATATAATGGTTCGCATCTATACATTTAACGACTTGACAGGGTTCAAAAGAAAACTACACAACGTCAAGTCCAATCTTTGTACATTTTATTATAAGGATAAAAAGAGATTTTGTGGTAATTACTGTAGTCGTAAACCCCCGCATGGTTATCAATTTAATAAAAGGTGTTGGCGACACAAGAGACCCACATATTCAGCTATGCTACCCCCTGTGGTACTTTTGATGATATCTGCCAGTGAGCGGACATATAACCGTGAAACATGGTTAAACTTTTTATTTCATTGTGAAAAGAAAAATATCCCTTTGGAATTAGTAATATACCATGGAGACATGGCAAACTGTACAGTGAGGGACCCTCAAAATCTAATATCCAGGTTTAGACCGTTTCCCGATATCTTTGGCCAACCCCTACCACTATGTAACCTCCACGGTAGTGTAAACTTTACACAAATATGCAATAGAATGTTGGAATACGGAAGTAAAATACCCTATGCCAGCAAGTGTATACTGCTTACGGAGAGAACCATACCGATTAGATCACCTTTAAAAATCTACAAATTAGCACTATCTTTGAAATGTTACATAGATATAAGCTATAATACAGCTTATGGCCCTGTACCTGATGGTATTCCCAAAGGCTATCGTAATAAACCATATATCGGTGTTAACAACCTATGTCAAGGACTCTATACAGTAGAATTTCTAAAAGAAGCGTTGCCCACTCTACCTATACACTGTGAAAAATTTGGAATATCTCTAAACAGGGGAGTATACACAGTGACAAACCAAAAGTTATTTGACCAATGGAGAGCATTTACAGGTGCTAATCCCAGCGAGTTTTGGCTTTTAAACAGTTTCCTATTACAACACATAAATGATCAGAGACCGCTTATCGCTTTAAAGAAATATATGGAAGACACTATCGAAGGGGATAGGTACATTATTTCGGAAATACCTCAATGGAGAAATGGTTGGAAAAGAACTTTTGTATTTAAGAGTTTTACTATACCTTACATAATTCCCAAATTTGATGCAAGAGAACAGAGATACTATAAAGACTTAGACTTGAGTAAAGGAGTTTCACTTTTGGATGTTATCAATTATATAAAGAGGTATAAGAAGCGTGCTATGTTTATAAGACAGGTGGAAATGCCATAAATTAGAAATAATCCACCCCGGGTAATCATTTGCAAATATGAAACGTAAGAGCGAACAACTAACAGAGCAACTAATACAGTTGCGAAACGCCATCAGGCGTAAATATAAAATGTTCAAAGAAGGTATCGAAGAGACAGATATTAAATTAGAAAAACAATATAACCCTCTACTGAAGGAACTGAGAAAAAATGTTAATCAGCCAGAAATAAAAAAAAGAGGAGGAATCAAAACAGGACATCAAGGAAGAAGGAATGGATTATGAATCGGCTGGTGAGGATGAGTTTTTCCCTCTGTTTCCTCGACTCCAAGAGCAACTACAACACAACTGTCAGACTTGGTGTCTGAATCATCTGCATCCGAGCTAGTGAATGAACACTTCAATAACAGCCTAACCAAAGAATATATGAAAACCTTTTTAAAAGACGTTACCAGTAAAAAAGTTATAGACTATACATATGGACCTAGGTATGAAAATCAAACCTTAATGATTGGAGATAAAACAATGGACTTTGATAGCGATGGCAATATAATTATAGGGGGTGTAAACTATGGCAACACCGAGGGATTGTATGAACTCATTTTTAAAAATGTTCCGGATAAAAAAACAACCACCGAAAACGATATGAAAACATATAAAAGTATACTGACGGCTTGTAATGCTCATAGAGAGGGTTATAGATATAATGGAAAGCTCAAAGGAACAAGAGGTACAAAATATAAAAAATTTATTAGAATCCTGTTTCCTCCATTGAGGGGTAGAGGTGTAGAGTGGAAAAATGAAAGATCCCGCAACATAATTTACTGGGATGATATTAATGAATTAGTGGCACGACTCAAACATATCTGTATGTCCACTGAAACCGGTAACCGGGTGCACGCTAACGAAATCATAAGTATTATTGAAGAGCTGAGGGAGGCTGGTTATATAAGAGGTGCTGGTAACAGCAGATATAAAGCATTATTAAAATGACCATCGACAAGTTTGGACGTACCCTAAAGGGTGATCAAAAGGATCTCAAAGGTCCGAAAGGAGACGGATTTAATTTAACACCTGAAGGGAATTTCGATATCGAAAAGAAAAGACTAACTAACTTGGGCGACCCCGTGGCTTCCAGAGATGCCGCTACAAAAGTGTATGTTGATATAAAAAGTATTCCCACAGTCAAGGATGGATACACATTCCTAGGAAAAAGATTACAAAATATCAGCGATCCCATTGAAGACAGTGATGCTGTTAATCTACACACCGTAAAAAAAATCTGCTTACACACCGAAAACAGTAACTACAATGCCAATAATAATAAAATTATTAATCTGAATAACCCTGTAAACAGCCAGGATGCCGCTACAAAAGCATATGTACAAAAAGAACTAACGCTGGTAACCACTAACTTGGTCAACCAACAACTGACCTTGAATGAAATGAAGGACCGTTTAGCAAAGTGCGAAGGTAAAATCGAAAATAATAAAATATATCACGATAAAAACCTGAGAAAATTTGGAGTATTACTTTTCAACTACATCAATCAGAAACAGTCGGGCAGAACCGTGTCATTACCTACAGCCGGTGAGGATGATTATCTCAATTGGGAGGAATTATTTGCTGTTGGTAAAGGTCAGACAGCCAGTCTTTTAGAAAGTGATGTGATGGATGCTAATGATAATGATGGTGGTGATGTAAGCAGAAACAAGAGAGTCTAATGATGATGGCCTTAAATAGGGGTTTGACCTCGGGGAACAATTAGATGCTTGTTAACTGTTGAACACTAAGGATGGGGTCTGTTTTATTATTTATAGCTCTATTGCCCTTGGTCTTGTGCAACCAGACGATAGAGTATCTTACACGCTATGGTTACCTCAATGAAAACGCCAAGACCGAGGATATACATAATTCAGTTAGATTATTCCAAGACACTTTCGGTTTAAACATCACTGGTATTTTAGATAATGAAACGCTACAGCTAATGTCTCAACCCAGGTGTGGGAATAAAGATGTCCTACTACCATTTTCAGCAATCCCTAACAGGAAATGGAACTCATCTGTAATTACATGGTTCCAGTTTGGGAATAATTTACACCCGGAAATTATCGAAAAAGCTTTCGCTCTATGGGGAAGTCATATAAATGTAACTTTTAAAAGAGATTTTAAAAACCCTACAATTATTATATTATTTTCCAACGATAGAAAACATTTCTTTTATTCACGTCATGATACGTGTTATTACGAATTCGACGGTCCTGGGACCGTCCTTGGACACGCATTTCTCCCCACCCCATATTACAATCAAACCGATATCCATATGGATTCTGAAGAGACTTGGGATTTTTCAATGTCACTACCCCAACATGGAAATTCATCGTTCTTTTTAACTATTTTACATGAGATTGGTCACGCCTTAGGCTTAGACCATTCATATGATAAAAGTTCTATAATGTATCCTTTATACCGCGACCCCGAAAATATCACATCGCTTGATGAATATACTCTAAGTAAAGACGACGTTTTGGCTGTCCAGTTCTTGTATGGACGTGCGGGAAACACAACATCTACCACAACAACCCCTGCTACAACCACTACTTCTACTACCACGACTACACATAAACCGTATGTGCAAGAGAACAGAGATATTTGTGAGATAAAAAACCAAATAAAAACATTTGTTATAGTTAAAAAAAAAGATTTTCGCATTCTTTAGAGATTATGTGTGGGTTATAAATTTAATACCGAGCTATAGATACCCTGAGGAATATACTAAGCCAACAAAGATAACCGATTGGTTGGGGTTTTTACCTAGAGACTTTTATGAGGTTTCAGGCATTTACCAGAGACCCAATGGAGAGATTGCGTTATTTACAAACAAACAGGTATATATCTTTTCATTCCCAACACTGAATCTAAAAGTAAGCTACAACATAAACACAATACTGGGGAAACAGGTGTCAAAGATTAACGCTGTTGTTTCAACTAATTCCGGTAAAACACTTCTCATTGCTGACGATCATTACATATTTGAAATAAACGAATGTACATTCACGGGAACCTTTTTGGGGTCCACTTCATCCGTATTATTTGGTGTGCCCGCTCGAGTTAGTGGGGCCTTTAGATATATAAACGGTCGCATTTACTTTATAACCGACAGTGGTGTTTTAGAGTATAATGAATTCAGTAATACAGTGGAAACCTCACACCCCAGTGCATTAGAAATACTAGAACTGACCTGTATACGTGAAACCCTATTAAACAAGCTATACGAGGTGCTGAGATACATCAAATAAAATGGGGAAATCAAAGAGAACCCGCATCATTCGGACTTCTACTGTCAAAGGGGGCGGAGGTATTATCTCTTCTATTGTTAACAGAGCGATAGACGCTTTACCTTACGAACTTCACCTGCCCGGAGGTTATCAATATTGTGGACCAGGAACTAAATTGAAAAAACGATTGGCTAGAGGCGATCCGGGTATAAATAAATTAGACCAAGCGTGTAAAGAACACGATATAGCATACTCGAGATATAAAGATTCGGAAAACCGGAGGCGCGCGGACCAAGTATTGACCGAAAGAGCTTGGCAACGAGTAAAATCGAGTGACGCCTCAATTGGGGAAAAAGCCGCAGCTTGGGCGGTCACAACAGCCATGAAGGCAAAAACAAAATTTGGTGGGGGAAAGAGGAAAAAACGGGGTCCAAAAAGAAAAGGCAAGGGGTTATATCTAAGACCGTACAGAACAGAAGGTTCCGGCAAGAGAAAAAGGCGTAGCTCAAGAAAAAAAAAAACATCAAAATACCAATAAAACCACTTACGAACTAGGAATTAATGGATTATGCGAAATGCTTGGGAATACCAAACTTTAGAGGAGTATTTATGCGTGATAACCTACCCACTCGCCCCAGGGCTTATGAGACAGCTATAATAAATTTAGATTCCAGCGGTGGTACCGGTACTCACTGGGTATGCTACAAAAAGCTTAATAATAAAGTATATTATTTTGACAGTTTTGGTAATCTGAGACCCCCACCGGAGCTATTGGAATACTTCAAAGGTTGTGACATTTATTATAATAGTAAGAGAGAGCAAAGTTTTAATTCAGTCGTTTGTGGACACTTGTGTTTAAAGTTTCTCAGCAGTAATGTTTTGTCTCACGGGGACAAGTAGTGTACTATCACATGAACTGTCATTCCCTATCGATGTCAGTAATGGGAGATACGAACTCGGTCTCATAGAGATTATGACTTGGAATTCTATACCTAATATAGAAAAAAACATCAACAATATATTTTATTATGGTGACAATAAAGAAATTCATATTCCTGATGGATCTTATGAACTCCAAGATATTGAAAAGTATATCGCGGGAAAATTACCGAAAGAAGTTACATTCAGTTTAAAACCTAACAACAATACATTGAAAGCCGAACTAAATTGCTCAGAGGCGGTGAATTTCGAAAAACCCGCAAATATTGGCAAACTACTAGGTTTCAAACCTGAAATATTACCGGCCAATATACTACACACGTCACCTTTACCGGTGGATATTTTAAAAGTGAATTCCATACGCGTAGAATGCAATATCACTCGCGGGTCATATCTGAACGGTATCGAGGGACATGTAATACACGAGTTCTATCCGGCCGTACCACCCGGGTATAAAATCATCGAAATACCTAAGAATGTTATTTACTTGCCTGTGATCGCTCAACGTATCACAAACATTAGTGTGTCTTTTAAAGACCAAAATAACGCGTTAATAAATTTTCGCGGAGAACCTATTTCGGTTAGACTTCATCTTAGGCACTTCATCTTAGGGCTGGTACTACATAGGGACACATCACATATAAAAGTGCTTAGTCCTAGACGGAAAGCCAACGAGTTAAGTTGGAAAAACATTAATTTCTTACGCTCTCTCGGTTTTAAAGTTTACAAGAATGGCTCTACTGGCAATAGACGATATAGCTATGTATGATGATAGTATTACTAATATGGAGTTTCACACACATCAGCCCTACGCGTCTACTACATATAAAAATAACGATGAAATCAGAATCCCCATTTTACAACAAGACATAATCACCGCTCCATTTGATAGATATATTATAATAGAAGGCAAAGCCTCCGCCGTCAAAACCGATAACACTACTGCTCAGGATGTTAAATTTATAAACAATGCAATTGCATTTTTATTCGAGGAGATCCGATTTGAAATTTTCGGTGTAACCGTGGATCGCATCAGAAGTGTCGGACTTACCACGACATTAAAGCATCTAGTTTCTTTGCGCAGTGAAGAGAAAAATAGTTTAAAAAGTTCTTGCTGGCTGGGGCCGGGGCAATCGGAAACGGTCACGGATTTCGTTTATTCTATACCCTTGCGATTACTTTTGGGATTCGCAGAAGATTACAGAAGAGTTTTAGTAAACGTCAAGCAAGAATTGATTTTGCTAAGATCTTCTACTGATTTAAACGCTGCCTTGACAACCGCGGCTGGAACATTAGATTTAAAAATTTCTAAAATTTACTGGAGGGTCCCTCACATTACTGTAAATGATGCGACAAAACTTAAACTTTATAGATTTATCGAAAAGAATCCTGCTATCCACATACCATTCCGCTCATCGGAGATACACGAATATCCCAACCTACCGACGACTACCAAAGTATTATCATGGCCTATCAGGTGTAGCTCCAGACTAGAGGTCCCTAGAATGGTGATTGTCGGGTTTCAAACCGATAGAAGGAACAATTTAGTAAAAGATATGAGTCTTTTTGATTCATGCAAAATTCGAGAAATAAAATTATATTTAAACTCTAAATATTACCCGTATGAACCGACCAACGGTAACAGCGCTCTGTACTACGATTATTACAAGTTGTTTCAAAACTCTTACTACGGTAGAGTGGGATCCCCAATATTGGATTTTGATGACTTTAAAACTAAATGCCCACTGTATACCATTGACTGTTCTAAACAAGACGAGTCTATAAAAACCGGGGGTGTAGAAATAAAATTGGAAATTCAGGCCGACGAGGACTTTAAAGCAAACACTTGGGCCTACTGTTTAATCCTACACTACGACCACTTCACATACACTCCCATAACAGGGGAGGTACGCAAAGTGGCCATTTAATCATGACAAAGAAAAAAGTTACATTTTCAAAACCTCTTGTAACGAAGGTTTACATTTTACCCGAGGAAGATAGAAAATCAATTTGGATGCAAATCGCTAGAGACAGGGGTCGCCGGCAACAGTCTTTAACTTGACTCCGGTAGTTAAAGAAATTAACTCTAACGAAATTACATAATTGGTCAGTCGCGATCATGGAGTCAAGCGGAGCGGATCCCGCACCTATTCCTAAAATTAACGAACCCATCAATCTGGTAACCGGGGTATTCTTAAAATCTGTTCACTACCTAGATTTGGAATTAAAGAAATGTGTTATAACTGGGATCTTCAAAAACAGAGACAACTCTCTTGGAATTTTATTCAAGGGAAGAAACGGTCTAGTTTACTGGTCATATGACCTATTCTGCCAATTTTACAGCAAATTCAATGAAATAACGCTATCGCTTGAAAATAAGAGTAGAATAATTGTAAACGAGGGGACCTATAGTATAAAGGTCGCTACGGTTTTTGGCAATCATTGTGTGTTCATCTCTGATGGAGATCACTCCCTAGCTCTAGGCACCACCGAATGGTATATGCTTTTAAATAATTTATCGCTAATATCTCGGTCTCTTTTACAGTTGTTTTATATTGAAAACGAGATTAAAGCTTTTATCGATCAATTTATATCGGGTAATGAAATTCAATCGGATCAGTTACCAGCTTATTTGTGTGACCGTTTAGTAGACGAAATTTTACTGTACACCCGGTGGCCAAATGGAGGCCGTAGTTGAATTTCACGGGTTCAAAGACAATAATAATGAGTTTATTGTAAAAGAGCTGGCCATTGTAGGGAGATCGTATAGAACACAGATAGTGTTCCGATCTCCTTACAATTTCAACAGATTAAATGAAAAAATGCAGAGAACAGATAACTGGCTGACTCACTACTTCCACAGGATAAAGTGGGAAGATGGTGAAATGCCATTCAGTAAGAAACTGATGCGTTCTCTGCTAAACCCCTTTGATGTTATTCATACAAAGGGAAGTGAAAAAGCTCAATTTCTAAGGAACTTCCATAATAATGTAATAGAAATTTATGAAAAACAAAGCACAGTCACAGTAGACTGTATTATACATAAAAATAATAATAAAAAGTGCGCTATAGCTTCTGCTGAGTACCACATCCGGGGTCTATCCCGGGTGAACTCTTATTGAGTTGGCACCCTCGTCTATCAGGCCGGGGTAAGACCAGTGTAAGACCAGGGACAGAGGTTATACAGGTTGGCCTAAAAACCGTAAAACACTGCGTTTCCCTGTATGTGCTCGGGAAATGCAGAAGTTTGAAGCGCGGAAAAAAAATACATAAAAAGTAAAAAATAAAAAAATAAAAAGGGAGGTAGCATTTTTGTAATGGAGTGGCTACCACCGTAGGTTGCGATGGTTGGGGCAACCTACCCCAGAGGTTAGGCCTCCGGGGGAAGCTCTGGGTTAACAAAAAGAACCCGCCTACAACTGTACGGCCTGGCATACATGCCTACCGTGGTGTGGAAAACAGTTGAAAACAAAGGGGGGAACGAATCGTTCCCCCCTTCGAACTTTCAAAAACATACTGTATTTATATCAAAAATAAGAAATCAGAATAATATTTAATACTAGAAACACAATGGGAACGAAAAGTTCCCTTTCAAACCTACAGAAAATAATTTATATCAGAATAATAGGAGTAAAAATAAAATGGAAATACACTCACCAGGGCCGGTTGTGTAATCTGTGCCACAATTGTGGCACAGATATCTTACGCGCCAATGGGTTTTAACACTACCGCGTAACACAGGGGAGATGCATAGATGGTATTTTATTGTTACTGTAGGGACCACCTGTATAGGGTGGCCCCAAAAACAAATACCCTGTACCCATACGGGGAACGCAGTAAACTCGACACAAGTGTGCTGTTGCATGGTTTAGCACAGAATAAGAATAAAAGAGATAGCTAACCCAACCACTCTTCCCCCACCACTACTACTAACCTTATCGTAGAAAGTGTTCCAGCCAGCCGGTGGAGAAGTGCATATTGCACCGGTAACAATTATAAAAAACCAACCACCTGTATTCCACCCGGGTTAACTCCCCGGATGGAATACAAATGTGGTAATTTATAGTTACAAATGGTGCAATATGCACCGTGTGAGGACAGATAAAGAGACATGTAAAAATAGGGCTCAAGTAGCCCTCAAACACAATAACGTCTAAGCACAAGGACATCTCGCCACCGACTGATCACAGCCACTTCCGCGCTGATAAAAAATTTACACTCACCATTATCGGACAGCTGGTACTGAAGCGTGACCCGAATTTGTATTCCCGGGTCACGTGCATACAAACTTAATAAACACAGGTAGACTTCGTTTAGCTGGTCCAAATCTAACAATAGGAGATCCCACCTCTCCATTATGCTACAGAAAACTGACTGACTGATATCTCAGCAGGATGTGGTGGGGGGACCTGTCCATACCGCAATCAAACTGTAGGAAGAAAAAATGAAATACTCACCATTGTTGGAGTATTCTAATGTGACTTGTATTTGAAGTCTTGGGTCCCACATCATCAGGCTAAACAAGCTTAAGTAACATTCACCTGATCTACATCCACTAATACAAACTCCCACCTCACCATTGCTAAACAGACTAACTAGTGCAGTGTTGTCTCAACAGGAAGTGGTGGGGAGGACCCCAATATACTCACATGGTATTCCTAAAGGTACCAGTTCATCCACTTTTGATATCCGATCATGGCAACAGGACAATGAAATGCCTCTAGTAATGTAAGAATTAACATCACGATAGTACAAGTCGATAGACTCTTTCAAAGGCAAATTATCGAATATTATACATATGCATCCACTCAATCTCCCATGATAAATTTGAAGGTTAGGTTCATGGAATGTACGTCAATGTATAGTGATAAAATGTTCTAAAATAACTGGTGGTAAGTTAAGTTGAAACAATTCAAAAACACACCCAACACAATCTAATATTACAGATTCACAGATTTGGAATAGTGACTTTGGTTGCTTCATAACAAATACTGACTGTGGGGCATTATCTAGGCAGGTGGGGGGGAGTACTCACCTCGGATTCATCTGACGAGTAGTACTGCGGGGAAGGTGGCGAATACTGCGGCACTTCTTGGTCTTGATGCACCTCCGACCAATCGTAATCCAGAGCCATCTTTATCTTGATTCCGGGGTTTTCACGTAGTATATCTTTCATTTTGTTATAAATATTTTCTAAATAATATAAACTGTCGATTGACAGTTTCCAACCCCTACTCAAATCAACGTCGGTAGTGGAGTCGGCCTGGGCGACGGTGTTGTCTGCCATAGTTGAACAAGGAATGATGCTTGGTGGGGCATTATCTCAACAGGATGTCCTTTGCGGTAGCCAGTCTCAGTTCACAATGAACTCGTGTTGCTATAGTTTCAAAGTGACCTGTTGTGTTATAGAATACACTGCTCAGCCACCACATAACACCCAATCATCCCACTATCTACCTTCCAATCAAACTCTAACATCATTTCAAACACCACCTCAACCCAGACTAACACCACCTCAACACTCACCCCCAATCCAATCACAGCCACTTCCACGGATACCTTCGGACCCCATATACATCGAGATGAAACCCAGCCCATAGGTAAGTTGGACATTTGAATCATAATAACTCTTACCCATATCTCACCTTAGCAATTTTCAGAGTTGCTCTCTCTCTTGGCAATTATTTTTAAATTCTTTTAAAGTACACAGTCCCTTGAAATAGTTTTCAGTGTTAGTTTCCTCACAGCAAGATTTTAAACTCTACGGTCATATGTATAACTAATACCCCTATGATAGGTTTTAACAGTTATTTCTTTACCTTGACCAGACTCATGTGATTTTTACTGTCACCTGTATCACCAAGTACCCTATGATAGGTTTTCAGCGGTAGTCTCCTAGCTTGACTGTAACATTATAATGCCTTCGGTCATTTTATTGCGAAGTTCCCTTGATTTAGTTTTCAGCGGTAGTTTTCTTACGTGACTGTAGTATTTTGATTTCTACAGTCATCTGTATAACCAATACCCCTATAATAGGTTTTCAGCGGTAGTCTCCTAGCTTGACCAGACTCATGCGTGTTTTACTGTTATCTATACCTCCCAGCCCATATGTTTCTTTTTCAGCGGTAATTCAATTAACTTGACTGTAAAGTAGTAATGCCTTCAGTTATCTATATTGCTAAGTCCCCTTGAGATAATTTTCAGCGGTAATTTTCTCACATAACAGTAACATTATAAAGCTTTCGGTCATCTGTATAACTAAGCCCCCTATGTTTCTTTTTCAGCGGTAATTAATTTAACTTGACCAGACTTGTGGGTTTTTTACTGTCACCTGTAACACTAAGCCCCTTAGGTTAGTTTTCAGCGGTAATTTTCTCACATGACAGTGAAATTGTAAAGCTTTCGGTCATCTGTACCACCAAACCCCTTTAGTTGTTTTACACAGTCCTTACCAATAATATTTTAAAGTCTCACTGAGCCCTAACTTAGCTAGGCTAGCGTTTTTTAAGGTTAGGTTAACATAAGAAACAATATTCCACCAGTCTTACAGTATCACTTAGTACTAACCTAGCTGTACTTACCTCCACTCTTCTACTTAGTAGACAGCATGGCAACGGCCAACGCATAGCTTTCCACCCACTTCTAGGGATTTAAGATGTACACCTATTTTAATTAGCATGTGTTGTTGTATACTGTACACTGGTGTGTTTTAGTACACTCTAAACAATAGAGTGTTTAACTGTCCTGACTTAGCATTGCAACTCCACACTAGTATCTGCGAACTTATAAAGACTACATAACCATGACTTGGAATTACCAACACTTGCCTTGTACCAGGCATTTAATATTATTTACCTAGAATAATACTATGGATGTCTGTTGTTTTTCTCTCTAAGAAAGACTAAGGAAGTGACTTGCATTATAAAAAGCTGTATGGTTTTGGAAGTTCAAAGGGGGGAACAAAAAGTTCCTCCCTTTGTTTTACAATACTTTTCTCTAACTACTACGCTCTACTTTACAATTATAGCGGCATTCGCTGTCTTCTAAAGACTACAGGGCCATGACTTAGAATTATTGGATACACTGATGTATTTTCCCTCTCTAATAAAGACCCTATGCTCTACATGATACTTACTACACCTCCTAAGTATTGAGAAGGTAGACTCCTGTGCCAACGGGCTTGTAGGCCCCTGTCTGTTATTTAAGATGGTGTAGGGTTTTTTTGCAATAGGTTTAGTAGACTGTGGTTAATTATATTACCTCGACCTACGCGAGCGGGAAATAGAAATAATAATAATTATAGGTTTTTTAGTTTTTGAATAGGTCTGACCTTGACCACTACACTATTCTTAGTCTTAACAAATACCTAAAAGGTAGAGCCCTGGGCCAGAGGGCCCATGTCTGTAGGTTTTGCTATGTAGTCACTGATATCATAAAGATAAATATCACTAACTTCACATTTATGAGTTTTTTTATTTGTTAATGGGTCTGACCTTGACCACTACACTCTTCTCAGTCTCAATATAGACTTAGAGACTGAAAGGTAGAGCCCTACACCAGCAGGGGATAAAAAATTAATAGTTGTAAGTTTTTTTTTATTTTTCACAGGTGTGACCTTGAATCTTGAAAGTGATGCTTAGCATTTTATTACATGTTTATACTACAAGTATACACATACCAAGTTTAAAGAAAATCTGTAGTGCCGTTCTCAAGATAAAAAATAAAACTTTTTTGCGCCTTCATTTTTTGGATACTTCCTGCCATGCATTTCTTAATATCAACCAAGTGTACACACATACCAAGTATAAAGTTAATACATGGAACCGTTCCCAAGATATGATTTTTCAAAGTTTTGCCCCTTCATTGCCCCTTCATTTTTTGGATGCAACCCGCAACATTTTGGTTAATTTTGTTATTTTAGGGTACCTACCCCCCCCCCCCCCCCACGGAACACCTCTACTTCGTAGAAGGTGGTTTTTTGAGGTCCCCGGACCCCTAGGACGCACCGTTTTCAAGATATTTGCGATTTTTAGGTTTTTTAAGCCATAATTTTCATGTTTTACCCTTTATATAGTAAGATATACACTTTATATCTATAATATATACAGCCCCATGTGTAACTGACTCACTCACTCACTGATGATAGGAAAGTCCTGAAGCCATCGTTGAAGCTAGACACTTGAAATTTGGCATGGACATTCTTTGAGATGTTTGAATTTAGGGAAAATTATAAAACTACAACTATTTTACTTTTAAACTATAAAAAATCTAAAAAATATAGATTTGTCGGTAAAGTAGTTCAGCCGTATCGGCGTATATCACCGCGTGGTATCGTAGATCACTTTGCAGGTTTAGTTCTCGTTCGTGTTTAAATGATCTCTTTCAACTACACCCGTGTTTGATACTAGCATTGTATGTCTTACAGATATGAACATCTTTTTATGAATGATTATGTTTTTGAGAATTTTTAACAACTAAAGATCATAACAAACAGATATTTAAGTTAGGTTCTCGTCTTGTATTCAATTTATTTTAGATCATTTATTCAAATACACACTAGAGTATCCTTTCGGCCGAATTTCGCACTACATGAATTTTGCTGTAAAGCTTAGCTGTGATCTTAACGAAACATTTTTTGATTAATTTGTATGATCTCTTTCAACTACACCCGTGTTTGATACTAGCATTGTACTTCTTACAGATATGAAGGTCTTTTTATGAACGATTATGTTTTTGAGAATTTTTAACAACTGATGATCAAAACATATAGGTATTTATGTTAGGTTCTCGTCTTGTATTCAATTTATTTTCGATTATTTATTCAAATACACACTAGAGTATCCTTTCGGCCGAATTTCGCACTACATGAATTTTGCTGTGAAGCTTGAGCTGTGATCTTAACGAAACATTTTTTGATTAATTTGTACAATACTTAATAGACAGTTAATTATTATCTTTATGTTTGATTTGTATTCAGTGTCCTATATTAGATTTTTTTACACACTTAAATATATGTTTTTGAGAATGTTCAAATAAGTATTGAACAAAAAGAACCGATTTAAATGTTAGGTTCTCGTTTCATTGTCACCTCATTTTAGATTACCAATTCAAATTCACCCCAGGTTACGCTTTCGGCCGAATTTCGCACTCAATGAATTTACGGTGTAGTTCGAGCCGTGATCTTTACGTAATATACTTCTATTACTTTGTACAATAATTAATAGACAGTTAATTATTATCTTTCTGTTTTATTTATATTCAGTATTATCTTTCTGTTTTATTTATATTCAGTATTTTACGTTATATTTTAATACACACTTAAAATATGTTTTTTAGAATGTTTAAATGAGTATTGAACAAAAAGAACAGATTTAAATGTTAGGTTCTCGTTTATTTTTTCCCCTATTTTAGATTACTAATTCAGATTCACCCCAGGTTACACTTTCGGCCGAATTCCGCATTCAATGAATTTATTGAGTAGCTCGTTCCGTGATCATAACGTAATATACTTCTATTACTTTGTACAATAATTAATTGACAGTTAATTGTTATCTTTCTGTTTTATTTATATTCAGTATTTTACATTATATTTTAATACACACTTAAAATATGTTTTTGAGAATGTTTAAATGAGTATTGACCAAAAAGAACAGATTTAAATGTTAGGTTCTCGTTTTATTTTTCCCTTATTTTAGATTACTAATTCAGATTCACCCCAGGTTACACTTTCGGTCGAATTTCGCATTCAATGAATTTACTGTGTAGTTCGTGCCGTGATCTTAACGTAATATACTTCTATTACTTTGTACAATAATTAATAGACAGTTAATTATTATCTTTCTGTTGTAATTATATTCAGTGTTTTACATTATATTTTAATACACACTTAAAATATGTTTTTGAGAATTTTTTTAATGACCTTTGATCAAAACAAACAGGTTTTTATGAATAAATTATTATTTTACGTCTCGATTTTATATTCTTATAAAATTGGTAGTTTGTAGTAGTAGGGTTTTTTGCGGATCAACCCAGGTTTATTCTTTCCTATTATTTTGTTTTCATGTTCTTTAATTCTTGTTTTCGCTCATTGATTTGAATGTTATACGCTATTTCAGTGATTTAAACGTTTTTCTTCTATCTCCTGAAATTTAAAGTTTTTATTTGAGTTGGGTGAGGCATGGGATTATGTCAATTTTTCCATAATTGTATCTCTATTTAGTACCAGGTTAACCGAGCCCTGCTGGTTGGTTTTAATTGACTTTTGTTATAGTGTCAATGTAATCAAGCTATTAAATCTACACCAGACTCTTCACTGCTAACAGCTGTTAAAAAACTGCTTAAAATTTATGTTCCTTTATTTTTGTTTACTTTTAGTTGTTATTTCGTTACCAAAATAGCAACCTATAAGACCAATGTTAAAAATAACGATTTTTAAACTTAAATTTAGACCAACTTCGATTTTTCCTGTGACTGAGGCTGTTTCTAAACTTAATTTTGGGCCAAAACACTCTTAAGCGCAAAGTTTAAGCAAAATCTAACAGCTACATTTCGAGATCGTGGAACACACATCCCTTCAGACATAGCTCGTATTACATTATAGGATATGATACACAAAATTTATAGAAATTTAAAATTTTATATTTAGCTACCGATCAGAGAAATATTTGTTACCATAACTACTACTATTAAATATAATTCAAATTCAAATTCAAATTCTTTATTTTTTCGCATGCGCATTTGTTTTACACAGCAGTGCTTATTTATCCCTCTAGCTTAATAGGTAGCTATTTGAGAGACAATCTAAATTAAGTTTACATGTCAATTTTACAATACAATTTTACATTAAACGTAACATGTTTTCTACAAATGCAATATTGTCTTGATCATAAATTTATGTTTTTTTTTTGGGCATGCACATTATTTTAATATTCGTATATAATCATAGAATCATTGATATGTATTGATATTGATATTATATTGATATATAATCCTATAGAATCAATGATAGCAACAACAACAACTATAACTCTTTTAATTGAAATTTCTTTTCAACTAACACAACAACAATCGTCTAATCTAAAGTATATATTTTTACCAGCATAACACCTAAAATATTTACATAAATAATTATAAATTCACAGCTCAAAACTTTTAAACGAATTCTAATTACGAAGGGGGTTTAAAACCGATTCATATGAGTTTTTTAAAAGCTTTGTTTACTATTAATTGTGAATTTTGTGTATTTGACGGTATTGTTACAGTCTTGACTGTGCAGTTCTTCCGTGGAAGTAACGTATTTTAAACTCGACTTTTTATTAATTTACGAATTTAGGGCAACCCCTAGCGGGGGGGGGGGGGGTCTAGCCTGTTCGGTACTTGAGACTAAGAGCAATTAACTAATTTGGGGCAACCCTATAAGGGGGCATGGGGGTGGAGCCCCCATCGAGCCGCAGGCGAGTCTATAATATATACAGCCCCATGTGTAACTGACTCACTGATGATAGTAAAGTCCTGAAGCGACCGTTTAAGCTAGAGACTTGAAATTTGGCATGGACATTCTTTGAGATGTTTAAATTTAGGAAAAATCATCAAACTACAATTTTTTCTACTTTAAAACTATAAAAAGCTAAAAAAATATAGATTTGTCGGTAACGTAGTTCAGCCGTATCAGCGTACATCACCGCGTGGTATCGTAGATCACTTTCAGGTTTAGTTCTCGCTCGTTTTTAAATGATTTCTTTCAACTACACCCGTGCTTGATACAAACATCGTATTCCTTGAAAGATATTCATTAATTTAACTTGAATGATGGTATGTTGCTGTACTGGGAGCGGCTATTTTATCATGGGAATATTCGCTTTGATTCATACAGCAATAATGTCCAAATTGTAACTAATGCAGCATGTGCGCTAGCTTGAAAGTTTACCAATGGAGGATTTTCTTCTACTATGGATGAAATTCCCATTTCGGGTGACAGTTTACACAGACATTTTCATTTACTGTTTTAGTGATGTTCAGTTAACAGGTTTAGTTCTCGTACTTATATTATTGAACACATTTAACTACACTCCAGTAAGTTTAAGTTACTATCGCATTCATGAAATAAGATGATTTATACGTAACGATTCTTGCGTAGCTTTTCCAAGGCAATTTTCTCGTAGGAATATAATTTTAATTCTATTATGGATATTTGAAAACCAATATTTCGACAAATTGGCTTTCCTTCCGTCAATTTTCAGGTCACAGTATTGTTATGTTATGTGTTAGATATTTACAGTTGTTTTAGCTCATTTTTAGATGTAACAACCACAAATTCCTTCAAGACATGTGAAGTTATTTCAGTTTTCATGCTCTAGCGGCAAAAACGGTTGGCTTCTAAATTATTTTAGACGATTTTAGCGAATACATTTAATTTTACTATCTAAGTCGATACACAGAGATTGAAGAAGGGAGTTGTATTCCTAATTCAAGTTTTTTAATGCTCTTTCATATACTGCAAAACATTTTATTTAATTTAGCTCTATGTTGCTGAATTTTGAATTTTGCTTCCCCATAAGCTTAAAGATTGTATTACCTTAGCTTGACAGAAATATTTAAAGCAAATTCACTGTATTTAGAAGTATAACAGTCTTAAAAAATTGAACTTAAAAATAATTCATAATCAATGCCGGTAAATATTGTGTGTCTTTATTTAACGTTTTGTTGATCCTTAACCTTAGAGTATGTATTTTTAATGTTTACTTATTTATTTATATGAGGGGTTTACCATATGTAGACGTGATTTTTTCATGATCTTAGTAAAATTGTAATTAATGCCAGCTAATATTATGTGATTTATCTGTTGATTATGAACTTATTTCTCTGTTACGTATACTTTAAAGTATAGATTGTTTGTGAATAAGTGACATAAATCAAACTTTTAGACCTTTCAATTTTTGTCGTATCTCAAATCGTTATTTTAAGAACGATATGCAACTTTTATTATTACTGAAATTTCATATAACTTGTTAGTAGAACTAACTACAGTTATATTGTATTTGAAGTTCGAATTTTGCATTCACTGAACTTTTAAAATATCTCTGTAACTTCAACAGAATTTAAGGGAAGTATATAATATTTAAAGTTGTTCATTTAATAATTGTTGATTTTGAAAGATGAAATTGTTATAGTTTCTTTGTATGGTAAATATATGATTCCTGAGTTTCTTGGCCTCCCCGTGGCGGAACTGAAGCATCTTAGCCTATACTATATATTTTTTAAATTTCAAATATCTTTCACGTATTATTAATTTACGTAACTTTGTTACGTATATTAATAATACGTTCTTTTGTTTTATTTCTCTTCTATTACATTCAACGATCCTGCATATAAACTTATAATTTTATTCCACTTTTATCTTTTCAGGAACACCTATTACCTCAAACATGTCCAATCATAATCGTATCTCATACTCTTTACACAACAATTTATTAACATGACTATTTACATAGTTCATTAATATTTTACAACTCCATTATATTTTTTAACGAATTAAGGGGAACTAGGGAGTGGAATTAAACCATGAGCCGTGGGCAATTTTCAAAGCTTATTACAGTATTATCAATTGTGAGTAGTGTGTATTGGCGGCTTCTGGTATATTAATAATACGTTCTTTTGTTTTATTTCTCTTCTATTACATTCAACGATCCTCCATATAAACTTTTAATTTTATTCCACTTTTATCTTTTCAGGAACACCTATTACCTCAATCATGCCCAATCATAATCGTATCTCAAACTTTTTACACAACAATTTATTAACATGACTATTTACATAGTTCATTACTATTTTACAACTCCATTATATTTTTTAACGAATTAAGGGGAACTAGGGAGTGGAATTAAACCATGAGCCGTGGGCAATTTTCAAAGCTTATTATTATCAATTGTGAGTAGTGTGTATTGGCGGCTTCTGGTTTATTAATAATACGTTCTTTTGTTTTATTTCTCTTCTATTACATTCAACGATCCTCCATATAAACTTATAATTTTATTCCACTTTTATCTTTTCAGGAACACCTATTACCTCAATCATGTCCAATCATAATCGTAACTCAAACTTTTTACACAACAATTCATTAACATGACTATTTACATAGTTCATTAATATGTTACAACTCCATTATATTTTTTAACGAATTAAGAGGAACTAGGGAGTGGAATTAAACCATGAGCCGTGGGCAATTTTCAAAGCTTATTATTATCAATTGTGAGTAGTGTGTATTGGCGGCTTCTGTTACTGCCATGGGAGTTGAGTCCTCAACTAGCCTGTTCATTGTATGAGCTTTTGACAGTAATTTACGGCATTGGGGCAACCAATTATTGGGTTGGACCCTCCATCCAGCTGAACACCTAGAATATTAACATAAATAATTATTATTTCACAACTCAAATTTTTTAAACTATTTACTGAGAAGGGGTATTAAAACCGATTCATAGGAGATTATCATAGCTTTTTACTATTGATTGTGAATTGTGTGTATTAAACGGTTTGGTTACTGTCTTGGCTGTCCAGTTCTGTAGAACTAAACTATTTCAAAGTTGACTTTTTATTAATTCAAACTTGGGGGCAACTCCTAAGGGGGCATGGGGGCGGAGCCCCCATCGAGCCGTAGGCGAGTCTATAATATATACAGCCCCATGTGTAACTGACTCACTCACTCACTGATGATAGGAAAGTCCTGAAGCCATCGTTGAAGCTAGACACTTGAAATTTGGCATGGACATTCTTTGAGATGTTTCAATTTAGGGAAAATTATAAAACTACAACTTTTTTACTTTTAAACTATAAAAAATCTAAAAAATATAGATTTGTCGGTAAAGTAGTTCAGCCGTATCGGCGTATATCACCGCGTGGTATCGTAGATCACTTTGCAGGTTTAGTTCTCGCTCGTGTTTAAATGATCTCTTTAAACTACACCCGTGTTTGATACTAGCATTGTATTTCTTACAGATATGAACGTCTTTTAATGAACGATTATGTTTTTGAGAATTTTTAACAACTATTGATCAAAACAAACAGATATTTAAGTTAGGTTCTCGTCTTGTATTCAATTTATTTTAGATCATTTATTCAAATACACACTAGAGTATCCTTTCGGCCGAATTTCGCACTATATGAATTTTGCTGTGAAGCTTGAGCTGTGATCTTAACGAAACATTTTTTGATTAATTTGTACAATACTTAATAGACAGTTAATTATTATCTTTATGTTTGATTTGTATTCAGTGTCCTATATTAAATTTTTTTACACACTTAAAAATATGTTTTTGAGAATGTTTAAATGAGTATTGAACAAAAAGAACCGATTTAAATGTTAGGTTCTCGTTTCATTTTCACCTCATTTTAGATTACTAATTCAAATTCACCCCAGGTTACGCTTTCGGCTGAATTTCGCATTCAATGAATTTATGGTGTAGTTCGAGCCGTGATCTTAACATAATATACTTCTATTACTTTGTACAATTATTAACAGACAGTTAATTTATTATCTTTCTATTTTATTTATATTCAGTATTTTACATTATATTTTAATACACACTTAAAATATGTTTTTGAGAATGTTTAAATGAGTATTGAACAAAAAGAACAGATTTAAATGTTAGGTTCTTGTTTATTTTTTCCCTTATTTTAGATTACTAATTCAGATTCACCCCTGGCTACACTTTCGGCCGAATTCCGCATTCAATGAATTTACTGAGTAGCTCGTTCCGTGATCATAACGTAATATACTTCTATTACTTTGTACAATAATTAATAGACAGTTAATTATTATATTTCTGTTTTATTTATATTCAGTATTTTACATTATATTTTAATACACACTTAAAATATGTTTTTGAGAATGTTTAAATGAGTATTGAACAAAAAGAACAGATTTAAATGTTAGGTTTTCGTTTCATTTTTCCCTTTTTTTAGATTACAAATTCAGATTCACCCCAGGTTACACTTTCGGTCGAATTTCGCATTCAATGAATTTATTGTGTAGTTCGTGCCGTGATCTTACGTAATCTACTTCTATTACTTTGTACAATAATTTAATAGACAGTCAAGTATTATCTTTCTGTTTTATGTAATTCAGTGTTTTACATTATATTTTAATACAAACTTAAAATATATTTTTTAGAATTTTTAAATGACTATTGAACAAAAGAAACAGGTTCTTATGAATAAATTATTATTTCACAGGACTCGATTTTATATTCTTATAATTATTAGTTTGTAATAGTAGGGGTTTTTTGCGGATCAACCCTGTTTTTATTCTTTCCTATTATTTTGTTTTCATGTTATTTAATTCTTGTTTTCGCTCATTGATTTGAATGTTATACGCTATTTCAGTGATTTCAACGTTTTTCTTCTATCTCCTGAAATTTACAAGTTTTAATTTGAGTTGGGTGAGGCATGGGATTATGTCAATTTTTCCATAATTGTATCTCTATTTAGTACCAGGTTAACCGAGCCCTGCTGGTTGGTTTTAATTGACTTTTGTTATAGTGTCATGGTAATCAAGCTATTAAATCTACACCAGACTCTTCACAGCTAACAGCTGTTAAAAAACTGCTTAAAATTTATGTTCCTTTATTTTTGTTTACTTTTAGTTGTTATTTCGTTACCAAAAATAGCAACCTATAAGACCAATGTTTAAAATAACGATTTTTAAACTTAAATTTAGACCAACTTCGATTTTTCCTGTGACTAAGGCTGTTTCTAAACTTAATTTTGGGCCAAAACACTCTTAAGCGCAAAGTTCAAGCAAAATCTAACAGCTACATTTCGAGATCGTGGAACACACATCCCTTCAGACATAGCTCATATTATATTATAGGATATGATACACAAAATTTATAGAAATTTAAAACTTTATATTTAGCTACCGATCAGAGAAATACTTGTTACCATAACTACTACTATTAAAATAATGATAGCAACAACAACAACTATAACTCTTTTAATTGAAATTTCTTTTCAACTAACACAACAACAATCGTCTAATCTAAAGTATATATTTTTACCAGCATAACACCTAAAATATTTACATAAATAATTATAAATTCACAGCTCAAAACTTTTAAACGAATTCTAATTACGAAGGGGGTTTAAAACCGATTCATATGAGTTTTTTAAAAGCTTTGTTTACTATTAATTGTGGATTTGTGTATTTGACGGTTTTGTTACTGTCTTGACTGTGCAGTACTTCCGTGGAACTAACGTATTTTAAACTCGACTTTTTATTAATTTACGAATTTAGGGCAACCCCTAGCAGGGGGGGGGACTAGCCTGTTCGGTACTTGAGACTAAGAGCAATTAACAAATTTGGGGCAACCCTATAAGGGGGCATGGGGGCGGAGCCCCCATCGAGCCGTAGGCGAGTCCATAATATATACAGCCCCATGTGTAACTGACTGACTCACTGATGATCTTAATTTCCTGAGGCGACCGTTTAAGCTAGAGACTTGAAATTTGGCATGGACATTCTTTGAGATGTTCCAATTTAGGGAAAATCATCAAAAGACAAATTTTCAACTTTTAAAGTATAAATAAATGCAAAAAAAGCCGAAGTGTCGGTAAGGAAGTACGTTAGTTCTTAACGATGTCGCTTGGAGCGCTATTATAGTCGCTTAGTTCTCGCTTGTATTTAAATTATGACTTTTAACTACACCTGTTCCTGATCGTGTATAGGTTAATCGCACTAATGTCCGCATTTCGATTCCCTTTTCGCTAAATTACTTATATATCTCTTAGGTATATATTCGTTCACTGTGTACAGGGATTCTTCATGTTTGATTGCTTATTTGTTCTCGTTTTAGTTCTCGTTTGTATTTAAATAATGACTTTTAACTACACCTGTCACCTGTTCCTGATTTTTGATTTCGCATGGGCGCACGATTACGAATGTCCTCATATCGATTCCCATATTTCTTAAATTACTATTATCTTTCTCATGTACGCAGTTTCATAACATACAGTGATACTCAATGTTTACTTACAAAATATTCCTCTTTTTAGTTCTAGCTTGTATTTAAATTAAGACTTAACTACGCTTGCTCCTAATAATAAGTTCTCATTCCATTTTCAATTTATTTTAGAATAATTATTCAAATTCACCCCAGGTCACGCTTTAGGCAGAATTTCGCATCAAATGAATTTAGTGTGTATATTGTACCGTGACTTCGATTACTTTGTACAATACTTTATAGACAGTTTATTATTATCTTTCTGTTTTATATATATTCAGTGCTTTATATTATTTTTTACACACTTATAATTATCAATTATTTTCTATTTTTTAGCATTATTGTTTTGCTATAATGGGCACATTACATTTTTTATCTATGAAAATTTAATTTAAAGATACTTAATTTAGATTAATTTTGCCCCATGGCAATTTTTCTGTGCCGCATCTAAAATCGTTGACGTTCCAGACCAAGTGGTTGGTAACGTGGAGGAGTTAGTATCACACATTTTTGTAGTAGAGTTACACGTAATTTAAAACTTAGCTTTTCAAAACTTCGATGGAACTAGCCTGTTCAGTACTTTGGTGGAACTAGACAGTTCGTTATTTGAGACTTTGTGAATGATTAACGAAATTAGTAAAATCAACTAGGAGGCTGAGCCCCATGAAATATTTTCAAATGATATTATTGTTATTATTATTATTGATTGTGAGTAGTGCGTATTAGCCCGTTTTGTTACTGTCTTCGCTGTCCAGTTAGTTGGTGGAACTAGCCTGTTCAATGCTTGACTTTAAATTATTCTACAAATTTAGGGCAACCCCTAAGGGGGCATGGGGGCGGAGCCCCCATCGAGCCGTAGGCGAGTCTATAATATATACAGCCCCATGTGTAACTGACTCACTCACTCACTCACTCACTTATGATCTTAAATTCCTGAAGCGACCGTTTAAGATAGAGACTTGAAATTTGGCATGGACATTCTATGAGGTGTTTCAATTTAGGAAAAATCATAAAACTACAACTTTTTTACTTTTAAACTATAAAAAGGTAAAAAATATAGATCTGTCGGTAACGTAGTTCAGCCGTATCAGCGTATATCACCGCGTGGTATCGTAGATCACTTTGCAGGTTTAGTTCTCGCTTTGTTTAAATGATCTCTTTCAACTACACCCGTGTTTGTAACGAACTTCGGATACCAATTGGAATTGAATTTTGTTCAATCTTTATGTTTACGATGGTGTATTACTGTATTGTTTGTGGGTCTTATCACTTGGGTGATTCCCGCTTTGATTCTTACAGCAGTAAACGCCCAGTGCGCAGCTAATGCTGCATGTGCGCTAACTTAGAAGTTCATTAATGGTCAATATTCTTCTCCTATCATTGACTGACTAAGAAAATAAATTTACACCTTTAAATTTGGATTTCAGTTTACTTTGATATTTAACAGATAAGTTACATTAGTTGTGTCTTCGTCATGACAAAATTGCTAATACCCCTTTTAAAATATACAAAACTCATTTTAAACAATAACACTGGTTGTTGAAATTTAAATTTTCCCTATAAGAATAACTTGGAAAACATTTTTAAATCTTCTCTGATTATTTTTGGTTAAACAAACATGTCTCAGCTCAATAATATCTTAGACTCTCTTTTAATGTTTCAAATACAAATTTTGGTTTCTTCATATTTTCTTCATCGAATTAACAATATGACGGTGATTTTTTTATGCATGGAATAGTAAAACTAATAACTTGATAATTGATGTTTTGTGATAAAATATTATTTAAAATAAGGTTCTTTGACATTTTTATGCTTGGCCAGTTCAGCAGACTGGGTAATTTTACTATAACCAACAATAATAACTAAACCCAGACCCAAAAGATGACTTCTAAATGCACATAATCAATTTAAAATATCTCTTGTTTCTTTATTAATAGTTGTAATTAAAAGTTAGGTAGACTATTTCATTTTATGTAATTATTACATCCCTAAAATTGATCCAAGAATTCTTCTTTTGGCTACTATTTCGCTATTATTGGTTATTTTGATATTATTTGTATTTTACTTTTAGTTCATGTGGTATTTTAAATCTATTTAATTTATTTTTTGTAGTTGCTTGATTAATTTTGCGCCAAGTAACTCCTCTGAACTAATTTAATGACAGGTTTCTTATCTAGAAACCAAAATATTTATCGAAAGCGTGCCGTCCAATCAGGCTTAGATTTTAGTTTAGGAAACGATTGAACATATTAAGTTATAGAACGATTGGACTTTCCATTCTTACCTTCGCCAACGTTTACCTACTTCCGACGTTTTTTTAAGACCATCTACATATCTGATGACCCATCAGGCTGAGAAATATTGTAATAACCAATTGAATTAAACTCAATAGTAATTTTTCTCGCTGCCACTTTGTCCGTCAAACTTCCTCAATGCAGTGCTCTCACCTTAAGTCTCGATTAACCCTATTATTGTTGTAATTGAAACCTATTCTATGCTTATAAATTATTGTATTTCTTTCAGTATATTTTAATTTAACCAATAATTCTTTTTTGACTATTATTTCACAATTGGTATTCTATACTACCATTGGTTTACTACCGTTGGATTACTACCATTGGTTGAAAATGCATAATGTACACCGATTTTATGGTTCTTAAGTTGCAACTTTCTTCATTTTAAGATTGTTATCGTTCCTCTATATACATATATGATTCCTGCGTTTCTTGGCCACCCCGTGGCGGAACTGAAGCATCTTAGCCTATACCATATTTTTTAAATTTCAAATATCTTGATTTTGTCCCTTTTTTCTTCTATTACATACAACGATCCTCTATATAAACTTATATAATTTTATTCTTTTTTTATCTCTTCAGAATACAGCTATTACCTCAATCATGTGCAATCACAATCGTACCTCCCAAATTTTTACACAACAACTTTTGAGCATTACTATTAACATAGTTCATTAATATTTCACAACTCCATTATATTTTTTAACGAATTAAGGGGAACTAGGGAGTGGGATTAAACCATGAGCCGTGGGCAAATTTCAAAGCTTATTATTATTTATTGTGAGTAGTGTGTATTGGCGGCTTCTGTTACAGTCGTTGGAGTTGAGCCCTCAACTAGCATGTTCATTGTATGAGGTTTTGACAGTAATTTACGGAATTGGGGCAACCAATTATTGGGTTGGACCCTCCATCAAGCAAAACACTTAGAATATTTACATAAATAATATTTATTCGTATATTTAAAATTTTACATCACGTGTCAGCTTGTTTCAATTTATGATGGCGTTTCAGTGTATTGCTGCTGGTACCTTCCACCAAGGTGACAGTCGCTTTCCTCCCGAAAGTAACAATGCTCAGTGCATGGCTAATTCAGCCTGTGCTTTGGCTTGGAACTTTTTGGGGGGAGCGTTCACTGGATCTACCATCGACGAGATCCTATTATCAGGAGATCGTCTGTACGTAAACTCCCACTCTGAGAATAGTGTGTCTCATAGGTTTCTTCTTCCTATAGTTTTATACAGTGTAACTATCAAACCTAATTACAACTGGGAAAAGTAGCAAAACACCTCAAAAACATTAATTAGGAACTCTTTTTTTATTTTTTATACTGTTGTATCTTCAAAATAACACTGAAGGTATCTAGACGAAGGTTTGCATTGATTTCCTGGTGAGAATTGTGTCCAAAATTGACGTTGGCTTCATTTAGTATACCCAATCTTCCACCAATACTGGGAGTCGCGGATTACCGAAACACCCTTTTTAAGAAATTTTATAACATTAACCAATTGTGCCTTTATTGGTAAAGCGGTCTATTCACCGAGAGTAATTTCAATGTACAGGGTGTATCTGAAATTACCTCTCCAGACCGGAAGTCACTGATGTCAAATACAAACTCTCACTTTAAATAATTTTTTTTAGTTTTACATGGTTTTTAGGAAAACTTTACAATTTGATCTTGTACGCGTAATTTTAGCAGTTTATTGAATATTTGAGGTTGAAATTTAGATTTTAAACAAAAATGTCTCGGCACAAAAATGTCTTAGACTCTTTTAAATACGTTTCCAACAAAATTGTCAGTTTGGTCCAAAGTGTTTTTTTATTAAATTTACAACATGACGGAGATTAATGAACATGTATTTAAATGTTTAGTAAAACTAATCACGTGATAATTGATGTTTTATGATGGCATATTATTTTAAATGAGGTTCTTAGACATTTACATGTTTGGTAAGTTCTGTTATATGTAAAATGTTCAGACATAATATATGTTAAATTTCCCCCAGTTAAAAAAAATAATGTCATGCTATTTATAATTCTAAATCAGTATGATTAGGGTTTTTAAATATTAAATTTTAAAGTTGCTTCAAAATAACGTCTGGTCCCCTCTGTATTGAAATCAGTGTCAATCAACAGAGCAAAATATGTTTACCTACAACGGCACTATTTGTTTTTTTTTTCTTTTTTTGTACAATTTTAAAAGAGGTGTAAGGTTGGTATGGGACACCCGGTAAGACAGTATCATATTTGCACGATAGTACTCCCAAAAATTGGTTCTTTATTTGGGATGGCACTTAATTTCTAACGAACTCATTAGGAAGTACATCATTGACTTTACCTGATAGCATGCTAATTTAAATTTTACAATTCAACAAAGATTTTAACTAAAATAGCAGATTACACAATTGATTTATCTTTTAGTGCGTACTAAGTTAATGTTTAGTTTAAAAAGGTGGCAGTACAGTATTTTCATTTAAAATAAAAAAAGCTTTTTTATTTCCTGTCTCAGAAAACTATCTGATTTCCAAAATTTAGCGACCAAACATTTTTACCCAAAATAAATATGACATTATTTTTTTCTACTCTAACGGCCAAATTATAACATCTGAGGCAATCTTCGCGAACATCTTTCAAGTTACTACAAGTTTGGTTCTATGAATTTTTGCCCCCCAGTCCACACAATTAAACATAATTAAATGTTTATTTATTTTTGCCGGGAATTTTACCCCATGTAGATGTAATTTTACAACTACTATAATATTTTACTCAGAACCTTCACTTTGCACTTAGACATATCTTGCACAGTACCAATATCAATTAAATTATCAAACTTAAAAATTACCATGATGATTTTCAATATCACGTATTCTTCTTTTGACTGTGAGTCGGAACGAATTGCTATATCAAGCAACTGATTGTTTTACTTTGATTGTTATTTACTGACCTGGTCCTACGGCTAAAACATACGGCCTTTGATGTGTATGGTAATTTTAATATTTTAACCATTATTTAACATACTTTTGTTAGTAACTACTGTATTATTGTATTTAGAAGCTTGAAGTTTTTTTATTTGCCTTGACAGTAATATTTTAGGAAATTAGGTAAATTTTAAAGTTTTACACCATTAAAAACTGAAATGAAGGAATTTTAATGAATGCCAATATATTTATTAAACTACAAATATCGTTCTTTTGCCTTCCTGTTTTGTGGTACAACCTACTTCCATCAAAACAGATATTTTTCCCCACTTCCATTCTTTCTGAAATACACTCCAGTCATAAGTTATCATAATAGTATCTCCATTTTTTTTACACATACAACTCTGATCGTAATACCTAGAATAATACATAGTTAAGTATTATTTCACAACTCTCAATTTCTTTATTTTTATTTTTCATATTGAAATGAGGGGAACTAAGAAGGGGATTTAAACGAAGAGCCGTAGGTTATTCAGCGAACACAATGAGTGGTTTTGGAGTGGAGCCCTCAACTAGCCTCATTGCATGAGAGTTTTATAGTAATTTTTATAGTAATTATGGAATTGGGGTAACCAATTAGGGGGTGGACCCTACATCCAGCATAACCTAGAAATATTTACCTAGAATATTTACATATATTATGTAAATTATTATCATTTCGCAGTTAAAATCTTGTTAGCGAATTTTAATTACGAAGGGGTACTAAAACCGATTCATAGGAGTTTTTCAAAGCTTTTTTTACTATTGATTGTGAATTTTGTGTATTAAACCGTATTGTTACTGTCTTCAACGTATAGCTCTTCCGTGGAACTAACTTATTACGAACATTTTTATAATTAGCCCCTGAACTGGAATATGAACTTAGAATTTGGTTTTTACAGTACCTGTTCTTTCCAGTTCTTGTATGTAATCATGTAGCACATCTTGTATGAAAATCAGCATGCAAGAAGCAACCCTGACTATGTCCCATTTATTTCAGTATTTCAGTGTTATGTGTTTGTGTTTTGTTTTTAATTAATTGATGAAGATATTCTGAGCTATATGTTACAAATTGTGGATCTGATGATGAGAGAAATGTCGAAACTGCAGTAATCCTACATGATTACATACAAGAACTGGAAAGAACAGGTACTGTATAAACCAAATTCTAACTTATTACATACTTGACTTTTAATTATTCTACAAATTTAGGGCAACCCCTAAGGGGGCATGGGGGCGGAGCCCCCATCGAGCCGTAGGCGAGTGGTATGATATACACTTTATATGGTATGATACATCATTTTATATAGTATGCACTTTATATAGTATGATATACACTTTATATATTACTGTAAACACTTGATATAGTATACACTTTATATAGTATTCCCCCAGCGATTCAGATGGTATTGTTCCCTAGCGATCCAGGTGTTTTGTTTGCATACGCTATAGTGTATAATATATAATATGGTATATACCTTATAGTGTATACCTTATAGTATATAGTATATATATTATAGTGTATGGTTTATAGTGTATACTTTATAGTGAATGGTATGAGTTGGTAACACTGCAGGGAATTCGCAGGGAAATTTTGGAACACCCCTGGGGGTTGGCACCCCTGTTTCCTTTTCCCGCCAAACCGGAAGTGACGTCACGCCAAACCGGAAGTGGGCCAGAGTCTTAGGGTCATCTACTTTTGTAATTTAATTATTATTATTTTTCATATTTTGGCTCATAGAGACATCACCGGTAAGTAAGTTTTTACTTGTTGAGGGCAACGACTGTAAATCAGTTTGCTTTCAATAAATAAAAGAAATTCTTCATATAGTTTAGCTCTAGTCTTTAATTAAGAAAAATTGACTTAAAAAGAGTACAATTGTCCTGTCAAAATGTTTAGTTATGTATCAAATGTAACTGAAAATATTTTGATATTTTGAATCTAAACCTTTGGTTTATAAGATTAGATTAAATTCCTAATACTAAATTAGTGAGAGAATCGAATTCATCAAAAGCGTTGAACTTTTGAGTCAAAGCCAATCGATTGCAAACTTTTAACCGAGTTTATGTCATGCAGCTGAGACGTTGACGTTTAAGCTACTCGTCTGAATAACTTTCAATGGCACACAGTGTGTACGTATTCAAAGTGTTTAAGAAAAACTCTTCCCAACAACTTCGTAGCAAAATAATATGTTCCCTTTCAATGAATCGATTTTACTAAAGTAGACAACTGTAAATGACTATAATAGGATCAATTTCAACATGCTGGATAGTGCTTTACTTTTAAGACCTTATAAGTGGTTTCACGTTAAATAATATCCACAATTAAAACCTAAATCAACCTGTTTTCGTAGGCAGTTTTCCAGAAAATTTATTTTTAGAAACTAAGATAATTTATTTTAAGTGCAATTTAAATTTATATCCAGTAAAATTAGACTCTGTTAGAATTTATTCGTAGAGATAGAGAAAGTAATTAATTTTTAATTAACATTTATATCTTCCAGTAATAAACATAATATGGTTTACATCCAAAGTTGGAGGAAGTAGGTCGATTAAATGCAGATTTATCACATAAATGTGGGTCACACTGATGAGACTTTAAACTAATTAATTCAAGAAATCTACAATAGGAGCAGATTAATCGAATTTTCTCAAGATTCCTCACGCGTTGAACAGTACACATCTTGTCAGATGCCCCTTGGGCAAGGGACGAAGGTTCCCAGTTCCCCTAGATGGTCATCTGAAGTCCTGCAGAACACAGAAATAAACTGTGGTTATTAGCATATTGCATTTTAGTACCATGGAATTTACCTTGAATTTAATTCATATTTCAAATAAATTAAATATACTTACGTTTTTGTATAAGGAGATGCAATTTGTATTGGTTGGGTTTATCACTCCACCATTATCAATTTAAAGAATAATGATACAATTTTATGAATACCATTATCCATAGTGATTTAGTAATATTCGTTATACTTGACGGAATAAATACATAATATAAATAATCGTTAGTTGTTCGGTACACTGGTATTTTGAAAATGCACATCTGACAAAACTAATTTTTTCCCTGAAAATGGACATTGGTGTCATAAAGGTTCATGCAAATTATAAGCTTACTACAACAAACCGTCACGTAAATAAAATTATTATGTGTTAAAAACAAAACGGCAGCTATCGGCTTAACAAAGCATTTTGGGACATATGTTTATATGATGTTTTTTTTTATTGTCTCTACCTAAGGAACATGTATATATAATATTTCCAAGATTTTCTGAAACACCCTTTATATTAATAGGCAAGCATCTATACATATTTAATACGCGACACGTTATTTATTTATTTTATTTTATTTTTTTTTTTTGTACAAGGAACTCCACCTACAATTTTTAACCTATTTTAATTATTTTAGTGTCGTTGGATAGAGCTTGGCGTGAAGTTGTTTCTAAAGTAAAATGGTAAATACCTATCCAAATGGAAGGGACAGTTATTAATTTCTCCATTTGATTAACATTGATGAGGAAATTAAAAATATTTCTAGTTAACAGCTGCAACGAGTAAACACAGTTTTTACACCAGTGAGAACATCTGCTATTCTAACCAAAGAAGTTATGATTTAAACCTTGGAGGATACACTATGGTTAACGAAATGAATAAAAAGTGTAAACAGTAAAGATTACCGAAACTAAATTGCTCGATATCGAGCAACAAGTACACTAGTGATTCTAATTGGGCCCAGATCAACTGATATTTTAATAGAATTTCAACAAATGGTGAGTACGTTTTTAGATACTAACCATAATAGACCGAATCATCCTTGAGCGTTTGCTTTATAAAAAATACCCCCGTCGCAGCAGACCTGCGTACTCAGCGAATTTCCAACCAAAGAATTATTGTTTCAACATCAAAGAACTTTGTGGCTATTTTATATAATTAATAATCTTTACAAGGAAATATAATATATTTAATGGTATTATATTTCTGAGTAAATTATTTTTATTTAATAATTCATATATTAATATTTATATTGAAATAAATGACTTTTTTAACACTAATAAAAGTGCATAATCCAAAGCTTCCATGCAAAAAGAAAGATTTGTTTACAAATAACAAAACATAAACATTTCAAATTTGACAAATATGCAGAAGACAGCTGATCAGCTGATTAGGAACAGATACCTTATATCTCCATCTCTCTTGCTCCCATTATACAATTATTTTCCATGAGAATTCCATGGGATTTAGCATGTAGGTTTGCTGCCATGGGGGTTTTTGATCAAATCTTAATTACTCACCACCTAGTGAAGGTTCATAAAAATTGTTATGAAGATATGTTGATAAATAAGCGATATATAACTTTTTAAAGATTTACCCATAAGAATAACATGGGAAACTTGATTTGAATTTTCTCTATAACCAGTTAAGCTATTTTAAAGATTCAAAATACTAAATTGTTTGTTTTTTTAAGCTCTTTCAAATGGTATTAGTTAAAATTGATGAATTTTGAAAATTTAGGTCCAAAAATGCCAAAAACCCATTTTTGACCCCTTTGAAACCCCATAAAACCCCGTTCCCATAACCCGACAATGCTGGTTCGCGAACTCATGAAAATAGACCTGGTCTTACACCTTCATACCAAATTTGATCAAAATCGGAGGTCCGCTTCAAAAGTTATCGGTACCACGGACACACACACACACATATATATATATATATATACATATATATGAAAACGAACGAACGGTGTTTTTGGCTTCTGGGGACCTCAAAATGAAAAAGGAAAGTGGTCCCGGGCTTAGGTCTTACCATGGCTACTACCGTAATAGCGTATTCCCTATAGGGAAATTCGCTAAAAATGCTCGCTTGTTTACAATCAGCTGATTTTAAAATAAGTTAATTAATTTATTTGTCAAGATCAAGGAATCTAAAATAGCTTCCTTAGACAAGATTATTTTTCCAAGTTTTGGAAATGTAGATATTTCTGAAATTTTACATTACAGCATATGAAATCTACTAATATAGAAAAGTTGAGCTTTTATTTGGTACAAACCGCATGTAAGTGGAAGTCTTAGACTTTAAAGGATTGAAAAGTCGACTTTCCCCCCCATGCTTAGTCTCCATAAGAACAGTTTATTTTTAACTTTTTACCTATTTAACGTAGATATTTTCCATATATAGAAATAAAACCTGCTAATATAGAACCAAAAAAGTTTGTTTTTTACCACCCGCGTGTAGAACGGCCCAGTAGAAGTCTCAGACGAACTGTCCAAAGAGGTTTTTTCTTATGGTTTTAAATAATATAGATTAAAATTTCAACCATTAAATTCATAGCTTATAGGGTTATTAATATGGGGTACTAGAAGGCAATGAATTAAAACTATTAATTAATTAATTTAATGAAATTTAAGTTTTGAAAAGAAAACCATGAGTGTTTTGGGTTTCATTTTTTTTAAATTTTTTTTGGCAAAGCCTCTTTTAGAGACCGTACACCTATGGTTTCTTTTAAAGACCGAGGGGCACTTAAATACCGATAAGTTTAATATCTCAAAATTAAGGTAAGATCTGAAAATAGTATGGTGACATGTGAATGTTGAATGACGCCACTCACAGCTTCAGGTCCCCTGGCAGCCGTTGTTGTTACACTGGTTTATAAACCTTTGGCCATAGCGCGGATTCTACTTTGTGGGATGGAAAGTAATTTATCACTCGTTTAAAGTACTAAGGTAATCTTGCTGTAAAAGGACTGTGGAAAAGGACAACGTCACATCTTTGAATCCTTTAAATTATAAAATAACTTTAAGCGAAAAATCAGCGAATATACACTTGTGCTATCGTACAAGTGTATGGTCAATAGTAATATATAATAATTTTAATTTATCGCTCGAATTTTGCACCGGGTCTCAAAACGGCTAATTAATTACATGAAGAGGGCAGTGAAAATCATTAAATATCAGTTTTATTGAGTTACACTTTTTAAAGGATTTTCTTTAAATTATTAAATTAGCTTCATATCGTAGAGAAGATAAATTTATTGTAATGCAATAAAAAACAAACACTATACTGTTGATTTACCCTTTTATTAAGCTACAACAAAACGTTGTACCTTAATAATTTACAATAAAATATAGGAAAGGTATGGTATTTTAAATTTACATTGATACAAATTACTCAATTACATAAGCTTTATGAGATGAAATTGACAAAAAATAAATCGTGCAGTCCACCCTGTACACGGCGCGGCGCGGCGCGACGTCGGCGTCTCCCAACCCCCGCCGTGTTTATTCAGAACACAAGAACCTGAGTGCTGCAGCGTGTCGCCAAACCAGATCTATCACACACGCTGCGAAAGGCTGGTTATATTCCTTTCTATAAAGTAACTAGCAGTTACCCGGCGCGCGTTGCTGCGCTCAAATTAAGTTGTTTACATAAATAAAGCTATTTTAATATAACAAAAAAAAGATAAGTTAAGTTTTAAGTTTTTTAATATAACAAAAAAAGTCAGTGGCATAGAAAGTAAGTATATTAATATTACTGTAAGGCCAAACAATAAACAATCATTTTGCAAATTTAAACCCAGAATAGTCAAAGTTTGCCTTGTATCTTATTGATCGAGTTGCAAATGCAAGAACACCTATGAACAAAGAGGCACGTCCATGTCAAATTTCAACCCCGGAGGCCCTAAATTAATTTTAAAGTCCACTGGAGCACAGCCCTACTAAAAAATATATTTGCAAAACCGTTTCCTAGTGAGTACCTATGAGCAAAGAGAATAGTCCATGTCAAATTTCAGCTCCAGAGGTCCTAAAGTAATTTCAATGTCCAGTGAGGCGGAGCCCTAAAGTGCTTAAAAAACTATATTTGCAAAATCTTTTCTTAGTGAGTACCTAAGGGGAAAAAACATCGTCCATCAAATTTCAACCCCGGTGGCCCTAAAGTAATTTTGAAGTCCAGTGGGGTGGAGCCCTAAAGAGCTTAAAAAACTATATTTGCTAAACCGTTTCCTAGTGAGTAGGTACCTATGAGCAAAGAGAATCGTCCATGTCAAATTTCAGCTCCGGAGGTCCTAAAGTACCTCAAGTAAATGTCCAGTGAGGCGGAGCCCTAAAGTGCTTAAAAAACTATATTTGCAAAATTATTTCTTAGTGTGTACCTATGGGTAAAAAGAGAATCGTCCATCAAATTTCAACCCCGGTGGCCCTAAAGTAATTTTGAAGTCCAGTGGGGTGGAGCCCTAAAGAGCTTAAAAAACTATATTTGCAAAACCTATGGACCATTGGTGCACCTATGGACAAAGAGAATCGTCCAAGTCAAATTTCACCACCTGTAAGCTTTTAAGTGTAATTGTGAGCTTCCGTAGGGCGGAGCCATAAAGACAACACAAACATTATACCTCACACCTGGTTACTTCTATGATTATAAGCATCTGCTTGAATGAAACTTTCAAATTTTTTAATTACAGCAGTTCATTTTGTAAACACTAAATTTCTAAAACCTGACACTGCACCATTGTATGCCCTCTGGGTCAGAGCCCTTTGGACAGATTTGCACTAAACTTCACACAAACCATCCTTGAATAATGCTTAATAATGCCTGAAAGTTTCGTTGCAATCTGTTGAGCGGTTTCGGAGTCTATAGGCAACATACATATAAATATATATATATACATACTTCCTCTTTTATATCTATAAAGTAATTCATGTTGCAATACTAATACCAATGTTGTTTATTATTGGCATATAAAATATTTGTGTTACAGTAAATTTACTGACCATTCTAAACTAAGCTCTAATTTAATAATAATAACATTGTGTAATTAAGAAAGTGCGTTTTTACATAAAAGTGTAATTTTACATAATTACAAATAAAGAGAAATTTGTATTCATTATGTATCAAATTTTTTAACTATTATCTATATACTAGCTGTTGCCCGTCACGGCTTCGCCCGTGATTGAATTTATTTTATAGGTAATACAATCGTTTTGAAGAGCAACGAAATCTACTTCATTGAGAATGACATTGGAACAATGAAGTAGTGTGAGTGGAGCTCTGAAGGAATTTCGCAAAACCTGTTCTTAGAGAGAAAAGGTTTCTTAAATAGAAAAGGCCCTAACCTATGAGCAAATAGGAACGACCATGTCAAATTTCAACCCCGTAGGCTCTACAGTCATATTGAAGACATGTGGGTCGGAGCCCTAAAGAACATTAAACAGTACTTTTGCAAAACTGTTTCTTAGTGAACACCTATTAGCAAACCGGAACCTTTACGTTAAATTTCAACCCGTAGGATCTATAGTAGATTTGAGAATTTGTGGGGAGGAGCCCTAAAAAAAATTTGCAAAATTGTTTCTTATTGATCACCTATGAACAAAAAGGAATATCAAATTTATTAATCCATGTCAAATTTAAAACACGTTTGCCCTTGATTAATTTTGAAGTCAGGTGAGGTGGAGCCCTAAAGAACTACAAAAACTATATTTACAAAACCATTTCGTAGTAAGCACCTGTTAGCAAAACGGAACATCCACGTTAAATTTATACCCCCTAGAATCCATGGTAATCTTGAGGTTCTATGGGGTGGAGCCCTAAACGAAATTTTTCAAAATTATTTCTTAGTAAGTAACTATGAGCAAAGGAAACGTCCGATTCAAATTTAAACCCCGGAGGCCCAACAGTAATTTTGAAGTCCTGTGGGGCGGAGCCCTAAAGAACTTGGAAAACTGTATTTGAAAAAGTGTTTCTTAGTGAGCGAGCACCCGTGAGCAAAGAGAAACGTCCATGTTAAATATCGACCCCGGAGGCCCAAAAGTAATTTTGAAGTCCTGTGGGGCGGAGCCCTAAAGAGCTTCGAAAACTGTGTTTGCAAAACCGTTTTCTTAGTACCCATGAGCAAAGAGAAACGTCCATGTCAAATAACGACCCCGGAAGCCCTAAAGTAATTTAAAGTCCTGTAGGGCGGAGTCCTAAAGAACTTCGAAAACTGTATTTGAAAACCGTTTTTTAGTGAGCACCCATGAGCAAAGAGAAACGTCCATGTCAAATATCGACCCCGGAGGCCCAAAAGTAATTTTGAAGTCCTGTGGGGCGGAGCCCTAAAGAGCTTCGAAAACTGTGTTTGCAAAACCGTTTTCTTAGCACCCATGAGCAAAGAGAAACGTCCATGTCAAATAACGACCCCGGAAGCCCTAAAGTAATTTAAAGTCCTGTAGGGCGGAGTCCTAAAGAACTTCGAAAACTGTATTTGAAAACCGTTTTTTAGTGAGCACCCATGAGCAAAGAGAAACGTCCATGTCAAATATCGACCCCGGAGGCCCTAAGGTAATTCTGAAGTCCTGTGGGGCGGAGCCCTAAAAGGGATGTTTAAAGAACTTTTTTGAGCACCTAAGAAAAAAGAGATCACTCCAAATTTCAACCGTGCAGGTTTCCTAATTCGTATTTAAAATTGGCCATGCGGATAGCGTTATATTAAAATTTCGAAGGCCTGTGGGGCGGAGCCCTGAAGGAATTTTGTTAAATCATTTCTTAGTGAGCACCTAAGAGGCAAGACGAACCTGTGTTTAATGTTTCAAGTAAATACGTTTGGTAGTTCCTGAGATTTCATGATGAGTCAGTCAGTAATCACTCCACGTCAGGTTTAGCTTGGTCGCTAAGCTCACTCGCCGCAACTATCCTCTAGTTTCTTATTACCAATCTCCCCTCAATAATTTGAATCAGAACAGCTGTTTACAAAATTAATATTCCTTAATGTAATCATATGTTCCAATACAAAAATGTTGCTTCCATAAGAATAACATGGTAACTTTGAAGACGTGTGGGGCGGAGCCCTGAAGGAATTTTCAAAAACCGTTTCTTAGTGGATGCCTACACCCTAAAAGGAACGTCCATACAAAATTTCAATGTTCTAGGTCTAGTAGTTTAGGCTGTGCGTTGATACGTGAGTGAGTGGTATTTGACAAATATATAGTAGATTAATAGGCAAGCATGTTTCGTTTCCTCCTTTTTTCTCAGCTTATGTGACTCGTAGGGGAAATCCACTCATAGCGTTAGAAAGGTATAGTGCTGTAGATGAGCAGAATCACATTATAATTCCCATCCTCCTCCTGGGATACGCCCTACAGGCTTCCAAAGTTTCAATGTTAATCTTAAGGAAGAAGAATAATTGATTGAATCATGAGACACCTGTTGTAATAACAAAATGCTAGCAAACCAGGAAGAACAGATGTTTAAGTTATAAAACATTTTGAAACTAATTGGCTCAAGATCAACTGCATTTTTTGTCGAATTTCGACCAGTGGGCGATCTCTAGTACAATTAATTAGGAAATGATTGCTGTACACTCGTAAACAGTCCAGTAATACAAAAGATAATTTGTTAATGTTAAAGTCCAATAGGACAATGTTTATTCTTGTACCCACATAACGGATTTCGACCGGAATATTATTTATTGTGATAAAAGGCATTTACAACTGTTATAAATGTAGTATATCAATGGAATTACTTTTTAATCATGAAAAAGACTTTGCAAGACTTTAAAAAAATAGGTATCACATCCGTCCTCAGATGTTATGCTAAGTGAGAATTCGATAAAAATAAAAAGCAAAATCTATATCATAATTGAATAAGTTTACACACGTTTCCTTGTGTGTTAGCGTTTTGAAGCAATCTAATCTCTCTTGTGTAATGGGCTATACGACATCTATCGAATGTTTCTATCGTATGTGAATTATTCATTACAAATATATATTGCAAAATAATATATTGCAGTAGGTGGTATGGATCTTCCTCGGAATCAGTGGACATTACTAAATCGATTCCGCACTGGAGTAGGAAGATGTAATTATTGGAAATACAAATGGGGAATGGCAGAAGATCAGTCATGCAGCTGTGGTGCGTAGTTTCAGACTATGACTCACATTGTCACCGAGTGCCCTTTGAGTTCTTTCCCGGCTGCATTTTGCAAGTGAAGCTGGGCTGCAATGGCTTAGCGCCCTGGATTTAGCTTTATAGAGAGATCATAAATGTTTATTGTAGTTTAATTTCAAATGTACTGACGCAGGGGCTTTGCACTGCAGAACATCTTTTATTTATTTGATTATTATTTTAAGTTGGTAGCTGGCTATGATAGCCATACGATATATAAATAAATATATACATACATACATATATATATATATATATATATATATATATATATATATATATATATATATATATATTACAAATATGTACTTACAAAAAATTAAACACTTTACATATTACCGCGGTGTATTCGAAGAGAACGAAACAAACGTTTACATAGAACTGTGACAGAACTTATACTTTTCAATCAATTGATCAAACATTCCCGGGAGCAGCAAGAGCTCGGTTGTTTGAAGATGTGGTCCACGTGACCTCCACAACCCAGCAAAGTGCACCATCCAACTCGGCTTTGGTAGTCACTGACGCTGAACTCAGTTGTTTGAAGATGTGGTCCACGTGACCTCCACAACCCAGCAAAGTGCACCAGACAACTCGGCTTTGGTATTCGCTGACGCTGAACTCAGTTGTTTGAAGATGTGGTCCACGTGACCTCCCACGACCCCACCCAGTGCACCATCGAACTCGGCTTTGGTAGTCGCTGACGCTGAACTCAGTTGTTTGAAGATGTGGTCCACGTGACCTCCCACGACCCCACCCAGTGCACCATCCAACTCGGCTTTGATAGTCGCTAACGCTGAGCTCGGATGTTTGAAGATGTGGTCCACGTGACCTCCCACGACCCCACCCAGTGCACCATCCAACTCGGCTCTGGTAGTCGCTGACGCTGAACTCAGTTGTTTGAAGAAGTTGTCCACGTGACCTCCCACGACCCCACCCAGTGCACCATCGAACTCGGCTTTGGTAGTCGCTGACGCTGAACTCAGTTGTTTGAAGATGTGGTCCACGTGACCTCCCACGACCCCACCCAGTGCACCATCGAACTCGGCTTTGGTAGTCGCTGACGCTGAACTCAGTTGTTTGAAGATGTGGTCCACGTGACCTCCCACGACCCCACCCAGTGCACCATCGAACTCGGCTTTGGTAGTCGCTGACGCTGAACTCAGTTGTTTGAAGATGTGGTCCACGTGACCTCCCACGACCCCACCCAGTGCACCATCGAACTCGGCTTTGATAGTCGCTGACGCTGAACTCAGTTATTTGAAGATGTGGTCCACGTGACATAAGACATAAGACATAAGACATAAGACATAAGACATAAGACGTAAGACATAAGACATAAGACATAAGACGTTTATTGATCTTTCGTGACCTCCCACGACCCCACCCAGTGCACCATCGAACTCGCCTTTGGTAGTCGCTGACGCTGAACTCAGTTGTTTGAAGATGTGGTCCACGTGACCTCCACAACCCAGCAAAGTGCACCAGACAACTCGGCTTTGGTAGTCGCTGACGCTGAACTCAGTTGTTTGAAGAAGTTGTCCAGGTGACCTCCCACGACCCCACCCAGTGCACCATCGAACTCGGCTTTGGTAGTCGCTGACGCTGAACTCAGTTGTTTAAAGATGTGGTCCACGTGACCTCCCACGACCCCACCCAGTGCACCATCCAACTCGGCTTTGGTAGTCGCTAACGCTGAGCTCGGATGTTTGAAGATGTTGTCCACGTGACCTCCCACGACCCCACCCAGTGCACCATCCAACTCGGCTTTGGTAGTCGCTAACGCTGAGCTCGGATGTTTGAAGATGTGGTCCACGTGACCTCCCACGACCCCACCCAGTGCACCATCGAACTCGGCTTTGGTAGTCGCTGACGCTGAGCTCGGATGTTTGAAGATGTTGTCCACGTGACCTCCCACGACCCCAAGCAGTACACCATCCAACTCGGCTTTGGTAGTCGCTAACGCTGAGCTCGGATGTTTGAAGATGTGGTCTACGTGACCTCCCACGACCCCACCCAGTGCACCATCCAACTCGGCTTTGATAGTCGCTGACGCTGAACTCAGTTATTTGAAGATGTGGTCCACGTGACCTCCCACGACCCCACCCAGTGCACCATCCAACTCGGCTTTGGTAGTCGCTGACGCTGAACTCAGTTATTTGAAGATGTGGTGCACGTGACCTCCCACGACCCCACCCAGTGCACCAGACAACTCGGCTTTGGTAGTCGCTGACGCTGAACTCAGTTATTTGAAGATGTGGTCCACGTGACCTCCCACGACCCCACCCAGTGCACCATCCAACTCGGCTTTGATAGTCGCTGACGCTGAACTCAGTTATTTGAAGATGTGGTCCACGTGACCTCCCACGACCCCACCCAGTGCACCATCCAACTCGGCTTTGATAGTCGCTGACGCTGAACTCAGTTATTTGAAGATGTGGTCCACGTGACCTCCCACGACCCCACCCAGTGCACCATCCAACTCGGCTTTGATAGTCGCTGACGCTGAACTCAGTTATTTGAAGATGTGGTCCACGTGACCTCCCACGACCCCACCCAGTGCACCATCCAACTCGGCTTTGATAGTCGCTGACGCTGAACTCAGTTATTTGAAGATGTGGTCCACGTGACCTCCCACGACCCCACCCAGTGCACCAGACAACTCGGCTTTGATAGTCGCTGACGCTGAACTCAGTTGTTTGAAGATGTGGTCCACGTGACCTCCCACGACCCCACCCAGTGCACCATCCAACTCGGCTCTGGTAGTCGCTGACGCTGAACTCAGTTGTTTGAAGAAGTTGTCCACGTGACCTCTCACGACCCCACCCAGTGCACCATCCAACTCGGCTTTGGTAGTCGCTGACGCTGAACTCAGTTGTTTGAAGATGTGGTCCACGTGACCTCCCACGACCCCACCCAGTGCACCATCGAACTCGGCTTTGGTAGTCGCTGACGCTGAACTCAGTTGTTTGAAGATGTGGTCCACGTGACCTCCCACGACCCCACCCAGTGCACCATCGAACTCGGCTTTGGTAGTCGCTGACGCTGAACTCAGTTGTTTGAAGATGTGGTCCACGTGACCTCCCACGACCCCACCCAGTGCACCATCGAACTCGCCTTTGGTAGTCGCTGACGCTGAACTCAGTTGTTTGAAGATGTGGTCCACGTGACCTCCACAACCCAGCAAAGTGCACCAGACAACTCGGCTCTGGTAGTCGCTGACGCTGAACTCAGTTGTTTGAAGAAGTTGTCCAGGTGACCTCCCACTACCCCACCCAGTGCACCATCGAATTCGGCTTTGGTAGTCGCTGACGCTGAACTCAGTTGTTTAAAGATGTGGTCCACGTGACCTCCCACGACCCCACCCAGTGCACCATCCAACTCGGCTTTGGTAGTCGCTAACGCTGAGCTCGGATGTTTGAAGATGTTGTCAACGTGACCTCCCACGACCCCACCCAGTGCACCATCCAACTCGGCTTTGGTAGTCGCTAACGCTGAGCTCGGATGTTTGAAGATGTGGTCCACGTGACCTCCCACGACCCCACCCAGTGCACCATCCAACTCGGCTTTGGTAGTCGCTGACGCTGAGCTCGGATGTTTGAAGATGTTGTCCACGTGACCTCCCACGACCCCACCCAGTGCACCATCCAACTCGGCTTTGGTAGTCGCTAACGCTGAGCTCGGATGTTTGAAGATGTGGTCCACGTGACCTCCCACGACCCCACCCAGTGCACCATCCGACTCGGCTTTGATAGTCGCTGACGCTGAACTCAGTTATTTGAAGATGTGGTCCACGTGACCTCCCACGACCCCACCCAGTGCACCATCCAACTCGGCTTTGATAGTCGCTAACGCTGAGCTCGGATGTTTGAAGATGTGGTCCACGTGACCTCCCACGACCCCACCCAGTGCACCATCCAACTCGGCTTTGATAGTCGCTGACGCTGAACTCAGTTATTTGAAGATGTGGTCCACGTGACCTCCCACGACCCCACCCAGTGCACCATCCAACTCGGCTTTGATAGTCGCTGACGCTGAACTCAGTTATTTGAAGATGTGGTCCACGTGACCTCCCACGACCCCACCCAGTGCACCATCCAACTCGGCTTTGATAGTCGCTGACGCTGAACTCAGTTATTTGAAGATGTGGTCCACGTGACCTCCCACGACCCCACCCAGTGCACCATCCAACTCGGCTTTGGTAGTCGCTAACGCTGAGCTCGGATGTTTGAAGATGTTGTCCACGTGACCTCCCACGACCCCACCCAGTGCACCATCCAACTCGGCTTTGGTAGTCGCTGACGCTGAACTCAGTTATTTGAAGATGTGGACCACGTGACCTCCCACGACCCCACCCAGTGCACCATCCAACTCGGCTTTGGTATTCGCTAACGCTGAGCTCGGATGTTTGAAGATGTTGTCCACGTGACCTCCTACGACCCCACCCAGTGCACCATCCAACTCGGCTTTGGTAGTCGCTGACGCTGAACTCAGTTATTTGAAGATGTGGACCACGTGACCTCCCACGACCCCACCCAGTGCACCAGACAACTCGGCTTTGGTAGTCGCTGACGCTGAACTCAGTTGTTTGAAGATGTGGTCCACGTGACCTCCCACGACCCCACCCAGTGCACCATCGAACTCGGCTTTGGTAGTCGCTGACGCTGAACTCAGTTGTTTGAAGATGTGGTCCACGTGACCTCCCACGACCCCACCCAGTGCACCATCGAACTCGCCTTTGGTAGTCGCTGACGCTGAACTCAGTTGTTTGAAGATGTGGTCCACGTGACCTCCACAACCCAGCAAAGTGCACCAGACAACTCGGCTCTGGTAGTCGCTGACGCTGAACTCAGTTGTTTGAAGAAGTTGTCCAGGTGACCTCCCACTACCCCACCCAGTGCACCATCGAATTCGGCTTTGGTAGTCGCTGACGCTGAACTCAGTTGTTTAAAGATGTGGTCCACGTGACCTCCCACGACCCCACCCAGTGCACCATCCAACTCGGCTTTGGTAGTCGCTGACGCTGAGCTCGGATGTTTGAAGATGTTGTCCACGTGACCTCCCACGACCCCACCCAGTGCACCATCCAACTCGGCTTTGGTAGTCGCTAACGCTGAGCTCGGATGTTTGAAGATGTGGTCCACGTGACCTCCCACGACCCCACCCAGTGCACCATCCGACTCGGCTTTGATAGTCGCTGACGCTGAACTCAGTTATTTGAAGATGTGGTCCACGTGACCTCCCACGACCCCACCCAGTGCACCATCCAACTCGGCTTTGATAGTCGCTAACGCTGAGCTCGGATGTTTGAAGATGTGGTCCACGTGACCTCCCACGACCCCACCCAGTGCACCATCCAACTCGGCTTTGATAGTCGCTGACGCTGAACTCAGTTATTTGAAGATGTGGTCCACGTGACCTCCCACGACCCCACCCAGTGCACCATCCAACTCGGCTTTGATAGTCGCTGACGCTGAACTCAGTTATTTGAAGATGTGGTCCACGTGACCTCCCACGACCCCACCCAGTGCACCATCCAACTCGGCTTTGATAGTCGCTGACGCTGAACTCAGTTATTTGAAGATGTGGTCCACGTGACCTCCCACGACCCCACCCAGTGCACCATCCAACTCGGCTTTGGTAGTCGCTAACGCTGAGCTCGGATGTTTGAAGATGTTGTCCACGTGACCTCCCACGACCCCACCCAGTGCACCATCCAACTCGGCTTTGGTAGTCGCTGACGCTGAACTCAGTTATTTGAAGATGTGGACCACGTGACCTCCCACGACCCCACCCAGTGCACCATCCAACTCGGCTTTGGTATTCGCTAACGCTGAGCTCGGATGTTTGAAGATGTTGTCCACGTGACCTCCTACGACCCCACCCAGTGCACCATCCAACTCGGCTTTGGTAGTCGCTGACGCTGAACTCAGTTATTTGAAGATGTGGACCACGTGACCTCCCACGACCCCACCCAGTGCACCAGACAACTCGGCTTTGGTAGTCGCTGACGCTGAACTCAGTTATTTGAAGATGTGGTCCACGTGACCTCCCACGACCCCACCCAGTGCACCATCCAACTCGGCTTTGGTAGTCGCTGACGCTGAACTCAGTTATTTGAAGATGTGGTCCACGTGACCTCCCACGACCCCACCCAGTGCACCATCCAACTCGGCTTTGGTAGTCGCTGACGCTGAACTCAGTTATTTGAAGATGTGGTCCACGTGACCTCCCACGACCCCACCCAGTGCACCATCCAACTCGGCTTTGGTAGTAGCTAACGCTGAGGTCGGTTTTTAAATATGTATTATACGTGATCTACCTCAACACCACATAATGCACCTTCCAACTCGGCTTTGGTAGTCGCTGACGCTGAAGTCGGTTGTTTTAAGATTTGTTCCACGTGATCTACCTTAACCCTGCACAGGATTTATACCGTTCATTTAAGACACTATTGAGCCAATAACAATAAAGTAACAAAGTATACTTTTAGAACAAATTTAATGAAAGGTTTTGTCTCTTGATTATAAAGATCCTTTAACGCGTAATAATAATAGATTTTCAGCCAAGAAAATTTACATTACATTATATCTAAAAATTAAGAAAGTATATACACAAGAAAACATAAATTGTAATTGGCATGATCAATTCATTTGGTTTTTTAGTGAAGTTTGTAATTTAAGTATAAAAACATTTTTTTTATGAGATAAACATTGCGTTTGAGGCAATTACTGCGATAATTACTTCTGACACATATGTTTTTCAACCCCTTAACAGGATTGGTGATGGAGGTTGAATTTGTTTTAATTAGCTCTGCTTAAATGAAACTTCATTTTAAGAGCTTTAAGTAACCAGACCAACAAGGATAGCTAGAGATTACGAGGTTTCCATCTTAACCGAGCTTAAATGGCCATTAAAAAAGGGTAGAATACATGTCTTAACCATCATTCAATGGGGTTTGACTAGAATAATTTACTTTTTTACTTTTTTGAAAAAAAAATTTATTTCCCAAAAATGGAGAGTTTTGGGTAGCAACTCAAAAGTTTAAACCCCTGTTGAGTGACCTCTAATTTTATAATTCTTGGTACGCTAAAATTAATGATATGAAATATAAATTAAATCGGTTGACTTTCAACTAAATTACTACCAAAATTTCCATTATGTAGGGCTTTCACATATTTTACTGACAATATTCTTACTTTAAATTTTTTGATAACCGCCATTTTGGCTACAGTTAAGATAGAAAGACCTCTAGCTTTCGCCATTTGACTAGCTTTTTAAGATCTTTAAGATAAATGATCACTCAATAAGGGTTGAAAAAATTCACCCCCCTCTCCACTCACAACCAGCTTAGAGGGTTGAAAACAAATTGTTGATATCAAAAAGTGCATAGGTTGTTTTATCACAATTATTGCCTCGAACAGAATTTTCTCTCATTTTGTTTGCAAAATAAAAATGGTTTTCCTTACTTCATTTACACACTCATATGTTTAAATTACAACATATTTCAAAACTATAGAAATAAATTAACATTGTTACCCAAAACCACCGTTTTGACTGAATAGAAACATTAAAACCATAATGAATAGTTTTTTGAATTGAAATAATATAACGTTTGCTCGAAATCCAGCTATTTAATTTAGACTATCACATATCATTGCATCAAATGTTATTTTTGTTTTAAATCAATTATACACAATTGGTTGTTTGTAATTATTATCAGTAATCACCCAGAACTACACTTATTTTGTTTTGTGTTTGTACGCCAGAGGCATTTTATCACGTTTTGACACGGAACACTCCAAAACCCACCTTATTTACAGCTGTACATTAACAATTTAATAAAACAATTCCCATGTTTTTAAGTTGATTGGTTATTTTATTCAATCTTTAAATGTATACAATAATTTATAACCACCCTGTGTATTTCGAAAAGATAAACTAAAATGTATTATAAAATGTAAATGTAACAACTGAACCAACGTTAATGCTAGATATTCCAAACAAAATTTTCAGAGAGACGGATATATATGGTATAGATATTTCTGCTCTCTCGGGCTTCCTAAGTTTCGAAGTGTATAAAGTCAATGGTTTCAATGTAAATCATATTGCACAACTCTAGTTCAATACAGTTAGTTTCTGTTCATTCAAAACTTGTATTGCAGAAACATGTGTTGACTTTAAGCGACGCTTCCGTGCATCGTTAATTATGCAACTACAAAAGTGTATCCATCTCTCTATGTTATACATGGAACAAAAAACTCAAGAAAAGTATTGCGAGAAAATTGCTAACTTCAACTCCTTGTCAAGTAAAGAATGTGTCACTTTTTGAATCTGGTTTGTTGTTTACCTATCTATACTTATTTAATACACTTAGGGTTTTTGTTATTTAAACTTGTATTATAATTTTTATTAGATTTTCAAGTTTTTGTGTCGTAGGATAGGGTCAGTTATAATTGTTTATACAAAGAATTAATGAGACTCGGACTTAAAATAAAGGCTCTATTCATCATTGAAATTTAAAGATTTCCCATTAGAATGACATTGTTTTTTGGTTGAGAATTTTTAACGTCTTTTATTGTATAAATAGTTGATTGAGCCATCAATATCCATTGTTATTTGATATCTAGAGAAAAAAGCTATATAAAATAAATTTGATGCATTTATTAATTAATAAATGCATCAAAATTAAATTTATAATTTTAAAAGTGTAAATCACCAATATCACACTTTAAAAATTCCTCAATTGAATAAAATGATTTTGTTTTCAACCATGAAATCAAGAGAGTTTTGAACCTATTAAGTGATATGAATGTTGCTTTTAAAGATTTATAAAAAAACTGGACACTTAGATATTTGTAGCTATTGTGTGTAAGTGAAAGTCTAGTATGTGGTAAGTCGAAAAAATGACTATTTCGTGTGTTATGTGTATGGAAATCTGACCGTTTAATAAGGTGATTGATGTTTTCTTTAAAATGTGTAAGGCAATTAAATATTTAAATACTAGGGAGCGTTAAAATTTTAAGAGGTTTAAAATGATCCATACACGAGTCCTGAGGTCTGAGTCCCAAAATAGATCTGATAGCCGTTTTTTGCCATTTAAGAACATTCTTTGCTCCAACAGATTTTCCCCAGAGCAGATTTTAAGCAACAAATCCTCACTAACATTACTATTCCATTTTTTCAGAAAAAAAGAGAGAGAAAAAAAACAGGTTGAGCTAATTTACCACATAACACGTTTGTGTGCTCTATCCAATCTAACTTTTGATCGATGTGAACCTCTAACAATTTAACAGATTTATTTTCTTGACCGGTTACTTTGAGATCGAAAATATTTTTTTCAGTTTTAAGATGATTAATTCTTAAATAGTTTGCTTTAAACCATTCCTCAGCTCTCTCAATCCTAATATCACTTTGATCTAACGCATAATTTAAGCTTGGGACCCTAGTGAGGAATGTTGTGTCATCAGTTTAAAGAGTAGTTTTGTAAGGAAGGAAAATCATTGATTAGAACTATAAAAAGAAATGGCCCTAAAACAGAGCCCTATGGAACTCCACACACTATTTTTAACAATAAATTACTCAAAAAATTAAATTACATTTAAATTAAATTACGAGCAATAAATTGCTTGATATCGAGCAACAAGTACACTATTTTTATATCAACTTGCGATATTTTTTATATTAACAGGTAACGTGCGATATTCTTGCACAATATACAACTTTTAGTTGTTCGTGCAATATTATTCAACGCCACAATTTCACCTTGTTTTGTTTTGTTTTATGTTTGCTCCTAACGAAGGCTAATGGTGAAAATTTTTGCTTTATTATTATAATGAATGTAAAAATGATTTGGTTTTTCTTGTTAATGGTGCCGTTTGATGAGGTTTAAGAAAATTTACTTTTTAATAAATAAGGTAAACTTCAAATAAGTGTTTAACCAATGATATTTCTTACATATTCCCTTACGTATTACATATTACTTCCTTACATATTACTTTCAAGGCCACAATTTCACCTTGTTTTGTTTTATGTTTGCTCCTAACGAAGGCTAATGGTGAAAATTTTTGCTTTATTACTATAATGAATGTAAAAATGATTTGGTTTTTCTTGTTAATGGTGGCGTTTGATGAGGTTTAAGAAAATTGACTTTTTAATAAATAAGGTAAACTTCAATTAAGTGTTTAACTAATGATATTTCTTACTTATTCCCTTACATATTACATATTACTTCCTTACATATTACATATTCTTACATATTAAAGGAAAAGATTACCACTAATAAAAATACAATACTTTGGTTAACGTTGTTAGCTTGCCTAGTAATTCACAATCAAACTACAATCATATATATTATTTAATACATTATTTCCAACATTACAAGGAAATTTATTTTGCAACCTAGCCATCATGCGAAAGTCGTGAGCTCTGAAACATTTTTATCATATAGGTATTAAAAATTAAATTATGTAGTCTTATCCGCAAAACCTTTTACTTATTCTTGCTAAAAATGTTAATACCAGGCATACTATTTCATTTTAAAATATAATTAATATTTTTAAGAACTACTTTGTTTCAGAAATAACATAATATAACAATCGAATTTTCAGAAAGTATTTCTTTATTACTTCAGGCCACACAATCACATTAAAATCCATCTTCTTCGCTGTCCTAATTCTGAAGTAAGACAAATAAAAAGAATTATATTCTATCTTCAATTCTTATTTTACGTAGCACTTGGCTTATGTATAACGGCTAGCTGACATAACGCCTGCTGTTAGTGAGAGATATATTTCCATAGCAGTGAGTGTAGCGGGTGTCGACTCGGTAGCTGCAGGCGTTTTTAAATTACCTAAATACCGCACCTTAAAATGGTCTAATTTAAAGAAACTGCCGCGAGTAGGGATATAACGAACGTACTCTTGTGAGGACTTTACGTGAAACTTGGTAATTTCTTTAATTTTCATTACTAACTCAGGATTTACTTCCAACGCGGTAAGTGTTTTGTGTATAAAATAATAATTATCATTAATGGAGAAAAAATATACCTCAATTTTAATTATGAAATCTTGTATTCTTATAGCTATATCAAGTAAGATTAGTCTGGTCAGTAAACGATTAGGCTATCATGGCAATGATAAAATCTCAATGCAAATATGCTCAATGCGAGTTTAATTTTTCACATTGGTTGCCTACGTAGACGTATATCAAAATAACAAGATCACCAAGATTGTAAAGTGTTGTCATTATATAAATTGTAGAATTTAATATCTTGTAAAATAAATAATTTGGACTGTTTTCTACTTTCTCATATCATTAGTAATTCTCTGACTATTCCGTAAAATCGATAAACCAGAGATACCTTAAAGGTAAAAGAACTTTGATAACTACTTTAAATCTATGTACTTTATTGATATTGAAACTCGTTAAATTCTTAATACCAGAAATTAAATTTTGGTTGTTTACTGTATTAAATGAAAGCTTTCCACAAATCTATCCTACAAAGCCGAAATCTGGACAACTTGAAATATTTGCTCCAGTGAATCCTTCTCCCAAACATTGAACACCTGATCCCACCTCTATATAAACTCCCCCCCCCCCCCGCCCACCACAAACACCGGCTCACGTACCACTAAACAACCACCACATTTATTTCATATTTCGCGAAACATTCAACTACACTAAACTATCGATGATTTATGAAGTACTTGTAGTGGTCAGGAGTTTCAATATTAATTGTGTTTTGTATTAATTAATTTCTTAGTTTAAATGGAAGTTAATTATTGATCATTGTTCTGCATGATTTGGAAAAAATATAGCAAATTCATGACTAGAAGTCTATGTTATAGCAATTATGAAACATTCGCATCGTCTAAAAGACTAGTGATAATTGCAAGGTCAAACAAAGTGTGCTGAGATTACGACTACTTATAAGGCTCTTACAATCCATAGTATAAAGTAGTTTTCACTTTTACAAATGTAATATTTCATAAGGAAATATTCTCAAAACCGACAAGAAATAACAGAATAGTGAGGAATATATATTCACAAATTAAATTTGGTAGACCTCTCATGGGATTGAAGAGAACAAATCGTTAGAAACAGAACAACAATACATTAGAAATTCATCTTTTCTTAAAAATTAGAATTGTTTCCTTGTATGTTATTTTCTTTTAGCGAATTTCCCTATAGGGAATACGCTATTACGGTAGTAGCCATGGTAAGACCTAAGCCCGGGACCATGTTACTTTTTCGTTTTGAGGTCCCCAGGAACCAAAAACACCATTAGTTCATTTTCATATATATATATATATGAATATATATCTCATATATATATATATATATCTCATATATATATATATATTGTACATGACCTTCGATTTTGATGAAATTTGGTATGAAGGTGTAAGACCAGATCTATTTTCATGATTTCGAGAACCAGCATGATCGGGTTATGGGAACGATTTTTTATGGGGTTTCGAAGGGGTCAAAAATGGGTTTTTGGCATTTTTGGACCTTAATTTTTAAAATTCAACAATTTTAACTAAAACCATTTAAAAGAGCTTAAAAAACAAACAATTTAGTATTTTGAATTTTTAACTTGGCTTAACAGGTTAAGGAGAAAAGCTAAAAATAGGTTCCAATGTTTATCTTATGGGAAATCAACAAAACCCTGTATCTCGCTTATTTATTGGAATAACTTGATAAAATTTGGTATGTACATTCACTAGGTAGGGTTTAACTGATATTTGCTTACAACACCCATATGGCGGCAAACCTACATACTCGCCCCCATGGGGCTTATGGGGATAATTTAAGTATCGAATATTGATACAATTTGATATTTACCTTACCTAACTATTACATTTTCTAACAAAACAAACATTTTCTAACAACATCCAATGGCAGCAAACCTACATACTCATTCCTATAGTGTTTATGGGGAAAATACAAAATCTCAAGATCATTTGGAAATTCGCTGAGTACGACGGGGGGTATTTTAGTTTTCAAAACGTATTTCAAAACAGATTTCTTTTTTTACGGATTTCAATGAATCAAGAGCGTTATTCCAACATGTATCACTTCCTATTAGTTTTCCTAAGAATAAGGACCTGTATCCGAGCATTTTCTCGGTAAGTTTATAATTATTTTAAGTTATAATCTTATTCATGCGCTGAAATGTCGATCTAAAGAATGCTTTTTTATCTTTTAAGGATAAGGACGAGCTCATCTGCTTTTATAAGTCAGTTTAAATTATGAAATCATTTACATTGTGTTTAAACTAGATAATTAGTATGTGTGTGTCGATATAAAAAGTCATTATAAACAAAATGTGAATAAATTCAAACTTAAAATATAACATACATAAAAACATAAATACATTATTCTTGCATACTAAATAAAATACTATTGAAAAAGTAAGTAAGTTTACATTTATTTGCTTAATTAAACTGAATCTCAACATAATAAAAAAAATCTATATAAACTTATCAAGCTTAAAGGTGGAGGTGATTCTCTACACCAAAGATTACACAAACTTATACAGAAAATATGAAGGGATGAGGAGTTACCAAACGATTGGAAAAAGGCTGTGATAGTAGAGATTCATAAGAAGGGTGATAAACATGAATGTAAGAACTATCGAGGTATTGCACTTTTAAACACCACATACAAAGTTTTCTCAAAAATACTACTAAACCGACTGAAAATCTATGCAGAAGAAATAATCAAACATCAACAGGCGGGATTCATCGGTTTCAGGTCGACATCTGACCAAATATTCATCCTGAAACAGACCATAACAAAATGTTGGGAATTCAACAAAGAAACACTTATATTATTTGTAGACTTTCACAAAGCCTATGATAGTATCGCAAAAAGATGTGGGAGATTCTGTTGAAATTTGGAATACCTAAAAAACTAATTAATTTAATCAAGTGATGTTGCTCAGATACAAGGAACAAGGTAAAGATAGAAAATGAATATAGCAGTGAGTTTATAACAACCACAGGAGTAAGGCAGGAGTAAGGATGTGCTTTCACCAATCCTATTTAATTTGATAGTAGAAGAAGCTCTTCAGGAAACCAAAAAATTATAAGAAGGAGTATTTGTAGGAACCAAAGTCAACGTATTAGCATTTGCTGACGATGTAGCCCTTGTAGCAGAAACCAAAGAAGATATTAAACAATTACTACTAAAACTAAGAGAAGAAACCAGGAAAGTAGGATCAAAGATCAATGAGGAAAAAACAAAGTACTTACTTATTTCAAGAGCAAAGCAAGTAGAAATTTTTAACCTTCAAGTAGATGATATTGAGTTTCCTCAGACTACTGATTTTAAATACTTAGGGGTGAAATTCACCGAAGACAACAACGAAGAAATTTAAGTAGAAAGAAGCCTATAGTAGCACTGAAAAGTTTCTGGTCTCTATCAAAAATTCTAAGCTCCAAACAAATATAAAAAACTACAAAGATAAGAATTTACCACACGATAATACAACCGGTACTCCTATATGAAACGGAAAATTTAGCCTTGAGCAAAAACTCAGAAAAAAGTTAATGGTCTTTGAGAACCAAGTATTAAGAAAAATATATGGTCCAATTAATGAAAATGACTTTTGGCGAATCCGTAAAAATCAAGAATTAAAAGACCTTTACGGACAGCCCGACATTATAGCTATTATTAAAAGTCGAAGATTGAGATGGGCAGGTCATATAACAAGAAGACCAGAAAACGGGGATAGCATCATTGCGCACAGCAGTCAGAAAACTGTCAAACTTTGGGGCATCATTGCGCACAGTGGTCATTCGGGGCCCCGCTTGGGGGTGGCATCATTGCGCACACGGTCAAAAACGAAACTTGTTTACCGTTCCTATGTTAAATAAGTAGAATTAAATATTGTATATATATTTATATATCTGCATATTTAAGCTTCAAAATTGTCTCATTTCACTATTGTAATAGTTTATAATTCTTGGATATAATATTTCGGCAAAATTATAATTATCTTACAATATAAACTTTATTTTATACTTACTGTATGTGACGTATTTCACAAACGTAATAGTTTGGGAAATAAAAGCTTATTACAAGTATTATCATAACATTTATGCATAAATGTTATAATTATACGTGTAATAAGGTATTATTGCCTCATAATTATCTAATATTACAAGTGATTAGATATTGTTTATATAATAACGATGAAAATAGTCTTAGCCGGTTAAAACATTCTTATTGGTTATTTTAACAAATTACACGATAAAGCAAAGTTTAATCTATATTTACAAAATTTACAAACATACGGCATTAAACAGCCATTACAAGAACTTTATCTCTGTAAGTGAAATGAAGTCTTTTGCATGAAATTCAGGCGGCTAATGTTTCCTTCCTTCAGCTCTGTTTGGATTTTTTCCAAAAACTCTATTCTTTTTTTGTACTTTGCATTAGTTTGCTTTCTAGGAGTCAACGTGTTAAATGTCACATAGGTAGAAATTTGAACGTTTTTACAATATCATAATAAACAAACTGTTAATGTCTAGAAAAATAATCCAGACAAGTAAGATACTTCACTTACAAACGTTTTCACGAAGAGTGAAATAATTTCTCTTAAAAAAGTAATACAATTATTTTAAAAGAACAGACAATATTATATGGTTACAGAGTTTTATATCTCTACTTATTTTAATATATGTCATCGAATTAGTTTCGGGGCGAGCAGCACAGCGGCCGGTACAGCGCAGGCCGGCGCACCGCGGATGGGTCGGGTAAAACTGACCATGTGCACAATGATGCTCGACTCTCGGGGGGCCATAAAACTAACCCTCGTCAAAAACTTGACCTCTGTGCGCAATGAAGGTACGCCCCCAGGAAACACCCTTATTAAGGACTTTTTTGAAGGGAGACCAGCAGGCACTAGACCGCTAGGAAGACCAAAATTAAGATGACAGGACCAAGTTCAAAAAGACCTCAGACGTGTGGGAGTAACCTGGGAACAAGCTGAAGACAGGGAAGAGTGGAGGCGTATCGTTGCGGAGGCCAAACCCCAACTTTGGTTTGAGTGGCCACAGCGGTAAGTGGTAAGTATAAACTTATCAAAAACCATATGACCATAAACAGGTGCTTAAAAATACATTACAGCCCTCACAGGTAAATTCATTTGATTGGTTTCTTGACAATGCGTCCACTTCTTGTCTTTATCACTTCCTCATTATATCTGGGTGTAGAACCATGTTCATTACTGATACATTGTGGAAGAGGAGATGTGTTTAGATGTGTTTCCGGTAACTGAACATTATTCCCTCTTGAAAATCTTCTTCAGAACGAAACTTACATCAGACTTCTTCATTCCTCAGCTTCTCTGTTTTTATATAAATATTGTTTTTCTCATGATAAAAAACTGTTTGTCTCTTTACCATCTATTTCAACTTGATTTCCATTTTCTTTCTTCCCGAAATTACCATTTTGAGTAATGTTATCTGCGTCTTTTCTCATTTGGTCAATGTGCACATTTACGAGTGCACGAGTCAATATTTAAATAGTGTACGAGTTGTCTCCACATTTCACCCTATAATGAAGATTATAAATCTCATCTACTGTTCCAAATAAGTATTTCGACCTAGGATTTTCATAACAACGAAAAACCACTCTGCTTCCCTCTTTAAAATTTCGCAGTAAAAGTAAAGGATCGCTTGTTACCGTTTCCAAATGAACTGGCTTAGTCGGTTTTTTAATCTATCTATTTTATATTCTACTGAAAATTGCTACTTTCAATGACTTCTTCAAAGTTTGGACACCCTTTTCTGTCAAACCATTTCTGGCAGGATGATATGGGGCAATAAGTTTTTGTTTCATACAGTTTTCATTACAGAATCGAGCAAACTTCCCGCTCGTGAACATTGTTCTACAATCTGAAACAATCATATGAGGGATCCCGAAGTTTGAAAAAATATCTGTAGTAGCTTGATTGTTGTTGATGTTGTAATATTTTTTGTAGGGATGACATCAACCCATTTTCTATACAGGGTGGTTGAAAAATAAGTGGCACCCCCTCCTTAACTTTTTAACTATTTGATATATTTTAAATCGGTTTGCGGCAACCTTCTTGGATATGAGGGACTACAATAATTATCCTCCAATACCAATTATGTACAATAACCTCATGTCCAATAAGGTTGCCACAAACCAATATCAAATATCTAAAAAAGTTAAAGGGGGTGGGGGGGAGGTGTAAGTTACTTTTCAATCACCCTGTATTTATCAACAATGACAAAATAATAGAAACCTCTCATTGGTCCAGCATAATCTACATACATCCTTTCCAGGGGAGCTGTAGCTAGTTGTTATTTATGAAAATTTATCTTTTGGGGATTATCTTTCATTAATTGATTAGCTTCGCAATTGGATATTAACGCATCAAAGTCTAAATCTATGTTGGGCCACCAAACGTAACTTCTTGCCTTACATTTAAAAATACCCATATATGGCCTTCATGCAACTCCCTCAATATTCTTGTTCTTAAGCTTTGTGGAATAGTTTCTCCAAAATAAACAATCATGCATTACAGAAAACTCGTGTTGTCGATGATCTAATACATACCTAATAATCATTTCCAGTTTACATCAGGTGAAGTGCAATTTAGAACAGTCAGCATGACCAAACACTTTATATTTATTCCCTGGTCTGATCCTGGCCAGAATGAGGTCGGAGAAGTTACTCAGAACAGCGAGATTTAAAATACAGTACCCAAAACCAGAAAACGCAAGTCACGGTGAGTCGCCGCCGCAGGAGAAACGGCAAGTAATGATGACGAGGCAGGAACCGGTCGGCCCGGTCAGCGGCTACCGCAACGCTGCTGCCCCGCCGTGCCGCCGGTGCCGGGGGACACGGCACTGGATACAAGGTGTCCAGCTACAGCCTTTACAAACTTCACCGCGGTATTCAAGAGATCAAAACAAGCAAAAAGTACAACATTGCTTGTTGTACTATTTGTACAACAAACATGTGCACTAAGTCTGTATCTAATCTTTCATCAATCCATTTTACCTTTGTAACTATTTGAGATGCAGAATTTAAACTTGGCACACCTATTCAATTTGCCACCGACTCACCTAAACGTAATATCAATAGAGAAAAACAAAAATAAGCAATTTACTATGGCTATGTTATTTTGTTTACAGGGAAGCTAACTAAACCTGGCTGCTGTTTACATGGATCAAAATTTCGATGAAAAGGACAAAATAGAAAAAAAAAAATAATAAGATAACATGGTAATGTTTTTTTATAATTTTTATATTAATAAACAAAAAAGTAGGAATTTTGCGATAGTTGTGCCTATAATTGGCAAAATAATTGTTAAAAATTCTTCGGTGTAACTTTCAAAGCATTGTTGACAATTTTAGAAGAGAAATCAATTAATTGAAGGACATATCTAAATCCAAAAACATCATCTTCATACACCGTGCCTTTGAATAAATTGGACAGCCCTCTTGGGTCTTTATTTACCTCACGAATTACTTTATTGTTTTAAGCTGGCATGGATGTTAACTCTAATAATATACAAAACAGCAGAATTCGACTTGCTATTCTAAAATGTGTGATTTAAAGTACATTGCGAAACAAAAAGGTCAATGAGCGTACGCACATAAACAATAAGATTTGATATTACAAACAAGTGCTAAGTTAGTTTTATTTTAGACTAAATAGTCAATGGTTTTACAGGTTCTACAGTGAGATATTTTTCCGAGCTATTATATAAATCTATAATATATACAGCCCCATGTGTAACTGACTCACTCACTGATGATAGTAAAGTCCTGAAGCGACCGTTTAAGCTAGAGACTTGAAATTTGGCATGGACATTCTTTGTGATGTTTAAATTTAGGGAAAATCATTAAACTACTATTTTTTTACTTTTAAACTATAAAAAAGGTAAAAAATCAGATTTGTCGGTAACGTAGTTCAGCCGTATCAGCGTATATCACCGCGTCGTGGTATCGTAGATCACTTAGCAGGTTTAGTTCTCGCTCATGTTTAAATTATCTCTTTCAACTACACCCGTGTTTGGTTCCAACATTGTATTTTCAATTGATATGAACGTTTTTACATAGACGACGGTATTTCGATGCGTTATTGCATTGAGAGTGGGTTTCACCAGCTGCGATTTAAACAGTAATAATGCCCAAATTTGTAGCTTATGCAGCATGTGCGCTATCTTGAACGTTTACCAATGGTGAATTTTTTCTCCTACTATGTACGAAATTCCCATGGCGGGTGAAAGAGTTTACACATATATTTTCATTTACAGTTTTAGTGATGTTCGGTGTACACCTCTGTCAAAGTAAAATTTACACATTCAAATTTAGATCTCATTTAACTTTCATATATAACAGCAAAGTTACATTAGATGTGTCTTGGTCATGACAAATACCCTAATATCCCTTTTAAAATATACAAAACTCATTTTAAACAGTACGTTAGTTCTTAAAGATGTCGCTTGGAGCGCTTTTATAGTCGCTTAGTTCTCGCTTGTATTTAAAGTATAACTTTTAACTAGACCTGTTCCTCATAATGATTTCGTTGGGACTTGCAATTGATTGCATATAGTTTACCTTTCGATAACTTTAATTCAATTCAAAGTGAAACATTTTTGATTTGAAAGCGGTTCTGTTCATCAAGGTGATGTCCGCTCTATTTCTCTACAACAACAGTGTGTTGCCAATGCTGCACGTGCGCTTGCTTAGAATTGCCTGTATGGTGAATTTTCTTCACTCATTCTTCTCATTCTCATGGCGGGTGATAGTTTGTACAGACAGTCTCGTCGTGTGAATTGCATGTAAAGTTATAAAAAACATATAAAGTTATTGAACAATTGACTTTTCATTCTCTTAGCTGGTATGTCACCTTCGCTAATGTTCCTTCCCAAGATTTTCCTTTTTAAACCATCTACATATCTGATTACCCATCAGTCTGAGAAATATTATTATAACCAATTGAATAATTAAGTTATTGTAGTTATTTCGTTTAGGCTGTAAGTTAGTTAGTATGTATGTAGCTGTATTAAGTTGTAGTTATTAGTTATTAAGCTATTAAGTTTAACTAAAATTTAACTTAAAAAGAATTTCTTGCGCTGTCACTTTGTCCGTCAAAGTTCCTCAATTCAGTGCTCTCACCTAAAGTCTCGATTACCTCAATTATTGTTGTAATTTAAAACTATTCAAGGTTTTTCTATTATTATAACTATTTCAGTATATCAACTAACAATCCTTTTTGGATATTATTTCACAATTTTGATTTTTGACTACTATTGGGTGAAAATGCATACTGTCCGCAGATTTTAATGGTTCTTAAGTTGCAACTTTCTTCCTTTTAATACTTTATAAAACAGTGGCTCAGAGTTTAGTTGCCAAAATTTATATCATTCCGACGATTTCCCTTTTTTTTACATCTACATATCCAACTATCCGGCAAGCTGAGAAATATTACTATAACCAATTCAATTTAATCAATAATCCTCTTTTGGCTATTATTTATTTGACTACTATTGGTAGAAAATGCATTCTGTACGCCGATTTTAATGGTTCTTAAGTTGCGACTTTTTCGGATTTTAAAGTTAAGACTATAGTCTTCATTATTATAGTACCCTTTACACTGTGATCAATTACTTACTACAATGGCTAAATTTTACTAATTTTCTTAACCAAAAACTGAAAAATTTCAAATTGTAAATTGAAAATTGCTGATTTTGAAAGATAAAATTGTCATAGTTTCTTTTTAGAGTTTATACATGGTTCCTGAATTTCTTTGACTCTCCGTGGTGGAACTGAAGTAAGCATCTTAGCTTCTTAAACTTTATTTTTTATATACATAGTTACAATAATTTTAAATACATACAAAAATATCTTTCTTTTGTCTTATTTATCTTTTAATATTCATTGAGCATACCTCAATAAAAACTTGTAATTTTAGTATACCCTTATTACTTTCAAAATACACCAACTACCTCAATCATGTGCAATCATAATGGCATCTCCAAAACTTTAACAAAACAATTTTGAAGCATGATACCTAGAATATTTACATAGTTCATTAATATTTCATAACGCCATTTTCAACGAATTATTGGGAACTAGAGGGTGGAATGAAACCATGATCCGTGGGCAATTTTCAAGCCTTATTATTATTAATTGTAAGCAGTGTGTATTGGTCGCTTCTGTTATTGTCATACCTGGTCCATATTGTCCAGTACATGGTGGAATTAGCCTGTTTAATATTATACCCATTATATTAATTTTCGAATTCAGGCAAACACAACGAGGGGCTATGGGGGCAGAGCCCTCAACTGGCCTAATCAGTGCTTGAGATTTTTACAGCAACTAAAAATTTGGGGCAACCAATAAGGGGGCAAGGGGGTGGAGCCCTGCGTCCAGCATAATAACTAGAATATTTACATAGTTGATTATAATTTAACAACTCTTAATTCTTATACTAAAAAAGGAGAACTACGAAGGGGTTTAAAAAAATAGCTAAAGGAAAATTCTAAGCTTTTTATTATTATTGATTTGAATAGTGTGTATTAGCCGGTGTTGTTACTGTCTCGGCTGTCCAGTTCTTCCGTGAAACTATTCTATTTCATACTTGACTTTTTATTAATTTACGAATTTAGGACAACCCCTTATTTGGGGCAACCCCTAAGGGGGCATGGGGGCGGAGCCCCCATCGAGCCGTAGGCGAGTCTATAATATATACAGCCCCATGTGTAACTGACTCACTCACTCACTGATGATAGGAAAGTCCTGAAGCCATCGTTGAAGCTAGACACTTGAAATTTGGCATGGACATTCTTTGAGATGTTTGAATTTAGGGAAAATTATAAAACTACAACTATTTTACTTTTAAACTATAAAAAATCTAAAAAATATAGATTTGTCGGTAAAGTAGTTCAGCCGTATCGGCGTATATCACCGCGTGGTATCGTAGATCACTTTGCAGGTTTAGTTCTCGTTCGTGTTTAAATGATCTCTTTCAACTACACCCGTGTTTGATACTAGCATTGTATGTCTTACAGATATGAACATCTTTTTATGAATGATTATGTTTTTGAGAATTTTTAACAACTAAAGATCATAACAAACAGATATTTAAGTTAGGTTCTCGTCTTGTATTCAATTTATTTTAGATCATTTATTCAAATACACACTAGAGTATCCTTTCGGCCGAATTTCGCACTACATGAATTTTGCTGTAAAGCTTAGCTGTGATCTTAACGAAACATTTTTTGATTAATTTGTATGATCTCTTTCAACTACACCCGTGTTTGATACTAGCATTGTACTTCTTACAGATATGAAGGTCTTTTTATGAACGATTATGTTTTTGAGAATTTTTAACAACTGATGATCAAAACATATAGGTATTTATGTTAGGTTCTCGTCTTGTATTCAATTTATTTTCGATTATTTATTCAAATACACACTAGAGTATCCTTTCGGCCGAATTTCGCACTACATGAATTTTGCTGTGAAGCTTGAGCTGTGATCTTAACGAAACATTTTTTGATTAATTTGTACAATACTTAATAGACAGTTAATTATTATCTTTATGTTTGATTTGTATTCAGTGTCCTATATTAGATTTTTTTACACACTTAAATATATGTTTTTGAGAATGTTCAAATAAGTATTGAACAAAAAGAACCGATTTAAATGTTAGGTTCTCGTTTCATTGTCACCTCATTTTAGATTACCAATTCAAATTCACCCCAGGTTACGCTTTCGGCCGAATTTCGCACTCAATGAATTTACGGTGTAGTTCGAGCCGTGATCTTTACGTAATATACTTCTATTACTTTGTACAATAATTAATAGACAGTTAATTATTATCTTTCTGTTTTATTTATATTCAGTATTATCTTTCTGTTTTATTTATATTCAGTATTTTACGTTATATTTTAATACACACTTAAAATATGTTTTTTAGAATGTTTAAATGAGTATTGAACAAAAAGAACAGATTTAAATGTTAGGTTCTCGTTTATTTTTTCCCCTATTTTAGATTACTAATTCAGATTCACCCCAGGTTACACTTTCGGCCGAATTCCGCATTCAATGAATTTATTGAGTAGCTCGTTCCGTGATCATAACGTAATATACTTCTATTACTTTGTACAATAATTAATTGACAGTTAATTGTTATCTTTCTGTTTTATTTATATTCAGTATTTTACATTATATTTTAATACACACTTAAAATATGTTTTTGAGAATGTTTAAATGAGTATTGACCAAAAAGAACAGATTTAAATGTTAGGTTCTCGTTTTATTTTTCCCTTATTTTAGATTACTAATTCAGATTCACTCCAGGTTACACTTTCGGTCGAATTTCGCATTCAATGAATTTACTGTGTAGTTCGTGCCGTGATCTTAACGTAATATACTTCTATTACTTTGTACAATAATTAATAGACAGTTAATTATTATCTTTCTGTTGTAATTATATTCAGTGTTTTACATTATATTTTAATACACACTTAAAATATGTTTTTGAGAATTTTTTTAATGACCTTTGATCAAAACAAACAGGTTTTTATGAATAAATTATTATTTTACGTCTCGATTTTATATTCTTATAAAATTGGTAGTTTGTAGTAGTAGGGTTTTTTGCGGATCAACCCAGGTTTATTCTTTCCTATTATTTTGTTTTCATGTTCTTTAATTCTTGTTTTCGCTCATTGATTTGAATGTTATACGCTATTTCAGTGATTTAAACGTTTTTCTTCTATCTCCTGAAATTTAAAGTTTTTATTTGAGTTGGGTGAGGCATGGGATTATGTCAATTTTTCCATAATTGTATCTCTATTTAGTACCAGGTTAACCGAGCCCTGCTGGTTGGTTTTAATTGACTTTTGTTATAGTGTCAATGTAATCAAGCTATTAAATCTACACCAGACTCTTCACTGCTAACAGCTGTTAAAAAACTGCTTAAAATTTATGTTCCTTTATTTTTGTTTACTTTTAGTTGTTATTTCGTTACCAAAATAGCAACCTATAAGACCAATGTTAAAAATAACGATTTTTAAACTTAAATTTAGACCAACTTCGATTTTTCCTGTGACTGAGGCTGTTTCTAAACTTAATTTTGGGCCAAAACACTCTTAAGCGCAAAGTTTAAGCAAAATCTAACAGCTACATTTCGAGATCGTGGAACACACATCCCTTCAGACATAGCTCGTATTACATTATAGGATATGATACACAAAATTTATAGAAATTTAAAATTTTATATTTAGCTACCGATCAGAGAAATATTTGTTACCATAACTACTACTATTAAATATAATTCAAATTCAAATTCAAATTCTTTATTTTTTCGCATGCGCATTTGTTTTACACAGCAGTGCTTATTTATCCCTCTAGCTTAATAGGTAGCTATTTGAGAGACAATCTAAATTAAGTTTACATGTCAATTTTACAATACAATTTTACATTAAACGTAACATGTTTTCTACAAATGCAATATTGTCTTGATCATAAATTTATGTTTTTTTTTGGGCATGCACATTATTTTAATATTCGTATATAATCATAGAATCATTGATATGTATTGATATTGATATTATATTGATATATAATCCTATAGAATCAATGATAGCAACAACAACAACTATAACTCTTTTAATTGAAATTTCTTTTCAACTAACACAACAACAATCGTCTAATCTAAAGTATATATTTTTACCAGCATAACACCTAAAATATTTACATAAATAATTATAAATTCACAGCTCAAAACTTTAAAACGAATTCTAATTACGAAGGGGGTTTAAAACCGATTCATATGAGTTTTTTAAAAGCTTTGTTTACTATTAATTGTGAATTTTGTGTATTTGACGGTATTGTTACAGTCTTGACTGTGCAGTTCTTCCGTGGAAGTAACGTATTTTAAACTCGACTTTTTATTAATTTACGAATTTAGGGCAACCCCTAGCGGGGGGGGGGGGGTCTAGCCTGTTCGGTACTTGAGACTAAGAGCAATTAACTAATTTGGGGCAACCCTATAAGGGGGCATGGGGGCGGAGCCCCCATCGAGCCGCAGGCGAGTCTATAATATATACAGCCGCATGTGTAACTGACTCACTCACTCACTGATGATATTAAAGTTCTGAAGCCACCGTTTAAGCTAGAGACTTGAAATTTGGCATGGACATCCTTTGAGATGTTTCAATTTAGGGAAAATCATAAAACTTCAACTTTTTTAATTTTAAACTATAAAAAAAAGTAAAAAAATATAGATTTGTCGGTAACGTAGTTCAGCCGTATCAGCGTTTATCACCGCGTGGTATCGAAGATCACTTTGCAGGTTTAGTTCTCGCTCGTGTTTAAATGATCTCTTTCAACTACACCCGTGTTTGATACAAATATTGTAATCTATATAAACATGAACGTCTTGTGTCTAAACGACGGTGTTGCGTTGAATCGTAGTGGTTTATTTCACCAGGGTAATATTCGCTTTGATTTATACAGTGTTAATGCCCAAAAACTACAAATTTTCAACTCTCAAATAAAAAAATTATAAAAAGACGAGGGGTCGGTAAGGAAGTACGTTGGTTCTTAAAGATGTCGCTTGGAGTGCTATTATAGTCGCTTAGTTCTCGCTTGTATTTAAATGATATCTTTTAACTACACCCCCTTCCCGATAATTATTCGGCGCATAGTTGTTTGCGTATCGTTTTCCCTCTGAATGCTGGGATTTTATTGAAAATGAAGTTTTTATGAATCGATAGCGTATCTTTACAATCAGGCGATGTCCGCTTTGATATCTTTTTTAATTGCAAAAAATATTTTAGGTCTCATTACATTTTCTAAACCTTAATTTTCTCATGCTGGAAAATTTCTTGTAGGTTTTCGCACTCAAAATTACCTAATACAGTAATTATAACTTAATTTTCTACTATTTGTTGCTGTCTCTCTATGTGAATCCCCAGATTGAATATAGCGCTTCAGTTGATAGTTCTGGTGCAGTTTTACTTTGAAGAGTTGAATGTGTCCCAACACGTTTGACATCCGGTCTTTGACCTATTTGCTGCTGTCCAATCAGGCTTAGATTTTAGTTTAGGAAACGATTGAACATATTAACTTTTAGAACTATTGAACTTTCCATTCTTACCATCGCTAACGTTTACCTACTTCCGACGTTTTTTAAGACCATCTACATATCTAATGACCCATCAGGCTGAGAAATATTATAATAACCAATTGAATTAAACTCAATAGTAATTTTCCTCACTGCCACTTTGTCCATCAAACTTCCTCAATGCAGTGCTCTTACCTAAAGTCTCGATTAACCCTATTTTTGTTGTAATGGAAAACTATTCTATGCTTATCAATATTGTAACTCTTTCAGTATATTTTAATTTAACCAATAATCCTTTTATGGCTATTATTTCACAATTGTTTTTTTTTTTACTACCATTGGTTGAAAATGCATAATGTACGCCGATTTTATGGTTCTTAAGTTGCAACTTTCTTCATTTTAAGACTATATAAAGACTTTTAGACTTCATGATTATAGTACCTAATACCCTGTGATCTATTACATACTACTAGGGCTCTATTTTTATTAATTTTCTGAACTTATATATATAACATTTAAAATTGTTAAATTAATAATTGCTGATTTTGAATGATAAAATTGTTATCGTTTCTCTATATGGCACATATATGATTCCTGCGTTTCTTGGCCACCCCGTATCGGAACTGAAGCATCTTAGCCTATACCATATTTTTTGGAATTTCAAATATCTTGATTTTGTCCCTTTTTTCTTCTATTACATACAACGATCCTCTATATAAACTTATAATTTTATTCCACTTTTATCTTTTCAGAATACATCTATTACCTCAATCATGTGCAATCATAATCGTATCTCCAAATTTGTACACAACAACTTTTGAGCATGACTATTTACATAGTTCATTAATATTTCACAACTCCATTATATTTTTTAACGAATTAAGGGGAACTAGGGAGTGGGATTAAACCATGAGCCGTGGGCAAATTAATGCAGTGCTCTCACCTAAAGTCTCGATTAACACTATTATTGTTGTAATGGAAAACTATTCTATGCTTATCAATTATTGTAACTCTTTCAGTATATTTTAATTTAACCAATAATCCTTTTTTGGCTATTATTTCACAATTGTTGTTTTTTTTTTACTACCATTGGTTGAAACCATGAGCCGTGGGCAAATTTCAAAGCTTATTATTATTTATTGTGAGTAGTGTGTATTGGCGGCTTCTGTTACTGTCGTTGGAGTTGAGCCCTCAACTAGCCTGTTCATTGTATGAGGTTTTGACAGTAATTTACAGAATTGGGGCAACCAATTATTGGGTTGGACCCTCCATCAAGCATAACACCTAGAATATTTACATAAATAATATTTATTTCACAGCTCCATTTTTTTAAACTATTTACTAAGGAGGGGTATTAAAACCTACTAATAGGAGATTATTAAAGTTTTTTTTACTATTGATTGTGAATTTTGAGTATTAGATGGTTTGGTTACTGTCTTGGCTGTTCAGATCTTGTGTGGAACTTAACTATCGAAACTTGACTTTTTATTAATTCAAACTAGGGGGCAACTCCTAAGGGGGCATGGGGGCGGAGCCCCCATCGAACCGTAGGCGTCTATAATATATACAGCCCCATGTGTAACTGACTCACTCACTGATGATAGTAAAGTCCTGAAGCGACCGTTTAAGCTAGAGACTTGAAATTTGGCATGGACATTCTTTGTGATGTTTAAATTTAGGGAAAATCATTAAACTACTATTTTTTTACTTTTAAACTATAAAAAAGGTAAAAAATCAGATTTGTCGGTAACGTAGTTCAGCCGTATCAGCGTATATCACCGCGTCGTGGTATCGTAGATCACTTAGCAGGTTTAGTTCTCGCTCATGTTTAAATTATCTCTTTCAACTACACCCGTGTTTGGTTCCAACATTGTATTTTCAATTGATATGAACGTTTTTACATAGACGACGGTATTTCGATGCGTTATTGCATTGAGAGTGGGTTTCACCAGCTGCGATTTAAACAGTAATAATGCCCAAATTTGTAGCTTATGCAGCATGTGCGCTATCTTGAACGTTTACCAATGGTGAATTTTTTCTCCTACTATGTACGAAATTCCCATGGCGGGTGAAAGAGTTTACACATATATTTTCATTTACAGTTTTAGTGATGTTCGGTGTACACCTCTGTCAAAGTAAAATTTACACATTCAAATTTAGATCTCATTTAACTTTCATATATAACAGCAAAGTTACATTAGATGTGTCTTGGTCATGACAAATACCCTAATATCCCTTTTAAAATATACAAAACTCATTTTAAACAGTACGTTAGTTCTTAAAGATGTCGCTTGGAGCGCTTTTATAGTCGCTTAGTTCTCGCTTGTATTTAAAGTATAACTTTTAACTAGACCTGTTCCTCATAATGATTTCGTTGGGACTTGCAATTGATTGCATATAGTTTACCTTTCGATAACTTTAATTCAATTCAAAGTGAAACATTTTTGATTTGAAAGCGGTTCTGTTCATCAAGGTGATGTCCGCTCTATTTCTCTACAACAACAGTGTGTTGCCAATGCTGCACGTGCGCTTGCTTAGAATTGCCTGTATGGTGAATTTTCTTCACTCATTCTTCTCATTCTCATGGCGGGTGATAGTTTGTACAGACAGTCTCGTCGTGTGAATTGCATGTAAAGTTATAAAAAACATATAAAGTTATTGAACAATTGACTTTTCATTCTCTTAGCTGGTATGTCACCTTCGCTAATGTTCCTTCCCAAGATTTTCCTTTTTAAACCATCTACATATCTGATTACCCATCAGTCTGAGAAATATTATTATAACCAATTGAATAATTAAGTTATTGTAGTTATTTCGTTTAGGCTGTAAGTTAGTTAGTATGTATGTAGCTGTATTAAGTTGTAGTTATTAGTTATTAAGCTATTAAGTTTAACTAAAATTTAACTTAAAAAGAATTTCTTGCGCTGTCACTTTGTCCGTCAAAGTTCCTCAATTCAGTGCTCTCACCTAAAGTCTCGATTACCTCAATTATTGTTGTAATTTAAAACTATTCAAGGTTTTTCTATTATTATAACTATTTCAGTATATCAACTAACAATCCTTTTTGGATATTATTTCACAATTTTGATTTTTGACTACTATTGGGTGAAAATGCATACTGTCCGCAGATTTTAATGGTTCTTAAGTTGCAACTTTCTTCCTTTTAATACTTTATAAAACAGTGGCTCAGAGTTTAGTTGCCAAAATTTATATCATTCCGACGATTTCCCTTTTTTTTACATCTACATATCCAACTATCCGGCAAGCTGAGAAATATTACTATAACCAATTCAATTTAATCAATAATCCTCTTTTGGCTATTATTTATTTGACTACTATTGGTAGAAAATGCATTCTGTACGCCGATTTTAATGGTTCTTAAGTTGCGACTTTTTCGGATTTTAAAGTTAAGACTATAGTCTTCATTATTATAGTACCCTTTACACTGTGATCAATTACTTACTACAATGGCTAAATTTTACTAATTTTCTTAACCAAAAACTGAAAAATTTCAAATTGTAAATTGAAAATTGCTGATTTTGAAAGATAAAATTGTCATAGTTTCTTTTTAGAGTTTATACATGGTTCCTGAATTTCTTTGACTCTCCGTGGTGGAACTGAAGTAAGCATCTTAGCTTCTTAAACTTTATTTTTTATATACATAGTTACAATAATTTTAAATACATACAAAAATATCTTTCTTTTGTCTTATTTATCTTTTAATATTCATTGAGCATACCTCAATAAAAACTTGTAATTTTAGTATACCCTTATTACTTTCAAAATACACCAACTACCTCAATCATGTGCAATCATAATGGCATCTCCAAAACTTTAACAAAACAATTTTGAAGCATGATACCTAGAATATTTACATAGTTCATTAATATTTCATAACGCCATTTTCAACGAATTATTGGGAACTAGAGGGTGGAATGAAACCATGATCCGTGGGCAATTTTCAAGCCTTATTATTATTAATTGTAAGCAGTGTGTATTGGTCGCTTCTGTTATTGTCATACCTGGTCCATATTGTCCAGTACATGGTGGAATTAGCCTGTTTAATATTATACCCATTATATTAATTTTCGAATTCAGGCAAACACAACGAGGGGCTATGGGGGCAGAGCCCTCAACTGGCCTAATCAGTGCTTGAGATTTTTACAGCAACTAAAAATTTGGGGCAACCAATAAGGGGGCAAGGGGGTGGAGCCCTGCGTCCAGCATAATAACTAGAATATTTACATAGTTGATTATAATTTAACAACTCTTAATTCTTATACTAAAAAAGGAGAACTACGAAGGGGTTTAAAAAAATAGCTAAAGGAAAATTCTAAGCTTTTTATTATTATTGATTTGAATAGTGTGTATTAGCCGGTGTTGTTACTGTCTCGGCTGTCCAGTTCTTCCGTGAAACTATTCTATTTCATACTTGACTTTTTATTAATTTACGAATTTAGGACAACCCCTTATTTGGGGCAACCCCTAAGGGGGCATGGGGGCGGAGCCCCCATCGAGCCGTAGGCGAGTCTATAATATATACAGCCGCATGTGTAACTGACTCACTCACTCACTGATGATATTAAAGTTCTGAAGCCACCGTTTAAGCTAGAGACTTGAAATTTGGCATGGACATCCTTTGAGATGTTTCAATTTAGGGAAAATCATAAAACTTCAACTTTTTTAATTTTAAACTATAAAAAAAAGTAAAAAAATATAGATTTGTCGGTAACGTAGTTCAGCCGTATCAGCGTTTATCACCGCGTGGTATCGAAGATCACTTTGCAGGTTTAGTTCTCGCTCGTGTTTAAATGATCTCTTTCAACTACACCCGTGTTTGATACAAATATTGTAATCTATATAAACATGAAAGTCTTGTGTCTAAACGACGGTGTTGCGTTGAATCGTAGTGGTTTATTTCACCAGGGTAATATTCGCTTTGATTTATACAGTGTTAATGCCCAAAAACTACAAATTTTCAACTCTCAAATAAAAAAATTATAAAAAGACGAGGGGTCGGTAAGGAAGTACGTTGGTTCTTAAAGATGTCGCTTGGAGTGCTATTATAGTCGCTTAGTTCTCGCTTGTATTTAAATGATATCTTTTAACTACACCCCCTTCCCGATAATTATTCGGCGCATAGTTGTTTGCGTATCGTTTTCCCTCTGAATGCTGGGATTTTATTGAAAATGAAGTTTTTATGAATCGATAGCGTATCTTTACAATCAGGCGATGTCCGCTTTGATATCTTTTTTAATTGCAAAAAATATTTTAGGTCTCATTACATTTTCTAAACCTTAATTTTCTCATGCTGGAAAATTTCTTGTAGGTTTTCGCACTCAAAATTACCTAATACAGTAATTATAACTTAATTTTCTACTATTTGTTGCTGTCTCTCTATGTGAATCCCCAGATTGAATATAGCGCTTCAGTTGATAGTTCTGGTGCAGTTTTACTTTGAAGAGTTGAATGTGTCCCAACACGTTTGACATCCGGTCTTTGACCTATTTGCTGCTGTCCAATCAGGCTTAGATTTTAGTTTAGGAAACGATTGAACATATTAACTTTTAGAACTATTGAACTTTCCATTCTTACCATCGCTAACGTTTACCTACTTCCGACGTTTTTTAAGACCATCTACATATCTAATGACCCATCAGGCTGAGAAATATTATAATAACCAATTGAATTAAACTCAATAGTAATTTTCCTCACTGCCACTTTGTCCATCAAACTTCCTCAATGCAGTGCTCTTACCTAAAGTCTCGATTAACCCTATTTTTGTTGTAATGGAAAACTATTCTATGCTTATCAATATTGTAACTCTTTCAGTATATTTTAATTTAACCAATAATCCTTTTATGGCTATTATTTCACAATTTTTTTTTTACTACCATTGGTTGAAAATGCATAATGTACGCCGATTTTATGGTTCTTAAGTTGCAACTTTCTTCATTTTAAGACTATATAAAGACTTTTAGACTTCATGATTATAGTACCTAATACCCTGTGATCTATTACATACTACTAGGGCTCTATTTTTATTAATTTTCTGAACTTATATATATAACATTTAAAATTGTTAAATTAATAATTGCTGATTTTGAATGATAAAATTGTTATCGTTTCTCTATATGGCACATATATGATTCCTGCGTTTCTTGGCCACCCCGTATCGGAACTGAAGCATCTTAGCCTATACCATATTTTTTGGAATTTCAAATATCTTGATTTTGTCCCTTTTTTCTTCTATTACATACAACGATCCTCTATATAAACTTATAATTTTATTCCACTTTTATCTTTTCAGAATACATCTATTACCTCAATCATGTGCAATCATAATCGTATCTCCAAATTTGTACACAACAACTTTTGAGCATGACTATTTACATAGTTCATTAATATTTCACAACTCCATTATATTTTTTAACGAATTAAGGGGAACTAGGGAGTGGGATTAAACCATGAGCCGTGGGCAAATTAATGCAGTGCTCTCACCTAAAGTCTCGATTAACACTATTATTGTTGTAATGGAAAACTATTCTATGCTTATCAATTATTGTAACTCTTTCAGTATATTTTAATTTAACCAATAATCCTTTTTTGGCTATTATTTCACAATTGTTGTTTTTTTTTTTACTACCATTGGTTGAAACCATGAGCCGTGGGCAAATTTCAAAGCTTATTATTATTTATTGTGAGTAGTGTGTATTGGCGGCTTCTGTTACTGTCGTTGGAGTTGAGCCCTCAACTAGCCTGTTCATTGTATGAGGTTTTGACAGTAATTTACAGAATTGGGGCAACCAATTATTGGGTTGGACCCTCCATCAAGCATAACACCTAGAATATTTACATAAATAATATTTATTTCACAGCTCCATTTTTTTAAACTATTTACTAAGGAGGGGTATTAAAACCTACTAATAGGAGATTATTAAAGTTTTTTTTACTATTGATTGTGAATTTTGAGTATTAGATGGTTTGGTTACTGTCTTGGCTGTTCAGATCTTGTGTGGAACTTAACTATCGAAACTTGACTTTTTATTAATTCAAACTAGGGGGCAACTCCTAAGGGGGCATGGGGGCGGAGCCCCCATCGAACCGTAGGCGTCTATAATATATACAGCCCCATGTGTAACTGACTCACTCACTGATGATAGTAAAGTCCTGAAGCGACCGTTTAAGCTAGAGACTTGAAATTTGGCATGGACATTCTTTGTGATGTTTAAATTTAGGGAAAATCATTAAACTACTATTTTTTTACTTTTAAACTATAAAAAAGGTAAAAAATCAGATTTGTCGGTAACGTAGTTCAGCCGTATCAGCGTATATCACCGCGTCGTGGTATCGTAGATCACTTAGCAGGTTTAGTTCTCGCTCATGTTTAAATTATCTCTTTCAACTACACCCGTGTTTGGTTCCAACATTGTATTTTCAATTGATATGAACGTTTTTACATAGACGACGGTATTTCGATGCGTTATTGCATTGAGAGTGGGTTTCACCAGCTGCGATTTAAACAGTAATAATGCCCAAATTTGTAGCTTATGCAGCATGTGCGCTATCTTGAACGTTTACCAATGGTGAATTTTTTCTCCTACTATGTACGAAATTCCCATGGCGGGTGAAAGAGTTTACACATATATTTTCATTTACAGTTTTAGTGATGTTCGGTGTACACCTCTGTCAAAGTAAAATTTACACATTCAAATTTAGATCTCATTTAACTTTCATATATAACAGCAAAGTTACATTAGATGTGTCTTGGTCATGACAAATACCCTAATATCCCTTTTAAAATATACAAAACTCATTTTAAACAGTACGTTAGTTCTTAAAGATGTCGCTTGGAGCGCTTTTATAGTCGCTTAGTTCTCGCTTGTATTTAAAGTATAACTTTTAACTAGACCTGTTCCTCATAATGATTTCGTTGGGACTTGCAATTGATTGCATATAGTTTACCTTTCGATAACTTTAATTCAATTCAAAGTGAAACATTTTTGATTTGAAAGCGGTTCTGTTCATCAAGGTGATGTCCGCTCTATTTCTCTACAACAACAGTGTGTTGCCAATGCTGCACGTGCGCTTGCTTAGAATTGCCTGTATGGTGAATTTTCTTCACTCATTCTTCTCATTCTCATGGCGGGTGATAGTTTGTACAGACAGTCTCGTCGTGTGAATTGCATGTAAAGTTATAAAAAACATATAAAGTTATTGAACAATTGACTTTTCATTCTCTTAGCTGGTATGTCACCTTCGCTAATGTTCCTTCCCAAGATTTTCCTTTTTAAACCATCTACATATCTGATTACCCATCAGTCTGAGAAATATTATTATAACCAATTGAATAATTAAGTTATTGTAGTTATTTCGTTTAGGCTGTAAGTTAGTTAGTATGTATGTAGCTGTATTAAGTTGTAGTTATTAGTTATTAAGCTATTAAGTTTAACTAAAATTTAACTTAAAAAGAATTTCTTGCGCTGTCACTTTGTCCGTCAAAGTTCCTCAATTCAGTGCTCTCACCTAAAGTCTCGATTACCTCAATTATTGTTGTAATTTAAAACTATTCAAGGTTTTTCTATTATTATAACTATTTCAGTATATCAACTAACAATCCTTTTTGGATATTATTTCACAATTTTGATTTTTGACTACTATTGGGTGAAAATGCATACTGTCCGCAGATTTTAATGGTTCTTAAGTTGCAACTTTCTTCCTTTTAATACTTTATAAAACAGTGGCTCAGAGTTTAGTTGCCAAAATTTATATCATTCCGACGATTTCCCTTTTTTTTACATCTACATATCCAACTATCCGGCAAGCTGAGAAATATTACTATAATCAATTCAATTTAATCAATAATCCTCTTTTGGCTATTATTTATTTGACTACTATTGGTAGAAAATGCATTCTGTACGCCGATTTTAATGGTTCTTAAGTTGCGACTTTTTCGGATTTTAAAGTTAAGACTATAGTCTTCATTATTATAGTACCCTTTACACTGTGATCAATTACTTACTACAATGGCTAAATTTTACTAATTTTCTTAACCAAAAACTGAAAAATTTCAAATTGTAAATTGAAAATTGCTGATTTTGAAAGATAAAATTGTCATAGTTTCTTTTTAGAGTTTATACATGGTTCCTGAATTTCTTTGACTCTCCGTGGTGGAACTGAAGTAAGCATCTTAGCTTCTTAAACTTTATTTTTTATATACATAGTTACAATAATTTTAAATACATACAAAAATATCTTTCTTTTGTCTTATTTATCTTTTAATATTCATTGAGCATACCTCAATAAAAACTTGTAATTTTAGTATACCCTTATTACTTTCAAAATACACCAACTACCTCAATCATGTGCAATCATAATGGCATCTCCAAAACTTTAACAAAACAATTTTGAAGCATGATACCTAGAATATTTACATAGTTCATTAATATTTCATAACGCCATTTTCAACGAATTATTGGGAACTAGAGGGTGGAATGAAACCATGATCCGTGGGCAATTTTCAAGCCTTATTATTATTAATTGTAAGCAGTGTGTATTGGTCGCTTCTGTTATTGTCATACCTGGTCCATATTGTCCAGTACATGGTGGAATTAGCCTGTTTAATATTATACCCATTATATTAATTTTCGAATTCAGGCAAACACAACGAGGGGCTATGGGGGCAGAGCCCTCAACTGGCCTAATCAGTGCTTGAGATTTTTACAGCAACTAAAAATTTGGGGCAACCAATAAGGGGGCAAGGGGGTGGAGCCCTGCGTCCAGCATAATAACTAGAATATTTACATAGTTGATTATAATTTAACAACTCTTAATTCTTATACTAAAAAAGGAGAACTACGAAGGGGTTTAAAAAAATAGCTAAAGGAAAATTCTAAGCTTTTTATTATTATTGATTTGAATAGTGTGTATTAGCCGGTGTTGTTACTGTCTCGGCTGTCCAGTTCTTCCGTGAAACTATTCTATTTCATACTTGACTTTTTATTAATTTACGAATTTGGGGCAACCCCTAAGGGGGCATGGGGGCGGAGCCCCCATCGAGCCGTAGGCGAGTCTAACATATATACTCCCGCAGGTGTAACTCACTGATGTATATAAAAGTTCGGACGGAACCGTTCAAGGTAGAGACTTGAAATTTGGCATTCACTTAGCTTACATGATTTACATTCAGAAAAAATTCTAAAAACTAGCAATTTTTAATTTTAAATCAATAAAAAAGGTAAAAATTTAGTTTTGTCGGCAACATAGTACATCTTATGTAAGCGCACACCATAGTGTCGGTAATGTAGATTACTTACCAGGTTTATTTCTCGCTCGTTTTTAAATAATATCTTTCAACTATACCCGTGTTTGAAATGGGCAATGCGTTATTATTAACTTTACAAGACTTGTTGTGAAGAAGTAATTTACTCTTGAATAATTATTGTTTGGGAAGTTTAGGATCACGCAGTACTCTTAGAGAGAAACGTGAAATCATTTTTGGTTTTCTGCTATAGCTGCAATCGCAGTTAGCCCTTTAGAATATCTGAGACATAGCGAATATATTTCATATTACTACAACTTTGTTTGTGATATACATATTAAGCCGATATAAAGAGCTCGAAGAAAGGAACTTTTCCTAATTTCTAGGATTTTTATTGACACACTGCGAAACATTTCATATAGTTTTGCTACATGTAGCTGAATTTTGCATTTTGCTTCTCGATAAGCTTAAAGTTTTCTATTAACTTAGCTTTAGTATTAAAATTAAATTCATTGTATTTAGAAGTGAAACACCCTACAAAAATTAGACTTAAAATTTCATAACTAATGCCAGCTAATATTATGTGTTATTTTTAACGTCTTGTTGGTCCTTTACCTTCCAGTCAGTTTTTAAGTTAACTTATTTATTTATGTGGGTGGTTTACCATATGTAGACATTTTTTATAACGACTGTAATTTTATTTATTTCCTTCAATATTGCCCATGAACATATCTTGTACGGCGCCGATATTAATAAAAGTACCTAACATAAAAAATAATTGTGATGAATGCCAATATTATGTATTTTATTTTGCCTGTTAGGCGGAACAGGTTGTTTGTCAATTGTTAGGCAACTGATTGTTTTGAATTGTTTGTTCCTTAGCGATGTTTTACATTGTTTGTTACTTACTAACCTAAAAATTGGGCCTCCAACTACTTGAGGTAAATTTGCAAAATTATTAACTAATATTTGAAATACTTTTGTCAGTAATTATAGTAATATTGTATTAAGAAAGTTGAAGTTTTGTATTAACTTAGCTTGACAGTGATATTTAAGGAAATTCACTAGGTTTAGAAGTTGAAGACTTTAAAAATATTTAACTTAAAAAAATTATAATTAATGCCTGGTAATACTCGTATTATGTGTTTTTCTTTAACCTTTTCAATATGAATGAATTACTCTGTTACATAGATTATTGCGAATGAGGAACATAAATCTAACTTAAAAACATTTAACTTTTTGTCTTATCTCAAATCGTTATTTTAAGACCGTTTTGCAACTTTTATTATTACTGAATTTGATATTCTGTAACTTGTTACTAGGCCTAACTACAGTTAAATTGTATTTAAAGTTCGAATTTTTAATTCACTGAACTTATACAATATCCTTGTAACTTCAACAGAATTTATGAGCAATAACTAGAATAATTATTATAAAATTATTATTTCATAATATACATTTTTATTCTGTAACGAACAGTATTTTTGTGAATAGTCGTTGGTGTTTTCCAAACCGTTTGTTCATATTTTTCTATTTTTGGTTTTTGTGAAATTATTTATATTTTTATTGATCAGCAAAATAGTTTATTTAGCTTAGTCATTCTACATTTTCATTTATTTTACATCCCCTGACGATTAGTTTATTACAGTAAAGTTGCTTTTATAATCCATATTAATAATACTTAGATATAGTACATAGAAACCACACATTAACCTACACTCATAATCTGATAAGTACAGTTAGAGTATCAAACAAAATTAACAATTTTAACTTAAAATATTATGTTAAGATTTTAAATGTTTGAGACTTGCTAAGCTACAAACTAATTCGGCGAACAAAACGAGAGGTATGGGGGTGGAGGCCTCAACTAGCCTGTTCAGTGCTCGAGACTTTTACAGCAATTAAAGAACAGGGGAAACTAATTAATGGGATTGGGGGTGGAGCCTCCATCCACTATAATACCTAGAATATTTGCTTAGTTGATTATGATTTCACAATTTTCTATTGTTTTACGAACTAACGAGAACTAGGAAGTGGTTTTAAAACGAGCTACAGGCGATTTTCGTATTAGCCGGCTTTCTTACTGTCTGCGGAGCAGTTCTTCGGTGGACTTAACCTGCTACAACTCTACTTTTCAATAATTTACGAATTTAGGACAAGCCCTAAGGGGGAATGTGGGCGGAGCCCTGCGTCCAGCATACTACCTAAAATATTTACGTAGTTAATTATAATTTCACAACTCTTAATTTTTATACTAAAATAGGATAACTACGAAGGGGTTTAAAAAATAGCTAAAGGAAAATTCAAAGCTTTTTATTATTATTGATTTGAGTAGTGTGTATTAGCCGGTGTTACTGTCTCGGCTGTCCAGTTCTTCCGTGGAACTATCCTATTTCATACTTGACTTTTTATTAATTTACTAATTTAGGAAAACCACTTATTCGGGGCAACTCCTAAGGGGGCATGGGGGCGGAGCCCCCATCGAGCCGTAGGCGAGTCTATAATATATACAGCCCCATGTGTAACTGACTCACTCACTGATGATAGTAAAGTCCTGAAGCGACCGTTTAAGCTAGAGACTTGAAATTTGGCATGGACATTCTTTGTGATGTTTAAATTTAGGGAAAATCATTAAACTACTATTTTTTTACTTTTAAACTATAAAAAAGGTAAAAAATCAGATTTGTCGGTAACGTAGTTCAGCCGTATCAGCGTATATCACCGCGTCGTGGTATCGTAGATCACTTAGCAGGTTTAGTTCTCGCTCATGTTTAAATTATCTCTTTCAACTACACCCGTGTTTGGTTCCAACATTGTATTTTCAATTGATATGAACGTTTTTACATAGACGACGGTATTTCGATGCGTTATTGCATTGAGAGTGGGTTTCACCAGCTGCGATTTAAACAGTAATAATGCCCAAATTTGTAGCTTATGCAGCATGTGCGCTATCTTGAACGTTTACCAATGGTGAATTTTTTCTCCTACTATGTACGAAATTCCCATGGCGGGTGAAAGAGTTTACACATATATTTTCATTTACAGTTTTAGTGATGTTCGGTGTACACCTCTGTCAAAGTAAAATTTACACATTCAAATTTAGATCTCATTTAACTTTCATATATAACAGCAAAGTTACATTAGATGTGTCTTGGTCATGACAAATACCCTAATATCCCTTTTAAAATATACAAAACTCATTTTAAACAGTACGTTAGTTCTTAAAGATGTCGCTTGGAGCGCTTTTATAGTCGCTTAGTTCTCGCTTGTATTTAAAGTATAACTTTTAACTAGACCTGTTCCTCATAATGATTTCGTTGGGACTTGCAATTGATTGCATATAGTTTACCTTTCGATAACTTTAATTCAATTCAAAGTGAAACATTTTTGATTTGAAAGCGGTTCTGTTCATCAAGGTGATGTCCGCTCTATTTCTCTACAACAACAGTGTGTTGCCAATGCTGCACGTGCGCTTGCTTAGAATTGCCTGTATGGTGAATTTTCTTCACTCATTCTTCTCATTCTCATGGCGGGTGATAGTTTGTACAGACAGTCTCGTCGTGTGAATTGCATGTAAAGTTATAAAAAACATATAAAGTTATTGAACAATTGACTTTTCATTCTCTTAGCTGGTATGTCACCTTCGCTAATGTTCCTTCCCAAGATTTTCCTTTTTAAACCATCTACATATCTGATTACCCATCAGTCTGAGAAATATTATTATAACCAATTGAATAATTAAGTTATTGTAGTTATTTCGTTTAGGCTGTAAGTTAGTTAGTATGTATGTAGCTGTATTAAGTTGTAGTTATTAGTTATTAAGCTATTAAGTTTAACTAAAATTTAACTTAAAAAGAATTTCTTGCGCTGTCACTTTGTCCGTCAAAGTTCCTCAATTCAGTGCTCTCACCTAAAGTCTCGATTACCTCAATTATTGTTGTAATTTAAAACTATTCAAGGTTTTTCTATTATTATAACTATTTCAGTATATCAACTAACAATCCTTTTTGGATATTATTTCACAATTTTGATTTTTGACTACTATTGGGTGAAAATGCATACTGTCCGCAGATTTTAATGGTTCTTAAGTTGCAACTTTCTTCCTTTTAATACTTTATAAAACAGTGGCTCAGAGTTTAGTTGCCAAAATTTATATCATTCCGACGATTTCCCTTTTTTTTACATCTACATATCCAACTATCCGGCAAGCTGAGAAATATTACTATAACCAATTCAATTTAATCAATAATCCTCTTTTGGCTATTATTTATTTGACTACTATTGGTAGAAAATGCATTCTGTACGCCGATTTTAATGGTTCTTAAGTTGCGACTTTTTCGGATTTTAAAGTTAAGACTATAGTCTTCATTATTATAGTACCCTTTACACTGTGATCAATTACTTACTACAATGGCTAAATTTTACTAATTTTCTTAACCAAAAACTGAAAAATTTCAAATTGTAAATTGAAAATTGCTGATTTTGAAAGATAAAATTGTCATAGTTTCTTTTTAGAGTTTATACATGGTTCCTGAATTTCTTTGACTCTCCGTGGTGGAACTGAAGTAAGCATCTTAGCTTCTTAAACTTTATTTTTTATATACATAGTTACAATAATTTTAAATACATACAAAAATATCTTTCTTTTGTCTTATTTATCTTTTAATATTCATTGAGCATACCTCAATAAAAACTTGTAATTTTAGTATACCCTTATTACTTTCAAAATACACCAACTACCTCAATCATGTGCAATCATAATGGCATCTCCAAAACTTTAACAAAACAATTTTGAAGCATGATACCTAGAATATTTACATAGTTCATTAATATTTCATAACGCCATTTTCAACGAATTATTGGGAACTAGAGGGTGGAATGAAACCATGATCCGTGGGCAATTTTCAAGCCTTATTATTATTAATTGTAAGCAGTGTGTATTGGTCGCTTCTGTTATTGTCATACCTGGTCCATATTGTCCAGTACATGGTGGAATTAGCCTGTTTAATATTATACCCATTATATTAATTTTCGAATTCAGGCAAACACAACGAGGGGCTATGGGGGCAGAGCCCTCAACTGGCCTAATCAGTGCTTGAGATTTTTACAGCAACTAAAAATTTGGGGCAACCAATAAGGGGGCAAGGGGGTGGAGCCCTGCGTCCAGCATAATAACTAGAATATTTACATAGTTGATTATAATTTAACAACTCTTAATTCTTATACTAAAAAAGGAGAACTACGAAGGGGTTTAAAAAAATAGCTAAAGGAAAATTCTAAGCTTTTTATTATTATTGATTTGAATAGTGTGTATTAGCCGGTGTTGTTACTGTCTCGGCTGTCCAGTTCTTCCGTGAAACTATTCTATTTCATACTTGACTTTTTATTAATTTACGAATTTAGGACAACCCCTTATTTGGGGCAACCCCTAAGGGGGCATGGGGGCGGAGCCCCCATCGAGCCGTAGGCGAGTCTATAATATATACAGCCCCATGTGTAACTGACTCACTCACTGATGATAGTAAAGTCCTGAAGCGACCGTTTAAGCTAGAGACTTGAAATTTGGCATGGACATTCTTTGTGATGTTTAAATTTAGGGAAAATCATTAAACTACTATTTTTTTACTTTTAAACTATAAAAAAGGTAAAAAATCAGATTTGTCGGTAACGTAGTTCAGCCGTATCAGCGTATATCACCGCGTCGTGGTATCGTAGATCACTTAGCAGGTTTAGTTCTCGCTCATGTTTAAATTATCTCTTTCAACTACACCCGTGTTTGGTTCCAACATTGTATTTTCAATTGATATGAACGTTTTTACATAGACGACGGTATTTCGATGCGTTATTGCATTGAGAGTGGGTTTCACCAGCTGCGATTTAAACAGTAATAATGCCCAAATTTGTAGCTTATGCAGCATGTGCGCTATCTTGAACGTTTACCAATGGTGAATTTTTTCTCCTACTATGTACGAAATTCCCATGGCGGGTGAAAGAGTTTACACATATATTTTCATTTACAGTTTTAGTGATGTTCGGTGTACACCTCTGTCAAAGTAAAATTTACACATTCAAATTTAGATCTCATTTAACTTTCATATATAACAGCAAAGTTACATTAGATGTGTCTTGGTCATGACAAATACCCTAATATCCCTTTTAAAATATACAAAACTCATTTTAAACAGTACGTTAGTTCTTAAAGATGTCGCTTGGAGCGCTTTTATAGTCGCTTAGTTCTCGCTTGTATTTAAAGTATAACTTTTAACTAGACCTGTTCCTCATAATGATTTCGTTGGGACTTGCAATTGATTGCATATAGTTTACCTTTCGATAACTTTAATTCAATTCAAAGTGAAACATTTTTGATTTGAAAGCGGTTCTGTTCATCAAGGTGATGTCCGCTCTATTTCTCTACAACAACAGTGTGTTGCCAATGCTGCACGTGCGCTTGCTTAGAATTGCCTGTATGGTGAATTTTCTTCACTCATTCTTCTCATTCTCATGGCGGGTGATAGTTTGTACAGACAGTCTCGTCGTGTGAATTGCATGTAAAGTTATAAAAAACATATAAAGTTATTGAACAATTGACTTTTCATTCTCTTAGCTGGTATGTCACCTTCGCTAATGTTCCTTCCCAAGATTTTCCTTTTTAAACCATCTACATATCTGATTACCCATCAGTCTGAGAAATATTATTATAACCAATTGAATAATTAAGTTATTGTAGTTATTTCGTTTAGGCTGTAAGTTAGTTAGTATGTATGTAGCTGTATTAAGTTGTAGTTATTAGTTATTAAGCTATTAAGTTTAACTAAAATTTAACTTAAAAAGAATTTCTTGCGCTGTCACTTTGTCCGTCAAAGTTCCTCAATTCAGTGCTCTCACCTAAAGTCTCGATTACCTCAATTATTGTTGTAATTTAAAACTATTCAAGGTTTTTCTATTATTATAACTATTTCAGTATATCAACTAACAATCCTTTTTGGATATTATTTCACAATTTTGATTTTTGACTACTATTGGGTGAAAATGCATACTGTCCGCAGATTTTAATGGTTCTTAAGTTGCAACTTTCTTCCTTTTAATACTTTATAAAACAGTGGCTCAGAGTTTAGTTGCCAAAATTTATATCATTCCGACGATTTCCCTTTTTTTTACATCTACATATCCAACTATCCGGCAAGCTGAGAAATATTACTATAACCAATTCAATTTAATCAATAATCCTCTTTTGGCTATTATTTATTTGACTACTATTGGTAGAAAATGCATTCTGTACGCCGATTTTAATGGTTCTTAAGTTGCGACTTTTTCGGATTTTAAAGTTAAGACTATAGTCTTCATTATTATAGTACCCTTTACACTGTGATCAATTACTTACTACAATGGCTAAATTTTACTAATTTTCTTAACCAAAAACTGAAAAATTTCAAATTGTAAATTGAAAATTGCTGATTTTGAAAGATAAAATTGTCATAGTTTCTTTTTAGAGTTTATACATGGTTCCTGAATTTCTTTGACTCTCCGTGGTGGAACTGAAGTAAGCATCTTAGCTTCTTAAACTTTATTTTTTATATACATAGTTACAATAATTTTAAATACATACAAAAATATCTTTCTTTTGTCTTATTTATCTTTTAATATTCATTGAGCATACCTCAATAAAAACTTGTAATTTTAGTATACCCTTATTACTTTCAAAATACACCAACTACCTCAATCATGTGCAATCATAATGGCATCTCCAAAACTTTAACAAAACAATTTTGAAGCATGATACCTAGAATATTTACATAGTTCATTAATATTTCATAACGCCATTTTCAACGAATTATTGGGAACTAGAGGGTGGAATGAAACCATGATCCGTGGGCAATTTTCAAGCCTTATTATTATTAATTGTAAGCAGTGTGTATTGGTCGCTTCTGTTATTGTCATACCTGGTCCATATTGTCCAGTACATGGTGGAATTAGCCTGTTTAATATTATACCCATTATATTAATTTTCGAATTCAGGCAAACACAACGAGGGGCTATGGGGGCAGAGCCCTCAACTGGCCTAATCAGTGCTTGAGATTTTTACAGCAACTAAAAATTTGGGGCAACCAATAAGGGGGCAAGGGGGTGGAGCCCTGCGTCCAGCATAATAACTAGAATATTTACATAGTTGATTATAATTTAACAACTCTTAATTCTTATACTAAAAAAGGAGAACTACGAAGGGGTTTAAAAAAATAGCTAAAGGAAAATTCTAAGCTTTTTATTATTATTGATTTGAATAGTGTGTATTAGCCGGTGTTGTTACTGTCTCGGCTGTCCAGTTCTTCCGTGAAACTATTCTATTTCATACTTGACTTTTTATTAATTTACGAATTTAGGACAACCCCTTATTTGGGGCAACCCCTAAGGGGGCATGGGGGCGGAGCCCCCATCGAGCCGTAGGCGAGTCTAAATTATATACTCCCGAATGTGTAACTGACTCATCGGGGTATCAGAAATTCGTCAAATGTCGGTAAAGTAGATCTCCTATATATCACTTACTACAGAGTGATTCCCAAGCGAGAACTAAACTTACCGACCTGTATTATTGAGAAAATTGCCAACATGCTGGAAGTCGCGGATTACCGAAACACCCTTTTTAAGAAATTTTATAACAATAACCAATTGTGCCTTTATAGGTAAAGCGATCTATCCACCGAGAGTAATTTCAATGTACAGGGTGTATCTGAAATTACCTCTCCAGACCGGAAGTCACTGATGTCAAATTCAAACCCTCACTTTAAATATTTTTTTTTACTTTTACACGGTTTTTAAGAAAACTTTACAATTTGATCTTGTACGCGTAATTTTAGCAGTTTATTGAATATTTGAGGTTGAAATTTAGATTTTCCTCATTCTTCTCTGATCATTTTAGGTTAAGCAAAAATGTCTCGGCACAAAAATGTCTTAGAATCTTTTAAATACGTTTCCAACAAAAATTGTCAGTTTGATCCAAAATTTTTTTTATTAAATTTACAACATGACGGAGATTAATGAACATGTATTTAAATGTTTAGTAAAACAAATCACGTGATAATTGATGATTTATGATGGTATATTATTTTAAATGAGGTTCTTAGACATTTACATGTTTGGTAAGTTCTGTTATATGTAAAATGTTCAGACATAATATGATTAGGGTTTAAAATATTAAATTTTAAAGTTGCTTCAAAATTACGTCTGGTCCCCTCTGTATTGAAATCAGTGTCAATCAACAGAGCAAAATATGTTTACCTACAACGGCACAATTTGTTTTTTTGTTTGTTTTTTTTGTACAATTTTAAAAGAGGTGCAAGGTTGGTATGGGACACCCGGCAAGACAGTATCATATTTGCATGATAGTCCTCCCAAAAATTGGTTCTTTATTTGGGATGGCACTTAATTTCTAACGAACTCATTAGGAAGTACATCATTGACTTTACCTGATAGCATGCTAATTTAAATTTTACAATTCAACTAAAATTTTAACTATAATAGCAGATTACAAAATTGATTTATCTTTTAGTGCGTACTAAGTTAATGTTTAATTTAAAAGGGTGGCAGTACAGTATTTTCATTTAAAATAAAAAAAACTTTTTTATTTCCTGCCCCAGAAAACTATCTGATTTCAAAATTTAGCGACCAAACATTTTTACCCAAAATAAATATGACATTATTTTTTTCTACTCTAGCGACCAAATTATAACATCTAAAGCAATCCTCGCGAACATCTTTCAAGTTACTACAAGTTTGGTTCTATGAATTTTTGCCCCCCAGTCCACAAAATTAAACATAATTATATGTTTATTTATTTTTGCGGGGAATTTTACCCCATGTAGACGTATTTTACTCAGAACCTTCACTTTGCACATAGGCTAAAACATACGTCCTTTGATGTGTATGGTAATTTTAATATTTTAACCATTATTTAACATACTTTTGTTAGTAACTACTGTATTATTGTATTTAGAAGCTTGAAGTTTTTTATTTGCCATGACAGTAATTTTTTTAGGAAAATAGGTAAATTTAAAAGTTTTACACCATTAAAAACTGAAATGAAGGAATTGTAATGAATGCCAATATTACATTATGTATTTATCATTGAATGTTCAATATTACTGGATCGTCATGTTATTCCCTGGAATTTCAACACAACTAATTGAAGGATAGTAACTGAATAGTATTTTTGTAAATAAAAGGGGTTTTTGGCAAGTTTTATCCACTTTGTTAAGATTTCCAATTATTTTGTTTTAATGTCATTTTTCATTGTTTTCGATGATCTACTGCACATTTTTTATGCAGTTAATCCATTTAATTTTTTTTTTTTATATTTATTTATACGTATTTTATAATTTTAAGTAAATACTTATACAATACCTACATAATAAATTTATTCACAACTCCATTAACCTTTATAGAATTCGGGGGAATTAGGGTGGGGATTTGGGGAAAGAGTCTCTGAAATCGAGCCGTAGGCGAATATATTTTCATTCCTTAGATTGAGTTAGTTGCATAAGTTCAAATTTAGGTTATTTCTGCAGTCCTGGGAGTTAATTTATGTTATAAATAAATGACAAACTCATTTATTTTGCTATTTTGCTCCTTTACAAACTCTTATATTTATATGTATTCTGCTCATTATATGTGACTTAAACAACAATTAACGAATTTCTGGGCAACCCCTGAGGGGGCATGGGGGCGGAGCCCCCATCGAGCCGTAGGCGAGTGATTCATTCTAAAACCCTTATCGGCTGTTCACCGCATAACGCAGCTCTCATAACTAGGACGAGAGGCCAATAATCCCCCCTCTAAATGCTCGAATCGAATTTTACGATTAAAGATGGTAATAACATAGTTTTGAGTACAATAGAGTACAGTAAAAACAGAGTTGTAAAACAAGTGCCCTCTTGAATGAGACGCTCAGCTGAATACAATTTTTTCCTTTTTGTATTTCCACTTTTGAATGCTGATGAACATTTAATTAAATATACTAAATATTATACAAGAAAAAATAAAATACTAATAATTAAAATGACTTAAAACTCTATATTTTTGGGGCTCAAGAAAATTAGAGAAAACCACCAGGTCGTCACCGTAGTCTTCCAATAATATCTAAACTTTTCCATGCTGTTTAGCAAACCAAAAGAAACAATTAAAACAGTTCATATAAACATACTAGCTGTTGCCCGTCACGGCTTCGCCCGTGTTGAATTTTATTTTTAATTAGTTTTAAGACCTCCGAAATCTTCTTCCTTAAGATATACATTAAGATTAATACATTGAAATAGTGAGAGCGGGGCACCTATGAGCAAAGAGGAACGATCATGTCAAATATTAACCCCATAGTCAATAGAGTAATTTTTAAGTCCAGTGTGGGGCGGAGCCCTAAAGCCTTTCAAAAGCTATATTTCCATAACCGTTTCTTGGTGACTTCCTATGAGCAAAGAGGAACATCCATGTCAAATTTAACTCAGTAGGCCATAGAGTAATTTTTAAGACCAGTGGGGTGGAGCCCTAAAGGACTTCAAAAACTATATTTTCAAAACTGTATTTGTTCAATTTATATAAAGTAATACATGTAGCAAATCACACCCCATTAGTTTAATAATTTACTTTCATTATCATATCTTTTCAATATTTGTATTTTAACTAACAAATTCATTGTTTATAACATTCTTTACTCTTGTTTTGAATATACCTCCATCTCATTTCTCTTTTGAAGGTTCTTTTTAAAGTTCTTTTTAATAGTTTACCTCAGGTCCTTCGAGTATTTTTATTCGTTCCCCTCCAGTATTTAGTATCTTAGTGAATACCTATGAGCAAAGATGACCGTCCATGCCAAAAACTAACCCTGTATGCTCTATTCTGTATGCTCTAGTAATTTTGAGGTTATTTGGGGCAGAGCAATGAAGGAAATGTGTAAACCACTTTTTATTGAGCACCCATGACCAAAGAGACTACTCCAAATTTCAATCCCGCAGGCCCTATAGTTTATAGATTCGTTGTTTCTTTCAATTCGTATTGTAATTGGCAATAATTGTAACATTATATTGAAATTTCGAAGACATGTGGGATGTGAGGTGGAGCCCTGAAGGGATTTTTGTGAAAGCGTTTCTTAGTGAGCACCTTTGAGCAAAGAGGAACGTCCATGCCAAAATTCAACCATCTAGGCGCCAAAAGTAATTTTGAAGTCCTGTGGGGCGAACCCCTAAAGATTACAAAAGTGATTCTTAGTGAGCACCTATAGGCAAAGCGTATCTTCCATTTAACATTTCAACCTCTTAAGTCATCTGGCTTTTCTTTTCGTTGTTCCCTAGATTCATATTTGAAATTGGCAAGCATAACATTAGACAAAAATTGAAATCGTGTGTGGCTGAGCCCTGATAGAATTTTGCAAAACAGTTTCGTAGTGAACACGTACATATGAGCAAAGAGGAACGTCCACGTCAAATTTCATCATCATAGATCCTATAGTTTTTCAGATTCATTGTTTCCTAGATTCGAACTAAAAATTAGCTATGAATAACATTAGATAGAAATTTTGAAGTCCTATGTGGCGGAGCCCTGATGGAATTTCGCAAAATCCTTTCATAGTAAGCATCTATGAGCAAAGAAGAACGCCCATGCCAAATTTTAACATCGAGATTCGTTGTTGCCTTGATTTGTATAAAATATTGGCCATAAGAATAATATTAAATGGAACTTTTGAAGTCCTGTGGGGTAGAGACCTGAAAGAATTATGCAAAACCGTTTCTTAGTGAGCATTTTTTAACACAGAGGAACGTCCTTGGCAAATTTCAACCCCCTATACCCTATGGTTATAAAGATTCGATGATACCGAGTGAGTGGTATTTGACAAAGTAGATTAACTAACCTAACCTAAACTCTAACACATTTTTACACCAGTTAAATTGTTTTACAAAGATAAAAATATTGTCGTATGGTTATGCCGTCCTTTAAAATGTATTATTTCACCAACAGCTGATAGCTTTGAATCTTCAACAGCTAATTACATCAAATCTTTGAAGTCGTGTGGGGCGGAGCCCTGAAGGAATTTCGCAAAACCATTTCTTAGTGAGCACCTATAGGCAAAGAGGAACTTCCATCCCAAATTTCAACCCTGTAGGTCCTATAGTTTTGGAGATTCGTTGTTTCCTAGATTCGTATTTTAAGTGCTCCATAAGAATAACATTGTAACGAAATTTTGAAGTCGTGTGGGGCGGAGCCCTGCAGGAATTTCGTAAAACCGTTTCTTAGTGAGCATCAATGGGTCGAAAGGAACGTCTATACCAAATTTCATTCCTGCATGCTCTCTACTTTTGGAGATTCGTTGTTGCTTTGATTTGTATTAAAAATCCCCCATAAGAATAACATTGTGACGAAATTTTGAAGTCGTGTGGGGCGGAGCCCTGACGGAATTCTGCAAAACCGTTTCTTAGTGAGCGTTTTTTTTAGCAAAGATGAAGGTACATGCCAAGTTTTAACACTCTAGGCCTTATAGTTTTGGAGATACTCTGATACGTGAGTGAGTGGTATTTGAGAAATATATAGTAGATGTCCTGAAATGCTTCGTTAACCCGCTAGCCACCAATTTCTTTACACTTAACAATTTGTATTTCCATAACGGATAGATGGATTGGGTGTATATTTGGCATGTAGGCATGCCTTTATTTTAACAATGTTCAATAAAATTTAAAAAAATTCAACGTGTATTTTCTAAATGGCGGCCATTTAAAAGTTTTACTCAAAACTCCACCGCCCCTACCGCAAAAGGTTGAGTGGATCGGAAGTTATTGCATTTTTTGTTTTCAGTTATATGATTTAGATGCAAAGTTTGATCGCCTGCAATTTTTGGCTCGATCATCCTTTTCAGGCCTGGTTTGCGCCTTTGTTCTCTATTCATAGAGACCTTTAATTTGATGAACACATTGACCTATGCTTAGATTTAAGATTTTCATCTGACCCCTTGTGGACTGTCCCCCTTGGAGGTCTAAGGACAATAAATACTTTAGGAAGTAGTCTTAGTCACTCAAAATGAATCTGCAAGTTTTAGTTTTGTTACTTAAATATAAAAAAATATTTATTCGTTTCCAGACTTTTTTCCACCCTGTATATCTGCAATAATAAAGGTGAGTGTAAAGTGTCTAAGCGTTTTCCTACTATGTCAATCCCATAGTCATAGTCCAATGCAGTCGGCGTCTTAAAAAAACTGATAAACTGAAACTGAAACAGTACATATTTGATACACAATTTTTGTGTGCAAGAGGCTCTTTCTACAGTTTTAAACAAACGATTTTTATGTCATTGTATACGGCTCGTTTTTTTTTTTTTTTTTTTTTTTTTTTTTTTTTTTTTTTTTTTTTAAGAAAATTAGTAAATATCCATCAAAATAGAAGGGCCCTACAATCCCTTAAATTCTTGTATTTCCTTGTTTGTTTTACAATGACAAGTAAATTAATTCAATTGTTTTAAACCATTTAGGATACACTGGTCATTTTAATGTAGTTTAATGTTTCTTCTTTTAAAAATTTACTTCCAAATTCAAATACTGTGAGTTTTTAAACAATGGGAAAGGCATAGGTTCAAAGATTTCATTACAACTGATGCTAATTATAAAAATTCAAACTTTCATTTAATTTATATCTCAATATTTTATTCACGTATAACAACTATTATTTTACTTTTTTTAGACGACAGAGAAAACTATCTGACTTTTTATGAGTGGTTAAGAATTTGTATAGGCATATTGCTTTACAAAATTAAGTGGACCTTTGAGCAGAGTGTTAATCTCACTCACAAATTATTTCTAAAATAGTTGTATGTGAAAGCACATTTTCACGTTAAATGTTAACGAATAATAACACACTAAAAAGAATTATAGATTAAATAAGATAAAGTAATTTCTTCGTCTCTTTGTTTTCATGATTTTTAACTAATGGAATACTATAATTGATATGAAGCCTCGCACTAAACAATCTTGATATGGATATGGAACAATTTGATATGGAAATATGGATAGGAACTTGAGTAATGCAAAATTGTTACGGTTTGTTTGCGTACTCAATGTTTTCCATTACCGTAACTTTTGACCTGATTTCCTGTTACATAAACGATCAGAACCATCATTTATTATTATCTTTAAAATACGATAAAGGTTTAATATTTTTTATCTTTAAGTTTTGTCAAAGAATGTAAATCGAAAAATTTCTCTAACTATATATACATACAGGGTGTTTGATATGTATATACACAATTTTTTTTTACAATAAAACCTTTAATAGAAAAAGTTAAGAAATGCAATTTACATTGTTACAAAGCAAATTTAATGAGGTTTCATTTGATATGCAGGATTTAATTACAACTCTACATGCACACCAGTATTTGCAGCACATTTCTCTAGTCGTCTTGGTACATCCGCTACTGCAGCCTGCAACATGTGTGCCGGAATGTTTGTTAACACCTCACGCACTCTATTTTCTAGTTCATCCAAATTTCTGGGCATAGTACGGTAGACTTCTTCTTTGGACCAACCCCACAAAAAGAAGTCACACGGGGTCAGATCAGGACTTCGAGCTGGCCACTCATAAGGTCCGCCTCTTCCGAGCCATTTGTTTCTGAAACGCCTGTTAAGCCAACTCCTAACATCTTCATGGTAATGAGGAGGGGCACCATCCTGCATAAAAATAATGCTTTTTGCATTTTCCCACCTAGAAATAACTGGCCAGACCTGTTCCCGGAGCATGTTCAGGTACCTTACACCGTTCATTGTCTCTCTAAGAATAAATGGTCCAAACACGTTTGAAGAAGTGAAGCCACACCACACAGTTAATTTAGGCCGTTTCTGCAGTTTTTCAACACTCATTTTTGGGTTGTGTTGTGCCCAGTAATGACAGTTATGCTTGTTAACAAAGCCCCCGACATGAAACACTGCTTCATCACTCCATAATATGTTGTCAAACAGTTGAGGCCACTCATTGTACCACTGAATGAATTCTTCAGAAAATGCCATTCGTCGATCACAGTCATCTAAAAAAAGTTCATGGACATACTGTGGTTTCCAAGGTTTAAAGGATATATGTTTTCTTAATATTCTATGAACTGCGTAAGAAGAAAGACCTGTTTCTCTGGAGGCACAACGCACTGATTTCTTTGGACTTCTTGTAAACACATCACGGACTCTCGCAATGTTTTCTTCGGTGACGGAAACACGTGGTCGCCCAGATTTATTTTTGTCTAAGACACTACCCCTTTCCACTAACTTTTGATGACAATTTTTTATAGTTCTAGAATTTAAAGTTTCGTGTATCCCTTTTACACGTCTCCACCATCTTTGTACAGCCACAACTGATCGAAAAACTTCATATCTAGCAGCAATCCTAGCCCTATCCTCAATACTTAACACGGCTGGCATTTTGACTGAAAATTGAGGTTAAGAATTACTGCCGCAACAATGATCAGCTGTTTACATAAAACCTCATTAAATTGTCTTTAATTTGACATATGTTGGATACAGCTGGCATTATTATTTCGTGAGCTACATCAAATTAAAATGGTGTATATACATATCAAACACCCTGTATATACATCGTATGGCTGTCATAACCAGCTACCATCTTAAAATAATAATAATAAAATAAATAAAAGATTTTCTGCTGTGCAAAGCACCTGCGTCAATACATTTAAAATAAAACTAAAATAAACATTAATGATCTCTCTATCTCTCCAGGGCGCTAAGCCATTACAGCCCAGCTTCACTTGCACAATGAAGGCCCATCAGCCCTTCCGGGAGTGCACTCAAAGGACACTCATTGACTATGTGAGTCATAGTCTGGAACTCCGCTCCACAGCCGCATGACTGGTCTTCTGTCATTCCCCATTTGTATTTCCAATAATTACATCTTCCTACTCCAGTGCGGAATCGATTGAGAACAGTCCACTGCTTCCGAGGAAGATCCATACCACTTACTGCTAAGGTTGGGTCAGCAATCAAAAAGTGATTCCGACCTTGGAAAGAGTCCCAGGAGGAAGTCCAGTCGGTATGGATTGAAAAGTTTGTGTCCATCAACTGACATGCTGTCCGCAGTGGTGGTCTTCGGGACCTCAATCTGCCCGTGTCCTGGGGTAGGTAATCGTGGGTAATCATGGATGGGTAGGTGTGGAGCGGATAAGATCTTAGTATATTCCCTAATGAGTGCATCCCTTCGTCTGGTTTCAGGTGGAGCGATATTACACAGCACCGGGAGCCAGGGTACAGGGGTTGCCATGAGTGTACCACTAATAAATGGCTCTCATAGCCCTGTTTAGCTGGACGTCGATATCCCTGACATGCACACTGTTCAACCACACGGGAGCACAGTACTCAGCAGTTGAGTAAACTAGGGACAAAGCAGTGGTTCTCAGAACTTGTGCGTTAGCTCCCCATGTGGAGCCAGCAAGGTGATGGACGATGTTAGTCCTGGTTCTCACCTTGGCTGCTGTCTTTTACTTTCTCCCCTTATACCATAGTATATGGAGAAAGTATTGTTTTCGTCAAAATAATAATATAATTATTTAATAATAATAATATAATATAGTTTTCGAATTTGAGTTGTTGGTGGATTTATCCATTTTGGTTCCCCCTGAGTCCAAAAAAGTGGTTTTCGGAGTGATGTCTCTGTGTCTGTGTGTGTGTGTGTGTGTGTGTGTGTGTGTGTGTGTGTGTGTGTGTGTGTGTGTGTGTGTGTGTGTGTGTGTGTGTGTGTGTGTGTGTGTGAGGGTGTGTGTGTGTGTGTGTGTGTCAGGATGTAAACAGAGCTAGAGAATGCCCTAATGGTCCGATTTTAATGAAATTTGGTATATAGGTCCAAATCCACGATAATTCCAGGCGTTTTTTTTTCATTTTTTTGAATTTTTGATTTTTAAGGGTATTTTACCCCCCAAAACCCTCAAAAAATCGTCAAAAATCCAAATTTCTCAAAAACGGCTCTAACGATTTTGATTAAAATTTTGTGGTTTATTAAGCTTAAAATGGTGGATAAAATGACACCACCCGCATCTCCGAGAAAATGCGCGTTCAAAAGTTATGGAGTAAAAAGTGTTTAAAAAATCAATTTTTTGGATTTTCAAAATAGCTGTTGTCTCGAAATAAATTTTACTTATCACCATTAAATCAAGCTCAAAAAACTAAATAATCCAGTATTTTAAATTATTGCTCTATGTCAAGTGGTTGAGGAGAAAATACAATTTTTCGTTTAGCGGTAAATGCAGTACGTTGTTAAAAGTCACAGATGCGCGTAGGGTCAAGCTCGCGCTGCTCACCTGGTAGCTATCCGACAGAGTCATCTAGACATTAATATTTAAAGCTTTTAACACATTTTTTTATATTGTTGGGAGAAAGTATGTGTCAGTTATCTGATACCGTTTATTTTAGGTGGCTTTTGAATGTCAGGGACCTATCTAAAGTGACCCCCAGGTACTGTGGGTTTTCATTGTGCTTTAGCTCAACACCGTCAAATACAATTTTAAGCTTTTGATGGGCCATTCTATTGTTCAAGTGGAAGCAAGAAACCTCGGTTTTTGTTGGGTTTGGATTTAGCTTCCAGGCTTTAAAGTATTCACCGAGGGTCGTGAGGTCATTTGTTAGTGTTTCCTCAGCTAGTTGGAATTCCTTGTGCTGATAAGCCAGAGCTATATCATCTGCGTAAACGAACTTTGAGGAGCGAGTGTCTGGAATGTCGGCTGTATACACATTAAACAGCAGTGGAGCGAGCACTAACCCTGTGGCAGGCCATCCTTTAGTTGCCTAAAAGTACTTTCCTTTCGTCCCAAATATACTTTAATCATCCTGTTGGAGAGCATTGAGTTGAGGAGACGCAACAGGAAAGGGCAAGGAATCAGGTTGTAAAATTTAATAAGGAGACCTTTTCTCCAGACAGTGTCATAAGCTGCAGTAAGATCTAAGAAAGCAACGGAGGTTTTCAGTCTTCGCTCAAACCCATTCTCGATGAAAGAAGTAAGAGCTGGAACCTGGTCACAACAGTTGCGCCCAGGTCTAAACCCAGCTTGTTCGACGGGGATGCTGGAATCGAGAACAGGGAGGATTCTGTTGTACTGTATATCAACCTCTCGAGCAGCTTATAACAGACACTAAGAAGGGTGTAGTAGGGTGTAAAGGGTGAGAACGTTTAGTTAGAACAGACGTCTCTAACTAAACGTTCTCAAATCTTTGTAATTTCGTTTGTAAATATTTTAGGAATTACAGTTTTGAGATAATGTTTAATTTTTTATTTTTACGGACATTTTTATTAGTTATGTACTAACATTTAACTAAAAACAGCTAATAACTGTGGAAATAGGTCAACTAATTACATTTTCAACATGCGATTCAACAAATTTATACTAGAACGCAGCACCACTTGGCCTGTCGTGGGGGTGAGTGAGCGGAACGATGAGATCTTATTGAAGAATAACTATTCTTTTGGGCTCGGCATTTCAGCGTACGTGACGATAGAGTAGTGATATTGTGATGGTTTATAATTGTTCAAGTTTAACGAGCAAATGCTTAGCCCCTCGGCATTTTCATTAATTAAAGAACTGTGAAACTTAGAAGAAAAAAGTCGTCGTTTTGTGATAAATGAAATAATAGTTTTGTTTGATTTATTTCCAGAATGATTGTAGAAATAGTGCTCACCCTGACCTAAAGAATTTAAAAAACTACATATTTTTTAAAACCGTTTCTTAGTAAGTAAATATGAGCAAAGAGGAGCGCCCGATTCAAATTTAAACCCCGTTGGCCCAAAATTAATTTTGAAATCCTGTGGGGCCTTAAACCTTAAAGAACTTCGAAAACTATATTTGCAAAACCGTTTCTTAGTAAGCACCCATGAGCAAAAAGAAACGTTCTTGTCAAATTTCAACCCCGGAGGCCCTAAAGTAATTCTGAAGTCCAGTGGGGCGGAGCCCTAAAGTGCTTCAAAAACTATATTTGCAAAACAGTTGCTTAATAAGTATCTACAAGCAAAGAGTACATGTCAAATTTTAACACGTATGCTGTACAGTAATATTGTGAGCTTCTGTGGGGTGGAGCCCTAAAGGGGATGTTCAAAGCACTTTTTATTGAGCACCTAAGAGAAAAGAGATCACTCCAAATTTCAACCCAAATTTCAGGTTGCTTAATTTGTATTTAAATTTGGCCATACGGATAACGTTATTGAAATTTCATAGACCTGTGGGGCGGAGCCCTGAACAAATTTTGCAAAATTGTTTCTTAGTGAGCACCCAAGAGGCAAGACAAACCGGTGTTTAAAGTTTCAAGTAAATACGTTGGGTAGTTCCCCGACATTTCGTGATGAGTCAGTCAGTAATCACTCCCGTCAGGTTTAGCTTGTTTGCTAAGCTCACTCGCCACAATTCCGTAATATCCTGTAGTTTTTATTACTAATCTTCCCTCAATAATTTGTATGATAACAGCTTTTTACACAATTAATATTCCTTTAATCGTATGTTCCAATAAAAAATGTTACTTCCATAGTCCTTCCTTTAAATACTTCCTTTAACATGGTAACAGAATAACATGGTAACTTTGAAGACGTGTGGGTCAGAGCCCTGAAGGAATTTTGCAAAATCGTTTCTTATAGTGAGCACCTAGGAGGCAAGACGAACCTATGTTCAAAGTTTCAAGTAAATCCGTTTGGTAGTTCCTGAGATTTCGTGATAAGTCAGCGAGTGGGATTTTGCTTATATATATATATATATATATATATATATATATATATATATATATATATATATATATTTGTAGCTGTTCAACTAGAAACTGCAAAAAAAATTATAAAAAATATGCTGAAGAAACATAAATTATTTATGAAATTATACCTGCACTACAGCAAACAGATAATTGCCATTTTATAGCGTTCACAATATTGTTTAAAAGGTTTTATGGCAATAGTTATTATTTTAAGCCTATCATATTAGGTACCGTATCAATAAAAAAACTAATGAAATACTGGGTATTCCGTATATACGCGTAAAATAAAATAAAAATGAGGCCATTTTGAAATGAATTGAGATAATTTAGTTACATTTTTTCCAAAATGTTGCGTTAAGCAAGGCCTTTCTAAAAATGTACAATTTAATACAGATTTACATTTCTACAGATACAGATTACAGATTTCTAATACAGATTACATTTATAGAGCACCCTGTGCTTGAATCATATTCCAAGTGATTAAAATGGATTCTTCGTATGTGATTTAGGGGGAATAATTTTATTTCGCGTTTCTAGGTGAAATCGCACTCCCGTATGTGCAAGGGTGGTCTGATTCCTCCTGTAAAACTAATGTAGTAATGTAAAAAAATCAATGGCTTTCCCCCCGAAAGCATACTCGAAGGATTTAATCTAAAGCTATCGTAACATCGCCTAACCCAACGTGACTATTAAGAACGTTTAAGTTATAATTCAATACCTACCAATCATGTGGACAGCAGCCAGTGTCCAAAAAGGGTGGAGGTAAACAGCCTAATTAAATAGCCAAAAACCTTTTGATTTGAGGAGATAGCAGCTCAAACAAAGAATAATAAAAACTAGGGGTACATGTGCAGCGCAATGCGCTGCATATTTCAGAGTGCTTGGTGATCAAACCTTGTTCCATGGTAATTTACTTAGTTTATTTTTTCATAAAGTTTTAATCATACTGCGAATTAATTTCCATCTTGTCAGCGTTTGATCAATCAATTTCATTGCTTATTTTCCAACTTATTACTGTGATATAGTGTTGAAAATTTGTGGTTGTCCTTTTTGGTCCAAATTAGCTAGGATTACATGATATTTCTTACGCTGATCTGTCTAAGGGCCTCTGCCTAAATACTCAAATCATAACTGGAATTATGCTGGGTCTAGATAGTTTATGACTGCAGAGAAAAATTAGACTATCCGGTCCTGTGTGAAGCATTATGGATCGGTTTTTATAGAAGTGTATGGAAAAATAGTCTTTGGCATAGACTTGGCTTTAAACTACCCATTGAGTTAGGTTTCCATTTCAGTAAAGGTATTAAAGGTAGGCCTATTGAATGAGCTCACACTAATACTATGTATACTAATTTAAATCCTTTTAAACTTAACTCTCCATGGTAAAACAGAATTTAAATAAAGAATCACAAGACTGAAGAGATGAACCATTTCTTTGTTGATGTTGTTAATTTAATTTATATTTTGGCTAAATTTATCTTTATAAAAACATTTTTTAAAGCTTATTATATATACTGAAGTTGAAGAAAAAATATATACAGATTTTTTTTAAATTTTCAACAGGTGTTTTAATACGTCCTAACTTTCCATGGCATTACAAAATGCCATAATGCCTTAAATGCCTTAATTTTTGTGATAAAGAAATCACAAAAATTAAGAAAATCTACATCTTTGTTGGTGTGGTCCATTTTGGTTTGATGTGGGGTTTAACATTTCTCTTCGCACAAACAATTTTTGCAACAAGTTTGTTATCTATACTGGAGGTAAAAAACTTTTAAAAGTTGTCTCAGGTGATTTAATATGTTCTTTATACATTCTGCATTAAATTTGTAATGGTATCACAGTAAACAGGTTATTATTAAATTTAGACTAACAACCAACTATCCCTTTTCTTAGTTAACAGCATTTTGAAAACCGATGTGCAAACATTTAGCGTTTCAATTTTTGTTAACTAACGTTGTTGTTTCAATAGCAATCTGATAACCCATAAGAACCACATCAAAAATTTCAATTTCCAAACTTGTTTTTTACAGGAAAATGAATTTTTCCAGAGTTATAAGTTACTAAACGTATTTTTGTGTCCAAATACACATAATTACATACCTCAAGCAAAATATACGGTACCTGCTTTATTTTGAGGGAAAAGATAAAACACACAATTTGTTCCATACAATAGACACTCCTTGTATTTAGCGAATTTCCCTATAGGGAATACGCTATTACCGTAGTGGCCATGGTAAGACCTAAGCCCGGGACCACTTTACTTTTTCATTTTGAGGTCCCCAGAAGCCAAAAACGCCGTTCGTTCATTTTCATATATATGTATATATATATATATATATATATATATATATATATATATATATATATATATATATATATATATATATATATATATATATATATATATATATATATATATATATATATGTGTCCGTGGTACTGATAACTTTTGAAGGGAACCTCCGATTTTGATGAAATTTGGTGTGAAGGTGTAAGACCAGGTCTATTTTCATGAGTTCGCGAACCAGCATTGTCGGGTTATGGGAACGGGGTTTTATGGGGTTTCAAAGGGGTCAAAAATGGGTTTTTGGCACTTTTGGACCTAAATTTTCAAAATTCATCAACTTTAACGAAAACCATTTAAAAGAGCTTAAAAAAACAAACAATTTAGTATTTTGAATCTTTAAAATAGCTTAACTGGTTATAGAGAAAATTCAAATCAAGTTTCCCATGTTGTTCTTATGGGTAAATCTTTAAAAAGTTATATATCGCTTATTTATCAACATATCTTAATGAAAATTTGTATGAACCTTCACTAGGTGGTGAGTAATTAAGATTTGATCAAAAACCCACATGGCAGCAAACCTACATGCTAAATCCCACGGTATTCTCATGGAAAATAAGTGTATAATGGGAGCAAGAGAGATGAAGATAATAAGGTATCTGTTCCTAATCAGCTGATCAGCTGTCTTCTGCATATTTGCCAAATTTGAAATGTTTATGTTTTGTTATTTGTAAACAAATCATTCCTTTTGCATTGAAGCTTTGGATGTCCACTTTTATTACTGTTAAAAAAGTCATTTATTGCAATATAAATATTAATATATAAATTATTAAATAAAAATAATTTACTCAGAAATATAATGCTATTAAATATATTATATTTCCTTGTAAAGATTTTTAATTATATAAGATAGCCAAAAAGTTCTTTGATGTTGAAACAATAATTCTTTGGAAATTCGCTGAGTACGCAGGTCTGCTGCGACGGGGGTATTAAAGTCTGGAATTGTGTTGATATTTCAGTACCAGTTCAATTTGCTTCTATTCAGCTTTTAACATATGTGTTTGTTTGTTTAACTATCAACAGCTGTTTTATTTAGAAATTCAATATAAAATGTTCCCCATGTTAATCTTATGGACAAAAAATGAACTTTGAAGGCTTCCCGTGGGCTTCAGAATTAAAATATAAAAAATCTAAAACCTTATTGCAAAACTACGAACTGAGACCATTCTTTTGACACCTTAAACTTTAAAATTGGTCCAGAAATAAGGGAGGAGTAGTGTTAACAAAAAAAGGGCATCACGTATTATATATATAGAATAGATAGATAGATATCACACTTCACCTAGCCTAACCTAACTATTAAAACTGCATAAAACTCATAAGTACCGCTAGGTAAGTTATAAATAAGTCAGAGGACATGGGAACTGACTCGGAATAGCTTTAAATTAACATCGTTTTAAAATAAAGACAAGGCCTATGTAGTCATTTATACTCACTATTAAATAGGGATAATTAATGTGATAATGTATTAAAAAGTGATGGCTTTACACCCAACAGTCTGATTTATGCCAATTAAAGGCGGTTGGTAATACACATGTTGATGTATTACTCATGTTAATTTATTAAAGACTTTTTTTTATAATTAACATTATTGATTTTTTAATAAACTAATTTTGTTAAACTAAGTTTATAAACAATAGATCATAAATATTGTTAAAGAATATGATTAAACAATAGGAGTCATTGGAAATTCGCTTAGTAGGCTACGCAGGTCTGCTGCGACGAGGGGTGTGACCCTATCATGAGTGTACAGATGAATTTCCCAAAATTTTCATCAGACTTTAGTAGGAATAAAGAGTGAATAAACTTTATAAACTTTGTCAGACTTATCTCCCTCACATGACAATATAATCCCAAAGTACCTGGGGGCCGAGCATTTGGTCGGTAAACTCAAACAATAACATTCTTTATAGTTATATCAGTTACATACAGTGCGCTAAAATGCATAGTTCAAAAATGTTTACCTTCTTGTTCAAGATGAGCTCGTTCGCTCCACTCGCCTTTCAGGCTGTTTCAATGTAGGCCTAGGGATGCTGCACTCTGGTGTATATTTGTTCAAACCTATGTTGAATCTCTGACACGTGGATTATAATTATTTAGTTAACAGCTGTTTTCATAATTCCCCATTACTTTTATTTTTCTAAACATTCATAATCTGCAGTATGAGGTACGATTCAAGAAATAATTAATTAATTTTCTTATAAAGTAGTAACATTTAATTATTTTTAGTTGCTGGCTGCCGTGCAAAACCACATATTTATGCTGGAACACGTGGTTTTTCCCTTTGACAGTTGAGCCACCCGTTTAATTTTTTCTTTGCTTTTATCTTTAACTCCATTGGACCAATGTAAAAAAAAATTAATTTCAATTAAATATTATAAAGAAATACGATTTTCCTGGCATAGAGAACAGTAATTATATTATTTTTATCCTAGAACTAAGTTATTTGCGAGGTTCGAAGAAAATCGTTCGAGCCGTTTTTGAGATCAGTGTGCATACATACATACATACAAATAAACTTATACCGTACTCGTATTAGAGTATAGGATAAACAAAACTGACCTCGCAGAGAGGAGGAGCTTCTAACCTTAACCTTGGGCTAATAACCGCTGTATTTGTAGCGGAGTCGCGGGGTGGGAGACAGGGAGTGAGAGGAGGGATAATAGAGAATGAAATAACCGCAGACTCGTGTGAATGTTACTCAGTGTGGTTTGAGTGAGTGGTCTGATGAAAACCGAAGCCTTGCATTGGTGCACTAGAGGATACCTGAACAGAAAGGTAACCAAACACTACACCTTTATATCTATGTGTTTGTCATTTGCAATTTTTTGTATAAACTAATAGAATATAAAAACATTAACAAGTTCTTTAAAATTTAATATTACTAATGGCTTTATAGGGGCAAAAGCCCCTAAATATAAAATTTAAATAGCATAGACCATAGCGGATTGCCCGTACTTCATTGCGAATTGGTGGCTGATCCTCATTATCCGTTTTAGAGTTGACAAACTTTTAATAATGTTTATCATACACCATCAATTTTAAAACTATTTGTCTGTTTTCTTTGCTCATACGTTGAGTAAATATTTTCGCTATTGGAAAATATTCTTATTTTTAGCTTCACCAAATCTTAAGACATCACCTCAAAGTAGATCGTGTTCACTTTCTGTCAATCAAATTGGATTTCCTAATAAAAATTGGTGTTTTCGTGTAAACAAAGCAGTCTTTTTCATCAACATACTTTTTTGGAGAATCCTTCTCATTACTTCTCATTTTATTGTAAAGTTTTGGACATATTCATACTTAACCTTGCCCTTTGGGACAAACGTAGTTAATGTGAGCTGTCTCCTATCATTCTACAATTTTCGGAACGCCCAAAAATACTCTGTGGAAATTCCACTTAGAGAATAACAACACTTCGTCCTGCCAGTCTATAAGATTTAATTAATATGCCTTCTTCAGTCAATGTGCTAATTTGACTCAGGACTGCGGAGAACTTATAAGAAAAAAGGTCTATTACATTACAGCAGTTTTCCCCAGTCCTGATTAGACTCTTGTTTTGAAATCAATTCAAAACACATGATTTAATGTAAACACTATCCATCCTATCGAACCTGTTTCACGATCTAAATTATTTTGTGCCATGAATATACGTTTCATTGTACGATTTTACAGCTTTTAGCGAATTTCCCATAGGGAATAAGCTATTACCGTAGGTCTCATGGTAAGGCCTAAGCCCGGGACCATGTTACTTTTTCGATTTTAGGTGCCCAGAGACCAAAAATAATAGTCATTAAAATTTATATAGCCTATATATATGTATATATTTTTAATGGGGTTTTTGAATTTTTCATATGTCATTTTTAAAAATTTTTAATTTTAATTTTGACAAATGGATTTAGCTCCACACAATTTAGTATTCTGAAGCTTTGCTCTATCTCCATTGGTTACCGAGATATTAAAAATTCTAAAGACAGTACATTGTATTTTGGGGCTCCCATGTTAATCTTATGGAGAATAAGGATGTGTTATTATTTCAATTATTAACCAATATTTTTGGATGAAACTTAGTATTTAGCTTCATTTGGTTGAAATACAACCATTTATGTAAAAAATCTTCGTTTTTGTACTTATCATGGCAGCAAACCTGCATACTCTTTTCCCATGTTAATCATATTATGGAGTATAGGCAAACTCTTTTAATTATGGACAGATATTGATGAAACAGTATAAGGCTTCATATGGTCCAAATAATTTTTTTTATGCTTAAAATCTACTTTTAGTGTTCCCCATGGCAGCATACCTGCATACTCTTTCTCTATATGTATCTTTAGGAGAATAGACATTTATTTCCCTATTTATGAGCACGTAATGAAATTTTGTTCATGTTTATTATAAGTTTCTAGGTACTGTAAAAGATAAATATCACAGGTGATAACTACTGTTATCCCTGTTCAAAATTAAAGTCAGTCGAAAGACATACTTTTATTTACCAACACAAAGGAAATTTCCTCAAAACCCTGCCGAATTTCCCTATTTTATTCACATCAGATGAAATTTTAATTTCGGCCTTGAAATTCAAAGGAGAAAAAAGCGCTGATGATTATGTTACTTTATCTAGTTGACATTGCAAGATTGCAATCGCTTCTTTTAGCGAATTTCCCTATAGGGAATACGCTATTACGGTAGTAGCCATGGTAAGACCTAAGCCCGGGACCATGTTACTTTTTCATTTTGAGGTCCCCAGAAGCCAAAAACACCGTTCGTTCATTTTCAAATATATGTATATATATATATATATATATATATATATATATATATATATATATATATATATATATATGAGTATATACGAGTATATATGCTTTCATAATTTCATATTTCATATTTTCATAATTTCATATTTCATAAAAATTTTACAAGGAACAAAAAAGTTGTCAAATTAAATTATTTAACCAACGGTACCAAGTTTATAAGGATAGAAAAACAAATAACAGAGTTATCGCGATTTTTCTCCAAAAAATCATTGATTTTGCATTATAATTAATGCAAATTAAGGCCAATATGATAGAAAAATCCCAATAACTCTGTTATTTGTTATGAGATCCTTACAAATTTGGTGCCATTGGTTAGATAATTAAATTTGGTAACTTTTTTGTGACTTGTAAAATTTTTATGAAATTTACCGATTTTGAGATATTTTTGTTTAAAAATTTAAAATGGCCGCCATTTTGGAAATACACAGTGGAAAAAATTAATTTTTTTCCTGAAAATGAACATTGATATGATAAAGATTCATACCAAATATGAACTGAATACAACCATCCGTTACGGAAATAAAAATTATTATGTGAAAAAAAAACAAAATGGCGCCTAGCGGCTTAACGATGATTTTAGACCCATATTTGAATGATGTTTATTTCTTGTCTCGATGCAAGGAAAAAATATGCAAAAGGGTTCCGGGGAGTTCCGGGACACCCTGTATATATCTATGTGTCCGTGGTACTGATAACTTTTGAAGGGGACCTCCGATTTTGATGAAATTTTGTATGAAAGTGTAAGACTAGGTCTATTTTCATGAGTTCGCGAACCAGCATTGTCGGGTTATGGGAACGGTGTTTTATGGGGTTTCAAAAGGGTCAAAAATGGTTTTTTTTTTGCATTTTTGGAGCATAACTATCAAAATTCAACAATTTTAACTAATTCATTTAAAAGAGCTTAAAAAACAAACAATTTAGTATTTTGAATTTTTAACTTGGCTTAACAGGTTACGGATAAAAGCCAAAAATAGTTTTTCCATGTTAATCTTATGGGAAATTAACAAAACCCTGTATCTCGCTTATTTATTGGAATAACTTGATAAAATTTGGTATGTACATTCCCTTGGTAGGGCTCGACTGATACTTGCTTACAACACCCACATGGCGGCAAACCTACGTACTCACCCCTATGGGGTTTATGGGGAAAATGAAAAGAACACCATAACTTGATAATATGTATGTAATATGTAATAATATGTAATGGTATGTACATTCACTAGGTAGGAGTTAACTGATATTTGCTTACAACACCCATATGGCGGCAAACCTACATACTCACCCCCATGGGGTTTATGGGGAAAATTAAAAAGTGCCGAATATTGATACAGTTTGACCTACCGTAACTATTACATTTCCTAACAAAACTAACATTTTCTAACAACATCCCAAGGCAGCAAACCTGCATACCCATTTCTATGGTTTTTATGGGGAAAATACAATAAGTTATTTCAAGATTGTTTGGAAATTCGCTGAGTACGCAGGTTTGCTGCGACGAGGGTATTTACATCTTAAACGTCATGATGAGACATTAAACAGCTGTAATGATTCTCAGTGATTGTGATTGGTTTGATTCTAAGGAACGGGTAAAAGTTTGCTCTTTTTACAGACTCTAAAGTTTCCGTACAAATCATTTTTGTAGAGCTCTGAAAGGTGTCACTGATGAATTCTTGGTTTTAAAAATTGTGGAAAAACTGTTGTTACTTCAAAGTACCAAAAAAGTGATTATACAGTGGTTACCAGGTCATATTGGAGTAGCTGGCAATGACAAAGCTGATGATATTGCAAAGAACGCAGCTTGTAACATCTACCTTCCTAAAGTACCCAATAGATATATTTTACAGAATGATTTGGTGAAATTATTAAAGAGAAATATTTTTCTAACGGCCCAAAACCTTTTTGACAGTTCATTGTAAGGACTGTGGTATAAGACAATCCAACCGGAGCCCCCCGTCCTGAATTGGTTCAAGAACGTCTTTACGAATGGAAGACAAACTTCGTTAATTTGTCGTCTGCGGTTTGGACATGTCTACAGTGCTAGCCGATTGTTCAAAATACGTAAAATTAATTTCCCTTTGTGTCGATTTTGTAGTGATGATGTAGAAGAAACTATACAACATATTGTTTTTGAGTGTTCCACATATCGCAAAGAAAGGTCTTTCCTTCTTCAGAACATTACAAAACATGGATTTCCGTTTGATGTTCAATTTATTTTGTCGTCTGAAAAAATGTATTTGTGGTATGATCTAGTGGCCTTTTTAACGAAAGTTTTTTCAAAGTATAATTTCAAATTATAGTCGAACTTAGTATGCTGCCTTGTGCCAAAGAACTTTAACGCAAATTTGTTCCTACCTTTTGTGAATATTTGAATCTCTGTACTTTAATTTAGTTTCTTTTGTGTAAAATTTGTTGGTCTGGCTTCATGATATGTTTCAAGCCACAATAAAAGATATATAAAAAAAGAACGGGTAAAAATAGGAGAATTGAAATCTGTGTTTCGACTGTACATTTATTTTAAATGGGGTATAGCGATTGTAAATATTTTGCCTCAAATTTTCATTAATAATAAAACACGCAAATTGCCGTAATATAAATGAGAACTTTGTTTTAAAGGTCTACAGTTTCAGAGTTCTCTTGTATAATATAGAAATACCCCCGTCGCAGCAGACCTGCGTACTCAGCGAATTTCCAAACGATCTTGAGATATTGTATTTTATCCATAAACACCATAGGAATGGGAATGTAGGTTTGCTGCCTTGGGATGTTGTTAGAAAATGTTAGTTTTGTTAGGAAATATAATAGTTACGTTAGGTAAATGTCAAACTGTATCAATATTAGGCACTTTTTAATTTTCCCCATAAACACCATGAGGGTGAGTATGTAGGTTTGCCGCCATATGGGTGTTGTAAGCAAATATCAGTTAAATCCTACCTAGTGAATGTACAATCCAAATATTATCAAGTTATGGTGTTCTTTTCATTTTCCCCATAAACCCCATAGAGGTGAGTACTTAGGTTTGCCGCCATATGGGTATTGTAAGCAAATATCAGTTGAACCCTACCAAGTGAATGTATATACCAAAATTTATCAAGTTATTCCAATAAATAATAAAGCGAGATACAGAAAGAAAATAAATAAAGCGAGATACAGGGTTTTGTTGATTTCCCATAAGATTAACATGGAAAATCTATTTTTGGCTTTTCTCCGTAACCTGTTAAGCCAAAAGTTAAAAATTCAAAATACTACATCTTTTTTTTAAGCTCTTTTAAATGGTTTTAGTTAAAATTGTTGAATTTTGAAAATTATGCTCCAAAAATGCAAAAACATTTGACCCATTTTTTACCCCTTTGAAACCCCATAAAACCCTGTTCCCATAACCCGATCATGCCGGTTCGCGAACTCATGAAAATAGACCTAGTCTTACACCTTCATACCAAATTTCATCAAAATCGGAAGTCCCCTTCAAAAGTTATCAGTACCACGGACACATAGATATATACAGTGTGTAAATTAAGTATGGAAACAAATCTGTATTTTTTAAACCAAAATAGATAGAAATATTTGGTTTGTGGCATTGACTGTTAACCAAGGTTCTGGAATTTTTTGCATCAGAAAAAATTTTTCACCCCCTCAGGGGGGGTAGGGGTAGGGGGTAACTTAATTTTTTTAAATAGCAACCCCTATTGAGTGACCCCTCATTTTGAAGGGTTTGTCAAAAGAAATACAATGCCGTAAACCCGAGGTCGGTATCTTACCCCTAACCAGAATGGCGGCCATTTTAAATTTCGAGATGGGCAAACGAAATCCAGTGTGGATACCCATATTTACCTTTTAAATGGGTTACATTGGGTAAGCCGAACTCCAGATACCATTATTAGATTGAAAAGTGGATGTTTTTATCGTATTCAAAATTTTGCCCCAGCCCAAAAAATCAAAATAGGGGATTTTGGGGACAGCCCCAAATTTTTAAACGCAAACCCCTATTGAGTGACCCCTCGTTTTGAAGGGTTTGTCAAGACAAAAGCAGTGGCACAAATCTTAGGTCGATATGTCATCCCTAGACGAAATGGCAGGCATTCAACATTTTTAATTTGTGAAATGGGCGCTTTTTTATCCAATCAAGTTTTTGAATGCCTGCCATTTCGTCTAGGGATGACAAATCGACCTAAGATTTGTGCCACTGCTTTTATCTTGACAAACCCTTCAAAACGAGGGGTCACTCAATAGGGGTTTGCGTTTAAAAATTTGGGGCTGTCCCCAAAATCCCCTATTTTGATTTTGGGGGCTGGGACAAAATTTTGAATACGATAAAAACATCCACTTTTCAATCTAATAATGGTATCTGGAGTTCGGCTTACCCAATGTAACCCATTTAAAAGGTAAATATGGGTATCCACACTGGATTTCGTTTGCCCATCTCGAAATTTAAAATGGCCGCCATTCTGGTTAGGGGTAAGATACCGACCTCGGGTTTACGGCATTGTATTTCTTTTGACAAACCCTTCAAAATGAGGGGTCACTCAATAGGGGTTGCTATTTAAAAAAATTAAGTTACCCCCTACCCCTACCCCCCCTGAGGGGGTGAAAAATTTTTTCTGATGCAAAAAATTCCAGAACCTTGGTTAACAGTCAATGCCACAAGCCAAATATTTCTATCTATTTTGGTTTAAAAAATACAGATTTGTTTCCATACTTAATTTACACACTGTATGTATATATATATATATATATATATATATATATATATATATATATATATATATATATATATATACATATATATGAAAATGAACGAGCGGTGTTTTTGGCTTCTGGGGACCTCAAAATGAAAAAGTAACATGGTCCTGGGCTTAGGTCTTACCATGGCTACTACCGTATTAGCGTATTACCTATAGGGAAATTCGCTAAAAAGAAAAAACTGAGGGGCAGAGATCTTTGATGGTAAAGTATTTATAACATTTGTATCACCTTATTATTCTGATCTAGAATCCAAGGGCGAAACTGAAATTTCTTAACTTGCTTGCGATTTTTCCTACTTGCTTGGTTCATTATACATTTCCCATTTTCATATTTGCCTCAAAAATGCAATTTTAGAATTTTTGGCTTCTCATTATCTAATAACTAATTTCTATTTATTTGTTGGTTTGACTTTTTCAGAATGATAGTGGAAATATCACTTACTCTAATCATCTTTTTTGCTGCAATTTACTACTACTTGACAAAGAATTATGATTATTGGAAGATGAAGGGTGTTGAATTCAAGAAACCCATGTTCCCACTGGGCACTATGTGGGAACAGTTCCAAGGAACGGCTGATGCAGGGACATTACTCATGAAAACTTATACGGAATACAAGGAGAAAGGGTTGAAGTATGTAGGCCTGCACATGTTAAGGCAACCGTCACTTCTTCTCTTAGATCTTGATCTAGTAAAGCAAGTTCTCACCAAAGATTTTCATCAATTTGTAGCAAGAGACTTCACTCCAACTACTCATGAGTACATCTCTAAACACTTGTTTGCCCTCGAGGGACAAGAGTGGAAAGACATGAGGACAAAACTTACACCTACATTTACATCCGGAAAGATGAAAAATATGTTTCCTCTAATGGAAAAATGTGCCCAACAACTTTATAACCACATTGATAATGTTATTTTAAAGAAGGGCGAGTTTGAAGTAAAAGATCTCATCGCTAGACTCACCACAGATATTATAGCAACATGTGCTTTTGGATTGGAGGTGAACTCAGTTGAAGACCACGATAGTGAGTTTTTCAAAGTTGGGCAACTCATTTTTGTACCTAAGAGATCAATTTTGATCAAGTCACTCTTTCATCAAAATTTTCCAATATTAGCAAGAGCTTTAAAAATCAATTTCTTTGATCCTCGCATTTCTGACCTTCTAACAAAAGTAATGAAGGATACTATTGAATATCGTAAGAGTAATAACATAACAAGAAATGATTTTGTTGATTTATTACTGAAAGTAAAAGAAAATAAATCTCTTGAGGATCATGATGAAGAGTCAAAGAAAGAAATGAAAGATGCAGGCAAATTGATAGATATGTTGAAAAATAAGTTGCATGACCGACATCATCAAGATAAAGCTCGTGAGTACATATTGACGTAAGATTAATTAAAACACCCCCGTCGCAGCAGACCTGCGTACTCCGCGAATTTCCAAAAATATTTTGGTTCCAACATCATAAAACTTTGTGGTTAACATGTATATTTAATAATCTTTACAAGGAAATATAATATATTTAATGGTATTATATTCCTTAATTATTTTTATTTAATAATTTATCGTATTAATATTTACATCGTAATAAGTTCATTTTTATTTAACCATTAAAAGTGCATATTCATACAAAAATAATGATTTGTTTATAAATCTTAAAATATGAAATTAGACATATTCAGAACAGACACTTTATTATCTTCATCTCTCTTGTTCCATTATACACTTATTTTCATGAGAATACCACAGGATTTAGCATGTAGGTTTGCTGCCATGCGGGTTTTTGATCAAATTTTAGATACCCCCCACCTAGTGAAGGTTCATACAACATTTTATTAAGATATGCTAAATCACTAAATTACTATTTTGAGACAGGGATCTCACACAGTGGGTATTTTAACCTGAATATGAATGTGCTGATAAATAAGTGTTATATAACTTCAAAGATTTTCCTACAAAACGACTATAGATGCAAAGACGATTAAAATGGTGTATGATGTGACAGAGGCCGAGGAAGTTTCAATTTAAACACTCCTTAAGGGATGGGCCTCTTGGAAGGCATACAGAAACCTGCTTTGGCCTTAGTAAAATCATGCGTAATCCTAAAAGTCTTTGTATTTGGAGTAATGAGCCACATACCTGACGTTGAAAGGTTGAGAATTAAGAAATCTATTGCATTTTAAGTTTTAACCATATGATTTTAATGGAAATTTTGTTTCCCTGCCATTTACGTCTCGGTCATCCATTTGAAGTCTAGTTTGCGGCATTGTACTCTGCTAAGTAAAACCTTTAATTTGATACCAAACCTATCGACCTATGCTGCTATCTAAGAACCTTGTCTGACTCCTTGTCAGACAAAATAGCCCCATTAACATATAGGCCTAATATACCAACTTTCATTACTTTATCTCTAATGGTAAAAAATATATTTCACCGTTCTGGGATTTTTCAACCACACTGTATAAGGTCTCACATTAATAACCAAACTCCCGATGTTTAACCACTTCGTTGTTTTTAAGTAGTATAATTTGACAAACAAATCAAAATTTTTTTATTAAAATGCATTTTGAACTTTTTTTGTGGTATTTAATGTGATTTCGCTACATAGACCTCACGCTGGAGGAAATGGTGGCCCAGGCGTTTGTGTTCTTCGCGGCCGGATTCGAGACGGCCGCATCGACAACCAGCTTCTGTCTGTACGAGCTGGCCAAAGCTCCGGAGGTGCAGGAGAGACTGCGACGAGAGATCGACGAGGTCTTGTCTAACCATGGAGGCCAGATCACCTATCAGGCCATACAGGACATGCAGTACATGGACATGGTCATGAATGGTCAGTTGTCTTGATCTTTATTGATAAATTAAGAGAAATCATGATGGAACGTTAGCCTTCTGATTACCAATAAATACCTGGTTTATGGTAATCTTATTGTTACGTGAGGTTTCGACTCTGAAATATAGTCATCAGGCTTCTAACAAAGATGTAATGATACTGTTAATACGAAAAATGTCAAAAGTATAAAATTTCAATAACAAAAATACATGAGTTATATATTAAACAGAATGCAAGGAGACGAACACAGAAATACGTTCAATACAGGTGAGGTTCACTGACGCAATCTCGGTGGCGGTTGAGAATCGCAAATTGCTGATGCAGTAGTTGGATTACCATGAATCAGGTCATTAGACCAATTATTAAGGTAAACCCCCCAAAGAGTAATATATTTTTACCCATAAAACATAAATCAATTTGTAAATGCTCCAATCTACTCCAAGGTTTAGTTTTTATTATTTTTATTTTACATAGATATCAATTGAAAGGCCGATCTTCCTTAACTTTCTTTGCACAACAACCGCAGAAGAAAAATGTAACTCATTTTCTGAACTTAATTGTTTTTGTTTAAAAATCAAATACTCTTTAGTCTAATATTAAATGTAATAGATGATAATTATTGTAATGATTTCCTGAATTTAAATTCTAAAAATTTGATCTCTTGATGGACTCTTGTTTTTGTCTTCTTTTTTATACATAATACTTCGTGCATTGAAAAAGGGATGGAATCAACAGTAAGTGAAACAGCATTTTTCACTAGTAATATTCTTGGATTGTCATTATTTAGGACAGCTCGAACAGCGCGGGTCTTGAGCAATAGTCACATATTCCCAAAAATTTCTTTGCTGAACATGAGGTGTTCATTCTTACCAGAACATATTTTACTCTAATTATACGTGTTGCTTTTCTCATTGAATTGAATTTTACTGCATGAGAAGTTTTCTATTGCAAATTCAGTATATGCGCTGTATCTCTGAGTAAAAGTAGGCTATTGTATGTGCAGAGACCCTGCGTTTGTACGCCTCGCTGCCATTCCTGACAAGAGTGTGCACAGAGCGCTACCAGTTGCCAGGCACTGATCTGGTCATTGACAAGGGGATACGGGTCAGCATTCCTTCCTACTGCTTCCACCACGATCCTAACATCTTCCCCGACCCCTTCAAATTTGATCCTGAGCGTTTCAATGAGGAAAACTCCCGGGACAGACACCACTACGCCTTCCTTCCCTTTGGAGAGGGGCCTCGGATCTGTATTGGTAAGGGTTATTTGATTTTATTATTTAAGATAGTTTGGTTTTATTAATGTTAGTGGTTTTATTAGGTGCTTCATAAGGGAGTTAAACTAAATTTGCTGAGTAAATCACAAGTAGTCAGTCCAAAGTAATATCATCAGGGAGATATAATAAATTAATTTTAATGAGTTATGGTTTACTCAAATTGTAACTATTTCAAACGAAATAGGACTCCTTTTAACGAAGATGATAAAAAGCTCATTTAGTTTCTTTCTAAAAATTAAACCTAATTTAGCATAAAAAATACACATTCACACAAAGAACAATTTTTTTTTTCGAGGGAGGCGGGAAATATGCATTACGCACACAGGTGGCCAGCTTGTAGTGTGGGGCTCCCCTAAAAACGGGTTTACCCACTAAAAAAAACCTCCTCTACTCTTTAGGATTCTAACCTGGAATTGTTTATCACATTAAGTCAGGCTAGGCCTATATTTGGCTTACGCCCGTGGGGCTCGTTCCTTATCCAGCCACTCGATGAAGAGATCTGGTTCACTTCGCGATCCAGATCGGGTTTCTTTTCCAGAAGGATGCCCCGAACGAACTGTGATAAATAATCCCAGTTGCCCTCATCCTCCAAGATCTTTTGGCAGACCGAGTCCCCCGAAAATGCACCAAAAATTTGTGCGGCCCCCAGGCGGGACCCTTCCCAATGGGGGCAGCGGAAGAAGGTGTGCTCCGCATCGTCAGGAACGCCCGGGCAATAAATGCAGTCTAGTTAACCGGTCTTGCCCATCCGGTTCAGGTACGATCGTAAATAGCCGTGACCTGTCAGGGAATTGGGTCAAGTAGTAGTCCACCTCCCCATGCCGGCGTTCCACTAATGGTTGAACCTGATTGATAAGTTGCGCAGTCCATCGTCCACGGCTGTCGTACTCCCAGCTGTGTTGCCACTGCTGGAAGGTTCAGGAGCGCTCTTCTGTTCTTGTAGTGTCCTTGCCGATCTCGCCTTGTCTGATAAACCGCTTTCCTCTCTCCTTGCCAAGAGCTTGACAGGGATAACTCCGGCGACCACCAGGACGGCAGACTTGGACACTGTTCGGTAGGTGGAACACACCCGGAGCGCCGCTTGACGCTGAACCCGGGCGAGTTGCAGCCTGTCTGCCCACACCTCTGTTCCATAAAGAAGCACACACTGGACTGCGGACATCAACAGACGTCTTCTACTGGATCGGGGACCCCCGACATTGGCTATCATCCTACTTAGGTAAGTGACTACCTTAGCGGCCTTGTCCGCCGTACGGAAGATCTGATCCCTCCAGCTTAACTTGGTGTCCATCATAACCCCGAGGTACTTGGCAGCACTAGTTGATTGGACCACTTCCCTTCCCACTCGCAAGGGGACGACGGTGTCGATCCTCTTCTCGTGAGGATCACGATCTCTGTCTTACTGAGAGCAAGCGAGAGACCGTGATAGGACATCCAGGTGTTGACCACACGCATGACTCGGTTCAACTTTAGTTGGATCAGCTCAACGTTGCGTGCAGCAATGAGATCTGCGACGTCATTGGCGTACCCAACCAAAGTGGTTTCCTTAGGCATCTCGGACCTCAGGAGGCTGTCATAGGCAACGTTCCAGAGATCTGGGCCGAGTATTGATCCTTGCGCGGCACTAGAAGTGACTTCCATCGTCCGAGTTCCGTCCCTCGTGTCGTAACTCAGGCTTCGAAGTGGAGATAATCCTCGATGAGCCGCAACAGATATGCAGGAACGCGAAAGGTGTTGCGAAGGGCATCCAACATATCGACCCACCTCGCCGAGTTAAAGGCATTCTTGACATCAAGCGTAACAAGAAGCACTACTCGACAGAAGAAATGGTTGTGGCTCTCGGCTTTCTCCACAGCTCTCTGGACTTCGGTCATAGCGTCAATCGTTGACCGTCCCTTTCTGAAGCCGAAGTGATGGGGGTATAAGTCCCCGGCAGCTTCCACGGCAGAAGTCAGGTGGGAACGGATCAGTTTCTCGAACAGTTTCCCAGCCATGTCCAACATGCAGAGAGGCCTGTGGGACGACGTCAGCTCAGGATCACCTTTGCCCTTGCTGATCAGTACAAATGGCTGTTTACCAGGGGGCTTGAAACACCCCTTCTACCAAACAACAGGAGTTGTACATTCTCAACAAGTCAGGTCTAATTGTAAATACATTCTTTAAAGGCTTGCTGAGAATCCCGTCCGGGCCAGTTTCCAGCTCCTCGAATGTGACGAGTAGAACGTCCTCTACCCATTCCAAGTCAACCGGTGGTCGCTGTGGATGTTCAGTAATCAATGCAGCGACGATCCTCCCCATGGTGGCACCCTCCATGATGGAAGGTGGAGAGCGGGCACCGAGTTTCATTGTTACAAGTTTGTAACCCAGCAGGACCCACTGGTCGGAGTCAACGTCGTCAGTCTTCTCCAGCTATTCGCCTTGCTCCTGTTGATTGCTCGGCAGATTTTCACGCAGTCTTATAGGCCTCCGACTTACGAACTCTGTGTGCAGGAATTCTCGCTCTTGTGGTAGCTCGTCTAGTTCTTAAACATGTTCCGCAATCTCTTCAGTCCACCAGTAGACGGGTTGTTTGTCGCGTCGGGGTTTCCTTCGTGGCATAGACTGGCCGCAGGCCGAGACGAGTGGATGCAGTTCTATCGTGGATGTTACTAGTGCCTCGGTCCCAGCCTCGCCAGGATTTCACTGCGCTCCCCAAGAGATAACTTCGGTGAACTTGACCATGTCCAGTTTGTTGGTGTTCCACCAGCGTGACCCTTCCCGAGATGCGGAAACTCTACGATTTGCCTGATCATGCAGGTCAAAGACAATGTATTGGTGGTCACTACCCGTGTAATCCACCACAACCCTCCAGCCAGAGATCCTCGGAAGAAGCGACTCAGACGCAAAAGTGACGTCGGGGATCGTGCCTCTCTGCCCGGGGCGCCGAAAAGTAGGTGTGTCGCTCTGGTTGAGGACGACAAGGCCGGCCCTGTCGATGAAGTCCAGAATGTATTTCCCCCGGGAGTTGGTAGAGGGCATTGCCCACTCGACGGCCCTGGCGTTGAAATCACCACCAACGACGACGTGCCTGTTGGTGCCGGGAACGCACTCCTCTAGGCTATCTATCTTGTCGCGGAAGTCCTGGACGGCCTCGTTGGAAGTGAGATAGCAACTGAAGATAGTCACGTCCCTACAACTAACCCAGACGAATCCTCGGCCGCGTCAGTGGCTCCACACCAAGACATCCTGCGTGTTACGGCCCCAAAATGCAGCAGTACCAAGGCTGTCGGAGATCCAAGTGTTTGGGTCTCTGTTCCGATACTGTTCGTTGACAAGGAGCTCTGTGCCGAGTTCTCTGGCAAGCTGATCAAGAAGGTCATCGACTCCCCAGGATCTATGGAGATTGGCCTGGAGGATGCGAATTACCGGCCGAAGCGTTTTGCCTTTTCAAGTGCGGCTCTGAAGGCACTGCACTGACCAGACCCGGGTAAGTGACCGAGGGCATTGGAGCCTGAATCCTAGCAAAGGAAGCAGGAGGGGCTCGAAGAACAGTCCTCACGTTTGTGGCCATGGCTTCCGCACTTTAAGCTGTTGGCACTCCTATCGGGCCCTTTACAGTTTGGGAGGAGTGGCCGAAACCGAGACAACGAAAGTATCTCGGAATTACCACCCTCCTTTTGAGCCTGCAACTGACCCAACCGACTGTGAGGTAATGAAGGCTAAGTAGCTTATTAACATGCCTTTCGCCCATCTCAGCAACAGCCATCCGGAGTTGACTTTGGTTAGGCTTTGTCAGCCACACCATCAGTCCATCAGCAGGTATCTCCGGGAGTGCCACCTGGATCGTACGGGTCACCTCCGCTTCAGTAGAGAGGGCATCAATGTCTCGACCGAGCACTTCGGTTCTATTGCCTTGATGGAGCCTTTACCTCCAAGCACGGTATTGAGGGAAGAGGCAAAACCAATCTTGTCCCTCGACTTCCCCAGTTCGAGGAGGACATCCCTGTTCTAGGTTCGCCGGATGGACTTGATAATGGTTTCGATCTCTTCCGGTTTGGCCTGTGATCTGATCTGGTCCAGAACCTCGGCAAAAGATCGCCCCCCTAAGGGCTTGATTAAAATCGCATCTGTTCTGGGCTTCTTAGGCCTGGGTTTTTTAGGCTTTCTGACGGACTTGCCAGAGGCCTCCCCAGCCGGGATTGAGACTTGCGTCCGCTCCATCCTCGACGCGTTTTCCGACGCTGCCTCCGCTAGCTTCAGCCTCCTCCTTTCCTTCTTCTTCTGCCAGCTCCCAAAAGGTGTTGAGTCAGAGGTTGTTGTCAGTTCGGGATGAGCCGCCGGAGCAGGAACCTCTGCAGGGGTGGGTATAGCCACTGGAACAACAGCGCCCGGGGCAGATTGAGCATCCGGGATAGGAGATGTCTGCGATGATGCAGAGACAATAAACAATCTCGGTGCCGTGTCCACCTCCCTAAGCTCAGGGCTGCCAGATGGAAGCCCCTCTGTCTCTTCGGCCTCTTCCTTGATTGGGTTTCAGACCCGTCCTGAGTTGCTGGAGTTTTAGAACGGTCGGAGAGGATCCTGTTGGCGATCTCTCGCTCCCGCCTCACAGACTGCAGCCTCGTCCTCTGGCATTCTTCCATCTCACCGAGGAAGTCCTCGAGCTGTGGAATTCCGCTCTTGATTGTGCTATTCACGTTCTTCTGAGTTTGTAAGTTTTTCGCCATCTGCTTCAGAAGAAGTGCCATCTTGCTTAGCAAAGAATTCTCCTCCTCTCCTGCGTCATCCTGTTGCTGCCGAAGTAGCTGCGGTAGTTGCTGCCGAAGTAGTATACGGTTCTGTATACATTGGTAATATACACCATGAGTAATATACACAGAGGACTATTACATAACTCCAATTACATATGATAACAATTATGTTTCGCTTGCAGTTTCTTAATTTGAATTTTCCTATACATAAAATAGTCTACAAATAAAACATTTTTTATCATTCTGCACGAAATAAGCCTGTTTTTTGTTCTCTCAATAGTACCAAAACCGATTCTTTATTGTCCTAGGACTGAAAAATCATCTGGAGAATTTTTTAGGTCCTAGTACTGAAAAGTCAGCTGTTTGCTAAGTATTATTATTGATTTATTAATGTTGAGGAGCAGAATTTTGAAATTCAAACGTTATAAAAGAGCATTGTTTGTAAATAACAGAAATGTAAACACTGCATATTACTTACTTTGTAAATATAACCTCGAAAATACAACTTAATAGTTAATATTTTTAACGATCAAAAGTCTAATTCTGCATTATGATAAAAAACGTTGTTCATCACTCGGAGCAAAAGTGTCTTTTTGGTGCTTAATCGTTTTTAAAAACTCGGCTGCGCCTCGTTTTTAAAACACGATTGCGCACCAAAAAGATACACTTTTGCACCTAGTGATGAAAACTACTATTTTATCACTCTGCACGAAATCAGCCTGTTTTTATTCTCTCAATAGTACCAAAAACGTTTCTTTTTTCCTAGGACTGAAAATTCAGCTGGATTATAAGTCCTAGGACTGGAAAGTCAGCTGATTGCTAATTGTTATTTATTTAATTTATATGCAAAATAGTGAAATTCAAACATTATAACAAGCATTGTTTGCAAAGAACAGAACTGTAAACACTGTATATTACTTACTTTGTAATAGTAGTTTTCATCATTAGTATTATTTGTGATAATTTTGTGACTAAGACCACAAGCAAATTCAACTTTTTGTAAAATATTTCAATAACATGATTTTTAGTACTCAAATTTTTATAATTTATTAAATTTTTAAGCCCGAGGTCGGGTCCCGGGGATTTCGCCCCCCCCCCCCTGGTCGGGCCTGTGGCTAGCGGCTTAACAGAGCATTTTTTGGTTCATTTTAATCCACGGAATCATTACAAGGAGATTCGAAAGGGAGTTACCGAAAGCCTTGCTTATAGATTTGTATTTTTTTAGTATTAAAATGTGCAAATAATATCTGTCGCCAGGTATGAGGTTCGGCAAGCTGCAGGTGAAGGTTGCCTTGGCGGCTATTTTGTCTCGCTACGAGCTGTCGCCCGCCGCGGACACACCATCCAAACTGGAGATCCACCCTTTCATCGTCTTTACAACACCGAAACATCCCTTCAGCCTGAGAATAACTAAAAGGAGTGATATTTAAGTCCGTGTTTTCAATTTATTATACTAATTAGTTTTAGATGTTTTCATCTGTGATCTGCATTCCAAAACAGTTATAAATATAACCATTTTAAGTGATGATGAAAAGGAAAAGGCGAGAGGTGTTTTAAACTCCAGTATTATACTCTCAATCTATTTTGTAAGGAAATAAAAAAAAGATTAAGCTTGTGTTATTATTTATTAGTTTTAACCATAAGATAACCATTTAAATATAACTTTTTAAAATTGGCAATGCACTATAAAAAGGGTTCAGTCATGGAAAAATTATTGATCCACAGTAGAATTCTTCTTCGTGTCCCCATCTATGTCCTTAAGTACATAAGCAAGACTAATGATTTTGTGTGATAATAATAATAATAATAATAAATAATAATAAATATTTATTTGTCGTAAAAACATTACAGCATTGACAAAGTCATTTTTTCAGCATAAAGCTAGGTCAAACACAAGAACATAAAATACAACTTGTAAATAACATCTTCATTAAAATGAAATAGCAACCATCATAACACAAAAAGGGGCAGACACTTTTTTTTTAAATACAAACTAGAACACAATTCTCTCCATGGCAAAAAATTCCTCTAGTGAGTACATTGGGGTGACTAAAAGCCAATTGTAAAACTTGTTTTTACAAATATTTTCAGTGTACTTGTTCATTAGGTGTTCCAACTTATTGTAAAATTTTAGACATAATACTTTATGGCTTTTATTACTTTTGGTTAGTCTATGGAAATCTATAACTGCCTTGTGTTTGTTTCGAGTGTTGTATGAATGTGTGTCAAAGTTAAAATTCAAAAGTTCTGGGTTTTTAAAAAGATATATTGTTAAATCAAATAGGTAGAGATTGATTACAGTCAAAATTCCCGAATTAATAAAAAGAGGCCTGCAATGATCACGTATGCCTGATTGATTAATTATCCTAATTGCCTTCTTTTGAATAATCAAAACTTCATTGATTCTGCTACAATTTCCCCATAGTATAAGCCCATATCTGAAAATTGCTTGGAAGTATGCAAAGTATGCAACCTTAACGTAACCGATGTCAACACAAAAGGTTAGACGTCTTAGCAGGTATATGACTCGCGAGTTTGGTTGTAATGTAGTCAATATGTGAGCTCCAGGTCAAGTGGTCATCAATGAAAATACCCAAGAATTTAATACTAGTGACAAAATGATCTTGTTCACAGGGATTAACGGACCGTAAAGTGAAAATAATATTTTGAGTTTTATCAGCATTCATAACAAAACCATTTGAAATAAACCAATCTGAGGCCTCATTTAAAGTTGTTTCCGCCATCTGTTTTAGCTTTTGGAGATCAGAATTGCAGTTAACAAAAGTTGTGTCATCTGCATAAAGCAGGCTGTTGGCTTTCACAGAAATAGGGAGATCATTGATGATGATTATGAAAAGTAAAGGTCCTAAAATTGAACCTTGAGGAACCCCCCAATTAACCTTTAATTCTTCAGACCACTGACCATCAATATAAACCTTTTGTTTTCGGTTATGCAGATAAGACTCAAAAAACTTGAGGGCAGAACCTCGAATACCATACTGAGATAACTTAGTTAGGAGAATGTTGTGGTCTACACAGTCAAACGCCTTGCTCAGGTCACACAAAGTGGCCTGAGCATAGGCTCTATTTTCAAAGGCTGACAGAACCAGCCTTACTAAATTATCCATTGCATTTACAGTTGAAAATCCCTTTCTAAAACCAAACTGAGACATGCTGAGTATATTATTATCCTCTAAAAACTGGCTAATTTGATCATATACTACAATCTCTATTATTTTTGACAGAGTGGGGACAACAGAAATTGGGCGGTAGCTTTCTGGGTTCGATTTGTGACCTTTTTTGTAAATGGGACAGACACGAGATATTTTTAGGGGATTTGGGAACAAGCCTTCCTCAAGACATTTGTTAATGCAAATGGTGAGGGGTTGAGCAATAATTGGTAAAAAGGCTTTTAAAAGACTGTTAGAAATGAAATAAATATCCCAGCTCTCAGAAGAATTCAATCTCTTTCCAGCTTTTATTATGTCATCAGATGAAACTGTTTTCCAGCAAAAATGTGTGCAATTTACAGGTGTGTTAAGTGAGAGTTCATTAGAAATGTGCATGGTGTGTCCCAAAGACTTTTTAATTTGATTTACTGAGTCAATGAAAAAATATGTGCTGAATATACCTCAATTAAAAGTAGCTTAGCAATGGTGTGATATAATAGTTAATATGCTGTCTTTACTAATAGTGAATGTCTTTTTATTTATTACATTGCTGCTGTTTAAATATCGGCTATTTAGTGGTTAGAGTTGTATATTTTTATTAAGTGTTTGTTTATTTTCGACTTAATCATATTATATAAACTACTTACATTGGATAAGCTATGTGTGATGAATATTTTGTTTTATTTAATCTCTGCTTCTTTCTTTACGTTGATAGTACGAAAACCAAAACACCCTTTAGTCCATAAAGGCTGGGAGCTATTCACGTAAATGACAGCGTGCGAAAACGAACAATATATTAACCAATGTTCTACTTCTTCTACTTCATTGGACTAACAAACAAAATATACAACAATCGAGGGGAGTTGGTGGTAAGGGTGGTAGGGGAAATGGGGCTTTGGTGGCACGTGGGTAATTGGGCATGGGGGTTACGTCTAGAAATGCGGCTGAACAATACGATTTATTTTCCAAGCACTGCCGTATTGTACAAACAACTCTGTGGACTTGTTCGATTGTACCATGTTTCCTTCTAAAACCAAATTGGTGAGTAGGCATTACAACGGCCTCATCAATCAGTGTTTGTAGCCTAAGAAGGAAAAGCTTTTCAAAAACTTTAGATGTGACAGGCAAAAGACTGATAGGCCTGTAAGAGGTCAATTGTGTGGTCGGTTTCCCTGGTTTTGGAATGACAATCAACTGGGCTATTTTAAATTGAGCTGGATCATGTTATAATCGCAACATCGCATTAAATAAAAAAGCTAACATGATTATTCCTTTCTTTGGTAGTTCCTTAAGTAATTTACCTGTAATTGAGTCATAGCCAGGAGATTTGTGGGGACTTAGGGAGGTGTTTATTACCATACGCACTTCAAATGGTTTGAACTTTGGTATTGGAAGGTCAAGCTGCAGTGGAGCATCCAAAAATTGTTGTATTTCTTCATCGTTGTTTATAATGGCAGCGTATGGTTTGAAAACATGTGAAAAGTATTCCGCAAAAGCATTAGATTTTTCAACATTACTCTTAGCCCAGCTTCCATCAGGCTTCAAAATAGGTGATTTCGGTGTTTTGGGTCGTTTTAACCTTTTTGTAGCTTTCCAAAGTGAATAATTGCCAAATATAAACTCAATACAACAACCCGTTACGGAAATAAAAATTCTTAAGTGTAAAAAACAAAATGGCGCCTAGTGGCTTAACGAAGCATTTTAGGACATATGTTTACATGATTATTCTGTTTGTTTTGGCATGCTTAATAACCAGGAAAAGTTTGTAAAGGTGGAATCTGGACACCCTGTACAACTATTTTAAGTGATGATGAATAAGAAAAGGCGAGAGATATTTTAAACTCCAGTATTATACGTTAAATCTATTTTGTAAGGAAATAAAAAAGATTAATCTTGTGTTATTATTTATTAGTTTTAACCATAAGATAACCATTTAATTATAACTTCTTAAAATTGGCAATGCACTATAAAAAGGGTTCAGTCATGGAAAAATGATTGATATTACGTTGCTGCTTTTTAAATATCGGCTATTTACATAGTGGACATAGGGGGTACAGGAAACACGCTTCACGAGATGTGAACGGGGGCATGGGGAGGCATGGGGAGTTTGGAGCAGAGGGTGAAGGAGTGTACAGTATTAATAGGTTAATGTTGTATTGAACTTTTTTTACTAAAGTTACAAACTAATTATGAACATGTGAAGGTTAAAACTATTTTTACCGCGTCAGTAGTATAATATTGGAATAACTTTTCTTTTTCCACAAAATAGACCCACTTCCTGTTTATAGAGGGGAGATTATTGGTAAATTACTGATTTGGTACCGCCAAAAAGTTTCATCAAGATTTATTTATTATTTTATCAGAAAATACAAATGTGTTAAGTCACACTACAAGTTGAGAAGAAATGAATTCAAACTTATTTTTGGAGACAACATCACCATTTCTATTTTTAGGGGCATTTGACCCTACAAACCCCTAGTATTCATTAAATATCAATATAATTTCATTATAATTTATTTTTATTGTAATGGATTTATGCTATAAATGTTATAATCAAACACCTTTTACTATTTTTGAAAATTGTGCAGGACATAAAATATGTAAAAGAATTATTATGATAAAAATATTAGCAGAAAAAGTAATAAGAATAAACATCTTAAACATATTTCAAGGGAATTTAACCATTTTCAACCATTTCGTTCCCAAGAATTAATTAATGAAATACATGCATTATGGCTTTCAAATAATAATTTTGAAATAAAGAGTGTAAAATTTTTTTAACAATGAAATTATACAAATTGGATATTTTACCATTTATTTTTAAAATAAATATATAGACTAACATTGACTTTTAACTAAGTTTTGAAGATAAAAATAAAATTGTACCCCCGTCGCAGCAGACCTGCGTACTCAGCAAATTTCCAAAGGATCTGGAGATTTTTTATTTTCCCCATAAACACCATTGGAATGAGTATGTAGGTTTTCTGCCATGGGATGTTGTTAGAAAATGTTTGTTTTGTTAGAAAATGTAATAGTTAGGTAAGGTAAATTTCAAATTGTACCAATATTCGACACTTTAAAATTTTCCCCATAAACCCCATGGGGGTAAGTATGTAGAATTGCCACCATATGGGCGTTGTAAGCAAATATCAGTTAAACACTACCTAGTGAATGTACATACCAAATTTTATCCAGTTATTCCAATAAATAAGCGAGATACAAGGTTTTGTTGATTTCCCATAAGATTAACATTTTAAACCTATTTTTAGCTTTTCTCCGTAACCTGTTAAGGCAAGTTAAAAATTAAAAATACTAAATTGTTTGTTTTTTTAAGCTCTTTTAAATAGTTTCAGTTAAAATTGTTGAATTTAAAAAAATTAAGGTTCAAAAATGCCAAAAACCCATTTTTGACCCCTTTGAAAACCCATAAAACCCCATTTCCATGGTCCGATCATGCTGGTTCGCGAACTCATGAAAATAGACCTAGTCTTACACCTTCATACCAAATTTCATCAAAATCAGAGGTCTTCTTCAAAAGTTATCAGTACCACGGACACACACACACACACACACACACACACACACACACACACACACATATATATATATATATATATATATATATATATATATATATATATATAGACATATATATGAAAATAAACGAATGGTGTTTTTGGCTTCTGGGGACCTCAAAATGAAAAAGTAAAGTGGTCCCGGGCTTAGGTCTTACCATGGCTACTACCGTAATAGAGTATTCCCTATAGGGAAATTCACTAATATTAATATTTAATATATATATATGTATTTAAAACATGAGAATGTGTTACATAAAAACTATTACCGTACCAATAATTTTGAAGTATTTAGGTATGAACTTTTGTATAATACCTATATATGATAATGACTTTTTAAAATTTATATCACAAAATTAACAAAAAAAGTTTGTGATTTTTCCCCTTATATAAATGGAGCTGTTAGAATGATTTAATAATGTTAGAGAATTGAGTTTAAAAGAATATAAATCATTAGCAAGTATAAATTTAAATGAAAAATATATAATTAAAAAATCTTAAAGAAAGATAAAAACTGACTAACAATTATTGTTGGCTTAGAAAAAGGAAAAGTTAATTTACCAAAAATATTTACTAATATAATTGATGATGAACTGTTATGTAATTGAATAAAAACTATTTACTTTTAATTTTCATCGATATTAAGACTTTCGATGAATTATGTTGACATTACCTTCAGATGAATATGTAGACAAATTGAGGGTGAGACTTCCGCGTGATCGAATATCAACAACGATCACAACTGTAACACAAGAAATGCTGAAAACACTTGGCAAGATTCCGAAATTGAATACCACTTTAATGTCTGCAGAGCAACAAATAGAGCTCACATTGAAAAGTATTAAGGTAAAACTTTGTTTTAACCTCTTTAATTTGACCATTTTGTTTTAATATCTTTAAAACTTTTTCACTAGTTCCCGTTAAAAATTCAGGCATTCTTTTATAAACACCCTGTACGTATAAATGTATACCGGGTGTCTCACGTAAGGCGTCTTAAATTGATTGCTCATCAACGATTTGTCCTACAAACTTGAAATAAAACTATTTCCATTAAATTGACTCAGAGGAATAATTTAAAAATAGTTTTAACATTGTATAAATACAGGGTGTTCTAAAAACTGGACCACAAGTTAAAATCTTGGAAATTTTAAATACAAACATATGTAATATTATACATCGGTACCAGGTTAACCGATCCTTTCTCGTTGGTTTTAATTCAGTTTTGATATAGAGTCATGGTAATAAAGCTATTAAATTTCCACCAACAACCAACTATACCTCTTCACAATTAAAAGCTGTTTCAAAAAGTCTGCTTAACATTACTGTTCCTTTATTTTTGTCTACCTTTCGTTGTTATTCCATTACCAAAATAGCAACCCATAAGACCAATGTTAAAAATTACTGTTTTTAAACTTAAATTTAGACCAGATTCAATTTTTCCTGGGATTGAGCATGTTTCTAAACTTATTCTTTGTGAGAAAACATTCTTAAATGCAAAGTTTAGGCAAAATCTACCCGTTAGATTTTGAGATCGTGGAACACACATCCCTTCAGACAGTGCTCGTATTATAGTATAGGATTTGAAAGGTATATTCAATACAAACATAATAGTGAAAACAAAATTTACCTATCTTTATTCGTTTCAAAATAGTGGCCATTTTTTATTCAAAATCAAAATTTACGGAAATATTCTGTAATTCTTTTATTATTAATTTTAAAAAAATACTCTTGATTCAAAATACTTATTTTAAATAAGCTAAGCTTTACAATGATATGGTACAAGACCACATTTATTCAAAACCAAAAATTTCCAAAACCTAACATTTTTTAAAATTTTTACATAAACAAAACTAAAAAATTCTAAATCCAAACACATGTAATTTTATATACCACCTTAAAGCTCTCGTTGAACTCAGCAACTTAGTAATATACACTATTGCAGCATCTCTTGTGGTTTTGTAGTAATAACCACTTTTTAAATAACCACGTAAAATTGCTATTTTTCCATGTATATTTGCATTTTAATTTAATGGTACGGCAACAATGGGAGAAGGACTTCCATACTCATCATGTTTTGAACAATCAACATGCAAATCATATGGAAAAATGACAATGTTACGTTATTACTAGAAAACCAAAAGAGATATGGCATTAGTGTAAATTACAAAGTTGCTCAGTTCAACGGGAGCTTCAAGATGATATAAATACCCCCGTCGCAGCAGACCTGCGTACTGAGCGAATTTCTAGAGTTATTTTTTTTCAACATCAAAGAACTTTGTGGCTATCTTATAATCTTTAGAAGGATATATGATATATTTAATGGCATTTTTTTCTGGGTTAATTATTTTTATTCAATAATTTATATAATAAAATTTATATTGAAATAATAAATGTATTTTTACAGTAATAAAAGTGCTTATCCAAAGCTTCCATGCAAAAAGAATTATTTGTTTACAAATCCCAAAACATAAACATTCCAAATTTGACATAAGCAAAAGACAGATGATCAGCTGATTATTAGGAACAGACATCTTATTATCTCCATCTCTCTTGCTCCCATTATACATTTATTTTCCTTGAGAATACCTTGGGATTTGGCATGTAGGTTTGCTGCCATGTGGGTTTTTTTATCAAATTTTAATTACTCATCAAATAGGACAGGTTCATAAAAAATTTTATTATGTTTATAAATAAGCGATATATAACTTTTTAAAGATTAACCCATAAGAATAACATGGGAAACTTGATTTAAATTTTCTTCATAACCAGTTAAGCTATTTTAATGATTCAAAATACTAAATTGTTGGGTTTTTTAAGCTCTTTTAAATGGTTTTAGTTAAAATACTCAAATGAGGTTCAAAAATGCCAAAAACCCCTTTTTACCCCTTCGAAACCCCATAAAAACCCGTTTCCATAACCCGACAATGCTGGTTCGCGAACTCATGAAAATAGAACTGGTCTTAAACCTTCATACCAAATTTGATCAAAATCGGAGGTCCGCTTCAAAAGTTATCGGTACTACAGACACACACACACACACACACACATATATATATATATATATATATATATATATATATATATATATATATATATATATATATACACACATATATATATATATATATGAGATATATATATATATACATATATATGAAAATGAACGAACGGTGTTTTTGGCTTCTGGGGACCTCAAAATGAAAAAGTAAAGTGGTCCCGGGCTTAGGTCTTACCATGGCTACTACCGTAATAGCGTATTCCCTATAGGGAAATTCGCTAAAAATTACATGTGTTTGAATTTCAAATTTTTTAGTTTTGTTTATAAATGTAAACATTAAAAAAAGTGTTAATTTTGGTCTTGTTAAAAAGTGGTCTAGTAACATATCATTGTAAAGCTTAGCTTACTTCAAATAAGTGTTTTGTATCAGGAGTCAATTATGATAAATAATAAAAGAATTACAGGGTATTCCATAAATTTTTATTTTGACAAAAAATAGCCGCCATTTTAAAACGAAGGAAGATATCTAAATTCTATTTTCACCTACATGTTTTTATTGAATAGACCTTTAAAATGATGTATAATATGACATACAGTATAAGCAATAGGCCTATTTATAAACAAATTCGTATTTATAAACAATAAATCGTAAATATTGTTAAACAGTAACAGCCATTGGAAATTTGCTGAATACGAGGTATTTGTGTAACTATCAAATTTTGATAGCTGCATTACATTGAAAATACTTTTGTATTTAAAAGTGTATTAGTGTGAGTGGACAGATGAATCTCCCAAAATTGTCATCAGACTTTAGTATAATAAAGGGTGAATAAACTTTATCTCAACTTTGTCACACTTATCTCGCATGGCAAGATAATTCAAAATAAATAAAACTGACCTTGCAGATAGGAGGAGCTTCTGACCTTAACCTTGGACTAATAACCGCTGTAGCTGTAGCGGAGTGGCGGAGTGGGAGGCAGGGAGTGAGAGGAGGGATAATAGTGAATGAGATAATCGTAGCCTTGTGTGTGACTCAGTGAGGTTTGAGTGAGTGGTTTGATGAAAACCGAAGCCTTGCATTGGTGCACTAGAGGATACCTTAACAGAAAGGTAACTCAACTCTACACCTTTATATATCTCTGTCTGTATTTATCAGTTTCATTATTTGTATGAAATAACAGTATATAAAAACAATAACCAGTTCTTTAAAATTTAATATTGCTAGTGGCTTTATGGGGGCAAAAGCCCCTAACTATGAAATTTAAATAGTATAGACCATAGCGGATTGCCAGTACTTCACTGCAAATTCGTGACTGATCCTCAGAATCCGTTTTAGAGTTGATACACTTTCAATATAGTGTTTACCATACACCATCCAGAACCTTTCTAATTATTTCTCGTTTAATGTAAAGTTTTGGACATTTTCATTTCCCTGGTCTTTAGGACAAACATCTTTAATGTGAGCTGTCTATCATTCTGCAATTTGCAAAACGCCCAAAAATTGTCTTGGGAAATACCTCTTACAGGATATTAACACATTAACACTTTGTCAACTGCCACTCAATGAGATTTAATTATTGTGCCACCTTCAGTCGATGTGCTCATTTGACTCTCGTTTTGAAATGAATTCAAAACACATGCATTAATGTAAACAAAGTAGGTGTTTATCGAACCACACAATCCTTCCTATCGTGCCTGTAATACGATCCAAATGATTTTGTGCTATGAACACACGTTTGATTGTACAATTTTACAGCTTTTTACTATAAAAAAAATTTCTTACAGATTTATAGTCATAGATTGTTGAACACTACTTGTATAAATATAAGATTATTTGGGTTGACAAAATAGTTATCTAGTACTTCATTATTAGCTGAACAACTTGTAACATAATAATTTTTACAGTTATACAGCAGAAGTTTTCTTTATTGATAATATTAGTGGAGAACTAAATCACTCAATTACTTAATCACTTTCTAATGCGCTGACGCTGCCAGGAAGTATTTTAAGGCCAATATGAATGGTGTAGAATGGGTGTATAACACCTTGTGTAGCTTTGTTATTGACTAAGAACAGCTGATTCTTTGGATAGGTTCATTAATTAATAGCCCTTCAACCAATATATATCATATTCCATTAGTAGCCATAAAGTTTTAATCCTTAGTACGATATGAATTTTTATGTTTGGAGATTTTGGAAAGTTTGATTGGTAATAGAATGTATTAGTCACGTATAATTTCTTATGATCCTATATCGTGTCGTAGAAAAGTTTGAATTATACTACATGCATAACTCAGGACATTGATAAATTTTCGACTCCTCAAACGTTAAAATTAGTCCAGAAGTAATAAAGGAGCTTTGTTTGTTGTAAGTTTAATTACATGACAAAATGCATATGATTTGTTAAACTAAAGAGTACCTATTTTATTTTATTAGTGTACTTGTTATTGCTCGATATCAAGCAATTCAGTTTAGGTAATTTTAACTGTTTTAATCTCTTACTGTTTGAATATTTTTACTATTTACCCTTTTTACCAGTAACCAGTTCGTTAACCAGTGAATCCTCCAAGGTTTAAATCATGTCATAACCTCTTTGGTATGAATAGACAGATGTTCTCATTGGTGTAAATACTGTGTTTACTTGTTACAGCTGTTAACTTGAAATCTTTAATTTCCTCATCAATGTTAATCAAATGGAGAAACTTAGAACTTTAAGGGCTTCTAGGTCCCTTTCGTTTTTCTGCATAGTACCAGGGGAACCGAGCTTAAGCTCGGTAAAATTATCACTTTCGTTTCTCACACAAAGCTCGTTCGCTCCGCTCACTCGGCAGGCGAAAGGTTTGCTGCACATTCGTATGATTTTCCTAAAACCACAGGTTAAAGATGTAACACATTGGTTTATTTTATGTACAGTTATCAGCTGATTTTTGTTCAATTTAAAAATCTCCATAAAGGTGAGAGTTTTTCACTCTCAGAGAGTTTTGTACTCTTAGCAGGTACTCGCAGAGGTGTTTACACAACCAGCGAATTTTCCAAGATGGTTAATCCCAGACAGTTTTCTGCGAGTACTATCAACAGCTGTCTTAGATTTTTATGAGAGTAACTAACTACTCTCCGAGAGTGAAAAACTCTCACGTGTAAACCTACCATAAGGATAACATGGGATCTTTGAAGGGCTCTAGCACAAAAAACCGGATTTTTCCCAGCTATGGGACCAGCTCCAATCGATTTCTGGTGGCCAAAAACCCCATATTCAATCAAAAATCAAAAATCCTTGGAGCATAAAAAAGCTTTGCCCGTACAAACGGAGCTTGTTTTAGAGTATAAGATTTACCAATTTACTTTAGAAACAACTTCTCGTCGAGCTCCATCCAATGTCACTTAAATCATTAAAATTGGTTGAAAACTGTAGGAGGCATTCCTTGAAAAAAAAAAAAAAACGTGTCACATATTAAATATTTATTAATATATAAAATATTAATAAATATATTAAACGTGTCACATATTAATATATTAAATATGTACTAAGGATAGCCCGCTGATTGAAATTCGACCAAAAACTCAGTTAATCTTGAGCCATTTGTTTAAAATGTCTTATAACTGAAACAACTGTTCTTCCTGATTTGCTAGCATTTCTCATTACAACAGCTGTCTGATGATTTAGTCAATTAGCCTTCTCCCATAAGATTAACATTGAACCTTTGAAAGCCTGAAGGGCGTAACCCTGGAGTCCGATGTGAATTAAAATGGGATTCTGCTCATCTACAGTCCTAAACCTTTCTAACGGTATGCACAAATCTCTCCTACGATGCGCAAAAGCTGAGAAAAACTGAGGAAAAGAAACATGCTTCCCTATTAATATATAGATAGATTAATACCTTCCTCCAAACCTTTTTATTCCAGAAATAAGTTATTTGAAAAGTTTTAAGAAATTCGTTTGAACCGTTTTCGAGATTCATGTGCACACATACAAATATACCCAACTCGTATTAGAGTATGGGATAAAAATCTCCATCAGGATATCATTGAAACTTTGAAGGGTTTTAGGACCAAAAGCAGAATTTTACTAGCGATGGAACCAGCTCCAATCGATTCCTCGAGGCCAAAACCCACAGATTAAATAAAATCCTTGGATGGAAACTAATTTTGCCCGTACCAACATTGCTTGTTTTAGATATAAAATAAGCTTATTTGCAATTGACAGGTAAAATAAGCTCTTGTGATGTTTAGAAGAAGTTTAAGTATACCGTCAAAGATACCCTTGACATATCACAGAGCTGTTCAGCTACTACTATCCCCGTTCAAAATTAATGTGCGGTCGAAAGGCATAATTTTATTTACCACCACGAAAAATTCCCCCAATATCCTCCTGAATTTCCCTATTTTATTCACAATCAAATGTTATTTTAATTTCGGCCTTGAAATTCAGAGTAGAAAATAGCGCTGATTATCATGTTACTTTACCTAGTTGATGTTGCAAGCGCTTCTTTTTTCTCTTCTTTTCTAAAACGTCAAGATGAGACATTAAACAGCTGTAATGATTCTCAGTGATTGTGATTAATTTGATTCTTGGCAGTGGGAGGAACGTGTAACATAGGGGACTTAAAATCGGTGTTTTCACCGCACATTTATTTTAAACGGGGTATAGCGATTGTAAATATTTTGCCTCAAACTTTCTTCAACAAGAAAATATACAAATTGCTGTAATATAAAAGAGAACTTTTTTTTAAAGGTCTACTGGTTTAAGAGCTCTCTGGTATAATATAGGAAAAACTGAGGGGCAGAGATCTTTGATAGTAAAGTATTTATAACTAATATCACCGTATGACTCTGCTCTGGAATCCGAGGGCGAGACATATATTTCTTAACATTAAATTTCCCTACTTGCTTGGTTCTGTATTTTCAAATTTGCCTTAAAATATGCAGTTTTTGAATTTTCGGTTTCTCATTAACTAATAACTCATTTCTAATTATTTGTTGGTTTGACTTTTTCAGAATGATAGTGGAAATATCACTTACTCTAATCATCTTTTTTGCTGCAATTTACTACTACTTGACAAAGAATTATGATTATTGGAAGATGAAGGGTGTTGAATTCAAGAAACCCATGTTTCCACTGGGCACTATGTGGGAACAGTTCCAAGGAAAGGCTGATGCAGGGACATTACTTATGAAAACTTATACGGAATACAAGGAGAAAGGGTTGAAGTATGTAGGCCTGCACATATTAAGACAACCGTCACTTCTTCTCTTAGATCTTGATCTAGTAAAGCAAGTTCTCACCAAAGATTTTCATCATTTTGTAGCAAGAGACTTTTCTCCAACTACTCATGAGTACATCTCTAAACATTTGTTTGCTCTCGAAGGACAAGAGTGGAAAGACATGAGGACAAAACTCACGCCTACATTTACATCTGGAAAGATGAAAAATATGTTTCCTCTAATGGAAAAATGTGCCCAACAACTTTATAACCACATTGATAATGTAATTTTAAAGAAGGGAGAGTTTGAAGTAAAAGATCTCATCGCTAGACTCACCACAGATATTATAGCAACATGTGCTTTTGGATTGGAGGTGAACTCAGTTGAAGACCACGATAATGAGTTTTTCAAAGTTGGGCAACTCATTTTTGTACCTAAGAGATCAAATTTGATCAAATTCCTCCTTCATTCGAATTTTCCAATATTTGCAAGAGCTCTAAAAATCAATTTCTTTGATCCCCGTGTTTCTGACCTTTTAACAAAAGTAATGAAGGATACTATTGAATATCGTAAGAGTAATAACATAACAAGAAATGATTTTGTAGATTTATTACTGAAAGTGAAAGAAAATAAATCTCTTGAGGACCATGATGAAGAGTCGAAGAAAGAAATGAAAGATGCAGGCAAATTGATAGATATGTTGAAAAATAAGTTGCATGACCGACATCATCAAGATAAAGATCGTGAGTATATATAGACGTTAGACTAACTATAAAAAAATGATTGTGATTCATACATAATATTTAACTAAATTTATTAAATTAATTACAAACTAGGAGATTGTAGGGGCAAAGGCCCCTAAAAATCCATATGGTAATGCTATTTTTAAAAGTAAATTTCAATTCATCTCCTCCTTGTACAATCACAGTATTTCTTCTCAAGTTTTAATGTGAATTTACACGCATTGGAGGTATAAAATCAGCAACGAACCAATATTCTTAACTGTATTGCAATATAGTAGTCTAATTTACAAAAAGATTCATTGGAATATTATATTGCTGATATTAAAAAAAAAAATAGATTTACCCAAAACATGTACATGATGAGTTTGTAACTCAAATAAATTAAATAGTTCAATACAACATAACAAAATGGTTATTAACCCATTAATACTGTAACCTGGACCCCTGTGCTCCCCATGCCCCTGTGCCTCCCATCCTCCCCATGTCCCCCATGCCCCCGGGGCCCACGTCCTCCCACACCCCCTGACCACCGTACCTCCCGCACTCCTGTGGCCCCCAAGCTCCCATGACCCTATGCACGCCGATCTTCCCCTAGCCACCTATGACACCCATGCCTCCCTCGTAACCCCCATGCCCAATTACCCTTGTGCCACCAAAGCCCCTCATGCCCATTGTACCCTCTCATGCCCCCCGCGCTTACCCATGCTCTCATGGACCCGATGCTTCCATGATCCCATGCTCACCGTTCCTCCCTCTGTCTCCCATGCCTTCCCCGTGCCCCCTGTTTCCCCCGGAGCCCACGTGCTTCCCATGCCCCGTACCTCTATGCTCCCCATGCTCTTGTGTCCTCATGCCCGCCGTTCTTCCCCGTGCCCCCCATGCCTCCCCAGTGCCCCCCATGAACGACTACTTCAGTGCCACCAAAGCTTTTTGTGCCCCTTCCCCCCCCCCATGCCCCAGTACCCCCATGCCTCCCAACTCATCCCTCCCCGTACCCCCGTGACCCCTATTGACAGCCCTATAGTTTAACAATATTTATTTCCTTAAACTACAAATTAACAAATCCACATTGTATCAAGTTTGTTTTGTGACACTGCATTGAAACATTTATAATTAATTCATGTTACATCTTCTCTCTAAACTACTAATCTCAACTATTCAACCAGCTACCAATTCAAGTAACAAATTAAACAATTAGGCTTAATGCGAATAACGAAATATAGTAAATATTTGAGCAAATATAAACAGGTTTTTAAGGTTACTGGTTCACATTAATAAAGTAATATAAAATTACTCCAAGAGTCAAGACCAAAAGGTCTATGCAATTCATGCATTTTGTAAACAACTAAACATAATTTATTAACATCATATCATCAAATCCGCACATTTATTCACGGGAGCCTGATGGCAACTGAAAATATTGTGACTCACTAAAATAAACCTATAAAAATATGATCAACCTTGGGAAGAATACTTATCAGAAATACAAAGCAATAAAAAAATACTCTTAGCGTTAGAATTGCAGATTAGTACAATACTGTTATGCTGTTACGTGATTATGCTGTTATTGCTCAGTAACGTGAGCAATTTCAAACTTTAAGAATAAATCGGCATGTTAAGTTGAGAACAGTTACGGTAGTTTGTAATTTTCAAGTTTAAGTAAAACATCATAAAACTTCAAAAACCATTAAAAAAACAATTCCTTGGGATTGAAGGTAAATAATTTTGGGATTTTTACTTGCCCAAATATGCTCAGGATTCCGGAATCCCAACCCTTGCTCTCTGCACATTGCTTCGGAAAATCAAAAGAATTAAAAATAAATTTTCAATATTAATAAAAATTAATAAAGGGAAAAATAACTCAAACATGAAAATAATGTAATGAAATGTTTTATTATTTTCTTGTGAGGTTTATTATTTTGATTATCACAAAATTTTGTTGATTAAACAAAAATAGGATATCTGGGTTCGCAGGTATGCTGCGACGGGGATTAATGTCTAATTTTTAAATGTTTAATATTATTATTCTGAAATAACAATTTAAGAAAAAAAAATAATACAAAATAAGTATTTTATATCGTATAACTTAGCTCAACTGGTTGAGGAGACAGTAACTTTAGAAATAAAATACACATAAGTTTGAGTAAATTAACATAAGTAACTTTATTTATAATAAAAATAAAGTAAAAGATTATCTTTTTTAAAAATCTTTAAAAAATGTAGTTTAAAAACTAAATTGTAGCCTATTACTTTACTTAACAAACAATAATCGTTGAATGGATTTGTACAAAGTGCTTCATGCCATCGTATTAATTACCGATCCATTTTTAAACCTCCAGAGGTCGCTTAAAATTTAAAACGCCGTCTCTCGCTCAAGGAGGTTTCCTCCGGGTTTTAAATAAATGCACAAAATGTATTTTAAATACTTTTATTGTTTAAAATAAAAACAGAAAATTATTATAAAATATATTTCACGCTATTTCCCTGCAAAACAGAGCAAGAATGGTAAAGTTAATTTAACAAATGTAATTATTATAACTATTATGGATTATACAAAACATATTTCACTTTTTTTACTTAAAACTTAATATTTTTCAACAACAGTTTTGTAAAATAGTATAAAAATAGTAAAAATAACGTTTTGGAGTGCAAATAAAAAAGCTTTTGTATAAAACTCAACTATCAGATTATATCAAAAATAGTATGAGGTTTTCCTGCATAAACCATAAATTAAATATTATAACAATAATACTACAATCAATTCAAATAGTTATACATCAAAAAACAAAAAGTTACTTCAAATAAAAACAAATCTAAAATGGCAACTGTAGCCTAAACAATTACAAATAACCAAATAAAAAATGATCGCACACTGACTCTTCCTCCGGGTTCACAAAACACACAAGGACGCTCACGGAGGAATCGTCCAGCACCTCAGGACAGCCCTCGCCATACTGACCCTGGACGCTGAAAGCGGGATAAGGGTACGTCAAATGCATGGTGAGGAGGGGGGCGACAGCTACACAAAAGTACAGTGCTGTCAACCCCAAGATAAATATTTCCCACAACATAAAATATTGACCCGAAGGATTCCTCCGCTTAGCGTCCTCTCGAGGGTTAACACTGTTACAAAATTATTAATGATCATTTTGCAGAGATGATGTTGAATATCAATGTAAAAAACTACAATTTAAATTTTAATTAGGCCTACAATGCCTAATAAGAGTACGTTTGAAATTAATCGAATTACAATCACAGGGCATTACTGATTCTTGAGTCGCTTTAAGCAAAGTGTGGATTTTTGCAAACGAATATTTTTATTTTTACATTTGAGACGAGAAGTCAACTAGATTGAACGTAAACGGATACTACAATTTTCGTTATTTTATTTTTAAATTAGTTATTATTTTTGCAGTATGATAATAAGCGTTGTTCATCACTGGGACTGAAAGTGTTTTTCTGTGCTTAGTCCCAAAATCCGGGATTGCGTACAGAAACACCACTTTTTGTCCTAGTGATGAAAACTACTGAGGTACTATTGTTGAAAAAAGTCAGTTAACAAACGGTCTAGGGTCATTTACCCGTAACAAGTCAAAGCTGTCAACAAATCAATTACCTTTCTTTCCGGTGATGGTGACCGAGTTATCTGAACTGAACCAGACTGCCGGCTCCAAGTTTAGGAAACTCCACTGTAAAAGACAAACGGATTGTACTGTAGAATTAATCTCAACTTTACAAGTGCAGTCGACTAACATCATTAATAATAATAATTTTATTCTGCTTCAAAGTTTGCATGATATTAGATGGGCTGTTATTTCTCAAATACACATTGGACGGATTGGTTTTAACGTTGATGCCAATGTTGTATTTAAAACAAAAATCCGTTACGCAAATAAACATTTTTAAGTGGAAGAAATTATATGGTGGAGAGTGCCTATACAAAATCGATAAAGTCATAAAAATGTTTTTTTACGGTGTAAGTTATATGACCAATCATGAAATATTATGAATTCAGTACCAGACAGTAATATTCTGCGTTACCTGTTAATACTTCCAAACAAATTAAATTCACAACAAAGATGTTTAACCACTTATTATGTGTTATTTTTCATTATTATTTTACAAAAAAAAAAAAAAAAACAGAAATATTTTTATTCAAATAAATTTTTAACTTAATTGAGGTATATAATGTGTTTTCGCTACATAGACCTCACGCTGGAGGAAATGGTGGCCCAGGCGTTTGTGTTCTTTGCGGCAGGATTCGAGACGGCCGCATCGACAACCAGCTTCTGTCTGTACGAGCTGGCCAAAGCTCCGGAGGTGCAGGAGAGACTGCGACAAGAGATCGACGAGGTCTTGTCTAACCATGGAGGCCAGATCACCTATCAGGCCATACAGGACATGCAGTACATGGACATGGTCATGAATGGTCAGTTATCTTGATCTTTATTGATAAATTAAGAGAAATCATGATGGAACGTTAAACTTCTGATTACCAATAAATACATGGTTTATATGGTAATCTAATTGTTACATGAGGTTTTGACTCTGAAATATAGTCATTAGGCTTCTAACAAAGATGTGATGATTCTGTTCATACGAAAAATGTCAAAAGTATAAAAAGTTCAATAAATAAAAGTACACAAGGCATATATTAAACAGAATGCATCAGGAACACAAACACAGAAATACGTTAAATACAGGTGAGGTTCCTTGACGCAATCTCGGAGGCAGTTGAGAATCGAAAATTGCTGATGCAGTAATTGGATTACTATAAATCAGGTCATTAAAAAAATTACTAAGATAAACCCCCCAAAAGAGTAATATATCTTTACCCACAAAACATTGATTAATTTAAAATGCTCCAAGGTTTGATTTTGATTTTGATTTTACATAGATATTAATTGAAAGGCCGATTTTTCTGAACTTTCTTTGCACAACAACCGCAGAAGCAAATTGCAACAAATTTTCTGAACTTTACTGTTTTTCTTTAAAAATCAAATACTCTTTAGTCTACTTATTAAATGTAATGAATGACAATTATTGTTGAAATGATTTCCTGAATTTAAATTCTAAAAATTTGATTTCTGGATGGATTCTTGTTTTGGTTGCATTGTTTTATGTACATAATATTTCTTGCATTGAGAGTGAATGAAACAACAGTGAGTGAAAAAGCATTTTTTGTTGGTAATTTTTTGAATTGTCATTATTCAGGACAGCTCGAACATTGCGGGTCTTCAGCAATAGTCACATATTCCCAAACATTTCTTTGCTGAACATGAGGTTATTCTTACCAGAACATACAAGGTGTTTAGTAGTCAGTGTCAAAATTTTTAAGGGGTTATGATACATGTAAAATGCAACAAGAATACGCAATTTAGACAATTATATCTCACTCCACCTTCCATCAACTGTCATTTTTCAACTTTTTTGAAATTTCTCGACATTCTCCAACAAACGCTCATTTTTATTACCAAAATTACCAAACTTATTTGCACTTTTTATGACACTTTGAGAAAGTAAGCTACACAAAATTTCCAATTAGAATAAGTGCACTTTGTTCCAATTAAGCCACCTTATAAACTTGTAAAATATACGTGAATACAAAGTTTTGGAAAATTAAGAAAAATGGCATTATAACTTACTGAAAAAGTGTATGCTTTAAGCTACCAACTGTCCACTTTCACCAAAACTTCCCCACATTCTATAAGCTTTAAAATGATGTACTATAAGTGGCAGTTCCTATTTGCCTAAGGGGCGACAATCGACGTTAAAGGTGCGGCTACACATAGCAGGAAAGGACACGGAAAGGACACAGACAGGACAGTTTCTGATGAATGCTCCCTGTGTTATCAAATGGAAGCGGCTACACATAGCAGGAAAGGACACGGACAGGACATTCGCCGTGTCGGATGGATCGCCAGACGAGCATTCATCCGCCACTGTCGTGTCCTGTCCGTATCCCGTCCTGGTATGTGTAGCCACCCCTTCCGACACTATCAGAAAATGATAACGGTAGCTCAGTGTAGTGAGTGGGGCGGCCGGCGGGATGAGCCGTGTCGGACGGCTGCGCGCGCAACCTTCCGACTCAGAAATGTCCTGTCCGTGTCCCGATATGTGTAGCCACCCCATCAGAATTTTGTCCGTGTCCTTTCCGTTTCCTTTCCGTATCCTTTCCTGCTATGTGTAGCCGTACCTTAAACATAGTTATTGACCGATTTCTCATTAAAATAATTATCATTGTTGGAAATGATCACACATTAAACAGGGTGACAATTAAATCCAGAACTCAAATATTAACTTTTACACCACAGCAGATAAAAATACCAACTTCCACATAATTACCTACTTATCTGCGCCACAACCTTCAGGATAGCCACTCTGAGGCACAGCCCACAGGGAGTCAGTCTGAAATCATAAATTAATATAGGCATATGTTGATATGTACATCAATTAAAGGCGTTATTTGGCAGGGTTAATGCTGCAAACCGCACTTCAAATGATTATGACCGAGTCGGAAATGGAAGGCAATTAAACTTTCAATTAAAATCGTACAACAAAAACTCTATGCTCAGATATATTCGACCTTTAAGGTGTGGTTTGTGACATCTTTAAATTTTTAGACGTTCAATATTTTGTATGATTTGAGAAAACAAAAGGGTCTTCTTTAAGAATTCATTGGATACGACTCTTGAGTGAAGTTTGTTGAAGATATCTAGTTTGAATTGGTATTATTTCATGAAAAAAAGGTCAAAATTGTTTACTGCCAATTCCTCCCCTTAGCCAAATAGGAAAGGTCACTTATAGTATATTATTTTAAAGCGTAGAATGTGGGGATGTTTTTGTGAAAATTGACAGTTTTTAGCATGAAGTATAAAAAAATTTTCAGCAAGTTATAGTGCCTTTTTTCTCAATTTTACAAAATTTTCTCTTCAAGTAGATTTTTATGGCTTTAAGAGGACTACATTGGGGAAAACTGCAGCTATTCTAAAAGGAAATTTTGTGGACATTCTAATAATGTCATAAAAAGTGCCAATAAGTTTAGTATATTATGAGAAAAAGACTTTGTCGGGACATGTCAAGCAATTTAAAAAAGTTGAAAAATGACTGTTACTGGAAGGTGGAGTGAGATATAATTGCCTAAATTGCGTATTCTTGTTCCATTTTAAATTCATAATAACCCCTTAAAAATTTTGACACCGACTACTAACAGACTTAAACTGTTGTTGTCCGGCTATGAATTTTCACAGTAAATTAAATTTAGCTGCGAAAGAAGTTTTATATTGCAAATTCAGTATATACTGTATCTCTGAGTATAAGTAGGCTATTGTATGTGCAGAGACCCTGCGTTTGTACGCCTCGCTGCCATTCCTGACAAGAGTGTGCACAGAGCGCTACCAGTTGCCAGGCACTGATCTGGTCATTGACAAGGGGATACGGGTCAGCATTCCTTCCTACTGCTTCCACCACGATCCTATCATCTTCCCCGACCCTTTCAAATTTGATCCTGAGCGTTTCAATGAGGAAAACTCCCGGGACAGACACCACTACGCCTTCCTTCCCTTTGGAGAGGGGCCTCGGATCTGTATTGGTATGGGTTATTTGATTTTATTATTTAAGATAGTTTTATTTTATTAGTGTAAGTGGTTTTATTAGGTGCTTCATAAGATAGTTAAACTAAATTTGCTGAGTAAATCACAAGTAGTCAGTCCAATGTAATGTAATCAGGGAGATATAATAAATCAATTTTAATGAGTTATGGTTTACTCAAATTGTTAATATTTCAAACGACATGGACTCTTTTTAACGAAAAATTATAAAAAGCTTAGTTTGTTTCTCAAAATTAAACATAGGCAATAAATTAAACATAGCTAGCATTTGAAACAACACACTCACAAATACATATTATTACAATTCTGTTTTGGATGTAGGAGCTTAATTAGAATTTCCTTATATAAAATAAGCTGCCAATAAAACATTTTTTATCATTCTGCACGAACACAGCCTGTTTTTTGTTTATATTTTTCTTATGACTGAAAATTCAGCTGGAATATTTTTTTTAAGTACTGTGACTGAAAAATCACCTTGAGGAGCTAATATATATGCAAACTGTGTTTTGTCACAATAACTTCTATCACATTGGACGTTGCAGTAAGACGACGCTGGCAACGATACAGGCTACCTTATCTAAAGAGGCAGTTAAATGAATTAACTAGGCGTGTCAAACATGAACTTGATGAATACCGAATAAGCTGTTACAAAAAATATGTTTCAGATATTCATCCAAGTGATTCCAACATGTGGAAGGCGACGAAGCGTCTATTAAATACCCATTCTGTAATTCCAACTTTACTAAAAGATGGTACAGCTTAAGAGAGTGACTCTGAAAAGTGTGAACTTTTGGCCGATTATTTCGAAGCTGCATTTCAGCCAAATGACACAATTGCTGGTGATGAAATGGAAAATATAAACGAGACAGTGAGAGCCACGTTTTCTTCTGTGGAATTACCTATGAGGTTTTCTACGAGTTCCGAATTGAAGTCAATTATAAAAAAATTGCCTTCACGTATATCGCCAGGATATGACCTTATCCCAAATATTGTCCTAAAAAATCTTACTGACAAAGGACTTGCCCACCTTTCTTCCATTATTAACGCCTGTCTATCAAAATCATATTTTCCCGACACTTGGAAACACGCAGAAATTACTGTAGTTCATAAGCCAAACAAACCTAATAATTCCCCAGCAAGTTACAGACCGATAAGTTTACTCACAACGCTATCTAAAGTCTTTGAAAAGGTAATATTAAAAAGGTTGGTTCAACACATAGAGGCTGCTAATGTAGTTCCTCCCCATCAGTTTATACAAAGAAAATAAGACAATAAGAATAATCAAAAACAATAAGAAAATCTGTAGAAATGTTTTAAAACTAAAATTGAACAATCTCAAATAATATATATTTTAAATGTTAATTAAAATCTGCTTACTGTATTTTTTATGACACTTAAAAACAAAGACTACTTGGGCCTGTCATTGGGCAACACAAAAAGTCATGTGACCATAAAGGCTGCCCCCATATTGGTCATTTGGACAAGACACGTTTTGCATTACAAGTACAGTCAACCGAGGACAAAACATGTTCTGCATAGACACCCAGTTTTCAGTATTAAATTTAAATAGGAAAAAGCTTCTTTTGACTGAAAAGCAAAGTTGTTTGGAGTGGACACGAAGAAGATGAATTCAAATACATTGTTAGCTCAATTTCCCAAAAAATTGGACAAAACGCGGTTTGCATGTTAGCTCCCCAATTATGCAGAATAGTGAAATTCAAACGTTATAAAAAGCATTGTTTGAAAATAACAAAAATGTAGACACTGTATATTATTTACTTTGTAATAGTAGTTTTCATAATTAGTGTTTGTTGTGATAATTTTTTAACTAAGACCACAAGCAAATTCAACTTTTGTAAAATATTTCAATAACATGATTTTAGTACTCAAATTTTTACAATTCATTAAATTTTTAAGCCCGTGGTCGGGTCCCGGGGATTTCGCTCCCCCCCCCCCCCCTTTGGTCGGGCCTGCTGCTAGCGCCTTAACAAAGCATTTTTTGGTTCATTTTCATCCACGGAATCATTACAAGGAGATTCGGAAGGGAGTTCCCGAAAGCTTTGCTTATAGATTTGTATGTTTTTAGTATTAAAATGTGCAAATAATATCTGTCGCCAGGTATGAGGTTCGGCAAGCTGCAGGTGAAGGTTGCCTTGGCGGCTATTTTGTCTCGCTACGAGCTGTCGCCCGCCGCGGACACACCATCCAAACTGGAGATCCACCCTTTCATTGTCTTTACAACACCGAAACACCCCTTCAGCCTGAGAATAACTAAAAGTAGTGATATATAAATCTGAGTTTTCAACTTATTATTCTAATTAAGTTAGTTATAGATGTTTGCATCTGTGATCTGCAATCCAAAACAGTTATGAATATAACTATTTTAAGTGATGATGAAAAATATAAAAGGCGAAAGGTATTTTAAACTCCAGTATTATACTCTCAATCTATTTTGTAAGGAAATAAAAAAAAGATTAAGCTTGTGTTATTATTTATTAGTTTTAACCCTCCTTATTTTATAGGGATTCATGATTCTGGAATAACAAGATCTTAATACCGCCATTTTGGTTATATAGTTTAAGTGCTGATGTTTTGTTGTTTTTTTCATAATTAGGTACACTGCAAGACAACTACCTAACCCAAAATTTCACTTCTATCTGCGGGTATGTTTCTTGCTATATATGTTTTTGCAGAGGAAAGCAAAAGATTAAAAAATAATAATAGCAATAGCCATAATCTGTTCATACAGCTTCGGGAAGTAATGAAATTAAACCTTGTCTTGCGTGTTTCATATAAAACGAATCAAAATTGGGGGTATATTTCAAATGTTATCAGTAAACAGATTTTCTCTTTACAAGAACAGGATTTTAGGTTTCTGGCTTCTGGGGACCTCAAAACGAAAAAGTAACATGGCACTGCGTGCGTGCGTGCGTGTTATCTTCAAATAAATTTTGCTTATCATAATTAAATAAAGCTCAAAAAACTAAATAATCCAGTATTTTAAATTATTGTTATAGCCTACGTTAAGAGGTTGCGGAGAAAATTCAATGTTTCGTTTAGCGGTAAACGCAGTACGTTGTTAAAAGTCACAGACGAGCGTAGGTCAAACTCGTGCTGCTCAGCTGTTAGCTATCCGACTGAGCCATCAAGAAATTAATGTTTGAAGCTTTTAACATCTATATATTGTTGGGAGAAAGTGTGTGTCACTTATCTGATACCGTTTATTGTTTCTACAACCAGCTAGCTAGCCAGCAAGGTCTGTAGAGGAAAAAGCATAACTGCATCCAAGGTCTGCTGAGTAGCTATTTTTTTTGTGTTCCGGATATGAAGCGTCAAAACTAAAACGGAAGTCAAGTTACGTTATAATATTTACCATTACACAGCTGATTGAAAAGGCGAATGAAGCAGTCTTGCCACGGGTACGATATTTATCGTAACGGCACCATAATACTCTATTTTACATGGATTATTAGTTAATAACATACCATTAGGTAATGACCAAATTAACAATTATCCATCAAGGTAAATATAAAACCATAAATTCTCCCTAGTTTGCTTTAAAATTCCTTATTTTAGTAATAGTTCAGACAAACAATCTCCAACCCAAACGAGAACGATTGTTGTTTCCTGCAGTGTTGGCAACACTTGCCGGTAACAAAGAGTAAAATGTTGGTTTTTTAACACTTGTTTAACCAACAAAAACTCTATGGTGACATCCATGGATGTCCCAGAAACTGACACCATTGCTCTTATGGGATGTAGTTCGCCTGTGACACTACAGTCATCTTGGCTAGCTAAAGCTAGCAGCCAGTTAGTTACATCCGTCTCGATCGAGGAATGATCCTCGCCTATTGCGCATGCGCGAGTAACACGTTGTGTGGAACTGTTACAAACGCATCAGGAACAGTTGCGACGAGGAGCATTCCTCTAGAGATGCAACTAAGAGCATTCCTCTGTTACCGTTTCTTGCTTCTAACCAGGGCCGCCGAGAGAATTTTTGTGGCCTGGGGCAGAGTTCTGGTGTGAGGCCCCCCCCCCGCTCCGTGCATCCCTTCCCGTTTCGCCGTCTGTGTTAGAACCAGATGCAATATAGGCTACACATTTTTATTTTTATTTTTTTGGATATTTATTTTGTATCCATGCACACAATTTGCTTTCTTTCCATAAATATTTTATTTGTATTATTTTAAGATATAGATAGGATCGATGTACTTAGGTTTACAGTAGGCCTACATGAAATAATTTGATCAAACTTGCACTTTGGCTGGGTCATAGAGTGCTTATTGGAGAGCTACCAAGTGGTTTTAGGCCTAACTTACGTATTTTGATGTGATTAGGTTTACAGGGAAAATTATAAAAATGCATTTTGTTTTAAAATTGGTAATTAGTTAAATTTTTTGTTTACTAAACGGTTTTTGAACTTATAATTAGTTGATTTTGCTTTATAATTAATTTATAATTGAAAGAATAACGCAAGGTTGTATTTACTCGAGACTAACCATCAACTTCACTAATAAGCCATTAGATCATTCAATTTTGGTCCTGAAGCAAAACTAAGTACCGTTCACAAAAACTAACCAACTCGCAAACGTTTCTTTCTTGCCATCAATATGGAAAATTCATTTATGATATTATTAAAAGACACTTTTATCTTATATACTTGGACCAACAAACGCAGACACGACAATATTAGTCGAAGCCGTGAAGGATCTGTTGGAACATATAATATTTTTGCAATGGTATAGCAGTCAAATACCGGTACAGCACCCAGGGCCGCCGAGAGGGGGGGGCAGTTTGCCCCGGGCCTCAAGAGACAGGGGGCCTCATCTTCAGGCGTTTTTTTTTTTTTTTTTTTTTTTTTTTTTTGTATATATATATATATATATATATATATATATATATATATATATATATATATATATATATATATATATATATATATGGTAGCAGAATTTAATTTCTGCATAGTCTATGTAGTAACACCATGCATTTTTGAAGACATAAAAATCTTCAAACCGTAACAAAGTATAGCCTATGACCTTATATACAGGCCTATCAGCCTGTATTATGAGTCTCCGTGGTTTTAAGCTCTGTGTCCGTGAACAGACCGCGGCGCCGTTTAGAAAAGTTAAAGTTTAGAAAGTTTAAAAAAAGTTTATCACATCTTTCTCCAATTTACGTATACTGTTTAAACGATTATTAATGGTCTTACGCAATACGGGCACTCTAAAACTACCTATTTTAAGTATTTTTAATTGCCACAGACTCATTAAAAGTCATTTAAAATACATTTCAGCCGATCCTACCGAGATCTTTATCATTTTTGGGCCGATTTTAAGCCCATAAAGGCTCCTATGGTCCCCTAAGGCGATATAATCCCATTTAAGCATCCTTAATAGCCTTTTAGCATGACCCAACTATCTTTCTCCCCCTCGGTCCTGTTCTGGGTTGCATGAAGAGCGCAAATCGCTCTCACGGACCAGCGCAGAACAGGACCGAGCTGAGGAGAAATAAGTTGTATCATCCCTTATCTATAGGGTGATTTAAGGGTTGTTTTCGAGGGATATAAGACTTAAGGGATGTTTTACACAGGTTTTAAGCTGATTACGGGTAAATTTGAGCTTTATTTGGCTGAAATATGCGTTATTCTACAACGGTTAAAACTCTATTGTGTATTGCATAAAAAGGCGTTTTTGAGCTCAATTTTAGGGCGAATTAAGAATAAATTCCAGGTTATTACCCTGTAAACCTGATAAACGCATTGATATGACCTGCAATTAATAGTTTGAACAGTTTAAAATAACCAGGATTGGCCGTAATAAAGCCCTAAAAGTTAGGTTTCGTGCGGCCTGTACGTTATGGTTTTCTGAATTTAAACGATTAATGCAGTATTTGTATGGCAGAAACTACTAATATTATTAACTTATTAGCCTCGTACATATACGATCCATCGATCCCGCTTTTCTTTAACCACTTGTACTCATAGGCTAACGATATAACCCACATTTGGTTCGTATTTTAAGTTCTACAAATCATTCCTACTCCCTAATATTCTATTTATCATCTAACGATAAAGTCTGCTCAAAATCATCGTAGGCCCGTATTTCGAGATACCGTTTTAATCGTTAGGTAAAGGGCTATTCAAATACGATGGTCTCACACCTGGGCAACCCCTTTTTCAAAAGGGTGCATACGCTCTGTAGACCCGGTATCCTTGTATATAGTGGAACAGAAACGTGAAGGCGCATCGCCGCCGAGATACTAAATTTAATAATTAATGATATTTATCTAACTTTCATTTTTATTTTTCCAATGTTCTATTTATTATTACGAATGACTATACCAATTATAGTAATAACAGGTCCAATATTTCATTGCCTTTTAAATCATTGAGGAAAATCAGAAATGAAAACACTTTATTAGACGTTTATTCGTTTACCGAATGAATGTAGGTCTCAAGGTCGCTGGCTCAGCTATTTACACACTGGTCAGCATTGTTGTGTATCAATACCTAGGTTGGTGGTCCCTTCATATTAAGTTTAACATGGTATTAAAATACCGTTAACAGACTTTGTCTACCATACGGGAAACTATTGGGGCTATAATTTAGGCCTTTTTCTAAACTATAAATAGTGGTGGACCAGTAAATATAATTGCTTTATAGTTAACGACCATTAATAGAGGTGAAAATCAAAAAAATGTGGGTTACTATGAGCGTTTTAACCGCCATTCGAAGGAAACGTGTTTTCACTATAAGTTCCATCAATAAACAATGTAAAATCATTTAAATGCAGTTATATAGTTACATTAAGGTACCTTGAAGGTAGTGATATGTAATACTCGAACATTACATATTACCTGATGTGTGTACCCCACTTTTTAAGGCAAAATTCATATTTCTCACGTTATTCCGTAAGACGGAGGTATTTCCGCCCGATGTACTGTTTTTAATGTACAAAACACCTGTACCTTGACGATTCACTTATAGAACTGTCGTTTATAAAAGGTTAATTGATTAAAGTAGTAATAATCTTGGTTTTATAACTATTTTTAAATAATTCGACCATTTCCAAATTCTGTACACTATACCAATGAAAGATCACCTAAGGGTACCACAATTCTCTTATGCCATTGCAATACCTGGCAATTCAAATACCTTTCAATATGTTATAACTGTACAACCTTACCATAATATGACCATGGCTTAGTTAACGCAATTTGAAAATATACATGCACCGAGCGGTGGTGGTCTTGGATTTTAGTATTGGCAGCCAGCTGACACTCACACACATATACAAGATGTAGTGATTGTAAGTTCTCGACTATTACCCATTAAGTAGTGGCCTAAGCAATATTGAAAGAAATTTTAATAATTATAACCCTATTCCTGTCACTCACACATAATCTAAATATCATATGTCTTGTAAGTGGTTGCGGTTTAAATGAATAATAAGGAGAAATTTGGATTAATGGTTACCCAATATGTGTTCTGATACGTATAGTTCCACTATGTGGTTAAGATTAAATGCCTATAAAGTCCGTGTACTAACTTTACTTCAATTCCAGGTCAGACAGCCCCAGGCACGGGGTAGTAATAGTTTGCGAACAGAGCGTTGGAGAGTAACGCATCTTTCCACCAAATCTAGCTTAATTAAAGTCGTAATATTATCAAAATGAGGTTTAATCATCCCTTATCTAATGGTTAATCAAAATATCAACCCTTAACGCCCTATAGATAAGGGATGATTCAACTTATTTCTCTTCAGCTCGGTCCTGTTCTGCGCTGGTCCGAGAGCGATTCGCGCTCTTCATGCAACCCAGAACAGGACCGAGGGGGAGATAGAAAGTTTAACTCGTGTGGTGCTGTACCGGTATTTGACTGCTATACCATTGCAAAAATATTATATGTTCCAACAGATCCTTCACGGCTTCGACTAATATTGTCGTGTCTGCGTTTGTTGGTCCAAGTATATAAGATAAAAGTGTCTTTTAATAATATCATAAATGAATTTTCCATATTGATGGCAAGAAAGAAACGTTTGCGAGTTGGTTAGTTTTTGTGAACGGTACTTAGTTTTGCTTCAGGAACAAAATTGAATGATCTAATGGCTTATTAGTGAAGTTGATGGTTAGTCTCGAGTAAATACAACCTTGCGTTATTCTTTCAATTATAAATTAATTATAAAGCAAAATCAACTAATTATAAGTTCAAAAACCGTTTAGTAAACAAAAAATTTAACTAATTACCAATTTTAAAACAAAATGCATTTTTATAATTTTCCCTGTAAACCTAATCACATCAAAATTCGTAAGTTAGGCCTAAAACCACTTGGTAGCTCTCCAATAAGCACTCTATGACCCAGCCAAAGTGCAAGTTTGATCAAATTATTTCATGTAGGCCTACTGTAAACCTAAGTACATCGATCCTATCTATATCTTAAAATAATACAAATAAAATATTTATGGAAAGAAAGCAAATTGTGTGCATGGATACAAAATAAATATCCAAAAAAATAAAAATGTGTAGCCTATATTGCATCTGGTTCTAACACAGACGGCGAAACGGGAAGGGATGCACGGAGCGGGGGGGGGGGGGGGGCCTCACACCAGAACTCTGCCCCAGGCCACAAAAATTCTCTCGGCGGCCCTGAAGCACCACACGAGCGGCGAGCGCGGCGCCGCGGTCTGTTCACGGACACAGAGCTTAAAACCACGGAGACTCATAATACAGGCTGATAGGCCTGTATATAAGGTCATAGGCTATACTTTGTTACGGTTTGAAGATTTTTATGTCCTCAAAAATGCATGGTGTTACTACATAGACTATGCAGAAATTAAATTCTGCTACCATATATATATATATACAAAAAAAAAAAAAAAAAAAAAAAAAAAAAAAAAAAAAACGCCTGAAGATGAGGCCCCCTGTCTCTTGAGGCCCGGGGCAAACTGCCCCCCCTGCCCCCCCCTCTCGGCGGCCGTGCTTCTAACTTACGATTCTTTTACACGGACTACCTTTCTACTACCATACCGACCCATAACTTGAGGTCTTGTGTTTTACTACATACCTTTTACCTCCCACTTCGTCCTTTTTGGGACCCCTCTCTGGGCCATAGGACCAGTCATATCTTTGTCTTGTATATTGGTTGTGAAGAGTGGTGGCATTAAACAGTAACTTATAATCTGGTAGAGTAAAAACTCTTTTCAATAAGAAATTTTTTAGATAAATTTTTAACTTGTCAGTATTCTTACAAAGATTTCTTGAATAACTGGGTAATTTGTTTAATTGTTTGAGTTCAATGTAATCAGGTTTCTCCTCAAAAATTGCTCCACTGTAATATTAGGCTAATTATATTAATTTTATCTGGAAAAATAGGTAGTAAATTTAGGGCCTACATATGTTTAACAAGTAGGCCTACTTTTTTTAAAGTTAGCGGAGTCACAATAATTTAGTAAGCTAACTCTGTGCTTGAAGCTGTCACTTACATAAGCTGTGAAAAATTAGCATAGGCCTAGGCCGAGTAAGGGCTTCAAGATTATAAAATAGCTCTTGAGAGAAATACGGTAATAAATTTGTTGTGACGCAGTTTTACACATTCTATTCTAATTTAACCTTGCAATTTATGGAGTGGTCACCATGATTACTTTTACAATAGTACTGATCGAATAAAATTAGAGTGAGCCAATTGTAAGCACATGTAGCACACATCACAGGAGAAAGGGCTTTCACAGAGATAGCGATGTCAGGGAACAGGAAGCCAGGAATACCTGTTTCAATCATTAAGAACAGAGTGGCACTGGCACACAAGACAAGACCAGTAACAAGGACGGAGGAATGCTACTCGTTGCAACTGCTCCTGCTGCGTTTGTAACAGTTCCACGCAACGAGTTACTCGCGCATGCGCAATAGCATGCAAATAGGCAAGGATTATTCCTCGATCGAGACGGATGTGTTAGTTGTCGTCGCAGCAGACCAGCAGACGACGTTTCTGTTTTCTCCACTTACAACACCTGCTACTCGACTCGACTCTCCTCCAACCTAACTTAACTCAGATTATGATCATATAAGTTAGGTTATCCAGTTTTTAATAATTCATTTCATTAATAATTAAATTATTTTAAGTACCGTTTTAAACTAACAGTATTTTTCCACAACTGTATTTTGTGTTGAAATTTGTAAAATGTAAATGGTTGTCAGAGTATTTGACCAACCTAAATATGTTGAGGTTAAACATTTTAAAGGTAAGTTAAAGTACAAATTTTGCTTTTTCGAGTGATTATTCAAAATCTATTGCTGTCATTATGGGGTAGGCTACCGTTTCAGAGCCTACACTACTATAGAATGAAAATATGGATCGATTAAATAGGATCGAAAATTACTGTCAAATTCAAAATGTTGTCTAACCTGACAAACATTAACCTAACTAACAGTGGTGTAGTGGCACATTTTTCAGTGTGGGAACGCTTGTATATTTCTCAAATTCCCTGCAAAAAAGGATGTGACTTCCCGGGTTTCCAAATCAGTGTGGGAACGCCACTCCCATGCGTTCCCACCCCACTACACCACTGCTAACTAATCCCCATTGACATGAAGAACCAACCTATGTCCAGGAATGTTTAAATGCGAGAGTAGACCACATTTAAGTACGATATGTAGGCCATTGTTCTTATATTTTGTGAAAATTTGTATCATTATGATTAGTAGCCTATCGTAGTGTTTTGGTTTTGTTGATATAAACTATGTTAGGTTAAACAGTATTTGTTTTTGATTGTAGCCTATATGTGGGAATAAGAAGCTAAGCAAAAATAAGGGAGTACAGTTTTATTTAGTGCCTACACTACTATTGAATAAGGCAGCGGCCGTAGCTCAGTGGTAGATCTTTGGGTTATCACCCAGCGGGCCCGCTTTCAGAAACCCCGGCCCGGGGACAAGAAGATCGTTCGGCCGCTCCCGTGATTCGGAAGTCATCACGTTAAGCCATTGGTCCACCTGCATAGAAAACAAAATAGTGCAGGCCTTTCAGGCGAGGAGAACTTTCAGTTAATTGCTGATTTCCCTCCAATAAAAGCCATACGATTATTATTATTACTACTATTGAATGAAAATGTTGATGCGATCGATATATAGATTGATCTATCCAATTGTATTGGATGAAAAGTTGCAGTCAAATACATAATTTAGCTTAACAAAATTTATTCTTATCTAACCATCATAACCTAAACTAATCTCCATTAATATGAAGAACCAACCTATGCTTAGGAATGTTAAAATGTGAGAGTAGACCACATTTAAATACGGTACACAAGTCGTTTTCCTTATAGGCATAATGTTATTTTGTTAAATTTATAGTTGTCATTATGATTAGCCTAGTAGGCATAGGCCTAGTGTTTTGATTTTCTTGATATAAATTATGTTAGGTTATAAGTTACTTGTTTTTTTGTGTAAATGTGCGAGAATATAAAGCTAAACAGGGATAATTAGTTATAGTTACAATTGTCTTTGTTATTTCGATATAGATTGAATTGATAGTTGATATGATAGATATATTGATCACACCAATTGGCATTTTCATATGATAGTACAGTAGAAGCCCTCATGTCCGGCCTCGGATGGTTCGGCTGCGGTGTTCTGGAAATGAAATGTTGAGCTCCGGGCATTTCCTATGGAAAAAAATATACAAGAGTCAACTTGTCCCATGTTATATTAGTAAAATATATCAGTTCAATTGACGATTAACGGACTATTCAGTTTTGGATGTCTTCTAAAACTTTGGGTCAGTGTTCTATTTTTGATGGTCACCTTTTTGTTGGGTGTTTTGCGGCCCGATCGTTGATGTAACCGAGAAGTTTAGACAGATTTTATCTCTTTTATGGTCCCATTTATACGTCAGGACCTTCTTTGACAGAAGATCAGTATTATTGTCTGTTAAACACAGTTTCATCGCTAGTGACTGCTGCTTGTCCGTTTCCGATCGTCATTTTGGCACTACAATGTCTGAGAGGGAGCAAATCACGATGGTTAAAAAGTTAAGATAGTACATAGCGTTGATTGGGAAAGTATGATGCGCCTCATTGTTACATACATCCTAATAGTTCATTGTTTTGACACACATATCATACAGGTCTCTGTTTAACCCGTTTAATAAACCGCCGGTCAATCAGGCCATTTTGAAATCCGGCCGGTGGTCCGGTCCTGAGGTGGCCAGATTTGAGGGTCACTACTGTAGTGTAGGCGCTATATGAAACTGTACCCTGGGGTAGTTATTGTGATTGTCTAAAGTTGTTATCCCACATAGCAAAAAAAGCTTGATTCGAACTTGATTCAAGCTTGATTTTTGAGGCTTGAAGGTTTGATTCAAACCTTACCAATCGAGCCTGAAAACTTTATTCAAACTTGATTCAAGGCTCTTAGTTACCGTGATGTGAAATCGATTTCAACTTGAATCAAGTGTTTCATTCAATTCTTTTTCAAGTCACTTTCAAGCCTTTAAAGTCTTGTCTAATCTTTTCAAGTCTTTTTCAAGCATCTTTCGAGCCCTTTTCAAGTGTTTTTCGAGCCTCTTTCAAGCCTTTTCCAAGTCTTTTTCGAGTCTCTTTTGAGCCTTTTTCAAAGGATTTTCAAGTCTTTTTCAAGCCTTTAAATATTTTCAAGCTCTTTTAAAGTCTTTTTCAAGGGCCTTTCGAGCATTTTTCAAGTGTGTCTCGAGCCTTTTTCAAGCCTCTTTCAAGTACTTTTCAAGGCTCTGTCGAGCCTTTTAAAGCCTCTCTCGAAAATGTTTCAATTGGTTTTCAAGTCTTTTGCAAGTCTTTCGATTCTTTTTCAAACCTTTATACATTTTTTAGCCTCGTTCAAATATCTTTTAAGTCTTTTTTGTTCTTCTACAGATGATATTACACATTGAAGTGGAATAATACATCACGTGGTTAGTGTAATTTATTTAGTTTAGTTTAAAACAGAAATTAATTGAAAGTGCAAATTAATTAGATTAACTACTTAAGTAGGGGGAGTATCTCGATTTTTAAATTATTTGTAGGCCTAATTTGTGAAATTGAGTTAGGCATATGTAAGTTTATTCCATATTCTCAGTAAAATTTAAAAGTAATTTTTTTATAAGTTCTTTGTTTAGTTAACTTTTGATTATGTACTCAGAACCCCCGTTTTAAAACCACCGTTTTAAAAGGTATGTATGTGTTTGAGTCATATATACATTTCATACCTTTTAAAACGGGGGTTTTAAAACGGGAGTTCTAAGTACTTAATCAAAAATTTACAAAAAAAAGAACTTATAAAAAAATTACTTTTAAATTTTACTGAGAATATGGAATACACTTACATATGCCTAACTCAATTTCACAAATTATTCCTACAAATAATTTAAAAATCGAGATACTCCCCCTACTTAAGTAGTTAATCTAATTAATTTGTATTTAACTAATTTCTGTTTTAAACTAAACTAAATAAATTACACTAACCACGTGATGTATTATTCCACTTTAATGTGTAATATCAGCTGCAGAAGAACAAAAAGACTTAAAGAGATTTGAAGAGGATAAAAAATTATTAAGGCTTGAATAAACACAAGACAAAAAACTTACTGAAAAATCGGAACAGTAAAATACACATCCGATAACTTCGGAGTCTGGTAAGAAAGTAATGGCGTTGGCCCGTCTCGTCCCGAAAAATCTATACAAAATCGATGAGAAATTGATCCTCGGGAGTCGCGCACTGGATTGTGGGACAGCGTTGGACGGCTTGTGATTGGTCGGGACGTCGTGCCGTCAATCGGTATCGATTCGAGTTCGATTCGTAAACGTGAATTGAGTTTAGTTGGATAATCAAATTCAAGGCTTACATTGCTATTGAAGGGAGAGGTAAGTTCAAGCCTTCTTTAACTTTTTGGTGCTTTCGAATCGGAATCGATTAGATGATTAAATTCAAGGCTTACATTGACGTTAAAGGGAGAAACAAATTCAAGCCTTGATTATCTTTGGTTATTTCGAATCGGACTCGAATAGATGCTCAAATTCAAGGCTTACGCTGCAATTAAAAATCGAGGAAAAGTCAAGGCTTGATTCAAGCTTCCTTGCTATCTGGGATTTATATATAGATTGGATCGGTAGTTGATATATTGATCGGATTTATAGATATTTTCATTCAATAGTAATGTAGGTGGGCAAATATTTTAGTTTGGGACAATTTAAGTTCCTGAGATGTTTCAAGAAAATAAACATAGTAAAAGGTGTAATCAAGTCAAAATATGAAAATACTTAGCTCAAGGTAAACGTTCAAGCAAGAATATATATCAAGCCTATAAGCAAGAGTCTATCCAAGATCAATGAGATAGACAGACAGACTCAGGCAATAATCTTGTCTGAGTTTGTCACTTAGTTACAATATATATGGCTCATTTAGCCAGCCACCAAGGTTTAAGAATTAGAAAATAAATTCTGCGGTGCAGAGCACCTGTGTCAGTATATGTAAAAAACTAAACACTAAAATAAAAATTAGATCTTTCTTTATAGAGCTAAATCCAGGGCGCTAAGCCATTGCAGAACAGCTTCACTAGAGCTATGCAGACCGGTCAATCCTTCGGGGAAAGCACTCAGTGAGCACTCTGCGACTATGTGCTCCATAGTTTGGTACTCTGCTCCGGAGTTGCATGACTGGTCTTGTGTCATTCCCCATTTGTACTTTCAATAATTACATCTTCCCACTCCAGTGCGAAAACGATTGAGTATCAAGAAGTGGTTCCGACCTTGAAAAGCGTCCCAGGAAGAAGTCCAGTTTGTATGGATGTTGAAGTTTGTGTATATCAACTGGGAGGCTGTTTGTAGAGGTGGTTTTCGGGACCTCAATCGGCCCTTATTCTGGGGTAGGTAATCATGGATGGGCAGCTGTGGTGCATATATGATCTTAGTGTATTCCCTAATGAGTGCATCCCTACGTCTTATTTCAGGAGGAGCGATACCACACAGCACCGGGAGCCAGGGTACAGGGGTTGCCATGAGTTTACAACTAATGGCTCTCATAGTCCTGTTCAGTTGGACGTCGATCTCTCTGACATGCACACTATTTAACCACACGGGAGCGCAGCACTCAGCTGTTGAATATACCAATGACAGAGCAGTGGTTCACAGAACTTGTGCGTTAGCTCCCCATGTGGAGCCAGCAAGGTGATGGACAATGTTAGTCCTGGTTCTCATCTTAGCTGGCGTTTTTTGTACGTGGCTTTTAAATGTGAGAGACCGATCTAAAGTGACTCCCAGATACTGTGGGTGGTCATTATGATTTAGCTCAACACCATTGACTTACGATTTTAATTTTTAGGTTGGCCAGTCTATTATTCAAGTGGAAGCAAGCAACCTCAGTTTTTGTTGGGTTTGGATTTAGCTTCCAGGCTTCAAAGTATTCACCGAGGGTCGTGAGGTCATTTGTTAGTGTTTCCTCAGCTTGTCGAAAATGCTGGTGTTTATATGCCAATGCAATATCATCTGCTTAGATAAACTTTAAGGACCAAGTTACAGGAATGTCGGCAGTATACACATTAAAAAGCAGTGGGGTGAGCACTGACCCTTGTGGTAGGCCATCCTTTAGTTGCCTAAAAGTACTTTCTCTGTGTCCCAGATATACTTTTATCATCCTATTGAAGAGCATTGAGTTGAGGAGACGCAACAAGAAAGGGCAAGGAATAAGGTCTTAAAATTTAACTAGGAGGCCTTTTCTCCAAACAGTGTCATATGCTGCAGTCAGATCTAAAAAAGCCACAGAGGTTTTCAGTCTTGGCTCAAACCCATCCGCAATGGAAGAAGTCAGAGCTAGAACCTGGTCACAACAGTTGCGACCAGGCCTAAATCCAGCTTGTTCAACAGGGATGCTGGCATTGAGAAAAGGGAGGATTCTGGTATAAATCAACCTCTCAAATGCTGGTGTTGATATGCCAATGCAATATCATCTGCATAGATAAACTTTAAGGACCGAGTTACAGGAATGTTGTCAGTATACACATTAAAGAGCAGTGGGGTGAGCACTGACCCTTGTGGCATTCCATCCTTTAGTTGCCTAAAAGTACTTTCTCTGCGTCCCAGATATACTTTTACCATCCTATTGAAGAGCATTGAGTTGAGGAGACGCAACAAGAAAGGGCAAGGAATAAGGTCTTAAAATTTAACTAGGGGGCCTTTTCTCCAAACAGTGTCATATGCTGCAGTCAGATTTAAAAAAGCCACAGAGGTTTTCAGTCTTGGCTCAAACTCATCCTCAATGAAAGAAGTCAGAGCTAGAACCTGGTAACAACAGTTGCGACCAGGCCTAAATCCAGCTTGTTCAACAGGGATGCTGGCATTGAGAAAAAGGAGGATTCTGTTATAAATCAACCTCTCTAGGAGCTTATAACAAACACTTAAAAGAGCTATAGGATGATAACTTTCCGGCCGTTTTGGATCTTTTCCCCGCTTCAAGATAGCTATGATTTTGGATTTTCTAAATATCCCAGGCATGTCGCCGGTTTTCAGAGTGGTGTTAAAAACTTCAAGAAGCCACTGTCTAGCCTTATTACCCGAGTGTTTTATAAACTCTGGGAAAATGTCAGCAGCCTGCTGCTTTGCCAATTGGCATCGCATCAATCGCTATTTCCAGCTCGTCGTAACTGAAGGATCTAGAGACTTCCAAGGGTGCCTGCCAACTCTCCTTTATCTCATTAAACTTGAAATTAATTTTTCTGTCTGCAGACGTACACACAGGTTTTGAAACCCCAGCTTGAAAGACGTGTGCCGTTGTCATCATCGGACGAGTATCCCCTTTCCCCACTGGGTATGATGACTGTTGAAGTCACCTACATATACCACAGGATGTCCAAAAGTTGGGAGAACTGTGTCTGACCACTGGGTGTTCGGTGGTTTGTAGACATTTACAATAGTAGTCTCAGAAACCTTAACAGCAACAACAAATATGTTGTTATCTCACATTTTGTGGGAGACTGATACGTCGTCTATGTCCTGTCTAACATACGTCGCCACTCCATAGACCCTGTGACCTATTCCTTCCACAAGCTTATATCCTGGGATTTTGCCCCTATCACTGTTTTCTAAGTCTTCTGCATGTGTTTCTTGCAGTGCAAGGACATCGACCCCATTTTCCAGCAGCACCTTGCTGAGGCAGTCACTTTTAGATTTGCTCAGACCCTCTACGTTAAAATGACAAACATTTAAAACACAGCCAAAATTTCTAAATTGGCCCTGGAAAGGATCGTTTGCATTTTATCTGCCAGCTGGCATAGCTGAGAGATCACCGTGAGTGATAGTTCAGCTGCCAAAGTTGTTCGTTTAGCACCATCCGGGGAGTACGTGTAACTTTAATGGAATGCTGCGGACGCAAACAACATCACCCCCCCTCAAGCAAGAGTTACATTTGTGCTTACCGTTAGTGTTAGTAAGAATAGTGTTTCGGTAAATATGTTAAAAAACCCATACATCAGATAAAAATAATTTAAATTTATTTAAATCAATTTTCTTTAAGTTAGGATGGTTACCTGTTTTTTTATATCGTGCTTGGTGTATTTCATTTGTATAGTGCTTTGCAAGTGAATTGTTTTATTTTCCATTTTTGAATTACCGTACCTACATATTATTTATAATATGTTTCCTCTTTGTATTGCTTTTTAGGAGAAATGAAGATTATTATTATTACAATATTAAATTACACTAACAAACACTATTTGCAAAATGTACGATTCCATAACTGTTTTCATGTTTTTGAGTTCTGATTCATAAAAGCGAGACATCTTCACGAGGATCTGGGTGAATGGATCTCTACTCATGGCGGCGACACTGGAAACACCATATATTTAAACTAGGCCAGTTTGCAGAATACTGTAGAGTTAACTTAGATGTGTGCTCAATATGTCCGAAATACTCTAATAGATTGTTCATTGCTAAGATAACATATGCTCATTTCACTTTGCAAATGAAGGACCAGTGGAGCGGGTGGAGTGGCTCCTGTCTACGAACTGACCTGTCTGTTTGTTGCTGTCCAAACAACCAGAATAATTCATGTATATCAGGTGCTTACCAGGTAACTTTGTTTTGAATTCGTGAAAGTATTTCTGACATAAGGCTATTGAGCAATAAAATACGGAACCTAACAGCCACAGCACACTGTAAACTGGTGGGTTCATATAACAAACAAGTACCAGATTTTGATAAATCGGGAAACCTGCCTTTCTTCACAGTGGTCTGGCTATTCAAGAATCCACTTGAATTATTATCAAGATATCAGTTGTTTTGTTTTAGGCTTCCCAAGCTTTACTTGAGGATTCAATTTCTGCAACTGAGCTCTGCAAAGCTTGCCTGAAAAGAGCAGAGTTTGTTAAGCCACTAAATCCTTTTGTCACTGTGACCAAAGATAAAGCTCGAGTCCAATCAGAAGAATCTGCGGTTAGGCATGAAAAGGGTAAGATAGTATTTAGTAAATGGTTTACCTGCTTTTTTAATATTAGCGAATTTCCCATAGGGAATAAGCTATTACCGTAGGTCTCATGGTAAGACCTAAGCCCGGGACCATGTTACTTTTTCGTTTTTAGGTATCCAGAGACCAAAAATAATAGTCATTAAAAATTTTATATATATATATATATATATATATATATATATATGTATATATATACAGGGTGTCTCACGTAAGGTGTCTCAAATCGATTACAGATCAACAGTTTGTCCTACAATCTTGAAACAAAATCATTTCCCACTAAATTGACCCCAAGGAATAATTTAGAAATATTTTTAACGTTGTATAAAAACAGGGTGTCCCAAAAATTGGGGGTCACAGGTTCGAATCTCGGAAATTTCAAATACAAACATATGTCATATTATACATCATTAGAAAGGTCTATTTAATACAAACATTTTGGTGGAAACAGAATTTTGTTATCTTTATTCGTTTCAAAATGGCGTCCATTTTTTTAGCCAAAATCAAAATTTACGTAATACCCTGTAATTCTTTTATTATTTGTCATAAATGACTTCTGATTCAAAATACTTATTTGAAATAAGCTAAGCTTTACAATGATATGTCACAAGACAAAATTTATAAAAGAACTAAAATTTCAAAAATTTAATATTTTTGAAAATTTTTACATAAACAAAACTCAAAAATTTTTAATACAAACACATGTCTTTTTGTACATCATATTAAAGCTCTCATTAAACTGAACAACTTCGTAATTTACACTAATGCCGTATCTCTTTTGGTTTTGTAGTAATAACATAAAAATGTCATTTTCCCATTTAACTTGCATGTTAATTAATCAGGACATGATAGTATGGCAGTCCTTCCATTATTGCCATACCCATTAAATTAACATGCAAGGTAAATGGGAAAATGAGATTTTTACGTTATTACTACAAAACCAAAATAGATACGGTATTAGTGTAAATTACAAAGTTGTTCAGTTTAACGAAAGCTTTAATATGATGTACAAAAAGACATGTGTTTGTATTTAAAATTTTTGAGTTTTGTTTATGTAAAAATTTTTAAAAATATAAAATTTTTGAAATTTTAGTTTTTTTATAAATTTTGTCTTGTGAAATATCATTGTAAAGCTTAGTTTATTTTAAATAGCCTAAGTATTTTGAATCAGAAGTCATTTATGACAAATAATAAAAGAATTACAGGGTATTCCTTAAATTTTGATTTTGGCTACAAAATTGGACGCCATTTTGAAACGAATAAAGATAACAAAATTCTGTTTCCACCAAAATGTTTGTATTAAATAGACCTTTCTAATGATGTATAATATGACCTATGTTTGTATTTGTAATTTCTGAGATTCGAACCTGTGACCCCCAGTTTTTGGGGTTTTTGTATTTATACAACGTTAAACATATTTTTAAATTATTCCTTGGGGTCAATTTAGTGGGAAATGATTTTGTTTCAAGATTGTAGGACAAACTGTTGATCTGTAATCGATTTGAGACACCTTACGTGAGACACCCTGTATATGTGTCCCTAGACACGATAACTCTCGTAAAAATGGTCCGATCGAGACCAAATTTGGTTGAGATGTGTAATCCTACGTTTATTCGGATGAGTTCGTAAACCAGACATATCGACCTACCGGAAGGGGTAGTTTTGGGGGGTTTTGTACCCCAAAAATGGGTTTTTTGCATTTTTCATATGTAAATTTTAAAAATTTTAAATTTTTATTTTGACCATTGGATTTAGCTCAAAAAAACACACAATTTAGTATTTTGAAGCTTTGCTCTATCTCCATTGGTTACCGAGATATTACAAAGTCTAAAGACAGTACATTGTATTTTGGGGCTCCAATGTTAATCTTATGGAGAATTGGGATGTGTTAATATTTCATTTATTAACCAATATTTTTCGATGAAACTTGGAATTCAGCTTCATTTGGTTGAGATTCATCCATTTATGTTAAAAAAATCTTGGTTTTTGTGCTTATCATGGCAGCAAACCTGCATACTCTTTTCCCATGTTAATCATATGGAGAATAGGCAAACTTCTTTAGCGATGGACAGATTTTGATGAAACTTAGTAAATGGCTTCATATGGTCGAAATAAATTTGTTTTTTTTTATGATATATATATCGTATGGCTCATTCAGCCAGCCACCATGGTTTAAGAATAATAAAATAAATTCTGCGGTGCAGAGCACCTGAGTCAGTATAAGTAAAAATCTAAACACTAAAATAAAAAAAAAATTAGATCTCTCTTTATAGAGCTAAATCCAGGGCGCTAAGCCATTGCAGCCCAGCTTCACTTGAGCTATGCAGACCGGCCAATCCTTCGGGGAAGGCACTCAGTGGGCACTCTTCGACTATGTGTTCCATAGTTTGATACTCTGCTCCGCAGTCGCATGACTGGTCTTGTGTCATTCCCCATTTGTGCTTCCAATAATTACATCTTCCCACTCCAGTGCGGAAACGATTGAGTATAGTCCACTGCTTTCGAGGAAGATTCATACCACCTACCGCTACGGTCGGGTCATCTATCAAGAAGTGGTTCCGACCTTGAAAAGCGTCCCAGGAGGAAGTCCAGTTTGTATGGATGGTGAAGTTCGAGTCCATCAACTGGGAGGCTGTTCGTAGAGGTGGTTTTCGGGACCTCAATCGGCCCGCATTCTGGGGTAGGTAATCATGGATGGGCAGCTGTGGAGCAGATAAGATCTTTGTGTATTCCCTAATGAGTGCATCCCTTCGTCTTATTTCAGGAGGAGCGATATTACACAGCACCGGGAGCAAGGGTACAGGAGTTGCCATGAGTGTACCACTAATGGCTCTCATGGTCCTGTTTAGCTGGACGTCGATCTCTCTAACGTGCACACTATTTAACCACACGGGAGCACAGTACTCAGCAGTTGAATATACCAATGATAGAGCAGTTGTTCGCAGAACTTGTGCGTTAGCTCCCCATGTGGAGCCAGCAAGGTGATGGACAATGTTAGTCCTGGTTCTCACCTTAGCTGCCGTTTTTTGTAAGTGGCTTTTAAACGTGAGAGACCGATCTAAAGTGACTCCCAGATACTGTGGGTGGTCATTATGTTTCAACTCAACACCGTTGAATACGATTTTAAGCTTTTGGTTGGCCAGTCTATTATTCAAGTGGAAGCAAGCAACCTCAGTTTTTGTTGGGTTTGGATTTAGCTTCCAGGCTTCAAAATATTCACCGAGGGCCGTGAGGTCATTTGTTAGTGTTTCCTCAGCTTGTCGAAAATGCTGGTGTTGATATGCCAATGCAATATCATCTGCATATATAAACTTTAAGGACCGAGTTACAGGAATGTCGGCAGTATACACATTAAAGAGCAGTGGGGCGAGCACTGACCCTTGTGGCAGGCCATCCTTTAGTTGCCTAAACGTACTTTCTCTGCGTCCCAGATATACTTTTATCATCCTATTGGAGAGCATTGAGTTGAGGAGACGCAACAAGAAAGGGCAAGGAATAAGGTCGTAAAATTTAACTAGGAGGCCTTTTCTCCAGACAGTGTCATATGCTGCAGTCAGATCTAAAAAAGCCACAGAGGTTTTCAGTCTTCGCTCAAACCCATCCTCAATGAAAGAAGTCAGAGCTAAAACCTGGTCACAACAGTTGCGACCAGGCCTAAATCCAGCTTGTTCGACAGGGATGCTGGCATTGAGAATAGGGAGGATTCTGTTATAAATCAACCTCTCTAGCAGCTTATAACAAACACTTAAAAGAGCTATAGGCCGATAACTTTTAGGCAGTTTTGGATCCTTTCCGGGCTTCAGGATAGCTATGATCTTGGATTTTCTAAATATCCCAGGCATGTCGCCGGTTTTCAGAGTGGTGTTAAAAACTTCCAGAAGCCACTGTCTAGCCTTGTTACCCGAGTGTTTTATAAACTCCGGGAAAATGTCATCCAAACCTGCTGCTTTGCCAATTGGCATCGCATCAATCGCCACTTCCAGCTCGTCATAAGTGAAGGGTCTAGAGACTTCCAAGGGTGCTTGCCGACTCTCCTTTATCTCATTAAGCTTGAAATTAATTTTTCTGTCTGCAGACGTACGCACAGGTTTTGAAAGTACGGAAAGGCGTTTTGCAATTTCACGAGGGCTAGGCTGTGAGGCATCGTGTTTTTCACTTGATTTACCAGTGGAGAGTTTTCTGAGCAGAGACCAAGCTTTCCGACTACTTTTGGTGAAGTTCAGGTTCTCAACAGTTTTCACCCACTTCTCTCTCCTGGAGTTGTCGAGAGAGTTAAGGAGTTGGTCAGCTACATCTCTGTCAGCAGTGTCTGTAAACTCACTGTAAAGATCTTCGCACTCTCTGCTCCATCCTGGTATGTATTCTTTTCTAAAACCTCTTGGGATTGTCGCCTTAGCGGAAGACAGGACAAGGCGAGTGAACCGATCATAGTTTTTTATTTTAGAGGGGATGAACCTGATGCCGCTATCAAGCCTTGATGAGAAGGCCTCCCACTCAGCTTTATTAAAGTTCCACCTAGGCCGAGGAAAAGATCTTACGAGAGGAATTTGCATTCCTACTGATATTATTACAGGCCTGTGCTGAGAGTGGGGGAATGCACCAAGGACCATCCTGGAAGTAGGCACGGGTGTTGCTGATGGTTCACGGGAGCAAAAGCACAAGTCTGGAGAGTACCCACGACGCCATCGGGCGAATGGAAGGTGTGTGGGTCCTTGGCATTATATACCAGGAAAAGGTTGTTATTTTCAGCCCAGCTTGAAAGACGAGTGCCGTTGTCATCATCGGACGAGTATCCCCACTGGGTATGATGACTGTTGAAGTCACCTACATATACCACAGGATGTTCAAAAGTTGGGAGAACTGTGTCTGACCACTGGGTGTTTGGTGGTTTGTATACATTTACAATAGTAGTCGCAGACACCTTAACAGCAACAACAAATGTGTTGTTATCACAACTTTTGTGGGAGACTGATACGTCGTCTATGTCCTGTCTAACGTACGTCGCCACTCCGTAGACCCTGTGACCTATTTCTTCCACAAGCTTATATCCTGGGATGTTGCCCCTCGCACTGTTTTCTAAGTCTTCTGCATGTGTTTCTTGCAGTGCGAGGACATCGACCTCATTTTCCAGCAGCACCTTGCTGAGGCAGTCACTTTTAGATTTGCTCAGACCCTCTACGTTAAAATGACAAACATTTAAAACACAGCCTAAATTTCTAAATTGGCCCTGGAAAGGGCCGTTTGGATTTTGTCTGGCAGCTGGCATAGCTGAGAGATCACTGTGTGTGACAGTTCAGCTGCCAAAGTTTTTATGATAAAAACCTACTTTTAGTGTTCCCCATGGCAGCATACCTGCATACTCTTTCTCTATATTTATCATAAGGAGAATAAACATTTATATCCCTATTTATGAGCATGTGATTTTATTTGGTTTACAGTTTTATGTGGTCAAAATTAATATTACTAATTTGGAAATTCGCTGAGTACGCAGGTCTGCTGCGACGGGGGGTATTTTTGTTCTTAACTCTGGTTTTATTTATTTTTGCAAAATGCAGCATGCACAGTTGTGACTTACCTAAGACTCGAAGGGGGCTCCGCTCATATGTCCCCTTTCTACCTCTGAATTCACTTAGTACTCATCAAATTGTTAATTTTGCATTGTATTTCATTTGCAGAAAATATACTTCATAAACTTATCTAATAGTCACCGTGCCCAATAATGATCTATTCAAATTAATTTTTACCACTTCCCTGTATTAGAGCACCTAACAGAAAAAAAATCACAATGTTTGTACTATTGCTAATTTTGTGGGATTTTGATACCAATAATTTCTTCAAAAAATCTATAGACTATAGCCTATATTTCAATGTTGATGATACTATGTCTTGAACACTGGATTTTTATACATGAATTTCAGTTAAGTTATACGTGTATTTTTTTACAACAGTCAATAGTTAATACTATAAACATAAAAAAATTGGGGTCAGTTTTTGGGTAGATTGTTATGTTGCCTGTATAAAAAAATGATTTGTTAAGGAACAGACAGCCTCAATGATTTCACTACCAGACCAACTAACTCTTCCTTTATAGAACTGAAGATTAGGATCTTGTAAACTTATTAAGCCTTTCATTAAAGTTTAATGAGGTACTGTATTTGGTGATCAGGGGGAAGCAAAAGTATTATGGATGGAATACCAATCGCAGTGAAAGACAATTTTTGTACGACGGGGGTTCTAACCACATGTGGGTCCCGGATGCTGGCGGACTTTGTGCCACCTTACAATGCCACTGTGGTCGAGAAGCTGGAGCAGGCTGGCGCTGTGCTCATTGGGAAGACAAACCTCGATGAGTTTGCCATGGGGTGAGAATTTTTTACCTAGGTTTAATTTTTTTATCCTTTTGTATAAAAAAATTTCAAAGGTGGGAGTGTGGGCTTTTCAACTACAGTAGTACTTAACGTGGTTCCAATTGTGAGAGAACTAAGAATATCCTTTGAACCACTGTACCTAAGTGGCCGTGAGGAGGTTCAAGGCTGGACCCTAAAAATCCATTTCGGTAGGCCTACTTATAAAGAAATTATAGTGAGGCATGACCCAGTAATAAGTTTTAGTTTTTATTCAGAGTTGAATTTTGATTCTTACAAAAATCTTAAAGGGATCAGATGCCCACAATTTTGTTACAAAAATTTTAATATGCTTTCCTAAATTATAAAATAAATTAAACATTGGATCACACTGTTTAACCTGCATATTAACAATAGAAATGCTTTTTCCAAGTTCTACAAACACTTTGAGAGAAATCATTGTAATATGGTTCAATGTTTATTTATTCATTGACCATTGAAAATTGTATAAATTGCATAGCATATATACTACATAATTTGGAATCATAAGTGAAGTATTTTTACAATCTGTCTTGAAGATAATCTTCGACACTATAATATTTTTCCTGAAGTAACTTCTTTAATTTTTTGTTGAACTTGAATGGGTATTTTGCATTTTTTATATTATCTGGTAATTTATTATATAGTTTAGTTGCAGAAAACGTAATGGTTTTCTTTAATTTTGTCTGTCTCCTATTTTTTTCATAAAATATTTAACGATTCATATATATATATATATATATATATATATATATATATATATATATATATATATATATATATATATATATATATATATATATATATATAAATAAAACATTTCAACAAGAGCACCCTTTTGAGAATGAAAACTTTTATTATTTTTGGTGACTACATATATAAATTTTTTTGTCATCTTGAGGATGAGATTTTAATTTTGAATTCCACATAGTCAAATGAATAAACAAGAACTATTTAGACAGAAATGTATGTCAACTAGTATAATTAGGTACCAAAATAAATTACTCGCCATACACTGTAATTGAATTTCTTCTTATTTTTAAGAAATGCCAGTCAAATTTTCAAAGCTCACTCATATTTAATTTATGTAATCATGCTTCGCTTGTTCTGAAATATTATTCTTGATTAATAGGTCTTCTTGATTAATCATTAGGTCTAAATTATTGGAAATTTCAACTGTTAACCGCACATTTTCACAGCTCAGGTACAGTGGACTCTGTGCACGGCCCGACATACAATGTATGGGGGTCGAGGCTGTCATACAGAGTGGGAGGAACCAAGCGACATCCGCGCAACGGACACGTTAGAATAGCTGGCGGCAGCTCTGGGGGCAGTGCGGTGGCTGTTGCAACGGGCGCATGCTTTGCGTAAGGAAGATTTAATCTTATCCACGTAGTCAGATGTTGTAGGCTACAGACAAGCCTATTCTCTTTGTAAAACTTAGCACAATAACCATGATCAAACATTTAATTTCCAATTTAATTATAGGTTAATGTCTTGGCAACCAGACTGTGTACAATAATAGGCACAGTCCAGTCAATGTAATTTAATTTATAACACAATGAGGTTTATCACAGAATTATATGAGATGTATTCCTAGAGATGGAAAGCCACTGTCAGAGAACAATGCATTATTGGAAAGCAAAGGAAACCAAAACAAGTCAGTTGTTGGAAATTTTCTGTATCAGGATAGCTCAGCCCTCTTATTACAAAGAAAAGACAATCAGCAAAGCAATACTGTTTCCACCAGTTATCAACTGTAAAAATAATCAGCGAGGTGAGAGAACTTGCTATCCTTTGCTGTTCCCTAGGGCAGTGTTTCCCAACCTTTATGTACCCTTGTACCACCTGATGATTTTTTAAATTTTTGAAGTACCACCCAAACTCAGCCTCCCACTCCCCCCCCTTCTGACCACTCTTTCAGATATGGCCTGAGAGAGCCTAGGATATTATTTTCTTTTTAACCCTTTGAGTGCAAAAAAAAATATAACTTTGGAAAGTGCTGTGGCGGCCAAAGGGGCAGAGGCGAGCGCATGACATAAAAATTCAATTAAAAAAATGTGTGAAAATGCGTTGTAAGCGTAGACTGAGCTGACCAAAATAGCTGTCTGAACCACGTTGACCAAAAATGGTTTTATTTATTTTTTATGTATTTCGTACCACCTGAAATGCTCTTGCGTACCACCGGTTGAAAAACCCTTCCTTAGTGCAAAAACTACCTTAAATTTATTGTTTTCAATGTTAATCGTTCAATAAAAAACAATCAATGAAATGCAGTGGTTAAAAGTAGATTAAATTATAATTTTATTAATCTTTCCCATCAATACCTCATTTGAATAAAGTTATTGTGGTCGTAGAGTATTTTTCCATTATTTTCTTTCAATTATGTTTCTTTCCCTGTCGCAGTGCCCTGGGGTCGGACACCGGAGGGTCAACTCGTAACCCAGCCTCATACTGCGGAGTGGTCGGCCTCAAGCCCTCATATGGACGAGTGTCGCGCCACGGCCTCATCCCACTCGTCAACTCCATGGATGTCCCCGGCATCATCACCAGGACTGTGGCTGATGCGGCTCATGTCCTCAGTGCGTATCTGATTTTGTCTATAGTAAGTGAAATATCATATAAGCTCCCTTTGTTTTCCATTAATTCATTGAGGAATAACTTTGTGGTGCTCAACCCTCCAACTTGTCATTAAAACTTTCTTTAGTATTAAGTTGGTTTTGACTTGGGCATTTACATAAAAATCCACCAGCTGCTTTATTTTGAACTATACAATATTTATAGACAATTAGATAGGGTTATTACAACTAATCACACATGTTGTAACATGTTTTTCCTGTTAAATAAAATGTTATTAAAATTTTAAAATATATGTAAAAAATACATCTATTTATATTAACCGCATACTTGTTGCAATCAGCAAAAGTAGCCGAAACTTATAAGTATAAATGTGGTAGAATATCACGTATGCTCATTAAATACGAGGTATATTCGGAAAGTAAGTTCCGTTTTTAAATAAAAAAAGAACAAGTAGGCTACAGATACAGCAAAAAAATTTATTGCATTCAAATCTACAACTCTTACATTATTTTTCGACATAACTCCCGTGATTTTCCAGGCATTTGTCATAGCGTGGCACTAGTTTTTGTATACCCTCTTCGTAGAATTTTGCCGCCTGTGTAGTCAATCATGATGTAACACGTTCTTTCAGCTCTTCGTCGCTGTTTAACCGCTGACCGCCAAGGAAAGACTTCAGATGGAGAAACAAATTAAAGTCGCTAGGAGCGAGGTCGGGGCTGTACGGCGGATGGTCAAACACGTCCCAGCCAAAGCCCTGAAGGAGTGATTTTGTCACATTGGCAGTGTGTGGTCGAGCATTATCGTGAATGAAAACCACGCCTTTTGTCAGCATTCCTCGGCGCTTGTTCTGTATTGCGCGGCGCAGTTTCTTGAGCGTTTCGCAATAAACATCTTTATTGATTGAAGTCTTTCCTTGGCGGTCAGCGGTTAAACAGCGACGAAGAGCTGAAAGAACGTGTTACATCATGGTTGACTACACAGGCGGCAAAATTCTACGAAGAGGGTATACAAAAACTTGTGCCACGCTATGACAAATGCCTGGAAAATCACGGGAGTTATGTCGAAAAATAATGTAAGAGTTATAGATTTGAATGCAATAAATTTTTTTGCTGTATCTGTTCTTGTTCTTTTTTTATTAAAAAAAGGAACTTACTTTCCGAATATACCTCGTACTTACAATAAAAAATTAGTCAAACAACATTCTTTAAGTTTAGTACTAGGTTAAACGAGCCTTGATCGTTGGTTTTAATTCACTTTTGTTATAGTGTCATGGTAATCAAGCTATTAAATTTACATGAGACTTTACACAGTTAACAGTTGATAAAAAAAATGCTTAACACATTCACTGCGGCTAATAGTGAGAGAAAATCGAAACCTCACGCAAAAAAATTTTATTGTACCAAAACATGCCTTTATATGACATAATTAAGGAACAGAGGTCAAAAATGTTATCCGTTGTGTTTATGACGTCATATCGTGACATCATATTTATGGCACAGTATTGTGCCATCAGCACACAGGTGAAAATAATGTACTAAAATTGAAAAAAAGTACTTGCTTATTTGAGTAAAACACAATAAAGATAATAAAATTATGTATAAAAAACACAAAGGGAGTCATTTAAAATGTTTTGAAATTATCAAAACACAAACTACCCTAATCTATCCTCATTGTTTATCACTAAACATGGTATATTTGGTAGTACACTAAACATGGTATATTTAATGTGGTTTTAAGTTACCTTTTTCCGTCTCCAGTTCAAATTTTGGGTTTGTAGGACTACAACCCGGGTTTCGGCGCTCGTTGCGCCATTTTCAAGTAGCTAGAAACCCGGGTTGTAGTCCTACAAACCCAAAATTTGAACTGGAGACGGAAAAAGGTAACTTAAAACCACATTATAGTTCCACCAGTTCAGGGGCAACCATCATGAGTAAATTAATATGGTATATTTGGTAGCACGGCGTAGGGCATAGTCCGGGCTCCCCAGGGCACTGCGCACAAAAGTTTAGTGATCGTTTGGTTTTTGAGATGCGCTAAACATAGTTACAAACACGTCCGTCCACAAAAAAGGCAAACCTCACACTGACAGGAATGGCGGCAATGAGCGCAAGCGTGGCACTTTACTGTTCCCGCCGCTACAGCGCTGCTGTCGCCGCGATGCGGGAACTGCTCAGCCCCAAGGTCAAGCCACACCTACCAACCACGCTAACATAGTATACAACTAATTCCGCCAGGAGCTAACCTAACAAAATACAAATGATGAGTTCATTGTAGCATGGCACAGTACTCTGCTATCGGCGTGAACGTTCAGATTTTCATGGCACAGTACTGTGCCATTAGCAGTGAATGTGTTAACATTAATTTTCCTTTATTATTGTTTACTTTTAGTTGTTATTTCATTACCAAATAGCAACGTATAAGAACAGTGTTAAAAATTATGATTTTTAAACTTAATTTTAGACAAATGTAGATTTTCTCTGGGGTTGAGGCTGTTTCTAGACTTATTTTTGGACCAAAACACTCTTAAATGCAAAGTTTAAGCAAAATCTACCCGCTAGATTTCGAGATTGTGGAACACACATCCCTTCAGACATTCCTCGTATTATAGTATAGGATTATTGAAAATGTTTACAAAACAAGGTAGTTTTGTCTGCCAAACTATCCGTTTGGTCCGGTGGTGGCAGATGTGGTTTCCGGCCACGACCCCCGTGACTCGACCACAATAGAGGAAGAGTTGGCCCACATCAACCTGGGAGACCCGGGGAACCTGAGTGGACTGACGGTGGGAGTCCCGCGGGAGTATCACTGCCCGGGACTGAGTGCCGAGGTGCTCCAGGCATGGACCGAGGTGGCTCAGCTGCTAGAGGAAGGCGGAGCTACCGTCAAACAGGTACTGTAGTGTCATTCACATGATAAGGGATAACTCAGATTGAATTTGACCAATAATTCAATAAGATTTGTTGAATACTTATTTGTCAAGACCGCTTTCCCTAAAAAGCGTTTGACCACTTTCCCTAAAAAGCATTTAAATAACATTGTTCGTCCCTCTTAACAAAATGTCTCTGGGATAAACACAAGCAAAAGAGTAGCCTAACTCTCAATAATTTTTATGAAATTCCTTACAATTTCTTAGATCTATGATTGACATAGAACTTACCATACCATAGCTAAACTGAAACATAAACATGGTTTTTTAAATTTAACTAGACCGCTTAACCGTAGCCTTACATTTGACCTACCCTTTTTATCCTACTTAGTGCACGGCCACATGGGCATTTTTTTATTATCTCATTTTCACTTCACGCTGCTTGAATTTCCACCATGTGTGGGCCACTTGTGCTTTTTTCAACCGCCATTACGTTCTAAACCGTTAGTATTATGGGTATAAATTGAATTGTGAAGTTGTCTTTTAAAGTTATGTATAGAGCCCAAACATGTAAAAAAGTTGGGGGTTGTCTTTAAAATTAGCGACTGTGTGTCTAGATAGGTGACTTCTGATACACCCTGTACATTGAAATTGGTATCAGTCGGTAGAGCGTAACTATTTAAACTATAATAGTACAATTAATTAGTTTTTGTTAAAAATTATTACAATTTTAAAAGGGGTGTACAGGTATTCTGGAACGTAAAATATTACTGTAGAACTACTAAATTTTTTTACTTTTAGAATGTATTACAAAGATGAATTTTAATGTTATAACGTTTAGAATAGATAATTAGTTTATTTTCAAATACACATTTCATTTGAACATTAAAAAACACACTACTATAAAATAAATAATCAATAATTTAATAATAAAAAGGTTCTTTATTGCAAGTAGATGAAATTAGTGCCGACATAGCTTAGACAAGAACATCTTTGCGTAGGCACGAACCACTTTAATGTCAACAATATTTTTTTTACATAAAAAATTATGTACTTATTGGTGTTTGTGATTATGAGCCCTACAAGGTACTTTGCAAAAACTGTTTAATACATTAAACTTGTGACAGAGAAAATTTAAATAATTTTCTACTTATGCTAATTGTTTATGGAGTATAATTCAGTACATAAAAAGGTTTATAGGATTCTATAACCCCTTAAAATGTTCAAATCAATAAATAAAAAAAAATAAAAAATTGTATTCAATATCAACTTTGAGAAAGTGTTTTTTCTTCTTAAATCTATCTTCCAGCATGAGATCTGAACGATAGTTATTACTAAAAAGTTTTATGGTAAAAAGGACAAAGAAAAAAAAATTCAAATTATGTTTGTATTTTTGAAACTGTCACCACAGTGCAAAGATTGCCTACAGTGGGCTAGTTACTACTATGCTAAATATATTTTAGCATAGTAGCTAGAAGTGCCTTATGAAATCTTGATTAGTGACATATAGGCCTGGCCTAATTAAACATATTGTAGAATTGTAGTAACAGAAAATAATATATTGCCTATTTTTTATTTTAATTACTTAGTTTAATCTTAATTAATCATCCAGGTAGTGTTCGAAAATTGCTTTTCTTAATATATTCAATAAATTTCTACAGCTATATCAATCAATCAATCCTTTATTGTCATTAAACATGCACATGTAATAGACAGTGTCAACATAAAATAGTTAGGCCTATAAAATTACTAAAACTAACATTAAGACAAGGTCTAGTCATTAAATGGTAACATCGTGTCATTAAACGTCCTTTCAAGAAATTCATCAATCTTATACAGGGGATTGTCGGCAAGCCACTTAAAAATAACTGACATAAATTTCTTTATGTCAGTTATATACAGGCAGAACAATAGACAATCAATTACAGAAGCCGCTGACGCCCGAGAGGTCTATTGGCATTTGCCGTGGCTATACTTTTTTAATGTCGTGACAATTTTGAAGTGGTTACACATTATATTTATTAATTTTATTTATTTAAACAATTCAGTATGTATTAGGGCTACCACCCCCAATAATGTCTTTCAGAGTCAGAGGTCTATTGTGATTTGACGGGGCTGTACTTCTTGGCCGTCGGGACACTTTCAATGTCGAGACACATTACGTTTTATTTCATTGCAATAAATTATTTAAACAATTCAGTATGTTTCCCAACCTCAAAATCTCCCGACATCCAAAATTAAATAATTTTTGGACGTGGAGACACATTACCTTTTATTTTATTTTATTTCTATAAATTGTTAAAACATTTCAGTAGGTGGCCCAACCTCCAAATCTCTCAACGTCCAAAATTTTTGGATATTGAGAGATATAAATGTTGAGAAACATTATAAATAAATCAGTTTTAATAAATTTTTAACATTGGACGTCGGGAAACGGATTCTTATAGTTTTGTATCAAAGATCACAAGAGACTGCAAAAAAATTGTTGCATTGCTATGACAGGTGTTGAAAAATGATACAAAGGCGAATGTAGATTAAACTCTAATCACAAGGCCTTCTTGGAGGTAAAATTTTCCAGGTTTGCAATGTATTTTGGCAACTATTATTTTCTACTGCTTTTGTAGTCCTATGATTTAGTGTTTTTTCCTGTCCTGTTGTTATATTATCTAGTTGACGGCAGGTGTCGTTGCCCCATACGGCCCTCTCGATTGTCTGCTATTCGGTGCTGAACCAGTGTGAGGTGGCCAGCAACATGGCACGCTACGACGGGCTTCAGTATGGCCACCGCGCGGCTGCCGACTCCTCGACGGAGCAGTTGTTCGCCACCACACGCAGCCACGCACTGGGGCTCGTGGTGCGCAGCCGCATACTCACAGGCAACTACTTCCTGTTGCAGAGGTACAGTAGCTCAACTTTAACCCTCCAAGTATAACTTGACAAATACTTGTCAAACTTGTCAAAGCAGCATTTGACACAATAGATTTTTTTAATGCATTTAAAAAATTATCTTGTTTGGGGGTGTCTACAAAAATGGCTAGAGTTCTAAAAAGAATTATATGACAGAACTTCTGCAAGCTTTGGTATAGTATGGAATGAAATAAAATTAATTGAAAATATTTCTTTATTGAAGTTCTTTATTGAACTTTCACTCTACTACGGTTATTTTCATTCATTAATCAATTACGGAATTACTATTTGGGGAGGAGCAACCTCAGTAGCAAAAATATTAATCTTACAAAAGAAAATTTTAAGAATAATGACCATGACCCCCCAAAGAAAATCATGTAAACAAATATTCAAAAATTAAAAAAATTTACCTGTTCCTTCACTTTACATATATACTCTTCTGCAACAGGTTTTTGGAAATAAAGAAAAGTATTTCCAAAGCAACTGGGAACATAAATATAATACCAGAAGTAAAAATGATATACTACAATATCCTCTGCACAAAACAAAATTATTAGAAAAAAGCACTTTCTATATGGAAATGAGAGTTTTCAACAAAATTCCAAGTGCATGGAAGATGATGCCAAAAAGAAAATTTTCAAAATTTATCAAGGGCTTTCTAATAGAAAAAGCTTATTATTCTGTGGACGATTTTTTGAAAGACAAATTGTAGGATAGTTGTAAAAAAAATCGTTTTAAAAAACTATTTACTTTTATTTATAGAGAATCAAACATCATTTTTTAGTAGAAACCAACTGTATATGACTAGTCACCTGTTTGAGCAGGACTTTCCCTGTACTATCAAATGTTTTGTGACATGTGCATGAATAAATGAATAAATGAGGCTGAAAAATATAAGATGGGGAGGGAATAACCTAAGATTTCAACACAGTTGGTTAAAGGCAAGGCTGTTAATTTTTCCCAACTCTCTTTTCTTTATTTATAAATGATTTACCAGACATTTTGGAAGCAGGTTGCAAATTTGGATTGGTTAAAAGTAAATTTTTTTAAGCATACTGATGATATTGTTATTGTAGCTCCAACGGCAACTGTTCTTCAACAACTCGCTTGGAAAAATATTGTGAACTATGGAATTTACAAGTTAATTGAAATAAATCTAAAGTGATGATATTTCGAAAGGGGGAAGGTGGGAGAGAGAAAAAGGGTGATTTTCTTGATATAAAAATTTCTGATTGCAAGTAGAGTCGCTCTTGAAGACAAAGAGTCCTTTAAAGCAGTTCATTGCTCTATATTTTCAATTTGCTTTGTTTTGTTTTGTACGATGATTCCTTCTATGCTAAATATACATTTTTGTCTTCAAACACACACGACCCGGAGCCTAAACAAGCTATTAAAATTCCCTTAATAACAAACTATTATACCATTCAAACAGTCGTTAAAACTAGTAAACATACAATGACAAATAGCCTACATTTGATCTACCAAATTAAAATAAATCACTTGAGAGCCCGGAATGTGCTTAACCTAAACCAAATTAAATATTTATGAGGATGAAATTTGGTTTGTCAACAAGACATAGTAAAACCTACGAGTTTATGTAGGCCCCGCATAACACTGCATACATACATCATGACATTAAAAAAAAAATCAAAATAACACACTGATACTTTGAACGCACACTTAAACGAGTTGGTAGGAGTACTGACAGCCAAGGCCAATTTGCCACAGCGCCAACCTATAAGGACCGTAAGGAATAGTTGTGAGTGCATGTGTTCTCCTTATGGCTACAAAAGCACAAGGACTCTGTAGCCGGCGTCTGCTGTTCTGACCAAAGCCAGATACTATGGAATTAGAGACACAATCGTTGAGGATTTTGTATTTATTTCTATATGATCTGTTTCTATCTGCAACTTGTGTCCTATACAAAAAACTCAGGAGTTTATTTCTGCTTCAGTAACTACGAGAAGTACTTTGAACAAGCGATGAAAGTGCGTCGCCTGATAGCTGAGGACTTTGCCGCTGTGTGGGGGGAGGGGGTGGATGTGCTGCTAACCCCCACTACTCTCTCCTCTGCCCCTCCCCTCCATCAGTTCACCAGCCTCTCCAACAGAGAACAGTGCGACACCCAGGACTACTGCACTCAACCTGCTAACATGGCCGGTGAGTTGTAACCACAACAGAAAACAGTGCGACACCCAGGACTACTGCACTCAACCTGCTAACATGGCCGGTGAGTTGTAACCACAACAGAGAACAGTGCGACACCCAGGACTACTGCACTCAACCTGCTAACATGGCCGGTGAGTTGTAACCACAACAGAAAACAGTGCGACACCCAGGACTACTGCACTCAACCTGCTAACATGGCCGGTGAGTTGTAACCACAACAGAGAACAGTGCGACACCCAGGACTACTGCACTCAACCTGCTAACATGGCTGGTGAGTTGTAACCACACAGAGAACAGTGCGACACCCAGGACTACTTCACTCAACCTGCTAACATGGCCGGTGAGTTGTAACCACAACAGAGAACAGTGCGACACCCAGGACTACTGCACTCAACCTGCTAACATGGCCGGTGAGTTGTAACCACAACAGAGAACAGTGCGACACCCAGGACTACTGCACTCAAGCTGCTAACATGGCCGGTGAGTTGTAACCACAACAGAGAACAGTGCGACACCCAGGACTACTGCACTCAACCTGCTAACATGGCCGGTGAGTTGTAACCACAACAGAGAACAGTGCGACACCCAGGACTACTGCACTCAACCTGCTAACATGGCCGGTGAGTTGTAACCACAACAGAGAACAGTGCGACACCCAGGACTACTGCACTCAACCTGCTAACATGGCCGGTGAGTTGTAACCACAACAGAGAACAGTGCGACACCCAGGACTACTGCACTCAACCTGCTAACATGGCCGGTGAGTTGTAACCACAACAGAGAACAGTGCGACACTCAGGACTACTGCACTTAACCTGCTAACATGGCCGGTGAGTTGTAACCACAACAGAGAACAGTGCGACACCCAGGACTACTGCACTCAACCTGCTAACCTGGCCGGTGAGTTGTAACCACAACAGAGAACAGTGCGACACCCAGGACTACTGCACTCAACATGCTAACATGGCCGATGAGTTGTAACCACAACAGAGAACAGTGCGACACCCAGGACTACTGCACTCAACCTGCTAACATGGCCGGTGAGTTGTAAAAACAACAGAGAACAGTGCGACACCCAGGACTACTGCACTCAACCTGCTAACATGGCTGGTGAGTTGTAACCGGGATCACTAGAGTGGCAGTTCCAACGCTCCAAAATAGCTCACTGTTACTTAATAGTACAAATTTAATTTACAAATCGTCATTAGTAGGCCTACTAAGGTCATAAAGAACATGGCCTAGTGTTCCTCTAGGATAACTCTAATTTGAGCCATAGTTGTAACAGTTTCATTATTATATGATAAAAATTGTGCCAAATGAGAACTGTGCGTTTGTGCTACAGAGTAGGCCTAACTGGTTGATTTTATATGTTTACGAGCAACAATTAATTCAAACACCTAATTTGAAATCCTTCATACACTAAAAAAGGCCGTTCTAAATGTTGCCTGCATAAGAATGTTTAATCCATACAATATCCAGCTATGGTACTCTTTGCATAAGAAAAAAAAACAAATCAATATAAAAAGTTTTTACAGTGTGCAATGTACTCAACGTAAGGACGGTTGTTTTTTTTTTTTTTTTTGGTTTTTGTTTTTTTATTTGTTAAACTAGTTAATTTACCTGTTAGTATCACTTATGTTTCAGGCTGCCCAGCTATCTCATTACCAGTCTGCCTTTCGGAGGACCACATGCCCATTGGACTCCAACTCATCGCCCCTAACTTCTCGGAGCAGACACTTCTATCAGTTGCCCACTGGCTAGAGAATGTACTGGAATTCCCTTCACTTGAGCTAATTGAAGAGTAGGTTTAAGATTTTGTAAATAATAAAGCAAATGGTATTTTTTATATGTTCGTTATTTTTCATTCTTACAACCATTCCTCCATTGATTCCTCTTTGAGCAAAACTAGGATTTATTGTTGTTATTCATACAATTCCACTAAGAAACTTTTTAGATAAATGGTTTTGAAACTTTTTTTTTTTTTTTTTTTTTTTTTTTTTTTTTTTGGAGAGACCTTTTTGAAGGTTTTGGGCGGAATTCACAAACCTCCCTTACCTCTAACCGACCTTCAACCATCCTCCAACCTTCTAAAACCGGCCTCAATTGATAAAATTAAATTCTCAAACCTCCCTCTAAACTTCCTCACAGAGAGGAATACCACTGTAGCAAAACAAAATACTCAAATCCTATTTGTTTTATATTAACAGTAATACACTACTATACCATTTAAGGCATTTCTATTGGTGTGATTTTCAAATTTCAAAATTTAACTATATTTTATGATTAATACTCCTCAAAAACTAAAATAGAAAAATAATAGTCTACAAATGTTTTTGGGGAAATATGAGACAGTTGGTAGACATGACCCAAATGTTTGCAAAGTGAGGATTGATTAAGGATTGATTTAATTGCAATGAAATATTGCAATTCATTGCAATATTTGTTTACAAATCAAATGCACACTAACCAGCACATCAGAAGCTGCTATGTAGAAACTAAGAGTAACTCTACGTTGTTCCTTTCACGAATTGTATTCATCTGAGGAGATACAATTAGTTTTATTCATGAATATTTTTTATTCTGCTATATCTGAAATTAAAAAAATGAAATTGACTGCTACCTAGTTGTCACTAATATCACAAGAACCAAAGTTTTTTTATTAACTGTAGAACTTCCATGAATGTGTATGAAAGATTTATAGGAGCATGTATATTTATTAATAAATTTTAAATAAATGTTTTGTTTCCTAAAACTGATTTATACCATTTATGCATTGCGAATTGATAAAAGATTTACAGTAAAATTTTAATTGACTAAAATTTTTGTAGGCCTACAGAATTTAAGCATATACAGAACTAAAATATGATGGTAAAGTTTTACACTAACTGGTCAATACTGAAATTAATTAACCTATCCAACTCAACCACATGATTTTAAATTATAATTCAAATTTGTGAACATATGTTTTAATTGTTTCTGTAAAATAAAAACTTCTCAATTTTCTTCCATACAACCAACATGACTTTTCATTTTTCATCAATCCTTAACTGTAGGTTTCACAATTTTCACGCATTTACTTTGGACTAGTGTCCAACATTAATTGGTCCTTCACGAGCAGGAAGATATTTGAACTAAGCAGTGGAATTTACATCCATTTCAAATCAACCTTCTAACTCATATATCACACGCATTTCAATCATGCTAACGCATCAAGTCATCCATAATCGCATCATCAGCTTTTGTTTACGTTCATTTTACATCAGTTTGCAATGGCACCTGCAAGATCAACGTAAGATTCAAACCAGAAACATACTTGAAATCTAAAGATTACATTTAATGATCTACTTGAGAGAAAAATTCATTTACACTGTAATAACATTTTGTGACCAAGTATTCTTTAAGGAAACATTTAAAGGTATTTGAACTAATTTGAGATTTTAATACTAATGGGAGGTTATTAAACATTTTCATCCCTGCATATGAAGGAGATCTTTCAAAAAGGCACAAGCGATGTATTTTGAACCGGAAATTGTTTTTATGCCTTGTACCATACTCATGCTGATGTTGCTCCCCACTAAGCTTATCAAAATTTCTTTCTAAAAACAATAAAAATTTGTAACTATGGAGAGATGGAAGAGTAATTAGTTTCATTCTTTGAAAAACTGGTCTGCAAGATACCCTATAAATAAAAATTTAATGATTCTTAAGATTTTATTTTCTATTTTAAAAATATTTATTGAATCCGTTGATGCTCCCCACATCTCAATTCCATATTGCATGATTGAATAAAAAAATGCGTAATAAACCATTAATCTGGTTTCCAAATGAATGGTATTTCTTAATACTAGCTTCTGATAACATGCTGAATTAAGTCTCTTTCCAACTGTACTGAGAAAGAGTTTACAATTTAGATTTTGATCCAACTCTCTTCCTAAGAATTTAGTTGAAATTTTTGAAACTATCTTGCAGTTATTAACCAACAGATATATCAAATTTAGCCAAATTATTATTTCTACTGGTTTGAAATTTCACTAAACTAGTTTGATCATAATTTAATTTCAGACCATTCACTTTAAACCAATTTTCCAAATATGATAGCATTTGAATGGTTATGCTCTCAAGTTCCTGCATATTGTTATCCTTCAGAACTGCAATCGTATCATTGGCAAACAAAATAAGGTCAGCATTAATATTCTTGTCAAGGACATTAATGTATACTAAGAATAAAACTGGACCTAAAATTGACCCTTGAGGAACGCCGGCTGAAATGTTTTGCCATTCAGACTTTAAATTAATGGAATTTTTAGTAATAATGACTCTTTGCTTGCGATCCCTTAAATAAGGAGACAACCAAGAAAGCGCAGTATGGGACATATTGGATGAATGAAGTTTTTTTAGAAGAATATCGTGGACAACACAATCAAAAGCCTTAAACAGATCACAGAAAACGCCACATGTCTTTTGTGATCCATTCAAGGCTAATGAAACCTGTTCAACTAAATCAGATATTGCCAAACAAGTATTTTTACCATTTCTAAATCCATACTGACTTTGGAAAACATATAATCTTCTTCAAAAAATTTCTAAATTTGCTTTTTAGATAAAGCGGTAAATTAGACACTTAATGTCAATCAGTTTTCTTAATTCTTTTTATACCCTTTTTTAAAAACTAGAACGACCTCTGCATATTTCATTTGAGATGGAAAATAACCCTCTTTTTGGTAGATAAGCTGACATAGTGCGTCAGCAACAATATCAAAAAAACTCTTGACCAAAGACAAAGGAATTCTATCCCACCCAGCCGAGTTTTTATTTTTTTAAGGATTTTACAATGTCCTTAATTTTTTTTATAGAAACTCCCTCAAGATTGAAAACAGGGATTTTACAACAAATATTTTTTTGAGCAAATACTAGAGCATCGCTTATACTTGGCACAATACTGGAAACACTCACAGAAAATAGAAGATGAAGAAATAAAAATTTACCCAGGTAGAAAATGATGTCTATGGATTGTCATTGTACAAAGGATATTTTAAAGCTGTTGGACTGTAATATCTATGACTAAGGTCCTGTGAAACAGAGGAAATCCTCACTACGATATCCTCACAATATGACACGCAATATTACTGTGAACGCTATTGTTTAATTCAAAGTTGTGAGTACTGTAATGGAAAAGGACTAAATCAAGATTTTCAGAGGTACTAAATAAAAATTATATTTCTTAGGTACAGCAGTGATTTTCTCATACATTAACTTTACCTCACTCATACTCATAGGCAATGGTAGTAGGATAAAACACAAGAAAAAGCATAAAATTAACAACGCGTTTCATCACCAAGAATTGTTGGCCTCAGAAATTTTATCATATGCTGTGTAATAATTATAATACTGAAATAATTTTTTACAATAATAACACAATAGAGCAGAATCACTAAAATAGTGGACCACTGGTTGGACTGGAAGCTTGAATGATGAAAAATAAATTTTCACCAGTATTAGTAATAAAAAAACTTTAAAATACAGCAATGTGATTTACATTAAAAAGATTCTGCTATGATTAAATTACACGATTTTTTTATAAAAATAGAAGTATTTATTTCTTGATCTCTGGTTAGTTAAGAACTTTCAAAACTAGACCAATTATCAATGAGAAGTTTCCCATGAAACAGTTGCAGCTTTGTTAAAAAATCAATCCTGTTAAATACACATAAGCAAATAATACATAGACAAAATGTCTTTCTTATTGAATTGAACTGTAGTGTTATTTTATAAATTACTAGACAGAGATCCCTTCTAAAATAAAAATGTACTTAACTATACAAAATGAGTGAGTACACTATAAAAGGAGTCAACGGCAAAAAATCATAAATTACCAATTAAAAATGACTTTCTGGCTAACTCTCCCAATAAATGTACAAGTTCATATTACCTTTCATCCTAGAACTGAATAAAGACTAGCTGCATTTTTTGTACATTTAATACAATCGGTAATACCTCAGAAAAAAGGCTTTGCTTCACAAGTTGTCTTCACAACAAATGTATTATAAAATGTTACAAACATACATATTATGCACAAAATCTCTTGGCTAAACAATCTAGTTCTTAACTAATGGTAAACTTGTAGGTCTATTCAGTATGATAGACACGAAACTATTTTGTAATTATTAGCCTATATTATATAACGTATTTTAATGATTAAAATTCAGAATGGGAAGTAAATTTCCTTAGTAAATAGAAACCAACTGATTTGATATTTTTTGATTTACAAGTACTTAAACATATCTTAAATATTATAAATGTTTTGCCATTTTTTCACAAATTTCCAAGGAACAAATGTACAAATTTTTTGATAAACTTATGTTTGTTAGAAACAAAACTAAATCTAAAATTTAATGATTAGATTTGAAATGTTTGTCATAAATAATATAGTTTATTTTTCAAGAATAAATTTTTTTGAACTTACTAGATTAAGCAAAAAAAAGTAATAATAATCTATACTTATTTAATGTGCTAACAGGTTTTTGTAATTGAAATTGTTTATTAAATATAATATATTAATGATGCCTTCACTTTATATTTTTTAAATAATTTTTGAACAGTCTAAAATCAATGCACACATAACAAATAAATACAAATCTAAACGAACTTGCACCTTTCGTATATAATAGAAGTCTCTATGAGGTTAATTAATTACTGTGTACCCATTTGAAACAGTTAGTGTATTGTTTCATAATTTGTTTTGGTATCCATATACTGAGGTATTGTTAAGTAAAATAAACAATATGCCACATTTTTACTGTTTTTTGTACAACTACAATTGCCATGCTCGGCAAGCCAATTTAAAAGACTGATTGGCATGCAAGGCACGTGTATGGGCCGCTTTAGAAAGTACACAGTAACATGTTTCTTTCTGATATTATTTTGCTAAAATAATTTTTTTAAAGCTTTCAAATAGTGAGATGTTTACTATTTTTATAACAGGTTGTACAAAAAAACAGTAAAAAATGTGGCATATTGTATTCAGTGGCACGATGATGGATAACTGTTTGATGATTTACACAAATATAAAATGTTTACATTAAAAATAATATAACATAATATTCTAAATAGAGTAATATTATGGTACTGTTACGATAAAAATAATGTCCGTACCATCATTGCCCTTTTTTCAATTAGCTGTCCAATATTAAATCTTTATAGCTTGACTTCCGTTTTAAACGCTTCACATCCAGAATACAAAAAAACTTATACAGCAGACAAATAGTAGCAGTTATTCTTAGGTTGTCTTTGCTAAAATAATTTTGTAGTTTGAAAATTTCACTGGCAGAGTCATTCAGGGAGTACTAGTACCATACTTTTTTTTTAACACTACAGATGAAGCAATAAAACTTGGTACATCAACACTACAGAAACTTATGTCTTAAAAAACATTTTGTTTTAGGCCTACTATATCTTGTTCGTAAAAAAGAATTCGGAGGCGGGTGATCAAAATTAAAGAGACCTTCAGATTAATACGGCCTGTCATTTCCGTTACGAATCACGGGTATTCAGCATGGGTCCCGTAAATTAGTATTTTAATCTCTCAATGCAGCTAAATAGCTAAATTCAACCCTATAAACAACTGCAGTGTTCATCACACATTTTTACCTCCTGTGTAAAAATCAGACAAACTATTACAAACATTGTGTTATATTAACTTTGAACTAAAATGGTATTCCTACTTAAAAATTATACGGTTGAAACCCAAATATGATAAAAAATAATGAAATCATATCCAAAAACATGAAGTGTTAAGGGATTGCCAAGTCATAAAAAATTATGATATCAAAATTTGTTTCAAGTCAATGACATTGGTTTTAAAATAGCTACTCGACAAATTGATTCAATATTTTAATGCTTGGTAAACGTTCTGTAAAACATTATTATTTTATTTCGAAACCGTATTTTGTCAGCAGATAGTATGTTTTTTTCTATTGAACCGAATGTAAATTAAATATTTTCCTATTCATCATAATATATCCCCGTTCTTAAAAGGTCTAACTTTGCTACTACATGTGCTAGCCAAGTACGGTCTCAAAATAAAATAATAATGTATTACAGAATGTTTACAAAGTATTAAAAGATCAAATTAATTTGTCGAGTAGCTATTCTAAAACCAATGTCATTGACTTGGACCAAATTTTGATATCATAATTTTTTAGGACTTGGCAACCCCTTAACACTTTGTGTTTTTGGGTATGATATTTTACTTAACAAGGCCTCAGTATATTGATACCAAAACAAGACATGAAGTAATACACTAACCGTTTCAAATGGGTACACAGTAAATAATTAAATTCATAGAAACTTCTTTTATATATGAAAGATGTAAGTTCTTTTAGATTTGTATTTATTTGTTATTTGTGCATTGATTTTAGACTGTTATAAAAAATTTTATTCACATCAATATTTTAGAAGACATTTGTAAGATAATAATTCATTTCTCTTTCAAAGATTAACAATGCAATTTAACATAGGTTACTTCCTCTGACAAAATACTGACTATTGTTAAGAGTCAAATGTATCCAGAACAGCCTTTTAGAGATATATCCAATTTTCACCAAACTACTTCTATTTCAAGTCTGGAATCAAACCGGGAACCAGGTAATTACGGAATGCATAGACAAAAACGTTTCATTACAGGATAGTAGCCTGTAAGGAGATTTTACCGGACTCCAGCTTTTTTAAGGAGAAGTTATAATAAACAAATGTATAACCTCACGAAGGTGGTGAAGTACGTTAGTGGCATGCATCAGATATAAAATAAATATTTGTTTAAACTTAGAGATTTAATTTTTTTGTAGTTTGATGAAAAATACGTACATTAACTTGTCTAGAAGTTGTTTACCAGACTTGTATGATAACGACGAACTCGACTTCGTCTCGTGCAGGAACCCATTACACACATATTTACCGGACTTGTAACGTAATATAGTATCAAGCAACTCAGAAGATAAGATTTTTATTTTTCACACAGTAATAAATAAAAAAAAGACTGTTAACACAGTAATCAGAAAAATACAATTCTTCAATAAAATTTTACCATGTTCAAAATATCGACTATTTTTAGTTGTAATTTAGGGTAATTATTAATGATTAACTTGGTAATGATAAACTAAAAAGTAATATAATAAACCTTTGGTTACTATGACTATTTATGTAAAATATTACTGTAATGGATAGACTTTGTAAAAAACACAAGCCTAGAATAACCAGACACTCTTAAATTTTATATATCTATTAACATAAATAAATCTAATGAAACAAAATATTACACTATCCAACATGTAAAACAACTTATTCACAACGTTAAATTACAATATACATTAACATATAAAAATATAACAAATCATATCTACACAGCATTAACAAATTCAAATATACTGAACAACACTGTAAATCTCCTGGTCTGCATAAAAAAGTGTGAAAATATACCTGAAACAAAAAATTCCTTGTACTTTTTAGAAACATGGACAATTTAAAATACAGTAGACTCCCTCTTAACCGGCGACTTTGGGAACATACAATGGCCCTGCATAACAAATTAGCCAGTTAAACCATTGAAACTTAAAAAAATTAAATTAGGCTTATAGTTTTCCAAGATGAAAACTAACACTAAATATTTTGTGGAATTTTAGCTACCGGTACCTTGTTCAGAAAAATCTTACTTTTACGCTGTACCATCAAAAAATTACATCTACACATAGACTGGTAAGACAAAAAAAATTGTAATGTGATTGGAATGAAGGTAAACCATCAATAATGTAAAACACTTATTCACTTCTGGTGTCATTCACTTCCGTTCAGGGAAGTTACATGGACTGTTCTCTGAAAATGAAATATGATATGAAATTAATTTGAAAGATAAAATCAACATTTCGGGCAAAACAAGACCAGTTAAAATGAGGTTATGTTTAAGAAATGGCCAGTTAAAAGGAAGTTGGTTCTATGACAAGGTAGGCCGGTTAAAGGGGATGCCGGTTAAAGCGGAGGCCGGTTAAAAGGTTTCCGGTTAAGAGGGAGTCTACTGATTGGATAACATTGAATGAAGTAACAATATACATTAAAAAATTTGAATCAGTGGTAAGTGTACGTTCCTTTAAGCATTGTCTGTTTAGTCAAATAAATCATTAAATACAGGGTCATCCGAAAGAGGCTGTTCTCACTTAAAAATTCATAGCTACATGCATAAATCGGCATGCTTTTGAAAACATAAAATTCCAATTTTGTTATGCGCTAAAAGTAATAGTGAGTAAAATAAGGCCAAAACATTTCTGAATGGACTTTATACAGCCAACTCTTATTTCTTTGGTATAACAAAACCAAAATACATCATAACATAGACTGTTAAAACAAAATAATTGTTTTGATCTCAAATGCTATTAACATCTGTTACTCATTTTGTACTTTTATACAACTCTGACAACAGAGGGTAATCAAAAGCACAAAAAACACACTCAGTACACTCATAACTACACAAAAACTTTCCGATAAATTAGTACCTATTAGTTGCACTTTATTTTGTCAGTGTGTAGGTGAGATTGACAGAACAAAAAGAACATCTAACATCCATGAGTTCCAAAACTGAACAAAAAAGTATATGGTATCGTGGTCTACTAGAAAGAAGGTAACAGGATATATTCACTTCTGGGTGTGTTAACTTCCGTCCGGTTGAGTTTACTTTAATTGTTCACTGGAAGTGTCTACAAGATGGATACTTTGAATATGTGAAAAACTTTCACATACTTTGAAGGATGGAAAAACACAACTGATAAAAAGGAATTGGTTAAGGCGATGTTAAGTTCAAAATTGCCGACTAAAACGAAGTTGTTTTTGTGACAGGGTAGGCCGATGAGTATGGATGCCAGTAAAAATAAGCAGTTCAGAGATTTAGATGCCACTAACTATATAAGATGTGCCTTATGTAGATAGGGCAAAATATTGCTTCACATTTCAGATATTGTGATAAATACCTGAGCACTTAAAATATTGCTGATTGAGTTTTTTTTTATTTTCAGAGTGATAATCGGGAGTGACAAGTATTGTTATTTTACCACAAAATTAAAAATTTTACAATAATAAAACTATAAATTACACAGCTCTAGCCTAGCACACCCTCATATTTCTAGTTTACCTATAAACTTGCGATGACATCTGAAAAAGGACTTCTAGGGGCTGATGCGGCTTCTTTGAAGGTTTTCAGGAATGTTTCCTTTTGTTTGACATCTGTTAGCTGAAAAACATATAACTTGGTAAATAAAAAAAAAAAAAAAAAAAAAATAAAAAAAACATATTGGTAAAATAATTTGTGTTATACCTTGTCATTTGCAGTTAAGTATCATTACGATTAAAGGCAGTGATGACCATTTGGAAAGATTTTCACAGGTTTTACACATCAAAGAACTCCAGGACAAAAGTCGTACAGCAGCAGTTCTTAACCTCCTTTAACTTGCAAACCCCTAACAGAATATTTTCCTATTAACTGTACTCCCAGACCATAATTATGTACACAACTTTACTTTCCAGGTACCAATATCCACCATTATCAATTTGTCTTTTGTGAGCCCCTAAGCACCCGCGAACACAAGGTTGAATTGCTGTTGTACAGAAAGATTTAATATAAAGTAATCATTGGCGTTTGGGTCCTGATTTTATGCCTGTTAAAAAATTCCTGTTAAGTATTGGGTGGTTTAAAGTTTTAAACTTAAATAGACGAATAACTATTTTATTTTTGGAAGTAGGTGTACACTATAAATTTTAGTATTAAAATATATGCTACAAACCTGTCTGTAAAAGTCTGAGGCAGCAATACAAAGCAGCTTCCTGTCTTCATAAGTGCACTTGCCCATCCGTGACTGGACGTGAGGAAAACTGGTGTTTAGTCAAAGAATTTAATGTTATAACAGGACTCTTACAGTTTCTTCAAATATGAACAGGTTCTGGTCAGAAACAAATATAGAAAATCCTTCACATATTTGTAATTCAGACTTACTAAGACCAACCCAAAGGCAACGAAGTCTTACCCAAAACCAAATGATTGCTGCACAAGGGTGTCTACCAAATTTCACAAATAAAATTCCTGACTTTCCCACGCCACTTTTCAGAAAATTTCTGACCAGATTTACCAGACTTACCACATATAACTTTGTAAAATTCTATAAAATAATTTCTAAAGATTGTTTACAATCTTGTAGAATTGTACAATTTTTGTATTTTTGTTATAAAATTATTTTTATTCTGACCAAAAACTGAAATTCCCGACTTTTTCCCAACTTTTCCCGACCTCACAAAATTCCTGACTTTATTCTGACTTCCCGACAAGTAGACACCCCTGCACACACACACATTGCTATGCATTCAAAGCAGCTAATGTTTTTGTGTAGAAATACTCACAGACTGGGGCTGTTATTATTATTTTGTATTATTCAAAGAATAATAAACAAAGCACCTGAGGTTCTAAAAAAGTTTTTTTTTAATTCATATGCTTAAAATAACAAAACATATTTTATTTAGGTATCACAAAAATGTAAATGCTTCAAAATATTTTTTATCATTCTGCACGAAATCAGCCTGTTTTTTGCTCTCTTAATAGTACCAAAACAGATTCTTTTTTGTCCTAGGACTTGAAAAATCATCTGGAGAATTTTTTAGGTCCTAGTACTGAAAAGTCAGCTGTTTGCTAAGTATATTAGTATACATTTATTAATGTTAAGGAGCAGAATTTTGAAATTCATACGTTATAAAGAGCATTGTTTGTAAATAACAGAAATGTAAACACTACATATTACTTACTTTGTAAATATAACCTCGAAAATACAACTTTATAGTTAATATTTTTAACGATTAAAAGTCTACTTTCTCATCATGATAAAAAACTTTGTTCATCACTCGTAGCAAAAGTGTCTTTTTGATGCTTAATCGTTTTTAAAAACTCAGCTGCGCCTCGTTTTTAAAACACGATTGCGCACCAAAAAGACCCACTTTTGCTCCTAGTGATGAAAACTACTATAATGCGGCAACACAAAAAATCAGATAGCCTTATACAGGGAGAAGAAAAACAAATAAATTATAACTAATCATGCATAGGCCTACATAATTTTCCATCTTTGACAAAGTTCAAAATATACAAAATTAATTGTATTTTAATATTTTTCTTGACATTTGTCAACATTTCAATTACAGTATCTTCAAGACTGCGAGCGTATAAATGTTCTAAGTTTAGCTGCTAGGAAGGCTGATTGTCCTATTGAGAGATAGAAGGGATCATAGAAGAGGACGACACTGCTACCCTCTTGTAGTAAATAGAGGAACTGCAAATTTAGACACCAGTGTTGTAAGACACCTCATTTGTGCACGATTTTATCAGCATTTTCTTTTCTGTGGAGTCTTTAATTTTACTATTACTTCAACCACTATATCCAAATAATTCTTTCCAAAACTATTTTTGTTTGATTTAAAATAAAATGTTTAATGTGTGCAGTGAGTACAGAGAGTCTCCCTCCCCCAAACTTTCTCTTGCCCCTTATCAGTTTTGTCTAGCTCTGCTCATTCTTGCAGTGGTTGGCAGGGAGTAAACATGTACTCTTTACTTGTCATTATTAATTTGCTAGTTTCTTTTGATTTTTCCTAATAGTTTATTCTATCATGCAGTTCCATCACATAAACTGTTTTTCCACCTCAATAATAAAGTTTAAAGTCAGAGATTGCTATTTAAAAGTGAAGTTTTAACCAAAAGTGAAAGTGACTGAAGCACTGGAGACTATCATAGACTATCCCGGCTCTACAAGAAGACATCCCGCTCAACATTTCCAGTAGTGATCTACCCTCTACGCCTTGGAGAAGAGCCACAACCCCCTCAGAGACTGTCCGCTTCTGTGGTTTACTTCTCACCCGCCTACAGTCCACCACCAGGGTCTCCATGCTCATCACCGCTCTCAAAGGACGATACCAAGTAACTGTTTTTAATCTAAAATAGTATATCTCTGACATGTCCTTTAAATGCTAGAAATTTATGTGTAATTAAATTGGGAAATTTACTGTATTTATTCTTTTTCTTTTCACTTACTCTCCTTTGATAACCGCCCCCAACAAATTGGTCCTTCGAGCCGGATTTTTAAAGGCAGTTTAAGTTTTTAATAAGTAAATTAAGTTAATTCAAAGGAGAGTTTTGTTTAGTAGTTGCTTTGAATTAATTTTCTGAGTAGTTTTGTCCTGTTAGGAATCCATTTTCTTTCCTTTCCCATACCAGCAATGGCTACGCAAATAAAAGCTGAAATTGACAGTTTAGTCAAAAAACGAGAAAAATATTTTGCTAGATTGCAAGCTCTCTTTGATGTTGGGAAAAAATGTATGCAGCTTATTCAATCAAAGCAACCTCATTCTTCAGAGTTGGAATCTTTTATTTCCCGCTATCAAAGAATAGAAGATGATTATTCTGTCTTTGAGTCTACAAGTGATAAGCTAAATATTTTAAATGCTCAAGCTAGTGAAACAGATAAAGTTGATGTACATAGTGCATCCATGTCATATGATGAATTATATTTTAATGTCAAAACAATGGGTCGCAAAATGCAGGTAGATAAGCATTTAATACAATTGAAGGCAGAGTTATCTGGAGATAAGCAACCCCCCTCTGCCCCCTTATCTGTTCCTCAAATAGCTCGCCTTCCTAAACTGGAAATTCAACCTTTTGATGGTTCTATATCAGCTTGGCCTAATTTTTATGCTTTGTTTACTTCAATGATTCATAAAAATCAATCCTTATCTAAGAGTGAGAAACTGACCTACCTCAGAAGTTTGTTGAAATCTCATGCACTCACACTCATTGAAACCTTGGTAATTTGTGATGAGAATTATGATATTGCTATGAAAACTCTTATTGATCGTTATCAAAACAAGCGTTTGTTGGCATCTAATTATCTTGATAAGGTTTTTTCATTCCGCCCTCTAACTGAAGATTCTACAACCACCTTATCGAACTTTTTGGAGGTTTTTAATACTAATTTAACTGCACTGAAAGCCCTTGGAATACCAGACCTTTTTGATTTCATTATGTTACACGTAGGTTTACGTGCACTAACACCCCCAACCCGCAAAGAATTTGAAAATGAACAATCAAGTACAGAAATTCCTAAATTTGAGGATTTGATCACATTTGTTCAACAACAACTCAGAATCTTAGATATTACGGTGTCTAAGGGCAAGCACAACAAACCGGTTTTTTCTACTAAACCAAGCAGCTCGAAAAGTTCCTTACTTTCCACAGTCAATGAAAAAAGAACGAATTGATACTGCTTCTGCTAAGCGTCATTTATGCCCATGTTGTCAGGAGCCTAACCACAAAATCTATGTGTGTTCTAAGTTTAAGAAACTCAGTTTTGCTGACCGAAACGATTTTGTTAAAAAACACTTTTTATGCTTTAGTTGTATCGGATTCCACAAAATATCTGAATGCAAATCGACCTCTAAATGCTCTAAGTGTAATGGCAAGCATCACAGCCTCTTGCACCGCCCTCCCGTCACGGAGTCTCCCCCATCAAATCGCAATAGTTTAGAAAGTAAACCCGTTGAAACCAAAGCAACTGACACTGAGTCACCTCCCAAGTCATGTAATTTTGCTGATGCAAAATCTGCTTCAAATATGATGCTAAGTACAGCGATTATCGGTATCAGGGATAGATATAATGAACTGAAACCTGTGCGTGCTATAATCGATGGTGGTTCTCAAACCAGCTTAATAACTCAGGAGTGTGTTGACAAATTAGGTCTCACTAAACACTTAAATAACATTACCATTAAAGGTGTAGCAGACACTCATATCCAAGTAAATAAAGGTTCAGTGATGTGCAGTATAAGTCCTCTTAAAAATCCCCACATCTTACTCAGCACAGATGCAGTTGTAGTTCCCAGAATATCGTCTGATCAGCCTAACATTAACATTGATTCTGCAATTGCCACTCGCTTTGATGGATTACTGCTAGCTGACCCCATGTTTTATGAATGTGCCCCAGTTGAGTTTCTGTTAGGCGCAGATTTGTACTTTGATATCCTCCAAGAATCACATAATATCATTAAAGGTGAACCATCAGCTATGAATACAATTTTTGGCTGGATAATCGGCGGCAAAGTTCCCACCTCCACTCTCCCAAGCGAATGTTCTTACTTCTTAAACTGTTGTGAATCAATCGATAAAACTCTTCAAAAATTTTGGGAGGTAGAATCAGTTCAAAATGTAAAGCATCCTAGTCCTGATGATGTCATAGTCGAATCACACTTTGCTAAAACTCACACGAGAGATAAAGCAGGCCGCTATGTTGTTTCACTTCCGATAAAACCCAACGCTCCCGATCTACCTGATACCAGAGACAATGCAACAGGGCGTCTTATCAGTTTAGAAAAACGACTCAAGCGTGACCCAGTAACCTATAAGGAGTACAGAGATTTCATGAATGAGTACATTGCTGAAGGTCATATGAGTATCACTAGTACCCCCTCCTCCTATGTAATTCCCCACCACTGTGTGAAAAATGAGTCCAGTAGTACCACTAAGCTAAGAACTGTGTTCAATGCATCATTTAAGCCTGATTCCACTAAGTCTTCCCTCAATGATATTTTGTACTGTGGACCCAAACTACAAAAGGACATAGGTGAAATAATCACTAATTTCCGCCTTCATGAAATTGTTGTGTGCGCAGATATAAAGCAAATGTATAGACAGATAGTAGTGACTTCTGAAGACCGTAAACTCCAACACATATTTTACCGTACCAATCCAGATGGGAATATTGATGAGTATGAATTAAATGTTTTGACATATGGTGTGACTTCTAGCGCTTATTTAGCCCAAAGAGTGCTACTACAACTAGTTGAAGATGAAGGGAAAAATTACCCACTCGCCTCAAATGCTATCACCCATCAAACATTTGTTGACGATATATGCACCAGTGTGGATTCTCCCGTTGAGGCTGTGCAGTTACAGCAGGAACTTATCACTTTATTAGGATTAGGAGGTTTCCAGCTCAGAAAATGGGCGAGTAATTACCAACAGCTCCTAGATAATGTCCCGTCTGACTGTCGGGAGACACCTCTCGCCCTGCGTTCCGAAGATGATTCTGCTGTAAAAGTTCTTGGTTTACAGTTTAATCCCGCTGAGGATGTATTTTTCTATGTAATTAAATTAAATCCCTTGGTTTGCACAAAGCGAGCAATGCTTTCTGAGATTGCAAAAATTTATGACGTGTTAGGATGGATAGCCCCAACTACCTTTTACGCTAAGCATCTCATGCAGAACACATGGTTATGTGGATTGCAGTGGGACGACCCTCTACCTGATGAACTACATGATAAGTGGACTACGTTTATCTCAACTCTTTCAAGCCTTTCATCACTCAAGATACCTCGATTGATACCAATGTCAAAAGCGACTACAATCCATTTACTAGGATTTTGTGACGCATCTGAAAAGGGGTACGCAGCCAATATTTATATCCGAACAGAAAACTCTGCTAACTTCACAGTTCATCTTGTAAAAGCCAAAAGCAAAGTTGCCCCCATTAAAACTATGAGCATTCCTCGATTAGAGCTCTCTGCCGCTCAACTACTCGCTGATGTTTTAACATCTAGTAAACATTTGATTGAATCCCTTGAACCACAAAATATACTTTTATTTTCTGATTCATCTATTGTTCTCTCATGGTTGAAAACACCACCATACAAGATGAAAACTTTTGTTGCAAATAGGGTTGTAAACATATTAGAGACGACAAGTCTGAAACAGTGGTTTCATATTAAGTCTGAGTTAAATCCATGTGATTGCGCCAGTCGAGGTTTAACACCTGAAGAATTAGTAAATTTTGAGCTGTGGTGGAAAGGACCTCCATTTCTATACACTCCTTATGACTCATGGCCAGTGCATAACTATTGTCCAAAGGTAATTGATGAATTACCAGAAATGAGAAAAGAATGCCTGTCAATAACAGTTGTTAAGACAAACTCCATTGTGCTAGAAATACTTGAAAAATATTCCAGTTTAAGCAAAATTCAGTTTGTGCTCTCTTATGTGTTAAGATTCGTACACAATGTTAAAAGTAATGTGAATGGTTTAACCAAAAGGCAAGGTACAATATCACCTCAAGAACTAAATGAGGCCTTATCTCTCTGTGTAAAAGCTACACAACAACTTTATCACTCCAAAGAAATTTCTGATATTAAAAATAATAAGCAATGTTCAAAAAAGTACCGCTCCCTAGCTTTATTTGTGGATGAAAATAATTTACTCAGGGTGGGCGGTCGTTTAAAATATGCCCAGTTAACTGATTCCAGGAAACATCCCTTACTGATTCCCCGTTCATCAAGACTCGCTATTCTTATCTGTGATCATTATCACGCATTAGCTTTGCACTCTGGACCAAGATTAACTCAATCTTTGATTCAAAGCAAATTTTGGATTTTAGGAATACGCCAACTTCTTAGGGAACGAATATTTAAGTGTAAAAAGTGCTACATGTTTCAAGCTAAGCCTTTCACCCCTAAAATGGCTGATTTGCCCCCCGCCAGGTTTGAAAGCATTCGTGCCTTCAAGAACGTAGGCTTGGACTACGCAGGACCTTTTGAATTTAAAGAGAGTCATAGAAGAAAATCGCCACGCCAAAAGGGTTACATTGTCATTTTTGTATGTTTTTCGACCAAAGCAGTGCACATAGAATTTGCAACAAGTTTGTCGACACCTTCCTTCCTCGCAGCTCTGGATCGTTTTGTTGCCAGAAGAGGTCTTTGTCAATCCATAACTAGCGACTGCGGGACTAACTTTCAAGGAGCAGCTAACTATTTTGCACAGATTAATAAGTTTCTGAAGGAAAATGACCAAGAAATCGCTCATCATCTTGCTAATAAGGAAATTAAATGGAATTTTATCCCCCCACATGCCCCCCACTTTGGAGGTCTATGGGAGGCAGCGGTAAAGTCAGCAAAACGTCACCTTCTCCGTGTGTTAGGATCCCTCATCTTGACGTATGAAGAAATATATACCTTATTGACAAGAATTGAAGCCATCTTAAACAGCCGCCCAATAGGAGCAATGACTACAGACCCAAATGATGGGGAATATTTGAGCCCTGGACATTTTTTGGTAGGCACCCCTCTCCTGTCACCCTTAGAAGAGGACTACACAGACACCAAGATGAATCGTCTAGATCGATACCAGCTCCTTCAACAAGCCGCTCAATCATTCTGGAAACGATGGTCGCAAGATTACCTGCAAACATTGATTCCTCGGACCAAGTGGTGCGTCTCTCAACCGAACATCCAAATAGGAGAAGTCGTCTATCTTCACAACAAGAACACCAGTCCCCTGGAATGGCCCATTGGAAGAGTGACTGAGATATATCCAGGACCAGATGGTGCAGTTAGGGCAGCCAAAATAAAGACATCGCAAGGAAGTTATGTGAGACCCGTCCAAAAGCTGGTACCCTTACCTCCTCCCGATACCTTGGCATAACCCTAATTTTTTATGTATTCTCGATCTTTTTATTTGTGTTTTTCTTAATTTATTTTGCCATTTTGTAAATATACATTTAGGTAGGCGGTATGTTTGATTTAAAATAAAATGTTTAATGTGTGCAGTGAGTACAGAGAGTCTCCCTCCCCCAAACTTTCTCTTGCCCCTTATCAGTTTTGTCTAGCTCTGCTCATTCTTGCAGTGGTTGGCAGGGAGTAAACATGTACTCTTTACTTGTCATTATTAATTTGCTAGTTTCTTTTGATTTTTCCTAATAGTTTATTCTATCATGCAGTTCCATCACATAAACTGTTTTTCCACCTCAATAATAAAGTTTAAAGTCAGAGATTGCTATTTAAAAGTGAAGTTTTAACCAAAAGTGAAAGTGACTGAAGCACTGGAGACTATCATAGACTATCCCGGCTCTACAAGAAGACATCCCGCTCAACATTTCCAGTAGTGATCTACCCTCTACGCCTTGGAGAAGAGCCACAACCCCCTCAGAGACTGTCCGCTTCTGTGGTTTACTTCTCACCCGCCTACAGTCCACCACCAGGGTCTCCATGCTCATCACCGCTCTCAAAGGACGATACCAAGTAACTGTTTTTAATCTAAAATAGTATATCTCTGACATGTCCTTTAAATGCTAGAAATTTATGTGTAATTAAATTGGGAAATTTACTGTATTTATTCTTTCTCTTTTCACTTACTCTCCTTTGATAACCGCCCCCAACAATTTTTTATTTATTTATTTTTGTTTAGAGTAAGTTCTTTATTTTTTTAGAAACATTTTGGGTTTGAGTGAATTATCACAAAGGATACATGGCTCGGAGCCAGGGATTGGTGGAGGCACTGATGAAGAAGCAGGAAAGGCACCATGTGGCGGTAGCTACAGGCAGAGTCTGAGTGAAGATGTGGAGAGACATGACCAGCCAAGCCTGCAGCAAGGGCAACTGATCCTCCCTGCATGCCTGGGACAGCACCTGCCACAAGCAAACTGATAAAGAAACAGAAAAATCAACACATGGGAGGCAGCTACAGACAGAGTCTGGGTGAAGATGTGGAGAGACATGACCAGCCAAGCCTGCAGCAAGGGCAACTGATCCTCCCTGCATGCCTGGGACAGCACCTGCCACAGACAAACTGATAAAGAAACAGAAAAATTAACACATGGGAGGCAGCTACAGGCAGAGTGTGGAAGAAGATGTGGAGAGACATGACCAGCCAAGCCTGCAGCAAGGGCAACTGATCCTCCCTGCATGCCTGGGACAGCACCTGCCACAAGCAAACTGATAAAGAAACAGAAAAATTAACACATGGGAGGCAGCTACAGGCAGAGTGTGGAAGAAGATGTGGAGAGACATGACCAGCCAAGCCTGCAGCAAGGGCAACTGATCCTCCCTGCATGCCTGGGACAGCACCTGCCACAGACAAACTGATAAAGAAACAGGAAAGGCAACACGTGCAGGCAGCTACAGGCAGAGTGTGGAAGAAAATGTGGAGAGACATGACCAGCCAAGCCTGCAGCAAGGACAACTGATCCTCCCTGCATGCCTGGGACAGCACCTGCGGTTGACATTTCATTCAATTTATACAAATTAGACAAATCATGAGCTATTATTGTTTTGTACAACAATTAGTTTAGAAATGAATACATTCTTATCTTATCAATAATATAATATACCTCCCCCCCTCTTGCCTGCCCCATCGCCTTGTACTAGCTGCCAAACAATAGACCACCTTCTTGGAGTTTTTTGTCATGTTTTTCTCAGTCTATCTGGCTGTCTCAAATTACGATCATATTGTTATTTTCCGAGAACTGGGGTCTTTCTTTCTTATTCAATCAACTGTAAGGGTTGTTTACTCATTCCATTGATGTTTGGTCAACCAAAAGTAAATAATTTATAATGGTCTTACATCAGTAGCACCTACTGTTCAATTTCAAACTAAGTTTAGTCCAAACAAATTGTAAAAACACTAAGTCCTCAACAATTTTTTTAATGTATAGTGTTTTTATTTACTTCAACCTGGTAATTATACTGCTATATCACTATATTTTTAGCATTCATTCTATTTCAGACGTTCTACAAGATTTGTTCAATGTAAGTTTGACGTTTTTCAACCCCTTCACCCTTATAAAGTTGCGTACTTTAAAAATTTCAAAATTTGTTCACAAAAATATTCGCTCCTTTCACACATCACGTTTTTAGCCGTGCGGGAAAAAACCGCACGATTTAAAAACCGTCCGTCACACCATACAAGTAATTGGCAGCTGATTAAAAACCGTTGCCGTGCCAGTGTGAAAGGTCTCATAAGATTCTATTGGAATGTCCGCCGTGCGATTTTTAATCGTACGGGCAAAACCGTGATGTGTGAAAGGAGCGATTCTGTTTTAATATTTTTTATTTACTATTATTTATGGCCCACAGCTGTCTGAAATTTAGTACTTATTATGACAACTAGGTCTTACTACAGTAGCAGTAGCAGCTATTGGTCAATTTCAAACAAAGTTTAGTCCAAAAAATTTTAAAAGCACGAAATCCTTAAGATTTTTTCATGTTTACTGTTTGTAATTTACTTTAACCTGGTAAATATACTGCTAGATGCTAGATTGATATATGTTTTGCCAATATTATATTCTAATTTAGATGCTCTACTATTTTGGGGGGGAGGGGTCTGCCCAATTATAAAGTTTTATTTATTTTGTTTTTAATTGATTTTTTATTGGTTTCTTGTTTAAACTATTTTATTCTCTTTTTGCTTAGCCCTAAGACCAATTTTAAACTTTGATCTGTACTTTGTTTAACGCTTGAGACTTTAATGACTTTGGGGCAACCTGTAATGGGGTATGGGGGCGAAGCCTCCATCGAGCCGTCCTAAATTTAACAAACTTTTTGAGCGCTGACGCACGACCTAACCACCTCTACTTATCGAAGTTTTGACTACAAAACCTCAACATATCGAGGTAAAAAAAGAACAATAAGTTGAATTATTGAACTCACCATTTTCTTTCATGTTGCAACCTGTCACTCTACAGATGTTGTCTTTTGCCGTGCCTTTTGTGTTCGCAGCACTGTTATTGTTTCCCACATTTGCAGTTAACTTATTGTGTTATGTCGTTCTATTTATTTCCCTAAGTGTCTGTTAGTTAAGTGGCCTTTAGCATTTTGTTTAAATGAATTTTACATTATTCTCGTGAGTACTAATTTTACAACCCGATGTTTGCTGCTACAGTCGAATTTTTTAAACTAGAAGCGGCCAATATTAAGTGGACTATCTTTGATGCTGAACTCTTTTATTTGTAGCATAATCACGTGTGTCCTGTCAGTCATGCAATAAATTTTGTTTGTTTTGATTGAACCTCCACATTTGACGAATAGAAACACATGATTATACTACTAAAACTATTAAAAGAAGTTCATTTTCAAAGATAGTCCACATAATATTGAACACTTCTAACTAAACAAATCAACTGTACAAACATCTTCTAGTCCTGATCAATGCTTATTAAATAAATTTTGAGTGTTTGCACCACCGTTTAGTTTTTGGCGTCACCATCTTTCTTGCGTCTTTGTCCTGATCTGCTCATGATAAATAAGGGTTTATAAACAACTTATAATGTTGCAGTGGACTGTTATGTTTTTTGTGCAATAACAAAATGTTGTTCATAACCAATATCACAATAGACCCATATTTTTCCCTCAATTGCTAGGCCTATTGGAAATAAGTACCTAATGGTAGTGAGGTGGTCGTGAACCTCAGTATATCGAAGTTTGTAAAAAAATAACCTTGATATAACGAACCTCAGTATATCAAAGACCTTGATATTACGAAGTTTTTACATTCCCCTTCAGGTTCGATATATCGAGGTTCCACTGTACACCTTTTTGAACAAGAATCAGTGCTATGACATTGCATGCTCAGAAGAATTAGTAATAATAAAGTTGACACCCTGAAGCAAATTTCTGATGCCATGTAATGTGGCATGTTTAGCACTCCAATCTTAAGTGTTCCCATTCACATGTGCCCAAGGATTTGTACCATCCTGTTTCCATTCGCCTTGGAGTCCCTGGCACATGATGAGGCTTATGTGTTATGGCAACAAGTGTTAATAGAAATGAGGCTTTATATTTTAAGGTAAGTTAACTGTGTCCTATCTTTGTATTCCTATGAAATAATTATATCTTAGTCTTTTTTATATTCACTTTTGTATAATAGTGAGGATAAATCATTCATAATGAAAGCACAATGAAAGCTTAGCACAAAGGTGTCAGTGACTTACTCTCATGCTGCCTTTTCATCCCAATGGATGTAACAAACATTTTAGGAAACATGCCTGGTTTATATTATTATTATTATTATTTGGCCACTGATAGTAATGACAGTATTGACTAAAAAATGAGATTTTTATTTGATTCTCCCATGTAATGTTGAACGGACTGTGCGGTGCTGGTATCTATGTAGCCGCAATCATGTCCCATCATTAAGAATACTTTAATAGGTTAACAGTCTAGTACCAGGGTATAGTCAATAAGGACTAAAAAGAGCTACAGTACCTTACCTAGAAAAAGTTTTATCACTAGGTATCACTGACCTGAAAGACGACAGCAGAGAGGTGCCTGTGGTTGGGTTGTTGAGGTGAAAGGAACTCTCCAATGACTTTGGTCAACACTTCTGATGCAGGAAAGAAATCAGCAAGTAGGAAAGGCAGGACTGCACAGACGCATTCTACTTCTAGAGGACTTCCTTTTTTGACTCTAAAAACAAAAAAATAAATCAATTACTAATCACCACTATCTGCACATCAAAGGGAAACATTATATCAACTTCTCAGCGTTTTGACTGGAAGAAAATTAATTACAAGGGATTAAAGCCTGAATTATTGGAGAATTCTTTCCACACGGTATATAATACTCATGAATACTAACTTCAGATTTATTTACTTATGTAAACACGGCCTGAGGTGTCAATCTTCATGCTGTAAGCGTTTCGGGCAAGCTACCGCCCATCTTCAGCAGCAGATTTAATTAAAACATAAGCCCATTTTTCAATGGTTGTCGATTTACAAAAACATAAGACACAGTACACAGTAACTTTTATGTGTAGAAGAAGTACTGTGTATTGTGTTTTTGTAAATCGACAACCATTTAAACATGGACTTATGTTTTTATTAAATATGACGTTGCTGAAGATGGGCGGTAGCACGCGCGAAACGCGTACAGCATCAAGATTTGACTCATTGACAACTCAGGCCGTATTTACGTAAGTAAATAAATCTAAAGTAAGAATATACATGTGTCAAGGCTGTTTTTGAACTCATGAATTGTTAACAATTTAAATTTATAAATTTAATTTAAATTTATTTCTTTGAATTTATAAATTTATAAGATTGTTTCACGTTTTTTAAATCTCTAACTACTGACCAGGAAAACATATAGGATTATAATATTATACCTGTCAAATAACGCAGATGTTTTTTCCATGGTAGCAACCAGCTGTTCAGGATCCACATCTCCTTCCCCTTTCATCTTGCTGTATTCTCCTAGACGAGAAAGAAGTATCTTACCAATTCACCATATAACTGTTGATAAATTTAATTTAATAAGGCTTGAAAATATAAATTCCAAAGACTTGAAATTACACGAAAAGATAAAAAACGTCCCACTTATATATTTATAATTATGATTTCTTAGTTACCTAAAAAATTAGTTTTGCTTTCTCACAAATTTACAATAGTCTTCAGTTAAAAACATCCAACAAAATTAACTACATGACTAACAACTTAAAAAAATATTAAATACAATTTTTACCTAGGAAATATTATGAAACGTTACCCATAAAATTAAAAACATAGGATAACATACCAGCATACATGCAGATGAGAAGTAACCTCAATGACAGCAGAGAGACAGCAGGATCTGACTGGTTGAGACGGTCCATGGCTAGCCTTGTAACAGGCTCCAGCAACCCTGGCACCTGGGCCAGAACCAGTCTGCTCACACCCTGCACAACAACATCACAATGTCATCATGAGAAGTAGCCTCAATGACAGCAGAGAGACAGCAGGATCTGACTGGTTGAGACGGTCCATGGCTAGCCTTGTAACAGGCTCCAGCAACCCTGGCACCTGGGCCAGAACCAGTCTGCTCACACCCTGCACAACAACATCACAATGTCATCATGAGAAGTAGCCTCAATGACAGCAGAGAGACAGCAGGATCTGACTGGTTGAGACGGTCCATGGCTAGCCTTGTAACAGGCTCCAGCAACCCTGGCACCTGGGCCAGAACCAGTCTGCTCACACCCTGCACAACAACATCACGATGTCATCATGAGAAGTAGCCTCAATGACAGCAGAGAGACAGCCGGATCTGACTGGTTGAGACGGTCCATGGCTAGCCTTGTAACAGGCTCCAGCAACCCTGGCACCTGCGCCAGAACCAGTCTGCTCACACCCTGCACAACAACATCACAATGTCATCATGAGAAGTAGCCTCAATGACAGCAGAGAGACAGCACGATCTGACTGGTTGAGACGGTCCATGGCTAGCCTTGTAACAGGCTCCAGCAACAATGGCACCTGGGCCAGAACCAGTCTGCTCACACCCTGCACAACAACATCACAATGTCATCATGAGAAGTAGCCTCAGCAGAGAGACAGCAGGATCTGACTGGTTGAGACAGTCCATGGCTAGCCTTGTAACAGGCTCCAGCAGTCCTGGCACCTGGGCCAGAACCAGTCTGCTCACACCCTGCACAACAACATCACAATGTCATCATGAGAAGTAGCCTCAATGACAGCAGAGAGACAGCAGGATCTGACTGGTTGAGACGGTCCATGGCTAGCCTTGTAACAGGCTCCAGCAGCCCTGGCACCTGGGCCAGAACCAGTCTGCTCACACCCTGCACAACAACATCACAATGTCATCATGAGAAGTAGCCTCAATGACAGCAGAGAGACAGCAGGATCTCACTGATTGGGACGGTCCATGGCTAGCCTTGTAACAGGCTCCAGCAACCCTGGCACCTGGGCCAGAACCAGTCTGCTCACACCCTGCACAACAACATCACAATGTCATCATGAGAAGTAGCCTCAATGACAGCAGAGAGACAGCACGATCTGACTGGTTGAGACAGTCCATGGCTAGCCTTGTAACAGGCTCCAGCAACCCTGGCACCTGGGCCAGAACCAGTCTGCTCACACCCTGCACAACAACATCACAATGTCATCATGAGAAGTAGCCTCAATGACAGCAGAGAGACAGCACGATCTGACTGGTTGAGACAGTCCATGGCTAGCCTTGTAACAGGCTCCAGCAGTCCTGGCACCTGGGCCAGAACCAGTCTGCTCACACCCTGCACAACAACATCACAATGTCATCATGAGAAGTAGCCTCAATGACAGCAGAGAGACAGCACGATCTGACTGGTTGAGACAGTCCATGGCTAGCCTTGTAACAGGCTCCAGCAACCCTGGCACCTGGGCCAGAACCAGTCTGCTCACACCCTGCACAACAACATCACAATGTCATCATGAGAAGTAGCCTCAATGACAGCAGAGAGACAGCCGGATCTGACTGGTTGAGACGGTGCATGGCTAGCCTTGTAACAGGCTCCAGCAGCCCTGGCACCTGGGCCAGAACCAGTCTGCTCACACCCTGCACAACAACATCACAATGTCATCATGAGAAGTAGCCTCAATGACAGCAGAGAGACAGCAGGATCTGACTGGTTGAGACGGTCCATGGCTAGCCTTGTAACAGGCTCCAGCAACCCTGGCATCTGGGCCAGAACCAGTCTGCTCACACCCTGCACAACAACATCACAATGTCATCATGAGAAGTAGCCTCAATGACAGCAGAGAGACAGCACTATCTGACTGGTTGAGACGGTCCATGGCTAGCCTTGTAACAGGCTCCAGCAACCCTGGCACCTGCGCCAGAACCAGTCTGCTCACACCCTGCACAACAACATCACAATGTCATCATGAGAAGTAGCCTCAATGACAGCAGAGAGACAGCACGATCTGACTGGTTGAGACAGTCCATGGCTAGCCTTGTATCAGGCTCCAGCAACCCTGGCACCTGGGCCAGAACCAGTCTGCTCACACCCTGCACAACAACATCACAATGTCATCATGAGAAGTAGCCTCAATGACAGCAGAGAGACAGCAGGATCTGACTGGTTGAGACAGTCCATGGCTAGCCTTGTAACAGGCTCCAGCAACCCTGGCACCTGCGCCAGAACCAGTCTGCTCACACCCTGCACAACATCACAATGTCATCATGAGAAGTAGCCTCAATGACAGCAGAGAGACAGCACGATCTGACTGGTTGAGACGGTCCATGGCTAGCCTTGTAACAGGCTCCAGCAGCCCTGGCACCTGGGCCAGAAGCAGTCTGCTCACACCCTGCACAAAAACATCACAATGTCATCATGAGAAGTAGCCTCAATGACAGCAGAGAGACAGCAGGATCTGACTGGTTGAGACAGTCCATGGCTAGCCTTGTAACAGGCTCCAGCAACCCTGGCACCTGCGCCAGAACCAGTCTGCTCACACCCTGCACAAAAACATCACAATGTCATCATGAGAAGTAGCCTCAATGACAGCAGAGAGACAGCAGGATCTGACTGGTTGAGACGGTCCATGGCTAGCCTTGTAACAGGCTCCAGCAACCCTGGCACCTGGGCCAGAACCAGTCTGCTCACACCCTGCACAAAAACATCACAATGTCATCATGAGAAGTAGCCTCAATGACAGCAGAGAGACAGCAGGATCTGACTGGTTGAGACAGTCCATGGCTAGCCTTGTAACAGGCTCCAGCAACCCTGGCACCTGGGCCAGAACCAGTCTGCTCACACCCTGCACAACAACATCACAATGTCATCATGAGAAGTAGCCTCAATGCCAGCAGAGAGACCGCAGGATCTGACTGATTGGGACGGTCCATGGCTAGCCTTGTAACAGGCTAAAGCAACCCTGCCACCTGGGCCAGAACCAGTCTGCTCACACCCTGCACAACAACATCACAATGTCATCATGAGAAGTAGCCTCAATGCCAGCAGAGAGACCGCAGGATCTGACTGATTGGGACGGTCCATGGCTAGCCTTGTGTAGCGGACCCAAAACTGGTCCGTCTACCACTTTTGGGAGCGTAGCTAATTAACTCTAAAGTAAACAGGGATAAAGTGGGTTTCTACTTAATAACAGATACACGTGTTTGAGCGGACAAAACAAGGTTTCTGTGGTGGTAGATCGACTGTTTCATCAGTGGTTAGTTCCATTGAGTCAGTGATAAATTCACTAGATCGGGGTTTTAATTCAGCTGGCGTCTTCATGGACATGTCCCAGGTGTGTGATAACGTAGACCACAATCAATTAATAATAAAAGTTTATAATTTAGGTATTAAAGAAGTCACTCTCAATTGGTTTAGATCATACTAAGAGGAAAGCTACCAATTTGTGGAAATATCAACTTTGTCAAAAAATAACATCATCCAAAAAACAAGATCGGATTTATAAAAGATTTCATCTGGTGTCCCACAGGGATCTATTCTTGGTACTCTTTTTTTATATGTTACCTTAAGAATCTTCCAAATTCTCTACATGACCCAGGTAGTAAGTTAAGTATATATGCAGACGGTATTAATCTTAACACAACTGGGAAATCCCTAACTGATTTAGAAATTTCTGCTAAATCAGAAGTAAAAAGTCTGAGTCAGTTTTTAATAGATCATAATCACTCAATGCTATTAAAACAAATTTTATTCTTTTCAAGTCAAAAAGAGACAAAAATGATAAAAGTATAAAATTAACTATAGATAAAAATTCCATTGCTTAAGATAAAACCTCAAAATTATTTTAACTAACAATCCATGAAAATTTAAGCTGAAATAACCATATTGAATAATAAAAAAATTCTGGTCTATTTGTCCTAAGAACAATGTCATTTCTTTGTGATAGAGGTGTTGTACTAAAGTTTAGATCATCATAACATTTGATTAATTGATAGTAATTTAATAAATTGTTAATTTTAATTAACTCCCTCATATAGGAGTAAAGTTTTTACTAGGCATACTAGTTACTAAATTTACTATTAGTCATGTTAACTCAGTCAACAAAGTTTTTACCAGTTTTTAGTGCATTGCATACTCAGAATTAATTTTATAATTGAAAACCATTAATTTGAACCAACTTCTCTTGGACATTTCTTGAATCGTAAAACTATTTAATACAGAATTCAAGTATTATACAGGCCTGTAAAAGAGCTTGGAAGAGAACAATTTGTCTGCCCGAGGAAGTGGAAATGACTAGTTGGAGCAGATGTGACTGTACTTCTGGAGTCAGTTCTTGTGGTGCGTGTTCCATCACAAACAACACCAGACTATACAGAGCAAGCTGGCTCTCCTCACTATGTCTGAAATCATCAAGAAAAACACAAATCAGCATCCAACAAATAATAACATAATAATTAATAGTTATTACCTGTTTGATACAGTTTATGCAGTGCACCTTACTGGATGTATTAAAGACACTGTATGGCTTCCTTCATTTTAATATGGAATATGAGGTTTTATTAATGTTTTGTAAAAGAATTGTGTTTTAACAGGAAATTACAATCCTTTATTAGGTCCAACTTCCGCTCCTGTTGCGACCCAACTCAGTCTTGAAAAAGTATTTTGACTCAAGTATTTTTTGTTATTGTTGAATGTAAAGTACTTTATAGAAACTTTAAGTCATGTTAAACTGTTCTTAGAAAATAAAATATATGTTTTGGTGTACTTTAATTGATTTCAACACATATGTATACTTTAATTAAAAAACTAGTTACTGTATTATTTATTCCTACCTGTCTGTTTTAGAGTACCAAAGTGCCTTTTTTGTAAAGTCAAAGCTTGTTTTCTTTGGTCTTAACTTTTAATATGATGGCAACATTCAGGTTTACAGACCTCTATGAGATACTGAATTGAATTGCTGATCATTCATTGTACAATAAAAGTAAAATCTACATACCGATAGTCATAAGAGAACGGGAGCCCATTCTAATAATAGACAGGAAGTAGCAGAAGGGCAAAAAACTGGGAGGGCTCAATTATGCCGATGCGTTATTTTGTTTGTTTACTTAATTCCCTTCTCTCTTGAAACTGGCTCTGAGCAGTAGAGTAGGTTCAACAAGGAAGTTTGAAATTGAAACTAACTACAGTACTTCCATTTTAAAATTAAATGTTATAATTGCATTACAGTAGGGTATTATCTATTGCAATACTGTACAATGCACAGTGTACAAAACACCGTATTTTAGAATCAATTCTCCTAAGGTTTATTGCCTGTACTGAATTGAACCTCTATTATTTGAATTTTCGGGAGGATGAACCTTGATAAATCGAACCTTAATTATTCGAAGCACTCGATAATTCAAAATTCCCCTGTTCCCCTTGGGATTCGATTTAGCAAGTTTCCACTGTATAATAAATACATGAATACGTGAATTACAGGGATTAAATGCCGATTTTATTCTAGAATTATCAGTAAAATTGCTACGGTATAGCCATAGCCAATTGTAATTTGATAATAACTTACAATGAGGAAGACTGAGCTGTGAAATGCTTATTGACAAACTCTTTGGCCAGATTTAACAATCTTTGCCTTGTGTCAGGAGTTTTGCTGGGTGATTCAATCACTGGTTCCTCTATCTATAACAGATTTGAAAACATTAAATATGGAGTTTTCATAAAAAAAAACATTTTAATTTGTTTAGTCAAATGAATTTAAATTCATTTATGTCCTCTAAAAGTTTTGATTTTCTTTGGAATGAAAACTAATTGGTGGAAATTATCATCGTCAAAACATGTCACAATATCAAATTGACATATAGAGGGTAAAAGTGGGGAGATAATTAACATCTTATGTTTAACTAAATTTTAACACGTTCTTCCTTCATTTCCAGGGAAGCCACTAGAGAGTTGGGGACACGGACAGTTAAACTTACAAAAGCCAAAACTAGATAACTTATCTGTTCCATGTATTTTTGTTGTAGTGAGGCTGGGTGCAGGGGTGAGTGAGCCAGTTCATATTACAGTAAATTTCCTCTAATCCAACATTCTACGATCCGGCACTCTTGATAATCAGGGACAACTTTCAGAAAATATTTTATTGATAGATATAAAAATAATAATGAGTGTTCAAGTTCACTTGGAATTAGAAGCACTTTTTTGTAATGTGTGGAGGGGAGACAAAAGATGTATTCATCCAACATCGGGTGACATTGTATAATTTTCATTTTAGTCTCAAAATCATGTGCCGTATTTTCCATTACAGTATGTTATGCAATGTTTTTATACTGTAGGCAGTAAAGCTTATTAGAGGATAAAATACATATTTTAATAAAATTTTTTCTTGAATTCTCATTTTCCTGACATCTATCCAGAATATTTGTAATCTGGCATGTTCCAAGTCCCAGACATGCCGGATTAGAGAAAGTTTACTGTAAATGAAACGAATATAAAAAGCTTACATCAATATTCAACAAATAATGTTGAAATATTTTCTTACATATTTTTTAAGTTCCACAAATAAAGTATAACATTTATTTGAGGCCAGATAGATTTAATTTGGCAAAATTGATGGTGAGTAATAGAATATATTATATTTTTGAGATATCACTATTATCAGATGGTAGAATTATTTAAAATAAGGTATTGTGCATGCTGCTTGGCACACGTATTTCCAGAAGCAGCTCTCAAACTTACGTCCGGTGAGATAGAATAGAAAAAATATTATTTAGACTCACCTGCAACTTTTTCACAGACATTTTTTACCTGTCCAAAAAAAAAAAAAAAACTTTGCATGTTACTTCTTTCATGTTACTATAAAAAAAGAACTAAAACATTAAAATCAAACCAAGGTCAATAATGAGCGGCCGGCCGCAACCGTCTATATATGTTTGTGCGTATGTAATTATTTTAATGTTACGTGTTTGTGGACTGTGTTTTAATTTTGACGACCTTCAATGAAGTGATTGTTTAACATCTATAGGTTTGAAAATGGCCTTTTAAGGTCGAAACCCGGGTCACCAAGGAAGGTGGTTTGACGTGAATTGTGACGGTTAATCAAGGTTAGTAACCTGTTATATTTGATTAATACGATTCTGGACGCATAAACCATGAATAAATTATCTACTACCTGAAGTGTGATAAATAAATCCGCTGAAAATTAATAATACACAGTAACCTATCTACACAATTGTCATTCAACAGGTTGAATGCTATGGTCAACTGAATACCTGAACTGTATCCTAAATCTTTCACACTGTAATACTACCTTGACATGAATGAAGCTCTCTAGCAGGTACAGTAGCCCGTGGACTGCGGCCAGCCTGGTGGGCAAGAAGCTCGCCTTGAGCCCAGCCTCTAGCAGCTTCAGCACCCGGTCACTAGTCTCCGACTCCTGACAGATGTACAGATAGGCTACATCAATATCATGATACACCAACTAAACTCATAAGCTGAAAAATAATATTGAGGGGTTCTTAATCCAATAGAGTACCACTAATCTCAACTATTTAGAACTGTCCCCTGTTTGGATTAGCAAAATTTTCAGAATACACAATTCAAGAATTTGTTTTTACATTTGTTTTTACAAAATCAAAAAACAAACAAACAAACAAACAAATCAGAATTTGTTTTAATTTGTTCCTCTAATCCGGCATCCTTTCAGAAAAAATTATTTTATCTCAAATTGCAAGATACGTAAAAGTTAGCCAATTTTATTTAGATTTCATTAATACCATATTTGATTAGATCAGATAAAGTATAATAGTGAAATTACATACTTTCCTAATGCATAACCACTATCTTTCCAAGTTAAACAATATAAAAGGAGTAATAGCATTGTTTAAGTAGTGAAAAGTGAAAAATTTCATAAAAACCATTAACAAAATAATTTTAAGAGAAATAGATGCTAGCCCATACTATTTGGATTTCAATTATAAATTACTTATTATTAATACGTAATTAACATTCAATAAAGAATAACAGAGAGATTAATTATTTTGGTAATGCACGATCACATTTCCCTTATTCCCAATTTCTTATTATTCAGCTGAATTTACAGTGCTGCCAAAACATTTTACCAAAACATAAACATAACTTTCAGTTATAAAATGTTTCATCCTTGGTTTAGAAGAGTGGTAATACTGATTTATCCATCATATTTTACGTGTACTTCGATGGACGCCGCACGAGATCACACCACCCTCAATATGCTTCACACACGCCTATGCTATGAGAAGTCTACTCACGTAGTGTACAAAGTCAATGCCATTACGCTAAAATACACATTATGAGAGTTATTCAAATAGACACTAACTGTCAGTTATACTACTTCTTGTTTATAAAATCAAATAATATATAGACTTCTAATTTCTCAAAAGACAGGGTCATTATATTTAGGACGACACATTCACTACACTTGTTTGGCTTTTGCACCACTACAATCTGATCTGAACTTACTTCACACAAATGAGAGAAACTTTATTGTCAATAAATTGTATTCATCAGCAGGCCCGTGGTTTGTATGTGATGCGCTATGGGCCCGAGAGATGTTTGCGCCCCCCCTTCCGTCCCCTCCCCCTCCTCCCGTGGGAGGGGCGGCTTGGCAGGGGGAGATGAACCCGTGGTGGGGATTAGTCTTTGGCGCGCCGTTCGGGAGGACAGGTGTTCCTGCCACGTCGCCTTTCCGCACTTGTGTGCTACACAGTACAGTACGCGTGGTATACTGGGACCTCTACTGATCGCAAAACATCTATCTTCTTATTTCTATAAGGGTTTCGTCTGTTACGTCCCTTTTTCCCTCGACCTACTGAACCGATTTTGAAGACTGAGGTGTCATTTTAAAGCTTAGGATATACCGCAGTGACGAATCATAATTAAAAAGGTCATATTGTTTCGGGCTTCGCCCCCCTCACCTTTCATTTATTTCTAGAGCACTTATTTCAAGACGGGCGCTTTAAAATGTTGACCAACTTTTATTGCAAGTTCTTTACTGTGAATTGTAATTTAACAGCTGATTACCTTCAGATGAATTTTAAAAGCCAGATAGTAAACAAAAATAGATCTCTGTCACTTCATAATCAACATTCACGTACTGTAAAATGCGCAATTTGTGCACGGGCCACCTTGTTTATCATTATTACTGTTAGGAGTACCCCCGTGTTTATGGTGTCAACGTCAAAATCTGCTTGATAAATCTAAATTATATACTCCCGAATGTGTAACTCACTCACTCATCGGGGTATCAGAAATTCGTCAGTAGATCTCCTATATATCACTTACTACAGAGTGATTCCCAAGCGAGAACTAAACTTACCGACCTGTATTACTGAGAAAATTGCCAACATACTGGAAGTCGCGGATTACCGAAACACCCTTTTTAAGAAATTTTATAACATTAACCAATTGTGCCTTTATAGGAAAAGCGGTCTATTCACCGAGAGTAATTTCAATGTACAGGGTGTATCTGAAATTACCTCTTCAGACCGGAAGTCACTGATGTCAAATACAAATTTCACTTTAAATAATTTTTTTTAGTTTTACACGGTTTTTAAGAAAACTTTACAATTTGATCTTGTACGCGTAATTTTAGCAGTTTATTGAATATTTGAGGTTGAAATTTAGATTTTAAGCAAAAATGTCTCGGCAAAAAAATGTCTTAGACTCTTTTAAATACGTTTCCAACAAAATTGTCAGTTTGGTCCAAAATGTTTTTTTATTAAATTTACAACATGACGGAGATTAATGAACATGTATTTAAATGTTTAGTAAAACTAATCACGTGATAATTGATGTTTTATGATGGCATATTATTTTAAATGAGGTTCTTAGACATTTACATGTTTGGTAAGTTCTGTTATATGTAAAATGTTCAGACATAATATATGTTAAATTTCCCCCAGTTAAAAAAAATAATGTCATGCTATTTATTATTCTAAATCAGTATGATTAGGGTTTTTAAATATTAAATTTTAAAGTTGCTTCAAAATAACGTCTGGTCCCCTCTGTATTGAAATCAGTGTCAATCAACAGAGCAAAATATGTTTATCTACAACGGCACTATTTGTTTGTTTGTTTGTTTGTTTTTTTTTTTTTTTTTTTTTTTTTTTTTTTTGTACAATTTTAAAAGAGGTGCAAGGTTGGTATGGGACACCCGGTAAGACAGTATCATATTTGCACGATAGTCCTCCCAAAAATTGGTTCTTTATTTGGGATGGCACTTAATTTCTAACGAACTCATTAGGAAGTACATCATTGACTTTACCTGATAGCATGCTAATTTAAATTTTACAATTCAACAAAAATTTTAACTAAAATAGCAGATTACACAATTGATTTATCTTTTAGTGCGTACTAAGTTAATGTTTAATTTTAAAAGGTGGCAGTACAGTATTTTCATTTAAAATAAAAAAAGCTTTTTTATTTCCTGCCCCAGAAAACTATCTGATTTCAAAATTTAGCGACCAAACATTTTTACCCAAAATAAATATGACATTATTTTTTTCTACTCTAGCGGCCAAATTATAACATCTGAGGCAATCTTCGCGAACATCTTTCAAGTTACTACAAGTTTGGTTCTATGAATTTTTGCCCCCCAGTCCACACAATTAAACATAATTAAATGTTTATTAATTTTTGCGGGGAATTTTACCCCATGTAGATGTAATTTTACAACTACTATAATATTTGACTCAGAACCTTCACTTTGCACATAGACATATCTTGCACAGTACCAATATCAATTAAATTATCAAACTTAAAAATTATCATGATGATTTTCAATATCACATATTCTTCTTTTGACTGTGAGTCGGAACGAATTGCTATATCAAGCAACCGATTGTTTTACTTTGATTGTTATTTACTGACCTGGTCCTACGGCTAAAACATACGTCCTTTGATGTGTATGGTAATTTTAATATTTTAACCATTATTTAACATACTTTTGTTAGTAACTACTGTATTATTGTATTTAGAAGCTTGAAGTTTTTTTTATTTGCCTTGACAGTAATATTTTAGGAAATTAGGTAAATTTTAAAGTTTTACACCATTAAAAACTGAAATGAAGGAATTGTAATGAATGCCAATATATTTATTAAACTACAAATATCGTTCTTTTGCCTTCCTGTTTTGTGGTACAACCTACTTCTATCAAAACAGATATTTTTCCCCACTTCCATTCTTTCTGAAATACACTCCAGTCATAAGTTATCATAATAGTATCTCCATTTTTTTTTTACACATACAATTCTGATCGTAATACCTAGAATAATACATAGTTAAGTATTATTTCACAACTCTCAATTTTTTTATTTTTATTTTTTATATTGAAATGAGGGGAACTAAGAAGTGGATTTAAACGAAGAGCCGTAGGTTATTCAGCGAACACAATGAGTGGTATTGGAGTGGAGCCCTCAACTAGCCTCATTGCATGAGAGTTTTATAGTAATTACGGAATTGGGGTAACCAATTAGGGGGTGGACCCTACATCCAGCATAACCTAGAAATATTTACCTAGAATATTTACATATATTACGTAAATTATTATCATTTCGCAGTTAAAATCTTGTTAGCGAATTTTAATTACGAAGGGGTACTAAAACCGATTCATAGGAGTTTTTCAAAGCTTTTTTTACTATTGATTGTGAATTTTGTGTATTAAACCGTTTTGTTACTGTCTTCAACGTATAGCCCTTCCGTGGAACTAACTTATTACATACTTGACTTTTAATTATTCTACAAATTTAGGGCAACCCCTAAGGGGGCATGGGGGCGGAGCCCCCATCGAGCCGTAGGCGAGTTGTAAAATATTTTCTTTGTCGCACTCCCAACAAACCTAAGAAAGCCCTTGGGCTCTTGCGCCCCTTGGCCCTTGCGCCCCTTAGCCCTTGCGCCCCTGGAATCGGCCCTGTTCATCAGTTAATAGCATATGAAGGGTTTTTAAATTCTGGTTGAACATTAATAAAAAAATATATATTTTAAATAATCAAATAGTAGGCCTAAAGTCGATAGTTTAAAAAATAGTCTACAGTAAAAACATGTATTTTAAACATTTTAGAAAGCAAATTGTAACAAACGTATCTACGAGAGCTTCCTTTAACTAGATACAATAAAACTCGTGACTATTTATGATTCCAGGTAAAGTATATAAGATTCATTTTTGGCTTAGGATTTCTCAGACTTCAAATAACCTTTTCCCTGAAACTTTTTTATACTTTCTTGATTTTTCCTTAACAAAATTTCCTAAATCATTGACTTTTCCTGAGTTCCTCGGCTAAAGAAAGCTTGTCAGACCTCAACTAGTTATAAAATTTACAATTTTAAAAGTTGATTGTTTATTCCCTGTATGTGTGTACCAGTGCGGGCGGGGGGAGGACTGCTGCAGCCTTGCACGCGGCCAGGGTCAGGTACTGGTGCAGCAGCTCGTCCTCAGCGGGGTGTGTCCGGGACAGTTCGAGGGCCAGCTCCAGCAGCCACGCCCAGTGCGACCGCTCCGAGAACAGGTCAGACAGCACCACCGTCGAGCGAACCACCTCCACTAGCAGGCTCAGCGCAACACTCACCTGTATGTCCAAATATCACTCCTACTTTAGTTTTGATGACATTTTTACTCTAGTAGTTGAGGTGAATACTATTTTTATCTTTCCTGTGTATAGGCTTTACTCACATTCATTGTTTTGTAGGGCGAGAAGACAAGTCCAATAATCAGTTGGGAATTTAACTTTGTTTATAAAAAGTACTTTGTTGATTTCCAAATTGAAATCAAAGCTGCTGTTATAATTGTTAATTATGAACAGCAATCAAGTAGGTTGTTAAGGAATGGATTAAACCAAAAAAGATATTTAAAGAAGCTGGAAGCAGCTTTGCAACAAGAAACAATGAATTTACCACCTAAGAACAACAGTTACAACGCAAGCCTTTCTTCTCCTTCATTAACAGATCAGGTGTTGCCCGCCACCATCTCTTCGAAATTTCAACAAAATCCCCACGATTGTCACCCAGCTGGACTAAAAACCAACTCCTTGGAACAACTGAATCACGAGATAACAGCATCCGACACATGTAACTTCAGTTCGGGCCAAACATTAGTGAACATGCCGACTAGACCCCCAACCCATACTATCAGAGCTGATCCCATAGTCCAAGAGTGTCTTAGATGCAGTGTTGAAAATCAATGAATTGGTGAAAAAAGTGATATTTGTGATGAAAGTCTTCTAGGTAGATTTTTCCAATGATAGAAAAGTCTCCAATGATTTTTCACATTGTAATGTTACATCTGGATATTATTGAAAAGGATGTTTTTGTAAATTATCTAATTTTTTAGAGATCTGAACATTTTGATCCTTCACGTAATATACAAGGGTCTTCAAATAAATTGGACGAATTCGATTTTGTTATCAAAGGATCAAAAGAGAAATAAAATCTTACTTTTAACAGAACATTGGCTTAACAATGAAAATAAAGACTATCTAAATAAATAAATAAATAAATAAATAAATAAATAAATAGCTGTGAGTTATCTTTGGTACCTGGATATTTTGGGGCAGAGGGGAAAAAGGTGGATCACGTATTTTAGCGAGCAAAAACTTAGCTAATATTATGACTATTAGGGGTCTGCGGTACAACAATTTTCAGGTCGGTACGCTTTGGTACGGTGTACCTCGGTTCTCAGTACAAAATCGGAACGGTACAGTACTCATTATCAATATAAGCCTAGCAGTACTAATATCGATGGGTAACACTTCAAATACCTAATTACCTCATTTACCATATTTTGCTAGGTTACAACTTTAAAATTAAAAATATCATAATAACTTAAGTGTAAGTCCTTGTACTTCACACCTCTGCATGTATGCTGGTGATATCAGTTTAATGCTAAGTAGTAAAAATGAACATGAAGTGAATAGCAGCATCACAACAATAATTGAAACATGGATTTATTTTTGGCTGATAAAAAACTTGCAAACATAAATAGAGTTTTTAAAAGAAAGCCTTTAACCCACATGCTGTATTAGTCTTTTTTCAATTTGTCGCCTAAATATATAAAAGAAAAATCTAAATTTTAACTGAATGAAAAAAAAAATTCAAAGCAGAACCAAAAAACAATTTTCAGCAGGCGTTTGTAGCCGCAGTATGCTAGGCCTACTGTAGAAGTGGCAAATGACATCATTGGAGCGGTATCGCCAGTGTTAGAATTACTCATGATTACAATTAATTATTGATTTACAATTAAACTATTAGTGCTTCACACTTGGTTAAATTCAAATCCTAAACTTATTTCATAAAACTTCCAGGGCGACTATCATTAAACAAAGACGCGATGTATTAGATGCTACTAGGCCTGACTAGAGACAGAGCAAGTGTAATAACCAATCCCAACAAGAGTAGAAAATGTACAACGAGAAAGTAAACGCCTCAGAGTATGATTATATAACATCTAAACCTCTGGAAGGAACATATATAACGATGTGAAATTTAGTTATTTCCAAAACATTGCACATATTTTAAAAGCCAATTTGGTGTTGGCTAAACAAATTTAAAAATTTGGAATGATTCTAGTTTTCTCTGATCGATATAAATTCATGTGAAGAAACAGCTTTTGAATGGTCTTACTTTTTGCGCAAAGCGATCGTGTATTATTTCCTGAATGCATTCAGCTAATCCGGGTCACTTTAGAGGTTAGGACATATATTTTCAATTGGCAGTCAATACAGTTCTCATCACTTCTTCTCAAACAACTGTCCATACTGACACTAGCGTCTCTGCTGGCGGCGGGCATTCATATCACTGTAGTTTCTTGTAGTTGTCACCGAATAAGAGCTAATATACTTGATCAGCCGCTATGAGCGCTGTTGCCCACGAGAACATGATTGTCTAAATGGTGTTGGACCGTGAATTGTAAACTGTATTCCTATCCATGGACTTAGCAGTCGGCGAACGCTACATCGTTAGTTAACTTGTAATCTTGTTGCTGAGCGATGATGTCAAGCCATTCTTTTTATGTGTCAATTCATAAAAACAAAGAGATAACGTCAAAATATTACTTAATTCAGTTTTTCTAAGGTCAAACATAAGTAGTAGATACATTAATATTTTTGACATTTGTAATCTGTACCGAACCGGATTAATACCGATGCCTTTAACCGTACCGAACCCATGACATATTTTGCCTTGTACCGTACATGTACCGAATTTTTGGTGCACCGCAGACCCCTAATGACAATTATAAGTAACTATGATGATTTTTCATTAAAATCTGTTTTTGAACTTTGTGCAATTGAATTTAGAATGTATAACTTTTCTACTTATTTGCATATATAGAATTCCAGACAAAAAAAATTTTAATTAATTTTTTGCAATCAGCTACAAATGTAATAATTTTAAATTAATTCACAATAACCATTATATTATAGCTATTATAGTTATTATAGTTATTATTATTATAGTTATTATAGCTAGAATTACCTCTTAACAATATGAGACAGGGGAAAAAGTATCTGAACTATAGAATTTTTTTGGGTGGAGTAACATAAATGTTAATACAGTGGTTAATGATAATAAATATTCAAGATTATCATTCAATACAGTAAATACCAATAGTCAAACACATAGTTACAATGTATCAAATAGGTTTTTTAACTCCATTTCAATTTAACTTTTTCTGCCAGATTGTTAAGCTGAATGAAATGAAATGAATTTATTATTCCACAAAAACAGAATAGAACAAATTTACATAATATATATAATACAGTAGAACCTCACTAACTCGACACTTTGTGGACCGGGAGGTTGTCGAGTTTGGGGGTTGTCGAGTTATCCAGAACATTTTATTTTCAATGGATTCTGATTAAATAAACACACCATAGATGATAAAAACATGTTTAAATTTATTACTTACATATATACAGTGTTGTGATTTTTCGTAAGTCCATATCAAATCCTTTGAAAAAATTTAGTTATTGAAGACTGTTTCTCTCTTTCAATTCGGCGCCTGGCTGCTTCATCACGGAGTCTCCGAATGAATAAAATGTCCATTGCAGACGTCCCTTGCTGTTGCTGCAAGTACCGCAAAGCACCTTCCAAACACTTTAGTCCCTCGCTGTGGCTCATCATGTCCTCTTGACTTGTCTGAGTGTCGTCTTCTGAGTCATCTTCTTCCTTCTCTCCTCCTTGGGCTTTCACAGCAGCAATTATTTCATCTTCTCCAAGTGGTTCACTGGCCCCATCTAAATCCATCCACTCCCGTACATCTTCCTCCACAGAATCTTCACAGCCAGGAATCTGTTTCATCACCGAGACCAAATCAGAGGATTCACTTTCTTCTTGTGGATCAAACTCATTTCCTGAGTGATCTAGGAGTTTTCTCCACGAGCGAACGAGAGTGATCGGTTCTAATTCACTCCAACATTGACTAACCCAGCCGATAACATCCAACAAATCGATCTGCTTCAGTTTAGCTAGCAACTTGTGACCTTCATCCATGGCTAATATTAATGATGACAGGAGCTTACGTCGATAACGTTTCTTCAGAGCTGCCAAAACACCTTGATCCATCGGCTGTACAAGCGAAGTGACATTCGGGGGAAGGAAGATTGCCTTGATCCCTTTGTCTGTCAAGAAGTTTGTGTCTGGATGAGTCGTTGCGTTGTCCATGATAAGTATGGCTTTCCTTGGAAGATTTTTAGACTTTAAAAACCTCTCAACTTCAGGGACGAATTGGTTGAAAAACCACTCCTTAAATATTGTTTCGCTCATCCATGCGTTGGATTGGTTCCGGTACCATACAGGCAAATCAAAGCCATTCTCGGTACACTTAACATGTTTGAAACACCTTGGTTTCTTTGCTTTACCTATCATGGCTAATTTAACTTTATGTTCTCCAGTTGCATTACTACAAGCAAGAATAGTTATTCGCTCTTTACTAGAGGTGTGCGGATAGTGAAATTTTTTTTCGGATCGGATTCGGTTCGGATAGTTAAGATTCGGATCGGTTCGGATCGGATAGTAACAGGATCGGATCGGATAGTTTTCGGATTCGGATTTTTGCGCAGTAAACAGAAAGGCAAACAAGTAACCAATTTAAAACCACAATTTTTAAATTTTGTCTAGGCCTTGATTATAAAAACAGTTTAGGAATATAAAAATCAATTAAATTAACAACAATTGAACTATTTTTAAACTTTAAAACAAAGTCAATTTATAATTTGTTATGATCAACGTAAACATTAATTAATTGGCTCTAGGCCTAAATGAACATGTCAAAATTATTTTGAACTAGGCCTAACCTAAGCTCTAATTAAAGAGAGTTGCCATAGGCCTAGGTCAAAACTACTCACCAGGCAAACATCCCAGTGTACAATATGATAAAGTAGGACTTTTAACAAAATATCATTTTTTTAAAACAAAATGATGGTAGGAAACATAACCTAGCTTCAGCTTGCATACAAAGCATTCTGTAAAACAGTCATTTTCAGTTTTAGCAAAAGACTTCCATATAACACTTATTTCCTCTTTCTTTTCCTTGTAGATAAGAATAATTAAGAAACAATAGAAATATTCAAATCAGTTAAAACACGATCAGAGGTATAAAGACATAACCTATCAACATCAAAGACCAAATAATTACAGACGACAACAGAACGTATGGTTGAATCACAGTCTAATATATAGGTTAAATAACATATTATTAGACTGTGGTTGAATCGTGATCGCGATCCAATGCCTTCCCAAGTTCATAGTCAAACGCGATCGTAATCTTCATTAGATTAAATCTTAGGTATATAAAGTCACGAAACTACGAATGATGAATTGTTCCCAACAACTAGCGCTGAAAACACCACGACACTGTCGACACTAGCGATTCAGGCGGGTGGAATAAAAACTAGAGCTTCTCGAGCTGCCGTGATTGGCTCAGACTTGTATATTTACTGCTAGCGCTCCAAGCGAGAGGGTTCAGAATTGGCACTTTGTCAGTGCAGTTGAATGTTAAACACTTAACCTTGGTCGCTGGGTGTCGTGATTATTTCGCGTTATTCTATTATCTGACTTCTGATTATTAGTCTGCTTCAGTACTTTGGACGTCATCTTAGCATAGATACTATGCATCTTAGACGTTCTGTCGCATCGCCACCATTTTATGCAGAATGGCCATCGCGCAAAACACAATATTTGTACATTGATCTTGTCTTTAACACCAGATTTACAGTCTATCCGGGAAAGTCGGATATCCGACCCGAATATACGGATATTAATAAAATCTTCGGATCGGATTCGGATATCCGATCCGATCCGAAACCGAACCGAATTTTCGGATATCCGCACACCTCTACTCTTTACTTTTTTTGTAACCTGGAGCACTCAATTCACTTTTTAAAGCCAAACTTTTAGCAGGAAGCATTCGATAATTGAGGCCGGATTCATCACAATTATAAATCTGGTCGCCAGTAAGACCTTCCTTTTCAATAAGCTCTTGAAATTTTATTTTAAACTCACGAGCAGAATTTGGATCAGCTGATAATTTTTCCCCGCAGATGCTGAGTTGCTTGACGCCATACCGCTGTTTCCACCTATCTAACCATCCATTGCTTGCTGTGAACCCCGAATCACCCTCTTCTTTGAATTCTTCATAGAACTTCAGAGCTTTTTCTTGCAAAATTGGACCGGATATTGGCACACCTTTGTCCCTTTGAACACGAAACCACTGATACAAAGCCTCGCTTACTTTTTCATATTCGGCACATTTCATTGACTTTCTCTCCTTAATAGACTCTGTACACATTCTTTTTAAACACCATGATTCGATCTCAGATTTTTTCTTTTGCCAACCAAGCACTGTAGATCGCCCAACATTTAAGTTCAATGCTATTTTATTGACGTTTTCACCTTTTTCCAGTCTTTTTAACGCATCAAATTTAAGTTCCATTGAAACCGACACTTGCTTCCTCTTTTTCCCCGACATCTTCTTTGACACACACGCCAAAAGTGTAAAACAATAACTGAATAAAACAACAACAACAACAATAACAATAACTGAACTAAAGAGTGAAAAAACTGTTCTACTCGAGCACACGTAACACAACTCAAACTGTCAACAGTCAGCGCTAAACTAATCGGTAGACGAGACACGAGAATAAAAGGTTCGCCAGCGCAACCGTAGCGGATCGGTAAACAATAGCGACCATCCCCCAACCCCCGCCCCCAAGCGGCCAGTCCAAGGAAAGGTCGTTGCCCCGACTTGGAATTTCCAAATCTACGAATTCCCGTCTGCGGCGCGCACTGACGCACTTTCTGCCTCGCCTCCCTCGTTGTGTGCACTAGGCTATTATGATTTGAAGTCGAGTTTACCGTCTTCCCAATGACTGTCGAGTTACACAGACTGTCGAGTTACCGGGTGTCGAGTTAGTGAGGTTCTACTGTAGCTTGTTAACAAACAAGAGTCTTTGGAATATAACTCCACATGGGCAAAAAGCCTGTGGGTGGAGTTTGAGTCCATCAGTCCAACCAACAAGAAAGTCACAGAACACAAATTCACTTTTCCGTTCGCAATAAGAATAAAATATGTCTATAAAAATTATAAATGTAGACAATTTTCTTTTTTTTTACAGAAATAAAAAAAAAAAACAAATGCAAAAAACAAACAAATGCATGAGTAGATCTACGTAAAAGCGGTTTTTTGTACAACTAGAGACCTGGCCCTATCACTCAAACTCTCATACTGCCATTCACTAGAACTACACACAAACGCGCGCGCGCGCGGACCCGACTTGCAGACGGACCGGCACGCACACCACACACCCTGACACACACTCCACACACACAAACACAATCGCACTCCATTCCAACTTTCATCCTCTCTTGACGTCCTCATGTATATGGTGAACAGAAATAATTTTTAATTCGGTCTCGTCCGGTCTCTAGAAGCCATTTGTCAACTATTTTTTTATATGTGCGGATGTTGCATGGAGGGGGGAATTTTATAGAATTGGGAAGGAGAGGGAATATAATATTTGCTATATAGTAAGACGAAGTAGAATTAATTGTTTTAGTTAGTCTGGGGGCAATGATTCCACTATTTACAGATGTTCTTGTTAAATACGCATGATGTATTGGCTGAAAAATTTAATGTCGTTTTTTTTTGGAAATACAGAATCAAGGTTTTTATGTGTAGTTGGGAGACAGTAAAGACTTTGAAATCATCGAATAAAAGATGTGTAGGGTAGAGGCGATTTCGGTTTAATGCTGCTTTTATAATAAACTTCTGGGTTATTTCCAGGGGCGCCAGAGTGCTTTGAAAGCAGCCACCCCAGGCCAATATACCATATTGCAACAGGGACTGGACATATGCATAATAAACGGTTTTAATTAGGTCTATGGGAAGTATTCGATTGATGTTGGAGAAAATAAAGATAAATTTCCTAAGTTTATTTCGTAAATAGGTTACATGACCAGACCACTTCAATCTATTGTCGAAAATGACGCCAAGATATTTATATTCAGCCACTCTCTCAATGCTTTCACACAACTCACATCCATTCTCCCATCCACCCTCGCACGTGTGCAGACGTAGACACAAGTTGGTAGGATCGCGGTCGGCTCTCACGGAAATGGGCATGTGTTTAGTTTTAGATATATTCACTGAGAGCCGACTTTGATCAAACCATTTCTTGACTGAGAAGAGGCCACGCTCCGCCAACCGGTACGCCTCCTCCCAGCTGTCACCCTCGAACAGCAAAGCTGAGTCGTCTGCGTAGAGGAAGACTTGCCCTCTCTCCAGGGATAGCCTACCCAAGTTATTTATATAGATAAGGAAGAGTAGAGGACCTAAGGTACTACCTTGTAAAACTCCGTAATCAATCTTGAGGGGAGCGCTCAACTGGTCGAGAATCGAAACTGATTGATATGAAGGTTTTATAGTAAAAGTATGGTTTTAAAATTATTTGCACATCTCAGGCACTAAAATATGGATTACAAAATAAAAAATTCTGATGATAAAGAAAAGTCATCTAAATTACGATTCTCTGATATTTGATTGTAGAATCTTTAGACGCTTATCCAGAGATAAAATATTATTTTTATGTATTTCAAAAGTACCTTTTGTAAAATTGTTAATATGGTGATTCAGAGTGGTTAACAGTTATTAGAGTACCTCAGGCTGGGTCCATTGGGAGTAGAGATCCAGGAGAAACTGAATACACGAGTGTAGGTCCAGTCCACTACTGGTAATCCTCCTCTGGTGCTCCTCGTAGTCTCGGTTCACTGCAAAACATTGTTGAAACGTATCAAAAATGTGTCATTTCGTGTATAAAGATTAATAAAATATTGGTATGTTACATGAAAAACATTTACTATAAAAGCATTACATACAAAAACTAATTTTGAATTTTTACTTAAGTATACAAAATATAATAATATGAAATAACTGCTATAATTAGAAAACTTTTAGAAAACTGCAGCTAAATAAAATAAACAGCTGCTACTATTCTAAATATTACTGGAAACAACATATTATAAGGTATATTGTTCAAACTGTATTTCATTATATAACAAATTTTCTATTTACCCGATGAACTTGCAGCTCTTTCTTCTGTTGACATAACAGCAGTTTTTAAAAACCCAATGGAAACTTGACCATAACCATACCTGAAATACATATACTTAACTGAATTATTGACAATTCGTGTTGCTTCTGAATTGTTTGATCAATGATGTGTATAGGTGTTCTTACCTCAACAATCCTAGTTGAAATTCTTCTCAATATCGATTTCGGGTCAGGTCAATGAAAGTAATACAATAAGTTTAGAACCATGATTATCAATGTCAATAAGTGTTTTGTCATCATGTCCTGTGTTTTAAATGTGAACTGTGTTAAGTGTGAAGATTTTAAATACAACGAAATCGAAATCCACCGATGGAAAATTTTTAAAATCTTAAGTACGTTGGTTAACCTGATCCTCAACTGATGGTGGGTTTTCGAACCCGAAATCGATGTTGAGAAGAATTTCAACTGAATTATTGAAAAACCTTAAATCTACAGTTCTGTAAAAAATGTGGTAAAACTAAACTCAATGCAATTGCAATTTTCAGCTTGATTTAAAGCAACATACATATGTGATAAGATAGTTTTCTGTTACTGTAAGTAAGCTGGAAAATCATCTACCTAATTAGCCGCTCCAAACCCTTTACCTGGGCGCATTATGCAGCCTCTCAATGTTGCACTGCTGGTGAAGTCTGCTCACTCTTACGTTAGTTGGGACTAGCCCGTGACACTCTCTCAGCTTCCAGTAGAGCGCGTCTGTCACAGTCTCTAGCTTCTCTCCCCATCTGTTGAATAATTGAGTATCAAAACCCATTGAAAATGTGCTAATACATTTGCTGCTGGCATAACAAACAGTTTGTCAAAACGTAGCAAGGCAGCCCACATGCGATCAAGCAAGTTTCTTCAAATTATCCAGTAGGCTCTTAATTGAGCCTCTATTTCAATCCAACTAAGCAGTTGAGATGATGGGCTGGCTATTTTAGAGCATTGACACTTTCATAGCAGTATGTGAGCAAACAACCAAACTAGGTGGTCCCATTGATTAACATGCTTGTTCATGAGAGAGGATTTTTTTAGAAAGAACTTTAATATGTTTTGGTAAAATGATAAGTGGTGGTAATTTTGAATCCTTTCACAGATTTTCAACCGCTTTAGGATGAAAGATTTTTTATAGTATATTTAAGTTTACTAATAATTTTTCAGTCATGAAATATAAATATATTATATTAAAATTATTAATTTTTTATCGTACTGGTCCGAAAACAACTCTTTTCAATACAATTGTTGAGGGACTAAAATACTTATTTATTGCTTTAGGGAGAAAAAAAAACAGCTGATGTCAAGGTTAACAATGTAGTATAACTGCAACAGTAGCATAAAACCAAATGATGGTTTATTAGAGCAACAAAATTTAGGCCTTGCACAAATTAGGCCTGCCTATTTGTGCAAGGTAAACACATGTAAAATACATCTTTTTATTTAGTTAGTTTATTGAATAAATTTAGCATTGGGACAAAAAATATTATTGCCTTCCAAACTTGGCAATTTTATTGCATAACCTCTGCACTAGCACTTTCTTGTAAAAACTGAAATCATACAAAAAGGATCACAATACTGAAGAAATATACAACACCGCACTTCCAAATCATTAGCAAGTGGATTATCAGCATTGTGGCTTAACAGTGACAAAAACATTTTTTTATAATTTTTTTCCATTTCCAGATAATTTTTTTTCATTTAATTTAGCAATCAGTTTTTATTATTTAGAGATTATTTTTCTCATTAGGTAATCAGTTTTTGTTATTTAGAGATTATTTTTCTCGCTAAGCAATCTTTTTTAATTGACCGATTGCTTTTTACCGTTGTTAGGTTATTTTACGCTTTATTTAGATTAATGGCTACATCTATTATCAGCAATAGTCAAAATATAATAGGATAGAAGTCCTTATTATCGGCAATAACTAAGAGTATTTTACTTCTATTCTACCATATTTCCCTAGTGGAGAAATTTACTATTTCACCATTACAGCTGCACTGGAAACGATTTCGTCCCCCAGTTATTCATTACACGAAGATAATACTGCAATTTGTATAACTATAAAACTTCTATTTTGCAGAACTCAATTCACACTAATTCTAGAAAGCAGGCCTAATTGGCAGTAGGCATATTATTCCAGTCCAATATTACTATCAGACACTACTATTGGCACGTAACCATGCATTTTAAGTTAAAATAGATAACATTAATTTATAATTTTATTCAATTTTTTATTATTATTTACTACATGACAAGACACCATTTACTGCAGTAAGCTACTCATGTAACGTTATTGTGTCAATAAAATAATTGAAATTGAATTGATATTGGAACAAAACCAACGCAGGTGAGACACTCACTGTGAGGGCAGTGTGAGGGGCAGGTCGCGGGAGGAGTGCATGAGGCGACCGGTGTTGGGGTTGCCGGCCGACGGCTCCAGCAGCGTCTGGACGAGGAGGGAAGTGATGGCCTGTACTGCCACACTGCTGCCCTGCCGCCACACGACAACACACGTTATAACACACCTGACTACCCGGTGGCAACAGACTGTCACCTTAATGGGGCATCGTTTAAACCAAAATTGACAAAGTGACCCTAAACCAACATAGATAGCAGCACCGCAGCATATTCGGTTATGGCAAGAATGAAATTTAAAACCTCATTTATGCATTATCACTCAACTTCTAACTGTTTGAAAAAGTCTTCACATTTTAAATGTTATGAGCATCCAAAGGAATGTTCTTATTGTTAAAACTAATTACTTAATTTAATTTACTTAATTTAAGTGATGACCTAACAAGCGCTCAAAGTCGAGAAGTACACTTTTTACCTTAGTTTACCAGGATTGTTTGACACTAAATAGATAGTACGTCTACCAAATTTCACAAATGAAAATCTCAACTTTTTACTGACTTATCCAGATTCATATAAAAAAAAACTTCTCTAAAATAAATTGTAAAGTTTGTAAACTACTGTAAATATATTGTATTTTTAGCGAATTTCCCATAGGGAATAAGCTATTACCGTAGGTCTCATGGTAAGACCTAAGCCCGGGACCATGTTACTTTTTCGTTTTTAGGTGCCCAGAGACCAAAAATAATAGTCATTAAAATTTTTATATATATATATATGTATATATATATATATATATGTATATATATATATATGTATGTGTCCCTAGACACGATAACTCTCGTAAAAATGGTCCGATCGACACCAAATTTGGTAGAGATGTGTAATCCTATGTTTATTCGGATGAGTTCGTAAACCAGACATATCGACCTATCGGAAGGGGTAGTTTTGGGGGGTTTTGTACCCCAAAAATGGGTTTTTTGCATTTTTCATATGTAATTTTTAAAAATTTCAAATTTTTATTTTTACCATTGGATTTAGCTCAAAAAAACACACAATTTAGCATTTTGAAGCTTTGCTCTATCTCCACTGGTTACCGAGATATTGCGAAGTCTAAAGACAGTACGTTGTATTTTGAGGCTCCAATGTTAATCTTATGGAGAATAAGGATGTGTTAATATTTCACTTATTAACCAATGTTTTTGGATGAAACTTGGTATTCAGCTTCATTAGGTTGAGATTCATCCATTTATGGTAAAAAATCTTGGTTTTTGTGCTTATCATGGCAGCAAACCTGCATACTCGTTTCCCATGTTAATCATATGGAGAATAGGCAAACTCCTTTAGCAATGGACAGATATTGATGAAATTTAGTGTATGGCTTCATATGGTCAAAATAATTTTTTTTTATGCTAAAAACCTAGTTTTAGTGTTCCCCATGGCAGCATACCTGCATACTCCTTCCCTACATTTATCATAAGGAGATAAACATTTATTTCCCTATTTATGAGCTTGTGATGATTTTTGGTTTACAGGTTTATCTGGTCATAATTAATACTACTAATTTGGAAATTCGCTGAGTACGCAGGTCTGCTGCGACGGGGGTATTTATAAAATGATATTTTGTTCCTACCAAAAACCTAAATTTTCCCTACTTATTCATTACTTTTCCCGACCTCTAAGAATTCCAGACTTTTCCCGACCAGTAGACATCCTGACTGCAGATTTTATTAAGAAAATTTAGCATTGAGTTGGTAGTTTGAAAGGAGTTAATAGTCAATAATGAAAATTATGGTCGTGTAATTATAGTCAACAAGTTATATATATAGTACAGTAGAGTCCTGCAAACCCAGAATTTGATAACCCGGAATTCTGGACAACTCTGAAAGCCTGCCAGAGAAGTAAAGTGCACTAGGTTTCAAAGCACTATGCGCCATGGCATCGGCCTGAGCACAATTTGGTGCTTTCAAGTTTGTTTAAACAGATGAGCTTTGAGTTTTAAGTTATGTATCATTTACATTATGAAACAAAACAAATTTTTTTATAGGAATAACGTTAACTAATTGTATTTTTTCTTATGTTTTCTCCTTTTTTGATAACCTGGAATTCCCACAAACCCAGACACCACTCAGTCCACATTAGTCCAGGTTTGCGAGACTCTACTGTGGTCATTAATTACAGAAAACTTTACACGTTAAATTTATAGCCTTCACAGCCTCAGAGTAAAATCCGCACAATATTAGTTAAAAAAAAAAACTCTCTTAAATAATTTGTATAGTCATAGTCATAGTCAAATCTCTTTATTTATGATTATGTACATGTGGTACAATAAATAGCGTCAAAACAGTTTTACTGTAGCTTAAACTAACTAAAAATGTTATTTGAGGTCTATCAATTACTTACATAAATAAACATTTCCTTACATTTTAACACAAAATTTGAAACAAAAGAAAAGAAACTAATTAATATACAAAAGATACTCCTCAAATAAAAATATTTTTTACATATGGAGTATTTAGAGAGAAGTGGAAAATTCTTCTATAGAGTACAGAGCTTTATTTATTAAATATTCCTTTAACAATTTGTCAAATTTCCGTCCTTCTTCTATCTTTATATTGTTTGGAACATATTTAAAAAACTTATTTCCTATGTATGAAGGCTTTTTTTCAAAAAACTTTAGTCTATGCTCCTGGGTGTATTCATATTTTCGTCTGGTATTGTAAGGATGTCTCACCTGTTCCTCAAAATTGGTATCTAATCTTACTTTTTTAGCAAGGAGAATGGCCTCATAAATGTATTGTCCATAAACTGTCAATATTTTTAATTCTTTAAAGTGATTCTTGGCTGAATCATCATGTTTTAACTTAAGCATGATACGAATTGCCTTTTTTTGTTGCTTTAAGATTTTTTCCATATTATGTTTTTTGGTCGAACCGTAAAGTGCAATGCAAAAAGAGATATGTGAATGTACATGGGCAAAATATATATTTTTTAGTGTTTTTATGTCACAATAATAACTCATTCTGGATAATGCATAAATTCCAGAATTTATTTTGATTAAAATTTTGTGAATGTGTTCATCCCAGTTTAAATTTTGATCTATTTTTAATCCCAAAAAATTAGTGCTCTGTTTATTTTCTATGTTATGTAGATTGTAAGTCATTACAAGTTCTTTTGATATTCTATTTTGAGGTGTTTTAAAGTTTAATAAATTGGTTTTTTGTGTGTTTAAAAGTAGGTTGAGACTTTTTAAAGAATCCCCAATATTTTTTAGCTCCATATTTGTAACATTCTCTGTATCCTCTGGTGTTTTTGTTGATACTACAAGATTTGTATCGTCAGCATATAAACAGAGGTTACTATTAATCCTATGTAACAAAGCTTTATCTAATCCACCCAGGTAACACAGAAAAAGTAAAGGCCCTAAGATAGATCCTTGAGGAACGCCAAATTGAAGAGTTTTACTTTGGGATAAGGTTTTTATTATTTTATTGCTCTTTGTCAAGTGAGTAATTTCTACATATTGAGATCTTTCAGTCAGATAGGATTTAAACCAACTAAGGGCATTTTTCTCTACACCTAAAATATTTAATTTTTCTACTAGTTTAGAGTGTTTTACACTGTCAAAGGCTTTAGAGATGTCCATAAATACGCCAATTGTGTGATTTCCTTTGTCAACTGATTCAATTATTGATTCAATGAATTCGGTTGCTGCACTTACAACCGATTTACCGGGTCTAAATCCATGTTGGCATTTGTCTAATAAGTTAGCTGATTCTAAATATGCTATGAATTGTATATGTACAGATTTTTCAAAAATTTTGGAAAAAGTTGGAAGAATTGACACGGGCCGATAGTTAATAACATTTTTCTTACTATCTTTTTTATGAATTGGTATTATTTTGGCTTTTTTTAATTGAGATGGAAATATACCTGAAACAAATGAGGAATTAATCAAATGGCTTAAGATTGTACTAATGTTTGTTTTTACTTCTTTGATTACAGTAATTGGTACTTCATCATGCCCACTTGAATGTTTGTTCTTTAGTAAATCTATAATTTTTTCCACTTCTCTCTTATCTACTGGTCTTAATCTAAATTTCTGCTGAAATATTATTTCATTAGTTGAGTTGTTATTTAAACTAACATTTTCATATTCATCGTGTTTAGGCTTACTAGCCCCTAGGTCTTTGACTACATTGAGAAAGTGCTCTATGAAAATATCTGCTACCATTTTTGGATCAGAGATTGTTTTTCCTTCATTCATTAGAGTGATATTGCTGACTGTTTCTCTTTCTTTTGTCCCTACTTCATCATTTATCAATCTTCAGACGGTTTTTTGAATATTAGTTGATCTCTTGACTTTATTTTGAAAATAATTTGATTTAGCTTGATTTAACTTAAACTTATAATTTTTCTTGATTTGATGAAGTTTTATTTTTAATTCATGGTTTTTGTTCCATCTAAATTCTTTTGTTAATGTAATAAGTCTGTCTTTTTCAGCTTTTAATTCTTCCGTTATCCAGTTACATGTTTTATTCTTTTTTGTTATCAGTAATTTAGGAAATGCTTCATTGAAATAAAAATTAAATAAATTATGAAAAATGTCATATTTTGTTTCTATTGGTGCGATATATATATCACTCCACGTTTCGTTAGCAAGTAACTGTGAAAAATGTTTTATATTTTCTGGTGAAAACTTACGAACCTCCTGTTTCAAAGGCACATTTGGCTTTTTAGTTGAGTTTTTATAATTTATTTTTAAGAGTTGTCCATCATGGTCTGAAAGACTAGTAATCAGACCTTCTACTTTAATATTATTTTGCCCTATATTTTTTACTAAAAAATTGTCTATAGCGGTTTTTGAGTTTTCAGTTACTCTTGTGGGAAAGTCAACTAGATATCGCATGTTTTGGCTTTTTAGCACCTCTTTAAATAATTTATGTTTGTTATCATTTTTTAGAACATCTATGTTAAAGTCTCCTCCTACTATTATTTGGTCAAATTCTTTACTAAAATAACTTATCAAAAGACCAAGCCTATCTAGAAAAATATTAGTGTCAGAATTAGGAGATCTATAAATTCCAATAATTACAATCTTACACTTGGCTTCCCTATACCTACAAGCACTAAACTCAAACTGCATATCTTCTTCTATTCGAGCACTTAATAACCTAGGCACAGCCACCCGCTTCATCTCCAAACCCACCTCAGACAATATCATAACACCGCCTTTAGATTTGCTTTTTCTTGAAAAACTGCTTATTATCTTATAATTATTAATATTAACACGGTCAATTTCTTCTGCTTTCATATCATGTTCAGTTAGTATTATTATTTGGGGTTTTATTTCTTCTAAAATTATTTCCAATGCATTTATTCTAGAAGATAAATGTTGTATATTTTGGTGCAGAATCTTGATTACTCTATTGTTTTTACTTATGTTGCTGTTGATGTTTTGTGAAGCATGGAGTTTAAAGATAAAGAGGGCGACTGGGTCTGATTACAGCTACTGACAGGAGGATAAAAAACTACATTTGAAACACCATCACTTTCAACACCAACACTACTCTGCTTTAGTGCCTCACTGTATGTGAGGTCACCAGGAACCACTGAAATGTCACCACTCGATGTTGACACCTCCATTGCAGTCAGCTCATCTGATTGTACCTCCGTTGCAGTTGCTATGGTGTTGCTGGGTTGATGATGGTGCTCCTCCATGTCTGCGAGGGTTATCTCAAGATCCATAGGATTTTGGTAGCTAGCCTCATCAGCAGAAATTCTTGATTGGTAGGAAATAAAATGTTTGATTTGTTCATTAAAATTGTCATGGGACATTCCATTTCTTAAAGTTCTAAATGAGTTTTGAAAGTAGGAGACAATAATAATTTTTGCGCCTGTACGTTTCTGAAATTGAACCAAATTGTGGAAAAAATGAGGTAATTCTATGTTGTCTCTTACACAGCCGATTGGTGAGCAAATCAAGTGTTTCAGGCCCCTCTTCTTAAAATTCTCAGTCAGGTCTGCGAAGGCTTTATCATAATCATTGTCATTTGGTTTTAAAAAATACTTAGGCTTTGTAACTAAGCTAAAAACTGTGGCACTGTTCTTTCCATCCTGAACTGCTAGGTGGCTAGTCACGCAATTTGTGGAGCTTGGTTTTCTGAAATGCTTCTTAAAAATTACTGCCACCCCAGCTGACATGTGCCGAGGGTCAGAAAAATCTGCCGAGATGCTGTGAGCGAATCCCACTGTTTTGTTGTTTTTGTGGAGCCTAATTACATCTGCCATGTTTAGTTCAGTTATAGAAATGGGATCCATGTCATCTGTGAGTTTTAAAGCTTTTCTTTGATACATTGTTTCCACAATTTTTACTATCATAAAAGCAAGTTTCTTTTTTCCCTTAGAATTTAAGTGCATACCATGATTTGTGAAATGGTACCTATTGAAAAGGTCATAATCAATAAGATCGACATTGCTCATTCTTGAAGTTAGCTCCCTAATGTAATTATTAGTCAAGGCAATGTCATAGTGAAGCTTACTGTTAGACTCGACGTCATATCTGGGTGGAATAGTTGTAATACACACTGGTCTAGATTGACTCAGTTTTTTAAGTTCCTCTTCCATTTTTCGGTATACAGAATGTGGATATCCTTTAGTCATGTCATTTGTGCCAGCCAGTAAAATTAGTGGTGTTAGTTTTGTTTTTGCAGCTTGTCTATATACATACTCAGTGTCAGCACCGGGTTTTACTAATCCGTTCATATGAACTTTGCCACGACTGCACGAGGCTACCATCTCTGGTATGCCTCTTCCCTGACTATCAGCAAACAATTCAACTCTAACTTTACTATCCTCATTTTCTGCTGCTGAATTTTCTTCTTTATTCTGATCACAATTTTCCTCCGAAGGCTTTTTTTTTCTCAAACTGTTCTTTTTTGTTTTCTGATTTACTTGTTCTTGACATTTTTTCTCTTGTTCTTGTTCATTCTGTTCAGTTTTATCATTCAGTAGAAGGTCAAATCGGCTGGATGTAGTAATATGAAAATCTTTCGGTTTCCTTTGTTTACCTCTGTAGGTCCTCTTGGCATCCTGCCATTGCTCACTTGTCAAGGAAGCACTTTGATTCATGGTCTCCATCGTTGGATGATTCCGTGGAGGCAGCATCATTGATAGTAATGCTCGTTCCTCCAAAATAAGTAGTGTATTACAATACATCATTGCAAGTTGAGCTCTTTTAGCCGACACGATAGTCTCACTTATAGTTGGAAAAATGTTTTCCCACAGTAATTCTTTTTTCTCGTCCAGTATTATCTGTATAATAATTTCAACAAAAAGCAACATATAAATCCCACAATCTGTCCCATTAGTTTGTTGTGGAACTTTAGCAATTGTAAGTTCAACAACTTCATTTCCTCCCATTTTGCTTCTTAATCTTGTGGCTATTCTTTGAGCATGTTCATAGTTTAGTTGTTTCAAGGAGTCAAAATAAATAAATCTTTCATTATCTCTCTCGTAAAGCAGGAGGCTCCAATGAGAGCCAGATCCACCTGGTCTATCAACTGATTGAGAATCGTTCACTGGAATAATTACGTATTTGCTTTGCAGTAGTTGTTGATCGAAAATAAAATCTGTGTCAGTGAGACATTTTAAAGCCTGAGAAATCGCTGGTTTCATCAAATATATATTGTTTTTTGTAACTTCTGATGTTAGTACACTAAAATAATAATCTATAGGATCATCAGTCAGCCAATGATTGTGCAGAATCGAAACACTGATAGCGGTTCTGTCAAAAATATTTTTTGTCATATCTGATGTATTTATGTTTGACTGTCTATTTTGTGATGTTGTATCTGTCTTTTCCTGGGGTAGTTGGTTATTCTCTTTGCTCAAATTTTTGTTGATAATTTCTATTTCTCCAATGGTTGCCTGAGCCTCCTTCAGCTTGCTTTGTAACACGATTCCCTCTTCTTTACTACTTAATTCCTTATTAATTGAAATGGAAATAAGAAAGAGCAATAATTATAATTAAATAAGTTAAGGATGTAATATTGTTACAAGAAACCATACATCATCAGTTAAGCATATTAAAAATAATTTTCACTTAATGTGCTTGGTACAAAATATAATACCGTGATAGAAACCCAACACAAAATACAGGGGTAACTCCTTAGAAGGTGTTTTACCTGCATGATCGCCTGGATCTCGTCCGGTTCAGAGTCGGGCCCTGGACTGGCACTGAGGACTGTCAACAGTGACATCCACGTCTCCTCGAACTGTGTGCGGCTCGTCCAGCCTACCAGCGATATCCTGCCGACACACATCACACATAACGGACTATAAAGACAATGTAAGCACTTTTAGGTTTTTCCTCCTCCTTAGTGCAAGTACGTTACACAGTTGGAAATATTAACATTGAATCAACCCCACTTAGTAATTTCTAGTTTTAACAGAATTTTTCCTACAATTTGTATGTTTAAAATGCATAAGTTTTGGAAAACTTAGATTTAGTTTATGTATGTTGACTGAACTACATAAGACTCACAGACACCACCAGTGGGAACGCTTGGCTTTTTTCTCATCAGATATTCAACAGATGTTTGGTTATATCAACTGTTCTTGGCATCGTTTTATTTTAAGTTATTAATTGTCAACACCTTACAATAGAATGAAATAATTATTTGAATGTCTATTTTACTTAGCTAGAAGCTTTTTTATTACTAGCGGAATTGCAGTTCTATTTTTCTACCAGCTTCTTGAAGCAAAAGCAGCTAGTGTTTACTTACAATTTCATTAGTTTAAAAAATATAATTAGTGATTGAAATGTGTTTTTAGTATAGTTATCATAGACATGCTGGCTATATAACATGAATTTAACCGATTACAAATGGTTTTGCATAGTTTACCCTTTGTAAGAAAATAGCTTATGGTGTAGAACCAGTACATTTTTGACAGATCAAAAACTGCTATAACTTGGAATAACATTCACTCACATCAAAGAGTTTGTCAGTAAACATATGTTGTATTATTTTATGTACACCATTGCTTTACTTACCTAAAGACTTGTTGCCTCAGCAGGTCAATGTCGTGGAGGGGCGGGGGAGGGGGAGGGGCGGAGGCTGTGGGAAGGGAGGGGGGCCAGGCGTCCGGGGGGGTTACACTGTACCACAGCACCGGACCGCATCTGCTGATACTGCACACCATCCCTCTGGAAACCACAATGTCAAACAAACTTGGGCACACAACTCAATCATACATACTTGTGTTCTACCCTAGACAAAGGCTCTAAAAATCTTTACGAGGATATGGAAATGAAAAAAAAAATTTTTTTGGAAAAAGGGTCAAACTACTGAAAAATTCTTATTCAGTTTGAAAATTATGTTTAAAAATTCTAAAATTAAACATAAGCCTCATGGCGTGCTTTATTGTAGTGAACTTTTGATTTTTTTTGTGTGGTAAGAATAATTTGTTCTTTAATATTTGTTTTACTTCAGTAGATATAAATGATAATTTTCTTTGATTTCCTAAGACAATTTACAAATGTGTGTATAGTTAAATTATTTTGAAACTTTTTAGTAAGAAGTATATTTATTATGGTTGGGTTACTTGTTATAGGGTGCATATTTCCATTAATCTTTATGTAAAAACTTGATCGTGGTGCTTTAATTCTTAGTTTTTATACTTTCCATAATTAATCCAAGTATAGTGATGAAAGGATAAACGTGCAATCTAATATTTAAATTGAAAGACCATGTGTGTATATAATATATTTATTTAACTCATTTTACGAACATATTTTATAAATATTTGACAAGCTCAAACCTTGTTTAAGGCAATTCACAAAATGATTTGATGGTAAGGATTGAAGATGGCAATAATGCCAGGAGCATTACCACATTATCGACTGAATTCACATCTGTAGCTGTGTCAGCAACATGTAAAAGTGGGGCATTCGTTCATTACTAAACCTAAAGTCTCCACAGTATTAATGTTCAGGGTTTTCAATTGTTTGAGAACCATGCCTTCGCTGGCTGTCTGAATAAAGTGATAATTGTACTGTTGCTTGGTTTTAATTTATGTTTTTACTCGGATGTCCTTTATTTTTTTAGTTTTATTTTTATTGTTTGAGTTCATTTTAGACTTAGCATTAGAGAGCTTTGGGGGCTCCTTGTCATAAAAATTCTCTTCTGATACATAACAAAGAGGTTAGAATCTGTTTGGGGTGGGTACATTTGCATACTGCTCACAAAATAATCCTTCAGTCATGTTTTGTTTACAAATATTACAGCGGTTTGCCGTGGAGGTTGAATGCTTTTTCTTTCTAATTTATTGAAACTGATTGTTTACTGATTTACTTAGAATATCTGTGTTGCTGTTGCTACTTTGGTTTTGGGGGCATTTTTCAAGTTTGGACTTCAACTTTAGTTCACTTGGACACTTGAATTTCTGGCAAATACTTAAAGTATGAAAATTCTTCAAAAAAACGTTTAGTACCTATTTAAAAAGTTTCATTTTTGGAGATAATCTCAATGTAATATTGTGTTATGAATTACATGAATCCCACAATCAATTCCATTTTTCTGTTGGTAGGACGAAACTTCATGGAAGGAAAAAGGACGGTTGGAAAAAGATAATGGAAATGGAAGAAGGTACCATTGTCATGGTTGATTACAATTCAGTTCCCACTCATTATAGGGTTTTAAATTGATAATAATATCAAACAACAGGCAGACATTTAATTGTAACAAGACGAGGGTTTGGTTTAAAGTGCTTATTTGAACCCTAAAATAAATAAATAAAAAAGCCAATGGCTTAGGTATATAAAAACAAAACAAAACTCTCTCAACTTACCTAATGGAGTCTAAAATGGAGATAGGAACGTTGGACAGAGGCTGAGGAGGGTTTTCCAGCCAGGATACAAGTGCAGCCACCTGGTAGCAGGTGTGGTACATGACAACGGCATCTGCCTCCGCGGAGTCCCCTTCATCTGGACACCACAAAAACAATCGTGAAACTAAGCTATGACTGTGTTGTATATCAAAATAAATTTATGCTTATACAATTTTTACTTATACAAATATAAACTAAGTACTGGGACCAAGCCCTGCTCTCTTGCTCATGGGTTTTAATTCACTTTTATTGTAGTATCATCGTAAACAGGCTGGTAAGTGTGTACCAACTATGCCTCTTCACAGTTAACAGCTGTTTCATAAATAATACTCAAAAGAAGTATTATTTTATTTTTGTTTACCTTTCGTTGTTATTTTGTTACCAAAATGTCAATTCATCACATCATTGTTACAAAATTACACTTTTAAGACTTAGTTTTAGCCCAAAATCAATTTTTCCTGGGGTTGAGGCTAATTCTAAACTTATTTTTGAGCCAAAATACTCTCAAAGCCAAGTTGAAGCAAAATATGTTCCCTAGATTTCGAGATCGTGGAAAATACATCGCCACAGACACGCCTCGTATTATAGAGTAAGATTAAAAATATGTTGTAAAGAATTTTGGAAAAATATGAATCTATTATCAATGGTAATTTTAAAATGTCTAAAAAAAGAAAAAATTCCTTAATTAAAGATTTTATTAATTTATTTTTATGAGTTATCTTTTTAGTTGAGCAATGCTTGTAAGATTTGATTTCATGTATGTAAGACTCGGATAAGTTGCATTATAATAGTAGTTATGAATGATTGAGTCAATATTTAAAACAACACTTGGGTTGCTAAAGTATGCAGGGATTAATAATTAATCATAAAATGGTTTGTTCTAATAAGGTCAGATATCCCTGATCACAAATTTCCACACTTCCATATTCCACCTTTAAGTAATGAGTACATTTATAATGTAATACTTTCTCTGAAAAATAAGAACTCGGTTGGGTGGGATGGCATTCCTATAAAGGTTTTGAAAGAAAATGCACACATATTGGCGCCTATTTTTAATCAAATAATAGGTGATTCCTTGGAGCAGGGTGTCTTTCCTGAGAAACTTAAATACACTGAAATATTCCCAATCCACAAAAAAGAATCTAAACTAGAAGTAACTAACTACAGACCCATTGCTCTTCTTTCTAATATCTCAAAAATTTTTGAAAGAGTATTCTGTGATTTTCTTACCAACTTTCTGGAAATAAATAATTTCTTCCATAAATCCCAATTCGGATTCAGGAAAAACATGAGTACAATAAAAGCACTAGCCAATTTTGTGAACAGTAACTTAATTGCTTTGGATGGTTCACAGAATACTGCTGCAGTGTTCTGTGATCTCTCCAAAGCGTTTGATTGTGTAAATCATGACTTGTTGATTGCTAAAATGGTTAAAATAGGTTTGAAGGGAAATTATATTGAATGGATCAAATCATACCTAACGGATCGGAAAATGAGGTCTGTTGTGGTTCAAAATGGCATAAAATATTATTCAGAATGGAAGAGTGTAGGAGTAGGAATCCCTCAAGGATCAATTTTGGGACCTCTATTATTCTCAATCTACATAAATGATTTGCCAAATTTTTTTCAAACCAAATTAATTCTTTTTGCGGATGACACCACTGCTCTAGTGAAAGCCCAAAACTTAAATGACCTTCAAAATTCTGTTGCTGAGACTCTCGTTCAGTTGAATAAGTGGTTTTCCACAAACGGTCTATTATTAAATCATTCAAAAACTAAATCAATGATTTTCAAATCATCTTCAGAGGCCAGTGACTGCCAAACTCATAAGTTCCTTGGAGTGTATGTGGATAGTAAATTAAATTGGAATGACCAAATAGAATCTGTTTCAAAAAAATTGCGTTCGTTCTCATATGCTTTATTCGTTTTATCAAGTTGTTCTTCACTTGAAACCCGTAAGACAGTGTATTTTGCATATGTTGAATCAATTCTCCGATACGGAATAATATTATGGGGTGATGCCCCAAAAAGTAAACAAGTTTTTATCACTCAAAAAAGAATTATTAGGACTCTCTGTAATGTACCGTATAGAACATCATGTAAACCTCTTTTAAAAAATTTAAATATTCTAACTTTTCCTTCCCTTTATATTCTCGAGCTACTAATCTATGTTCATAACAACTACAGTGAATTTTCAGTTTTTCATCCACAACATAGCTACAACACTAGAAATAGACAAGTTTTAAACTACCCTATCCATTGAACCTCAGCTTTGGAAGGTAGTCCCTTTTACTCCGGTCTAAAGTATTATAATAAAATTCCAAACTCGTACAAATGTCTCAGCAGCAACAGCTTCAAAATCCAGATCAAAGAGAAACTTTTAAGTAAGGCGTACTATTCAACAACCGAGTTCTTCAAAGATAACAATTTCTAATATCCATATAGCTCAAATACATGGGATGTTATCTGATTTGAACAACAAGGAGTTTATTGTTATTGTTGTTTTTATTTTTATCATTATTATTAGGTTAACTTTATATTATGCTGACAAGACACCTGTTATTACCTGATGTGGTATTATGTAACGTTTTGTGTCAATAAACAATTTCATTTCATTTCATTAAACAATTTCATTTCATTTCATTTCATTTCATTTCATTTCATTTCATTTCATTTCAGTTAAGGTTAATTCTTCGCAATATATTTGTAAGCATTCATACTTAAAGTTGAAGATTTTAGACATATTCAAATTTTTTTGTTTCTTAGATGTGTTGAAAAGAAGATAAATTAGTTTGTTTCAACTATTTTTTACTATGGTATTTGTTTAGAATGTTATAAGGTTTAATTGAATTTTTTTTATTTCACTGGGCTCATTTCTTGAGTTGTAAACTAAGTCTTGTAAACATAACCGTTTCAGGGCAAAGTACTACAAATAATGTTTAGAGTTAAAGACATAAAGCTTATGAAACACAACACATATCAACTAAAAACAACTCACCATCTGTATCATTTCCTTCGAGAGGCTTTGGTAAAGAAAAGTTATTGCCATCTTCAATCCTTACCATCAATTCATTTTGTGAATTGCCTTAAACAAGGTTAGAGCTTGTCAAATATTTATAAAATATGTTTATAAAATTTATAAAATGAGTTAAATAAAAATATTATATACAAATATGGTCTTTCAGTTTAAAATTTAGTTTGCTCTTTTATTGTTTCATCATCATACTTGGATTAATTATGGAAAGTATAAAACTAGCACCACTATCAAGTTTTTACATAAAGATCAATGAAAACATGCATTGTATAACAAGTATCCCAACCATAGTCAATATACTCCTAACTAAAAAGTTTCAAAATAATTTAAATAAACACACATTTGTAAATTGTCTTGAAAAATAAATAATGAAAATAAAATTATTATTTATATCTACTGAAGTAAAACAAATATTAAATAATAAATTATTTTTACAACACAAAAAATAAAAATTTCACTACATAAAAGTACATCAGTGAAAAAAAACTCAACAGGTTAAAAATTGTTTGCAAATTCATATAATAAGAAATTTAGCAAACTCATCGCTCAGTAACTCCTTTTTCAAAATTTACTTCTTTAGGAGTAGGAAAAACAGTTTTCACTTAGGATTTTCTTTTTACTTAGTTTTGATAGGATGGTGAAGTTGTAAAAGAGCTTACAAACCACTAATTGATACATACTAGAGCCCCGCGAATCCAAACTAAGTGGGACTTGGGAAGGAACTGGGACCGGGAAGGGTTCAGATTACCAAATGTTGACATTAACCGAACCATTGTTTCTAAAGAGAATTACGTAACAATGAGATGAATTATACTGCATTACAATTCTTATCCAAAGAAATTACTTGACATTTCTTTACGTTGATCAAATACAGCAAAAAAAAAACTAACCATTGGTAATAAAGTACGACAATTTTTTGCAACCCAACATCCAGGTTTAAGTAGCGGAATCTATGTTTATTGTTCAATTTAGTTCCTTTATATTAACTTTTACTGAACAAAAAAATTTGATCCCATTAGTGGTTTGAATTATCTGAAAATTTCATGATGTTGGATAACTGAATCACTTAAGTTAACCCGGGACAACTCGCGCTATCGAAAGTCCCGCGGTCACTCGCGCCGTTAGAGCGCTCCTAACATTTAACAGCATCTTACACTTCAAAGTAATTATCATAATATTTGTTTGGTAGATGAAATAAATAAATCGCTACACATTTAAAATAAAATAATAACATATTTATTGTAATTTACAACTTTTTTTTACTCAAAAAGTAAGACTCCGGCAGTTCCGCGATCACTCGCGCCGTTAGAACTATACTAACATGGAGAGTCACGCGAACGCTCGCGAAGTTAGGCGGGCGCTAACATGGGTGGAGGTGCGAGCCTTTTCCCCTCTAAAACTACCCTCCCCACCACACTACCCACCCCAAACTGCTGTAGCGGGTGCATAGAATACTGAGGAAAGCATTCTTAAAAGCTCAGTCGCAAGAAATCATTATTAAAAAAATTTTCTTCAGAGGAACTAAAAATGTTAGAATCAATCTAATAGCGCGAGTGATCCCGGGTTAAATAAATAGTTTAAATACCTTAACTGTCGTGAAATTCTAACCTAGTTTAATACTCCTGCAGTTTTAATTCCAGTGGAATCTTCTTCAGGTGTGAAAGACTGGTCAGAATAAGAATACTTTATTCATATACATACAGTACAGAATAGGTGTCAAGAATAAAAGAAAAACCACAAAATTGTAGTTACAAGTAGATACAGTTTTGCTTCACAGGCATGGTTTATTGATTTAAATTTTTTATTGATGAGGTGGTTGTCCATGAGGTGGTGAGGCAATCACTAAAAGTCAGTGGTGACTATCAGTGGTGTGGATGGATGAAAATCTCCAGTTCATGAATTCTTCAACCGAGTTGAATGGTCTCTCTGCAAGCCAAGCTGATAAACGCTGTCTTGTACTGCTTACATTGGGATCTTCAATTGTGTCTGATAGCAGGTTCAGAAACTTCACTCCATGTTGGAAGGCTTTTCTTCAAATAGTGTTAAATGGTGTACTGGCAGAATGAAATTCATAGCCTGTCAAGTGTTGTGGTTGTGCCTTGTTGAAGTTGTAGTGTGCACGTATAGGTTGTTACAGCTTTGATGTAGGTGCTAGCAACTGTTTAGAATTTTCAGTTCACAAAATTTTGGTCTGCAACTTTCTCTTTTGTCAATACCTGTTAGTTTCTGACTGCTGTTTTCTGGTGGATATGAACACACTGCAGGTTCATTGATGATGAATTTACCTAAACTTCTAGGTCAAAATTTCATTCAAATTAACTTGACAAGTCATTAAAAATCAGAGAATATAACATTTACACACAATAACACGGACATTAACGAAAAACACTTAACAGATACAAACATTTTGACCGGTACTGTCTCTTTGTTTCTGTTAAGTGTTTTTTTCGTTAATGTCCGTGTAAATGTTATATTCTCTCTTTGATTTTGAATGACCTGAGGAGTTCAGTTGAATGGAATTTTGACCAGTCCTTGACACTTGAGAAAATTCCCCTCGAATAAAAACTGCAGTAGTATTTAACTAGGTTGAAATCATACAACAGTTAAGGAATTTAAACCATTTATTATCTGAAAAAAAAAAAAAATGGAGTTACGGAGTTTGAATTAACGGGGTTATAATTTAACTAAGACAACATTTTAAATTCAATGAATTGTTTTTAATATGTGACGTGGATGGCATGATTTGCCTTTTTGAAGAAAACAGAAGAATCAAAAGAACTTTGATTGTACCCTAACTCACTGGCAAAAACCATCAATTTCACATCTGAAGTTTAGACAAACGAAATCAACTTCTTAGATTTAACTAGATCAAATGAAAAAGGAAAACGTTAATTTGAAATATTTCGAAAGCCAACGACCACTGACATAGTAATACCATGGGATTCAAACCACCCATGGTCTCATAAAAAGGCCAGTTTTCCCAACACCAATTCACAATAGACTTACTTTAGGCTGTAGAATTTAAAAACGTAATTTACATAGCTTATCATTAGTAATTGGGGGTGTGCGAGTACTTGGGTGGTCAAATAGTTTTGGTCGAATAGTAGCACTATTCGGCTCGGCTCGAGGTTATGCAAAACTATTCAAGAAGTCAAGCTGAAAATGGTTTCAGAAGCAACAATCCCACCCATAAAAATGCTTTAAGAAGAACTCTCTGTACTAACAGTTATTTGATTTATTGATGAAAAAATCAGAGAAACACGGCAATTTATGCGTAAATTATTGAATGGTGTGATCGTCGTACACGGGGTTAGGGAGGTTTGAGTCAGAGCGATGGCATGTTGGAGCGAGACGTGGTCTACGACGCAATAGCTATGCTAGATAGCTAGCAATAGACTATGATCTTGACTGCTGGAGAAACATGCTTGCCCGGCGAAGGGATGTGCTAAAAATAGAAACCAAAACAGGTGGGATTTTGTTTCTAGTTCAGTGCTTGATTATCGCTCTAATTTGTAATGCTGATCAGTGACCCCTAGTAATTTTGCTGTGTATCACGCTAAACGCATTTCAAGAAAAGCTTAATGAAGTGAAATAAGTTTTATATGACAAAGTTATAAATTGCCTATTGGGTAATTCATTAATAAGCCTAAATTTTGAACAATGGATTGTTACAACTTCGGTTGACTTTTCTTAAAATTTGTACCTAATTAGACAAAAAATGAGCCATTTACTTTTGTACAATTAGTTTAGAATATGTTATATTCTACTTGCTTTTACCTTGAATTAATTAATGCGACTCTCCCCCTCACCCTACCACCATCACCCAGCGCAGGCTGTCGGATTCTTAACAATAACCATAGACCCTTGGAGTTTTTTGTCCCCTCAGAGTTTATACCGGGTTTCTTGTTCAGTGAACTGGAAAAGCTGTTTATTCATTCCATTGAAGTTTAATGGATAAAAAAATTATTAATTTATAATTTACCCGATCGGAAACCCTCAGACCCCTAATTAAAAGTGTTTATTTCATATTTTACTTTTATAATGTTTTAATTTTATAAAGGCCAAAATTGACTTTTGGGCAGATAAAACCTAGTATGGTTACCGATTAAATTATTATTCAAATTTTTTTTTAGCTGTCTGAGCTCGGCTTGGTTTGGCTTAAAACTAGAATATTTTATTTGCAGTTCGGCTCGGCTCGGCTCAACCAGAAAAATCACTATTCGCACATACACCCCTATTGCTAATGTAGACAATAAAGATTTTTTTGATACTTGACTCAGTTAATCATTATCTTTTTAGTGTTTTTATTAACGGTACGTTACTAGCAACCATTTTAACTTTTTCACCATATTTACGTTGGAATCAAACGGAATCGGTATCAAACCTGGTAACCATAGCATAGAGAATTGACAAATCCTCCGATTTTGTCAGTATCATATGTATCAAGAAATCGGAAATCCTATACCATCTCAGAAGGGGAATCCCCCGGAAACCCATAATCGGCCAATCCCTAGTTAATTCTATGCTTCACTTACACAAATACATTACATAACAGGTGTATCAAAATTTAACCAATTATCGAAGGGCAAAAACAGTTTATTTACAAATGCTTGAAACACAATTTAGAACACTTCCCTAGACGTTGCGTTGAGTTTGCAATATTCCACAATTAATTCTAAAATGTTAAGTTACCTCTTGCAACCTATCCTGTGACTTAAAAAATAAATTTTTCATGCAAGAACATTAATGTATTTTATTCAGACATTCACCGAAAATAATTGACATCATGGCGAGTTTGGTCATTTAGTAGATTACAAAAAAAACTGATACAAATAATACCAACTACCTCTCCATCAGCAATTTATCTTAAAAAAACTTCTGAAGTTAATGTGATGTTATGGGAAAAATAAACTGCGTTGACATTAACATTTTACATCTTTTACTTAGCTTTTAATTAAATTGGAAATAGAAATCAAATTGACATTCAACCATTATTCATACTGAGAAGAAGGGATTAAAGTATTCTGTACATTTGACTCCTTACCTGGTTTTCTGGGCAGTGAGAGGTCGCTACCAGTTGCATAATGTACTAGACGTGCCAGTGTGGAGGTGAGCGAACCTAGTTGCGTGGGGGATAACAGTGCTGCCACCCGCTCCAGTTGCAGTACGTCCTCGGCACACTTCAGGCAGATGTGGACCAGGTTGGGCACTATGGGGGACTTGTTCAGAGCCCAGTGCACTACCTAAACGGTCATAGCTGTTTAGACGGTGTTACGGTCGCTACCGTATGATTTGTTTTGAGTTAGTGAAAGTACCGGGTGTTCATAAAGTCTTACCCTGATAAAGAAATCGAATAGCATGAAAACCAATGATGGTAGAATAATGTTTTATTTACAGTTTTAACAAGTGACTTCTTAAGTTTTATTTACATATTTTCAAACTCAATAAAATTCTATGTGTCGCCTTGGGTTGCCTGTAAATATTCGAGGCGACTTTTTCTTTTTTCCCATATTTTGGTTAACATTTAATGAGTATCTGACTGCACTGCATTTCTTATTCTCTCTTTTAGTGACTCTAAATCAAGAACTTTGGTAGAACACACTACGTCTTTGACAAACCCCCACATAAAAAAAGTCCAGAGGGGTAAAGTCTGGTGACCGAGGAGGCAATTTAGTCGGGCGATCACGCCCAATCCATCGTGACTTCAGTGATGTGCGGGCGTCAAGTTCATTTCTTGTCACACACACTGCCCCTGTCACAAAAATATGGATTCCACCTCTCGATACTTTTTACATAAGGTGCATTTGTTCTAAATGTTCGCAAAAAGTCTTTGGACAGTACCGCTAACGGGGGACTGGGTTTCATAGAACCATAGGACACACTGTTACTTCTTCTGGAGGCTAACCATTTCTGATTTGCATTTGTACAGAATTTAAAGAAAACTGCATTGTTGTCAAACAGCTAAACAAAGGTATTACAAACTTAATAATAAAAAAAACTAGATTAAATTCCCTTCAAAAGAACAAAAGAAGCAATGTAAGTTGCTTGTGGCTCTAATGGTTTCTGTACAGCAAAGCTATCAAATCAGGGCAAGACTTTATGAACACCCGGTATTTCTGACCTACAGTAAACTCCCTTTTTAACCGGCCACCTCCGGACCAGGCCTCGGCCGGATAATAATTTGGCCGATTAAACCAATGTACAGTACATTTAAAAATGCCAACCTACAATTTTATATGACCTAAATGAAATTATGACTTGAAAAAAAACCACTCTAACTATTACTATATATAATTGACTATAGCTAAAATCCAACACCCATGAAATCCACGTCTAAACTAAGCTAATAATAATTTGTTTCCTTATTTTGCCTACTGGATTGGTCCAAACGCATTCATCTCCGGTGGCACACACTTCCGTCCAGGCCAGTACATTTCAATTGGTTTGAGAACATCAATATGATAAACGTTGAATTGAATGAATGATACAGTAGATAAGAAAACAACGTTTCCTGTGAAATATGGCCGGTTAAAAAGATGTCGTTTTTGTGCCAGAGTAGGCCGGTTAAAGCGGAGACCGGTTAAAAGGTGGTGGGTTAAGAGGGAGTCTACTGTATATATCAATAAATAACAAACATAACCTAATCACCGCAGCGTGATTATTTTACTTTATTTATTATATGAATCTTAATAATTAAGTGATCACATTTGAATCAATAGGTAGTCATCAAAAAGAGTTTATCAGACATGCACATACAGCATTGTGTTTTGCTCTGCACTGTCTGTCGGTCTTGATTTTGTGTTGTGACAGGAAAAGTTTGCGCGCGGAATATAACACAACATGAAATACAACATCTGTTGTAATTTTGATTCCCTTCATCTCCACCACTCCCACTTATACTTGAGAATGGAATATGTCACTCCAACTCTCCACCTGGTCGCTATACGGACTACACACACGGTCGGCTTACACACACGGAGGGACGCTGGAAGCAGAATTGGCGCCCCACGGCCCCACCGACAGAGTCTTAATAGAGACGCTAAAATGACAGCGTCGTCTATTTGAATTACCAGAAAAGGACATTCAAATATAAATAAAGATACAAATGTTTTCAGGGTGATGTTTTTATTTCACAGTGTGCATAGCAGACACAAAATAGTTTACATTGAAAAATACTGGAAAAACGTGCGCTGGTTTGCCGGCGCTCCACCCGGCCTGCGCCCGACTTGGGCCAACACCCGGCCTGCGCCCGACTTGGGCCAACACCCGACCTGGGCCGGCGCGGCACCCCACCTTGGTACCCATCGGGGGGGGGGGGGGGGGCTATAGCCCTCTTAGCCCCCCACCATTAGATCCACCACTGGCTACTACCCTAATAGTGTATTCCCTAAAGAGAAATTCGCTAAAATCTAGGGGTGGGCGAGTATAATATTTTTGGAACGAGTCGAGTAGAGTCGAGTAGTAAGTAGAATACTCGAGTTTCGAGTCGAGTCGAGTCGAGTATTACGTGAACATAAAAATATTGAAAATTGCCTTAAAATAACTAGCCTATACTCAAATATAAAAATATATTAGCCTACTATACTAAAATAACTAGCCTATCCTACTAGGCCTACAAAAGATCACTTTAGGCCTAAGTTTGATTTGCTTAAAAACTATGTGAAGGAAAAAATATTGGTTAAATCGCTGATTATAAAAAAACCTAAGCTAAAAACTTGGTTAAGTAACAAAATGGATTAAAGGAATGTATGGAATAAAAAGATTAAGAAATTACCCTAAAACCAACATTAAATGAAAAAAAGAAAATCCCCTGTTACAGTTACTTACTTAACTTTTCACTTTCATGTTTCACTTACTTTGAAATGTTTCCAAATAAAAGCTTTTCCCTATTCACACTTTTGTATTAGGCATAATTTAGGCCTACTTTGTGTCAGAAGCCTAGCCTAGACTCCTGGATGCTACAGCTGAATCACTAGATGAAATGGATTTAAATTGTCATTTTCAACTCTATCTACTTCCTTTGTTTTTGTTCATAAGAAAATCTTTCACCACTCATTTTGTTTAGGAATTATTGTCACTTCTCCAAAATAGGTACTCAAGCTATGTATACATAATTTTCACTGTTTTGGAATTCATGTAATTCGTAATTCCCTCGATTTGCCGTCTGCTACCTGCTAGTGGCAGAATGTCTCTTAACTAAGTAAAGGCTAGCTTTAGTGAACAGCCATGAAGCCTGTTTGTTAGTACTTAAAAGATCACAAAGAACAATAAATTCAATGTCTGTCTTATAAACAAAGCAATTTTAGAGAAAAATATGTTTATTATCAATTAATAAACATGATATATTTTTGTGAATACTGAATTAGAAAAATAACATACAACTATAAAATTGTATTACGCAGAATATTTGAGGTTAGCCATTGGTAAACCTGATTGTTCATCATGTCGCGATGTCACTCTTCTGTCTGCCAGAACTACTACTATTCTTACTGCTAATGTCAACACAGCTCTTTATTTTGTTTAAAGTTATTTGAATCAGTTTTAAATCATTGTTTTGATGCAATTAAATGTCAAATTATAATTGATTATTAGTTTTAAAGTTTTCCAAAAATGTTTTAAAAATGTACCGTACAAATGAATATTATTTAAATCAGTAGCTATGTTGACTCACTACCCCTAACAATCTGTGCAATTGCAGTTGTCGGCACAATGCCAATCCAGTACAAGACTTGGAACTTGGAAGTATTTCATTATCTTGACATCTGTCTTTTGTTTTGAGAAAATAAAATGAAATGAAAAACAATTAAGTAATAATATATTTTAATTTAATGTAATTTGTCTTTCTTCTGCCGGGTCGTTCTTTCTCCTTATTGTCTGCTGGAGTTAAATCCAAAATGAATGACTCAAGCGATGTCCTGGTTGGCGATAGGTTAAGTACGTTTTTAAATTAAACAAATTAAAAAGGGATTGACAAATGAATTCATTAAAAACATTGCTATTTTCTTGAATTTATTTGTCAAATATCAGTAACACCAACAAAATTAGCGATTATTAGCCGATTTTGCCAATAGATGCGAAGTTGTCAACTACTCGACTCGTTTGGTCGAGTATTTTAAACTACTCGACTCGATGCCGAGTAGTGCTAACTACCCGAGTAATTACTCGTTAGTCGAGTACTCGCCCACCCCTACTAAAATTCAAGATGGAGAACAGCTGCTAAACAAAGGTGTAGTAAAAAATTTACTTAACATTTTTGATTTATTCTTAATTGTAGGATGTGAATAAGCATAACCATTCCCGGGTTGTTGTAACAACCTATATTGATATTTTTGCACACTAAGCAAACACAGTACCCTTACAATGGCAGTGGCAGAGTGATTAAATTATATACACAGAGTCTGGCTGACCAACAATGGAGATGCCGCTATAATAAAATGCACACTCAGCAATTGCCCACCAAACACCAAATAGGTGCTGTGACCTTGACCTTCATCTACAGCACGCAGTGGCAGTTATGATGGCTATAGGTTTACATACAGAACATAATCTCATGAAAGCGCCACAACCAATTGTTATAAAGTTACACAATTTTTGTATGTGAGGTAAATTTTATGGAAAAGTACTGAAAGATCTACTAAGCGATTCCACACTCACCTCAGCACACAGTATGCCGAATGTGGCTAGATCCCGAGTCTCCTTCGCAGCCACCGCGGAGTCACACCCAGTCATGCGTGCGGACGCGATATACGCCATAGTGGCCGGCACAAGCCGCGCGAGGGTGCTCACAAACTGGGGATCGGCAAACAGCTCGGAGAGGCGCTCACTGTACCTCGCCTCCCGCTGTAGGGGCGACCGGCCTACCGGGCTGTAGACCTGCACACCATAGTGAAACAAAACTGGGTAAACTTATCGCCTTAACTTTTAATTGTTATAACTCTTTGTCCTACAAGCATAACTAGTATTTAAAGGGTTAAAACTTTTTGAAATCAAGAATATCCAATAAGTATCCAATATGTAAATATTTATTAAATAAAAAGAAACAGGACAATTGATTATTATTGTGCTTTAAGCACCAATATATTTATTTGATTTATTTATTGTGACAAAATGCTACACGACATAGCAAATAACAAAGCTGTGCCTACAAATTTGGGATTTTGCAATTCGAATAAAGGAACAAAATTTATAACAAATGACTTTTGCCATCTTTATCACTATTTAGGAATCAATTTTAGAGTTGACAGGAGACAGTAACTAGCCTGTGCTCACTAAGCATAGTACACAAACCTGGAGAATCGAGTGTCAACAATACCATGATACCATTGGTAAACTGGTATTAGCCCATTTCTAGATCAAAGATGATTTCACAATCAAATTAATTTATTGTCACAATATATACTTTTTTTACATTGGAAGGCTACAAAAATGTGGGCCATTGTCAAACTAATAGTCCAGTCATATTAGCGAAATTACCTAAAAAAACTCTTATAAGTGTGAAACTTGGTATATATATTGATATTTACATCCGGAATAACATATCAAAAGTCCTCGAAAAATAAACTTGTGCTATGGCCGCCATCTTGGAAAATGGCGCCCGAAAACCAGTTTTTCTCCAATTACTCAAAAACTATTCATCCTATAAAAAAACCTTAAATGTAAAAAATGTTCGCCAACAAAAGAGCTACAACTTTGGTCCTTAGCAATATTTCGATATAATTAACCGTTTAGCCATAAAATTCAATATTTGGAAAATAAATTTGAAAATTCGTTAAAAAACCTGATTTGCTATTAAAAATGTTTTAAATACATTATTTTAAAATTTATTTTACTATTGTATTTTAATAATTTGAATGTTCTGAACATTTTCATACCAGTAACATAACTTTTACCTTTCCATTTATATATTTTTGTGATTTTTTTTATTTTACTGCTGATGCTTTCGTTGATAAACTACCATAATATTCCCATACTGAGTTCATTATTACAAGGATGGGATTTGGTACCTATGTATGTTTTATTTACTGAAATAACGTAACAAAACCCTCGCAAAAACATCTTAGTAGGCAGTTTTCTTAGTAAATGGATATTGAATTTTACCTAAGGATTAAGACATTAAAAATTAATAAGTGGATATAGTTTAATATTGTATGTAGGAAAAAACAAAAGTTATAGCTCTTTTTTTGTCCTAAGCAATAATTCGCTATAATTAACAGTTTAGCCATAAAATGCAATATTTAGAAAATATATGTGAAAATCGTAAAAAAAACATTAATTGCCATTAAAATATTTGAAATTAATTATTTTACCATTTGTTTTATTATTTTCATTAAAAAAAATGGAAAGTTCTGAACAGTTTCATACCGGTAACATTTATCTTTCCATTTATATTTTCTGTGATATTTTTAGATGTCGTTGTTGGACTACCATAATTATCTCCTATTGTGTTTAGTATCCAAGGTTGGTTTTATTGATTTTTTAGTTTTGATATTTATGTTGGTACCCAGAGTAGAACTTCTGTATGGTGAATGACATTGGAGCAATTATGTAAGAGTATACAATAATAATTATTTTAATTTAAAAATAATTAATGTTATTAAAGGGGTTTGTTTTTTCCTACATACAATATTAAGCTATATCCACTTATTAATTTTTAATGTCTTAATCCTTAGGTAAAATTCAATATCCATTTACTAAGATAACTGCCTACTAAGATGTTTTTGCGAGGGTTTTGTTACGTTATTTCAGTAAATAAAACATACATAGGTACCAAATCCCATCCTTGTAATAATGAACTCAGTATGGGAATATTATGGTAGTTTATCAACGAAAGCATCAGCAGTAAAATAAAAAAAATCACAAAAATATATAAATGGAAAGGTAAAAGTTATGTTACTGGTATGAAAATGTTCAGAACATTCAAATTATTAAAATACAATAGTAAAATAAATTTTAAAATAATGTATTTAAAACATTTTTAATAGCAAATCAGGTTTTTTAATGAATTTTCAAATTTATTTTCCAAATATTGAATTTTATGGCTAAACGGTTAATTATATCGAAATATTGCTAAGGACCAAAGTTGTAGCTCTTTTGTTGGCGAACATTTTTTACATTTAAGGTTTTTTTATAGGATGAATAGTTTTTGAGTAATTGGAGAAAAACTGGTTTTCGGGCGCCATTTTCCAAGATGGCGGCCATAGCACAAGTTTATTTTTCGAGGACTTTTGATATGTTATTCCGGATGTAAATATCAATATATATACCAAGTTTCACACTTATAAGAGTTTTTTTAAGTAATGGAGAAATTTTGATTTAAAATGACTACACTATAACTAAAACAATAACTACTTGTAATGAAAAAAAAAAAACAATAACTACTTGTAATGAAAAAAACCGTACATTGGTTAGTCAATATTTCATTTACTTAGAACCATACTTCATTTATAAATCCATTTTTAGGTTGGAACTGCCCTGTTCACCTTCTTCTATGTTGTTTGCCCCTCCTTGTTGTATGACATATAATTTTTAGTAAAGTTGTTAATTGCTTATATATGCATGAGTAATGATTTTTTTAAGATGAACAAAACTATGATGATTCTATTTTTAACTACATGATTTTAGTCAGGTAAAATTCATATTGTGTAATCTTATTGGGCTACTCAAACCTTTTTTCATCAATTTATGGAACATGAAGATGACAAAAACACACATATACACATAATCCCCGGAAAACACACAAGCGTCCCGGATTTTCCTCCTTTTTTCGCGGAACCTTGGCAAATGTTCCACTTCTTCAGGGTGCCGGCTGGTGAACCACACTGACTAGGGGGTCCAGTCCGTGTGGTCTGCCGGTTGACATGAGGAGCATGACAAAAACTTAGGCTCCCTGCAGAGGTGTAATGTTTGCTAAGGTCCACGAAACATAAGAGGACATTCCGGAGCGCTTTTGTCTTAAGTGTTTGTGTGTATGAGTGTGTTTTTGTCATCTTTAATCGACAAGTCCCTTGGGTGAAATAAAGATGAGAGTAGCCCAATAAAATTACAAAATACAAAGTGTGGTAACGTTTTCATCCAAATAATGGTACCGGTATGTTATAACATTATTAAAAAAATGGCTATTTCTTAATAGAATACAAAATTGGACATTAGTGTTATTAATTAAATAATTATTTATTTTATTATACAAACAGGGCAAATGGTCTTGACGAACTATTTTGTTAGCATATCCAAACTATTCATAATTGAATTATATTTCAATATTAGGCTTGCTAAATTCATATAGTTCACAATTTGTACAAATTCTATATATTAATAGGCAAGCATGTTTCGTTTCCTCCTTTTTTCTCAACTTGTGTGTATCGTAGGAGAAATCCACGCATACCGTTAGAAAGGTATAGTCCTGAAGATGAGCAGAATCTCATTCTAATTCACATTGGACTCCAGGGCTACGCCCCACAGGCTTTCAAAGTTCCAATTTTAATCTTAAGGAGAAAGGAAAAGTGATTGAATCATTAGACAGCTGTTGTAAAAATAACTGACAGGAAGAACAGATGTTTCAGTTATAAAGTGTTTTTAAACTTATTTGGTCCATTTCAACTGAAATTTTGGTCGAATTTTGATCTGGATGTGATTTCTAGTTTTTATTATTTGGTTGAACTTCAACCGTTGCTGGCTCACACACCTGGTGCACCCTTGGCAGGAGAGTGTGCAGATGATGAATGTGCTGCAGCAGCGTGGTGCTGGCCGCCAGGTGCAGCGACGACAGGTGATCTCCCGCCTTCCCGCTCTTGCGCTCCTCAAATGACAATGGATAACATTTAGTACACATGGAGTTAATTAGTAAAGTATGTTTAGTACTTTGTTCATGCTGTACAATTACATTTCTAGTTTGTGATTTGTCACATGTATCAAAGCTAACACAATTTTACACTTTAAAACAAATTGTTTGGCTACAAATCTGAGTAAAACAAATTTTTACATTCCGAACATTAAAGTACATTCAGATTAAAAATTTTTTATTCATCGTGATACAACAGTCTATGTATTATATGGTCTCAAAACTTATAACTTGAGTAAATGTACATTAAGTAAAAGTCGAGTTTAATTTATGCCCTAAAAAAGATATTTGGTAAAGAAAAATAGGGTATTGCTGAAAACCTAAACAAAATATTTTTCAGCCTACATTATTTTGTAGTAACAGGATTTCTTCTAGATAAATACATATTTTACGAAAAATCGTAAATACTACAAGATGATTAGAAAAATGTTTATTAATGGGAGGACAGCAAATTATAACTACCTGCATTGTGAGCTGAGTGCCAAGGGTAAAGCAGTGCTGCAAAATACAGTTGTTGAATTGTTGACATCTCATCACCGAGACGATATCCTCGTAGTCCAGCTGACTCAACAGTTGGCTGCACTGCTGGGCACTCTCCACCTGACAACACCTGCACTACAGTTACAATCCTGCTGACAGTCCCAGGTGACATCAGTTGGCTGCACTGCTGGGCACTCTCCACCTGACAACACCTGCACTACAGTTACAATCCTGCTGACAGTCCCAGGTGACATCAGTTGGATGCACTGCTGGACACTCTCCACCTGACAACACCTGCACTACAGTTACAATCCTGCAGACAGTCCCAGGTGACATCAGTTGGCTGCACTGCTGGGCACTCTCCACCTGACAACACCTGCACTACAGTTACAATCCTGCTGACAGTCCCAGGTGACATCAGTTGGATGCACTGCTGGGCACTCTCCACCTGACAACACCTGCACTACAGTTACAATCCTGATGACAGTCCCAGGTGACATCAGTTGGCTGCACTGCTGGACACTCTCCACCTGACAACACCTGCACTACAGTTACAATCCTGCTGACAGTCCCAGGTGATATCAGTTGGCTGCACTGCTGGGCACTCTCCACCTGACAACACATGCACTACAGTTACAATCCTGCTGACAGTCCCAGGTGACATCAGTTGGCTGCACTGCTGGGCACTCTCCACCTGACAACACCTGCACTACAGTTACAATCCTGCTGACAGTCCCAGGTGACATCAGTTGGCTGCACTGCTGGGCACTCTCCACCTGACAACACATGCACTACAGTTACAATCCTGCTGACAGTCCCAGGTGACATCAGTTGGCTGCACTGCTGGGCACTCTCCACCTGACAACACCTGCACTACAGTTACAATCCTGCTGACAGTCCCAGGTGACATCAGTTGGCTGCACTGCTGGGCACTCTCCACCTGACAACACCTGCACTACAGTTACAATCCTGCTGACAGTCCCAGGTGACATCAGTTGGCTGCACTGCTGGGCACTCTCCACGTGACAACACCTGCACTACAGTTACAATCCTGCTGACAGCCCCAGGTGACATCAGTTGGCTGCACTGCTGGACACTCTCCACCTGACAACACCTGTACTACAGTTACAATCCTGCTGACAGTCCCAGGTGACATCAGTTGGCTGCACTGCTGGGCACTCTCCACCTGACAACACCTGCACTACAGTTACAATCCTGCTGACAGTCCCAGGTGACATCAGTTGGCTGCACTGCTGGGCACTCTCCACCTGACAACACCTGCACTACAGTTACAATCCTGCTGACAGTCCCAGGTGACATCAGTTGGCTGCACTGCTGGGCACTCTCCACGTGACAACACCTGCACTACAGTTACAATCCTGCTGACAGCCCCAGGTGACATCAGTTGGCTGCACTGCTGGACACTCTCCACCTGACAACACCTGCACTACAGTTACAATCCTGCTGACAGTCCCAGGTGACATCAGTTGGCTGCACTGCTGGACACTCTCCACCTGACAACACCTGCACTACAGTTACAATCCTGCTGACAGTCCCAGGTGACATCAGTTGGCTGCACTGCTGGACACTCTCCACGTGACAACACCTGCACTACAGTTACAATCCTGCTGACAGCCCCAGGTGACATCAGTTGGCTGCACTGCTGGACACTCTCCACCTGACAACACCTGCACTACAGTTACAATCCTGCTGACAGTCCCAGGTGACATCAGTTGGCTGCACTGCTGGACACTCTCCACCTGACAACACCTGCACTACAGTTACAATCCTGATGACAGTCCCAGGTGACATCAGTTGGCTGCACGGCTGGACACTCTCCACCTGACAACACATGCACTACAGTTACAATCCTGCTGACAGTCCCAGGTGACATCAGTTGGCTGCACTGGTGGACACTCTCCACCTGACAACACATGCACTACAGTTACAATCCTGCTGACAGTCCCAGGTGACATCAGTTGGCTGCACTGCTAGGCACTCTCTACCATACAACCAACATCTCCTAGAATATTAAGAGAAGGGCAGACTGAAATTCATTACGTCATTTAAGTAGACTGATGTGTTATGTTATGATGTAAGAACCTGAAAACAGATGTGCTACCATCTTTGTTTACATACAACAAATAATCAAAACAAAATGAAATGTTTACTGGTTACACATCGTTATTAGTTTCTCTATTTTTAGGTTAGGTCAGTTCCTAAAATTATGGAACTACAAAATTAAATCGAGTTTTGATTTGTTATATTTTTTGTTTACAAGTGTTTCAGTTAATTAATATTGCAGTAGATTTTTTCGCGTTTATGAAAGTTTACGTTTATTAAAATGTTACATTGAAACTAATTTTGTCAATTTTGGGATTAAACAGAAATTAAATTATTTCCGAAATTTTAAGAGTTTAAACTTAATTTAGACAAAATATCAAAATAGTAAATAATTTGACATAAAATTGGATGATTTATGGAACGTGTACAGAAAACAAATAACAAATATTGTAAACATTAACATTTTTAGCTTATGTCACTAGCCAGCTGTTCTTTTTTAATATGAAATCCTGAGGACTATCAGCACCCTCTAAAGCATGAGTTGGAACTAATGATTTAACACATCAGCCTACTTAAATGTCGTAATGAATTTCAGTCATCTGGCCTTCTCTTAATACTCTAGGTTCTGTTGATACAACACATACATTACAGTTGCAGTACTGTCAACAGTCCAGGTGACTCAACAGTTGGCTGCACTGCTGGACACTCTCCACCTGACAACACATGCACTACAGTTACAATACTGCTGACAGTCCCAGGTGATATCAGTTGGCTGCACTGCTGGGCACTCTCCACCTGACAACACATGCACTACAGTTACAATCCTGCTGACAGTTCCAGGTGACATCAGTTGGCTGCACTGCTGGGCACTCTCCACCTGACAACACCTGCACTACAGTTACAATCCTGCTGACAGTCCCAGGTGACATCAGTTGGCTGCACGGCTGGACACTCTCCACCTGACAACACATGCACTACAGTTACAATCCTGCTGACAGTCCCAGGTGACATCAGTTGGCTGCACGGCTGGACACTCTCCACCTGACAACACATGCACTACAGTTACAATACTGCTGACAGTCCCAGGTGACATCAGTTGGCTGCACGGCTGGACACTCTCCACCTGACAACACATGCACTACAGTTACAATCCTGCTGACAGTCCCAGGTGACATCAGTTGGCTGCACGGCTGGACACTCTCCACCTGACAACACCTGCACTACAGTTACAATCCTGCTGACAGTCCCAGGTGACATCAGTTGGCTGCACTGCTGGACACTCTCCACCTGACAACACCTGCACTACAGTTACAATCCTGCTGACAGTCCCAAGTGACATCAGTTGGCTGCACTGCTGGACACTCTCCACCTGACAACACCTGCACTACAGTTACAATGCTGCTGACAGTCCCAGGTGACATCAGTTGGCTGCACTGCTGGACACTCTCCACCTGACAACACATGCACTACAGTTACAATACTGCTGACAGTCCCAGGTGACATCAGTTGGCTGCACGGCTGGACACTCTCCACCTGACAACACCTGTACTACAGTTACAATCCTGCTGACAGTCCCAGGTGACATCAGTTGGCTGCACTGCTGGGCACTCTCCACCTGACAACACCTGCACTACAGTTACAATCCTGCTGACAGTCCCAGGTGACATCAGTTGGCTGCACGGCTGGGCACTCTCCACCTGACAACACATGCACTACAGTTACAATCCTGCTGACAGTCCCAGGTGACATCAGTTGGCTGCACGGCTGGACACTCTCCACCTGACAACACATGCACTACAGTTACAATCCTGCTGACAGTCCCAGGTGACATCAGTTGGCTGCACGGCTGGGCACTCTCCACCTGACAACACATGCACTACAGTTACAATCCTGCTGACAGTTCCAGGTGACATCAGTTGGCTGCACTGCTGGGCACTCTCCACCTGACAACACCTGCACTACAGTTACAATCCTGCTGACAGTCCCAGGTGACATCAGTTGGCTGCACGGCTGGACACTCTCCACCTGACAACACATGCACTACAGTTACAATCCTGCTGACAGTCCCAGGTGACATCAGTTGGCTGCACGGCTGGACACTCTCCACCTGACAACACATGCACTACAGTTACAATACTGCTGACAGTCCCAGGTGACATCAGTTGGCTGCACGGCTGGACACTCTCCACCTGACAACACATGCACTACAGTTACAATCCTGCTGACAGTCCCAGGTGACATCAGTTGGCTGCACGGCTGGACACTCTCCACCTGACAACACCTGCACTACAGTTACAATCCTGCTGACAGTCCCAGGTGACATCAGTTGGCTGCACTGCTGGACACTCTCCACCTGACAACACCTGCACTACAGTTACAATCCTGCTGACAGTCCCAAGTGACATCAGTTGGCTGCACTGCTGGACACTCTCCACCTGACAACACCTGCACTACAGTTACAATGCTGCTGACAGTCCCAGGTGACATCAGTTGGCTGCACTGCTGGACACTCTCCACCTGACAACACATGCACTACAGTTACAATACTGCTGACAGTCCCAGGTGACATCAGTTGGCTGCACGGCTGGACACTCTCCACCTGACAACACCTGTACTACAGTTACAATCCTGCTGACAGTCCCAGGTGACATCAGTTGGCTGCACTGCTGGGCACTCTCCACCTGACAACACCTGCACTACAGTTACAATCCTGCTGACAGTCCCAGGTGACATCAGTTGGCTGCACGGCTGGGCACTCTCCACCTGACAACACATGCACTACAGTTACAATCCTGCTGACAGTCCCAGGTGACATCAGTTGGCTGCACGGCTGGACACTCTCCACCTGACAACACATGCACTACAGTTACAATCCTGCTGACAGTCCCAGGTGACATCAGTTGGCTGCACGGCTGGGCACTCTCCACCTGACAACACATGCACTACAGTTACAATCCTGCTGACAGTCCCAGGTGACATCAGTTGGCTGCACGGCTGGGCACTCTCCACCTGACAACACATGCACTACAGTTACAATCCTGCTGACAGTCCCAGGTGACATCAGTTGGCTGCACGGCTGGGCACTCTCCACCTGACAACACATGCACTACAGTTACAATCCTGCTGACAGTCCCAGGTGACATCAGTTGGCTGCACGGCTGGGCACTCTCCACCTGACAACACATGCACTACAGTTACAATCCTGCTGACAGTCCCAGGTGACATCAGTTGGCTGCACGGCTGGACACTCTCCACCTGACAACACATGCACTACAGTTACAATCCTGCTGACAGTCCCAGGTGACATCAGTTGGCTGCACGGCTGGGCACTCTCCACCTGACAACACATGCACTACAGTTACAATCCTGCTGACAGTCCCAGGTGACATCAGTTGGCTGCACGGCTGGGCACTCTCCACCTGACAACACATGCACTACAGTTACAATCCTGCTGACAGTCCCAGGTGACATCAGTTGGCTGCACTGCTGGACACTCTCCACCTGACAACACATGCACTACAGTTACAATCCTGCTGACAGTCCCAGGTGACATCAGTTGGCTGCACGGCTGGACACTCTCCACCTGACAACACATGCACTACAGTTACAATCCTGCTGACAGTCCCAGGTGACATCAGTTGGCTGCACGGCTGGGCACTCTCCACCTGACAACACATGCACTACAGTTACAATCCTGCTGACAGTCCCAGGTGACATCAGTTGGCTGCACTGCTAGGCACTCTCCACCTGACAACACCTGCACTACAGTTACAATACTGCTGACAGTCCAGGTGACTCAACCGTTGGCTGAATAACAATTGACGACTGAAATAAATTCAATACCAAAGTTCTTTTGCTGCTTACTCAATTTAAAGTACAGTCAACTCCCGATTATCCGGGGGCGGGTAAACCGGGTTGCGGATTAACCGGGGTCACAAAACAAGTCAATTTCAATTTGATTTATTTTCTCAGTTTTGACAATAATACCATCATTCATCAATCTTATTGTGTTGAAATTACTTTAGAAGAAATATCTTTACTGATTATTATTTGATTTATCAATGGAGAAAAGCAATGAAACACGAAAATCATGTCAGGGAGGAACGAGTCAGTGTGATGGCGTGGCGAAGCGGAGTGGGGTGGAGATGGTTGCAATGGCGGGTATGACCTTGACTGCTAGAATCAACTGGTCGCTCGGGATGAGCTAAAAATAGAAACCAAGAAAGGTCCTATTTAGTTTCCAGTTCTGTCTGTAATTATCGCTCTGGTTCGTCTGCTGTTCAGTGACCCCTATTAATTTTAACTTATATCATGCTAAAAAACACATTTCAAAATGCATTGGTTTTTCATTTAAAGAATTTTTTGTTAAAGTACCGTAACATTAAAATTTTAATTGACAAAGTTATAAGTTTATTAGCCTAATTAAATAATTAGCATACATTTTGATTGGTACAATAATTGGTTGTTCTAACATATTTACCAATTAGACAAAAAGATGAACCATCACTCCTTTTTGTAAGCGTGCTCTTATCTCGAATAAATTATCCCAAGCGACCCTCCCCCCTTCACCCCACCCACCCATCCCGGCTGCCAATGCCAAACAATAGAACGCCTGACCTTGGTTTTTTGTCCACATTTGACCCTTTTATTGTGTTCCTTGTTCACTCAACTAGATCTGTTTATTCATTGCAATAAGGTTTGGTCAATAAAAAATAATAAATATTGGAAACCAGCGGACTCTTAATTAAAACTTGTTAGTTTATTTCGTGTTTTACTTAATTTATTGAACTCTTTGTTTTAACCGTGGTTTTGGGTTATCCGGGACCCTTCAACCAGTCATTACCCCGGATAATCGGGAGTTGACTGTATCATTAACACTTCTTTGAACTAAAAAATAAATGAATACATGATAACATATTCTGGGAGGGGGAGTTCTCAAGTATAACATGAACCTCTCATGGCTTCCGTGATAATTCAGCTCTTCTATTTACTTGCCAGCATAGTGGGATAATACAATACGCACATTCACATTGGCCTCACCAGCAAGACTAATTTGATTTGAGCAATTTATTTTTGTTTAATGAGGTTGAAATTATACTTCTGACTCAAGAACTCTTTACTACCCTGCACTACCCTTCATCCAATAAAATACCTCCGTCGCAGCAGACCTGCGTACTCAGCGAATTTCCAATCGATCTTGAGATACGGTATCGTATTTTCCCCATAAACACCATAGGAATGGGTATGTAGGTTTGCTGCCATGGGATGTTGTTAAAAAATGTTAATTTTTTTAGGAAATGTAATAGTTACGTTAAGGTAAATATCAAACTGTATCAATATTCGGCACTTTGTAATTTTCCCCATAAACCCCATGGGGGTGAGTATGTAGGTTTGCCGCCATATGGGTGTTGTTAGCAAATATCAGTTAAAACCTATCTAGTGAATGTACATACCAAATATTATCAAGTTATTGTGTTCTTTTAATTTTCCCCATAAACCCCATAGGGATGAGTAGGTAGGTTTTCCGCAATATGGGTGTTGTAAGCAAATATCAGTTAAACCCTACCAATGTATGTACATACCAAATTTTATCAAGTTATTCCAATAAATAAGCAAGATACAGGGTTTTGTTGATTTCCCAAAAGATTAACATGGAAAACCTATTTTTGGCTTTTCTCCGTAACCTGTTAAAGCCAAGTTAAAAATTCAAAATACTAAACTGTTTTTTTTAAGCTCTTTTAAATGGTTTTAGTTAAAACTTGAATTTTGAAAATTATGCTCCAAAAATGCCTAAAACCCATTTTTGACCCCTTTGAAACCCCATAAAACCCCGTTCCCATAACCCGATCATGCTGGTTCGCGAACTCATGAAAATAGACCTAGCCTTATACCTTCATACCAAATTTCATCAAAATCAGAGGTCCCTGTCAAAAGTTATCAGTACCATGGACACACACATATATATTAGGGATGGACGAGTCTCGAAATTACGAGAAATTTTTAATCTCGTTTACCGAGACGAGATTTTATTTTGACCGAGATTTCTCGAGACGAGAAATAATTTGTGAATAACTATAAAAATGGGTATAAATAATCTACGAATTGATAGGCATACTTTACTAGCAATTTAATACTGAAAAATAAATTATTTTGAAGCAATGTGAAGTGTTTTATTTTTCCTATCCTCCTCACAACTACAAACTTAATTTGCCAGAATAAACGGTTAAACTAAGTTACGGTTGGACTTCCAAGACCTGGACTGGACTGGAGATTGCAACTGCACGGACTGTTAGTGGTAGTTAGTCAACATATCTAAACTTACTGATTTATAAAATAATTCATTTGTTTGATAAATCTTTAGAACATTGGGGAAACTTTATAAACAATAACAATCATAATTTAACATTTAATTGCTTCAAGACAATTATTTAAAACTGATTCAAATAATTTTTGACAACTTTAAGAGATGTTTTGACATTAGCAGTAAGAATAGTAGTGACAATCAGATGAATGACAAGATGGCCAATCAGATTTAATAATGGCTAACCTCAAATATCCCACGTAATACAAATTAATTTCCTTTCAAACTCTGCTGAGTTCAGCTATTTTGAGCCAAAAATGCTTAAAATTGGATGATGGTTGATTTTATTTCAAGGTTTGGATACTATAAAAAACTGAATATTCCTATTAACAATAATTAATTGTTGAACAGCAATAAATAGATTGTGTTGAATACATAGAAAATCAATGGTCTTACCAGAACCATACAGGCTTCATGGCTATACTAATGCTTGCGTTTATTCAGTTAGGAGCAAAATAAAAACCTTACTAGTCTTGCCACTAGCAGACGGAAAATCAAATCGAGAGAATTACGTGAATCCCAAAACAAGAAAGTTATACAGGAAGCCCCTGTTGTCAGATAACAACAGGACTTGAATAGTTTGGAGAAATGACAATGAATAGCAAACAAAATGAGAACTGAAGATTTTCTTATGGACAAAGACAAAGAAGAAGAGAGAGAGTTGAAAATTTTGATTTCTTGTTAGCCTCCCGGCCTCTAGGCTTGTGGCTCAAAGTTAGTAGGCCTAGGCCTATTACAAAAACTGTGAGTGAGGAAAAGTTCTTATATGGAAACATTTTAAAGTAATTTAATAGTGAAAAGTGTGAAACATGACAGTGAAAAGTGAACAAAGTAACTGTAACAGAGGATTCTCTTTTTATATTTTATTAGATGTAGGTCGTAGGTCGGTAGGGTTAATGGTCATTTCTTCTCAATCTTTTTATTGGGTACATTCCTTAACCTTTTGTTAAGAAAGTGACTTTTTTAACATCAGTTTATTAACATAATCAGCAATTTACAAAGTAATATTTGTTCCTTCACATAAATCAGGAATTAACAATGTTACAAAATCCGATTAAAATCCCGAACGCACATTTCTCGTAATGTACGAGAAAGAAAATCTCGTCTCTATCTCGTCTCGAAATTTTATGAGAATTAAAAATTATCGCCTATATGAAAATGAACGAACGGTGTTTTTGGCTTCTGGGGACCTCAAAATTAAAAAGTTAACACTGTCCCGGGCTTATGTCTTACCATGGCTACTACCGTAATAGCGTATTCCCCATAGGGAAATTCACTAAAAAACTAGCTTAAGTTTAATTTTTGGTAATATAACCATAAAATAAACTTAACCCAGCTGGTGAAAGACCTACCTGAGCCGAACCTGGGTGAGGAACCAAGCCTTGTCCAGGCAGATGGACTGTATGTTGGTGGTGTTGACACTGCGCGCTTGATCACACTGCGGTGACATGTCGTAGTGGGTCGAGGCCAGCTTGTTGAGCAAACTGAGCAGCCCACTGTGCCTAACAGATACGACACTCTATCACAGAATGCTCACATATTTGTACTGTGATTGGGTGTTGCTAAAATTTTGTGCAATGTAAGCATTGATTTCTTACTTAACAACAGATTGTCCATGGGTTCTTGAAGTATATGTTATGCTATTTCAATATGTTTACATTTTTCAAACATTTACCAAACAAAGTATACACTCTTGCATGTCTTCAGGAGTGATCTGAGTTGGCAATTAAATCATGGCTAATATACACTTGCGTCAAAACTTTTTAAGGTATGTTTAATTTTTAATTTTTCAACAAACAAAATGTAATTTCTTTTTTATTTTATTTATTTACACTTATGGATGAAAGCTTGGTTTCTAAAACTGTGATTGTTAACTTTTTTCTGAGACTAAGTTAAAGGCAAATGTGCCTAACTTAAAAAAATAAAATCCATTACTGGTCTACACAAATTAAAATTTAGTGCATTGGAACCATTATGGTTTCAAAAAGTTGTAGTCACTTAAATTATTTTTAGAAAAAATAGGTTAAGGAGACACATTTAACACTTAAAATTAGTGATGGGCTGATTCCGATTCTCGATTCAAATAGCCTTGATACCGGCGGTATCGAGGTATAATGTTGAAAGAGCAAGATCATAGCCTTTTAAAACCAATTATTATCATCAGAACATATTAACTACGACCTTCCTTGTCACAAAACTCCCGCAAATAGATGTTGCAGTACATCGAGAAATTATTTGGGAGACAGTCATGAGTAGTTTGCATTATTGTTACAGTAGTTTCATAAACATGTGCATATGAAAATATTTTAAATGACATTTGTGTTGTGTTTGATTTTAACCTCAATCCAATTTGATTATTAATTCAAATAATTTATCCAGGCTACTTCTAACTTTTGTCATGGTGCCGACACAATGTAATGTTAAAAACAAAACTATCACAAAACTAAACGGGAAATAGTCATGACACCCAGCCACTTAGGTTAAGTATTTACTATTCAACTGAGCAGTTGTCACCGTTGTGAGCTGAAACCTCTCGCTTGGAGCATTAGCAGTAAAGATTAGGGGTGGGCGAGTACTCGAGTTTCGAGTAGTGGCTCGGGTAATTAGTCCTACTCGAACTCGAGTCGAGTAGTTGCAAATACTCGAGAATCGAGTCGAGTAGTCGTCGTCGTCACTCCCGGCGGCGCGCGCCCGCAGCCGTGACAATAGTTGTTTACGTCTGGCGGCCGGCGATCTCGCTAAAGAGCACAAAAACACGGCCGGCCGCCCAGACGATCTATTGTTCAGCTTATCTATTGTTCGACGCCCGGCAGTAATTTATTCAAGAGGGGTGTTTTTGGCTCCTAGTACCAAATGCTACTTTCTGAACCAATTGTCGTAGAAAACTAAGGGATGGCTCGTTTAATTCGTCTAATTCTTACAAATTAAACAAAACGTCAACCAAAGTTGTGTGGCTTTCCAAAAGGAAAGTGGCAAAGTGTTGTTAAATAAATCAATCTTTAATGAATTACTGTTTTATAATGTTAAAAGTATCTTATTATAATTTAATATAATTTTTAAATGAAAAACTTCAAATCCCATTAAATATATATTTTTTTTATTAAACATTACAAATACATTTATTAGATTTTGAGGTTCATAACTTAAAACCTTCATTGTTTTTTATTGATTTTTTCATCATACACTCCTTTTTTAATATAGCAAAAAATAGCTAAATGAATACATAGAAATAAAAATAAAAATAATTAGGTCTAATAGTGTATATTTTCAAAGTTCAATTTTTATGATAATCTCTAAGTAAGAACCTGTCTCAGTTAAATCAACAAGTAAAAAAGAACATTTCTTGGGGTTATAAATGGTGTTGGTTTGTTGAACCACTTCATTCCTTAGTGTTAATATTTATTATAATTTCAATTTCTTGTTTTGTTTGTCATTTTTTAACTGAGCAGGCCTTAGGCCTATTTATGTAATACAGTTTTGTTTTCTTTACAATTTTTCCATTTGTTTTAATCTATATTTTAATGTACATAATTTTTCTGTTAAATCTTTGTACAAAACGTTTAATATTTCATTCAACAAAACTTTTATAAAATTTTAATGGACATTTTTATATGTATATTGTTTAGTGATTTGATTTTAATTTTTTTGGTTACAAGAAAATTTGTACTGTATCCTTATCTTATTGTATACTGCAAATATAAAAATTAGATATTTAAAATCTTTTTAACACAATGAGGTTCATTGTAACTTATATAAAAACAAGTGGAACAGTTTGGAAACAGAACCAGTTGATATTTAACATTCATTTTTCTTTATACGACACTCAGATAAAAGTCAAAACGAATATTTCCTGATAGCGTCGAGGAGAGCAATCCCGTCCCGAACTAAAAATCCATTCCCGTCCATCCCTAATTTTGTTGTTGATGAAATTTTTTACTTAGGCCTAATTCTCAGAAATTGATTTGTACTACACATTGGAAGAGGAAAACTGTAAATAAATATACCTACTTTTTTATCAACTTTTATCTAAGTAGTTCTTATTGTCGTACCCTAAATTGATGTTATCTTTCAGTGTTCTCATGCATAAAGATGAATTTAATAATACTTTTACTTTTATTATTTAATATTATTTTTAAAAACTCATTTTAAACTTTTTCACACTACTACTCGACTCGACTCGATACCCGAGTAGTTGATGCAATACTCGACTCGACTCGACTCGAATCGTAAAACCACTACTCGCCCACCCCTAGTAAAGATACAAGTGTTTCAAAGCTTGGCCAATAACGGAAACTTTAGACGCACTAGTTTTTATTCCACCTGCTGGGATCGCTAGTGTAATGGTAATTGTTTCCTTAACAACTGACTTGGAGCGCTAGTAGTTGCAAGACAACAAACTTATAAGGAATTGGATACTGTACATCATGACTGGAACGATTGTTGTCTGCATTTATTGTTCTGATCTGATGTTTATGTTAGGTTAGGTCTTTGTATCACTGATGAACATTTTTATCGTCTCTTAATTATAAGAATGTCTAAATGAATGGGATTTTGAAAGTTGGCGTTCACTTTTATCTTTTGTTAATCTGAAAATTAATACAACAGAATCCCATTTGCGGTAGATTATCGTGAACTAACCCATTCTCTCGTTTCGTTGCACTTTCCATCTAAATAATTGCGACTTTTGGTTTGTTTTGTGTTTAAGGTATATTTTGTGTATTGTGAGCTGTGATCATGGTTGGGAATGTTTTTTTCACATTTAATTTTTTTATTATTGTTTTCTGTTCTTTTAAGATGAAATGAAAAATGGGTTTTCATGATCTCTTTGAGTTTTTATCTATAAGAAGCCTAATATTTTAATGTTTTTCTAATTTTTTTTCTCACTGACTCTAATTATTTCTGTTTTTACATAGGCCTATAATTATATGTTTTGATAGTATAATAAATATATTTTTTAATCTTGAGATCCCCGCATAATATAAGCTATCATTGGAATCAATATGAAATGCAGAACTGTCAACCGGGGCTACTTTGTAAAATTTTTTTTGATTTTTTTCTGTAACCTTTTTATTTAAAGGGGTAGATCAATGAAAAAAAATCAAATTGGGCAGTTTAATAAGTTCTTTTGAGTGCTAGATAAGAAAAACATATATATCAAATACTTTGGGCAGTAAAAAATAAAAATGGCGGCTATCAAAGTAGCCCCAGTCTGGGGCTACTTTGTTAAATGAACTTTGATGCCTTGTCACAATATAACCACTAGTTAAGGGGGTTACTTCTTTGATACTTCTTTTGAAAGCTGGGGTTATTATGATTATTTTAGTATGACTTTGGTTGTTCTACCTTTTATAGTTTTTTATCTACGGTAGGTTTTTTAAAATGCCGTTCCTAGATTTTCAAAATTTACAGAGGTTAAAAAAATAATTCATATAACCTAAAACAAAGCATTAATGTACCAACAACACCAGTTTTTAGTTTAAAAAAGACTAGAAACTAAGGAAAAAATTTGTAATAGTGGATAAGTAATTTATATTACGTTGTGCCGTAGTCGGGAAATGTTGCTCGAGAAGCAAGGGTCGCAACTCCGTTTCAGATGTGTGGTCTGCTGCTGATAAAAAATGTTAGAGGTTTTATTTAATGTTAAGAGCATGGAACTTGTGTTTAAATCCTAAATACCTTTGATACCTTTATTGAAATAGCGACATTGACCTAACTAAATAGGTAGTTTAAAAGCCAAGTAAGAATGAGAGAAGAGTGTAGGATGATTGTGGCGCGATCTTATAGTATTGTTACTGACCATGGCCGACATTCTCCTAGACAGGACTGTTAATGTCCCCTTCTGTCTAATGAAGGTCACTTACGATTACAAATTTACCATTCTAAATGTAAGTGCAAGCAAACTGGCATGCTAGTGAACATAAGCAAATAAAATAAACAGTGTCAAAGTAGCCTCTGGAAGTAAAAACCCCGGAAAATTTTTTGAAAATTTTTTTTCCCCTTAGAGTAGTTGAAAATTTATATTGATATGTATTTTTGTCATCCCAGATACATAGACTAGTCATTAAAATATGCCAACAATAATGGGGAAAATGTGGTTAGGTTGTGCATATGAAAGTTTGGGGACGTTTTTTTATTTCGCAAAAAAAGTTGTTCATGTATTAATTTCTATTTTTTATGATAAAGAAGACCACATATTTTTAAGTGAGTGTGAAAATAAGATAATCTATGCTATAAGTAAGCTATTAAAGTATCCATAACCATTGTTATTAATAAAACTAAAATAAAAAAAATATTTAAAGTAAAATTGAAAATTTTATCATTGTAGCCCCGTGAGTCAAAGTAGCCCGGTTGAAGGAATTGAAAATCGATATCCTAATTATGGAATCGGAATCGAGAAATTCTGGAATTGGCCCATCACTACTTAAAATGTTTAATTTTTACTTCACAACTCTACAATGCATCTTTATTCTAAAGATAATCTAAAAAAAACTTAAATTTTATCACAATAAACTTAATTAAAACTTACTTTGAAGCCAAACGTGAGTTTTTTGTGGTAAGTAACTTGAGCAAGTTCATCAACTCTTCTTGATCCAACATCTTCACCACCTCATCCCTCTCCAAGATCAGGAGGTATTCCACTCTCCTGAGACAAATCAATATCTAGTTGGCTAATATAGTACAACCTAAGCAGTAACATACTTTTAACTTGTTTAACACGTTCGCGGCGGCGAGGTTTTTGCTCGAACCTCATCACCATCCTGAATGTAAAAATTGTAAAACCCAAAGTAGCAGCAGCACTGCCCAGTAAAACCCACGTTGTCCTAAAATACATTGTACTATTGAGTAGTGCTGTGCAAAGCTTCAGATCCTGGCTTAAAAATAAATCATATTGTAAAGCAGTGCAGCTTGGGAGCGGTCGCACCCATCAGGATGGCATTAGGGTTCCGCGTGGGAGCAATCGCTCCCATGCCGCCGCGAACGTGTTAATAAAAAGGAATTACATATTTTAAGAAAACCCTTGGAAAACAACTAATCTTTGCATATTGGGTTGACCAACCCGGCGTGCCAGCACCAGGTGCGAATGCTGCAGCAGTGTTGCCAATATTATGAACACTACTCAATATTTATGAGCAGGCAAGGGCAGTGGCCCGGCGTGCCAGCACCAGGTGCGAATGCTGCAGCAGTGTTGCCAATATTATGAACACTACTCGATACTTATGAGCAGGCAAGGGCAGTGGCCCGGCGTGCCAGCACCAGGTGCGAATGCTGCAGCAGTGTTGCCAATATTATGAACACTACTCAATATTTATGAGCAAGCAAGGGCAGCGGCCCGGTGTGCCAGCACCAGGTGCGAATGCTGCAGCAGTGTTGCCAATATTATGAACACTACTCAATATTTATGAGCAAGCAAGGGCAGCGGCCCGGTGTGCCCGCACCAGGTGCGAATGCTGCAGCAGTGTTGCCAATATTATGAACACTACTCAATATTTATGAGCAGGCAAGGGCAGTGGCCCGGCGTGCCAGCACCAGGTGCGAATGCTGTAGCAGGGTTGCCAATATTATGAACACTACTCGATACTTATGAGCAAGCAAGGGCAGCGGCCCGGTGTGCCAGCACCAGGTGCGAATGCTGTAGCAGGGTTGCCAATATTATGAACACTACTCGATACTTATGAGCAAGCAAGGGCAGCGGCCCAGTGTGCCAGCACCAGGTGCGAATGCTGCAGCAGGGTTGCCAATATTATGAACACTACTCGATACTTATGAGCAAGCAAGGGCAGCGGCCCGGTGTGCCAGCACCAGGTGCGAATGCTGCAGCAGGGTTGCCAATATTATGAACACTACTCGATACTTATGAGCAAGCAAGGGCAGCGGCCCGGTGTGCCAGCACCAGGTGCGAATGCTGTAGCAGGGTTGCCAATATTATGAACACTACTCGATACTTATGAGCAAGCAAGGGCAGCGGCCCGGTGTGCCAGCACCAGGTGCGAATGCTGTAGCAGGGTTGCCAATATTATGAACACTACTCGATACTTATGAGCAAGCAAGGGCAGCGGCCCGGTGTGCCAGCACCAGGTGCGAATGCTGCAGCAGGGTTGCCAATATTATGAACACTACTCGATACTTATGAGCAAGCAAGGGCAGCGGCCCGGTGTGCCAGCACCAGGTGCGAATGCTGCAGCAGGGTTGCCAATATTATGAACACTACTCGATACTTATGAGCAAGCAAGGGCAGCGGCCCGGTGTGCCAGCACCAGGTGCGAATGCTGTAGCAGGGTTGCCAATATTATGAACACTACTCGATACTTATGAGCAAGCAAGGGCAGCGGCCCGGTGTGCCAGCACCAAGTGCGAATGCTGCAGCAGGGTTGCCAATATTATGTTTACTACTCAATACTTACGAGCAGGCGAGGGCAGCGGCCCGGCGTGCCAGCACCATGTGTGGATGCTGTAGCAGGGTTGCCAATATTATGAACACTACTCAATATTTATGAGCAAGCAAGGGCAGCGGCCCGGTGTGCCAGCACCAGGTGCGAATGCTGCAGCAGGGTTGCCAATATTATGAACACTACTCGATACTTATGAGCAAGCAAGGGCAGCGGCCCGGCGTGCCAGCACCAAGTGTGGATGCTGTAGCAGGGTTGCCAATATTATGAACACTACTCAATATTTATGAGCAAGCAAGGGCAGCGGCCCGGTATGCCAGCACCAGGTGCGAATGCTGCAGCAGGGTTGCCAATATTATGTTTACTACTCAATACTTACGAGCAGGCGAGGGCAGCGGCCCGGCGTGCCAGCACCATGTGTGGATGCTGTAGCAGGGTTGCCAATATTATGAACACTACTCAATATTTATGAGCAAGCAAGGGCAGCGGCCCGGTGTGCCAGCACCAGGTGCGAATGCTGCAGCAGGGTTGCCAATATTATGAACACTACTCGATACTTATGAGGAAGCAAGGGCAGCGGCCCGGTGTGCCAGCACCAGGTGCGAATGCTGCAGCAGGGTTGCCAATATTATAAACACTACTCGATACTTATGAGCAAGCAAGGGCAGCGGCCCAGTGTGCCAGCACCAGGTGCGAATGCTGCAGCAGGGTTGCCAATATTATGTTTACTACTCAATACTTACGAGCAGGCAAGGGCAGCGGCCCGGCGTGCCAGCACCAAGTGTGGATGCTGTAGCAGGGTTGCCAATATTATGAACACTACTCAATATTTATGAGCAAGCAAGGGCAGCGGCCCGGTGTGCCAGCACCAGGTGCGAATGCTGCAGCAGGGTTGCCAATATTATGTTTACTACTCAATACTTACGAGCAGGCGAGGGCAGCGGCCCGGCGTGCCAGCACCAAGTGTGGATGCTGTAGCAGGGTTGCCAATATCGTCAGCACGGAGCCGGAGTCGTCCAGACTAGCTGACACTAGCAGGTCCAGCATTTGGTTGACAAGCCTTGGCTACAACACAACACAATCAAAATTAAAGAGCTCTGCTGCAACAAGTTGATTTTCTGGTTTTTAATTAAGTTTAAACTTCCTTTGACTTAAAACAAAGTGGACTGAGATTTTTCCCATACCTTTGTAAGGGTTTAAAAAAATAAGAGTTTTATTTTATTTTATGAATGAAATAAATTACGTTTTGAATTAATTTGAGCAGTAAGTTATTTTCGTTGGCGAGATGGCGCGGCAGCTGCGCGCCGTTTGAGGTTATGTTCGGAGCGATGTGCTCCGCTCGGCGTCTCGCCGCCGACTGGGGAAAAGCGCGCTACTGCGCATGCGCGGGCCCGAGGGGGTATAGTCGGGCCGCGCGGCCGACGCAGTCAGTCAAGCCGCAGCGATCGAAGACACAACAACTCGTAAATCTCACGTAACCTCATATTACCGTGTACGGTGTACCTCGTATTACCGTAAGTATTATCATTTAGTCTGATTGATTATTACGCTTTTAACCCCTTGCTTATTGGGCTTTGCTTTTATTTAATTGTAGTTTGCAATAATCTAATTTAGTTTGCAACCATTTACGTAGTTTTTCTTAGTAGTGAATTTTGTAGTGAAACCTGACATTAGGTGTACACTACGTATTTTCAGTAAATATTTAATTTCATATTAGATTTTCGAATTCACAGTTTTCTTTGGTTATCATTGTAGAGTTATTGTATTTAATAGAGAAACCTTATTTTAGGCGTACACTACATTTTACAATCTAGAATCTCACATTTAGTTTACTCATTATTATTATTCGTAGCCTCTTGTTCCCGTAGTGGAGCCCTTGTGGTGTACACTACCTTCCTTCCCTGTCGATTACGTTATTTTACGATAAACTCTTGTTCCCGTAGTGGAGCCCTTGTGGTGTACACTACCTTCCTTCCCCGTCGATTACGTTATTTACGATTTTTATGATAAACTCTTGTTCCCGTAGTGGAGCCCTTGTGGTGTACACTACCTTCCTTCCCCGTCGATTACGTTATTTACGATTTTTATGATAAACTCTTGTTCCCGTAGTGGAGCCCTTGCGGTGTACACTACCTTCCTTCCCTGTCGATTACGTTATTTACGATTTTTACGATAAACTCTTGTTCCCGTAGTGGAGCCCTTGTGGTGTACACTACCATCCTTCCCGACCGTTATTATTTGCAACCTCTTGTTCCCGTAGTGGAGCCCTTGCGGTGTACACTACCTTCCTTCCCTGTCGATTACGTTATTTTACGATAAACTCTTGTTCCCGTAGTGAAACCCTTGCGGTGTACACTACTCCTGCCCGCAACCCGTCCCTCGTCCCGTAGCGGAGCCCTTCTGGGGTGTACGCTACCTCCGTAGGGTTACCTTTAGATTTAAGGCCGCTTTTACGCTTAGAACAGGATTGTAGTTTTAGCCCCTCGAAACCTTGGGTAATTCGAACCGAATAAATAGAGTCATTCTAAATTTGTCGAAGAAAAGTAGACATCGAATTAATTTATTCAGGGATACAAAGTAGCGGGATGGCGATGATGAAAGGGGCCTGAATCAGATTGATTGATTAAAAATTGCACCCTGAGCCATTTCCTGCTACGCAAAGCAAATTGACGGACTTAGGAACGATTAACGAGACGACCCTTGGAACGATCCTGGCTGCGATTGAGCTACCGAGCAAGGTAATTAAAATCATTTTACGGTTTGAGGTTAACCCCGAAAAATAGACCTCACATTTGGCGCCCGAACAGGGACGAGACGAGGACGAAGACGAAGACAACGACGAAGACTTGATAGGAAGAGAAGAGATTGGAAAATTAGAAAGTCACTTGTATCGATTATACAAGCTCGATTTACGAAATGGCTCCAATTGATATGTTTCTGAAAACATTTAAATTGAGTCTTGGATTATGTTACATGTATGGAGAAACAGGCGGTTCCTCGAAGAATGAATCCAAAAAGAAACCGGAACCTCCAACTACAAAGGTGACAAGTCAAACCACGGAAGTACCCATTGTAGTGACAACAGGTCAGGTTACGACAGCAGCAAATTTGTTGCTTCCCATATCTGAGGCTTCTCAGACTGCACCTACAATAATATCTCCAAGTGCCGATGATCCGAAGGTTGGATGGGTATATCGGCTGTCCAAATCAGAACTAACGCAAGAAATGGAGAAACACAATCTTCAAATTGAAGGAATCATGGAGAAGCTAAGGAAAGTTTTTGTCGCCTTTTTAAGGAACTCAGCATCTCAGGTTGCAGACAACAGTCATGAACGCTTTCAATTAGAATATCGTCAGCCGATTATGGAATCAACATCATATGAGGCAAATAGTGCCAACACCACCCTGACATATGCGTTTAATCCACATACAAGTGTCATGTCATCACGTTCGAATGTAAATCCTACTTCATCGGTAGAAAGCGATATGATGAGGGAAATTTTGGGTCTTCCACCTGGGACTACTTTTGACATTCTACGAAGAAAGTTAACCGAAGTAGTGGGTGCTCGAAGTAGAAACAATAATACCACGCAAGAAGTTGGAGGGTTTTCAAGTTCAAATAGATATCAGCATCCTGATGGCAACTCTGATCGAATAAGGATAGCGGAAAATAGGAATATTCGCTCCGTGGCTGAGTTATGTACCATGGTAAGAAAGTGGAACTTGAAGTTTGATGGCGAGCGAGGAGCAATTTCCTTCATGGAAAGGCTCAATGAACTGATGGAGGCGTATGAGGTGGAACCAAACACCGTATTGAAAGTTCTGCCCGAGTTATTAAAGGACCAGGCACTGTTATGGCAGAGGAATAACCGAGACTTATGGAGTTGTTTTGACGATTTTAGAAGAGATTTTGAGACACAATACTTGCCGTTGGACTATCATCGGAAACTGGACGAGGAAATACGAAGGAGAACACAAGGCAATGGAGAGCCAATAAAGCAATATGTCACTGCGATCTCCACACTGATCAGACGTCGAGGTGGGTTTAGTGCCAATGAAAGGCTAGAACGCATCTACTCAAACCTGCGTCCAGAATATAGGTTACACATAAAAAGGAAAGATGTGAGAAATATTTCAGATATAATTAGTGCAGGAGAAGAGTACGAAACCTGTCTTCGAGATCAGAGGAACTTCTTGCCGCCGCCAAACCCAGCACAAGCGTTGATACCTGAGACAGCGTACCATCAAAAGAAACCGACAACGTCATTTGGAAATGCAGCGGTCAACCAGTATCCAGATAGACATGGAGGATTTCAGACGAACACCCGAATTGATCAACATAGAAGCCAGAACCATCACGAAAACCGGAGAGATGAGAGGAATTTCGGACCTAGAAATGAAACCCCTAGAAATGTAGCACCTAGGATTGAACCCCGGAACCAATATCGAAGTCCAGTGGAGAAGAATGATGCCTATGGAGACGTTCGTAAAAATAGTGATGTTGAAAGTAAGATGTTAGACTGTTGGAATTGTGACCAAAATGGACACCTGTTTCGAGATTGTCCTCAGCCCAAGAGAATGAGATGCTACTATTGTAAGCGACCAGACGTGAAAACCCACGAGTGCAACTGTCAAGCGGGAAACGAGAAGAGGGCTTTGGTAGAAAGGGGACGCCAAAGCTCGTAGGTAAAGACTTACAAGTGTCCCCAGTCAGGATAAGTGAGGTCACCAAAGAAAGTTACGACTGTGACCATAACGAAGGAAATGGGAAAGATATAAGGCCTTATGTAACAGTTAAAATAGGAAATCAAGGTTTTCCTGCGCTAATTGACACGGGTGCTGCTGTCACGCTAATCAACAATGATGTAGCAAATTTTCTATAGGCAATGAAGGTGAAACCTTTGGCGTCAAGGGCATACATTAAGATGGCCAATAGTGAAATTGTAGAGATCAAAGAAATGTTCAAGTTCGAAGGAGATATTTCTGGGATACAGCGCACTATCAAAGCTGCTTTGTTGCCGCTCTTGACCGCCCCTATTGTTTTAGGCATCGATATCATAAATAAGTTTAAACTTTTAACGTTTAATGTTCCAGTGATCAGAATTGGTGAGTCTACCGATCGAAAGTTTGACACGCCCATATCAGCCATTGCTTCGTTAACGGAAAATGAGCAACGACGTCTTGATAACTTCCTGAAACAAGAATTGGAGGAGTTTGATAAGGTCAAGGGTCTTACGTCGCTTGTTGAACACAAAATCAAATTAAAGAACTCAGAACCCATAAAACAAAGATATTACAATCGTAATCCAGCAATGCAGAGGATAATAAACGAGGAAGTGGATCACATGTTGGAAGAAGAAATAATCGAACCATCTGACAGTCCGTGGAGTTCACCGATCGTAATAGTAAAGAAGCCTTCAGGCAAATCAAGGTTTTGCATTGATTTTAGAAAAGTTAACGTGGCGTCCGAGAGAGACGCTTACCCGTACCCGAAGATTAATGACATTCTCGAAAAATTACGGGAGGCTCGTTTCATCACGACACTAGATCTTAAACAAGGGTATTGGCAGGTGCCATTGGCGGAAGAGAGCAAACCGATAACTGCGTTCACGGTACCCGGGAGAGGTCTATTCCACTTTCGAGTCATGCCATTTGGCCTCCATTCTGCAGGGGCGACTTTTCAAAGATTGCTGGATAAGGTGATTGGTCCAGAACTTGAACCTAACGCTTTCGCTTACCTGGATGATTTAGTAGTGGTTAGCAAGACATTTGATGAACACTTGGAGTTGTTGAGAGACGTATTCTGTCGTTTACGGAAGGCTGGACTTAAGCTTAACATTGAAAAGTGCAATTTCTGTAAAAGAGAACTCAAATACTTGGGCCACATTGTTAGCGAGAACGGAATTCAAACCGATCCGGAGAAAGTGAGGGCAATACAGGAGTTCCCTACTCCCACGTCTGTAAAGGCAGTGAGAAGCTTCTTAGGTCTTGCATCGTGGTACAGACGATTTGTTAAGGATTTTGCAAGAACAGTAGCCCCCATCACTAAGCTATTAAGGAAAAACATGCGATGGCAGTGGGGTGAACCCCAGGAAAAGGCTTTTAGGAAGCTGAAGGACCAACTATCAGAGACACCGACACTCGCTTCCCCCGATTTCGACGTACAATTCACTCTACAAGTAGATGCATCGAATGAAGGATTAGGAGCTGCGCTTACACAAAGACAGAACAATAGAGAGGTAGTGATAGCGTATGCAAGTAGACTTCTGTCAGAAAGTGAAAAGAAATTCACGGTGACGGAAAAGGAATGTTTAGCTATGGTCTGGGCCATAAGGAAATTTAGGCCTTACCTTGAAGGGTATAAATTTGTTGCGGTCACTGATCACCAGGCTTTACGTTGGTTGATGAGCTTGGAACGCCCGTCTGGAAGACTAGGTAGATGGATTTTGGAACTTCAACAACATGATTTTGAAGTGGTGTATAGGAAAGGAGTTTTAAATAAGGTAGCCGATGCACTTTCCAGATATCCAAGTCCCGAGGTTAGTGGTGTAACCAGTGTTGTGGAAGACGTAGAGAAGACCGAAGACATGCATACAGAGTATCAGAGATTACAAAACTGGTATAAAAAGGTTTATGAGGCGGTGACTAAGACCCCTTCGAGATACCCCAGATTCTGTATAAAGGATGGGAAGTTATATAAGTATTTTCGAACGGGCAAAAAGAACTGTACTATTGACGATACCATGTGCTGGAAACTTTGTGTGCCAGAGGAGATGAGAGAAACAATCCTTCATGAAACTCACGACAACGTAGCCGCCGGTCACTTAGGCATGAGGAAAACATTAGCTAGGGTACGAGAACGTTACTTTTGGCCGAAGCTACAAAGCTATGTCAAGGATTACGTTCGTAAATGCCTAGTTTGTCAAAGCCACAAGATCGATCAGAACAAGGCATTTGGTAAAATGTATTCTCGAATACCAAGAGGGCCTTGGTTTGCGGTGACTGTGGACCTGGTCGGACCACTACCGAGGTCCAAAAAGGGGAATCGTTTCATATTAGTTGCACAGGACACATTCACGAAGTGGACCGAATTGGCTCCTTTAAAGTCAGCTACGGCAAATCAGGTGGTCGCGAATTTCACAGAAATAATTCTTCACCGGTATGGTGCTCCAGAAGAGATAATTTCCGATAACGGCACTCAATTCACGTCGAAGTTGTGGAGTAAGTTGTCGAGGGATTGGGGTATACGACATACGTTGACACCTACTTATTCACCTCAAGGGAACCCTGTCGAACGAACAAACAGAGTTCTTAAGACAATGATTAGTCAATATGTGGGTGCGGACCACAGAGATTGGGATATAAATTTGTCAGCGTTCAGATATGCACTTAATACGGCAACCCACGACTCAACTGGATTCACTCCTGCAATGTTGAACTTTGGTAGGGAGTTGCGAGTGCCTGCGGCAGTCCATGGACTGTTGGCATCCACAAAACCAAATGACAATGCGAATACTAAGGACATCCACGAGCAACGCATGACGGCGCTAAAGAGGATTTATGACAAGTGTCACAAACATTTAAAAGCGGCGTCTTCGAAACAGGCCAAATATTACAATCTTAGAAGAAGAGAATGTCCGTTCAAACAGGGTGATATCGTGTGGAAGAAACAGCATCACATCTCGTCTGCAGAACAGTAGTTTGCGTCAAAGTTAGCACCCAAGTACTCTGGCCCCTTTCGGATTGTCAATCGGCTAGGGGCAAACGTCTTCGAATTAGCAGATGAAAAGGGAGTGGTTCAAGGATCTTGCCATGCTAAAGATATGAAGTATTATTACGATAAAAACACAGAATTACCCAAGGTTACATCTTTAAGTCATGATTAGCTTTAGCTTGCCATAGTAATTAGAGTTTGGGTTTGCTTTGCCTGCTTTTGCTTATGCATGCTAGTTTCGTTTGTTTATAGAGTAGTCACGCCCCATGCCGGAGGACCACGAAGGACGAATCAACCCTTGGAAGGTGGAATTGGACCCCGTAGCGATGGAAATCGATTTGGACGAAGAGGCTGTTCCCAACAATCCGCTGGATATAACCCTAAACTCTCTCTGCACAGACGAAATAATAAATAAATTCTGTGGATTACTAAAATCAAGAAATGACGATTACGTGGATTCCCTGAAGATGTTTGTCTTCGACACATTCTTCTTTGAAGCAATTAAAGCGAGAGGAGGCTTCCAAGGCGTCCAAAAATGGACAAAAAGAGAAGACCCTTTGGAAAAGGATCTTGTTTTGATGCCGCTTCATCTCCCTGAAATTTCGATCGGGCACTGGGCCCTAATTGTGGTATTTCCAGCAAAGAAAATTATCAGGTCGTATGACTCCCTTGGATTTGAGCACCCTGAGCGTCTTCGTCAGGTGCTATGCTACCTAGAATATATGAATGAATTGAAGGGACAAACCTTCAAAAAGTCAGAGTGGACCCTGAAGGGAAATCCAACTAATTTACCACGTCAAGAAAATCGAGTCGACTGCGGGTTTATGGTGTGCTATTATGCGGGCTGTCTATCGAGAGGATGTGAGCTAGGTGGCTGTGTCAAGGAAAAACCGGCATCTAGAGTCTTGCGAATGTGCATCGCAGCAGCACTTCGAACTGGGGTAGTAGAAAAGCTTGACCACTGCACCTTAAAAGGGCAAATAGACTTAGGTGATAAGAATCTGAACTCCGAAACACCAAGTGTGGAAGAATTAGAAAAACTTTTACAGGAAGCCATGTTAGAAACCTACGTAAAGGATGGGCGGCCTGTAACGAGAATTTCTAACTAATAAAAATAGTGATGGTTATACGAGGTTCACCAAAACTTAGGAAATTCAGTCACTTGTAAAAATAAAAAGAAGTTCCTTGGAATCGCTCAGCACGGTCGCTGGGATAATTCCAGGGGTCAAGTAACCCACAGTCAATTGTTAAAATGGTTCAGTTAATTTTACTTACAAGAAAGAATTCAGTAACTTAGAAGTTATCCAATCCCAGGCCGATCTCTAACGATAGCCTATAGAATTAACAAACTTACGTGTCACACTAACACAGATTTTGAACTCCCTATGTTAGGTTTCAGGAAATCGGCTAATCTAATAGGATTTAGAAATAAAAGTTAAAATATAGAAATTCACCAGAATAGGTTACAAGTCACCTTACTGGTTGCTACACGTTATAACCAGACCTGTGCGAACCGGTCATGGTTAAGGAAATAACCTGTAGGAAAACCAAATAAATGTCGATATTTAAACTATTGCAACGAGGGAGTTTACACAAAATAACGTATCCAACTAGCTCGTTTGAATTACAAATGGAATGTCAGACGTTTATTGCAGATATTCTCACAGCTAGGGGACGACTCAACCCTAGCCTGTTACAAAAGAACAATCAACGTCTACAAATAATATTTTAAACTATTACAATTAAATTAACTGAAACTATACCTGGAGACAGAAACGAAATCCGTCGGTTAGCTTTAACCTAGATCCAATAAAAGAAAAACTCTTCTTCAGTACTCCGCACCACACTTTACTTAAAACTCCGACGAGCACACAATTTAAGCAGTAGCGTTTAGCACAGTAGGCAGAACAAGACTGAGAGCCGGCTCATTTTCTTGAGTTCCCAATTTCTCGTTGAATCCTGATAACGGCACCAGCTGGACACTCCAGTTATCACAACAGCTGGTTGCAGGCTACCAGGGTCAACTCCAAAAAAAAGGATCACGTCGTAACGTCTGTTTTTGTGACGTAGCTTGGAGGACGAACGTCATGTCGTCTGGCCTCAACCGGCGTTTGAGGTTATGTTATTGTTTACATGGGGTTATAGTGACGTGAGAGTTTTATTGGGTTTTATGGGGTTTGTATCGGCATTATTACACCGAGATACAACCTCCTTTGAATAATGGGGAATGAGTCTATTCCCAGGGCTGTAAAGATAACCTTTCCCAGTGTTGGACACTGTGTGAGGAATAAGGGCTCACTAGGCCTAGGTAAGCCTATCACCTCGGTCGTGAAACAAAGGTTAATAGTGACCAGTAACGTGGGTAAGTGGCCAAATTTTACCCCTCTACAAATTTGGATCGTCACACCCCCTCAACACATCGGAGTAAAAAAAAAACAATAAAAAAAAATTATCAATGCTCACCCCAAAATACAAATAAAGGTACCAACTGCTGGAACAACAAAATACTAAAAAGAAACTCAATGACAGTTTACAGAATTTATTTAACTATACATCAACTGGCGATACAACGTCAGTTTTCACAATAAAACAGAATTTTTTTTTTTTTTTAAATGACGACGGTTACCCTAGCACATATTAAACCCGAGGGCAATACGGTTTCAGGTCTTTAACGTGCACCGTCTGGGTATGGTTACTGTCACCATCCATCACCTCATAAAGGTTAGCTCCTTTCTTACTGGTTATTGTACAGGGACCGTGAAATTTTGGGGCTAGTTTCCCCACAATGGCGTCTGCCGCGGAGGACAAGACATGAAGTCTTCGCATCACCTGATCACCAGCACAGAAACTCACCTCCCGACGACGAAGGTTATAATTTTTGGCTTGCTTCAGATAAGCGGCCTTGAGGTTTTTCTGCGCCACCTCAATCATCCGTTTGAATTCCAAGTCTCGTTTACGCTTGGTCTCGCTCAACGGAGGGTTTTCCAGGTTATCCGACGCTTCGACGGATGGTCCTCTAAGGGCATAAGGAGGTTTCAATTCGCGACCCAGACACAGCATGGCGGGAGTGAACCCCGTGGATTCATGTACCGCCGTGTTGAGGGCATATTGAAATTCACTCAGGTGGTTATCCCATGCTCGGTGATTATCTTTCACAAACTGAGCAATCATGGTCTTCACCACCCGGTTTTGTCTCTCGACTGGATTGGATTGTGGACTATACGGTGCGGTCGTTTGTAAAACAACGCCCCACTCTTCTGCCAAATCGTGGAACATTTTAGAAACAAACTGCGTCCCGTTATCCGTAATAATCACATCCGGTGCCCCATGTCGCAGCAAGATTGTCTTTAGCTTCGTCACCACATTCTTAGCGGTTGCAAATCCAATGGGGGCTAGTTCGGTCCACTTGCTAAAAGTGTCTTGCACCACTAAAAGAAATCGATGCCCCTTCGCTGACCTGGGCAGTGGGCCAACTAAGTCAATAGAGACTTTGTACCAGGGGCCATGGGGTTGACGAAAATACATCTTGCCCGCGGGCTTAGCCTACTATAGTACTATAGTACTATAGCCTACTATAGCCTACTACTATACTTGGGCTACTTTATAGGCCTGACATTGCGCGCAAGACCTAACGTAGGCCTTGACATCAGCGCGCCAATTCGGCCAAAAGTACCCAGCGGAAACCCTGGCAAGAGTTTTCTTCACCCCGAGGTGACCAGCAGTAGGGGTGTCGTGATTCTCGTGAAGCACGTCCCGAATCTTATCTTCTGGTACACACATCTTCCGCAACGTAGGTTGGTTCTTCCTAACAACCAGGCGGTACAGAGTGTCAGAACTGACCGCATAGCGTGGGTACCGCCCAGGATGTTTACCCACCAACTCCTTAGTTCGTTCGTACCAAGGCATACGTTTACCAATCCCAATCACGACATCAGGGGAGTCACCGCCTAAGGGTTCAGTTCCCACCCCTCCGACGGCGGTTTCATCCGATGCCGACAGTTCTTCGCCCACCGCCTCGCTAGTTTTCACGCTGGAGTCACCACGGGGGGTTACTGCCACCCTCTCAGCCGCGGTTTCAGCCTCCAGACGCTGCAACTCCTTGGCACCTCGTCTCGTCAGAACTCCCACCTCGTAGGTTTCAAGGTTCTTCGGTTCGACAGGTAGGTTTTGATCGTCTGGGACCGGTTGCCGGGACAGGGCGTCCGCCACACGGTTCAGAGTCCCTTTGCGGTACCTAATCTCAAAATCAAATTGTTGCAGGTCCATGACCCACCGAGCCAAGCGTCCACTGGGCTCATGAAGTTTCAGGAGCCATTTCAGGGCAATATGGTCGGTTATTGCAACAAAATGATAACCTTCTAGATAGGCCTTGAATTTACGTACCGCCCACACCAAAGCAAGACACTCCTTTTCCGTGGTTGTGTAGTTTTGCTCTGTTTCCGACAACAGGCGGCTGGCATAAGCAACGACCACTTCTCGACCGTTTTGTCGCTGGGTCAAAGCAGCACCGAGCCCCGCGTTCGATGCATCAACCTGTAGAACGAACGTTTCGGCGAAATCAGGACAAGCGAGGATAGGGGCAGAACATAAGGAGCGCTTGAGTTCCCGGAAGGCCTGATCTTGATCGGAACCCCAGGACCATCTAGCATCCTTTTTCAGCAGTCCTCGTAACGGCGCTGTCACTGACGCAAACTTCTCCACGAAGCGACGATACCAAGAAGCCAGGCCCAGAAAACTACGCAGTGACTTGACATTCTTGGGAGTCGGGAAGTCCTGGATCGCTCGAACCTTCTCCGGGTCTGTGGAAATGCCGTCGCAATTCACCACATGACCCAGATACTTAAGTTCCTTCTGAGCAAAATGACACTTCTCAGGGTTTAAACGGAGGCCAGCCTCCGTGAGGCGGCGAAAAACAACCCTGAGGAGTTCAAGATGCTCTTCAAACGAGGACGACACAATGACCAAATCGTCAAGGTAAGCGAACGCTTTAGGTTCCAACTCAGGTCCAATAACTCTGTCTAGCAGTCGCTGGAAGGTAGCCCCGGCAGAGTGCAAACCGAAGGGCATCACCTTAAACTGGAAGAGTCCAAGTCCTGGCACCGTGAAAGCTGTGATGGGGCGACTTTCCTTGGCCAAAGGCACTTGCCAGTAACCTTGCTTGAGGTCCAAGGTACTGATATACTTGGCCTGCCTGAGTTTTTCGAGGATGGCATTTATCCTTGGCAAGGGATAGGCATCCTTGATAGAGGAGTCGTTCACCTTGCGCATGTCAATACAAAAGCGATATTTACCCGTCGGTTTTTTAATCAATACAACCGGGGAGCTCCACGGGCTGTCCGATGGTTCAATCACACCATCTCGCAACATGGCAGCTACCTCTTCATTGATTATCGCTTGCATGGCAGGGTTACGTGGATAATGGCGTTGTTTGATGGGAACCGCGTTTGGTTTGAGACGAATAACATGCTCCGTCAACGGGGTTCGCCCAACAACGGACTCAAAACGGGGAAGTTCCTCTTCCAAAAATTTACGAAGTTGCCCTTCTTCGTTATCCGACAGGGGTTGTAGGGTACCAGACGCACAACAGAACCCTTCACCCACTCCATCTTCCGCGGCCTGGGGGACGTTTACTTGGATGAGTTTGAGCTCCTCAATACAACTCATCCCCAAGACAACGTCAGTCGTGAGGCCCAGAACGAAGAATGCCGTGAAATCATGGATGACACCGGAAATCAAGATCGGTAACCGGTACCTATCTCGAATTCGGCAGCCCGAACCATCGGCCATTCTCAATTCCGCCTCGGAGGTCTCCGGTTGTACTCCGTGAGTTTGAAGATGACGGATAACCTTCTCGCCTATCAGGTTTACCACCGCACCGGTATCCAACAGGGCATTAAAATCCAAGTCCAAAATCATAACACGTGTAAACGGGCGGATGTCAGACACGTGTGAGGATTCACCAGCCGAACAAGCAAAGTTTCCTACGAATCCGAGCCAGTTTGTCCACGAGTCGGAGGTCGTACGGCGCTGGGGCGTTGCGGACTCAGGTGGCCTCCTACAGACTGAGTCCGGCGGGAGTTTCCCGAGCGGCAGTCACAACGATAGGTATATACACCTTCTCGTTTACACCGGAAACATTTCAGCACCTTAGGCTGAGTACAATCACGGTACACGTGCCCCTCGACATCACAGTTGTAGCAGATGGGAGTCCTGCGCGAAGTAGACCGTAGCGGTGAAGCGTCCCTCCGCGATTCGTGTCGAGGACTAGGGGACCGGTTACTGACACGTGGCCGAGCAGTCCGGTCGTCAAACGACACCCGTTGGTTTGAGGGTTTATTCCCAACCCTAACATTAGCCTCCGTACGGTTAGGTTGCACAGGTGCTGCTGCCGCTGGTGGTAGGAAGACATCAGGAACGGTACTGTCCGCCACCGCAATGTCCAACGCCCGATTGCCGTGGCGTTTGGCGACATACGCAGTTTCAGGGACTAAGGCCTGGGACGCAGGAGGGGGCGGTTTGAAAGTTTTTCTTTCCCGCAACACCTCTTCAAACTCCTCAGCTCGCTCAGAGAGTTCCGCCAAGGAGGTGAAGTCCTGCCGTCGAATCATAAATTTATATTCGGGCCTCATATTCCTATACACCAAATCGATTTTTTGTTGGTTGGAATAAGTGCCTAGGCGTCGAATAAGGGTTGTGAGAGCAATAACGAAGTTCCGGAAAGGCTCTCCTTCACCCTGTGTTCTCTTCCTGATTTCCTCGTCGAGGTTGCGGTGATAAGCCGGTGGGAAAAATTGGGCTTGGAACATTCTAATAAAATCGGGGAAAGAGTTCCAGAAATCCCGGTTGTTCCGGTACCAGAGCAAGGCTTGTCCTTGCAAAAGCTCGGGCATAGCTTTCAGCAACTGGTCCGGGGAGAGGGAATAGGCTTCTCTAAGCTCCTCTAGACGTTCGAGAAACGACACCGCATCACGCCTGCCGTCGAAGCGCACATTCCATTTCCTGACCAGATTGCACAGAGTCGGAAACGTTTTATCAACGTTATACGGTGTTTCACCAACAACCATATCTCGCCGATTTATGGGAGCGGAGCCAGTATTCTGGAACAAGGAGGCCTCACCCAACTGCGGAAGCTGTGTGACATTCCTCAAGTCCATCTGCGAGGAACGCAGATCTGCCAGACGATGGTCGAAGTCCGACTCCCCTGAGTTAGGCCCCGGCGTGGGTTCAACGTGATGGCGAGCTAGGTTGTAGTCAAGGCGTCGACCTTGCACCAAGCTGTCAATCACCCATTGCACGTAAGCTGGGTCAGCGTTAGGGGGTAATCCAAGAGTCTCGCGTATACCCGCCAGACCATCCGACATAGCTCTGGTTGTAACACCAGGTGCCGCGGTGTGATGCTTTACCGGACCGTATGTCGGATAGTGGGGAAAATCAGCCGCTGAACAGCTACCCAGGACACTAGCAGTAGGGTCAAATATCGGTTGATAGGACACCGGGGGAACCACGCTGGTACCGCTTCGAGGGACGCTCTCCGAAGTGCGAGTCTGAGTTGCGCCCCGAGGGCGAAGCTGAGGCCAGTGATCCAGGGGGAGTGTCGAGGGTGGCCGGTATGCCGAACCCATGGGCGGAATGGTGCTCCAGGTTACGCCACCAGGAGGTCGGTTGATTTCCGGTTGAAACACCGAAACCCTTTGAGATAAGGATCCCACCGGTTCACTAGTCGTTGTCATACGCGTAAAGTCAAAGTCAGACTGTACGGTAGACGTCACAGGATTTCCAGCGGTAAATGGGGGATGAGCCACCGTACTATAAACGGTTGTTAGCCCCACGGAAGCAGGCGCCGCCGTCGTCAACTCACTCTGCGAGGTTAATAATCCCGAACCCATCTCAGGACCTGCAATGTCCGCCGAAGGGACACTTCTCCAATACTCCCTAAATCTCCGGCGTAGTTCCTCCACGCTACCATCCGTTACCAACCCATGGCGAGTCATCTCCTCAATCAATCCCTGCTTAGGCAGTTCATGGATCCAACTCACCCGTGGGTCATCAAGGGGTGACCTCGGTGCATAGGAAACGGTAGTTGTAGTTATTAGGCCACTACACGTAATTACTGTCGTCGACGGGGTTGTTGTCACCCCGCTGGCCGTAGTAACTAACATTGACTCGGTCGTCTTCATTTCAAAATAAATTCAACAAGCCAACTAAATTAAATTAGTTTACAATTATCACGCAGCTTGTTTTAGGTTAGGCCTATTACTTATCTAAAATTGGATAGGCTAAGTGGCGATCAGAATTAGGCCAACAAAATAAATTTAATTATAATGTTTAATCCTCTAATACACCTAGTGGCCTAAGTCAAATTTCCTACACCAAAATTCACCAATGAAAGAAAATGGTTAAAGCCTCATTAACTAGCCTAGCCTATAGGTTATATTCACCAATTCAATCACAATCAGTTTCCCACCTAGAGGCCTAACTGAATTCTATCTTTTCACCAAACCACAATTGACTGTTATAAAGTTACTGGTCCAACTGATCGGGCGCCATTTTGTAACGAGAATTTCTAACTAATAAAAATAGTGATGGTTATACGAGGTTCACCAAAACTTAGGAAATTCAGTCACTTGTAAAAATAAAAAGAAGTTCCTTGGAATCGCTCAGCACGGTCGCTGGGATAATTCCAGGGGTCAAGTAACCCACAGTCAATTGTTAAAATGGTTCAGTTAATTTTACTTACAAGAAAGAATTCAGTAACTTAGAAGTTATCCAATCCCAGGCCGATCTCTAACGATAGCCTATAGAATTAACAAACTTACGTGTCACACTAACACAGATTTTGAACTCCCTATGTTAGGTTTCAGGAAATCGGCTAATCTAATAGGATTTAGAAATAAAAGTTAAAATATAGAAATTCACCAGAATAGGTTACAAGTCACCTTACTGGTTGCTACACGTTATAACCAGACCTGTACGAACCGGTCGTGGTTAAGGAAATAACCTGTAGGAAAACCAAATAAATGTCGATATTTAAACTATTGCAACGAGGGAGTTTACACAAAATAACGTATCCAACTAGCTCGTTTGAATTACAAATGGAATGTCAGACGTTTATTGCAGATATTCTCACAGCTAGGGGACGACTCAACCCTAGCCTGTTACAAAAGAACAATCAACGTCTACAAATAATATTTTAAACTATTACAATTAAATTAACTGAAACTATACCTGGAGACAGAAACGAAATCCGTCGGTTAGCTTTAACCTAGATCCAATAAAAGAAAAACTCTTCTTCAGTACTCCGCACCACACTTTACTTAAAACTCCGACGAGCACACAATTTAAGCAGTAGCGTTTAGCACAGTAGGCAGAACAAGACTGAGAGTCGGCTCATTTTCTTGAGTTCCCAATTTCTCGTTGAATCCTGATAACGGCACCAGCTGGACACTCCAGTTATCACAACAGCTGGTTGCAGGCTACCAGGGTCAACTCCAAAAAAAAGGATCACGTCGTAACGTCTGTTTTTGTGACGTAGCTTGGAGGACGAACGTCATGTCGTCTGGCCTCAACCGGCGTTTGAGGTTATGTTATTGTTTACATGGGGTTATAGTGACGTGAGAGTTTTATTGGGTTTTATGGGGTTTGTATCGGCATTATTACACCGAGATACAACCTCCTTTGAATAATGGGGAATGAGTCTATTCCCAGGGCTGTAAAGATAACCTTTCCCAGTGTTGGACACTGTGTGAGGAATAAGGGCTCACTAGGCCTAGGTAAGCCTATCACCTCGGTCGTGAAACAAAGGTTAATAGTGACCAGTAACGTGGGTAAGTGGCCAAATTTTACCCCTCTACAAATTTGGATCGTCACACCCCCTCAACACATCGGAGTAAAAAAAAAACAATAAAAAAAAATTATCAATGCTCACCCCAAAATACAAATAAAGGTACCAACTGCTGGAACAACAAAATACTAAAAAGAAACTCAATGACAGTTTACAGAATTTATTTAACTATACATCAACTGGCGATACAACGTCAGTTTTCACAATAAAACAGAATTTTTTTTTTTTTTTAAATGACGACGGTTACCCTAGCACATATTAAACCCGAGGGCAATACGGTTTCAGGTCTTTAACGTGCACCGTCTGGGTATGGTTACTGTCACCATCCATCACCTCATAAAGGTTAGCTCCTTTCTTACTGGTTATTGTACAGGGACCGTGAAATTTTGGGGCTAGTTTCCCCACAATGGCGTCTGCCGCGGAGGACAAGACATGAAGTCTTCGCATCACCTGATCACCAGCACAGAAACTCACCTCCCGACGACGAAGGTTATAATTTTTGGCTTGCTTCAGATAAGCGGCCTTGAGGTTTTTCTGCGCCACCTCAATCATCCGTTTGAATTCCAAGTCTCGTTTACGCTTGGTCTCGCTCAACGGAGGGTTTTCCAGGTTATCCGACGCTTCGACGGATGGTCCTCTAAGGGCATAAGGAGGTTTCAATTCGCGACCCAGACACAGCATGGCGGGAGTGAACCCCGTGGATTCATGTACCGCCGTGTTGAGGGCATATTGAAATTCACTCAGGTGGTTATCCCATGCTCGGTGATTATCTTTCACAAACTGAGCAATCATGGTCTTCACCACCCGGTTTTGTCTCTCGACTGGATTGGATTGTGGACTATACGGTGCGGTCGTTTGTAAAACAACGCCCCACTCTTCTGCCAAATCGTGGAACATTTTAGAAACAAACTGCGTCCCGTTATCCGTAATAATCACATCCGGTGCCCCATGTCGCAGCAAGATTGTCTTTAGCTTCGTCACCACATTCTTAGCGGTTGCAAATCCAATGGGGGCTAGTTCGGTCCACTTGCTAAAAGTGTCTTGCACCACTAAAAGAAATCGATGCCCCTTCGCTGACCTGGGCAGTGGGCCAACTAAGTCAATAGAGACTTTGTACCAGGGGCCATGGGGTTGACGAAAATACATCTTGCCCGCGGGCTTAGCCCCGAAAAATAGACCTCACACCTTTTTTTACTTAAAACATGTAAATATTTTTCCAATATATCACATAAAATTTAATGTCAAACTACAGTAGAATCTCCCTAATCTGAACCCCGCTAATCCGAAAATCTGCTTCCTTAAAACACCTTCCATCAGGAAAATGCTGATATTTTTCTTAACTTAAAGAGATTCTTTAAAAGATTTATTGTAGAAAAGCTATATATTTACACATAAAGAAGTTGCATTAGAGTCCCGCCAATCTGGAAATCTGCTCAATCCGGAAAAATACCGATATTTTCATTAAATTTAAAAAAAAAAATACCCCCGTCGCAGCAGACCTGCGTACTCAGCGAATTTCCAATGGAATTTCAGATTATTTACTTTCCCCATAAAAACACCATAAGATCGAGTATGTAGGTTTGCTGCCATTGGGTGTTGTTAGAAAATCTAAGTTAATCAATAAATTGGTGAATGTAAACACAAAATTGTATCAAGCTCTGGCATTTTTTTATTTTCCCCATAAAACCCATGGGGGTGAGTATGTAGGTTTGCCGCTGTCATACGTGCGACTTTCCAGTTGGCCAGACTGAAAAGCCACACTACATGACTGAGGGCGTAGCTCATTAAATAAAAGAGACATGTTAAAATTCAAACCAAATATAATTAACAGATATTAAAATCAACATAACAAACAGAAAATACAATCGTTTCAAACTAATGATAAACAAGAACGGAATTCAACTTATACATTTATTAAATTTAATGTTAGGGTTAAGTAGACTGGAACTCTCAAATAAATAACTCAAACTTTTAAACTAGAAAACTTAAACAAATAATCAATTTGGATAGTACCCCCTTAATTTAGAAAACCCCAACTAATTTGGACTTACCCCGGGCCCCAGGCCTTGAGCCCCATGGCCCCTCTGACCTAACCCCCCCCCTAAACCTTTACACTCACATCACTGCACTAGCCACACTCCCCCAAAACTAAGTCTGCTGACCTATTTAGGCCAGAGCTACCAATAGGTCAGCATAAACAAGCTATTGTTTAATAACAGTTCCAGTCTACTCATACAACAGCAAGCTCAAATACTTCCTCCTTACATTATTTCTTTGACCTCGCCTGAAACCCACAATTTAAAACCCAAACAATCAATAATTAAATAAAACAACTATTAAACCAGTTCCCCCCTTACATCCCCCCTTCTTCCGAAGACGATGTCCTCAGCGTCTCATATGAAATTTTAAATTTTAAACACAGTTAATTTCCCTACTTATACATTTTACAAATTAAAATATGGAAAAATTAGGAAGGAAAATTATGGAATGGACAGGACTGACCAAACAATGTCGACTGGAGTGCTCCCGTTGTTTGGTAGAGCCGTGGTCCATCTATACTCTCCATCTGCAAAGCTGCGAGTCTCCAAAAACTGCAAGTGTCAGCATCGAACCCTTGGGTCCCCACCAAGCTTGAAGTTCCTGATCCTCAGCACCATCACGTGCCTCTCCAGAGAGTGGTTGTTTCTGGGCAGTTGAAGGAATATTATGAGCTGGATCCAACGTGGATGTACTGTAAGAAAGCTCGACCCAGCCACAGTGATGACCCCTCCACGAAAGTCACAGAAGATGATGATACTGAGGATGAATCCCCCTGAAGAAGTAGTCCTCCAAAAATGAAGTCCAGCAAGATTTGATAGGTTGAGGGTAGATCCATGATGTCAAGCAGCCGAAGGACGTCTCTTTGGTCAGTTAAGGAAAAGGAACATTAGTTAAGGGAGAAATTTAGTACATTACAAAAAATTACTAAAAAAAAAGTTAGAAAAAAACATCTCATTGTAGCCCCTGGCAAAATTTACCAATTTAAAATCCCAGATAAAAACTCAAACATTACAAACATTTATTGTAGAGGAAGTATTTAGCCAGTGCCCCCATTAACAATATTGATCATAATATTTCACTATAAAACGCAGTTACTCTGAAACATTTAAAAGTAACAAGTTAACAATAGTACAATTCAAACAACAGTTATCTTTAAAAATAATCTCTTGCAAGTCATTTTCATGAAACATAATTTTTAGCTTAAAATGTTCGAGCTGAAAAAGTAATTAAGTAATTTAATTCAAACTCATTATTGACGAGTAAGCAATAAATCTCTTAAAGAAATCTACTAATCTCTAAATGACCTCTTAAATCTCTTAATGAAAAAGTTAATAAAATCTACAAAAAGGTTTCCAAAAATGTAATAGAAAACAAAACCAAAAATGCTTGATAAAAGTTTTTACTTAATAAAAAAATTTGCTAGTATATATAATATTCATAAATAACCGTACATAAAACTATTAATAAAAAATGAGTACATATAAAATCAATTTCTCACTGATCATTTTACATTCAAATGATTCAAACAAATTAAACAAAATCTTACAGACTCAACTCTCAAAATACTTTGCACAAATTTATACAAATCCTCATAAATCATTGAAAACTGCTATTAATAAAAATTTGATAACATATAAAATCAATTTCACACTAATCATTTTACACTCAGGCGATTAAAACATATTAAACCAAATCTTATACACTCAACTCTCATAAATTTTCACATATTATTTACACTAAATTTACACATTTAAAGGAAAAATTGATTTGGGCCCAAATCTTTATGAAAAAAAAAAAAAAAAAAAATATGATAAATATGATAAAATTGGTAATCCTCTCTTATTTTATAGTAAACAAACTCTCTTTGTGAAAAAATTCTCAAATAAAATTTTCCATGAATATTATTAAACAGAAGATGTGCATTTATAATTTACATAAACAAATGTTAGTAAAAGCGTCCCTAGTTATGCATTCCACACGTTGCATATGCCAAGCACCAAAACCCATACGTCAGCAAGGTCGTCAGTAGCCAGTTCATCAGCCTAAGACTCAGCAGTTCTGACCTGAAAACAGATGTCTCAACAACAAAACCTCTGACCTGTTCGTACTACTGGTCTTCCTAGCATTCTCTCCAACATAGTACTTAGCAGTAATACTAAATAAATTAATAAACCCTGTAGTTTTAATCAAATAACCTGAAACATATAAATACACAAATCCCCAAAATTTACTACTCTAAGATCTATTCTAAACTTAAACAATAAAACTCCTTCCTTATACATCTCCCAAAGCAATCAAACTCTCTCCTCACACATCATTAGATAAAACATAAAACTCCAGCGCCGACCTGAAAACTCAATTAGTCTGCATTTTAAAATTTCTCTGGAAAAACACAGCCTAAAAACTCGGGCTATCACTGTACCTAAAACTCAAAACAAATCATTTCTATAAGAGGGGAAAAAAAACATACTCAACTTTAGCATCAACCTGCTTTCTCAGCCTGAAACATAGGCCTACATAAAAAAATAACACATGCCGGGATTCTCTACCCGTCACAAAACACAGTACATCTATTAGACACAAAGCAATCTCTGCTTAAATCGCGCTGTGCCCTCAAAACACTAAACATACAAAACTCCTGTATAAAACACAAATCGCGGCATGAATCCTCGCGGCACATATCACAACACACACATCGCGGAATGGACCCTCGCGGCACAAAAACACTTATCGCGGCATGGACCCTCGCGCACATTTCAAAAACACCTCAAGAACACAAAATTAAACTTCACTGCACTTGAAGCAAACAAACCACTTGCCTCTAAAACACTGATAACGCAAAAGCCCGTGTGGCTCAACACAACCACATTAACACGTAACCAACGTCTGTCTCACAGCCCGTGCTGTAACACTAAAACCCAACTCTACGCACTATCATAAACATAACTAATAACACCACCTAAACACACTTTACACTTATCTCTTATGCCAACAAAACTTCTACATACCAACCCTGCCCCCACTTAAAACTCATACTAAAAAAAACTTGGATATCTAAAATTTAATTTTGAACATACAATGATATTAGAAAAAACATGTCCCTTTTTCCAATTTACTTCAAGCTGGTTAAACCAAAACATTTTAAATTTTGAAAAGTATACAAAACTCTTCTGTAAACTGAAACCCCCAAATTTAAAGCCAATTCCAAAGAGCAGTACCAGGATCGAACGTTTTGTAAAACAAAACGTCCGGCGCATCCATCACCTGTCATACGTGCGACTTTCCAGTTGGCCAGACTGAAAAGCCACACTACATGACTGAGGGCGTAGCTCATTAAATAAAAGAGACATGTTAAAATTCAAACCAAATATAATTAACAGATATTAAAATCAACATAACAAACAGAAAATACAATCGTTTCAAACTAATGATAAACAAGAACGGAATTCAACTTATACATTTATTAAATTTAATGTTAGGGTTAAGTAGACTGGAACTCTCAAATAAATAACTCAAACTTTTAAACTAGAAAACTTAAACAAATAATCAATTTGGATAGTACCCCCTTAATTTAGAAAACCCCAACTAATTTGGACTTACCCCGGGCCCCAGGCCTTGAGCCCCATGGCCCCTCTGACCTAACCCCCCCCCTAAACCTTTACACTCACATCACTGCACTAGCCACACTCCCCCAAAACTAAGTCTGCTGACCTATTTAAGCCAGAGCTACCAATAGGTCAGCATAAACAAGCTATTGTTTAATAACAGTTCCAGTCTACTCATACAACAGCAAGCTCAAATACTTCCTCCTTACATTATTTCTTTGACCTCGCCTGAAACCCACAATTTAAAACCCAAACAATCAATAATTAAATAAAACAACTATTAAACCAGTTCCCCCCTTACACCGCCATATGGGTTTTGAAAGCTAGTATAAGTTAAACCTTATCTAGATAATGTACATACCAAATTTGATTAAGTTATGCCAATAAGTAAGCAAGACATAGGGTTTTCTTGATTTCCCATATGAATAACATAGAAAACACATTTTTGGATTTTTCCCGTAACCAGTTATGCTAAGATAAAAATTAAAAATACCAAATTGTTTGTTTTTTAAGCTCTTTTAAATGGTTTTAGTTAAAATTGATGAATTTTAAAAATAAAGGTCCAAAAATGCCAATAAATGCCAAAAATAGACCTGGTCAATACACCTTCATACCAAATTTCATCAAAATTGGAGGTCCCCTTCAATAGTTATCAGTATAACGGCCACATAGATAGATAGATAGATATATCTATATATATACATATATATGAAAATGAACGAATGGTGTTTTTAGCTTCTGGAGACCTCAAAATGAAAAAGTAAAGTGGTCCCGGGCTTAGGTCTTACCATGGCTACCACCGTAATAGCGTATTCCCTATAGGGAAATTCGCTAAAATAAGAAAAAGTGGTCTTTTTAAGATAAAAATCACTGATCATTAACACAAAACTTTAATTGTATAACATTAGATAATTATGAAGTTAAATATTTTTATTGACTAATGTAAAACAAAAACAAAGCATAAACTAGCAAAGACTTTGTTTATTGGACATCGTTAATGGTGAACTGTTGTTGGCTGGTGTATACAGCAAAGTACATAAACACAAATTAAACAAGGTACAAGGAGTAGTGTACAGTCAACACTCAAGAAATAATAATAAATCAGCATCAACAGTTTAAAGCAAAAATAAAAAAACAAAATTGATCAAAATTAGACCTCTGAGATTCTGGCCTACTACAAAAGACTGATTGTCAACACAGCGCAAAGTCCGATAACCCAGTGACTAATATTTTGAATGTGGGAAAGAGAGAGATAAAAATAAGAGGGCAGGAGGGTCTATTTTAATGACACTGTCTTCAAGTCAGTGGTCAACAAGCAATGGACTTCCAACCTGCCATCTGTGCACCTGTTGGTGGAACAATACTGAAAAGCTGAGAGTTGGTCTCCATGATGATTAGTTTCAGGTATCGGGAATACTTTATTGCCAAAATATACGCTGTTTGTACATTTTGTTCATTTAAAAAACTTTATTAGATAACAACAAAATATCCTCTTAACTAAATTAAACGTTTAATATAATTAATTGACAAGTTATATAATCTGTTAATTATATACAGGGTGTTTCCGAACAACCTGGAAATATTTTGTATTTTTGTTCCTTAGGTCGAGACAGTAAAAAAATATCAGATAAATATATGTCCTAAAATGCTTTGTTAAGCCGCTAGCCACCATTTTGTTTTTTACACATAATAATTTTTATTTACGTGACGGTTTGTTGTATTAAGTTCATATTTGGCATGAACCTTTATGACACCACTGTCCATTTTCAGGAAAAAAACTATTTTGGTCCAATGTGTATTTTGAAAATGGCGGCCATTTAAAATTTTTAAACTAAAATATCTCAAAATTGGTAAATGTTATTAAACTACCATAAATAGCAAAATGATGAAAAATTAAATTATCTAACCAATGGTACCAAGTTTGTAAGGATCTGACAACAAATAATGGAGTTATTAAGATTTTTCTTCTAAAATAACCTAAATTTGCATGCATTTTAATGGAAAATCAATGATTTTATGCATAGTCATAGTCATAATAATCTTTATTCATCGCATGTACATTCATGGTACAAGAAATAGTGTCACAAGTAACAAAAATAAAATAAAATTAACACTTCATACAAATCGAATAGTAAAAAGTTATAACAAAACAAAAACATGTAAATGTGTTCAATTATTTATTTGTTTGGGAGGTAGAAAATTCTTCTAATGAATAAAATGATCCATTTAATAAGTACAATTTTAATAATTTTTTAAATTTTCTAAAATTAGTTTCATTTTAGCGAATTTCCCATAGGGAATAAGCTATTACCGTAGGTCTCATGGTAAGACCTAAGCCTGGGACCATGTTACTTTTTCGTTTTTAGGTGCCCAGAGACCAAAAATAATAGTCATTAAAAATTTTATATATATATGTATATAGATATATATGTATATATATCAATGTATATATGTATGTGTCCCTAGACACGATAACTTTCGTAAAAATGGTCCAATCGACACCAAATTTGGTAGAGATGTGTAATCCTACGTTTATTCGGATGAGTTCGAAAACCAGACATATCGACCTACCGGAAGGGGTAGTTTTGGGGGGTTTTGTACCCCAAAAATGGTTTTTTTGCATTTTTCATATGTAAATTTTAAATATTTTAAATTTTTATTTTGACCATTGGATTTAGCTCAAAAAAACACACAATTTAGTATTTTGAAGCTTGGCTCTATCTCCATTGGTTGCCGAGATATTACAAAGTCTAAAGACAGTACATTGTCTTTTAGGGCTCCAATGTTGATCTTATGGAGAATAAGGATGTGTTAATATTTCACTTATTAACCAATATTTTTGGATGAAACTTGGTATTTAGCTTCATTTGGTTGAGATTCATCCATTTAAGGTCAAGAATCTTGGTTTTTGTGCTTATCATGGCAGCAAACCTGCATACTCTTTTCCCATGTTAATCATATGGAGAATAGGCAAACTCTTTTATTTATGGATAGATATTGATGAAACTTACTATATGTCTTTATATGGTCGAAATAAATTTTTTCTATGCTAAAAACCTACTTTTAGTGTCCCCCATGGCAGCATACCTGCATACTCTTTCCCTATATTTATCTTAAGGAGAATAGACATTTATTTCCCTATTTAGGAGCACGTGATGAAATTTTGTTTACAAGTTTAGCTGGTCAAAATTAATATTACTAATTTGGAAATTCGCTGAGTACGCAGGTCTGCTGCGACGGGGGGTATTTAATTTCCTTGGGGACACATTTTAAAAATGTGTGTCCTGCATAGGTTGGTTTTTTCTCAAAAAACTTTAACCTATGAGGCTGAATTATTTCATACCTTTGTCTTGTATTATATGTGTGAGTATTGGGCTTCATTTCAATTGGTTTTGATGTTTTTACAAGGACAATACACTCAAATATGTACTGTGCATAAACTGTAAAAATTTGTAGATTTTTAAAATGTTCCTTGGCTGACTTGTCATGTTTTAATTTAAGCATAATTCGAATGGCTCTTTTTTGTAATTTCAAGATACCATCCATATTTATCTTTTTTGTAGAACCATACAGGGCAATGCAAAAGGAAATGTGAGAGTGAATATGGGCAAAGTAAATATTTTTTAAAGTTTTTAAATCACAGTAAAATGACATTTTTGATAAAGCATAAATCCCCGAGTTAATCTTTCCTAAAATTTTGTGAACATGATCATCCCAATTCAGATGCTGATCTATTGTCAAACCTAAAAAGTTTGTACTATGTTCGTGTTCAATGTGGTATGAGTCATATATTATTATTGGATCTCTTAGTCTATTCTGTGCTGTCTTAAAAGTCATAAATTTACATTTCTCAGAATTCACAATTAAATTTTGATTAAGTAAATAGTTTCCAATACTTTCCAATTCAATGAAAGCGCTTATTTCGGTTTCTTCAGGAGAGTTTGACGATATTAACAAATTAGAATCATCTGCATAAAGGCAGAGTTTATTATTTAGATTATTTACCAATGCATCATCTATACCCTTCAGGTAACACAAAAAAAGCAATGGTCCTAAAATTGACCCTTGAGGTACTCCAAATCTAAGTTGCTTATAACTAGAAGATATTTTAATTAATTTGTTATATTTTGTTAAATGAGAAATTTCCACATGCTGAAATCTATTGATAAGATAGGAGTTGAACCAGTTTAGAGCTTTTATGCTTACTCCAAGGACTTTAAGTTTTTCTACTAATTTTGAATGGTTGACACTGTCAAAAGCCTTGGAAAGGTCCATAAAAAATATGCCAGCCGTATGTTTTCCTTTGTCTACAGAGTCAATAATAGATTCAATGAAAGAAACAGCAGCACTTACAACTGATTTTCCTTGCCTAAACCCATGTTGGTTATCATCTAATAAATTGAATATGAAGCCATATTCAATTTATTTACCAAAATATTTACCATAAAAATGGCAATGGCAATCACTCCGTGACCTGTTGTTCGATCCTTACAATCTTGGTATCATTAGTTAGGTAATTGTATTTGTCAACTTTTTTGTCTCTCGTAAAATTTTGATAAAATTTACCGTTTTTGAGATATTTGAGTTTAAAAATTTAAAATGGCCGCCATTTTGAAAAAACACATTGGACAAAAATAATTTTTTTCCTGAAAATGAACATTAGTATCATAAAGGTTCATGTCAAATATGAACTTAATACAACAAACCGTCATGTAAATAAAAATTATTATGTGAAAAAATCAAAATGGCGGCTAGCGGCGTAACGAAGCATTTTAGGACATATGTTTATATGACTTTTTTTTACTGTCTCGACCTAAGGAACATATACAAAATATTTCCAGGTTGTTCGGAAACACCCTCTATAGTATAAACCGAACAGGGTCCAGTCCCAATTAGCGGGACTTAACTATTGGATTAAATTTGATATCATATTTTATATATGATTTAAATGTTTCCTGTCCTTGTGTTGTGTTTTAATATACTTTTGATCTATTGACGACCTCTCAGAGGGAATGACAACATTTTTTAAAGCCTGATGAGGTATTGACACCTCGAAACTGGTCGCCTGCACTGGATACAAAATAAACTCTGAAATCATTTCAATTATTGTTATTTTTTTTTAAGATACCTATTGTAAACTTAATGTTTGTCGTTAAAGTTCTCTGTATTCTGTTCAAATCACAAATAAAGAGATTTTAAATTAGAATTGGCCAAAGTGCAAAATATCAGGGATAGTTAAATATCTGTTAAGTAAATTTTTTAATGTTAATTTAAAAAAAAGAACCAAACCTTAAACTGCTTGATAATATAAATCCTAATGAAGTGGAACATACCTTTACGTGTTACAAATGGGAAGATAACTGGAACCGGTAGGTAAATTTATTCCAAAAACATAATAACAGGTAACATCACTTTAAGGTTAGTTATGATACATTAAATATAGACATTTCATCCGTTAAACAACAAATTCAGTAAACAATTTAAGTTATTCTTAGCTTTAAGTTGAAATTTCCAAAATGAAACTACAGTAGAGAGTCGTTTTTCCAAATAAAATTCGGACCAATGGTGGTTTGGAAAATCAATTTTTTCGGATAACCAAACACAAAAATTATTATACGCTTATAACCACACTATTCTTTGTTAAAAAAAACTTTCAAATGAAAAAGATATCAAAACCAAATTATTACACATTTCTTAATGTGTGTAGACCTTGAGCTATATTTGCCATTTTGCAATAGTTTTTTATGCTGTACACTTAAAAGCCATTTAGAGGTTCAGATAATTGATGTTCAGATAATCGACTCTCCTGTAATAAAGTTAAAGGAGAGCTTAAACCAAGAGATGATTCTGTAGAGAGTTTGATGACTTATCTTACTCACAGAAGGGTTGCTGGCAGCAACGGCAGCCACTGAGGGAAGCAGCAGACCCGAGGTGGCTGGGTTATTCTTGCAGGCTTCAAGTAGCTCACAAACCGGGGGCTCAGAGTATAGGCACAACAGAGAGGGGAAGTGGCGGCCCAGGAGCCAAGCACTGTCCTCCATCAGGCGAGCTGAGCCCTGCAACATGCAACCCACCTGTTATCTGGAGTGTAACTACTTTGCCACTAGCTCACAAACCGGGGGCTCAGAGTATAGGCACAACAGAGAGGGGAAGTGGCGGCCCAGGAGCCAAGCACTGTCCTCCATCAGGCGAGCTGAGCTCTGCAACATGCAACCCACCTGTTATCTGGAGTGTAACTACTATGCCACTAGCTCACAAACCGGGGGCTCAGAGTATAGGCACAACAGAGAGGGGAAGTGGCGGCCCAGGAGCCAAGCACTGTCCTCCATCAGGCGAGCTGAGCTCTGCAACATGCAACCCACCTGTTATCTGGAGTGTAACTACTATGCCACTAGCTCACAAACCGGGGGCTCAGAGTATAGGCACAACAGAGAGGGGAAGTGGCGGCCCAGGAGCCAAGCACTGTCCTCCATCAGGCGAGCTGAGCCCTGCAACATGCAACCCACCTGTTATCTGGAGTGTAACTACTATGCCACTAGCTCACAAACCGGGGGCTCAGAGTATAGGCACAACAGAGAGGGGAAGTGGCGGCCCAGGAGCCAAGCACTGTCCTCCATCAGGCGAGCTGAGCCCTGCAACATGCAACCCACCTGTTATCTGGAGTGTAACTACTTTGCCACTAGCTCACAAACCGGGGGCTCAGAGTATAGGCACAACAGAGAGGGGAAGTGGCGGCCCAGGAGCCAAGCACTGTCCTCCATCAGGCGAGCTGAGCTCTGCAACATGCAACCCACCTGTTATCTGGAGTGTAACTACTATGCCACTAGCTCACAAACCGGGGGCTCAGAGTATAGGCACAACAGAGAGGGGAAGTGGCGGCCCAGGAGCCAAGCACTGTCCTCCATCAGGCGAGCTGAGCCCTGCAACATGCAACCCACCTGTTATCTGGAGTGTAACTACTTTGCCACTAGCTCACAAACCGGGGGCTCAGAGTATAGGCACAACAGAGAGGGGAAGTGGCGGCCCAGGAGCCAAGCACTGTCCTCCATCAGGCGAGCTGAGCCCTGCAACATGCAACCCACCTGTTATCTGGAGTGTAACTACTTTGCCACTAGCTCACAAACCGGGGGCTCAGAGTATAGGCACAACAGAGAGGGGAAGTGGCGGCCCAGGAGCCAAGCACTGTCCTCCATCAGGCGAGCTGAGCTCTGCAACATGCAACCCACCTGTTATCTGGAGTGTAACTACTCTGCCACTAGCTCAAAAACCGGGGGCTCAGAGTATAGGCACAACGGAGAGGGGAAGTGGCGGCCCAGGAGCCAAGCACTGTCCTCCATCAGGCGAGCTGAGCCCTGCAACATGCAACCCACCTGTTATCTGGAGTGTAACTACTTTGCCACTAGCTCACAAACCGGGGGCTCAGAGTATAGGCACAACAGAGAGGGGAAGTGGAGGCCCAGGAGCCAAGCACTGTCCTCCATCAGGCGAGCTGAGCCCTGCAACATGCAACCCACCTGTTATCTGGAGTGTAACTACTTTGCCACTAGCTCACAAACCGGGGGCTCAGAGTATAGGCACAACAGAGAGGGGAAGTGGCGGCCCAGGAGCCAAGCACTGTCCTCCATCAGGCGAGCTGAGCCCTGCATCATGCAACCCACCTGTTATCTGGAGTGTAACTACTATGCCACTAGCTCAAAAACCGGGGGCTCAGAGTATAGGCACAACAGAGAGGGGAAGTGGCGGCCCAGGAGCCAAGCACTGTCCTCCATCAGGGGAGCTGAGCCCTGCAACATGCAACCCACCTGTTATCTGGAGTGTAACTACTTTGCCACTAGCTCACAAACCGGGGGCTCAGAGTATAGGCACAACAGAGAGGGGAAGTGGCGGCCCAGGAGCCAAGCATTGTCCTCCATCAGGCGAGCTGAGCTCTGCAACATGCAACCCACCTGTTATCTGGAGTATAACTTCTTTGCCACTAGCTCACAAACCGGGGGCTCAGAGTATAGGCACAACAGAGAGGGGAAGTGGCGGCAAAGGAGCCAAGCACTGTCCTCCATCAGGCGAGCTGAGCTCTGCAACATGCAACCCACCTGTTATCTGGAGTATAACTACTTTGCCACCTAACAGTACAGAAACGGCTTCCTCCAACTAACAACATCTTTATTGCATTCACTACCTCTCCGTGGACAACTTACTATTATCTGCAAAAGAATTCATAATATATACATTACTTTCTAAGGCAACTCTAAAAAAGGTGTTTAAGCTACATAGTTGTATGAACGGATCAAAGAGGAGTGAAACTCTCATCCATAAATGTTGGTGTTTCACTGCATTGATGAAACACGATTTCATTTCCGAAGATAACTTCCAAAGGTAGTAGGGATGGTCGGGTCCCGAAATTTCGAAAAAATTTTCGGGAAATTTTCGTCCCGATCATCGGGCGGGATTTTTTTATACTCGGGAATTTATCGGGACGGGAACTGCCGAACGGCGGCCGGCGATCGCGGCCGACGATCTCGCTAACGAGAACGGCGATCGCGGCCGACGATCTCGCTAACGAGGACGGCGATCGCGGTCTACGATCTCGCTAACGAGGACGGCGATCGCGGCCGACGATCTCGCTAACGAGAACGGCGATCGCGGCCGACGATCTCGCTAACGAGAACGGCGATCGCGGCCGACGATCTCGCTAACGAGAACGGCGATCGCGGCCGACGATCTCGCTAACGAGAACGGCGATCGCGGCCGACGACCTCGCTAACGAGAACGGCGATCGCGGCCGACGATCTCGCTAACGAGAACGGCGATCGCGGCCGACGATCTCTCTAACGAAGACGGCTGTCGCGACCTACGATCTCGCTAACGAGGACGGCTATCGCGGCGACGATCTCGCTAACGAGGAAAACACGGCTTAGCTATAGCTTATATTTATTAGATTTTAGGGTTTATAGCTTTAAATTTACATTTTTATAATTTTTCCCATCAAACACTCCTTAATTTTTTTTCTGAAGCAGCAAAAAATAGTTAAATGAATTCATGCTAAAATAATAACTATAAATAACAATAAAAGTATAATAGATTATAATTTCTCAGTTCAATTTTCTTATTTATATTCTTCAAGTAAGAAACCGTCTCAGTAAAATCAATGAATATAAAAAAGAAATTGGTAAAATATTTCTTAGGGTTATAAATGGCATTGGCAATTTCCAATTTTCAATTCCAAATACAATTTTTCCAATTGTTTTAATCTATATTTTTTACGTACCAGTACCACACATAATGTTTATTTTTATTCTTCGTACCAAACGTTTAATATTTCATTAAACAAAACTTGTATTAAATAAGACATGGGCAACATTTTTCCTTTATGTGTGTTTAGTGATTCAACTTAAATTTATTTAATTCAAATAAAATTTATACTTTCCCATGATCTTATTGCATCTTACAAATATCAAAACTATATATTTTAATTTTTTCAACAAAAGGACATTCATTGTAACTTATACAAAAACAAGTGGAACAAGTTGGGAGGAGAACTAGTTGATATTTAACATTAATTTGTCTTTATACAACACTCAGATAAAAGTCAAAACGAATATTTCCCGATAGCGTTGAGAAGAGCAATCCCGTCCCGATCCCGTCCCGAAATTGGATGGGAAATAAAAATTCCCGTCCCGTCCCATCCCGAACTAAAAATCCATTCCCGTCCATCCCTAAAAGGTAGTTTTAGAGTGACTTCAAACTTTCGAGGTAGATACATTAACTATTTGTGTGCCTTAATAATATATTATCTATTTGATGCTTTTAATTAAATTGATATTTCTTGTTATTTAGTTTTAGTCCTAAGTTTTAGTTTCTGTGGGTTTTGTTCACAAAGTAAAATGTTTTCAACACAGAGAGAGTTTTCAACTTCCCTCTTAGGTACTCAGGCTCATGTACTGATTTTTTTACTTGTACAGGTACTTGGCAAATATTCTTGTTTACTCAGATTTGTTTACCCTTGTATAATTGCTTTTAAAATCCACAATGAAAATTATCATATTATTACCTGTTATTACACATAAACTTTATTATTTTAACTTTAAATATCGTGGGAAGATCTTTAATGTTTTAAGACTTAGTAAACTACAACATAATTCAGCGAACACAACGAGGGGTTATGAGGCGGAACCCTAAACTAATCTTTTCAGTGCTTGAGATTTTTACAACATTTAATGAAGTGGGACAATGGGGTGGGGCTCCATCCAGCATAATAAATAGAATCTTTACATAGTCAATAATTATTTGACAACTCAATTTTTTTTACGAATCAAGGGGAAGTACGAAGGGATTATAGAAACGAGCTACAGAAAATTTTTGAAGCTTTTTGTTATTATTGATTGGGAGCAGTATGTATTAGCCGATTTTGTTACTGTCTTGGCAGTCCATTTATTCGGTGTAACTAAGCTTTTTAATACTTGACTTTTTATTATTAATTAACGAATTTAGGCCAACCCCTAAGGGGGCATGGGGGTGGAGCACCCATCAAGCCATAGGTGAGTACTTTACAACCTACAGTACTCACTTTACAACAGTACAACTTTCTTGCAGATCAGCATGTATGAAGGGTGCGGACATCAGACATAGGTAACAATATAGTGCTCGCATTTGAATCCAAAGGTTGCCGGTTCGATCCTGAGAAAAGTTAGAAGCTTTTTAAAGGTTCGATTCCAGATCCAGTTGCCATTTGTCACTGGGCTATTAACCAGTACAACTGGTTCGATGTTAGATAGTAACAAGACTTGGGTTTGGACCGTTCTCCGTCAAAACATTAAAAATGCCACTGGCGTAGATAGACACAAAACAAAATAAAACAAAACAATCCTAAAGTGTGTCTTGCACTGACGCATAATGGTCAAAATTTCTTAGGTCACAAACAAATCTGACACACATATTCCGCACTCTCTGCATTCTTACCACGACTCCTGCGGTCATAACATTGCCTTAAACAGGAAGACAAAGGCAGAGAGCACTAAGGCCTAAACAAGGTGAAGCTTTTTTCGCTTGGGGAAATGGGTGTCTATGTCTTTACAGGACTCTAAGACGAGACATAGCCTCTTTGCTCAGGGACTCACATTGTCAGAAAAGTTCAGACTGGAGTAAAAAATATAACACCAAGTATTTTGCAGATTCAAAGTCCAATAGTGCTGTACCTCCGACACATATCTTCTTAACTAGTGGTGATAACTGGTTCACTCCATGATTCATTGATCACTTGTGAATGGTATCCAGATCAGCATTCAAGAGCTGAACAGCTTGTTGCGCCTGAAGAGTCAAATAATTAGAGGTGTGCGGATATCCGGAAAACCGGATCGGATTCGGATATCCGATCCGATCCGAATGTACAACAGGCGTCGGATACGATCCGAAAAATATCCGATTTTTTCGGATAGATAGTATATATGAGCATAAAATCCTTTGAACCCCCCAAAAACTACATTTGGAATTATATTGACGATCGCTTTCGTTCTAGGCATGAATACAATGTTGGATTAAAACACGACTCAATAAATTATTATTATCATCTCTTTCGAAAACTTGAAAATTGAAGACAGTCATCAACACTAGTATTGACACTCCAGGTATTAGGGTGTCCCCAAGATATAGCGCACTCAAGGCAATGGTTGTCAAAACAAATCTGATACATTAGCGCCTCAAGCGGATGGAGTAAAACAACTCATTCTAACAGGGGTCGTGATTGGCTGTAGAGTTAGGTTCCGATTCCAATCACAACGCGCGCTAGTGAACCCTTGCCAGCACTCCACAGCCACCGATTTGGAATTAACTGGTATGGGGGAACACCAGAATTGACCGAGTGTCACGATTTTAGTCTGTGGTTATTTGATTCTGTTGTCCTGCGCAGTAGACGACAGTGTTTCCAAGTACACGATAATACTGTGATACTTAGTTATTTTACTCATTCTCCGATGTCACACTAATTTTTCTCCCAAAGATTTGCCGTTATTTTTCAAGATATTTAGTGATAGTTTTGGAAAATAATTGATTTTTCGTGCCTAAAATATTACAAAATCAAATCATTCCCGACATCAATCACTAATTACATTGATGAACACGACATTTTTGTGGCGTGCAATAATTTATTATCGTGTGGTACGATGTTTTGAAGTCTGGGAATACTGCTACAGCCGACAGCGTACGAGATAAAATTTGAATTGAAGTTACGAACTGTACCTTTTAATGTGATCAACTTAATTTTTTAGAATCGGATAGGTTAGTTGATAACTACTCAGTTATGGAGCCAAGAAAGAAAAAGAGTTTGATTTGGAAATATTTTGAGAAAAACCAAGAACAGGCGGAATGCCTATTGTGCAAGCTGGTTCTAAAGGTAAGGGTAGGGCAACTAAGACATAAGAAAATGTTCTTTATATAAAAATAAAATGATGTCGTTTTATTATTACTGAAATTTAGACTTGTGACTTGCTTCCACTTCATAAATTCTTTGAGATAGGAATGTTTTTATTTTTTAACTGAGCTCATTGTAATAGGCTTTAAACAAATTGGGATGTAAGTTTAAAACCTAAATTGTTAAAAGTATTACATGTTACTGCATTATTGAACCTAAGTAAGCTTAGCAATCTACTTTTAAACATCAAACAAGACTGTAGCCTTCATGAAGGTGTAGGCCTAGGCTACTGTTAAACAGTAATGTCATCACAGTGACTCAAAGATATCAAAACTTGCATATAGCCTAGGCCTAATGAATGTAAGTTAATAGAGCTTTTTGGGCCATAACCCTAAGTTATTGCTCAAAATATTACTATCAATGTAGTATTCAAACAAAAAATGAGAGTGGAAATTACCTAATTCTGAGAGAGAGAAATTTATCTAGGTTCTAAGCAAATTTGTAAATAAATAATGAAAAAGATTTTCTCACCAAAAACAAATAGTTACAAATGTAGCCTATTGATTGACCGACTTTAGAGCTAAACAATAGGCCTACCTTAAGTTAAAACTCGGTTTGATACCAATAGCCTTGTAGTGAATTTATTTTGGATGAGACCTACTGTAGCTAGTAGAATATATGAAACTATATTATATAGTCTATAATATATTATAATAGTTCTATAATACACAAAATCATACAAATATGAAATGGTATCATACTTAACATAGGCCTAATACAACTCAAGGACAACATCAAACATGCAAACTAAAAACACAATAAAATTCTGTGTACATAATTGTAAAGTATTTGTCCAAAATGTAAATTATAATTCTAGTTTTGAACAAATACTTAGGCCTAACAAAACAAAAAAATCAATATATGCCTACATTTCTATATTAAACAAAAATAAAATTAGGCCTAACATTTTTCATGCATTCCTAGGAATAAAGTGCTAGGATTTTACTGTTAATTAATTTGTATTTTAATTCTGAGTAATATAACAGTTTACTCTGTCCGTGCGAGTATCCGAATCCGAATAAAATCCGATCCGAACCCCTTACTATCCGATCCGAATCCGATCCGAAATTAAACTATCCGATCCGAATCCGATCCGAAGTCAAATTTCACTATCCGCACACCTCTAAATAATAAATAATAAATAATTCTTTATTGTCATTCAGCAATACATAATTACAATAGACAACGTCATACACAAGTAAACAATTACTAAATACTAAATTACATAAATTTTGTCAATACAGAAAGAAAGGAAACTATACTCATCAGATACTCTAATACAGTATGGCAAAAAAAAAAAACTAATAAAACCTCGGATAAATTATTATGCAGACTGCTTGTTGGAGTTTAAAAGCAATGAAAAGTCTGAATTATTAAAAAATTCATCCACTGTATAAAAGGCGTGACTTATTAACCAATTTGATAATTTTGCTTTAAATGTATTTATGTTTTCTGTAATTCTAAATGAGAAGGGAAGTTTATTAAAAAGTTTAATTTGTATATATTTATGGCTTTTCATAAATTTTGATAATCTGGCGGGTGGGATATACAAATCATTTGACTGTCTGGTCAAGTGGCTATGAATTGAATTACATGGAGTAAAATTGGATACATTTTGTTTGACAGAAATTAAATTGTGATAAATAAAAATACTTGAAAGTGTCATAATTTCATTTTCTATAAAGAAAGGTCTACAGCTAATCTTATTTGGAATATCGAATAAAATACGTAATGCTTTCTTTTGCCATATGAAAACTCTACCACCTCCAGCACTATTTCCCCATAACAAATTACCGTATAATAAATGGGAATGAAATAAACTATGGTAAACTGCAAGGAGTGTGTGTTTTGAAACACAATGTTTTAATTTTCTCAATAAAAAACAAACTCTGGATAATTTAGAGATCACATTGTTAGTATGCGCTTCCCAAGTTAATTTAGGTTCAAGGGAAATCCCAAGCAGTTTAACAGAACAAGAATGTTCAAATTGTGTGTTACGTAGAGTGAAGCAAATTTTCTCTGTTTTGTCTGTATTAATTTCAAGGAAATTGCTTTTGAACCACTGATTTCCAGTGTCAATGATGCTTTCAATTGCGAGTAAATACTCTACAATAAATACTCTACAATACTCTACAAATAATACTCTACAAATACTCTACAAATAATAAATACTCAACTGAGCATTGTCAGCATATGAGTAATATCTTGCAGTGCCTGATAAAGAGTCAAACATCGTGGCAACGAGTAGTTTGAATAGAATGGGTTCAAGACAGCTGCCTAATGGAACACCTGTACTGATAGAAGGTGAAAAGTCAGTACCAACTTTAGTCTTCTGTTTTCTGCCATTTAAACAAGATGAAAACCATGAAACTTTTAAAAATAAGAAAGTTTATAAGATGAACGAATCTTTAGTCCGTTCATTCCCATACACGCAAAATAGGCGTACTCCTTGTCTAAAAGTACTATCTGGTTGTCATAATAACATTTTATTGACGGCATAAAATATTATTGGCCTAATGCAGATATTTATGTCTAGGCTATCTAGGTGAATGTTCTTAAGTATAGACCCTCTTTAGAGAGTGCCTAAAAATTTTAATGAGCCTTGAGTTTTTCAATTATTAATAGATAACTTTCTTAAACACTACAAAATATAATTTTTATTATTAAACTAACAAACTCGTTTTTTTTCGTGTAAAAAATGATACATTCTGATTTGTTTAGAAAATAGCCCACTACAAAAAGGCATACTTACTGCAATATATTCACAGAATACTACTAGGCTGCCACAATGTACTATTTCCAAATTCAAACAAGAACGTTTGCTTGAGCTGCCGTCACTACTGAAATAAAACAAATATTTCATTTTGATTTCTAAAACACTTAAAAAATGTGTGACCTTATTAGTTCAAGTTAAGAGTTTTTCTTAATTAAGTGCAAACAATCCTTACTATGTTATTGTTTAGTAAATGTTTGCGGACATTATCCATCACTGATTAGAAAAAAAACAATTTCACGTCTTTTCGGGATCTGGAATCTGATCCCCTCTTCAGGTGGAAGTAATACCTAGAACATAACAAAGTTAATACTCCCACCTGAAGACAGGAAAAGATTCAAGATCCCAAAAAGACGTGAATTTGTTTTTACTAATCAGTGATGGAAAATATCCGCAGTAATTTACTAAACAATAACATAAACTCACCACCACCAACAATAAAATTTAAAAAAAAGAATCCTCACTAATATAAAACTTTTAGGTCGGGTCTGGCCATTATTTCCAAACTTTAGAATCATTATACGCAATGTACAGGAAAGTATTTCATCACTAGGTTACAAGACCTGTGCAGGAGGGAACTCCATAAAATGTACTATCAAAAATAGGCTTAAAATGAATTGTGCTTTCTTGAAATTGGACAAACAAAAATAATAATAATGGCCCAAGAGATTGGGTCAGGAGGTAAACTTTACCAGGCTAAACTCAAGTCAGGTAAGAATTTATGTTTATAACTTTTTGTTGCCAGAAAGTCAATGAAATGAGTAAACAGCTCTACCAGTTGCCTGAACATGGAAGAAAGTCAACAATTATTAAATCAATTACAACGTAGTAATTTGAGATGGGCAGATCGAATGAGGAAAACACAAAAATGAACTCCAATGTGGTCTATTGTTCACAGCGTTCAGCAGCTATTGCGGGGGAAGGTCGCTCAAGATAATTGATTCGAGGTAACAGTACAGTATCCCAATTCCTAAACTAATTGTCAAACAAAAACAAATTTTGGATCATTTTTTGTTAAAGTTTTACGACCTCTTGTTCATAACGATATAAAAATTAACGTTATTAATTTGTTTATAATATTGAAACTTTAAAACAAATGATTTTTTTATAAAAACTAAAACTGTAACTAGTACTGTTATTTTTAAATACTAATAATTATGATTATTTTACTGAATTATAAATTATTCATTTAATTTTTCTTTAATATTATGTTAATTTCCTTCCATTGAATCATATGTTTGATAATGATAGAACCACTTGTCAGTATCATTAAAACCTGCAATAATAAAATAAATACAGTAGAGTCCCGAAAACCCGGAATTTAATAACCTGGAAATTCTGGATAACTTGGAAAGCCTTCCAAAACAATAAAGTGCACTGTTTTCCAAGGCACTAAGTGCTATGGCATCGGCAGGAGCCAACAAAACAGTTTTTGGCTTTCTTAAAGTTTGATTTAATTAGTTTTTATTAATTTTTGCCTTATGTATATTATGCTATAACTAAATTTTTTTATAGGAATAAATTCAACTATTCGTACTTTTCCTTATGTTTAATTTTTTTCCAATAACATTAGACATTAGTCCGGGTTTTCCGGACTGGCGGGACTCTATGGTAGCCTAATAATAATGAAACCATAACAATATTATGTAAACAAAATATATTTCTCTTACTCATTGTTGATGTTCTCACAAAAAAATTAATGAAATTTAACCATAGACTTAAACTGGTAAACAAATAAAAAAAAAGTATTTTCTTTTGTATTATCCTTCAAAGCGTTTAAAATTGAGAGGATTGAGAGGAGGGTAGGATGGTAAAAAATTACACCAACATATGGTTGTTATAAAAAAAAATTTAAGCCCAAGTAAAAGATGAGGCAACTTCAGGGATTTTATAGGAAAAAATCTCAAATTGAGCAGGAATTCCTGTAAAAATAATCATTTTGGGAAAAATGAGTTTTGCTATGATTCACGTTGTTGTAGATTCTAATCAAACACCAAAAGTAATAGTAGTTTTATTCACGAGGAGCACAAGTGGGTCTTTTTGGTGCGCAATCGTGTTTTAAAAAAGATTAAGTATCAAAAGACAATTTTGCTCCGAGTGATGAACAACATTTTTTATTATAATGCGGAATTATACTTTTAATCGTTATAGGAAAAAATCTCAAATTGAGCAGGAATTCCTGTAAAAATAATCAATTTGGGAAAAATGAGTTTTGCTATGATTCACGTTGTTGTAGATTCTAATCAAACACCAAAAGTAATAGTAGTTTTCATCACGAGGAGCAAAAGTGGGTCTTTCTGGTGCGCAATCGTGTTTTAAAAACGATTAAGTATCAAAAAGACAATTTTGGTCCGAGTGATGAACAATAATTTTTATTATAATGCAGAATTATACTTTTAATCGTTAAAAATATTGAGTGTAAAGTTGAATTTTGTAGGTTTAGAGTAGATAATGCAACTTTATCTCGATTCCTTAGAATACACTTTATATTTCCATTCATTATTGCCATGGTTATATTGACAAAGTAAGTAATATGCAGTGTTTACATTTCTGTTATGTGGAGCAGTGGAGGTTAAAAAAAAAAAAAATTGTACAAACAATGCTCTTAACAACGTTTGAATTTCAAAATTATGCTTCTCAAAATTAATAAATGAATGATAATATACTTAGCAAACAGCTGACTTTTCAATCCTAGGACATAAAAAATTTTCCAGCTGATTTTTCAGTCCAAGGACAAAAAGAAATGTTTCTTGTACCGTTGAAAGAACAAAAAATAGGCTGATTTCATGCAGAATGATAGAAATTATATTATTTCTAATTCACTGAAATTTAATTTAGTGAAAAAAAAAAACATATTAACATTATATTGTTTCAGTAAAATATAACACACCTGTTTACACCAATTGTTGAAGACCAGAATTCTTTATTCGATTGTCCAATGCCAGCGAAGGCAAGCAGACGACACCACAGTACCACTACGAGTGGGCAGCGTGGTGAGAGACTGACAAACAGCTGACTTAGCTTAGACACATTTTCTGACTCTGTTTGAGTCATCAGTGCTTCCAACCCCGCCGCCATTACTTGATGACTGTCTGAGAACAACAGTGATTTATTCATGTGAGCTAATTAATTTTACATTGTTCAGAGCAAACTCTAGTTTTTGTGAGGCCGGTTTTACCCTATTTCCATTCTATGATATAGATCTATAATTATATATTTGAGGATATAAGTATCACAGAAAAAATACTGTTTTAATATTGGTATTAAAATTATTTGTCTATCAGTAAAAGCATTGACTATGTACACTAACGTGAGTAGACTTCTCATAGCATAGGCGTGTGTGAAACCTATTGATGGTGGTGCGATCTCGTGCGGTGTACATGGAAGTACACGTAACATATGATAGATAAATCAGTATACCACTCTTCTCAACCAAGGATGAAATATTTTATAACTGAAAGTTATGTTTATGTTTTGGTTAAGTGTTTTTGCAGCACTATAAATCCAGCTGAATAATAACAACATCGATGGCAGCGACTCTGGCGCTGCGTACACCGAACTTCCAAATTTTTACCTCAAACTAAATGGATTGGATGAGAGGTCTATTCACGTTAGTGTACATAGTCAATGGTAAAAGTCATTTTATCACACTTTTGTGTCAAAATGATTAAAAAAAGTTTTCTGACACTTTAATGTTTGATGATTAGGTTTGAAGCTATTAATTTGTTTATTTTTTATAAAAGCAATATAAAACTGCACTGTAGAAGGTTCGGTTATGTTTATGGCTCAGTCAATATACTTCATTCAAACAGCTGATAAACATTAACTGTCAAAAATGCAAAGCAGAAACAAAGGTAACAAACTCAAGAAAGTAATTTTTATAGGGCCTCGGAATAAAATTGAAATTTATTTTCAACTAGCTTAACCGGCATGCTTTGCAATGCCAACCAGGGGAATCAGGTGAGCTTGATCGCTCCGTTTACTCGCCGTCAGGTTCAGCCCGTTCGCTCCGCTTTCGCAGTCAGGTTTAGCTCATTCGCTATGCTCGCTCACTGCAAGTCTATAATATCCTCTGATTTTTTTTATTACCGATCTCCCATCAATACTAAAAATGTTAACAGCTGTTTGTATAAAATATTCAATTTTCTAAATATTTAATATTCTATTATTTAATAGTACCTGGTTAACCGAGCCTTGCTTGTTGGTTTTAATTTACTTTTGTTGTAGTGTCATGGTAATCAAGCTATTAAATTCCCACCAACAACCAACTATACCACTTCACCGTTAACAGCTGTTTCAAAAACACTGCTAAACATTAATATTCCTTTATTTTTGTATACCTTTTGTTATTTCTTCACCAAAATAGCAACTCGTAAGATTAATGTTAAAAATTACAATTTTAAACTTAAATTTAGACCAAATTTGATTTTTCTTGGGATTGAGACTGTTTCTAAACTTATTTTTGGGACAAGACTGTCTTAAATGCAAAGTTTAAGCAAAATCTACCCAAAATTAGCAAAATCAGACATCTACATCTAAGCTAAAACAGACAGTGCTCGTATTATAGTATAGGATTTAATATTCTAAATGTAATCATATGTTCCAGTAGAAAAATTTTGCTTTAATAGGAATAACAAGTTAACTTAAAAGACGTGTAAGGCTTGCTCCACTATACATGGCCCTGTGGAATTTTTATAATTTTTTCTTTCATAAGAACCTTCTCCTGACAATAACAAACACAAAAAAAAGAATTAGCAAAACCGGTCCAGCCGTTCAAGCGTGATGCTGTGACCAGAGAAATAGGGATTCATTTTCATACATAGAGATATGCCACCATTTTGTTTGTACAAAAGTTAGAAATTTTTTAAACCTACTATATATATTGTATAGTTTCAAAATATTTGTTGCACTAATGTAAAAACAAGTAATATATAAAAGCAAATGTTAAAACCTCTTGATGGGACACCCTGTATATGAGTTTATGTTAGAAAACACCTTTCACTCGCTGGAATAGTTGCAATAAGTTATTTTGAGATCAAAATTATTACAGTAGCAATCATTTCGCTATATTAACGCTCATTTAGTGACAGCTCCAGAGATACTGGACGAATAAATATTACATATATTTATTAATAAGGCATCAACGTAGCAGAGCTTGTAACAGTTCTTAAGGTAAATAAAAAAAAAAAAATAATAATAATAAATAAATAACCAAAATGATAGGAAAAAATAACCAAAAAATAACCCTGAGTAAACCCAAAATGTCACTAAAAATACCAAAAACTGGCGTTTTGCCGGGATATTAAAAATATGTAGGAAATAAAATTTATGTAGAATAATTTTGAACTAAGTAAAGCCGGGTTTACACGATGCCAGTAGGTGAGACAATTGTCAAAAGACAACTGGTTGGCATGAAATTATTGCCTTCGTGTAAACACTTCAGGCCAATTGCCTTGCCAACTGCCCTCCCAATTGCCCCGAAATTCAGTTGTCTCCGGGAGTAGACTGATGCCAACGAGCTGGGCCCAGCGAGACCCCCCACCACTCGGAATTTCAGTTGTCGCGACAATTGGCGCCGTGTGAACGGATAGGCCAGTAGCGCTGTCTTGTTTTTTGCCAGTTCCCTAGTATCAGTTGAGACATACAGGTGTGTTGTTTTTGTTACCACTGCCGTGGCAATAGTTGGCCCTGTGTAAACAGCTTCACGTTCAACTTGACTGGCTTCCGACAATTGTCTCCCATGTGATGACAATTGCCCAAAGACAATTGTCTCACCTACTGGCATCGTGTAAACCCGGCTTAAGTAATCATGTACTAAAGCAATAGTAATTTTTAAAAAAATTTTAGACAGAAAAACCCTCCCCGATTCATCCTTCACTTTTTCTATTTTTTCTTTTTTTTAAAACATTTATTTAGTTTTAAGAGCTTCATCCAAATCAATCAATTAAAACCTAATTGCCCAAAAAAAATTTAAAAATAATCAAAATCCCTCCAAAAATAACAAAAATAACCAAATTAAAAAAAATAACCTGTTACAAACCCTGATGTAGAGATAATGTTTTTTTCTTTCCATGATGCAGATGGATCTAAAAATATAATAAACGTGTTACTGTACTAACTAGATTTGAGCAGATGGCAGCAACAGAGAATGAAATGAGCCAGTAAGTACTGCAGGTATGAGGCGGATGACTGGCCTCCGTAGCAACAGAATACTGTGGAGTGGAGCTGGCTGGTAAGGCACCGCAGTGTTCGCAACAGCAATCTGAACAAAAAAGGGATGTGATGTGAGAAATCCAGTCAATCAGGACTGTGGATTTGGCTAAGGCGATACTTATTATGTACCAACACTATACAAGAATGTAAAACTTGATTAATTTCTTGTTAGAGGAACAAGGGGTATGCTTTGGAAGTGGTTTTTATTTTCTTACTAACTTGTAAAAATTGTTTAGTAGTGCAAAATACTAAATTATTTATTTTTTGAGCTCTTTGTGTGGTTAAAATGTAGTGGAAAAAGAAACTTACTGCAGTTGAAATCTCCATAAGGAAATTATGGTTGTAATTAGTTATTATTACAACCAAGGAAGTTAATTGACATCTGACTTTATGACATGGTGGTTAATCTGGTTGTGAAGAGAATCAACAAGATAAGTGAATGATGCGTTTTGGTGGACACCATTTGTAATGCACAATTTTAAGATAGTGTGGCAAAAATAAGTTACTTTCTGGATGATATCTTTTAAACTTACAGAAAAATAAATAAAAAATACTAGAGGTCTTTGGGTAGCGATTTTTTAAGTAGGGTCAGTTTCAGGTCGGGTGGTGGATTATCATCAATTTTCGGGTTGGGTTGAGTTTATATATTTAAGTTCAATGAAAATTAATGTCGGGTGGGGTTCGAGTATGTAAGTTAAAAAAAAATTCAGGTCGGATTCGGTTATTGTAAGATGAATAAAACTATATGTTTATTTAATTCATTGTTGATGTGTCTACTAAGAAGGAATGGACGGGAATGATTTTTTTGGTTCGGGACGGGACGGGACGGGAATTTTTATTTCCCGTTCTTATTCGGGACGTGATCAGAACAGGATTGCTCATCTCGAAGCTATTGGTTTAGACTTTTATCTGAGTGTTGTATAAAGACAAATTCATTTTAAATATCAACTGGTTCTGTTACCAAATTGTTCAACTTGTTTTTGTATACGCTACAATAAACCATCTTTTTGAAGAAAAGATTAAAAAATATCCAATTTTTATATTTGCAGTATACAATGAGATCAGGGAAAAGTAAAAATTTTCTTGTAACCAAAGAAATTTAAATCAAATCATTAAACAATATACATACAAAGAAAAAAAAGTCCATTTAGTCCATTACAAATAAAAATAAAATAAAATTGTTGAATGAAATTTTAAAGGTTTGGTACAAAGAATGAAAATAAAAATTATATACATAAAAAATATAGATTAAAGCAATAGGAAAAATTCTAAAGAAAACAAAACTTTACTACCTAAATTAGGCCTGTAAATAGGTCCAAGGCCTGCCCAATTAAAAAAAGAACAAAAAACAACAAATTAAAATTAGAATAAATCTTAACATTAAGGAATGAAGTTGTTCAACAAACCAATGCCATTTATAACCCCAATGTTTTATTATTTCCATACTCATTGATTTTACTGAGACAGGTTCTTACTTAGAGATTATCATAAAAATTGAACTTTGAAAATATACACTATTAGACCTAACTATTTTTATTTCTATGTATTCATTTAGCTATTTTTTGATATGCAAAAAAGGAGTGTATGATGGAAAAATCAATAAAAAACAGCAAAAATTTTAAGTTAAAACCTCAAAATCTTATAAATGAATGAATGAATGAATGAATGTATTTATTTATTCCATTAATTTACAGTTCAGAATACACAAAGCTATCTTAATATAAAATTAATTAAAAAATAACTTAACTAAACTAAAAATCTAAACAAAACAAATTGAACTGTTAAAATAAAATAAATAGCCCATGGAAATCAGCAGACATAGGCGCCAGCCTGTGCGTCTGCTGGCGTTGCTTAAAACAAGGTAAAATTTGACCTTTAATTGAATATAACATATAAAATAGAACATTATAAACATATAAAATAGAAAATGTATATATATAAATAAGGAGTTGTGTTTTTTATATATCAACAATGACCATGACGGAGTGTAAAAAAATAAAATATCAATGCGTCAATTTTATCAATCAGCTGGGACGAGTTTGGGATGGATCGATGGGAGGGCAGTGGTACATAGTCATAGTCAGGGGTCAAGGTCTGGGCGCCGATAATCGGCAGTAATGATAAGATCAGCCTCGTCCACGCCTAATCTGAGTAAAAAATCTTTAATACGAATTTTGAAAGTATTTAAGGAAGGCGAGTCAAAAATGTTAATATCGCTGAAATGCTTGCAAATATTGCGATAAACAATATGAGAAATGTAAAAAGAATTTGTAGTGGAAAATGTTTTATTCAATGACATTGAAGCTATTCCGACTATTGAAGAGTATCTTGTATTGTGCGAGTGAGAAATTTCTTGAAATATAGTATTGCGGTTTTTAAATATATTAATTAAAATGCTTTTGATAAAAAGTTTACGGACAGTAAGAACAGTTGATTCTGCAAATAGAGCGTCAGTCGGGTAACGGCTGTTTTTCCCAAAGGCAACTTTTAAAACTGATTTTTGGACAACATTCAAAGGCTCAAGCAGACTTCTGAAACTGCCCCCCCAAGCTATAATTCCAAAGGATAGCAACGACTGCACATACGCAAAATATGCCATCTTAATTTCTTTATATGATAGGACTCCATTCATCTGTCTAAAAGCAAAAATATATTTTCTGATTTTATTTTTAATGTATTCAATGTGATGGGTCCATTTTAGTCTATTGTCAAAAATAACTCCCAAATATTTATATGATTCTACCCTCTCAATGCTTTCACAAGTGCAGTTATTATTTTGAAAGTTATTGCAAGTATGAATTAAGATATCATGCGAATTATAATCAGAAAATTTACTAATGGAAATGGGTAGGAACTTGGTTTTTGAAATATTTAAAGAAAGTATATTTTGATCCAGCCATTTTTTAACAATCATTAAATCATGCATTGCTTTATCACGCACCTCGGGCCAAGATTTCCCCTGCAGGAAAATGAGAGTGTCGTCTGCAAACAAAAATAATTTTCCAAAAAGGTTCAATTTAGTCATATTATTTATATAGATAAGAAATAAAGCAGGCCCAAGGTTACTGCCTTGGACCACCCCGTAGTCAACATTCATAGAATCACTATTTGTACCACAAATAGAAACAAACTGAGATCTGTTCGATAGATAGTTTTTGAACCAAGTAAGGGCGATGCCCTGTATACCAATTGCTTCCATCTTCATTAACAACTTTGTACGGTCAATAGAATCAAAAGCCTTCTTGAGGTCGAGAAAGATCATCAGTGGATGGTTATTTCCAGAAATAGAATTATTTAGTTCCTTATTTATGTCAAACAAAGCATCATCTATATTTTTATCTTGCCGAAACCCGTACTGACGCTCGCTAAGAATATTGTTTGATTGGAGATATGAAATTAATTGATCCTTTACAACTTTCTCGATTATTTTGGTGAACACACTAAGCAAAGATATGGGGCGGAAATTATTTTTATCTTTAAAATCATTAGCTTTAAAAAGAGGGAATACTTTTGCCAATTTAAAACACTCGGGGAAGGAACCAGATGTCAAACTTAAATTAACAATATGTAAAAGCGGTTTGCAAAGAACAATGAAATTATTTTTTAGGACTTTGGCCGAAACTCCATCATAGCCTGGCGCCGACCCGCCCCGCAAGCTGTAAACGTAACGTCGTAGGTCAAGTTCAGTGATAGGTTGAAGAGTAAAGGTGCAGTTGACACGGTAGTCAAAGTCATTCACAACTGGGTCCCCACCCGAAACAATGGCATTAGCTAAAGAGCTGCCAACATTAGAAAAAAAATTATTAAAATCATTAGCAACTTGTTTGCAAAGTGAAACCGAAGTTTGGGCATTATTGGAAAATTTTTCAATTGGAAAAGCTTTTTTTGTGTTTGCCCTACCTGCTAGTTCATTAATTACTTCCCAAAAAAGTTTAGGATTGTTTAATGCTTCGTTTAATTTTGACCTATAATAATCACGTTTTGTTTGTCTTAAATTATTATTTAGTGTTTGCTTGAATTCGTGATAGTACGTTATTAGCTCTGCGTTAAAAGGTTGTTTTTTAACTCGCTTATTTAATTTGTCTCTTAGTCTAATTTGTTTAATTAGGTCTATTGTTATCCAGGGTTTAAGTTTTTTCATCCTAGTTGAGCGAGTTTTATTAGGTTTTCTTGCACATTCTATGGAGTTAGTAACTATTCTACTAAAATGGTCAGCGCAAAAATTTATGTCTCTATTGTTATTGTTTATAGGTTCCCAGTTGGAATTAGTTAAGTAGTGTGCCAGTAAGTCGTGGTCCAAGTATGTGCGAGGTGATGTCGGGAAGTCGGAAGTATTTGTGCGCTTGATGTCATTGGTAATGGTGAGGCCAGTGCTGTAATGGTCAGTCACGGCTGTCTGGAACACAGCTGATTTTACCTGAGAAGTATTTTTGTATTTCAGAAAAATGTGATCCAGACAGCTCTTTGAATTAAAAGTTACTCTTGTTGGTTTGTCTATGCATTGAAGAAATCCCATTCCCAGTAACAAATCTAAATACTTAGCCGAAGTTATGTCTCTTTGCAATAAATCAAAATTAATATCCCCCGAAAGAATGCATGACTGATTTTTACTCAAATTATTTAAATAATTTTCAAGTTCATTAATAAACAAAATTGGATTGCTGTCAAAAGTTCTGTAAAGTGCAAGTAATTGAAATTTCTGTTTAAAGATTGTGAAGTTAAGTCCTAATCCGTAAACGTCACCTAGAGTAATTTGTGATGCAGTCGCAGATAATTTTTTGTTAGTGTACACAATGACTCCGTCGTTCTGATTTCGTTGTGTCTCAGTATGAAAGCAGTCGAACCCCTCCAAACCGGTTCCCGCCCCTCCCTCGCCCAGCCAACATTCCGTCAAAACAATAATATCCAAATATTGAATAAAATTATTTAAATAAATTAAAAGTTCATCGAAGTTTTTATTATAACTGCGAATATTAGAATTGAAGATACTCAAACCGTCACGACCATTATTATGATAAAACTCAGTAAATTGAGCAACGTCGTCCAACTCCTGGCAATGAATTATTTCTAAAAGAGAGCCGTCATCGTCGTCGCACAGCATAGGTCAATGACCCCGCCTCCTGTCTGCTCAAAACCATGCCTTCTAATATAAATGCCAACAAAATCATTGAAAAAAGAAATAAAACTATTAAATGAGTAACTACAATTGATATTAACGTTAACTAAGATTATTCAACTTCAACGACAAAACATTACCTATGAATTTATAAATGAAAACAAATTCAAATTTCTTTCAAGTTAGGCCTACATATTTAGCAGAAAAATTCATATTTAAGCTACACTCAATAAAAGAACTACTGTACATATAAAATTTTACTCATAATTACTTAACTATAATTAAAATTAAGATTAATACGCGTTTAAATTCGTTAATTAATTAATGAATCAAATCATTAGTCTACTGAAACCCAGAAACTGCTCATATTTTAGACTAAAAACACAATAAAAACTACTAATCTACAAAGTAACGAGATTTACATTTAACACAAATATCGGTCCATCATCAATAAAAATTATTAATTTTGTGTTAATTGCTCACTGTTAGAAAGATAAAAAACTAAATAATATATGTCTCCATACAGAGCAGTTTATGAATATAAAAAGCAATTTATATGATTTTTTTTATTTCTTTTATAAATCTTTATTTAACTAATTCTCATTCAAAATAAATGGAAAAATATAAAATTAAAAACATGTTTAATTTTACGTACAAAAAATTATTAGAATAAAAAAAATTAAAATAAAAGAAAAGGCTAATCAAGCAAATAGGTACCTAAGTAAATTAGTTACTGTCAAATTTGTCCAGATCCTCCTGATGCACAATTCTTATGGCAGCATCCCTCTCCCGCGGCTTGACCAGGATCTTGCCATTGAAGTAGCCTGCGAAGTGTATCTTCCCCTCGCGCTGCAGCCTCCGAGCCCGTCCTAGGAGTCCTTTGCTGTTGCCCGTGAGGTGATCGTTGACGTAAATGTTACACGGCTGCAGATTGGCAGATATGTCAGTAGATTTTAGGTTTCTCTTGGTCCTTGCAGCTGCCAACCACTTCTCCTTAACAGTCCTCGACACAAATTGGCAGATAATCGGCGGATGAGGTTGTTTCTCCGAGAACAGGCGCAGGCGGTGGGCGATGGACACGTCCTCGCGCTTGAAATTGGTTCCGAGGGTGGCGGCGAGCTTCTCCAGAATGACATAAACATTTTCTCCTGTTGTTACGGGTATGCCCAACACTTCGATGTTCGCACAGCGCGAGTGTTGCTCGGCGTCGTTCAAGCGTGCACGCAGCGACCGGACCTCCGTGGTGAGCGCGGTGTTGGCCTGCTCCAGCGTGTCGCAGCGGTTCTGCAGCGCCGTCTGATTCTGATCCAATGAATTTAATTTATCGTTCAAAGCTTGTACTTCCTCTGTCAACGAGTCCAGTTTGGTAATAACGTTACCAACTGCCGAGTCGGTGTGTGATTTCAGGTCTGTTTTAAAACTATTTAGCGCTTCTATTAACGTCTTCTTATCGACGGCGGCCGTTGATGAATCGTGACTCCGTTGAGATGAAGTCGAACCAGTCTCCACTACGCAGCTCTCACACTTCCAATTTTTACTCTTGGCCTTGGTGAAATTTTGGGTTCCCAGTTGGGGATGGAATTCCGTGGTACAGTCAATACACTTAATATTTAAATCACCTTGCTTCAATTCCGAAAAACACTTGCCACATTTAGATGCCATCGTTCACTCGTGTAGTTAACAAAAATATTATAATAATTAATTAAAACAAATTAAGGCACTCGAACATAAAACAGCAGACAGGTAGCGGCCTGAGACTAGATAAGCACGGCGGTCACTGATAAGAGGTCCGCACTCATCGACGTCTGACCAGCAACTGATATATATATATATTTACATATTATATATTATATATTTATATATTATATTTATATATTATATACAAATATATTTGTAATGTTTAATTTTAAAATATATTTAATGGGGTTTGAAGCATTTAATTTAAAATTTATAATAAAATGCTTTTAACATTATAAAACAGTAATTGTATTAAAGATTGATTTATTTAAAAATACTTTTCCACTTTCCCTTTGATTGGAAAGTCACACAACTTTTGTTGAGGTTTTATTTAATTTGTAAGAATTAGACGAATCAAACGAGCCATCCCTTAGTTTTCTACGACAATTGGTTCGGGTAAACATCAATTGTTCGTTAGTTCCTGTCCCACTAAATTTCTGAGTAAAAAAAATCCCTCCGATGATCAGACAGAGAGTTGTCCTTGCCAACCAACTATGGACATCTTTATTTGTCACGTCATAATATTCTGTGAATGTTGTAAGCTAGGAACATTATCCAAAAAAATAGTTCAAATACCTGGGTTAGTTTTCAATTTCACATTGGATAATTACAATTCGATTTGATCTGAGCAGTAGGTACCCGCCATAGAACTATAAACATGGAACACCGGGTCAAGCAGCAAACAGAGACGGAAAACAGGCGGGAGTCAAGCGGCTCCACGGAGTCCCCCCACCACTACCCGGGGGACAGACACAAATCGGCGATTCATGCCGGCGTACACACGTTCATTAACATGCTCCTGCAGCTCACAGCCTCGATAAACATACAACTAAACTTATATATTTGCAATCTGGAAGAACTAAGGATTACAACGGTGTAAATTACTTTAAGATTGGTGTAGTATTACAATTTTAACAATACAAAATACAATGAAATTTAATAATGTGAACATGAAAAAGTTACTAAGCGTAAACTTTTTTTGTTTTTGGGTCAGAAACAAACTTAAAGCGGGAAAGTTGTAGGTAATGAGTTGATTCGTATTACTTGATAGACCAATTCAGGATAAAATGCTTAGTGTTTTCATAATCGCATTGTTAATTAGTCCGGTGAGGTCGCGCCGTCGGGCCGCCCAGCTCAGTTCCCTGCTTTTGGGTATTCATTTTGAATTAACGTTTTAAGATGTTATTCCTAGTCTACATTGAATTAACTAAGGTCATAAATGTATTTTAAGTTACATAGTTAGCCAACAGATTAGTGTATTTAAATAATTTTCACTGTATTTCACAATAAAAGTTATCTTAACAGTTATTTCATGGACAATATCCATACACCGTGTCCCATTATGAAGTGTGGGCCTACAACTTTGCAATAATAAATCGTTTTTAGCCATATTAAAAATTTTAAAAGTAACTTATTTATCTAAGTGCCAAATACGCAGTAGATAATTTATACAAAAATAAATTAACAAGCCTCCTACCCTCATAAGTCACGTTCCCATAAAGAATAAAAATACAAATGAATTTTAACTAACTGTAAACATGGCGTCTTAATATTATCGCTTACCAAATTATACAAGACATAATTTCTTCTTTTCCAATTACTGTAGTTATAAAAGTTACTTTCAACTATTGGTTGCCAGTTAATCGTTCTACATAGTAAGTTTTAAGCTAGACCCTATTATTGTAGTATGGTCATGGTTAAGTAATTTTAGTTATAACAGACAAGCAGAATTGTCATTTTCAAATATTGGCGGTAGGCAGAGCGAGAGAGAGATAGAGATATGGCGAGAGCGCCGTGAGAGCTAGTGATCACCATCAAAACGGAAATTTACTGATCCCTGGCCGCTGGTTGGTTGATGACCCTTGCCTGTCGGTCGCTCCGAACCTCACAGGCCGCTCATTGGCCGAGGACCCATAAAACCACTTCTGTTCCGCTTTTGCATGTCAGCAGTTCCCTAACCTTACAGGACGCTCACATTCGTCTCGTGGTCTCAGTCCGTTAAGCTTATCTCGATTGCTTTCGGCCTTTTATTCTCCAGGCACGTTAATCCTTTTGAACGTGACCTTAGTTTCGCCTATGCTGGCTTCCCCCTTTTAATTTATTTAAACATTTTGTAAAGTGGTATTGTTTTGCTCATTTAACTATTGTCCCTGTTCACTAACATAAATTGCAGTGTCTCTATAGTGTGTGTCTAGTGCGTGTCGGGCAACTCTCGGTCTCCCGCGTATATGAACATTGGACTGTACGAGAGCTCAAATCATTACTCAATTGTGCGTACGTACGAATCCGCAGCAAGAAAGAAGACTCCCTGGACCTCGGAGAGACTTTCCTGGCCCAGCAGTTCCCGTGCTCTGGTCTGGTGGCGTCTAGTCGGCCATCTTGGCGTCCCTTCCAGCTCCGCCATAAGGATTTTCACATCAGTGAGTTTAAACCTTTTCTCTTGATTTTTTACGAACAGTTTTGTAGGCATTTATTATTCTCTGGTACATGGTACCTGGTCCTTCAAACATTTTGATTTTGAACCTGACTAGTAAAATTTCAGAAAATTGACTTTTCATATTTTTCAATAAACTAAATTCGCCCTTTCTCAATCATTTTTTGGTCCTTCGAGCCGGATTTATAAGTGATTCAGTCCTTTGGAATATTGTCCAGCGCAAAACTTTCAATAAAATTCAATCTTCCCGCAGCCGGGAACATTATTAAAAACAATCTTCCCGCAGCTGGGAACATTATTAAAAACAATCTTCCCGCAACTGGGAACATTATTAAAAACAATCTTCCCGCAGCTGGGAACATTATTAAAACCAATCTTCCCGCCTGGGAACATTGTCCCTTGTTGAGCTCTCTCTCGTCTCTCGCCATGAATGGGCGTGTATAGCCATTCTCATAATATCTCTGCTCAGCTGATGTTGTCTACAACACTTGACATTGCCAATTGAACTATTGTTGGCCATTTATATGCAATATATATTGTGTTTTTCATTGACTGGTGATTTATGCCGATGTATTTAAATGGATTTTATTTTCAATTATGAAAATAACATTTTCTTGTGATGAAATAATAATTATTATTTTCGAATTTCTTGAATCATTGTCTTTGAAGCAACATTGTTATTGTAAATAGCAAACTCTGACAATTTGTCTTTGATAATTGTTGAATATTTTCTCTCACTCTGAGGCTTTTTACTGTTATTCAATACAGTTTTTCATTCAAATAAGCCTAAGCCTACATATTCACATTGAATTTGTGTGCGTTCTGCAGTTGTGTTAATTAAGGCTGAAACTTATTTTTAAGATATTTTAAGTAGGCCTAACTTAACAATTTCACAACTGGCGTTCAAGTGCCGAGCATTAAATTCAATTTCTCTGTTTGTTGATTATATTGTGTTTCACAATTCTCTGTACTTTGGTTTCTGTACTTTAAGTCATTTTAGTGTACTGTTTCACTCAACTCGAGCGCAATGGCTCCAAAGGAATTTAAATATGAGATTTATCGCAAGTCTACGGACTTAATCAAGACTCGTTTCGCCAAACTCGAGGAAGCGGTCAGCAAGTTAATCAGCACACGCCCCCTTACCCCCGTGCAGATTCGACAATTGAACACAATCTTTGCCGAACTTAAGAAAAAACGTGCCGACTTTGAGTTAAACTGACAACGTCTCATTGAAACAGACACTGATGATGACATTGAAACAACTTTGTCCTCAGACGTTGATGAGGTCAATGATCTGTATGTTCGCATCTCCAGTGTAATTGAAGTGCACACTGTTGTGTAGCCTACAACTCCACATTCTTCACATTCTGAAGCATCTCATCATTTCCCTTCTGCAGTTGTGACAGGAGTTAAACTGCCTAAGTTGAGCTTGCAGAATTTTGATGGTACTCCATTAAAATGGATTTCTTTCATCAATTTATTTGACACCACTGTACATAAAAGTACTTCTCTTTCAAATGTGGCCAAATTTCAGTACCTGCTCAGTGTTTTAACAGGTGAACCATTGAATTTGGTAAAGTCTCTCAACCTCACAGCGTCAAATTACTTGATCGCTTATCAACTTTTGCGTGATAGATATCACAATATTCGTCGTCTGACAACTCTCCACCTCAACCATTTGCTGGATTTGCCATGCGTCTCCCGAAGCAATCTTAAAGCATTGAGGTCATTTATAACCACCTTCTATGAGCACTCGGAATCTTTGAAAGCATTGAACTGTGATGTAACTGAAAATAATCCGTTACTTGCCGCACACCTGTTGCGAAAACTTGACACTAAATTGGTCCAACAATTGGAACAATACCGTGACACTAAGGCTGATGATGACACCGAGGCACACACACTTCCCAAGGTCATGGAAATAATCAACTTCTTGAACTTGGAATGTTCCCACATTGAAGATGCGAGTCTGCATGCAACCACGGAATTTAAATCTCCCCCTGCTCATTCAAGCAAACCCAAACCTGATAAACGGACTCATTACTCCTCTGGCAGTCTCGCCATGGTGGCTACTGATACCAAGCCTACGAATGCGAAATCTGCAACGTGCTTTTGCTGCCACAAGCCTGGCCACAAAATCTACCAGTGTCAGGTTTTCAAAGGCAAATCTCCTAACGATCGTTACAAAGTCGTTAAAGAAAATCAAAGATGCATCTCCTGTCTCGGAGCCCATTCTCTGAAGGAGTGTAATTCGAAAGCTTCTTGCACAACATGTCACAATAAGCACCACTCTCTCCTGCATTTCAACAGTGCTCAGGAAAACTCGCAGCGCTCGCCTGCCCCATTGCCCACGCCTTCACCTCCGCAAGGCGCTGATACTTCGTTGACTTGTTCTGTTCAACAACAGACTGTTCCACATGACAGTACTGTTCTCCTCAGCACGGCTCTAGTGAAACTCACTGCCGTCAATGGTCGCTCTTATGTATTTAGAGCATTGCTAGATTCTGGCAGTATGTCAGATTTTATTTCTGAGAGAGCCGCTCAACTGTTGGGCACTCGACGACAACAGTCTCACCTCCCCGTCTCAGGACTATCCCAGGCTCTCACACACACAAATGGCTCACTCAACCTGGATGTTGAGTCACTCTCGGGACAATTGGTGGCCCAAAGACACTCTTTTCACATACTGGAAAAAATCTCTCTTGACCTGCCTCGAGTGACCATCACTCAACAAGTTCTCCAGAAGGTCAAACCCTTTGTTTTGGCGGACCCAACATTCCACAAGCCGGGTCCCATTGATGTCCTCATTGGATCTGCTCTCTTCCCCAAAGTTTTGACAAATGAATGCCACTCTCTGGGCGCTCACATGCCTTACGCCATTGGCACAGTTTTCGGATATGTCATCGTTGGAACCGCTCCTTGCTCCATTTCTTGTCCAACGAATTCATGCTTATCCATCTCTCTCCTGTCCACTACGGACATAGATCTTCATTCTTCACAGCAAAGTTTTTGGAATCAAGAAGAAGTGCCTTCTTACCCCAAGAAATCCGTTGAAGAAATTGCGTGTGATACGATTTTAGAGACCACGCATTCTCGTGACCACTCAGGTCAATATACGGTATGCTTACCGTCTTCTTCTGATCAAGCTCCTGCAACTCTAGGCAGTTCCAAGCCTATTGCAGAACAACTCTTCCAGTCTCTCGAAGGTGAGGTGAAGCCAACCCCATTGACTGCGCTCATCTCTACACAGCAGTCGTCGTGGGATCTTCTCTCCCATTTCTCCTCCTGGACGAAGCTGCTTCATGTCATGGCCTACGTCCTGCGCTTCATCCAAAACAGCCGCCGGCAGGATCCTCTTCTAGGTCCTCTCTCTGTGGACGAAATACAAGCTGCCCAGCAGCGTATCTTCCGATTGGTGCAACAAGAGGCCTTCTCCAATGACATTGCTGCTCTTCAAGACAACAAGACCTGCTCTTCACGTCTACAGCGACTCTCTCCCTTCATTGATCAAGATGGTCTACTACGGGTTGGTGGCAGACTTCAAAACGCCGATCTGACGGAAGATATACGACATCCCTACCTTCTACCAAAAAGGCATCACGTAGTCAACATCTACATCGACTACATTCATCGCAAACATTTGCACTCTGGGGTACAACTGACTATGTCCCTGCTGTCCCAACATGTATGGATCCTTTCTGCGAGAAGTGCAGTACGAAACAGAATTTTCAAATGCCTGGTGTGTTTTAAACAAAAACCGAAAAACACCTTCCCCCTGATGGGTGACTTACCCGAGGCGAGAGTGACTCCTGCTCGACCCTTTTTGTCTACGGGCATTGACTATGGCGGTCCATTCCCTGTCAAGATCCATAACCTTCGCTCAATCCGCCATATTAAGGCCTACATCTGCCTTTTTGTTTGCCTCGTCACCAAGGCAGTGCACATCGAAGTTGCAACTGACTTGTCCACTGACTCATTCATCGCTGTGTGAAGGAGAGATGTATTTAGGGATTTTTTATTAGATAAAAGACTATGAACATTGTGTACTTTAGTAGGAGGCCGCAACGGTCATGACTAGAGTCAAGGTCCCGCTGGATGGCAAGGCGCTTTGGAGGTAAAACACTGGGTTCATCGAACTGAAGGTCAGAGGCGAGGTGCGATCTAATATATAGGTCAACTTCCTTGTAGTGGGGGAGAGCGGTGCCTGGACCCGGGGCGGTCGTAGGTGAGTAACCGTATTTGGTTGATTTTGGGAAAATAGGCCCTGTTAGAAGTTTTTGGGGTTTTCGTGTTAAAGAGTTAGTTAAAGTTCTTTTGGGTTGAGTCTTTAAGTTTTATTGTAGTTGAGTTTTTAAGGAAAGAGGGTTTAATTTCTGTAGCATATTTAAGAAGAAATAAGTTTGTTTGAGTTTAAATTAAAGTCTCAGTTGACCAGATTGCACAACCTCCAGAGCGAGTTTGCCGTCCAGAGTAAATGTTTTAAGAGAGAATATTATTGTTTTGTTTTGTTTGAGAAGACATTTTGTATAAGAAATTATTAGAGTCCAGTTTATGTTTTGTATTTTGTATAGATAGGGTTTTGATTTGATTAAAAGAAAGGTCCGCTCAAACACGTGTATCTGTTATTAAGTAGAAACCCACATTATCCCTGATTACTTTAGAATTAATTAGCTACGCTCCCTAAAGTGGTAGACGGACCAAGGTTGGGGTTCGCTACAGCTGCGTTGAGACGCTTTGTAGCTCGCAGAGGCATATGCTCCGATATCTACAGTGATTGTGGAACAAACTTTGTGCGCGCAAGAAATGCCTTTCATGACTTCCTCTCTTCCGCTCAGCGACCAATTGAGCGATTTGCGCTTGAGCACCGCATCAAGTTCCATTTTAATCCCCCCGCTGCACCTCACCAAGGCGGTTTGTGGGAAAGTGCCATCAAGAGCTCTAAATATCATTTGAAGCGCAAACCTCGGGACTCACAATGCCCACCCTCATTGAGTTCACCACACTAACATGCCAAATAGAGGCGATGCTCAATTCCCGGCCTCTCACTGCTTTGTCCAGTGATGCCAACGATCTTCAGGCCCTGACGCCAGGTCACTTTTTAATTGGAGCCCCCCTAGCTTCACTTCCAGAACCCAACTTTGTCAACACGCCTGACAATAGACTCTCACAATGGCAACTCATGCAAGCATTCATGCAACGCATCTGGAAGCGCTGGAGCAAGGAGTATCTCCACACATTGCAGCAACGCCTGAAATGGTCCACTCCTACGAGGAATCTTCAAGTTGGCGACTTAGTGCTGGTTCATCAAGACACCCCATCTCTCCAGTGGCCCTTGGCAATGATCACAAAAGTTACTCCTGGCAAAGACAATGTTGTCAGAATTGTTGAACTCAAGACTCAGCATGGTACCTTTACTCGTCCTGCAGTCAAAGTGTTTTTGTTACCTTTCTGGGCGCAAACTGCCTAATCATTCCAATGGTAACCTCTTGTACATATTAGCATAAGAATTGTTTTGATTTTCATTTTTTTCTGGGTTTGAATATTGTTTTGTTGAATCACAAGTGATTCAAAGCCGCCGGTATGTTAAGTAATTTTAGTTATAACAGATAAGCAGAATTGTCATTTTCAAATATTGGCGGCAGGCAGAGCGAGAGAGAGATAGAGATATGGCGAGAGCGCCGTGAGAGCTAGTGATCACCATCAAAACGGAAATTTACTGATCCCTGGCCGCTGGTTGGTTGATGACCCTTGCCTGTCGGTCGCTCCGAACCTCACAGGCCGCTCATTGGCCGAGGACCCATAAAACCACTTCTGTTCCGTTTTTGCATGTCAGCAGTTCCCTAACCTTACAGGACGCTCACATTCGTCTCGTGGTCTCAGTCCGTTAAGCTTATCTCGATTGCTTTCGGCCTTTTATTCTCCAGGCACGTTAATCCTTTTGAACGTGACCATAGTTTCGCCTATGGTGGCTTCCCCCTTTTAATTTATTTAAACATTTTGTAAAGTGGTATTGTTTTGCTCATTTAACTATTGTCCCTGTTCACTAACATAAATTGCAGTGTCTCTATAGTGTGTGTCTAGTGCGTGTCGGGCAACTCTCGGTCTCCCGCGTATATGAACATTGGACTGTACGAGAGCTCAAATCATTACTCAATTGTGCGTACGTGCGAATCCGCAGCAAGAAAGAAGACTCCCTGGACCTCGGAGCGACTTTCCTGGCCCAGCAGTTCCCGTGCTCTGGTCTGGTGGCGTCTAGTCGGCCATCTTGGCGTCCCTTCCAGCTCCGCCATAAGGATTTTCACGTCAGTGAGTTTAAACCTTTTCTCTTGATTTTTTACGAACAGTTTTGTAGGCATTTATTATTCTCTGGTACATGGTACCTGGTCCTTCGAACATTTTGATTTTGAACCTGACTAGTAAAATTTCAGAAAATTGACTTTTCATATTTTTCAATATTTTTCAATAAACTAAATTCGCCCTTTCTCAACCAGTCATATTACATGAAAAAGTATGAAATATTACTCAAAAACAAAAACTATATCCGTAAAATGGCCCACAAAAGTGGTTAATAACGTTATAAAGTTGTAAACTTAATTTTTAGACGCCGGGTATTTTTAATACTAGTAACTTGAATATTAAACAATAATCACATTAAATATAGGCCTATCAAACTTGTTAAACTCGTAAATTACGTTTCTCAGAGTAATCAATCTTCAACACAACACATTTAAATTTTAGTTTCTAGATGCAAGCACCTTTGTCAAAACATTTAAAAGTGTTCATAAGTAGGCTAATGTTTTTTTTTTGTAAAAATTTTTTGAATTATTCTGTTTGAAAAAATATTTAATAGCTTAAAATTTTTAAAGAAAGTTGATTTAAAAACAATCATCTCTTTAGTGATGAATGCCTACACGAATGTCACAATACCCAATACATAATGCTGAGGCCTCTTTTAACAGTATGTTTTTTGCAGAGGTAAAAAACCCTTATTAAAATTTGTCCAACAAATTATTGCGATTTCCCTTGTTGGGTGGACTTATTTTGAGAATAAGACTAAAACGGTTTTAGTTCGTCAATTTAATGATTAGGCTATGTTTAATCTATATATGAAAGTAAAAGGTATCACGGAAGACATTGCATTAATAATTATTTAGCTACCGAAAATCTAGTAGTTATATTAGGATTATTAATAAGTCGTTTTGATTATGAATTAATTCCAATATTCCAATACCCAACAAAACAGCTCTATCCATGTTTTTTTTAGTTTCCAATTTCTTGTTTGTGTTTAATTCTTTTGATTTGAGAGGGTAAACAGTAGCCCAAAACTCATGGTATTGACAGTTATTTAACAACCTAATATCTATTTTACTATAGGCATTCTCAATAAGTAGTTCTAATAACGACTTAGCTCTAAATAAGAATAAAAACAGCTAAAAAGCAAGCGTCGCCCATTGAAATATACGGGGCAGAGGCGCGTCGAGCCCCAGGTAGTGGTGGGGGAAGCCGTGCCGACTCCGGCTCGTTCTGCCAGCGTTCCATGTTTATATTTCTATGGTACCCGCTCGACCCGACTTAAAATAAAAGCCCAGTCGAACCCGCCTGACCACTCGGGTTCACGCAATTACCCGAATTTTCAGATACTTGCAGACCCCTAAATAATACCCAAATTTGTCAAAATATTTTGTGATTAATGTTGTTGTAACAGTTGAGAAAACAGAAATGTGGATTACCCACCGGGCAAACACTGTCTGGGGCGGGTCATTGAGGTTGGCAGCAGTGGCGTTGAGTGGGTCGTCGCTCTGCTCACGCACACATAGCTTGAGGTCCTCCAGTCTTGCCAACAATGAGTCCTCCTCATCCCGGCTCATGATGTAGACTAGCATTGCCAGCATTGTGCTCAAACTGCGACTGCTGTACTCCACCTCCTGAGGGAAATTACAATTACTACAATTCTAATAAAATGAAAAATCCAATTAAAATTATTTGTTAACAGCTTATTTACTACTAAACAGCTATTCAATATTTATTTCCTAAAACTTCTCAATTATAAACCAGCAATGCGTCACAATAGCACAAAAAATCTATTACAAATAATAGATTTAATAATCGTAATAGCAGCCTAAATCCATTTAAATCCTGTAGACATACACTTTTTGCATTCAAAATTTTAACTGTGGTGCCATCACACATACTTAAAGTTATCTATTTTGCTATGTCCCCCAGTCTTTCAAAACAAAAGGAAACATCCCTCTATAACACAAAAAATACTATCAATTTCTCACTGCTTATTTAACCACCTTGAATTAAAGAAGAAAAACTCTCCTATCCAACCTCTGCAACTTCCTGCAAACCATCTTAAACGATTGAAAGAAGAGATCTTACAGTGACTGGCTCCTGTAGAGGCCATTTTACACAATGGATAAATTAATAAACTGGAATATCAAGCCAAAAGCAAATTTTGGATGATTTAAAAAAATGTATTCTTCAATTTATTACATCTTTCTTTCAAAGTCCAAAACATAGATGCATTTGTTTATAACATTTGTTGAATAAGAGGTAAATCTGTTGCAAATACCAGTTCACACATAACTTCATTTGATTGCTTGTTTGCCCATCAAGAATGATAGTATTTATGTATAATATAGATACGTGTTATTATTACTGGCCATCTTATGATAGATTTTTTCAGGTGTGTAACTCTTAACTGCTTCAGGTGTGTAACTCTTAACTGAAATACCGCTTTGGAACGAAACGCTTGCTCAAACGAAAATGGGGTTCAATACTAAATATTTTAGATTTGATTTGTTGATTACAGTTATGTTGAAGTTTTGCTTGAATAAAAATGGCATACATGCCTTCATTTATTAATAATCAAATAAACTTCATTGATATCTCAAATTATCGGCAAAAAGACAGTTTTCTCACTCTCCTGAAAAGTTCTGTTTTTGCACTTATGTGTTATTAGAGTTTGGCAGATAATTTGTATGTTCGAAGACAATAAAGGATGATTATGATTATGTTTATCCATACATTCATTTCCATTTCATAAAACTGCCATTGACCTTTAGATATCTTTAGAATTGGGAAATGAGGGCATGATATCAGATGGTGAAGCTGAAGACAAATTACACAGTAAATTATTATTAACATATTCTTGTTCAGGAATTAATAGAAGTATTAAACTCACAACTAAAAAATAAAAATCTATTAAAAAGATAGAAATAGGGATTATTTTTTATGGTTTTATGTTTAAACTTAATAAAAAAAATGTAAACACATATAATTTGTAAATAGTAAACAACAAATAAATGTATGATAAAAACAACTCATATCCAAACAACACCTCCTCCCTCATTTACTTTCTTTGGTACTATACACAAAGTAATAAGAATAACCCTATATTAAATGTCTAATATTTTGTGCATTGTCTTCAATGTTAATTTCCTTTTGAAATCATAAAAAATATGAATAAAATATTATATGTTTATCTCTTTTTTTCCTGTTATGATACCAAATTACATTTTAATTTGATTCTAATTAAATTGAATGGAATTTTGACACCATTTCTCACAGTGTGTTTCTCTATGAAATTACAATACAGATGATTGTACTTTCCTCACTGTACATTCTTAAAGTAACCTTATTGGTAAAACAAAATCTTAGTTCCCTCCGAGTGGGGAAAATCATCGGTACCCCACAGAACATCGTGCTAATCTCCTCCCTCCCCAAATTCACCTATCCTTATCTGAGAGAGAGGCGCTTCATTCCGGCATAAAATTTTACAATAATCTCCCCAGTGATTTGAGAGGTTGCAAAAGTTTTGTAAAATTTAAAAATAAGACTAAACATTTTCTTATAAATAAAGAGCTATACAGTGTTAATTGAATGAATTCCTGTCTGCTTGAAAAAAAATATTTTTAATTTTGTATTGTATGATTCATTTTAGTAAATAATTTTGTCTACATAACTTTAGTAAAATGGATGACTGAGATATGCAAGATTGTAAGTTGTATCTAATCAGAAAATAAATGACTATGACTATATTATGACTATTATAAACAATAACAATAGCTTTCTTTAAAATATCCACATATAAATGCTAAATAATACATTGAACCTTGTGTTTTTTCTATTCAATTGTCCCCTGATGATTGCTTGTTTAAAATGATACATTTTAACCACTTCAGCATCTAAAAAATTCCTTATTTTATAAAAAGTGTTATATATCAAGTTTATCTTTTACCATAAAGAAGGATTGACGTCCTTTCAGCCTTCCCGATACTCACGTAGAGCTGTGAGGTAAACAAGACCCGCAACACAGGGTCAGGGGGACTGAGGGTGCGAGGCAGGAAGCTGCCGAGGAGGTTGAGCAGAGAGGCGATGGCATCGGCAGAGTCCAGCCGGACCCTGCCCTGGGCCAGCAGTGGCATCAGCACGTCGGCGGTCTGGTGCGACCAGCGCTTGCACTCCTCCCCACTGCGATCGGCCAACAGCACCCGACTCAGCAGTGTCAGCACCTGAGCGCAACGGTCAACTATGGTACAACCTAAACAGCTCAGCTCGATGTGACAATGTCAGCAGCGACTGATGGCCAAGTCAGGTTCACCTGTCAGTGACGATAGTTTGCTTATTTTTTTCTATGAACACTAACTATTATAACAAATTACCCCTCCCACCTCTTAGGCCAGCTTGCCCTTTCCATACCCAACCCCTTACTTCCCAAAAAGATAAATGTACAAAGAAGAAGGTACGTAAACTTTTTATTTCCATTAGGGGTGTGCGAGTACTCCAGTGGTCGAATAGTTGTGGTAGAATACTAGCACTATTCGACTCGGCTCAAGGTTATGCAAAACTATTCGAGAGGTCGAGCTGAAAATGGTTTGTGAAGCAACGATGCCGCCCAAAAAATGCCTTAAGAAGAAATCTCTGTACTAACAGTTATTTGATTTATTAATTAATGCAAAAAAGCAGAGAAACACGGCAATTTATTGTTGAGCGGTGTGATCACGGGGTCAGGGAGGTAAGAGGATGGCGTGGTGGAGCGGGGCAGGGTGAGGTCTACGATGACAGTACGATGCAATAGGAGCGCGGCAATGACCTTGACAGCTAAAGAAAGCATGTTCGAAAAATAGAAACCAAAACAGTTGAGGTTTTGTTTCTAGTTCAGTGCTTGATTATATCGCTAATCAGTGACTCCTAGTACTTTTGTTTTATATTATGCTAAATGCATTTCAAGAAAAGTTTTATGCAGTGACATAAGTTTTATTTGACAAAGTTATAAATTTATTAGCCTACCAGGAATTCATTAATTAACCTAAATTTTGAACAATGAGGTGTCTACAACTTCGGTTGACTTTTCTTCCAATTTGTAAATAATTAATTAGACAAAATAATTGAGCCATTTATTTTTGTAGAATTAGTTTAGAAACTGATATATGGCTTTTATCTTGAATAAATTATACCGAGGGATCCCCCCTCTCCCCTCACCATGCCCCTTGCCACGCGGGCTGTGACACTACCCCCACACCCTCCTTCCCATCCCAGCGCCCGGGGCTGCTGGATTCCTAACAATAGAGAGAGAGAGACTCTTCCAGTTATTTGTCCACCTCAAAGTTCAGTCAACTGGAAGAGCTGTTTACTCATTCCATTGAAGTTTGGTGGCTAAAAAATAATGAATTTATAATTTACCCGGATATCCTCATATCCCTAATTTAAACTGGTTTAGTTCATGTTATACTTTTTTCATTTTTAATGGCCAAAAATGGAATTTTGGGCAGATAAAACCTGTTATTTTTACCGAATAAATTATTGCCTTTTTTTTGCTGTCTGGGCTCGCCTCGGCTCGAAACTCGAATATTTTATTACCAGCTCGACTCGGCTCAATCAGAAAAATCACTATTCGCATACCCCTAATTTTCATAAAATATTCAGTGGAATACAATTGCCTAATACATTAAATCAACATTCATTGCAGTCCTCTGAAGTCCAAGCACCATTCAAGGATTCAACAATATTAAGAACAGGGAGAGAGAGAGGGATAGAGAAATCTTTATTTCAAGATCATCAGACCTGAAAGGGTATCAAAAGATTACAATATTTTCAAAATGTAAAAAAAAAAAATATAATTGGTCATAGTAAAAAATAGTTTTTCCAACCCAGGGACTCTTCAATGGATTCAATGATAAAAATTAAATGGGTTTCCAATAAGAAATCTTGACGGTTTGTTGTTCAGTTTGCAGGAAGTGTCTATTGAAGATAATTATTTTTCATCATACTTCCGCAGAACAGCCGTTTTCTGGCATGTATTTATTCCACGAATTTGGCCTTTTCTGTAGCTTTTTAAAAGTGCACCGAAAAAAATCTGTTAATTTTTTCTGTGTGCTAACCTCAAAAGTTGTTTTTTTTTCTTAAGAAAAAATCATACTAATCCAAAACAAATAAGGCCAATGTAAAAACAAAAAAGACTTGCAGGCTACAAATTTTAATACAGGATTTTGACATTTATTTAATTTTACATATACGAGTATATCTGCTTTTTATAAGGAATATTTAAATTAAGATGGAAGGCAACTAATAAATGTAAACAGATAATGAAATTTTAATTAATTTACTTTTAAATTAGTTATCCTTTTATATTTTCATAGCATGATGAAAAACTTTGTTCATCACTTGGACAGAAAGTGTTTTTTCTGGTATTAATCGCTATTTCCAGGGGCGATTGCGCACAGAAAAAAGACACTTTCCATCCTAGTGATGAAAACTACTATTTATTTTGATTGTTTTACTTAATCTAGCATAAAGTGTCTGTAAATCATGTTTAATTCAAATATTATAGCAATGTTAGTCGTTATTAAAGACGTCTGAAAAGAATCTTAAAAAAACAAATATATATAAGATCATTTTGATTTTTCATTAAAAATAGGTTTTGCAAAATCTAAGCTGAAAACAAGGTCAAAATATAAGAAAACCAGGGTTTTGACCGTTTTCCATCAAAAATTTAATATAAAATAAAGAAAAAATAAAAGTCTACTAGGGTAGAAAGAAACAAAATAAAGGGGTTTAAATGAACTAACCAGTGTCTACAATGAGCTCTAAAATCCACTCTTGCAGTGATTCTGTGTGTTTTTATAAAACAAATACACATCTCTTGATGCTAAAGCTCTGTTCTAAACAATCATACCATATGTCATCTTTGAATGAAATAAATCGAAGTAGGCTATTCTAACAATAGATTGCGAGATGAAACCACAGAGACGTCTGTAGCAAAAATGCCAGAAGCCAATATTTTGCATAATTTTGTTGAGTGATCCAACCAAGAGAGAGTACGGTCCACCCAGACACCAAGGAACTTGGCAGAACTAACTCACTTCTTAGATTTTTCAGACCAAAAATATAGTGATGGTTTTATCTCTATTCAAAATTAATTCATTAACATCCTGTCAACCAGTGACTTTATTCACGTTTATGTAATTTTTTTATGGTTTGTTCAGTGTAGTTTTTCCTTTTTCTGCAATTGTTTAGTTTTGTTTCCGGCAATCAATGTGGTGTCGTATGCATACAAGAAAATACCAGACATTACAATGACCTCTAGGTCATTAATTAATTAACACTAAAAAACGGGGCCCGAGAACTGAGCCCTGTGGAACAGTTAGAGTGGGCTCTAGCGACTTTGAACACTGGCATCTTTAAATTGATTTCAAACAATAAGAAATAAGTAATTAATGTATGTTCGTCGTTAAACTGACAATGAGTGACGTTCCACAATAATGTGAGTTTTCGGTGTAATCCATAAAAAAGATTTCCTGTACATGATCGGAAATGGTAATATTTTAGTCAAACGATGATGGTTCTTGCAATAATGTGGGCTTAATTGACCATTTTAATTTTCAGGACAGATAAAACCTTTATTTCATGTCAAGGCAGACAGTTAATTTGAGTGGCAGTTCAGTCAGGCGCGGTTAAGAGAGGTTCTCCTGTAATCAGTGTTCCACCAGTGCCCTAGCAGTGATTACAGCCTTCTCTTTGAATGTGGGAAGGTAGTTTTCACACACTTTTTGAATAAAATTTTTTTTCATAATTAGGATTAGAAATGTGCAGGGCATACTGAGAAACTTTTTCTGTGTTTTCAGTAGAAAAAATATGTAAATTACTTCCCAAACCAACAGATCCCTTCTTGGATGTCTTTATACGACAATAAATGTCAAATTTGAAAGCTCACACACACTACAGTTAAATACCTGCGGATACTCGGCTAGTCTGAGCAGCATTGCGATAACCACATCTCTCTGCGTCTTCACTTGCCAGGCACTGACGGAACTCGTGGCTGTAAATACATGTTCCACGATGGGAGCCAGAGCTGGGATACCTGTCAATCATGAACATACAGTATGCAATGAGTTTTTTATGCTAATAATTACATTAGAATTGAACTTGAAGATTTGTCTACTTATTTGTTTCTGATTACAAAGCGATGTATTTTTTACAAAGGTAATCATGAAACATTATCAGTAAAAAAAACAAAAAAAACATTTTACCGCTGGTCATGCAAAATGCATATTTTTTTCCTTAAGTTGATTGAAAATAACGTCTAAACTGAGATTTAGGGTCTAAAATGATGAGTTTTATATGACGCCAAGTTTTACCGAAAAATGGCACAGTTCTGAAAAAAAACTTTAGTTCCCAGTGGCGCATTTATGAATGTTGGGGCCCTAGGCCAACTTTTCTGTGGGGCCCTCCTCCCCCTTCCTCTTTACCGACTGAAGTATGAGTGTATCTAAAGTCATCAAATTAAGCTAAAATCGTCTTTAATTTTTTATCCTATGCTCTGGTACCAGTAAAGTGTAATTGTTTGTGTACACTCTGATCTCTGAGAACGAACTCGTCTTGAAAAGATAATGAATTATCCAGCTGTTAAATGGGGGTGGGGCATGGGGTCCATTATGCTTTATCATTGACTATCTATAGTCAATGGATCTATGCTATAACTGGAGTCACTACTCTCTGTTCATACGTTTGTGAAAAGCGTGCCGCTGTATTTTAAGGATGTTATGTCCGTTACGTTGGTCAAATTGCTGTTGGTGGGAGGCTATCAAAATAGTCAAGATGGCTATCCGTACTCAATTTTACCAAACTGTAGTTGTGCAATTGGGTTCTTATTGATCTGAATTACTTTGTTAATATTACTATATTGGTATAAATGGTTCCATGCCTGATGAAATTGGCATGGAAAACGGCAGACGCCACAATGACTTCACCAAAGTCTCTCTGTTGTGTTGTGAATTTACGGGTTTTCAACTAAATTAGTCTGATAAAAAATCAGGGCTCAAAGCTGATGTTCATCTTTACCATGCAAGTAAATCCTTAAAAATATATACAGTATATTTGAAACTACAGTATTAAGTATTGGAATAAGTCATGCTCCTACAGTTTAAATATACTGCATCTTAGCATTCATGTAGTGAATATCACCGCTCGACCGTTGCAGGCGCTGAAGAATCAGCCACGATACCAATGTTTTAATGATAAAAACAACGATTTTGTGTGTTGGCAATACTCCATCCTACTAAAATACATCCACACAAAAGACTCAGAAGTCCTGCCAAGGAAAATAAAAATTTATAATACTATCCAACATGATTAGCAAATACCTAAGTTTTTCATTACCAATTTTAGGCCAAATTTTGCTTGAACATTTAACATTTTAATCAGGGAATTATCCATAATTTTTTTATTAATTTTTGTATATCACGTAGTTTGATATTTTTACTTTAATTCCATTTATTATTTTTGGATTTGAATCCAAAGTGAATCCAATTTTAATCCCTTAAGTTGTTTTTTTAAGACATCAATAAAAGAGGAACTTCAGATTCAATTATGTTTATTACATTGTATTAAAACTCACAAATAGTTTTTTTAACCTTATTAGGCCTATAATCCTGTAGAGAATGCACACCCATCCTCTTTCATCGGCGGATGAGTGGTAGAATGTTCTGACTACCACTTGAGTGGGGCCCCCTGTGTACTGCATTTGTAGATCATCCATGTGTTTGTCTGTATACAGAAGATCGGCGGGGCCCTGTGTGCTGCATCTGTAGATTTTCCATGGTCTGTCTGTAGAGTAGATCGGCGGGGCCCCTGTGTACTTCATCTGTAGATTGTCCATGGTATGTCCTTAGAGAAGATCGGCGGGGTCCCTGTGTACTGCATCTGTAGATTTTCCATGGTCCGTCTGTAGAGTAGATCAATGTACTCCCCCCCATAGAATGTACACATCTGCATCTGTGTGCTGTACTGTTTTCCATGGTCCGTCTGTAGAGTAGATCAATGTACACCCCCCCATAGGGTGTACACATCTGCATCTGTGTGCGGTACTGTTTTCCATGGTCCGTCTGTAGAGTAGATCAATGTACACCCCCCCATAGGGTGTACACATCTGCATCTGTGTGCTGTACTGTTTTCCATGGTCCGTCTGTAGAGTAGATCAATGTACACCCCCCCATAGGGTGTACACATCTGCATCTGTGTGCTGTACTGTTTTCCATGGTCCGTCTGTAGAGTAGATCAATGTACTCCCCCCCATAGGGTGTACTGTGTTTGAAGTAGACAGTGTCTTGAAATTGTGGTTTTATGGGGACCCCTAACATGACAAATAATTTCGACTTAAATTTTGCCACAGTTTCCCTAAAATTTCAAAAAGTTACTGATAATGTAGTTTTCAATCACCATAGAAACTACAGTCTTTAAATTTAATTCTTGCAAATGAATACCAGTACAGGCACTACTGGTATTAAGTTACGTACTTTTAATTGAAAAAGAAACAAAACAGTATACACGTTTAGTTTTCTTATTATTTCGCAGAGCACCTTTATAACAAAGTACAATCTCGTCTCAGTTTAGATCTAAGTACCGTACTCACCAAATTTCCATTTTATCTGACGATAAAAAATATTTTCTAATGTAAATATATAATGGGGGAAAGTCTATAGGTTTGCTTGCTAACATAAGGGGGTTAGAAGAAATTAATAATATAGCCCAGTTGGTCTGCAGTTTGCTAAACATCCGAAAAATATCTTAGTTTATAAAATGGTTAAATAGTTCAAATTAATGCAAATTTAAACAATAATAAATATTAAATTTGTTGGGGTGAATCTATTATAAAATAATTCACATTAAAACAACCAAGTACTAAAATATTTAAACTTTAAGTACATGCAGGGTTGAAGCAGCAATTAATTATTTTCAACAACAAATCAGGAGTGTAGTATGCTACTATTTCGTCTGCTCAGCATGTGGAGACTTTTTTATCAAAATATACGAATGCATGGTTTATTTTAACGGTTCACACGCTCTGTTTAAACAAAAACTGCCCTGAGGTGCACGAATAATTGGTCATTTCGTTAATAAATATTATTGTGAAAAGGTAGCGCTTGCACATTATTTTCAGAAAATCCATAACCCAAACAAGTTTTAAAATTTACAACACTAATGTTCAGGCCAAACTTACTGACTACGCTCTGTATATTTGGGACTCCGTGCGGCCCCCCTGCAGCCCGCGGCCCTAGGCCAGGGCCTAGTCGGCCTAGTGGTAAATCCGCCACTGTTAGTTCCATATTATGAACGATATTTTTCATTGTGGTGCTCAATTTATTTAACAAACTGTTCACTTTTCTCATATATATAGACCATCTATATTGTTGTTTCTATTAAAAACAATCGCTGATTTTGCTGTACTTCAACTGCATTGTTAATTTGAACAGCTGATTCTTCCTAGAGTGAAAAAGAACTACTTTAACCCCACACTAGTTGTATCAAAAAGATTAGTTTTAGAGGCGTATGATGAAAAAAGCTTTATGAAGATGGCGCCACTGGCGCTTGGCTGTCTGGACTCACAATGGGTGAGCGGGTCCTGTCCGCTGGCCATGAGTCCGTCGCACAGCTGGATCACCTTGGCCACTCCTATCACCGGCTTGGAGTGGTTCTTCTCGTATGAGAGGTGCACCAGGAACTCAAACATCTTGGGGATCAGCACCTCAGGCTGGCTAGAACCACAGTCACACAGCTTCACGTTGTGTTGTGTTAAAATCACTAACGAATAATAATCAAGATTGCAATGAAATATGGTTGTAGGGAGTAGAAACATCAAATACAAGAAAAATGGGAATATTTTGAAACTTCATATGTTTTTGTTGATATTTTTATACCGAAGTAAATGTATTTCTATTCCTAGATAATATGACACCGATAAATAAAAGGCATTGTGAAAATTATGTAATTTTTAAAGAAAGATACAAATGCTATATTCTGAACCTTCTATTAATTTTTTCTTAGCTATAAATAATACATAAAAGCCAAATGACTTGTCCAAATTTTCATTATGCTACAGGCTTTAAAATGTAGGGCATTGATTCTTTTGGCAAAAAAGAAGTAAGATTTTTATATTGATCTGACCTCAGGACCTCATATTACAATTTAAACAAATATTATTTTTTAATTTACATTGTTCAACAAGTACACAACAGAATTCGACACTCATAACAGGTTAAGTTTTATTACTCTAATGGAAAGGCATGTGAGTGAAGCGACCGAGCTCATCCTGGGGGCAAGTGACCGAAATGGCTTATCCACCCAATAGTAATAAACATAAATAAACATACAAATTCAACATTTCTATTTATTTACCACTTACTTGATTTGGCCAGCCTCCAAAAACTCAAACTGCTTAAGCACAAATTCTATGAATATCTGGTCGGAGTCGAGGAGGCAGTAGTTGACCCTGAGTTGGACGAGCTGGGTCAGAAGAGATAGAACGGCCACTTGCAGCCGCACGTTGTTGGTCACAGTGTATTGCTGTGGGCAGATGCAACTGATCATGGCAACAAAACACTAATAAAACAAACATCAAATACACTTAATTTTAGTAAATATTAAAAAACTTAAATTAAACGGCGGTTGATGTCAGCCCAGCACGCTCACTCAGCTGCCACCATTTTAACATGGACCTTAATTATTATTTTTATCTTTACAGCGTTATAGTTAATATTTTCGGAAAATCCCTATGGTCAAGTCATGGAGAGCCTAATTTTTATATTGGTTGGTTTACTAAGACTGGTTCTTACTTACAGATTATCATGAAAATTTAACTGTGAATATATAAATTATCAGGCCTAAATACTTTTATTGTTATTTTTCTATATTCATTTGACTATTTTTTGTTACACCAGAAAAATACTAACTAGTGTAACTTATCTTATACTCTAAAACAAGCAATTGCAAAAGCACAGGCAACATTTTTTTTTCTCCAAGAAATTTTTATTTTTGGTAGATTATGGGGTTTTTGGCCACCAGAAATCGATTGGAGAATTTTTTTTTTTGGGATTTTTCCCATGGCTTGGGAAAAATCCGGTTTTCGTCCTAGAGCCCTTCAAAGTTACCATGTTATCCTTATGGAGATTTTTAAATTGAACAAAAATTAGCTGATAACTGTAGATATAAACCAATTTGTTATAACTTGTATATTTAACCTGTATTTTAGGAAAATTATACCAAAGTGCAGCACGCTTCGGCTTGGCGAGAGAGCGAAACGAACGAGCTCGTCTTAAAAAGGAATGGGGCGAGTGAGCTGAGCGAACGAGCTTTGTGTGAGAAACGAAAGTAATAGTTTTACCGAGCATAAGCTCGGTCCATCTGGTACTGATGAAAAAATCAATAAAAAATGTAAATTATGGGTTATAAACCTCAAAATCGAACTAAAAAGAAACAAATTTATTGGGGGTTTTAAGTATTTAACTTTAAAATTATATTAAATTATAATAAGATGTTTTTCACATTATAAAACACTAATTGTATTAAAGATTGATTTACTTCACTATCATTTTCTACTTTGCTCTTGAACAAAATATCACACAACTTTAATTGACGTTTTATTTTATTTGTTACATTTAGAAAAAAAAAAAAAAAAAAAAAAAAAAAAAAATGGGGCAGCATTTGGTTTTGTACAACAATTAGTTCAGAAAGTAGCAATTGGTAGTAGGAGAAAATCACCCCTATTGAATAAATTACAAGTCAACGCCAGTCAAACAATAGATAAGCTGAACAATAGATATCTCTGTCATTCACGGAATTTGTGCCATATTTTCCTAGTTGGGGAGATCGCCTAGCACTGCAGGAGGTACTCATTGTTCAGCAATTCCCGTCCCAATAAATCCCTGAGTAAAAAAAATCATGCCAAATGATTGGGATAACTTTGCTCCCAAAAATTTTCCTGAAATTTCGGGAAACTTTTATTGTGACCGCACAATTAGGAAATTTGGCTCAGACTGACATCAGAGATTGGGCTAACTGACGAGAATGCAGTCGTGGTTGCTGAAGGGTCAGCACTGGATGTGAAGCGCAAACGTTATTTACTTTATAGATGATCTTAAGTACCTTGAGTGCCTGTATGACCATGGGCTCGAACAGTCGAATGTAGGAGGCGAGGGCATGGCGGTCAGAACCCTTCATCAGTCCCTTGATCACGTTCACTGCCTTCCTGTGGTTCCATCCTTCTTTCACAAATCTGTAAGACATACTCCTAATAATTGAAACTGATCATTCAACTAAAAACCAATCACTAAAGAAAGTTTTTTTTTTAATACTAAAATATTGAATAATCCTAATTTTACAGCTTTTCATCAAGTTTTTATCTCTACTGTAGAAAACAAAAAACTCAAATTATAAAGAATGGTATTAAATATAGCTCAAATTTTGAAGTAATTAAATCAGGAGTACCACAAGGGTCAATTGTAGGACCGACTCTTTTCATTTTGTACCTTAATGATTTGCCACTAAACATTCAAACTCAATCAATATTATATGCAGACGATACCACGGCCATAATTTTGGAAAAACCCTTGGAAAATCTAAAAAGTAAAGTTATTGAAGTTATGGGAGAACTAGACAGGTGGTTTAGGGTAAATGGAATGGTCCTAAATGAGTCTAAAACTAGTTTAATCCATTATCGATTAAAAAATCACAAACTGAACCTTTAGAACTGTGTTTTAAAAACAAAATAATCAATCGATATAACCAAGCAAACATTTTAGGGATATCTATTGATGAACATGTTACATGGTCTAAACATATCAACATTTTGTCAAAAAAATTAAACTTTGTTTGCTTTAACATAAGTTGCTTGACTAATGTAATAAGCATGGAGACTAAATTAATTCTATATTATGGTTACTTTTACTCTTTAATTAGTTACGGGATTTCAGTTTGGGGAGGAGCATCCACCATTCAAAAAGTGCTAAAAATACAAAAAAAATATATTGAGAATAATGACTATGACTCCGTCTAGAAAGTCCTGCAAGCAAATATTCAAAAAGCTTCAAATTTTAACTGTTCCTTCATTGTATACTTACACTCTGTTTCAACAAGTTTTTATTAACAAAGAAAAATATTTGAAAAATAACCTTGACCATAAATACAACACTAGGAACAAAAATCATCTCCTTCAATATCCTTTGCACAAGACTAAATTATTAGAAAAAAGTACCTTTTATATGGAAATGAAAGTTTTTAACAAAATTCCTAATGATTGGAAAAACATGAAACAGAGATCATTATTCAAATTGCTCAAGAATTTCCTGATACAAAGAGCCTACTATTCCATTGAAGAGTTTTTAAATGATGATTTCAGTCTCTAAATTGATACAACACCAGACCATTATGTTAAATATATATATATATATATATATATATATATATATATTGTTTATATTTATATTTTAGATTTAAGTCAAATCAAGTGCCGACTAGTCACCTGTTTGAGCAGGATTTTTTTCTGTAAAATCAAATGTTATGTGACATTAAATAAATGAAATGAAATGAAATATCAAATAAATGATTAGATTGATTAGTGTAATGAGTGTCCACTGAAAGTTAATTGAAAAAACATTCAAATGATAGTTCCATGAATTTTTGTAGGTTGTAAGAAAATCGGTATTCTATTAGCATTCTTGATTACAGTTGTTCTTAAACTACTTTAAAGATAAAAATATTCCCGTCACAGCACACCTGCGTGCTCAGCAAATTTTCAATAGATATTTGTATGTAATCAACAAACATTTTTGATAATCTAATTAATGATCCTCTCAAGAAAATATAAAATATTTAAAGGCATTGTATTTTTAAGTTGGTTATTTAACTGCTATTAAAATATTGTATTAAATTAATCTTTTAAATAATAATAAAAGTGCATATCCAAGCTGCCGTGCAAAAGCAATGACCTGTTTACAAATTTCAAAACATAAACAACACAAATTTATGAAATGCAGAAGTCGGCTGATAAACTGATTAAAAACAGACACCATACTAAAGTAGGCAACAAGCAATAGAATAGGCAGGTGAAGGTCAAGCTAAATAAGACCCAGTTCACATGAGCATAAAAATACACTCCATCGACGCGGCATTATCAGTGCACATGAGCACCGCTCCAAACCGCTCAGTACCGCTCCACTTGAGCACATGCACTGCTCAAATACTGCTACATAATAAAGCTGCGTCAACACATACGCAACGCTCGTGTGTACCAGGCCTAAATGATTTTAACATGTAGTTAACTGAGAAAAAAAAATCAGCTGGCTTATTGAAAGAATTGACCTTGATACGCCTGTTATATTGCCCCCACCTATAGCTCCATCTCTCTCCAACCCATAATAGGCTACACTTATTTCCCATTAGAATACCATGGAATTTAATATGTAGGTTTTCTGCCATGGGGGGTTTTTAAGCAAATATTACTTACTCACCACTTAGTGGAGGTTCATACAAAATTTCATTGTTGATAAATAAGCGGTATATAACTTATAAGAGATTTGCTCATAAGAATGAAATGGGAAACTTGATTTAAATTTTCCCCGTAACCAGTTAAGCTGTTCGTATTTTTAAAGGTCTTTTAAATTAAAGGTAAGTTAAAATTTTCAAATATTAAAAATTAAGGGCAAAAATGCCAAAAACTTTTTTTAACCCTTTTTGAACCCCGTAAGACCCTATTCCCATGGTTTGATCACACTGGTTTTCAAACTTAGCCTGATGAATTCTGCCCTACACTTCTGTACCAAATTTTATCAAAATCTGAGGTTCCGTTGAAGAGTTATCATGTTAACAGACACACACACACATATATATTATATATATAAAGTAATAGCAATACCGTAATAGCTACCATAATAGCGCTATCGTAATAGTGCTACCGTAATCTTGCAACCGTAATAGCGTATACGGAAATTCGCCTTTAGGGAAATTCGCTAATAGAGCAATTGCTACTAAAAATAACTTAAATTCTGTAGAAGAATATCTAGCAAAATAAATGTAACTTGAAAAACTATTACAAATCAATCTTTATTCAACACATACAAAAATGTTTACATGAATGCGTCCTGTTCAAAAATTTCTTATTGCCTACAACTAAACCTAACATTTATAAAGATATGACTCTGGTTCTATTATTATCATAAGACATGTTACACTACATTTTATGGTCCTGTAAATTCTTCTAGACTATAAAATTAATTAATTTTAAAAAGTCTTTTTTTAATTGATGAAATTTTCCTCATTTCTGAAACTACTAGGCAGCGAATGCATGAAATTATCTCCTATATAACTAGGATTTTCCTGAAATTTTCTTTATTATGTTTTTTAATTAAAAATTTTATTTTGTTTCTTTTATTATAATTGTGAATATCTTTCTGTCTTTCTAACCCTGCCTCATGGTTTTAGATATCTACAATATTGTTTTATAAATGTAAAAGCTGTAAACATTCAATAATTCTGATTCTTGAAAATGATTCTTACACGACTCATTTTTATCAAAATTAAGGAGTCATATAATGGATTTTTGGACATGTAAAATTTTATTTAAGTTAAACTTACTTGTTCCCCCTTAAATTCAACACCGCAAAAAATATGAGAGTGAACGTTGGCAAAGTAAATTGTTTGCCTTTCTGTACTGCATAATGGATTCAAGCATCTCAGTACAAAATTCCTGAGCTAATTTTTGTACAGATATTATAAACATGTGTGGTCAAGTTGAGTGCACTACCAAATGTAAGGCCAAAAAAAATTAGAAGAAATTTTTATTGCTTAAACGATCTACTAGCATTGACGGGCTTAATTTATTAGATAATTTGAACCAGCTATATTGTGTTAGGTACAGACACACAGACAACGCTGAGACTTGCTTTACTTGTTAGGTAGGAAGTCTGACTCCAGCGGTGTGGTGTCCAACTGAATGGGGACCCGACGAAACATGAGTTCAAAGAACCCAGGAGAAGGGGTGGGGCAGCGGGAGGGTGAGTTGTGGGGGGAGGGGCTGGGGTCCGGCGGGGGCGGCCTCCCTCTCTCCCGATCCTCTTCCCATGCAGCCACACGGTTAGAGCCGAACAAGCTCTTCAACAGCTAAAAAAAGGGTAACAAAGTAAATAATGAATAATAGCAACACAGTTAATTTAAGAAGATTTACACAACATTGGCAGTGACATAAGTTTGAAGCTCTATGTTCACATGACTTCGACCTGGGCATCCTTCTAGAAAAGAAAACCGATCTAGACCACCAAGTTTTAGATCAATTGACCGAGCGGCTGGATAAGGAGCGAGCCCCACAGGCGTAATCCTAACTTAAGTCTTGCCAGACGTAATGTGATACAAAAATTCCAGGTTAGAATCCTAAAGAGTAAAGGAGTTATTTTATTTAGAGGGTAACCCCGTTTTTTAGAGTCACTTACACTACAGGCTAGTCACTTGTGTGAGTGATTATTGTATTTTACCTGCCTCTCAATAAAAAATAAAAAAATTTTAAAAATGGCTTCAAACTATGTAGCCTTAACATGGTTGACAATACCCAGGTCCTCAATAGCCTGTAATTATTTTCTTGTTTTTTTATTATTTTTTGTCAAATTAATTTATTTCATTGAAAATAATAAAAAAAATAGTTAAAAAGTAATAACTATTTTATACAAAGAAGAAAATTTGACCATGGAATGAACCTTCTGAAATTTCAGTATTGTAAACTACCCAAAGAAATAATAAAATCTCAGGCTATCAAATTTTAAATTTCAATAACAAATTTAAAAGGGGTGGGTTCAAAATTCTTTATAGATACAATAAAGCTTACTTTTATCAACACTATGGCATTAAGCTGTAGTAGAGTATTTTAAAATGTTACACAAAATGATAGGCTAATCATTTAAAACCATCAAATTAAATATATTTTTATTACATTATTAGTATAGTGTGATAAAAATACAAACTGGAGTAAGTACAAGTCTAGGTATGTTTTCAATAGTCTGGCTTAGTCCTTCAGTTTGTAAATTCTTCGATGCTGTAGAAGGGTCGATCGAGAAGCCAGGTCTTCAATTGGTGTGAGAATTGTTTTTGATCCAACTTTTTCAGCTTCTCTGGTAAACAGTTCCACATTTTGCCATCAATGTAGCTTGGTTTGTTTTCAGTGCTGCTGAGTTGATGAACAGGAAGGCAGTAGTTAGTGGCATGTCTGGTGTTGTCTTGATGGAATTGTTCACCCTTTTCTGCTATGCCTGGAGCCTTGAAGTGGACATCTGTTACTGTTTCCAAGATGTAGAGGTCTAAGACTGTTAAGATTTTGAGGTCTTTGAATGTTTTCCGGCAGGACCTCGTGGTTGAAGATGACTGAGTATTCTTATGGCCTGTTTTGCTTTAAGAGGATGCGTTGCAGGTTGCTGGAATTTTCCTCCAACCCCCCCTCCCCCACAAGCTGCTATCCCATAGCGGATATAGGATTCAAACAGGGAAAAGTAGGCAATCATATTTGTGTAGATATTACCTATGTTTTTTACTCGACAAATCATGTACAGTCTAGTGCTGAGCTTTTTCCTGAGGTTTTTCTCTGTAGTGTCCAAGAGAGATCTTCATCAGTTGTTATACCAAGGTGTAAAGTTGGTGTCATCAGTCTCTGGTAACCTTGCAGTTGTATTCCTACACCTTTTATCTTTTATTCCTACACCTTTTATCTTTTATCTTCTTTTTATTCACAACTAGGTCATTATTATGACAGTATTGAATAGTCATATTCAATGCCGCAAATGCATCTCTATTCATGGCAAGTTCAACTGATCTTATTACATGATTTTCAAAAGTACCAAAAGTTCATGGATATTTACAAATTGAAATAAATAAATAAAACACATTATAAATGCTTAATTTTGTATATATAGTTACACCTCATTAAGAAATAATGTGACAGATGGCAACAATCATTTCATGGTTAATACACTTAAGTTTTTGCCATACCCATTTTATTGTCTTGTTTGTCCATAAGTTGATTATGAATAATCAAAATAAATTTTAATTCGATATATGAATATATCGCTCATGTCAGATTTTGTTATTTTTAACTCAGCACCTGAAAGTAGATCTTCCCTTACTCTCAATTCTCAATATTCGGCTCTCTTTATAAAAACACTTGTTTTCATGTAAACAAAATAGCCTTTTTTAATCACAATACTTTTTTCATGAAGGATAACATATTTCTCATTGTATTGTAACGTTTTAGACATGCTGCTTTTTTCCTTAGTCAGTGGTACATCTTGGATTTTAACTCTCACCTAACATTCTGTAATCTGTGAAATGCACAATTTTTCTACGGAAATTCTAGTATACCAGCACTTCACCCCTAACTTTAAGCTTTAATTTATACATCATCATCACTCAATGTGATCATTTGACTTTCAATTTGAAATCAAACAAAAACTAATGCTTCAATGTTGACAAAGTAAGCTTTCCTTAAACCACATTGCCCCTCTATAACGATCAAAATGCTTTTATGATTTGCATACATGCTCAATTAGCAAACCAGTCAAGTTCAACGTTTTTTTAGCGAATTTCCCTATAAGGAATACCCTATTACGGTAGTAGCCATGGTAAGACCTAAGCCCGGGACCATGTTACTTTTTCATTTTGAGGTCCCCAGAAGCCAAAAACACCGTTAGTTCATTTATATATATATATACAGTGTGTTCATTTTTTTATGCTCACCATTGGGATCTCGCAAACTATAAAAGTTACAGCAAAGGTCAAATTAGCAAAGTAGTGCGGAATTATATGCTAAACAAAATGATGTATAAAAATCCCAGATATTTGTACTGATTCGTTCGCTGTGCTCGAAAAACTGTTTGTTGCTCAAAACTTCTTTTACATATAACTTTGTTATCTGTTGAAATACAAAAAAACTTTGAGATAAAACTTTACTAAAATTTTACGTAGATTCTGAATATTAAAATTAAAATTTTTTACTTCGAACGGTTTTCGAGATATTTTAGACAAGTTGCTTATTTTTAATGCAAGTATGTATTTTTTTCATCATCATAAAAAAGACATAATTTTTCTGATCACGAAAATACCAATATGGCGTGTTTATTTATCATAATAATTATTTAATTATAAAAAATGTGATTAATAAGCAACCCTGAAATGCTAATAATGAGGATGCTTCTAGCATGTGGTGCAACAATGGTGTAAATCAGCTGTTTTTGATTTTGTGTTTCATATTTTGTTGCTTACATTGTTGATCAGCTGTTTACCGGCATCCGCGGTTCCCATGTAACAGCTGATTTACACCATTGTTTTATGGGAACCGCGGATGCCGGTAAACAGCTGATCAACAATGTAAGCAACAAAATATGAAACAGAAAATTAAAAACAGCTGATTTACACCATTGTTGCACCACATGCTAGAAGCATCCCCATTATTAGCATTTCAGGGTTGCTTATTAATCACATTTTTTAAAATTAAATAACTATTATGACAAATAAATACGCCATATTTGGTATTTTCGTGATCAGAAAAATTATTTCTTTTTTATGATGATGAAAAAAATACATACTTGCATTAAAAATAAGCAACTTGTCTAAAATATCTCGAAAACCGTTTGAAGTAAAAATTTTTCATTTTAATATTCAGAATCTACGTAAAGTTTTAGTAAAGTTTTATCTAAAAAGTTTTTTTGTATTTCAACGAATAACAAAGTTATAGGCAAATGAAGTTTTGAGCAAAAAAGAGTTTTTCGAGCACAGCGAACGAACCAGTAGAAATATCTGGGATTCTTACACATAATTTTGTTCAGCTTATAATTCCGCACTACTTTGCTAATTTGACCTTTCCTGTAGCTTTTATAGTTTGCGAGATCCCAATGGTGAGCATAAAAAAATGAACACACTGTATATATATATATGATAGATCTATGTGTCCGTGGTACTGATAACTTTTGAAGGGAACCTCCGATTTTTATGAAATTTGGTATGAAGGTGTAAGACCAGGTCTATTTTCATGAGTTCGCGAACCAGCATTGTCGGGTTATGGGAACGGGGTTTTATGGGGTTTCAAAGGGGTCAAAAATGGGTTTTTGGCATTTATAAACCGTATTTTTTAAAATTCATAAATTTTAACTGAAACCATTTAAAAAAGCTTAAAAAAACAAACAATTTGGTATTTTGAATTTTTATCTTAGCATAACTGGTTAAGGGGAAAATCCAAAAATGTGTTTTCCACGTTATTCTTATGGGAAATCAAGAAAATCCTATATCTTGCTTATTTATTGACATAACTTAATCAAATTTGGTATGTACATTATCTAGATGAAGTTGAACTTATACTTGCTTTCAAAACCCATATGGCGGCAAACCTACATACTCACCCCCATGGGGTTTATGGGGAAAATAAAAATTGCCAGAGCTTGAGACAATTTTGTGTTTACATCTACCAATTATTGATTAACTAAGACTAACAACACCCAATGGCAGCAAACCTACATACTCGATCTTATGGTGTTTTTATGGGGAAAGTAAATAATCTGAAATTCCATTGGGAATTCGCTGAGTACGCAGGTCTGCTGCGACAAGGTTATTTTTTTATTACTTTAAGGACGAAAGTAAAAATCGCAGTCAATTTGTAATAGTAAGATTAGTAATGCTCCTAGTGGATTTTTACTCATTCATCACAACAAATTGTGTATATCAATAATTAAGGTTACAGTACCTGGGGGCCGAGCATTTGCTCGGTAATCTCAAACAGTAATATTCTTGAAAGTAATATCAGTTACACACAGTGCGCTAAAATGCCCAGTGCAAAAAAGCTTATTTCTTGTTCAAGAGTAGCTCGTTTGCTCAGCTCAATCGCCTTCACGACAAGCTCGTTCGCTTCACTCACTCGCCTTTCAGACTGTTTCAATGTAGGCCTAAGGGTGCTGCACTCTGGCGTATATTTGTTGAAACACATGTTGGATATGTAAAAGGTGGATTCTAATAATTTAGTCAACATCTGTTTTAATAATTCTTACTAATGCTTTTATTTTAAAAATCAAATGCAATTGATTAGTTGTTTAATACTTTTACATGACTTTTATTCATCTTAACATTCATAATCAGCAGTATAAAGTACGATTTAAAAATTATAAATTAGTTTTATCATACAGTAGTACCATTTTAATAATTAAGTAATTTGATGCCATGCTAAACCACATGCTCATACTGGAAACACGTGGACTGAACTTTGACAGTTGGTTCAGCTGTTTGTATTATTAATTTTGTTTTGATTTTTAACTCCACAAGACCAATGATAATTTTTTTTATTTCAATTAAACATTATACAGAAATAAAATTTTTCCTGACAAAGACCTATATTTATATTATTTTTATCAAAGAACTAAGATATTTTCAAAGTTTGAAGAAAATCATTTGAGCCATTTTTGAGATCCGTGTGCAAAACATACATACATCCAAATAAACCTTACACCTTACTCGTATTAGAGTATAGGATTCATTAATATACTGACATATGTGTCTTATATCATATTGTGAACTAAATTATAATTTTTACGAGGTGGCCCGTGCGCAAATTGCGCATTTTATAATTCTATATGAGTGAAACTCACCTACAGTACGTGAATGTTGATTTTGAAGTGACAGAGATCTATTTTTGTTTACTACTTTTAAAATTCATCTGAAGGTAATCAGCTGTTAACCCTTTGAGTGCCGCAGCCATTCTCCCAAGTCATATGCATAAATTGCCGTGCTAAAACCTACAATTTTGCAAGGGTTTGGGAAAAAATGTGTATAAAAAAAAGTATTCAACAGATTTTAATAATTCTTTTTTTATTTTCTTTGTAATAAAATGGGGAACATACTACATATAAATCCTTTCTTCTAAATTTATTTATATAAAAAATTATGAGTTATAACTACAAATAAAAAATAAAAAAATTCTAAATTTTCAAGTTTGGACCAAAATTTTGTGTATGTAGTATTTTTATATATTTTTTTTAGTTACACCTTGTAAAAGAGCATGAAAAACTGAACAAAAATCATACATAATATGTTATTTTACAGTGAAAATTTACATTATAACGCACTACAAACAATAATAACATAATATAACATATAACATATATAACAAGCAAAAATAATATTTATACAACATACAACCAATAGCACTGATAAATCAATAATTTCACTAAACACAATAATAACGAAGTATTAGGAACAGTTTTTAGTGTAAAAGAACGAACGTAAACAATGCAACTAATCAAAATACACAGCTGTCTGCAGCGGGTAACAATCAGCTGTCAAACTGGTGTCATATTTTTATCATAATGCCATGTGACTCCAAGTAAACAGTGAAAGTGAAAAACCAGTACAATACGAAAGTTTGGAACCTGTAGAATGCTGTAAAACGAATAATCAATTAAAACTAATACGTACTATATAAAATAATAATAAAATACCGATCGTCTACTGGGTAGACGCCGGCAATTTATGCATATTTTATAACGTCTACTATGTAGACGCTGCGGCACTCAAAGGGTTAAATTACAATTCACATTAAAGAACTTGCAATAAAAGTTGGTCAACATTTTAAAGCGCCCTCTAGAAATAAATCAAAGGCGAGGGGGGCGAAGCCCGAAACGATATGACCTTTTTAATTACGATTCGTCACTGCGCTATATCCTAAGCTTTAAAATGACACCTCAATCTTAAAAATCGGTTCAGTAGGTTGAGAGAAAAAGGGACGTAACAGACGAAACCCTTATAGAAATAAGAAGATAGATTAATCAGCTGATGTTTGTTTATGTTTCAGTTTTTGTTATGATTTGATGAAGTTAATACAACATTATATTTCCCTCTTGTATAAACATTCAAGGCGGCCAATACTGCAGACTCTTAATCTATTTCTAGAGAATACACAATGTTAATCATTTAATTCATGTGTGTATAGACCATTAGTGTATTGTACCTGCTGCACTGTGGCAACACTGGCAGTGGGTTCCAAAGGGACGACTACTCGTAGGTAGAGAAGCAACTCTTCCGCCAACCGGCCAGTCTCTGTGAGAGTGGCGAACTCTAGCACATGGCCAAGGGACTCCAGCACCGAGCCTAGCAGCCCGGCCACCTTGTCCCCACACTCCAACTGTGTCTGTAAAAAATAAATAACACTAAATTATAAGCTAAAATACAATTATTAGTTGCACAGAAATGGTCAACTTAGCTAAATAAAGACCCATGATTTTTCTGCCATTGGCAGAGGCTATAATCTCAAAATTAACTTGTGATTGAAGGACATATCCTATACTCTTATACGAGCAATGTTTGCTTGTTTGCTTGTTTGCTTGTTTGCTTGCTTGCACAATTATCTCAAAAACGGCTCCGACGATTTCCTTCAAATTTTGGAATATGGGGGTTTTGGCCACCAGAAATCGATTGGAGCTGGTCCCATAGCTGGGAAAAATCCGGTTTTCGCGCTAGAGCCCTTCAAAGATCCCATGTTATCCTTATGGAAATTTTTTAACTGAACAAAAATCAGCTGATAACTGTAGATAAAATAAACCAATGTGTTACATCTTTAACCTGTGGTTTTAGGAAAATCATACCAATGTGCAGCAAACCTTCCGCCTGGCGAGTGAGCGGAGCGAACGAGCTTTGTGTGAGAAACGAAAGTAATAATTTTACCGAGCTTAAGCTCGGTCCCCCTGGTACTTTCAATTAACCTCAGATCTTTTCCCTTTTTCTCTTAATGCTAAGATTAGGGGTGTGCAAGTATTAGTAAAGTTTTATCTAAAAAGTTTTTAGTGGTCAAATAGTTTTGTTCGAATAGTAGCACATTCGGCTCGGCTCGAGGATATGCAAAACTATTCGAGTGATCGAGCTTGATAAGCTGAAAATGGTTTCAGAAGCAACAATTCCGCCCAAAAAAATACCTAAAGAAGAAAACTCTGTACTAACAATTATTTGATTTATTAATGAAAAAAAGCAGAGAAACATGGCAATTTATGTGTAAATTAATGAGCGGTGTGATTGTCGTACACGGAGTCAGGGAGGTTTGAGTCACAGCGATGACATGGTGGTGTAGGGCAAGGCGGGGTCTACGATGCAATAGGAGCGGGAGTGGGGTAATGACCTTGACTGCTGTTTATTTACCTGGTGAAGGAATGTGCTAAAAATAGAAACCAAAACAGGTGGGGTTTCGTTTCTAGTTCAGTGCTTAATTATCGCTCTAATCATTGACTCCTAGTAATTTTGCTTTGTCTAAACGCAATTCAAGAAAAGTTTGATGAAGTGACATAAGTTTTATTTGACAAATTTAGAAATTTATTAACCGATAGGGTGAAGGAATGTGCTAAAAATAGAAACCAAAACAGGTGGGGTTTCGTTTCTAGTTCAGTGCTTAATTATCGCTCTAATCATTGACTCCTAGTAATTTTGCTTTGTCTAAACGCAATTCAAGAAAAGTTTGATGAAGTGACATAAGTTTTATTTGACAAATTTAGAAATTTATTAACCGATAGGGTTATTAATTGGCCTCAATTTTGAACAATGGGTTGCCTAGAACTTTGGTTGACTTTTCTTTCCATTAGTAAATAATTAGACAAAAAATGAGCCATTTATTTTAGTTCAATTAGTTTAGAAATGGATATAGTTATTCTACATGCATTTATATTGAATAAATTATACTGAGCGACCATCCTCCCCCTCTCCATCGCCAAGACTCCCCCCTCACCCAACTCCCCTATCCCAGCGCAAAAATAGACCCTTTTAGATTTTTGTCCACATCAAAGTTTATGAGTCCTTGTTCAGTCAACTGGAAGAGCTGTTTACTCATTCCATTGTAGTTTGGTGGATAAAAAAATAATAAATTTATAAATAGTTTATTTACTTTTTTCATTTTTTATGGCCAATAAATGGCTTTTTTGGGCAGAAATACATTAATAAATTACTACTGAATAAATTATTGTTCAAATATTTTTTTGCTGTCTGGTCTTGGCTCGGCTCGACCAGAAAAACCACTATTCGCACACCCCTAGCCAAGGTACAACCTATTACAATCACAGACCAAAAACAAATGTCTGATGAAATTTATTTAATTTCTCCTGTCACTTTATGTTATTGTTTATTCATTGTAAGAAAACGAATATACTGGTACTGCACTCATTTAAATGTTTAAGATGTAAAATATATATATATATATATATATATATATATATATATATATATATATATATATGCTTGCAGAGACAGTTAGGAAAAGAACTACTATCATCATCATTGTTATTATTTTCACTTAACTTCTGAATGAAACTAAAATTTAATAACATGGGGTGTTTCTCCTTTCTCTATCAGCTTATAACATAAAGAAAATTGGGGAATTAATGACAGTGGTTTTGTATTTGTTGCTTGTAGAGGGAAATAAGTTCTGACTTTCAACTGCTAATTTTTATTGAACAACTCAGTCCAGAACAGCAAATTTATTAGAACTGGGCAAATCCCACATTTTGAGACAAATCCAAACAAATATCAGTAGCGATTTAAAATGACTACAATTATAAAGTAACTCATACAACCAAGTGATCCAAACAGGAATCACACTGTCAATTTTTTACAACAGTCTTGATATATGTCCCCATGAGCAATTTGAAAAACCAGTCGATGATAAAGGTAATTAAATATTTGTGAAGGTCTAAGAACGAAAACCAACCGAATTTTGAATAAGGCAAACTTTAAAATATTAATGACAACATTTTTACTCCTTAGATACGATCTTATTTACCTTGTAATTGGTGTAAGCAGATCGCAGATTATCAAATAGTTTGTTGTAGTGAGGAATGTGTGCAAAATGTCCAAACTTTCCCTTCTCTTCCTTCCCAGCCTCTTTCTCACCTGGAAAATCAATTTTTATAGATTATTAAAGGAGCTGTTTAAAAAGTCAAGATGAATGATAAAATACAGTTGAACCTAAATTTTTCAGGAGCGGATCAACCAAAGTCAAATCCAGGGACAAAAAAATTTTAAAATACAAAAAATTCTAAATCTTAAAATACAAAATTTATTATATTCCTCAAAAATACATTATTTGATAACTGGTAATGAAATATTTATGGTTCGATGGGTAGGGTTACAAATAAAGTGAAGACGCAACAAGTAAAAATAGCGGTCAATGTTACTGTTTCCCTCGCATTAGTGTCCTTGCACGGCTTTCAGAAGCAGCCAACATGTGCAGTGACGTACCGTAGGCAAACGTGGATGGTGGCCACCACATAACCATGCCAACAAGCCTTGTGCACTAGACACTGCGCATCCAGTGAACGGTATGACAGATAAAGAGAGGAAGAAATGTGCACACAAGGTGTAGGCGGGGGAGGGGGGGGGGGTGGAGTACAATGGGGAGGAAGAAGGGGCATTAGAGTGGAGAACAATCTCTATTGATCAACACCTGTTGTCATTGGAGCTAGGCATCTGCATAATTCGAGATTCGCATGTGTGCAATGAGTAACAGAATAACAAAAAAAATCAATTTTCTGATAATTTTGCAATTTCTATGCTTCATCCTTTCCCTATTTTACACCCCTAATATGGCACGTAGTCTTCCATAGCAGTGTATCTTTGGCTTTGTTATTATTTGGTTGTTGATTTGTGCAGTAAACTGTTTGAAATTTTATGAATTAATAATATAAAATTCATTTGTGTAAATTCTTACTATAAAAAATGTAATTATGTTTTTAATATTTTTCAAATTGTTTTGTCAACCATTAGGGGTGTGCGAGTATTTGAAACAATTGAGTATTAAACTCGAGTATTAATTACTTGAGCTAGACTCGATGTTTTCAAAACTACTCGAAGTTCGAGTGAGTAGTTTGCCTCGTTGTTAAACTAATTTTTATAAAACATGTGCACATGAAAATATAAAATAGCATTTGGTTTGTGTTTTATTTCAACCTCAATCCATTTTAATTATCAAGTCAAATAATTTATCGAGCCTACTTTTAACTTTCGTCATGGTGACGACGCGATGAAATGACTGAAGTGACGACCAAAAGAATGAAGCAGGTTAAGTCGGATCATAAACTAAACGGGAAATAGTCACGACACCCAGCCACCAAGGTTAGATATTTACCATTCAACTGAGCAGTTGTCAAAGCGTCAATTCTGAAACCTCTCGCTTGGAGCGCTAGCAGTAAAGATACAAGTGTTTCAAGGCTTGGCCAATAACGGTAACTCTAGGCGCACTAGTTTTTATTCCACCCGCTTGGATCGCTAGTCTAGTGGCAATTGTTTCCTTAACAATTAACTTGGAGCGCTATTAGCTGCAGGACAATTAATCATTCGTAGTTTTGTCACTTTATATAAGATTTAATCTGATGAAGATTAAGATCGTGTGTGACAACGAACTTCAGAAGGCATTGGATGTATCACAATATCACAATTAATTGGAACATACTGCTTGTCGTCTGCATTTATTTGTTTTGAGTTCCAATCTGATGCTGATATTAGATTACATCTTTTTATCGCTGATCGTATTTTAAACTGATTGGAACATTTGTATTATCTCTTAATTATATTGATGTCTAAATAAATAGACAAGAAAAAGTGTTTATTTTGAAGTCTTAAAAAAACTGAAAATGACTTTGCAGTATGTAGCATACTGTATAAGTATCATTAACTGTAATTAGTAGGTAGTTTTATATTTATTGATTCCACTTCTTTGTAGCTTGTTAGGCCTGATTAGGTTTCTGAATTACTTACCAAAAATACTCGCTCGAAATTACTCGATACTCAAAAAAATAGCTAACTACTTGACTCAACTCGAATGAGTAAATCACTACTCCTCACACACCCCTATCCACCATATATGAATAAGATCTTAAGAATGTGATTAATTAATTTAATACATAAAAGAATTAAATTACACATATTTACAACAGTAAGTAAAAGAAATAAATACATGAAATAGGTTACTTAAGTAAAACAAACAAGTAAACAAAATATGTAAACAAAGGTTTCTAGTCAACCTTACATACGTCAATAAATCTTTTTAGTGGCCTTTCTTTTAATTTTAGGGGTTGGCGAGAACTCGAGTTTTCGAGTATCTGTCGAGTATCAGTGCTCGAGTGAGTACTTGTGACTACTCGTTAAAGTGGAGTCGAGTAGTTCTTAGATTAAAATATCTTTATACTTAAATGTTTTTCATTTTATTTAGTCCCTATTCCTTTGAATTCTAAAATATATTTATTGCAAGTATGATTCTTAAAACAAAAGACAGATTTCAAGATAATGATCTACTTCTAAACGAATAAAGCAGACAGTAAATGAACTTGGATTGGACTGGTGACGGCTGCATCTGCACGGACTGTTAGTGGTAGTGATTCAACATAGCACCTAACATATAGACATGAGCAATGATTTATAAAATAATGCATTTGTATGATAAGTCTTTAGAACACTGAGAAAACTTTATAAACAATAATCAATCATAATTTCACATTTAATTGCTTCAAAAATATTATTTAACAATCAATAATTTAAAATAATTTTTGACAAATTAAAGAGCTATTTTGACATTAGCAGTAAGAAAAGTAGTGACAAACAGATGAATGACAGGATGGCCGATCAGATTTAATAATGGTTAACCTCAAAGCCCACGTAGTACAATTTAAATTTCCTTTCAGGTTCTTTGCATAGTATAGATATTTTAAGCCATAAATACTTAAAATCGGCTGTTGGTTGATTTTATTTCAAGGTTTAGAAACTAAAAAAAACTGAAAAGGCCTATTTATATTGTTAAGACCTGTATTAAGAAAAGGCTATAATATTGAAAAGAACTCTATTAAGACCTGGTAATATTGTTATTTTTGTATTTGTTATTGAGAAAATCAAAAATTATATTTCTCTATTCTATTCTATTAACAATAATTTTTGAACGGCCATAAATAAGTTGTGTTGAACACATAGAAAATCAATGGTCTTACCAGAACCATACAGGCTTCAAGGCTACACTAAAGCTTGCCTTTATTCAGTTAGGGGCAAAACAAAAAACCTACACTAGCAGACGGCAAATTAAGGGAATTATGTGAATTTCACAACAGTGGAAGTTATGTAGCATATACAGGACTTGAACAGTTTGGAGAAATGACAATAAATAGTAAACAAAAAATGAGACCTGAAGATTTTCTTATGGACAAAGACAAAGAAGAGAGAGAGTTGAAAATGAAAATTTAAATTCACCAATTACAAGTGATTTTTTGGTTGTAGGGTTACCATACGCCCTCTTTTCCCCTTGACATGTCCTCTCTTTAGAGCATAAAAAATCGTCTGGGTGGATTTTTTAGAATCAGTCCATTTGTCCGGCTTTTTGGAAGCTGAAAACTGAATATCTGTATTTAAATTTTTACCAACCTCTAAAAAGGTATTTTGTATGGTGTTACTTTGTTCGTCCAGATTGTTATTAAATCGCAATTTATATTGTTTAAACTGTTAAATCTAGAATAAAATGTAATATTACAGTTACAGTAACTTTTTACTCTATTGTTGTAATAGTTTTTTGGATACTTATTCCTTTTATTTGCTTGTCAGCAACAGTTACAGTCGGATTGTATTTATTGTTGTCAGCAACCAATCTCATTACAGTGAATGAGTGAGGTTATTTTTTAGAAGATATTGCTTTCCATTCGTTAATTCTGGCATAGTTTGATGAACGTGACCATTTTTTATATATTTATATATATTTTGATTAGGCCTAGTTGTTAGTGCCAAAGAATAAAATAGTCTTTTAATGTCACTAATTGTGAGTGTAACTGAATTTAAGTTTAAAAACTGCATAAGCTAATAACTAATAATATTTTTTATGTTTAGTTACTTTTTATTCAAAATGAATTTAAAGAACATCTTTTAATGAATGTAAAGGGAAGACTTTTTAATTTTTGCTTGTTTATGCAGTTTGTATTGATTTGCATAATAAGCATTATCTATATAGTCTAATAAATTACGTCCCTTTAACATTATACTATTTTTCTCAAAATTTTCAAGGCAGTTTGTAGAATATTATACAAAATAAATCACAAAATAAAACCTACTGATTTGGTAATACCTTCTTATCAGCCTACTTTCCAAATGATTTCATGTAATTATAAAACATTTGCACCTTATTCAGTATCCTAAGAGGAATTTAATTTTGAAAAAGGTGAAACTTATACTGTGTAAATATAAACATTTGTTTTCCCCCACTCAGTAATATTTTATTCAAGGGGGGAGGGGTGGGAGGAATTCAGATTTTTGTGATTTGTTTATCTCACCTGCGAAGAGTACTAAGTGTTTTCTTATGGTAACCCTACATGGTTGCCTCCAGGCCCCGTCTAGGCTTGAGACTCAAAGTAGACCTTTTACAAAAACTTAAAACTGTGAGTGAGGAAAAGCATATCAGCATAGTATTTGGAAACATTTGAAAGTAAGTTAAAAGCGAAAAGTGTGAAACATGAAAATGATAGGTGAAGTAAGTAACTGTAACAGAGGATTCTCTTTTTATGTTTTATTCCATGTAGGCCTAGGTCTTATGGTTATAACTGTTCAATCTTTTTATTGTGTACATTCCTTTAGGCCAAGACCTTTTGTGAAAAACCGGGTTTTTAACTTCAGTTTATTAACATAGTCAGCAATTTACAAAGTAATATTTGTTCCTTAATGTAGATTTTATGAAAAGTAAACTTTGAGTGGTTATTGGTGGGCCTATTAGTTTTTTTAACAATTTGAAATATTTTTATGTTCATGTACTACTTGACTCAAATCGAAACTCGACTGTTCTATTTCATACTCGACTCAACTAAACTCGTTCCAAAAATATGACACTCGCCCACCCCTAATTAATTTTCTTTTCATTTCTTGTCCTTGCCAGGGGAAAGATGGATGGTTGAGGGGAAGGTGGTTTTAGTTGGCATTCAGCTGCTTGCCTTGTTTATATTATGGTTCAACCGTGGTTTTCAGTTTTCCGTGATCATCCTCTCCATGATTACCCAGGATAATTGAGGTTCTACTGTAGCCAATGTATACAAAAACCATCAAACATGTTAGTAGCCATCTTGATGGTCGGTTGCGTTAGTAGTGTGAAAATAGTACTTTTATGGTTCATTTCACAAAGGGTGTCATTAGCATAATAAATGGTTATAGATAAATTTTGTATGATAGTACGAAAACTAAACATGAACCCATATAGCCTAGTGATAAGAAATTTTTTTCACATACTTATGAAAATACACTCAATTTAAAATATTATTTAATATTTATTTTAAACCACTACTGACAAACTTGACTATGATTGATAAGTGAGTGTACCTGTACCTGCAGACTGGTTGAGCTTGGCCGGGGAGGAGGACCGGGTAGGCCTTCGCTTGATGGGTGACGGGGTCGGGTTATTGACTATGATTGATGAGCTAATGTACCTGTACCTGCAGGCTGGTTGAGCTTGGCCGGGGAGGAGGACCGGGTAGGCCTTCGCTTGATGGGTGACGGGGTCGGGTTATTGACTATGATTGATGAGCTAATGTACCTGTACCTGCAGGCTGGTTGAGCTTGGCAGGGGAGGAGGACCGGGTAGGCCTTCGCTTGATGGGTGACGGGGTCGGGTTATTGACTATGATTGATGAGCTAATGTACCTGTACCTGCAGGCTGGTTGAGCTTGGCAGGGGAGGAGGACCGGGTAGGCCTTCGCTTGATGGGTGACGGGGTCGGGTTATTGACTATGATTGATGAGCTAATGTACCTGTACCTGCAGGCTGGTTGAGCTTGGCAGGGGAGGAGGACCGGGTAGGCCTTCGCTTGATGGGTGACGGGGTCGGGTTATTGACTATGATTGATGAGCTAATGTACCTGTACCTGCAGGCTGGTTGAGCTTGGCAGGGGAGGAGGACCGGGTAGGCCTTCGCTTGATGGGTGACGGGGTCGGGTTATTGACTATGATTGATGAGCTAATGTACCTGTACCTGCAGGCTGGTTGAGCTTGGCAGGGGAGGAGGACCGGGTAGGCCTTCGCTTGATGGGTGACGGGGTCGGGTTATTGACTATGATTGATGAGCTAATGTACCTGTACCTGCAGGCTGGTTGAGCTTGGCAGGGGAGGAGGACCGGGTAGGCCTTCGCTTGATGGGTGACGGGGTCGGGTTATTGACTATGATTGATGAGCTAATGTACCTGTACCTGCAGGCTGGTTGAGCTTGGCAGGGGAGGAGGACCGGGTAGGCCTTCGCTTGATGGGTGACGGGGTCGGGTTATTGACTATGATTGATGAGCTAATGTACCTGTACCTGCAGGCTGGTTGAGCTTGGCAGGGGAGGAGGACCGGGTAGGCCTTCGCTTGATGGGTGACGGGGTCGGGTTATTGACTATGATTGATGAGCTAATGTACCTGTACCTGCAGGCTGGTTGAGCTTGGCAGGGGAGGAGGACCGGGTAGGCCTTCGCTTGATGGGTGACGGGGTCGGGTTATTGACTATGATTGATGAGCTAATGTACCTGTACCTGCAGGCTGGTTGAGCTTGGCAGGGGAGGAGGACCGGGTAGGCCTTCGCTTGATGGGTGACGGGGTCGGGTTATTGACTATGATTGATGAGCTAATGTACCTGTACCTGCAGGCTGGTTGAGCTTGGCAGGGGAGGAGGACCGGGTAGGCCTTCGCTTGATGGGTGACGGGGTCGGGTTATTGACTATGATTGATGAGCTAATGTACCTGTACCTGCAGGCTGGTTGAGCTTGGCAGGGGAGGAGGACCGGGTAGGCCTTCGCTTGATGGGTGACAGGGTCGGGTTATTGACTATGATTGATGAGCTAATGTACCTGTACCTGCAGGCTGGTTGAGCTTGGCAGGGGAGGAGGACCGGGTAGGCCTTCGCTTGATGGGTGACGGGGTCGGGTTATTGACTATGATTGATGAGCTAATGTACCTGTACCTGCAGGCTGGTTGAGCTTGGCCGGGGAGGAGGACCGGGTAGGCCTTCGCTTGATGGGTGACGGGGTCGGGTTATTGACTATGATTGATGAGCTAATGTACCTGTACCTGCAGGCTGGTTGAGCTTGGCAGGGGAGGAGGACCGGGTAGGCCTTCGCTTGATGGGTGACGGGGTCGGGTTATTGACTATGATTGATGAGCTAGTGTACCTGTACCTGCAGGCTGGTTGAGCTTGGCAGGGGAGGAGGACCGGGTAGGCCTTCGCTTGATGGGTGACGGGGTCGGGTTATTGACTATGATTGATGAGCTAATGTACCTGTACCTGCAGGCTGGTTGAGCTTGGCAGGGGAGGAGGACCGGGTAGGCCTTCGCTTGATGGGTGACGGGGTCGGGTTATTGACTATGATTGATGAGCTAGTGTACCTGTACCTGCAGGCTGGTTGAGCTTGGCAGGGGAGGAGGACCGGGTAGGCCTTCGCTTGATGGGTGACGGGGTCGGGTTCTTGGGCCCCGGAGCCTCCTCAAGGACCCTCACAAACACACACAGCATCCGCACCAAGTGGTGGAGAAACGTCTCACTCAGCCCACCCATCTGCGATCAACACCACGTATCAGTTGTGGCCAACTTGTGTTTATATAAATGCATGTAATTTTGAACACAACAATGATTAATTTATTGTTTAGTCCAGTAAACTATTGAAATGCTGTATACCGTATATCTTGTTTGTCTTAAAAAAACAAAAAACAAAAAAAAACAATTCAAGTATTAATATTTTTTGTACTTTCATGTATAGAATACAATCAAACAGATGGTACAGATGATGTGCAGAGTCCTCATACTGCCCCTTTTCCTGAATTCAAAAAAAAAAACCTTTGTAAATGTCTTATTGTTACACTAAGGTCAGGAGCAGTAATAAACGGCCCTAGTTCAAGAGATCCTTGAACTTAGCAAATTTCTAACTAAATTTGAAAAATATTTTTTTGTGGCACAATTGGCAGAGGTTTGGGTGCCATGGTTTTTCTAAGCAATATCAGTTAATCTCCAATTAATGAGGGTACATTCTAAATCTTATGAAGTTACAATTAAAAATTTGTGAGGGATAAATAAGTTCGTTAGTTTTTCTCAAGAATAATTTGGGAAACATGTTTTTGTTTTTTCTCCTTAACTATGTAAGCTATAAATATTAAAAGAAATTTTGCATTAATTAAAATTTTCTAAATAAAGTACAATGTTGAGTTAAAAGATTTCAGTTTATACGTTTATTTGATTATGGCAAACACTCAAATTTAGAATATATTCGACGGTGTCAATATTTACCTTAGGGTCTGCAAAGTGGCTCCACATTGGTTTGTTTTCTGTTTTCTCAGTCAATTCTTTCTCTTTTAAGTCCATGGTTGCCAGTCCTATAAGTAACAAAAATATTTAGTTTGCATTTAATATTTTTAATTCAATTAATTGCACCAAACAAAACTCTCAGCCGAACGCTCTTTATTCTACTGATTCCTGGACATAAAGTACTAAAATCATATGTTAAAAAAAGTTATTGAAAAATAACATTTATTCCACGTTTACCGTACACAAAAAATTCCCCCATAAAAAGTTATTTTTACCATATACACATAAAATCACTCACTTTCTGATTGGAATGTATAAAAAAAATAATAGTGTAAGCTTTTGCAGGAAAGGTGAATAATCATAGTACTGATACAAATTAGTGGCCTGCTCAGACCCACCATGAAAGGGACTCATTTTAATAATAATAATTTTGTTAACAGAAGGCCTGAAAATATTGTTCTGCCATCTTTTGTAACATTTCCACAAGCAGTATTATAAATTAAATCCGTTAATGTGTTTAATGATTAAGAAACCAAAAAGCATCTAAAGATGGTATATTCAGTGCCTAGGAGTTTTTCTGGTCTTTATTTACACAACCCACAACAATATGATCAAATGTTACAATAAAGGTAAAAAATTACAAATAATTTTAGCTTAATAAGTGCCCTGTTTCTTCATTTGTTTTCTATCTGCCTTGTCTGCAAGTGTCCTTTTAATTAAACTATTAAATCTTAAAAACTAGATACTAAATTTAAACTCGGCAGATAAATACATAGGTTAATAGGTAAATAAATACCTATAAAAAAGTTGTGTTATTTAAAATTATATTTAAATATTTGTTTAAAATGACTGAAATTTTAAATTTTCAAATCTAAATGTATAGTAAAAAAAACTGTATATTTTATAAAATTTATACTGTAGGCCCCTACCAATTACAGTACTAAAACTTTGCAAAATGTGACGTACAGCACCCGCGTCAATAGATTTAAAACTAAGCTAAAACAAACATTTATGATCTCTCTTTTAAAGCTAAATTCAGGGGGCTGAGCCATTGCAGCCCAGTTTCGCTTGCACAATGCAGACCCAACAACCTTTCGGGGAAAGCATTCAATGGGCACTCAGTGACTATCTGAGTGATAGTCTGGAACTCCGCACCACAGCCGCATGACTGGTTTTCTGTCATGTATGACAGAATACCATTAGTATACCCTATTTGTATTTCCAATAATTACATCTTCCAATTGGACCTCAATCGGCCTGTCACCTGGGGTAGGTTATCATGGATGGGTAGTTTGGAGCAGATAATAATAATATCTTAGTATATTCCCTGATAAGTGCATCCCTACGTCTTATTTCAGGTGGAGGGATATTACACAGCACCGGGAGTGGTTTTACCAGGCAAGTATGGTTACCAGGGCGAGTGTACCACTAATGGTTCTCATAGCCCTGTTTAGATGGACGTCGATCTCTCTAACATGCACACTGTTCAACCACACGGGAGCACAGTACTCAGCAATTGAGTAAACCACGGACAAAGCAGTGTTTCGCAGAACTTGTGTGGAGTCAGCAAGGTGATGGACAATGTTAGTCCAGGCTCTCACATTGGCTGCTATCTTTTGTACGCGGCTTTTGAATGTGAGAGACTGATCTAAAGTGACTCCCAGGTACTGTGAGTGGTCGTTGTGCTTTAGCTCAACACCGTCAAATAAGATTTTAAGCTTCTGGTGGGCTATTCTATTGTTCGGAAGCAAGAGACCTCAGTGTTAGTCGGGTGTAGTGGCGCCCCTGCCAGGCCAACCACATGGCTCTCGGGCCGGCCGTGGGTATATTTGAAAAAATTACCAGAGAAGAGATTGCCAGCCAGTAGAACAAGCCAGTTGTGAACATCTAGGTCAAGAGAGAGAGGAGAGGCGGTCAAAATGGCCAATGCAACGCCCAGCAGCCCTGATGCGCTGAAAACAAACAACAGTAGACAACGACTTAAATACATAAATACCAGTTTAATAACAAGGAAACTAGTTTAAAATGGCACAAACTTCACATATTTGGTTTATTTACAGTATACAATTGAGGAACACAAACTCATCATGTGGACCAAAGGGTGGGCAAGTTTGTAAAATAGCCAGGTTATTGGGAAAGATGTTAAAAAGTGACAGCTTGCAATTGTAAAATGCTCTGATATATCTTTTAAAAGTATGACAGTTTACAAACATTGCTCTAAGTTAAAGATTTTGGGATGAACTGGTTATGTTAAAACAGTGCTTAACAAGCTCACCCAAGCTGTCTCCAGCCCTAACCTTGACTGAACAAGAAATTGCATGTACTGCCAATTCTGACTGGGTGATCCAGACTGCCGGATTTTTGGGTGACAAGTTTGCAAGACTTCTGTAAGTGATACTCAGCAACTTCACAAGTCAAGAGTTGATAGTTACTGTCATAAATTTAGTTTGTGTTCTGTTTTTACAGGAAAATATTCATTCAAGGACCAAAAAATATGTAGTGCTCTGTAGTTCAAGGTCACGGTGACATATATCATTACTTTGCACAACGCTTATGAAAGCGTCGGTTATCTTATCGCCCAGCTGCCTGTCCACTGTTGGCCTTCCTGTCATGGTGTGCTATTAAGTTCCACTGTCGCTCATGGACTAGATTCTATATGGAACAATTATGAGGGATAAAATATTGATAATGGGACTTGCCCCAAACAGAGAAAGACGCCAAGTTTTTTTTGCTTAAGGACTAATTGTCGTAACAAAAAGGTATCATTTAAGAAAAATGCAAACAAAAGTGTTTTTTTATTTACTTTTTTTTAGCGAATTTCCCTATAGGGAAAACGCTGTTACGGTAGTAGTCACGGTAAGACCTAAGCCCGGGACCATGATACTTTTTCGTTTTGAGGTCCCTAGAAGCCAAAAACACCGTTCGTTCAGATTGATATATATGTGTATATATATTAGGGATGAGTCAATTCTTGATACCGATTCTCAATACCACCGATGCTTAGGCATTGGTGTCGGTATCGAGAATCGACCACCCAAAGTCAATACCAATACCCAAACTCGTCAGTAGAAAAACACAATTTTTTTGTTTGGTTTTAGGCAATTATTTAATTAAAATAGCCAAAAATCTTATTTTATTATTTGCTTATTGAATTCCTACGCAAATGTATTATGTGTCCTACAATTCTCATATATATCGGATAAGTTAGTCATGAAAACGTAAACGACATAGGCCTAGTAACAACATCTTGGTTTAGATGTACAACACAGACTTCGATGCAATCCTTGCGCCAGAAAAAATAGACCCGTAGCCTCTAATCTCTTTATCATAAGTCTTATATTGTATTGCATTCTTTAATAATTTTACTGCAATGATTTTTTTTAAATGAAGCCTACTTTCCAAATCCAAGTTTAAATCAAACAACAAAACCACAATGCCACTTTTCGTTAACAAGAACATTAACTGACTGCCTCTATTCGCTGTTCCACTGCGACGTGGCGACATTAGCGTCTAGCGAGGTTGTATCACTGGCAGGGGCACGACCGAGACCATTGTAAACCGCGACCTCGGTCGAGCCTCTGCCAACTGATGTGACTGCACTAGACGCTTTTGTCTCTGCGTCACGGTGGCGCCACTCAGGTATGTAACAGGCCTAATAAGGCTCCTCATTGTCTCAGCTGTTGTGACGTTGCGTGGCTATGGCAGCCAATCGGCATTCGCGTTTCATGGACAAGTTTCGTGGGGCAAACGAAACAAATAGAGCATTATCGCTTCACTTCACATCACATTAGTTTGTTGTTAGTAGTATGCAGCTGCCATTCTGGACTTTGTTAGTTTCGCACAGGCCCGTATTATAAATACAGTCAGTTTGTTTTTTATAAGAGTGTGGGCATTTATATTTTTTTGTTATTTGTAACCTAAGTATGTGAAATTTTATTCAGTACAAAAAGTTTTGAATTTCAGATATATTTTTAGCGAGCAAATTTTTTTCTTACTGGTAATTTACGGGTATTATACATTGATGGTATCGGTATTGAGAATCGATTTTGCAGGTAACGGTATTGGTGTCGAGAATCGATAAAATTTGGTATCGACCCATCCCTAATATATATATACATATCTATGTGTCCGTGAACACAATAACTTTTACAGAACCTCCAATTTTGATGAAATTTGGTTCAGAGATGTAAGCCAGCATCTACTTGAATGAGTTAGTGAACCAGAATGATCGGATCATGGGATCTGGATTTTATGGGGTTTCAAAAGGGTATAAAAAATGGGGTTTTGGCTTTTTTAACTTTTATTTATAATATTCAACAATTTTAACTTAAACCATTTAAAAGAGCTAAATAAATACCAACAATCTGGTATTTCAAATTGTTTACTGAGCTTAAATGGTTATGGAGAAAATACAAAAACTATGTTTTTCATGTTATTCTTATGGGAAATTAACAAAACCTTCTATCTTGCTTATTCATAGACATATCTTGATAAAATCTGGTATGTACATTCATTAGGAAGCTTTTATCTTATATTTGCTTACAAAACCCATATGGCGGCAAACCTACATACTCTCATCCCCATGGATTTTATGGCGAAATAGAAAATATACCAAAATTCCATCGGAAATTAATTTACTGAGTACACAGGTCTGCTGCTGCATCATTTTTTATATATAAAATGATGTTTTGTTTTATAACAAAGTCATCTTTAAAACGTAGTGTTTTTTTTATTCCTTAAATGGAGATTTTGTTCATGGAAAATTACTCTAATTTATTTTACCTTTGGCTAGTCCAACTTCAAAGATATTTCTAAACATAGAATGCTACTAGATGGTTTAGCATAATAGGAAACATGAACTGTGTTTTCATTCACTAAGCATTCAAACTACACACCTTGGAAGAACGTTGTTATCAGAAGGGCCCCGTTCAAGAAAGCAATGCCAAGCTCTTGTGTAGACGGTGGGGTGAAACTTGACAGCCAACTGACTGAGGGCCTCACAGCAACCGGCCTGTGCACAAACAAACTTTCATGAAAAGAATTGAACAAGTTTATGATACAATTCTTACAGTGAAACATAATGAAACAATTCTTAACTCAAATGAAAATTCCCATGCTTATAATACAAGGCACAAAAAATATATAAATAACAAATGCCATAAGCTAAAATTTTATGAGAAAAAACCAACTTATATAGGAATGAAATTTCTGAAACATCTACCAAACAATATACAAAACATCACAAACATAAAAAAGTTTAATACTGCGCTGAAAGAGTTTCTGATAGATAAGGCCTTATACTCTATAGAAGAGTACTTTCCACCTCCTCTGAATTTTTTATTTTGAATGTGAAATTTTTATCAAGTCAAAACCATTGTAAAATGTCCATTACCTAATATTTTAATAAACTTTTTAATACGGTAATACAATTTTCAAATATTTGTAAAGATCCTTAGACTTATTATAGCAGTAAATGAATATTTTAATGACGCTATTCAATTGTATACTGTGTATATTTAATGAATAAAGATGATTTGAATTGAATTGAATTGAATTATTTAACAGTCAGGAAGTGCAAGAATTCAAATAATTTTTCCTGTAAATTTTGCGTACCTTCAAATCCGTTTTATTAGTATTGTGTCATTTGAATCAGAAGGTTTGGTTTTTGTTATTATGCATTAGATGAGGGGATCCTTAAAAATGATTTGGGGACCTATGTAGGTCTTAGTGAATTTCATTAAACAAAAAACTTCTGATGAGGTGATTGATATTGCTAATATTTTTCAATGTGAACTGTATGAGCATCCAGAGGTTGTGTTAATTAATACAATTGATCCAATTAAAGTAAAGCTTTTAATAGAAGGAAAACTAATGTGTTTTGAGGTATAATCAGCAGGGGTGCAGAAAATGTTTGACTCCTAAAATTTCCCCCAATCGTACTGTTACGGATCAAAGATTTCCCCCAAGACACGCGACATATATGACATTGCCATTAAAACTCAACAGCTTACAATGTGGGGCAGTGAAATGAAAACGATTTTTAAAATTTTAGTTTATTTTATTGAAGATAACTCTAACTCAGATTTAATAATTAATAAATTAATTATTTAATTAATTAATTATTAAATATAAATTATTATTAATTAATTAATTAAGTAAATTAATAGCTCTTGGCATTTTAAGTAGTCTAGTTAAAATTAAATCAAAACCACTAACAAGTAGTTCTTAATACTTAAATCTATCATAACTAAAATAAAACATTGATTAAATGCTCAGTTTTAACTTCAAATATTAAGAAAAGAAAAATCACAGCAAAAACAAATAATTACCCCAAAATTTCCCTAGACATCTTGAAATATCCCCTGATCCTAAATTGCCAGATCGGACATATTATGCACCCTTGCGAATCAGGGGCTTGTGTTTCAGTTATGCCCGAGCAATTTTATGAAAATAATTTAAGTCATGTTAAACTCATTCACGTAGATCTAGTATTGAGTTCTTATACAAATGAGAAAATCAAACCAGTTGGTAAACTAAAGCTGAATGTTAAGTAGGCCTACCAGTCTACTTACAACGTTCTTGATTTGTATGTAGATTAATAATGGTGCTAATCTGTTCATGGGGTGTGATTGGATAAAGGTACTTCAAGTAATATTGTGTTTATTCCTAACAATGTAAACAATGTTAGTGTGACTTCCAGTAAGAAAAAAGTAAGCATAGATGCTAATGAGCAATCTAAGATCAAATATTATTAATTAAATGAATTTCCTGAGGTATTTACTAGTAAGCTAGGTTGTTCCAATGGAGATCCTGTTAAACTTACTATTAAGCAGAATGCTGTACCTAAGTATCATAAACCTAGGCCCATAACATACTCATTAAAAGAAAAAGTCGAGCAATAGTTAAAAAGCCTAATAATGGTTAAATACCTGCTGTCTGCTGTGTGATCCTGGTAACTAGTACCAGGATCACACGGCAGACAGCAAGTATTTAACCTTTATTATTTGTTTATGTGATCTGGAAAACAACTCAATATGAAGTTAAAAAGTTTAGTTGAGAGGAAATTATTTCTCCTTCTTCTAGTAGAATGGGGCACTCCCATTGTTCCAATACTTAAAAGAAATGGTAAAAAACGTGTCTGTGATGATTTCAAGGTTACTTTGAATCCTAATTTAGAGGTAGACAGATATCCTATACCTCGGATTGAAGACCTTTTTGCAGTTTTACAGAAAGGAGTGCAATTTTCAAAAATTTGTCTGTCATCACCTTATATGCAATTAAAATTAGACAAAGGAATTAAAAGACTTTGTACCATTAGTACCCACAAGGGTTTATTTGCATATAACCATCTATGTAATGGCATATCATCCGTTCATGTTACAGGTGTAGTTTTGTGTACTGATAATCACAATATTGGATTGAACGGTAGTAATTAAGTTTCGACTAAAAGTAACATTTTTAGCAAAATAGTCTAAATTAAACTGCTCAATTTCAAGCAAAAAGTATACTGGTAGATTATTAAAATGAGCTTTCATTTTTTATACGGATGCCACTAGCTTTGGAATATTGTTTCTATTTGAATCTTAAAGAAACACATAAATTGGGAGAAGAATTTTCAACATTATGTGAAAACAATATTCACACAATTCTATATTGAATAATTTTTAGTTCTGATTCCCAAAAGGCAGCCCAGAACGCGAGGATATTGGCCAATGCATTTTCACAAGCGGCCGGGACAATGGCCAAGTTCACAGAGCGTTCAAGTGGTTAGGCTTAGAATGCATTTGCTAAATATGTCAAAAATACTTTCAAAAGTTACACACACACACACACACACAGTGAAAATAACACACACCCTTAATCACTCGGAAAATTAACTGTTACAACGCACCAGCGCTGGGATGATCCCGTCAATGTCCTGCTGTTGGCCTGTTAACAGCTATCCGGACGGCCGGAATATAGTTTCATCGACTTGTTTTGAATTAGGGAAAGAATTACAGAAAAATTTAGCAGTAAAATATCTAACCTAACTGCCCCAGAGTTCTGTATAATACTGTATACGCTGTGTTTAATAGTGGTATCCATATAACAAACAAGTACCTTAAAAAGCAGGGAGTTAATAGTTTATTTCATACACTAATTGTTTTACAACAAAAATTACCTCCAGTCAACTAATGCTATAACAGACAACCTTTTGGCCATTATATTTTTAATTTGAAAACATAATTACCATGAGATGTTTTGAGGAAGACTGTAGTAGAAGCCTGGTAAGAAGATGAACTATACGAGATAGGGAACACTCTAATGACGAACTTGTGACTATCTCTGGAAAAATAAAACATCACAATAAGGAAAAAGATTGATGAAATTAAACAATAAATTAATAGTTTATCCCTTTTTACATGGGTCAGTTATCTCAGTCTGTTGCTGGAATTGTTTCAAAAAAATTAGAAATATTCCAAACCTAAATAGATTATACTGCTTAGTGGAAACCTTGTCAGGATTGGCTTGAGTTGATTTAGCAATCTATATGTCGTTTAAAACTTAAATACCTGATATTATTGCAAGTAAATTAAGGAGTTTGTAATATAGCCTGACAGATATGTTCACAATTCAACATGTGGTTCTTGTTTGGATAATTAAAATGTGGTCTTTTGTAAAACACATGTAAACGAAACAACATATTTACTCTACATTTGCTACTGTTTACCAACTGCTGTTTTTAAATCAAACATTTTGAGGTCTAAAACGTCCCCAATATATTTTTATTTAAGTGAGTTTATGTTGAAAACATTAAGATTTAAAACTGTCTGGCTGAGCAGAACAAGTAACCATAAACTGTTTGGTCTTACCACAATCTCTATCCAGCAAACCACTGAGGTAGGTGTCCCGTAGTCGCACGGTTGCACAGTTGATGATGTCCAACTTGCTCTCATCCACAGGGTGGAACATGTTGACACATAACCTGGTTAACATACAGAAGCAAATTGGGAAACGTTCTATGGCAAACAAAATATAAAAGATACAAATAGTTCAAATGAATGACTTGAACTGCTTGTGAGACACTCAACCCACAGCTGAGTTGATCAAGACCATGCAGTCTTACAATTGACGTTGCAGTCAAATTGATATTTCAATCTGTTCTTTATTTTTTTTTTTCCTTGCTTCATGCATAGCCCTACGGTAAATCTCTCTTAACATCTTTAGTTATATTTTATGATTGAAATAACCCGTCCTTTTCAACAGTTCATGATTAACAATTATTAATTTATTATTTCATAAAAATCTGAGAGCACCAGTTTTCTCCTGTTTTGCCAACTTACTAAGCCTAGTTGTTTTGACTTAGGCTTAGACCTACTCTTCTTTTCCTAAGAGTAAACAGGTTAAAACAGGATATGAAAGAGTCACAAAATAAACGGTATCAGATAACTGACACATACTTTCTCCCAAGAATATGAAAAGGTGTTAAAAGCCTCAAAACATTAATGTCTTGATGGCTCAGTCGGATAGCCACCAGGTGAGCACCAGTTTTTGCATAAAAAAATTGAGTTTTTTAACACATTTTGCTCTATAACTTTTGAACGCGCATTTTCCCGGAGATGCGGGTGGTGTCATTTTATTCAGCATTTTAATCTTAATAAACCACAAAAATGTAATCAAAATCGTTAGAGCCGTTTTTGAGAAATTTTGATTTTTCACGTTTTTTGGGGGTTTTGGGGGGTAAACTGCCCTTAAAAATCAAAAATTAAAAAAACGCCTGGAATTATCGTGGGTTTGAACCTACATACCAAGTTTCACCAAAATCGGACCATTGGGGCATTCTCTAGCTCTGTTTACATCCTGACACACACACACACACACACACACACACACAGACAGACATCACTCTGAAACCCCCTTTTACTTTCTCCCCCTATACCATAGTATATGGAGAAAGTATTGTTTTCGTCAAAATTTTCGAATTTGAGTTGTTGGTGGATTTATCCATTTTGGTTCCCCCTGAGTCCAAAAAAGTGGTTTTCGGAGTGATGTCTGTGTGTGTGTGTGTGTGTGTGTCTGGATGTATACAGAGCTAGAGAATGCCCCGATGGTCCGATTTTGGTGAAATTTTGTACGTAGGTCCAAAACCACGATAATTCCAGGCGTTTTTTTCATTTTTTTGAATTTTTGATTTTTAAGGGTAGTTTACCCCAAAAAACCCTCAAAAAACGTGAAAAATCCAAATTTTTCAAAAACGGCTCTAACGATTTTGATTAAACTTTTGTGGTTTATTAAGAATAAAATGGTGAATAAAATGACACCACCCGCGTTTCCGAGAAAATGCGCGTTCAAAAGTTATAGAGTAAAAAGTGTTTCAAAAATCAATTTTTTTGGATTTTCAAAAAAGCTGTTATTTTTAAATAAATTTTACTTATGACCATTAAATCAAGCTCAAAAAACTAAATAATCCAGTACTTTAAATTATTGCTCTATGTCAAGTGGTTGCGGAGAAAATTCAATTTTTCGTTTAGCGGTAAACGCAGTACGTTGTTAAAAGTCACAGACGCGCGTAGGGTCAATCTCGTGCTGCTCAGCTGTTAGCTATCTGATTGAGCCATCAAGACATTAATGTTTTGAGGCTTTTAACACCTTTTTTATATTGTTGGGAGAAAGTATGTGTCAGTTAACTGATACCGTTTATTTTGGACTCAGAGGGCACCAAAACGGATAAATTTACCAACGACTCAAATTTTAAAATGTTGACAAAACCAATACTTTCTCCATATATACATTTATAGGGGGAAAGGGGGCTCCAAAATGGATATATACATCATCAAAGGAATTGGAAAATTTTTACGAATACAATACTTTCTCCATATACTATGATATAGGGGGAGAAAGTAAAAGTTAAACTTTCTTCTGCAGACATGTTTGGAATATACACTTTATCCCAAAATCTTACACCAAGATTATTGATCAAATTCTCAATTTTGGAGGGTGTAAGTTTTCTAACCCATATTTCAGATACTACAGATTCAGATTCACATAGGTCTATTTTAGTCTCCAAAACTAGGATGCCATGATCACTCAAAAAAGTCTGAAAAACATGCATATTGTAGTCTTGAGTTTGAATGCTGGTTAAAATGTTATCCAAACAAGCTGTGCCCCTTGTAGGCTTGTCATAGCACAAGAAACATTGAACTGTCTTAAGAGGTTTAGAAGATTTGTAACACTGAATTTAACTGTTGTTACATAAATTTCAACATTAACATCGCCACAATTAATTAATATACAGTGTGATTGTCCCGGAATGGTGAAATATATTTCTTACAATTATAGATGAAGTAATGAAACTTTGTATACCAATAAATAGCCATAAATATCTACTCTTTTATCACTTTTTATCACTTTTTTATCACTTAAGGGGGACGGCCCATGAGGAGGCAGTAAAAATTCTTAAATAGCAAGCCAAATAGGTCAAATATGGTATAAAATTAAAGGTCTCACTTAGCAGAGTACAATGCCGCAAACCAATCTTCAAACGGATGACCGAGACGAAAATGGCAGGCAAACAAAGATTACAATAAAATAATATGGGTAAAACTTAAAAATGCAATAACTTTCCTAATACTCAACCTTTTGACGTCGGGTTTAACTTAGACATTTAATAAATTTAATATTAGGGTTAAGTAGACTGGAACTCCCAAAGAAATAATTCATACTTTTAAACTAGAGAAACTTTAAACAAATTATCAATTTGGATAGGACCCCCCCTTAATTTAGAAAACCCCATCTAATTTAGACTTACCCCAGGCCCCAGGCCTTGAGCCCCATGGCCCCTCGGACCTAACCCCCCAAACCTATACACTCACATCACTGCACTAGACACACTCCCCTGAATCTAAGTCTGCTGACCTATATAAGTCAGAGCTACCAATAGGTCAGCATAAACAAGCTAGTGTTTAATAACAGTTCCAGTCTACTCATACAACAGCAAGCTCAAATACTTCCTCCTTACATGGTATGTGAACCATGCCACAAACCACGTTGTGGCATTTGCAAAATTAAGAGTACGTCCACTGACTTCAAAAGTAGTGCGACAGAGTTTACCCTATAGTTGGTAGATCAACTTGTGAAACTAATAATGTGATCTACCAACTATCTTGTACATAGTTGGTAGATCACACTGTCCCTCAAATTACATTGGTCAGACATCGAACTCTCTTCGAGTACGTATGACTGGCCATAGTTTTGATGTGGTTCATAAAGATATCAGAAAACCAATTTATAACCATGCTGCTCACCACAACCAAAATTTTGAAGACTTCTTTGAGCTTAAAGCATTCAATAAAATTAAACCACATCAAAACGCAAAATGTAACCAACTGGCATTACAAAATTCTGAATTGGCACAGCAGTTGGTTTTAAAGACCAAGGCTGCATCCGGATTAAATCTGAGATAGTTAATATCTAAATAATTGGGACTCAACACATCTGATTTATTTCATTTCTAATTGCCTGTTTAAAATTTTAGTAAAAGCAAATCAACTATGCATAGCCCAAAATCATATGTTAATGTTTGTTTATTTATTTGTTGTTTGTTTATTATTCAAATTCATTCTTTCTACCTTCTGTGCTTGAAAACGTTTGTATTAAAAACGAAAATTAGCAAAAACTTTCTCATTCATTAATTTTTCTATCTTATTAATTTTTAAGTATACAAAGTCGTTTGGCAAGTTTGCAATCAAGTAAATATATATATATATATATATATATATATATATATATATAATTTTAATGACTATTATTTTTGGTCTCTGAGCACCTAAAAACGAAAAAGTAACATGGTCCTGGGCTCAGGTCTTATCATGAGACCTACGGTAATAGCTTATTCCCTATGGGAAATTCGCTAATATATTTAACAAAAAAACTATGATTTTAGTTAGAGCGTCTGAATAAGTAGGCCTTTTTCCTATAACCAAGGATGCTGCATCCCTCCAGCACTTTTCAAAAGTTAATATTTTTTAGCACTGAAAGGGTTAATGAGGGGATGAAATTTTCATGTTAAATTTTCATCCCCCAATGTGATAGACGTTTCCAGCAAACCCAACAGAAATAAGTTTAACTGTTTTTTTTTGTTTTTTTTTAATAAATTAAGGTGCAAATTAAAATAATAAAAAAAATAATTAAAAACATCCCCTGTAGAATAAACCTCACCTTGTTATTGCTTCAGAAGCAGCTGTCCTGACTCTGATATCGTCATCCCCAAGAAGTGTCAAAATGACAGAGTGCAGAACCCGTGACTGAAACTCGCTGTTTCCCACCACATGATAGACATGAAGATAAGACAAGTCTCCGAGGAGCTCCAGCAGCTTTACCTGAAACACCGTTATGACTGGAGATAAAGAGAGGCTTAAATTCCTGTTGGATACACAGTAAAAATGCAGTTAAAAACAATGTGTTTAATTATGAAACTTCAGTATACAGAGAAAGTGAAAAGAAAGTGTTTTTTTTTTTTTTTAAATAAATCAATAAAGAAAGGTTCAGATTTCCACTTCGACTATTTTGCAATGAACTGAATTTAGTAGGTAGTACACGCTGCATGACTAAACAATGATACATATGACTAATAATGGGTCGGTTGCATAATTTATCGGTTCGGTTTTTCAATGGCACTTATTGTCGGTTTTTCGGTTTATTTTAGATGTAAACATGGAACAACTCAAGGTTACCATCTAAAATCAGGCTGATGCCTATTTTCTGCCTTTTACACATTAATACATTTTAAATAAGACCTGTTAGTTATTGCAAGAAAATATATAAATATTAAATGTTTATCCTACTATATAACTGGCCTTATATTTTATCTGAATATAGTTAAAAAGCAATATAACTAACGGTTTTAGTCTGCAAATTTGCAATTTTAAACAAAGACCAAAACTAAAAGATGAAAACTTTCACTATTGTATTCTTGTAGTATTTGATGAAATATGTGGGAGTTTAGATTAAAATCTTTTGTTGAATTTTATCGGAGATTCTCTTTCTGAATGCAAGAAACGTATAACATGTTGTTTAAGTAATTTTCTTGAATAATTTTTTGCCAAATAAATATTAAATGTTTATCCTATTAAATAACTGGCCTTATATTTTATCTGAATGTAGTTAAAAAGCAATATAACTAACGATTTTAGTCGACAAATTTGCAATTTTAAACAAAGACTAAAACTAAAAGATGAAAACTTTGACTATTGTATTCTTGTAGTATTTGATGAAATATGTGGGAGTTTAGATTAAAATCCAAGCATTTAAAAAGTTTAGAAACACCCTCAAATTATAGCTTAAGAAATATTTTGTATTTCTTTTGTATTTCCATGTCCCATTTTTTAAGAATTACTAGCTATTTAGAGATGGATGGGAATGCTTTTTTGGTTCGGGACGGGATGGGAATTTTTATTTCCCGATCATATTCGGGACGGGATTGCTTGACTCAAAGGTATCGGGAAATATCCGTTTGGACTTTTATCTGAGTGTTGTATAAAGACAAATTAATGTTAAAAATCAACTGGTTCTGTTTATAAATTGATCCACTTGTTTTTGTATAAGTTACAATGAACGTCCTTTTGTTGAAAAGATTAAAAATATCTAATTTTAAATTTGCAATCTACAATGAGTCAGGGAAAAGTATAAATTTCCTTGTCATCAAAGAAATTCAAATCAAATCACTAAACTATATCCGTAAAATGAAAAATGTCGTCCATGTCAAATTTTATACAAGTTTTGTTGAACAAAATATTAAACGTTTGGTACGAATAATGAAAATAAAAATGTTGTACATAAAAAATATAGATGAAAACTATTGGTAAAATTTTTAAAGAAAACTAAACTGTGTTACATAAATAGGCCTAAGGCCTGCTCAAATAAAAAAAGACAAAAACAACTAATTTAAATTATAATAAATATTAACATTCAGTAATCAAGTTGTTCAACAAACCAATGTCATTAATAACTCCAAGATATGTTTTGCATATGTTACTGAGACAGGTTCTTACTTAGAGATTATCATAAAAATTTACCTTTGAAAATGTAAACTCTTAGACCTAAATATTTTTATCGTTACAGTAGAACCTTGATAAGACGACTTATCAAGGTGTTCGTCTAATTAAGTGTCGTGCTATCAAGGTTGTTTTGCTGATAATTCGTCTTATCAAGGTGCACCCTAACAGAGTATATATTTTTAAACTCCCCATATAGCAAATGTAATTTTAATGAAGCCTCACTAGAAATATTTCATTGAAAATTTATGAAACTAAGCATACAAAAAACACACATATAAAACATAATGTTTTATTGTTATACAAAAATAGCCTCTATTACAAAAACTTCAAACAACTAATAATTTTTTTTAAGAAAAATACAAAATGTAATAAATACAGTAACTTGTTATAAATCAGAGAAATTATTAACCTTTATACGGTATAAATGTTCTCAATTAATCATTTACCGTATATTTAACTAAGCTGGGTACCAGCAAAGTTAATTGATTTATCGATTACATGTTGGACAATTTCCTCTACGTCTAAGCCTATGTCAGGATTCAATGTTGTTGTGCATGAGCAAGGAAAGTTAGTGAAATAGTCATTAACTTTGGTTTATTTCGTGTTACTCACGTGAACATAGTCCAATGCACTATTGATTTCCGTGGTGACCCTAACCACATACTCTCACTCATAACACTTTTTCCTCATAAACCACTTTAATATACTAACGGCATTTGAAGGAGACATTCTCTAATCCCTACTTACTGACACTACACACTTATATGTAAAAACACGATGTCACACAATAGCACTGCACTTAAACTAGTATCATATAAGCTGTGCTAAACGCGACGTAAAACCAATAATTTTCGTTTTGACAGCAGACATGCAACTGACTGTATACAAATAAATTGTGTCTCCGAGAGGAAGTGTAGGAAAGGGGTTTCCTAGAACTGAGCATAAAGACATTGTTTCCTTCAAAATGTCTGACCAAACTGTGGGAACGATGCATGAGAAAGGCGATTCGTGTTGTAAAGGTTCCATAACAAGACACTTCGCGCTATAGAGGTTATGTTCGTGTTACGGATTTAATTTACTGAAAGATTCGTTTCACCGAGGGCGAGTTCGTGCTATAGAGGTTCCGATATTTTAAAATGCGTGTTATAGAGGTTGATTATGCACTAATTTCAGCTGGTAAAATGTGTGCTATCGAGGTATTTATGTGAAAGGTATTCGTCCTATAGAGGTATTTTTAACATTGAGTGTTATGGGCAATTCACGGGGACTAGAAAATATTACTTGTTATCAAGGTAATCGTGTTATCGAGGGACGTACTAAAGAGGTTCTACTGTATTAGCGAATTTCCCATAGGGAATAAGCTATTACCGTAGGTCTCATGGTAAGACCTAAGTCCGGGACCATGTTACTCTTTATTTTTTAGGTGCCCAGAGACCAAAAATAATAGTCATTAAAATTTATATATGCATATAAATATATATATATATATGTATATATATATATGTATATACATATATATTTTTATATATATGCATGTGTCCCTAGACACAATAACTCTCGTAAAAAACAGTCCGATCGACACCAAATTTGGTAGAGATGTGTAATCCTACGTTTATTCGAATGAGTTCATAAACCAGACATATCGGCCTACCGGAAGGGGTTGTTTTGGGGGGTTTCGAACCCCCAAAATGGGTTTTTTGCATTTTTCATATGTAATTTTTTAAATTTTAAATTTTTATTTTGACAATTGGATTTAGCTCAATAAAATACACAATTTTGTATTTTGAAGCTTTGCTATATCTCCATTGGTTACCGAGATATTAAAAAGACTAAAGACAATACATTGTATTTTGGGACTCCAATGTTAATCTTATGGAGAGTAAGGATGTCTTAATATTTCACTTATGAACCAATATTTTTGGATGAAACTTGGTATTCATCTTCATTTGGTTGATATTCATTCATTTATGGTAACAAATCTTGGTTTTTGTACTTATCATGGCAGCAAACCTGCATACTCCTTTCCTATGTTAATCATATGGAGAATAGGCAAACTCCTTTAGCAATGGACAGATATTGATGAAACTTAGTATATGGCTTTATATGGTCGAAATAAATTTTGTTTGGGCTAAAAATTTACTTTTAGTGTTCCCCATGGCAGCATACTTGCATACTCTTTCCCTATATTTATCATAAGGAGAATAGACATTTATTTCCCTATTTTTGAGCATGTGATCATATTTGGTTTACAGGTTTATCTGGTCAAAATTAATATTACTAATTTGGAAATTCGCTGAGTACGCAGGTCTGCTGTGACGGGGGGTATTTATATGTATTCATTTATATTTTTGCTATATTAAAAAAAATTAAGAAAGTTATGATGAAAAAATCAATAAAAAGAAATCAGTTTAAAGTTATGAACTAACACACAAATTTCTTTACGTGAAGACAGAATAAAACGTATATCAACTTATTATTAAGGAGTTAGAATGTGTTGTTTAGAACAAGTGTGTATAGAAGGTCAGCTGAATAAAAAGAATAATCACATTAGACATTAAATTTAGATGGTTCGTTTAGTAATCAAATGAAATCTAACGACGATTGTAAATGTTATTATTTCTTCAACAAAGGTTAAGTTTTTAAATAGATGAACTTTTAACTATGATCAAATTATACCTCTTGTACTGAGCTAATGTCACACAACACAGATCGTTGTAGTGGCGATTGATGCTCTCTCCGATGTCAATGCACTGAATTTAAATTAATTTTAATTCTTCAATCTTTTATTTTCTATTGATTTAGGATTTGTACACAGTTTGAATTTAAAAAATATAAAACAGTGTAAAATCCATTTAACTATAGGTGTGCTTTTATTGAAACAGCCTGGAGGAATAATTTTATAAAGTAACAACTGTAGAGTTCAATCTCATAAAAAAACCAAAATAATAAAAATATTTTTAATATTGATTGTAATTTTTTTATATTAGGTGAAATGAAGACATAACCGAAATAAGCTTAGATGTCAAGTTACCTAACTTTCCTTAGTTGAGAAACCCTATACCACAGGTATGGTATTTTAACGCACCTTTATCAGCCAGTAGTTGTTGGAAGTGACCTTGAGAAGCGCGGGCAGAACCGGTACAGCTGCCTTGTGGTCGTGGCCAGCCAACAGAGGGCCGAGACAGAGGCAGAGGCCAACCAGCGCATGGCGCACACAGGTCGACGACTCGTCCTGAAGACCCTGACAACACACACAACACGTCACATACTCATGCAGAAAATAACACCAAAATAGCATTATACAAACTTTTAGGTTTACTTACTTTTAGACATACCTGTTTTGTATAATCACTGATTGGCTCTTTGGGTAGTTTTTTGTCAACTTGTTTTTTTCGGGTTTGATATACGAGGTATATTTGGAAAGTAAGTTCCATTTCCATTATTCTCTGCGATTACACTATGATCGCGGTTATGCACATGCGCTGCAGTTTCTCTGTTTAAATTTTAAATTCATTCAAGCAGAACATAAAGATGCCATTTTGAGCTCGCTGTCCCTTGTGTGTACTTCGTAGCGCTTGTTTGTAATGACCGAGTTGATTAGAAACCCGCCTTTTGATGAATTTGATCGGAGATTCTTTTTCTGAATGCAAGAAACGTATAACATTTTGTTTTAGTAATTTTCTTGAATCATTTTTTGCCACAAGGTGGAACAAACAATAAAGAAAGTATGAATGAAAGCCAAGTATGAATGAGAGATGAGTGTAGGATGATTGTGGCGCGACTGAACATGCATCGAGGAATACTAACAAAAGGCGTGGTTTTCATTTACAATAATGCTCGACCACACACTGCCCATGTGAGAAAAACACTCTTTCATGGTTTTGGCTGGGATGTGTTTGACCATAATCCGTTCAATCGTAACCTCACTCCTAGCGGCTTTCATTTTTTTCGGCATCTGAAGCCTTTCCTTGGCCATTTATTTTGCATATGTGCATTCCCATATTTCTTTTGGTCTATGTCTTTATGGTGGAACAACAAAGAATAATATAATGGTTTCAAACAACAAAAAGGGCTATAAGAATCATACGGAAATTAAAATTTGATGGATCAGTAAAGGAACACTTTAGAAGCCTTAGAATATTAAAAGTATATGGCCAATATGTTTATGATACAATTCTTACAGTAAAACAAAACGAAACAATTCTTAACTCAAATGAAAATTCCCATGCTCATAATACAAGACACAAAAAATATATAAATAAAACATGGCACAAGCTAAGATTTTATGAGAAAAAAACAACCTATATAGGAATGAAATTTCTGTAACATCTACTAAACAACATAAAGAACATCACAAACATTTTTAAGTTTAATACTGCACTGAAAGAGTTTCTGATAGATAAAGCCTTATATTCTATAGAAGAGTACTTTCCACCTCCTTTGATTTTATATTTTGAATGTTAAATTTTTCATTTAAGTCCAAATTATTGTAAAATGTGTATTATTTAATACTTTAATTGAACTTTTTAATAATACAATTTTCAAACATTTGTAAAAATCCTTGGATTTATTGTAGTTGCAAATATATGTTGTAATGACACTATTCAATTGTATACTATGTATATTTAATGAATAAAGAAGATTTGAATTTGTACAACAATCAACCTCTTGGACAGTTTAGAAGAAAATAATAGACTTGGACTATAATAATAATTAGAGATCGCCTCCTGATCAATATTCGGCCAAAATTTCAGTTGATCTGGACCAAAGAAGCTTAAAAAAAACATTTTATAACACTGAAACATCTGTTCTTCCTGTTTTTCTTGCAGTTGTTTTTACAACAGCTGTCCAATGATTCAATCAATTCTCCTTCCTCCATAAGATTAACATTGGAACTTTGAAAGCCTGTGGGGCATAGCCCTGGAGTCCGATGTGAATTAGAATGGGATTCTGCTAATCTACAGGACACAACCTTTCTAACAGTATGCGCGGATTTCTCCTACGATGCACATATATATGTTATTTGTGTATTTAAGTATTATTATTTTTGACGCAATCTATCCGAACTATTCGGTCAATGTTGAAGACAAAAAGTATTTTAAGTAAGAGCTGAGAAAAAAGGAGGAAAAAACATGCTTGCCTATTAATATATAAATTTGTAAAACATCGACATTATTTTAAAACTCAAGATTATTTAAATCATTGGCTATTTATTTAAATAATACCCCCATCGCAGCAGACCTGCGTACTCAGCGAATTTCCATAGGAATTTGAGATTTTGTATTTTCCCCATAAACACCATAGGAATGAGTATGTAGGTTTGCTGCTATGGGAGATTGTTAGAAAATGTTAGTTGTTAGGAAATACAATAATTAGGTAAGGTAAAAATAAAATTGTATCAAAATTCGGCACTTTTAAAGTTTTCCCATAAACCCCATGGGGGTGAGTATGTAGGTTTGCTGCCATGGGATATTGTTAGAAAATGTTAGTTGTTAGGAAATATTAGGTAGGCCCCTACCTTAAATATAAAACTGTATCAATATTCGGCACTTTTTAATTTTCCCCATAAACCCCATGGTGGTGAGTATGTAGGTTTGCCGACATATGGGTGTTGTAAGCAAATATCAGTTAAATCCTACCTAGTGAAGGTAAAATACCAAATTAAACAAAGTTTTGTCAATAAATAAGCGAAATACAGGGTTCTATTGATTTCCCATCAGATTAACATGGTAAACCTGTTTTTAACTTTTCTCCGTAATCCGTTAAGCTAAGTTAAATATTCAAAATACTAAATTGTTTATTTTTTTATGCTCTTTTAAATCGTTTTGGTTAAAATTGTTGAATTTTTGAATTTGAAGTCCAAAAATGCCAAAAACCCATTTTTGACCTTTTTGAAACCCCATAAAACCCCATTCCCATAACTTGATCATGCTGGTTCGCGAACTCATGAAAATAGACCTGGTCTTACACCTTCATACCAAATTTCATCAAAATCGGAGGTCCCCTTCAAAAGTTATCGGTACCACGGACACATATCTAAATTATATACTCCCGAATGTGTAACTCATTGGGGTATCAGAAATTCGTCAAATGTCGGTAAAGTAGATTAAGCGAAGTTTAGTTCTCGCTTGGGAATTATCGTGTAGTAAGTGATATATGGGAGATTGCAACCACACTCCAGTGTTGGATTCTATGGCCGTGTGAGTTTCGCGCATTTTCGTAATTTCTACACGTGTCAGCTTGTTCCAATTTATGATGGCGTTTCAGTGTATTGCAGCTGGTACCTTCCATCAAGGCGACAGTCGCTTTCCTCCCGAAAGTAACAATGCCCAGTGCATGGCTAATGCAGCCTGTGCTTTGGCTTGGAACTTTTTGGGGGGAGCGTTCACTGGATCTGCCATCGACAAGATCCTCTTATCAGGAGATCGTCTGTACGTTAAATCCCGCTCTGAGAATAATGTGTCTCATAGGTTTCTTCTTCCTGAGGAACTCTGTGCGTCATTTAGCATTATGAAGGAGGACGTTACCATTTTGGAAACTTCCTTCATCATGAATGATCTTTATCCAATTGATTATGATTCTTTTGATGAAGCTGTACAATATCTGTCAGCTATCTTGGACGCTGAGGTAGCCGAACAGTCTGCTAATGAAGGTTTTCTGTTCACCGGTCAACATGCAACAGTGGCTTTTTGGCGAAGTCAAGGGTTTCTGTTCGTGTTTGATTCTCACGCTGTCAACGCTGAACGTAAAAGAGATCTAAACCCTGACGTTAATCGGGCACGGCTCTTTCAGTGTGACAACTCTCTATCCCTGGCATATTTACTATTGGTAAATGCTTCATTAGATGGGTGCCAGAGGGAATACAACATTACTAAGCTAAGCTTCGCTCGGCGAGCCAATACAGAATTAGATGACTTTCAAGTTGAACTTCCTTTGCAGATATCTGATTTTGATGATGAATTGCAAGATGTTGTTTTGTCCCCCCTTTCTAATAAAACAGGTCGTGAAACACCTAAAAAGACTAAGCGTGGGCGACCTAAGACTCTCGACGACAACACTCGCGCAGAACAAGGCGGCAAAAAAACGTTATCGCGAGAATCACCCAGAGAAGCGAAAGGAAGAAGTTGCTAGACACAGGCAACGACACCCTGAGGTCAACAGAGCAGCGGTGCAGCGGTATAGTCAGCAGCATCCAGATGCTTCACGGCAGAGGGCACATATTTTCCGCCTTAGAAACCCTCAGTTAAAAGAAATGAGGCATCTGCCAATGTCTTTGGCCAAGGATATTGTCTCTAACGGTCCTATGGCATGTTGGAGTACGGATTTACTCAACAAAATCAATCCTTTTAAACTGTCTAAGGTTAGTCTCTGGGGTAATGATGTTTTCAGTTGCTCATACTGCAATGCACGGTTATTTGATGAGGAAAAAGATAGGAAAAAATGGTGTTGTGGAGAGGGGGCGTATAATGTCTTGGATCTTCCTCCTCTTCAAGAACCATTTTATGAAGATCGTCTTTTTCTGGATCGCGCGCGTGCATACAATGACCTTTTTGCCTTTTGCGCACTCGAGGTGCCAGGCGGGTATCGACATCCTAACGGACTTTCTTTTTTTAAGATTGAAGGACGGATGTACCATCAGGTTTACAGTCTGGACGCTCTTGGTCAAAAGTTTAAAACTAAAACTGGGATCGTTCAGTTTGTAAACAGGTCCCACCTGTACATCGACGACGGTGAGGAACGCAAGAACATTGCCTTGGGTAGGTCCCTTGATGGTGGGATCACTGACAGCATTACACGTTTTCTTTCTCGTGAAAATCCATTCATCAAAGAGTTTCGCCGTTTAAGCAGTGAGCCGTCAATCAACGCTCATTTAGGTTTTGAATTGACGAACAGATCTACTCACGGCAATGTTCTCGGCGATAGGCAAACTGGCATTGAAGTGCACGCAGTTCTAAGTACGGATGAATCTGTTGCTGAACCTCGAAGACTAACTATTTGGAAGGTTGGATCAGATCGTCCAACCTCAATTGATCTTCTAAGTCCCCTCATGGAACCATTTCAGTATCCCCTCCTTTATCCGCAAGGCACTGTGGGTTGGCATGTCGGTCGACTTGACAATCGTGGCAACAAGTTAACACAGTTTAACTATTCTCGGTGCCTTCTTCTTTCTGATCCTCGCTTCTCTCACCTCGGCCGTCTGTCTCAAGCATGGCAGGTCGAGATGTTTGCGAGGTACGAGGAAGAAAAACTGTGTTATATTAAGTTTGCTCAGTCAAAGTCGGTCCAAAATGCTTTGCGGATAGGGCCTCTGGATGAGCTTATCCAGGCTCAACAGGGTGGTCGGGCTGGTAGGCAAATCGCAGAGGACATCAATAATGATGAAACGGTTCAGGGTGAGGGCGGGGCACAACCTGGGAAAATCTACCTTCCCAGTTCGTTTACAGGGGGGCCTAGGTATATGAAAGTCCATTACGAGGACGCAATGGCACTTGTTTCACGCCTGGGATCCCCCACATTCTTTCTCACATTCACGTATAGTGCAACTTGGGAAGAGAACAAGAAAGCTTGTCCCCGCGGTGGCAGCCGCAGTGACCCAAGTACAGCTTGCAGAGTCTTCCGGATAAAGCTTCTGGAACTTCTTCGTGATCTGCGCAGTGGAGCAATGTTCGGGCGAATAGTCTACCTCGTCTACGTCATCGAGATGCAGATGAGGGGCCTTCCTCATGCACACATTGTGTTCAAGATCGAAGGTGATGGACCTGTCCAAGCGTCCAAAATTGACTCTATTATTCGCGCGGATTTACCTTCAGAAGGAGAAGCGGGAGGTCGGCTGAGGGAGTTGGTTTTGAGGCATATGATTCATGGCCCTTGTGGATCTGATCACAGAACCGACTTTCCTTGCTGGGACTCTGCAAGGGGTTATTGCTCAAAATTCTTTCCCAAGCCTGCTTGTGAAACCACTCATATAGATGAAAGGGGGTTTGTTCAGTATCGACGTGATTACTCGAACAATGGATTGATTAAGTCTAGGAACAAAAATGTTAATGTTCATGATGGTTGGGTTGTGCCCTATAATTCAGCGTTATTGCTGAAATATGAAGCTCATATTAACTTAGAGCTTGCTTCTACGCGTCGCGTAATTAAATACCTCTTCAAATATCTTATGAAGGGGGGTTCTTTACAGAACGTCACTGTAACTCCCTTCAGCAAACAAGATAATGAGGTAGATCATTATGTGACAAAGAGAATGGTCGGGGCCAGTGACGCATGCTGGCGGCTTTTGAAATTTCCTATTTCAGAGTCCGAGCCAACCGTTGAATGTCTTCCGGTTCACCTCGAAGGGAAGCAGTCGGTTTGTTTCCGTCCCGGCCAACTGGAAGATGTCCTTTCCAGGGCAAGCTCTAAGTTGATTGTTTATTTCGATCGCCCTATAGTCCCAAATTTCGACGGACTTACATACCAGTCGTTCTATGAAAAATACATCGTTCATACGAAACGTCCTAGTAATGGGGAGGTTTTCGACCACCCAGACGGCATCCACTTCATCACTGCCCGTCAGCGTGGTGAAAAGGTATGTCGCTTGTTTTGGGTCTCCCCCAGCCGAAGTGAGCAATATTACCTCAGACTTCTCTTGATGTGTATTCCTTGTCGTGGCTATGCCGATCTCCTGTCTCGTGGCGGAAGGAATTGCCGCACGTTTCAGGAGGTTGCTCGCCAACTCGGCTTGGTCGAAGACGAGGAAGAATATCATTACGCCCTGCGTGAGGCTTCTCAATTTATGTTGGGGCCAAGACTGCGTTCGTTCTTTGTGCTCCTTTGCAACATGGGAGCTCCCGCAGCTCTTTTGTGGGATGCTTTCAAACATGTTCTTTGCGAGGACCACATGGAACGAAACCCACACGATCCAGAATTGGCATCCAAACTCGCTCTTCTGGAAATCGATCGTAGTCTTCGCAGGCAGGGATCTTCTTTAGTGGATCACGGACTCCCGAATGTGCAAGATGACACGACTGAGTTAGGCAGGGAGCTCCTCACCTTCGGGGAAAACCATCAAATGGCCATCGTCGAAGAATGGGGACCAAAGCTCACTGAAGACCAACGATGCGTTTTTGATCACGTGCGTTGCCTCCTTCATAAACGCCAAGGCTCATCTAAGCTAATTTTCTTAGATGGCCCTGGTGGGTATGGGAAAACCTCACTCATTCGTGTCATTCTTGCTTATGTGAGAGGCTGTCGCCAAGTGGCTCTCGCTGTTGCAAGCTCCGGCATTGCCGCTGGAAACATGCCGGGAGGCACAACGGCGCACAGCATGTTCCGAATTCCTCTCGATCTTGGGGACGGTTCTGGATTTTGGAGTATTACCAACGGATCTCAGCGAGCAGAGCTCATCAGAGCTGCCCAGCTTATCGTTTTTGATGAGGCACCAATGGCGCATAAGTTCATCTTTGAGATCATCGATAGATCTCTTAGAGATTTAATGAACTCTAATGTGCCATTCGGTGAAAAGATCCTTCTCTGCTCGGGTGATTTCCGACAGATAGCGCCCGTTGTGGCAAAGGCTCGTACTCCATCTGACGTTGCCAGTGTTTCACTTCGGGCGTCGCATCTGTGGCGATACTTCAAAATCTTTTCTCTAACTACACCGCACAGGACAAGTGGTTCCACTGCTTACTCCGAATTCTTACTCGGGGTAGGCAATGGAACAATTAGTTCTATTTCTTTTGGCGAGGGCAGGGATTGCGAGAGACTAATTCCTCTGACAGGTATTAGGTATTTCACATCCTTGTCCGATCTGATTTATTTTGTTTTCCCAGAAGATGTTCTCTTGCACCCAGATCTTTGCGCTAACAGGGCCATTCTCTCGACTCTGATTGTGAACGTCAAGGAGGTTAATAATACAATCTTAAACTCCTTGGACGGACACATTTACGAGCTGAGAAGCGCTGACTTTGCGGACAAAGAAGGCGATGATGGGCTGGATGTCGGTGTCCAACTTCTGAACCAAGCTACTGGGAAAGGCGTCCCTGACCATGTACTCCGTCTGAAGATTGGTTCCGTGTGCCTCGTTATGCGGAACCTAAACATCGCTGAAGGACTTGTTAACGGCACAAAAGTCATTGTGACTACGATCAGCAACCGCTTGGTCACAGTCCGACTTCCTGGACAAAGGGAACCGATTTGTATCCCCCGAATACAATTCACTTTTCCCTTTGTCGAGGGATTGCCGTTAAAAGTTCGTCGACGTCAATTTCCATTGATGTTGGCCTATTGTATGACAGGGCACAAGAGCCAAGGTCAAACAATAGAGTCAGTTGGTGTTGATCTTCGGACGGACTGCTTCACGCATGGTCAGTTGTACGTCTTACTCAGTAGAGTTCGACATCCAGACAACATCGCTGTTCTGGTAAATCCCGATAGGGTCCGCGAAGGAGTCGCATATGCAAAGAACATTGTATATGACGAACTCCTTCGATAAATCCTTATTTGACTCAGCAGTAAGCCAGGGGGCCTGCATTATCAAAATTCCCCGTTGGATTTAGACTTTTTATGGCAGTACGATAGGGGGCCTGCCCATCAAAAGTCCCTGTTTATTATTTGGTTTGTATTTCAAATACCATTAGTTTCAAATACTTGTCAGCAGAGGCAAAGGGAACTGCTTCACCAACCTCCCCGATGTGATATCAGTTGCATGATTTTGAAATTTATCGCAGAGGCTAGGGTACCTGCGGATCAAACTGCCCGATGTGTTATTTATTATTGATTTGTAAATATGTACATATGGTTCCTGCGTTTCTCGGCCTCCCCGTGGCGGAACTGGATACGCCAGATTGCAACCCTAAGCGCTGGCTAACTAACAGAGAAACATTGTCACTTTGACTACTAATATAACAAACACCTACAACTACAACTTGTCTATATTATTCTTTGAATAAAAACTTCTCTTCCCCAAAAACAACACCTTTAAAAACATCTTATCCCAAATTATATCTTAGGAAAAATAACAATTATTTTTTTGCAACACCACAATTACAACACATTTGATTGAAAACCATCTGTTCTTCCCAGAATATCTTCAACATGTATACTGTTTAGTTTTATTAAGTATATTAATTTTACTTTTTAATCTATTTTATTATGTTTATTTATATCATACTGTTATGCGCTAGGAGGATAAAGTAATGAATATTCCCCAACGAATCTTTTACTACTGTATAGTTGCTTTTTAAAAACATAATAATAAAAATACTCTGATGTAGTTCTTAGAAGGCACACACATGTCCTGATAAAAATAGTTAAGAGTATCAACCAAAATTAACAATTTCATCGTTACATTTAATGGGAAGATCTTAAATGTTTTAGCATTAGTTAAATACTAACTACATTCTTCTACTAATTAAGGTTAACTACGAAGAAGCTGTAAAGTATAGCAATAGGAACATTAAAAGTTTTTTATCATTATTAATTTGAGTGGTGTGTATTTGCCGGTGTTGTTACTGTCTCGGCTGCCTAGTACTTCGGTGGAACTAGCCTGTTTAATACATGAGTCTTTTTGTTATTTTACGAATTCGAGGCATCCCCTAAGGGGGCATGGGGGCGGAGCCCCCATCGAGCCGTAGGCGAGTATATATATATAGGGCTACTAGTATTATACTAAAAATCATTTTAAAACAAGTACCCTTTTTTTATAATTCATTTATTTAAAACACCTTATATATATATTTTATCTATCATATATATATATATATATATATATATATATATATATATATATATATATATATATATATGAAAATGAACGGTGTTTTTGGCTTCTGAGGACCTCAAAATGAAAAAGTAACATGGTCCCGTGCTTAGGTCTTACCATGGCTACTACCGTAATAGCGTATTCCCTCTATAGGGAAATCGCTAAAATTTCAAAAATTGATATATCTTATCGGCACAAGTTTTTCTTCCTTGAGGCAGAGTCATGTTCTATTGTTGAGCATAGCTGAAAGACATTATTATTTGTAGACCATTATAAAACTAAGGAGCTATAGGCCTGCCTTATATTTAATTCAAACCCCCAGATTTGTTACTTTGAGGCTATTCCTCACGTTAATTCAAATAATTAATTGTATTACTGATATAATAATAAATGTGATGATTTGTTTGTAATTCAACAGCTTTATTATTTCAAATTTTTAATTTTAATACTAGTCTAGAGAGTATTTACCAGCAACTAGCCTAGAGATCATGACACAACCATTGGTATATATATTCACAAATTAAGAAATAAGACACTTTATTTGTACATGTATTTATTTAACATCACAAGTTGTGTAAAATCATTTATTTATTGAAAACAAAATAATAACTATTAAAACTCATTGTAGAAGTTATTAAGGTGGTGTCCTCTCCCTGATCATATTGAACTATCAAATCGATAGTGCAACAACGATTAAGTGTGTATTGTGATATTTTTACAATATATATGAATTTGAATGAACAGTCGGTGTTTTTGGCCTTTGGGGACCTCAAGATGAGAAAGTAACATGGTCCCGGACTTATTTCTCACCATGACTACAGTACACTCTTGTTCATCGAACTCCGCTTCATCGGAACTGAAAATCTGGATATTATTATATTATTAATTTTTTTTTACTTAAAAAAAATTATATTTACATTTTTACTTAAAAAGTGTAAATATGTCTTATGTGATCCACTTTTGCATTTGCTAAATGTTGTGTTGGAGGAAAGGGAGTTCCCTGAGTTACTAAAGGTATCTTTAGTTAAACCTTTGTTCAAAAAAGGGGAAAAATGTTCAGTTGAAAATTATAGGCCTATTGCTTTGTCTTCTTCTTTTAGTAAGCTGATTGAAAAATATATTTTGAACCATGTTTATTTGCACTGTGAGAGATTTAATTTATTGTATGACTCGCAGCATGGCTTTAGAAAGGGTTGCAATACTATTTCTGCAGCTGCGGAGTTCATCCATATAGCTTTAGAAAAAATCAATGAAGGGAACAAAGTAGCAGGTGTTTTCTTAGACCTGTCTAAAGCTTTTGATAGGGTGGATCATAAGATTCTCATCTATAAACTTGAATTACTTGGAATTGGCGGTGATCTTTTAGAATTATTTAAATCTTTCCTGACGGGTAGGAAACAGTGCACTGAAATTGAGCATGATGATGGTAATTATTTATATAAAAAACGGTCTAAATTTAGAAATACACATTTTGGAGTACCACAAGGGTCCATTTTAGGACCATTTCTTTTTACAGTTTATGTCAATGAGTTTGGTTTTGATTTCACAAGTAAATGTCACATAACTATGTACGCTGATGACACCTCTGGACTTTGCTGGGATTCTAGCACGTCAGATCTCATTAAAAATATAAACACTTTTCTCAATAATGCTAAGTTGCAATTTGAGAATGACAATTTGAAAATAAACTTGGATAAAACTGAATTTATGGTTATTAGCCCCAACAGACATGCACAGGATTTGGAAATTGATAATGGCCTTTTGGTTTTCAAAACTAATGCAATAGTTAAGTTTCTTGGAATTTATATTGATAACAATTTAACTTGGGAACATCATATTGATCATGTTTGTAATAGAATTTCTTCCAGTCTATTTTTACTTAGAAGAATTTCATCTTACATGTCTTTAGAAGTTTTAATTACTGTATATTATGGTTTAATTTACCCTTTTTTGTCATATGGTGTTATATTGTGGGGCGGCACATATGACATATTGTTAAAGAGAGTTTTTGTCCTACAAAAAAGGGCTCTTAGAATAATTGCTAAAGAACCACCGAGATCCTCCTGTAAACCTCTCTTTAAAAAAATTAATATTATGACTATTCATGCATTATACTTTTACCACACTGTTCTACTAGTGAAAGCTGATTCAAAGTTTACTTCTCTTAATTCTGTTTTCCATAGTTATAACACTAGATTCAAAAATGACTATAGAATGTTTTTAAGACGAATGCAATTCACAACGAATAGTCCATTTGTAAGAGGTACAAAATTTTATAACCTATTGCCAACTAATATTAAATCTCTCACAGGTAATAGTTTTAAGAACAGTCTAAAAAAGTGGCTTATAGATATTGCTCCCTATTCTCTAAGTGAGATAAAATAATTTATATTTAAAATGCAAAGGCCTTAAGTATTTCATTCTATTTGTAATGGTTATTATTATTTCTCTGTAATGGTTCTTAGATTTTTTATTTTTGTAAATTTGATGAAGCATTTGTACAACTAGGACTACCTATGTATAATTTGATTGTATTTATGTACCGATAACTTAATTGACAATGTTCATGCCTGTGTTATACATGTTCTGGACAATAAAACTTGATTACTTGATTACTTGATTACTTTTCTTATGAAATAAATAATGTTTCCATTTTAGCGCCTTCAATTTCCATTCGTTCCAGTCGCACAACAGTGAAGTATCACATTTTGCATCAAACGTCATCAGGCGCTTTCCATAATCTGTACCCATCGATGTGATTAACGAGGCCGAGGAGTATTCGCACAAAAATAGAAAGAGGAAGGGGGGCAGGAAGTGAACATCCGCTTCGACCGCTTCCCAAACTGTCATTCAGTCTGTCTCGCGTCGCGACTGCACCTGTTTTACGTGGAAGTCAGTTGACTGCTGGAATATGAATATGGAATATGAGAATAAAGATTTTGGATCTTTATTTCCTGCGTTGTTTTTATTCCTATAGGTTCATTGTTACCATGTTCAAAGTTTGAGTGCCTTATTTTCATAAAATCTCTTGCGTATCTTAAAAACAAGAGTGAATACAATCACGATAGGTCACCGTACGGGCGGAAATGATGACTCACGACGGACTCCGCTTCATCAGAATTTTTTGACATCCGAACCGGCCGTCCGCCACATTAGTTCCGATGAACGAGAGTGTACTGTACCACCGTAATAACGTATTTCCTATAGCAAGATTCGCTAATAATATTTTAAATATATAATATTCCATAAAAATGGAAGGACATTGCCTAGCTTAATCTCATTATAAAATAAAATAATTAATTAAGAAATAAATTATTTACACTTGTACATGTGTGTGTCAAATACTGTTGTTTTCCAACTAAGCTTACTTATATTTGGAATCTAGACCTAAAAAAATAAGCTTTATCTTTTATTTTTTATTGATTTTATTTTTTAATTTTTTCTCTGAACCTTCACATTGACCTGACCATAAATGCAATATTATCACTATTCTTTGAAAATATAAGAAATATTTCACAGTAAAATCTGACAACCTATTTACTTTAGTCCTAAAATATACCTGTAACTAATTCTAGATGAAAATGACATGCTTACAGTGATGAGAAGAGACACGAGATGACTTAAAGGGACAGTTTTGCACGGACGGCATTCGCTGACCCACTCATCGAACCTCATAGGAGAAGTGACTAGGGCTGAACGGATGAATGTGGCCACCAGAACGCAGCACAAGCCTCGCAACTGTTGGTCGGCATGGGAGGCGAAACACAACACATCACTGACGTGCGAGAAACCTGAAACATCGATAGTGGAAGTTACTAGGGCTGAACGGATGAATGTAGCCACCAGAACGCAGCACAAGCCTCGCAACTGTTGGTCGGCATGGGAGGCGAAACACAACACATCACTGACGTGCGAGAAACCTAAAACATCGATAGTGGAAGTGACTAGGGCTGAACGGATGAATGTGGCCACCAGAACACAGCACAAGCCTCGCAACTGTTGGTTGGCATGGGAGGCGAAACACAACACATCACTGACGTGCGAGAAACCTGAAACATCGATAGTGGAAGTTACTAGGGCTGAACGGATGAATGTGGCCACCAGAACGCAGCACAAGCCTCGCAACTGTTGGTCAGCATGGGAGGCGAAACACAACACATCACTGACGTGCGAGAAACCTGAAACATCGATAGTGGAAGTGACTAGGGCTGAACGGATGAATGTGGCCACCAGAACGCAGCACAAGCCTCGCAACTGTTGGTCAGCATGGGAGGCGAAACACAACACATCACTGACGTGTGAGAAACCTGAAACATCAGTAGAGGAAGTGATTAGGGCTGAACGGATGAATGTGGCCACCAGAACGCAGCACAAGCCTCGCAACTGTTGGTCGGCATGGGAGGCGAAACACAACACATCACTGACGTGTGAGAAACCTGAAACATCAATAGAGGAAGTGACTAGGGCTGAACGGATGAATGTGGCCACCAGAACGCAGCACAAGCCTCGCAACTGTTGGTCGGCATGGGAGGCGAAACACAACACATCACTGACGTGCGAGAAACCTGAAACATCAAGGTACAATATACAGTCAAGACAAACATTTGCTGTAAAGAAATTAAATCTTTTGATCGTAAAAACATTAAAATATATAACATGTAATCAATTCATAAACAATAAATGTTATTATTATTATTTTACTTTCATCAAAAACCATGTGTACATTTTTATTATTTTTATAAGAATAACAAATGGATTTGATTGACATTTACCAAATAAAATATACTAATTAAAAATTAAAACTCCAAATAATCCAGTTAACTTTGTTTTATTTGTAGGTAGAGGTGTGCGGATAGTGAAATTTGACTTCGGATCGGATTCGGATCGGATAGTTTAAGTTCGGATCGGATTCGGATCGGATAGTAAGGGGTTCGGATCGGATATGATTCGGATTCGGATACTCGCACGGACAGAGTGAACTGTTATATTACTCAGAATTAATTAAAATACAAATTAATTAACAGTAAAATCTTAGCACTTTATTCCTAGGAATGCATGAAAAATGTTTATTTTATTTTTGTTTCATATAGAAATGTTGGCATATATTGATTTTTTTTGTTAAGTATTTGTTCAAAACTAGAATTATAATTTACATTTTGGACAAATACTTTACAATGACGTATAAAGACTTTTATTGTGTTTAGTGTGCATGTTTGATGTTGTCCTTGAGTTGTAGCCTATATATTATGTTAAGTATGATAAAATTTTATATTTGTACGATTTTGGGTATTATAGGCCTTTTATAATATACTATAGCCTATATAATATAGTTTCATATATTCTACTAACTACAGTAGGTCTCATCCAAATAAATTCACTACAAGGCTATCGGTATCAAACCAAGTTTTAACTTAAGGTAGGCCTATTGTTTAGCTCTAGAGTCCGTCAATCAATAGGCTACATTTGTAACTATTTGTTTTTGGTGAGAAAATCTTTTTTCATATTTATTTACAAATTTGTTTATAACCTAGATAGCCTAAAATTTTTCTCTCTCAGAATTAGGTAATTTTCAAAACCATTTTTGTTTGAATACTACATTGATAGTAATATTTTGAGTAATGACTTAGGGGTATGAACAAAAAAAGGTCTATTTCATGCATTAGGCCTAGGCTATATGCAAGTTTTGATATCTTTGAGTCACTGTGATGACATTACTGTTTAACAGTAAGTAGCCTAGGCCTACACCTTTGTGTAGGCTACAGTCTTGTTTGATGTTTAAAAGTAGATTGCTAAGCTTACTTAGGTTCAATAATGCAGTAACTTGTAATACTTTTAACAATAATTTAGGTTTTAAATTTACATCTCAATTTGTTTTAGGCCTATTACAATGAGTTCAGTTAAAATAAACACATTCCTATCTCACAAAATTTATGAAGTGAAAGCAAGTCTCAAGTCTAAATTTCAGTAATAATAAAACGACATTATTTTATTTTGCTACAAAGAACATTTTCTGATGTCTTAGTTACCCTACCCTTACCTTTAGAATCAGCTTGCACAATAGGTATTCCGCCTGTTCTAGGTTTCTCTCAAAATATTTCCAAATCAAACTCTTTTTCTTTCTTGGTTCCATAACTGAGAAGTTAACAACTAGCCTATCCGATTCTACAAAATTAAGTTGAACACATTAAAAGGTACAGTTCGTAACTTCAATTCAAATTTTATCTCGTACGCTGTCGGCTGTAGCAGTATTCCCAGACTTCAAAACATCGTACCACACGATAACAAATTATTGCACGCCACAAAAATCAGAGGAAACCTCTGAGGCCCATAAACAAAAGTATATTACATGTATCTTTTCCAAACCAAACTTCCCTGCAGAAGCTGACAACACTGTTATGATGATATTAGAAGCTAAAAAGTTATTGAATACATGCATTGTAATCTAACAGTTCTGTTTACTGCATAATGACTGTGCATAATGTAGTGGTGGGCGAGTATCATATTTTTGGAACGAGTTGAGTCGAGTAGTAAGTAGAATACTCGAGTTTTGAGTCGAGTCGAGTCGAGTAATACGTGAACATAAAAATATTGAAAATTGCCTTAAAATAACTAGCCTATACTCAAATATAAAAATATACTAGCATACTATAACTTACTAAAATAACTAGCCTATCCTACTAGGCCTACAAAAGATCACTTTAGGCCTAAGTTTAATTTGCTTAAAAACTATGTGAAGGAAAAAATATTGGTTTTTAAATCGCTGATTATTAAAAACAATTAAGCCAAACACTTGGTTTAGGAACAAAAGGGATTTAAAGGAATGTGCAGAATTAAAAGATTGAAAAGTTAGCCTGTAACTACCATTAAATTAAAAAAAGAAAATCCCCTGTTAAAGTTACTTACTTAACTTTTCACTTTCATGTTTCACACTTCATGTTTCATGAACTTTGAAATGTTTCCAAATAAAAGCTTTTCCCTATTCACAGTTTTTGTATTAGGCATAAGTTAGGCCTACTTTATGTCAGAAGCCTAGCCTAGATGACGACCGGCCCGGATGCTAAAGCTGAATCACTATATGTAATTGGTGGATTTAAATTGTTATTTTCAACTCTATCTACTTCCTTTGTCTTTGTTCGTAAGAAAATCTTCACCACTCATTTTGTTTAGGAATTATTGTCACTTCTCCTAAATACTCTAAAGTACACATGTAACTTACACATAATTTTCACTGTTTTGGAATTCACTGTTCCCTCGATTTGCCGTCTGCTAGTGGCAGAATGTCTCTTAACTGAGTAAAGGCTAGCTTTAGTGAACAGCCATGAAGCCTGTTTGTTAGGACTTAAAAGATCACAAAGAACAATAAATTCAATGTCTGTCTTATAATCAAAGCAAATTTAGAGAAAAATATGTTTATTATCAATTAATAAACATGATATATTTTTGTGAATGCTGAATTATAGAAATAACACACAACTATAAAATTGTATTACGCGGGCTATTTGAGGTTAGCCATTGGTAAACCTGATTGTTCATCTTGTCGCTATTCTGTCTGCCGGAATTACTACTATTCTTATTGCTAATGTCAACACAGCTCTTTATTTTGTCTAAAGTTATTTGAATCAGTTTTAAATAATTGTTTTGATGCAATTAAATGTCAAATTATGATTGATTATTAGTTTGAAAGATTTCCAAATATTTAAAATAGCGTATTCCCTATAGGGAAATTCGCTAAAATGCACCGAACAAATGAATATTATTTAAATCAGTAGCTATGTTGAATCAATGCCCCTAACAATCTGTGCAATTGCAGTCGGCACAATGCCAGTAGAGTCCAGTGGTCCAGTCCAAGACTTGGAAGTATTTCATTATCTTGACATCTGTCTTTTGCTTTAAAATAATTAAATTAAATTAAATTAAATGAAAAACAATCAAGTAATAATAAATTTTAATTTAATGTAATTTGTCTTCGTCTACTGGTCGTTGTTTCTCTTTATCGTCTGCTGGAGTTAAAATCCAAAATGGATGACTCAAGTGATGTTCTGGTTGCCGATAGGTTGAGTATGTTTTTAAATTAAACAAATTAAAAAGGAATTGAAAAATGAATTCATTAAAACATTACTATTCTCTTGAATTTATTTGTCAAATATCAGTAACGCCAACAAAATTAGCGATTTGCCGATTTCACCAATAGATGCGAAGGTGTCAACTACTCGACTCGTAGTAATTACTACCCGAGTAATTACTCGTTAGTCGAGTACTCGCCCACCCCTAGCATAATGTTTACTGCACTTGGATTTAATGATTGAATTCCTTGCTGCACAGGCTCAATTCCTTTGCCGTTGGCAACCGTTTATGGCAATTTTCTCTCATTTATTATTCAAAACCAAAGAAACTCTGACACTGATACAAAAGAGATTGCAGAGCAACTCGGACGTACCATCAGGGGTAGTCTGGCCGTTGACATCGATGGAGTGGTACATCAGTGCCGGGTGCACCCGCAGCAGCTGGGTGAGGCATTGCAACGCCAGCGCCCGCACGCTTACCCGCACTCGCGGCCCGGGCGACCCCTCGGGCAGCAGGAACCCGGTGACCAGACGACGGCAGCAGTGAAGTAGGGCCGGCCCACCATCCGTAGTGGAGCCCACGTCCCATACCTGCGCATCCAAAGATAAAGACGCTCGTGATGAATGATATATTACCCACACTTTCTAATTGTTTCCTTAGTAACCCACTTGTTTACAAATTCTCATCTGTTATTTACACATTTAACTGGTGTTTTACATGGACAGATAGATTCAAATGTTTTTAAAGAGCTTGTTGAGATTCATCAGATTTGCTAAACTGGTAACTAAGAAAACAGAGGACCAAGTGTGGGTAGTAGGAGTGGGTAGTGTGGATAATCAAGGAGAAAGTGAGGGATAAAATAGTGGATATCATAAGCGCACACTGAATTAACATGTGTTTATCACTCTGTGTAGTTTCCTTGTGCACATCGCACACTATAGTCATCATGACATACATTGACTCTCTGTAGAATAATTTAGAAGTATTAACTTTACATTATATACTTCTACTGGATTGCCATCCACTGCTAAAATCTGTTGCAGCATGATCTAAGAGTGCCTTTGAATAAACAATGGGAAAGGTACTGAATTTGAGTTTGTTGTGTTGCCCATCTGAGGCTTCTAAAATAATTAAAATATTTATTTTCACAAAAAAAAAAATACTTTGGCCACTTAATAAGTGAATTATAATTCAGATGCTTTGCCTAACAAGCTCGGTAGAGTAAAGATTAAAGAAAAGAGATTTTAATTTGATTTTCATTAATACCAAGATTGCTAAAGTGGTGTCATCTATGTCAGCTTAACATAACTATGCTCATTTTTTTTTAACAAATTCTTGCATAAGGCTTGAGTTTAGTATTAGTGTATATTCAATTGTAAAGTATGGCCCAACCAGATTTTGGAAAATCCTGGTTGAACAGAGTTGGCCCAAGTCTTGGGAGTCTGTCACCTGAGCGTTTCCAGCCGCCTGGTTGGTCTGGGTGTCTGTAGCCTCGGGCGAGGGAGTGTCTCGGGCCAGTAGCATGTCTGCTTCGAGGCTAGGCGCTCGCTCTATGGTCGGTCCCACCAGGACCGGCAGCCCTTCTCCCCCACCCACCATGCTTTCCATGTCACTCTCCCCCTCTGCAATACCAATAACATGGTGTTTGGTTAAAATAAACTTTCTGGCAACAGAAATGTGTAAATAAACCTAAAACTTATTTAGAAGCCAAACTAACCAGGGATATTAAAGAGGAAACTGTTACAACTAAAGACGGAGTTGTGGAAGATAAATTCTATTCATAAGTTTAGAAAATGGCTAAAGTAAAAATATTCATCTTACTAATGCAACAATTATTGGTGTTTATTTTTATTTACCAATCTTAAACAATCATATAGGCAGCACTTTTCAAATCATCAAAACAGGATCTGTTGAGGAATTTTCAAAATTGTTTGAAATTTGCAAAGAAACAATGGTTTTAAATAAAAATTTCCTACATTTTTTTATTTTTTATTTGGTGTTGAGTGAGTTTCTTTCAAAGAAACCATAATTCTTACAATTCATTCTTAATTAGCCATAACCATTAACTGTGTACACTAACATGAATAGACCTCTCATCCAATGCATTTAGTTTGAGGCAAAAATTTTGAAGTTTTGTGTACGCGGCGCCAGAGTTACAACAACATAAACACAACCCTTAGTTATAAAATATTCCATCCTTGGTTGAGAAGAGTGGTATCATATGTCACTTGTACTTCATGTACGCCGCAGAAGATCGCACCACCGTCAATAGGTTTCAAACAGCCTATGCTATGAGAAGTCTATTCACGTTAGTGTATATAGTCAAAGCCATAACGTAAAAACTTAGCTCCATCGGGTTGTGAGCCGACATTAAAAAACCATAACAAAACTCATATGAGAATTTTGTACTTTTTAGCGAATTTCCCTATAGGGAATACGCTATTACGGTAGTAGTCACGGTAAGACCTAAGCCCGGGACCATGATACTTTTTCGTTTTGAGGTCCCTAGAAGCCAAAAACACCGTTCGTTCAAATTGATATATATGTATATATATATTTATATATCTATGTGTCCGTGAACACGATAACTTTTGAACGGAACCTCCGATTTTGATGAAATTTGGTACAAGGGTGTAAGCCAGCCTCTACTAGGTTGAGTTCGCGAACCAGAATGATCGGACCATGGGAACGGGGTTTTATGAGGTTTCAAAAGGGTTAAAAATGGGTTTTTGGCTCTTTTTACTTTTATTTAGAAAAATCAACAATTTTAACTTAAACCATTTAAAAGAGCTTAAAAAAACAAACAATTTAGTATCTTGAATTTTTTACCTAGCTTAAATGGTTATGGAGAAAATTTGAAAAGTATGTTTTCCATGTTATTCTTATGGGAAATCAACAAAACCTTCTATCTTGCTTATTAATTGACATATCTTGATCAAATTTGGTATGTACATTCTATATGAAGCGTTTAACTTATATTTGCTTAGAAAACCCATATGGCGGCAAACCTACGTACTCAACCCTATAGGGTTTATGGGGAAAATAAAAAGAACACCATAGCCTTATAAAATTTGGTATGTACAATCACTAGGTAGGGTTTAACTTATATTTACCAACAAAACCCATATGGCGGCAAACCTACATACTCTCATCCACATGGATTTTATGGGGAAATAGAAAATATACCGATATGGGGATCACAAGTCGACGCCAGAAACACAACTACTCAAAATCACTAAATGAAAGAGTTACTTCAGTTATTTTTTAATATAATTTTTTCTATAAATTTCTTTTATAATTTTATAAAATTATTTATTTCATTATTTATGATTCATAACGTTTGTACAAAAGGTAATATAAAAAAACTGCATAATAAAACACAGTAATTTCCTAGACTTAAAGCAATTTTGTGTTTAATTTTCCTATGCAAATTTAATTTAAATTGTAAAGAAATTGTTATGTTATTCGTTAGTGAAAAAGGGTATTTTAGTCGTCAAGCTGTAAGCCGAATATCTACAGCTTAAAAATTTCACATAGTGTAATACATTTTTTTAAATTTTTAAATATACAAAATAATATATAGAATATTTGAGAGAAAAAAAAACAGAACTTGTGCTTTTTTAAAAGAGCTGTACTTTTCATCTGTTATAAATTTGAAATTAATGTGGCACAAAATTGTTTGTGGAACTATAAAGTACAAAAATAGTCCACAAATGTGGTATATTTTGTTTTCAAGTATTGAGGACTTCTGTTTTGGCGTCGACCTGTAAGACGACTTTATAAAATTGTGTATAGTGCCGTTAATTGAGAGGTACAAAAATTGTAATTGGTATATTTAAAGGGTACAAAAATAGTACAATAACGTAGCATAGTTTTTTGTTGCTTTTGCAAAACTTGCGTTTTTGGCGTAGACCTGTATGCCAACTTTGTTTTAATTGGGTAGCCTTTATTATTGAGGTACAAAACTTTCTTTTAGTGGTACAAAAAGGTACAAAAATAGTAAAAAAATATGGTATAATTCCTTTTACAATTTTGAGTAGTTGTGTTTTTGGCGTCGACTTGTGAACCTACTTTTATTTCACTTATAACTTTCCAATGAAAGGGGTACAAAATTTTCTTTTAGTAGTAAAGAAAGGTACAAAAATAGAACAAAAATGTGGAACCGTTTGTTTTTAAATTTTGAGAACTTGTGTTTTTGGCGTCGACCTGTAAGCCGACTTTATAAAATTGTGTGTAGTGCCGTTAGTTGAGTGGTACAAAAATCGTGATGGGTATCTTTGAAAGGTACAAAAATAGTACAATAACGCAGCATAGTTTTTTGTTGCTTTTGCAACACTTGTGTTTTTGGCGTCGACCTGTGTGCCGACTTTGTTTTAATTGTGTAGCCTTTATTTTAGCGGTACAAAATTTTCTTTTAGTGCTACAAAAGTGTACAAAAATAGTAAAAAAATATGGTATAATTTCTTTTACAATATTGAGTAGGTGTGTTTTTGGCGCCGACTTGTGATCCGACTTTAGTTCACTTATAACTTTCCAAAGAGAGGGGTACAAAATTTTCTTTTAGTGGTACAAAAAAAGTACAAAATTCTCATAGGCCTATGGGTTTTGTTATGGTTTTTTGATGTCGGCTCACAACCCGATGGAGCTTAAAAACTTGGGTATTTAAAGATGAACTGGCTTCCACAATGCAGAACAAAATATATAAGCTATTTCTCATTATTGATCAAAAGTTTAAAAAAATAGTCTGAAAGTCAGTTTAAGCTCACATTCAGTATAGTTTCTCCCTTTTTATGTAAGAACATTTAATGGGACTAAAGAACTTTACCTGAAGCAGAGTCAATCTGTGAAGATGCAGTGGATGGGATCCAAGGGACTAGACGGCCTTCTTGTATAGTGTCATCGTGAGAGTCCAACAATGAGGAATCAGCTGTCACCTGGTGGTCCGTGAAGGAAGCTACACTCATTTCACCTGCAAACAAACAATAGCTAAGAAAACAAACATAGTAAAAAATAGTGATGTGTTAGTGACCAAATTTTCAAAGTTGGTACTGGTTCTTTTAAAGGATCGGTTCTCAGTTCTCAGTACCGGGACCAAGTATTCATTTTATAATAAGGTTAATCTAATAGGCAATAGGAAAAAACATTTGTACATTGAGGTGATTTTTTTTAAATAGAGAGAATTTAGGGATTAATTTAACCAACACTTGCAAGTATAAGCATTAGGGTGTAAATATGGGGCCATGAGAATATGTGAGTGACGATTCAGGAAGCGGCTGTGTTGGGGTGTGCAAAGAAAAACGTTTATCAATAGAATAGTTGACTAAAAATAAAAAATAAAGCTCTGTTTGTTTTAGAGTAATTCTTTTACCCTAGTTACTCAAGTTTCCCAAAGCTGAAGTTACCCCTGCAGCTTACTTGATCAGACTATGTAATGTACAACTGGTGTACAGAACAGCAGTCACCAGTAGCGATTAGTGAGTCACAAGGCGCACGGTTGAATGCTCTAGTGTCAAGTTTCCCAGAGCTGATGTTACCCCTGCAGCTTACTTGATCAGACTATGTAATGTACAACTGGTCTACAGAACAGCAGTCACCAGTAGCGATTAGTGACTCACAAGGCGCACGGTTGAATATTCTAGTGTCAAGTTTCTCAGAGCTGATGTTACCCCTGCAGCTTACTTGATCAGACCATGTAATGTACAACTGGTCTACAGAACAGCAGTCACCAGTAGCGATTAGTGAGTCACATGGCGCAAGGTTGAGTGCTCTAGTGTAGAGGTCTGCGGGTAGTGATTTTTCAAGTCGGGTCGGTTTCGGGTCGGGTAGTAGATTAACATCAATATTCGGGTCGGGTCGGGTTTCAACATTATAAGTTAAAAAAAAATTCGGGTCGGGTACGGGTTCGGGTGTGTCAGTTAAGAAAATCTCGGGTCGGGTTCGGGTAGCCTATGTTAAAAAAACTCGGGTCAGGTTCGGGTATTGTAAGTTGAATAAAACTTCTGATCGGCTTCGCTATTATTTGTAAAAAAAGAAAAAAGTTCAGGCCTAATTTATTTCATTTTAAAATAATTGTTGATGTCCCTACTATGATTAAGTATAGTATTAACAAATACAAGGCAGAAACCTTCCACATACTAAGTTAGGCCTAGGCCTAACAAAAGTTAAGAAACTATAATGTATTTTATTCTAGTAAATTTGGAAAATTCTCCTGAGCCATTAACCTATCAAGCTAAGGGTTCTTTAGTCCTAAGATCCTTTACCCAATGATGACTTTTTCAACAAACATACAATTTATATTGTACACTGTTGAAACTAAACAAAAACAACTTTTATAAATGTCAAAATACCCTAAATGCGAATTTTCATACCATAGCCTATTTTTCTGTAGGCCTAATAAGACACAAAGTTATTTTTTTGTGAAAAGATTATGTGATTATACTCAAACTTAGCTTTTCAATCAATATTGCCATATCCTATTTTCAAAACAGACTTAAAATAATTGCATTTCATTTCTATTGGATTAATTTCGGCAATTTTGTTTCTTTGCTTGAGTGATTCCAAATAGCAGATGAATGCCCATCCGCGACATTTTACACTTTCCACATCTTTGGTTTCACTAGTAGGACTGTTAGTGGATACACTGACATTAGCATTCCCTCAGTTCCGTGGCTTTTTAATATTTATTTTTCCATATCAGGAAAAATCCAACATCAACATCACTAACACAAATAATGTGAATTGAATAAGAACGAGAGGAATACCATCCATCAAATCATCAATGCAGACGACGAATCGCGCCATACCATACGCGAAAAACATGGAGTACCGTAAGTATAAAACTACATAGAGAATGAAGAAATCTCTCTATGAAGTATCCAACCATTGACTATGAATATCCAACTGTTACATTATCCAAGAAATTGTTTTCATTGGTTATCGGCAAATCTTAAATGTTTTGACAATTTGCAAGATGGAATGAGAAATAATTCGGCAATAAAACCAATTATAGCGAATAATCATATATTGATTATATTTCGTAAAATATATATACTGATAAATGTTGTATTGTAAAAATAATGCAAACACTAATCTGTAGAGATTATTTTACTTTTGAAAACATTTTGCTCTTGCTATTTACCGGTTATCGTGTAAATAGTACCAATGCCACTGCTACCTTGATTTTGGTTTGTACAGTTGGTGACGGTATTGGCTACGCCACAGTCTATCTTTCTTTCCTGATACTTTAGGTTAGAGTTAGAAAAGTATGCTAGCGCTACCGGTGTCTAGGCTTGCAAAAAATGATTTAATGCTGTTTTAACAATTTTTTTTTGGCATAAAATAGTACTATACTAATGAATACAAATGTTCCTACGTCAAATAGGCAAAATGTTATGTGTTTTAAATAGAACATGAAATATGGGCACCTATTATCTACAAAACAAAATTGCTTACGTTTCTAGGCACCAGAGACCGCTAGCTTCTTTCAGAAGCCACATTTTCATGTGTGAGTGTTGCGACTTGTAAGCTAAGGTATTCCAGTTTATCTACATCCACCTCAGTAATGACTGACAGGTTATGACCACTAGTCTAAAATAGTGTGTGGAACGATGCCCATTTATTCCGTGAACTTTGTAATTCACAAACTCTGGTTGGAAATAGTTTAAATAAACCCGGGTTTGTTTTTAATGTCCTGTCGGGTACCTACAACCCGATTTAATTCGGGCATTAGGTACCCGCCCGACCCGGATAAAAATAAAAGCCCGCCCGAATAAAACCCGTGACGTGTCAAACCCGCCCGACCACTCGGGTTCACGCTAATACCCGGAGTTACCCGAATTTTCGGGTACCCGCAGACCTCTACTCTAGTGTCAAGTTTCCCAGAGCTGATGTTACCCCTGCAGCTTACTTGATCAGACCATGAAATGTACAACTGATCTGAACAGCAGTCACCAGTAGCGATTAGTGATTCATATAGTGCACGGTTGAATGCTCTAGTGTCAAGTTTCCCACAGTTGATTCCTAAATCTAGTATTATAATCATGAGTAAGCTGATCGTTATAAAAAAAAATCTGTTTGTGAATAAAAACTACACATTTAAATATGTACAATGATGGAAGTGTCAAGATATTTAGACTCTTAAATACTGATTTACAAGAATGGTCGCTATTCATAAACAACATAGTTCTAATGTATTTTTTTTTGTATTAAAAAAATTTCTGTTATCTCTTTGCAGTTTCCCCATAACTAAACACCATATTTTAGCAAAGAACCGAAACAAGCAAGATACATTATTGATCTAATATTCAAATCTAAACTTTCTCTGAGAATGTACATTTGGAAACAACAAGAACTGAGTCTATTACTTAATTTATCTATAAGAGATTTCCAAGTAAGGTTACGGTCAAAAGATGTTCCTAAGAACTTACCAATCTCATTAAAGTTGATTATATTATTGTCAAAAGTTATTTCACTATCAAATAAAATTTTACATTGTTGTGTTTGAAATTTTATTATTTTTGTTTTTGAGCTATTCAATTTCAGCCCATTTACATCAAACCACTGATTTATTTCCAGTAAAATGTTTGTTATTGCTTTCATTATCTCTAAATTATTTGTGCATTTCAACAATATAGTGGAGTCATCTGCGTATAAAAATACACTGGGGTGAATATTCATTGGCGAATCATTGATATATAAAATAAACAGTAATGGCCCAAAGAGTGAACCTTGTAGAACTCCCCTTTTAATATTACTCAAACTTGACATGTACATTCCATCAGTCTTTTTAATTACAACTCTCTTTTTTCTTTTAGTTATAAGAGATCTAAACCAATCTAATGTTTTTCCATGAATCCCATAAAACCACAGGTTTTCAATTAATATGTTATGATTTACTGAGGCAAAGGCTTGGTATTTTTCTTGTATAGATTGTTGGTTGTCAATTGAGGATTGATTTCTGGATTGAGCCGATTATTTCCTTTGAGATTTAAAAGTCTTGCTGAAAAAAGTACATGTTGGTAAAGATAGATATTTGAACCTCAATGGTTGAATTACTTCATCCATTGCCATCTGCCGATGCAGATAAAAACGATTAGACCAACCTGCCACCTTTAGATGTGTTGAAAGTTGGCTAGCACTATTAATTAAAAACTAACTATTCTATTCATGTGTATAAATAATACAAAAAATCATAGAAAATACAATTATATATATTTTGAATCACATCAAAACCGCTCAACACAATGAATATTTCAATTCTTAAAGCTTAGGAATCTTGGCAAAAAGTGTGATAAAAATTAATAGACCTACATTTGACGTAAATTCTTTGTTATAGGGTTTTTTTTCAAAACCGATAGAATGTCAAACTATCCATCCCTAGCTGGTTCATCGGTTGATGGGAACAAATAGCAACATTAGGACCTAATACCCCCATCCGCCAAACCTCACAAGCACCTTCCTATGTCTTCTCACAAACTAACATAACGTGTACTGTAATAGTAAATAATATGTGAATGTAACGTACTGAGAGACCGGCGGGAGAGCTTGTCAGTGTCGGACGCCTGGGTGTGGATGTGTGACCGAGTGACACCTTGTGGCGACAACAATGTGTCCAACAGCTGTCTGGGGGCAGACGACAACAGCTGATGCAGGGTCTCCAGCGCAGTCGTCACCATGTTGTGGTCTGGGTGCCGGCTAAAGTGGAGGCACAGCTCGTAGATCTGCGATTGGATCAGTTAGATGTAAAACAAGGTGCAATAATCAATGGACCCAAACTTATGTTTACTAAAATGTATGCTTTTGTTTGTACATGGAAATGCCAGCTATTTGCGTAATCTATTTCAATAAATCAATTTAAATTATTGTGGATTAAATTTAATTAATAAATTGTTATTGTTACACAATTTTCATTTTGTGTGAAAAAGAGCTAAAAGACAATGGGGATGAGTTTAAAAAAACATAAAATAATTAAATCCGAAGCTGGAAGTTCACTTATTATATAGCCAAACGAAAGTTGATATTAAGGTAGTAACATGAAGATATAAGATTTACATGAATGTAATATGAGCGTTAAATGGCAGGGTTGGGGTTTTGGGGAGGATTTGTATATTATCTTAGTTAAGGTGAGCCAGTCTTAAACTTTTTAATATGTTTGCTAATTAACAGTAAGGTATGAAATATTAACACTTTTAATTAAGCTGATTTAGTTAGATTCGGTGTTACAGATATATAACTGATGATTATTTATTTATAAATTAGCTTTTGCATGATCTAAAATGGTTTTACTTTGTAACCTAAAGAGCCATTTTGAATTTGTAACCAAAATATTAAAAGGTTTGAGGCTTGCTTACCTCACGAGTTTTTAGGTGATTCTAGGTCAGATTACATGGCAGAAAAATAAATGAGATTGCCAAAGAAATAACCAACAGGAGCAAAGTTAATTATCGTAGTTCACTGGCAAAATATAACTAAAAAAGTACTAATTGGGGAAGCAGCTTGTTACTTCAAATCTATTGCCTTCTGCGTGTGTGTGTTTTTTCTTTACTAATTTTACCTCTGTTGGTAATTTCTCTGGGAATCTCTTTCCATCTGTTGTTTAACAGTGAGTATCCATACAAAAATTTGATAACATTTTCAAAAACTTTTAAAAATAAAGATCCATACTTGGATGAACCTGTTGACGCTGAAGGGTATATCGTGAGCATCAGTTCTGATGCCGAAGCTTCCTTTTAGACCGGTCTCCGCGGGTGATGATTCAGACTGCGTCAGGTGTGGCAACAGTAGCCGCACACAGTTCAACACTCCCTGCACTACCAACTCCTCCCCCTCCTTGACTGGCACTATCATATCTGGCAACAGGATATCACAAATTGGTGGTTTAAAATACTGATGTGATGCAAAATCGCTTAAGTATGACCCTCATTTATTATTTACTAGTGAGTAGCCTATTTTCTATTTTGTCTACATAAATACAAAGACATTTTAAAATAAAATTATAGTTTAAGCTGTATACTTGATGTTTTTTGCAGGGAAAAAGTAAAGATAAAAAGTAGGTTCAAAAATGTTTACAAACAGAACGAATTAATACAAAGAACAAATGAATAAACACTACAAGTTAATAGGTTTATCATTATCCTAAAACATTTTTGGTAAAGTGCTCATAAATTGTATTTATATTAGTAATTAAGGCTTTACGACAGGCTTTATTAGTAATTGACAGGCTTTACGACTTTCAATGAAAAAAAAAAATTAAATTCCATCTGAAATGTTTAAACTCAAAAAATTCACTGATTAGACAAGTCTGTTGTAATTGAGGAAAATTTTCAAACTCAAACTATGTAAGAAATTTTATATGCTCATTACAACACATACAAGAAACCTATGAGTGGAATAGATGGAATTCATGAACAATACAAGACTTGTTTACTCAATCAGGACATACAGGGCGAGATTTAAAGGTCCCCTACAATTTTTTTTTTTTTTTTGCATTTCTTATGATATTGACGCCCAACCACCACTGAACATTATTGATTAACTTATTCTTCTTTTTAAGTTGTTTACATTTTTGGCTGCCATTTTGGATCCGTAATATTTTGTTTGTTTGTTTTGCATTGAACACAATGCCACAATCTGTTTTTAATTATCTATTTCTGTTCTCGGGATATTACAAGTTTTTAAATAAAAAATTCAATGTAAAATGTTTTTCAAATACCTGGTTTTATTCAATAATTAAAGAAGGAGAAGAAAGAAGAAAAAGTGATTTTCTCATTCTTTTAAATGCACATATTACATTACATAAATTAAACAACTTATTACTTATTCCTAAATAATGTGTGACATAGTTCAGGCTATTTATGAAGCATTAAGACCATAGTCAGTTGACTGTCTGCATACTTGGGAATAACGAATAGAAATTCTAACGATTAGCAATATTCGTTAGATTTTCGGCTAACTTCTATTTTATTCGTCAGTTTTTAAAAAGTACTGGAAATAACTTCTACTCAGTTAGATTCTAGCTAACGAATAGATAATATGTTCATTAGTATTTTTGGATTTTAAATCGTTAGATTTTTGGACGGGCGAAAATACCTCACATGCGACAGGTAAGGGTTGCGTGTGGCCGTGAGCTCTGGCCACTCGGGGTCAGTGCCCTTGATGACAAACAATGCGGAGGGGGAGGGGGCAGGGAAAGTCCAGTTCTTTGGTATGCCGGTATGCGGTCGCAGCCAATAACAACACCGCAAGCATCGAGGGGTGGAAAAGGAAGGAGAAGGGGGAATGTTTGGTAATTTGTCATCTCACATTATTTGTCTTCAGTTGATTTCTCTGACAAGTGTGAAGCCATTTTTTCTTTGGTAGCAACTTGTTATTGATATTTCGTTGTTATATTTTAGTGATGGTTAAGTAATAGTTACAATTAGTTATTCAGGTGAATAGTTTTAATTAAAAATACTTGTTTGCGATGGCGGGCAAGTGCGATATTCAGCGGCCAAACATATGTGACATATTTCAACAGCTTGAAAAAAATGAAAAGGGTGGAATCTCGTTAAAATGTTTATTGTGTTTACCCAAAACACAATTAGTTACAAACATTATTTCATTTTATACGAAATCCTTTAAAACATCTGCCCAAAAACAAACAGCAAACTTCTCCAAAAACTAACTTCATTTTCTATCAATTAGTTTTTAACTAACTAATAACTTCTATCAGTTCGTTTTTTAACTAACTAATAACTTCTAACTAGTTAAAATTATTGACTAACTTTTCCAACTATGACTGTCGACCAGTTGGTATCAACTGGTCACATCTAAAAACAATGGCAGTTGGTAGAGTATTTTAGAAATACAATCCTCATTTTAACAAGCTATACAAATAGAAACATTAAGTTATAGCATACTAAATTTATATCTGTTTCCTAGAATGTAAATAAAAAGGTGAATTTTTCATCCAAGTATTTAATAAATATAAAAATAATAACTTCACATACATAGTATTAACTTGATTGTCAGAATATTTACAGCTGAAGTACTTGCAAATATTGATAAGGCCTTTTTTAGTATAAACATTTATTAACATATTTTAATAAATTATAGTTATTTTATTTTGTAGTACTATAAGTAAGTTTTGCACAAACAATTTTATGTAATCTCTATATATAAAAAGGAATCCCTATTTCTCTTGTCACGGTATCACGCGTGAACAGCTGGACCGATTTCACTAATTCTTTTTGTTGTTGTTTTATTATAGTCAATAGAAGGTTCTTATGAAAGAAAAATTTAAGAAAATTCCAAAGGGCTCCACCCAAAACGTCTTCAAAGTTACCTTGTTATTCATAATATGGAAGCAAAGTTTTTGTACTGGAACACACGATTACATTTAGGAATAATTATACAAACAGCTGTTCACATTTAAAGTAGGGGTCTGCGGTGCACCGAAAATTAGATACAGGTACGGTACAAGGCGAAATACAGTCATTGGTTCGGTAAGGTTAAAGCCATCGGTACGAATTCGGTTCGGTACAGATTACAAATGTCAAAATGTTAATGTATCTACTACTTATATTTGACTGTAGAAAAACGGAATTAACTCATTCTTTTGTCATTATCTCTTTGATTTTTATGGATTAACACATAAAAAGACAAATTGAAAAAAGACTACTACATCTAAAGTAAATAGGAAATCCGTAATTTCTTCACAAAATGTATTTGGTATAGGCAGTTTCGGCATAGTGAGGTTTGGAACTGTGGTGCTCTCCTGTATACACCTCATTCATTTCTTGTTGATTGTAAAATAAACAGACACTAATACATTCCTAATCACTGCGTAGCTTATAAGGGTGCTTACCCAGCAGGGAGTTGAGTGTGTATGAGAGGAAGACACCGGGCTTGCGACTGTTGAGACAGACACTGACAATGCTAGAGGCTGCAGTGCGGCGAACCACAGTCACGTCACTGCTCAGGTTAGCCAGCAAACTCTTGAGCAGATCCTGGTATCATGAAACACAATGGCGGAGTGGTGAATTCAAACAAAAATCTGTTTTACTTATCAATTTAAATCAAATAATAATAATAATAATACCAAAATATTTGTTAAGAGTGTGACTCTCATTATTTCATTCTTTTAATCAAAAAATTAAGAAGTGTTTTAATCCAGATCATTGGTTTGCAAAACATCCTAATCTTTTTAAGGGTTTAGGCTCAGTCACAGAGAAATATAAAGTAGAGCTTAACACGTTTGCTGCGGCTGACCTTTGGTTACCCAGTTGCTGAAATTCGTTTTAGCGATATTTAATTTATTTTACAGGTAAATAAATCAAATATAATGAAAAAATGCATTTTTATGAGAAAAATGCAAAAAAACTAGGCTTCCATTTTTGTGCCCGACGGGGCACGGCCACATTAGGCAAAATCGGGCATGCAAGAAATTGTATTGTTGTCCAAACCATAACACAAAAAATCCATATAAAACTAATAAATGACGTATATGATGTATAAATGATGTATACATGTATATGTGTCTGTATATACATGTACACAACATACATATATACATATACACATATAAGTCATTGTTGCTACCCTCTGACTCAGTGTACTCCTCACCCACCTTAGAAATATCATTACTATGATCAACAGTATCTATTTCATCTAATAAACTATCATTACAAGTCCCAGGAACAGCCTCCATGATTAGAAACAATAATTCACACACTCGAGCCAATATAGCGATACACAAGGACAATGGCGGAATACGAAAACTGATACAAAACGAAAACAATAGGTCCTCTCCCTCCATGCGGCACTTTGCAATAGAAGTGTACAACCAGTTGTGGGGAGAAAAGAAGATATACGAAAGGCATTGCCGAGCGTGCCTGAACAGGCCCGGACACATCCTACTAGCGCTGAGTGTCGGGCCTGATAGAGCCCGGCCGCACACAAAGTGTTAAAGATGATTCTTTGCGCTAATAAAATCATCAATCACTTTTGGTATTGCAATTTATGGCGGTACTTCAAAACAGAACTTGGATAGAACACTTCTTCTTAAAAAAAGAGCGATACGCACCATGTTGAATCTGAATTTTGATTGTTCTGTTCGTCAATCTAGTTTGGGCATAATGACTGTCTACAGCCTTTATGTTTTTCATACAGTAATTCATGTTAAACAATTATGCCAAAATAATTTGGTTCCCAGGCTTGGTGATAATCATTCATATTACAGTAGAAATAAAAATACAATTGCCATTGATTGTCACAGACTTGAATTTTTTAATAAGAAAACATCCTGTGCAGGTGCTAGATTTTATTCCAAGCTTCCTGTGGAATTGAGGGACACAGACAATCTTGATATGTTTAAAACATATCAACATATTTATATGACCTAGTTGAATTAGACTAATTATGATTTATTTTAAGACTGCAATGTTTTATGTGTTTATAGTTTAGTTTAATGACGCCATTCGATGTATACCATTGTATACCTTATGAATAAAGATATTTTCAATTAAATTCAATTCAATTCGGTGTAACGCCTTATGCTATCAATGCACCTCGCCGAAGTCCTTTGCCGCTCTGGGACGCTATTGGAAGAGCTGAGAAATATGATTTCAATGGGAGTCATTGTCAAAGTACACCATGCAACTGATTGGTGTGCTCCAATGGTTGTCGTTCCAAAGAGGAATAACAATAAAGTAAACATTTGTGTTGGAGCGATATAAATTGGCACTTGCTCAAATAGCTGAGGCTAAAATATATTCAAAAGTGGATGCCAACTATGGCTTCTGGCAAATAAGTCTAGATGAAGCATCACAAGATTTAACGACATTCTTAACACCATTTGGCCGTTACAAGTTTTTAAAATTGCCTTTTGGTATAAGCTCAGCCCCAGAAGTACTCCAACAATGTGTAAATGAGACCCTCAACAGACAAATTAACGCAGTCGCTCACATGGACGACATAATTATTTGGGGTAAAACTCAACTAGAACACAACCAAGCTCTCTAAGAAGTTCTGAATAAGCTCGGAGACGCAGGTTTTACACTAAATAAAGAAAAATGTAAATTTTCAAAATATTTTTGGGCCATCATCTATCTGAAGAGGGAATGAAAATCAACAAATCAAAAGTGGAAGCCTTAAAAACTACCACCTCTAACCGATGTAGCTGGAGTTCAAAGATTCATCGGCATGATAAATTTTGTAGGAAAATACATTCCAAACAAAAGTTAAACCCTCAAACCAATAACTGACTTACTAGGCACAAAGAACATGTTTGTTTGGGACTCTGCGCAAAAAGCTGCTTTTGAAAAAGTCAAATCTCTTCTGGTTCTCCCTCCTCAACTGGCATTCTATGACACTAGTCCCCCAACCATGGTTTCCACGGACTCCTCTAAATCAGGTCTTGGTGGTGTACTTTTGCAGCAACAAAAAAGACAATTCCTGGAAACCATTTGCGTACATTTCACGGACTTTGACTGAAAGTGGAAAAATTATTCCAATACAAAACGAGAAGCTCTTGCTGTGACTTGGAGCCGTAATAAATTTAAAGACTATACGATTGGAAAAAATATTGTCATCGAATCAGACCAAAAGCCACTTTAAAGTATTTTGACTACCAAAGATCTAAATGATTTAAAAAACACTGAGACTTCAAAGGTTATGGCTTAGGGACCGTCCAAAATGACTTCATGGCTTTCTGGCCATTTTTAGACCCCTCCCCCCCCCATAAAATCATCCTACCATCATAATTTGTATGACACCCCCCCCCCCTCTCAGAAAAATGACGTAATTTTAAACAAACCTCCATTTAAAAAAAAATGCTTTTTTGTCAAAGCTACTTAAGTTCTATTCTTTATTGATTTATTAAGACTATCAATTAACTTTTGAATCCCATTTTGGTGGTAGTTTGTTGGAAGAACTATTCAAATAGGGTATTGTCATAACTATCAACATTCTTTATAGGATTGGAAGTTGTTGAAAAATACGACGTGTTACAACACCCCCCTCGCCGGATATGCGTCATGTGTGGTCTAATATAATACTCTAATGTATTTTCTTATATTATTATTTTATAATAGTTGAATTATATACGAATTTATCATTGTTTTACTGTCAAAATTTGTTATAAAACATAATTTTTTAAATGACGTCATATCAAAGCCGACCCCACCCCATTGCACATCACCCTACAGTCATTTTCAATCTGGAACCCCCCCCCCCCCACCATTTTCAGATGACAAAATTCATGGACAGCCCCTTAGGTTAATGAAATACTCCTATCGAATAACATACACTCCGGGAAAACATCTCACTACTGCGGATTGTCTCTCAAGAAGTCCAATTGAGTCCTAAGACCCCCAGAATTTGGATGAAGTCGAATATTCAGTTGTTGCACATTTGGGTACTACTGATGCTATTACCCATAAAATAGGCTCAACAAAAAAATCATATTCTGTTTTATAAAAGATCAAAGAATTGTGTTTATCGGAGTGGCCAGACAAATCGAAAATACCCAGCAAACTAAAATCCTACTATCCAGTACGTCACGAAATATCGTTCTGTGAACATCTATTGCTCAAACGGGATAGGCTGATAATTCCAGAAAACTTACGACCTGAAGTGCTGACCAGAATTCACTTCGGACAGTGGGGTATTAACAAGTGCAAACTACAAGCAAGTCGCAGCATGTGGTGGCCTGGTATATCGTCTGACATTGAAAGAACTGTTAACAAACGCCCAAAATGCACAGAGTTCAAATCACAGCACCATGAACCTCTGATTACTAGTGAAATACCTTCATGGCCATGGGAGAAAGCAAGCATAGATTTATTTAAGCTAAACGGAACTTGGTTTGTCGTTATTACAGATTGCTATTCTCGGCATTTTTAAATGGCGTCATTGAAATCACTGTCTACAAAATCCATTAGAGAAAAATGTACCTAAATCAATTTTTTCTCGCCATGGCATTCCTTATGAACTGTGTTCAGACTGTGGAACTCAATTTGCCTCTCCATATTACCTGTTTAGGAAATAATGAATTCAAAAGCCCAACTTGTGTTTCTTAGGAGTCTAAGAGATAATTTGCCAATTTTACCAAATAAACTTTATGAGAGGCCTGATTTATCTGATTTTAGGTAAAAGAAGAAAAGTACAGAGACACATATAAGAAGCAATGTGACAAGCATCATGGTGCTACAGAGTTAAATGAGTTAAACATTGCACAAAAAGTATGGATCAAAGATCTAAAACCAGAGGGTATAATAACAAATAAGGCCCGAGAACCACGGTCATACTGGGTGAAACCTGACAAAAGCACACTACGTTGAAATTTATACCACCTAATTCCATACAAAGATTTACTCCACAAGCCTATTACAACTCCAATACCACACTTTATGGCTAAAAACGACTTACAGCACACTTCCATTAACAGTCAAAGCGATGATGAAAGAAGACTTATCCAAAATAAAGAAAACGGTGAGACAAAAGGCCAAATCAATCAAAATTATCCCAGTCAAACAAGGCAGCCGCCACGCATCTACAAGTCAAGTTTTTTATAAAGTTCAACGAACACAACAACAAACCTTTCTACAAAATCCTCCGCCTCTGCAACTACAAACTAAATCTGGTAGATTGGTAAAGCCTGTCAAGAGATATCACTGTGAGTAAAGAGAAGAGATGTAACCCCAGCTATTAATGTTTATATGGATGTTATGATTATATTTGTATCTTTAAAATATATACAAGACTTTCCAGTTAAAACAATTTAAATAATTAAAATAGACATCAAACAGTTACTTTTAAAACATAATCTATACATATTTAATACGCGACACGGTTTTTTGACGCTACTTATCGCCAAACTTATCGCTTTATTGACGTAAAAACGCATCCGTTCAGGGTTTATTTATGAATTGCAAGGGAATACAAAAATTTAACCTACTACATATTGTCAAACGTTCACCAACGTCAGTTTTATTCTGCCTTGTGACTAGTGTAGACATAGGGTATGGGAGCGTGTTTGGTTGTAATAAAACATATAAAGTGGTTCAAGGTCAACTAATTATGAGTAAGCGTCTTTTTCCAATTGAATTTCCTATTTTCAAGCGTAAATTTTCCTTGTTCATTAAGCACATTTCATAAAAATACCCCCCGTCGCAGCAGACCTGCGTACTCAGCGAATTTCCAAAGGATCTTGAGATTTTGTATTTTCCCCATAAACACCATAGGAATGAGTATGTAGGTTTGCTGCCATGGGATGTTGTTAAAAAATGTTAGTTTTGTTAGAAAATGTAATAGTTAGGTAAGGTAAATATCAAATTGTATCAATATTCGACACTTTTAAATTTTCCCCATAAACCCCATGGGGGTGAGTATGAAGGATTGCCGCCATATGGGTGTTATAAGCAAATATAAGTTAAACCCTACCTAGTGAATATACATACCAAATTTAATCAAGTTATTCCAATAAATAAGTGAGATACAGGGTTTTGTTAATTCCCATAAAAATAACATGGAAAACCTATTTTTGGATTTTCTCCATAACCTGTTAAACCATGTTAAAAATTCAAAATACTAAATTGTTTGTTTTTTTAAGCTCTTTTAAATGTTTTCAGTTAAAATTGTTGAATTTTAAAAACTAAGGTCCAAAAATGCCAAAAACCCATTTTTGACCCCTTTGAAACCCCATAAAACCATGTTCCCATAACCCGATCATGCTAGTTTGCGAACTCATGAAAATAGACTTGGTCTTACACCTTCATACCAAATTTCATCAAATTCGGAGGTCCCCTTCAAAAGTTATCAGTACCACGGACACATATATAGATATATCTATTGTATATATATATATATATATATATATATATATATATATATATATATATATATATATATATATATGAAAATTAACTAATGGTATTTTTGGCCTCTGGGGACCTCAAAATGAAAAAGTAACATGGTCCCGGGCTTAGGTCTTACCATGGCTACTACCTTAATAGCGTATTCCCTATAGGGAAATTCGCTAAAAGTTGTAAAAGTAGGTTTTTAATGTAATAAGCTGAGTTTATTTATTCATAAGGTATCAATAATACGTTTTATTACATTGTATTTTACATATTTACTTAATTTCCCGTTTTAACCAGACTTCTAAGTTATCCGGCCTAGTCCGGGTCCCGTGATAGCCGGAAGAGAGAACCTACTGTATATACTACCAAATTTTATTAAAAAATGTAAAAAAATAATAGTTATATAAGATTTTATTAATTTCCCCTAAGAATAACATGGAAAACTTCATTTTAGTTTTCTCCGTAACCAGTGGAGCTAAGTTAATGATTCAAAATACTAAATTGTTTATTTTTTAAAGCTCTTTTGAATGGTCTCTTTTAAATTTGGAAATTTTTTTTAAATAGGGATGAAAAACAAAAAATTCAATTGACCCTTTTGGAACCCCATAAAATGCCGTTCCAGTAGTCCGATCATCCTGGTTTTCAAACTTAACCTGGAGAATGCTACCCTACACTTTCAGACCAAATTTCATAGAAATAGAAGATATCTTTCAAAAGTTATTGTGTAAACGGACACACACACACACACACACACACACACACACACACACACACACATATATATATACACATGTACATGTGAATTTGAATGAACGGTGTTTTTAGCTTAGGGACCACAAAACTTAAAAATAACATGGTCCCACGCTTAGGTCTTACCGTCAGTACTACCGTAATAGTTTACTCCCTTTAGGGAAATTTGGTAAAACCTTTTAAAACTGAATGTACAGTTTTAAATTAAACTTACATTTCAGTTATCAGTCTAATTACTTAACCGTCATAGTCTTGGTCCCAAGGGTTAATCGAGGTTCCACTTTAATTAAAAATCATCTTACTAAAAGCTTTAATTTAACAATTAAATTAAGTAACTTAGGGTACTCTTGATAAATAATTGAATGGGGGATCTAAAATTGGAATAGTTACACTGACTTCAAATCTGCATTCTGTTGTGAATAATCATTGATTTTACCACCTTTAGTTAAAAATAGACTAGACATCTGCAGAATTAGAAGAAACAATGATGAAGAGCTAAACTTGGACATTCTCAGTACATACCCTTATATTGTTGTCAGTGGTGAAACTGCCCAGTGCGGCCAGGATGTGAGGCAGAGACGCAGCCAAAGTTTCCAACACTGGCTCCTCCCTGCGCTTGGCAATTTCTATCAAGCTTGGAACTAAGTTTTGGATGTATGCCTTGCCTTTCTGAGGCCTGTGAACAATACATTTTTGTTAGCCAGCATGTCCTGACTGTAATTAGTTGTCATCTATGTGTTTTAAATAAGGGTTTGCAGGACTCCAAAAATTTTGAGGTCGGGTTGGGCTAAGAGTTGGCCTGAGAGGATGGATCGGGCCGATTCTTTTTACGGGCCAAACTGGAGTCACATCAGACTTTATAAATTCATATTTTTTTGTCGACCAAACGTCAATGGAATGAGAAAACAGTTTTTTCATTTGATTGAACAAAGAAGAAGGACCCCTATTCTCATAAGATAACAATATGATTTAAATTAAGACAGCCAGATTGGATAAGGAATAAAACATAAAAAAACTTTGAGGTGGACAAAAAACCTAGGTGGCCTATTGTTTGGCATCAGGCAGTCGGCGCTGGGCAAGGGTCACTCGGTATGCTTTAATCGTGATAAGAGCAGAGTAGAATAAATATATACATTTTTAGCGAATTTCCCTATAGGGAGTACGCTATTACGGTAGTAGCCATGGTAAGACCTAAGCCCGGGACCACTTTACTTTTTCATTTTGAGGTCCCCAGAAGCCAAAAACGATATTCGTTCATTTTCATATATATGTATATATATATATATATCTATATATCTATGTGTCCGTGGTACTGATAACTTTTGAAGGGGACCTCCGATTTTGATAAAATTTGGTATGAAGGTGTGAGACCAGGTCTATCTTCATGAGTTCGCAAACCAGCATGATCGGGTTATGGGAACGGGGTTTTATGGGGTTTCAAAGGGGTAAAAAATGGGTTTTAGGCATTTTTGGACCTTAATTTTTAAAATTCGACAATTTTAACTAAAACCATTTAAAAGAGCTTAAAAAAAAACAATTTTGTATTTTGAATTTTTAACTTGGCTTAACAGGTTACGGTGAAAAGCTAAAAATAGGTTTCCAATGTTAATCTTATGGGAAATCAGCAAAACAATGTATCTCGCTTATTTATTAGAATAACTTGATACAATTTGGTTTGTACATTCACTAGGTAGGATTTAACTGATATTTGATTTCAACACCCATATGGCGGCAAACCTACTGTAAGAGTCAAAATAAAATAAGAATTGTTTCGCCGTTTGAATTCGCGCGCCGCCTGGAACCGAATCAGCTGTTTGCTGGTTCATCCTTTCGCCACGCACGGCGCTCGCATCGCGGTGGTGGGGGAAGGACCCGCCGTCCACACTCGAGCCAGAGCGACCGTCAGTCGACGACCCGGCGCATAGCTGGAAGGAACCAACTCTCTAGCGAACCGAGCGAGACGGAGCAAAGCCCCTATACACCGTACGAGATAGGAAATAGAGCGGCGACATTATAATTAATCCTCGAAAAGGTATTGTTCGAATTATTTCCTGGTTTAATTATAATACAATCGATATTATTTTAGTATTTCGTTTTGCATTATTCCATAAGACCCTTTCGAAATTTAATACATTTATTCTTAACAGTAGCGACTTATTTTAATCTTGTAGTGCACTCGATCAGTGTTCGACTTGGTGGATGGCCATTTAATTTAATTATTCCTAGGTTTAGCTAAGAGAATAATATTATTGAGTTCGTAAATCATTGAGTTAGGCCCAGTGGTGGAATAACCCTGGAAATTGAAATTGAATAAACTAAATCTTGTTTTGTTGGTGGTAGGCCCGGGCGAAATAGCTCAGGGAAAAATTTATTTAAATTATCGTTGGCCATAAGTTCGATTTTATATTCAACACATCGTAAATAATCGTGTTAGGCCCAGTGGTGGAATAACCCTGGTAACTAAGCAATTGTAAAATCTTGTTTCGTTATCAGAGGTAGGCCCGGGCGAAACAGCCCTTGGGATAAAATCGATTTTTATAAATTATCCTTTGCAATAAGTTAATTTATTTTTCGTGTAAAATAAAACCAAAATCCGATTTAAATTCATTGGCTAAATTTAGAAGGTGAAATCCTGATACGTCAATTTTAGCTCGAGACTTAGTTTGTTTTATTTCCTCGCGATCGGCTTATTTTTTTTTTAATTTTACTATTGTAAATCAGAATTTCACCTTTGACACAAAATTCCGTTTTCTCTTATTCGTGGGCTGTGATGAGCAACCGTTGAATTTGAGAACTAGATGTTCGTTTTTATTTCGCTTCTGAGCCCTCCAATAAAATACGATTTTTTCTAAAGTGTAATTGAATTTAATTACGACCCCTGGACATTTTCTCATACGAGTGAGTTATCCGAGGCAATCCTGTACAATTTTGTTCCACCACGAAATTGAACCGTTACACTACATACTCACCCCCATGGGGTTTATGGGGAAAATTTAAAAGTTTCCAATTTTGATACAAATTGATATTTACATTACCTATTACATTTTTTAACAAAACAAACATTTTCTAACAACATCCAATGGCAGCAAACCTATATACTCATTACTATGGTGTTCATGGGGAAAATAAACAATCTCAAGATCCTTTGGAAATTTGCTAAGTACGCAGGTCTGCTGCGACGGGGGTATTTAACTAATCATCCATAGACTTCATCAAAGGAATAATTGCACTTTAAATGTCGAAGAGGGAACTCAGAATGAATTCTTCAAGGAAGAAGTGTTTGAAGGCACTTATATAAAGTTTAAAATTGACGATATTCCAACTATTCTAGCATGTATCTACCGCACACCTGATAAAAGCAATTTAAATGAATTTTTAAATCTATTTTATGATTTTCTCTCTGCCATTTCGGCTCACCAAAGACAGATCATCCTCACAGGTGACTTTAACATAGACACGCTTCTTGACACAAGTGAAAGTGTGGAATTTGTAAACCTAGTATCTAGTTTTGGATTGAGGTTGCTGATACACGAACCAACTCGAACAACCGAGACGTCTGATAGCTGTCTGGACAACTTTATATCCAACTTAAATTATACTCACACTGAAGTCCTGGAACCCTTCGTATCGGATCATTCAGCCATCATAATGACTATTTTTGGTGAGAAATCCACTGCTAGAAATCAGAACAGTAAACTCACATACCGTAACATGAGTGACGATAACTTAAGAGAGTTGAAAGTTAGGTTAGGTTGGGAAAATTGGAGGGAGGTTTTTTCAGCTACAGATGTTTCCGACAAATACCACCAGCTCGTTCAAACTTTGCAATTCAACATTAACATCACTTGTCCGGAAAAAATGTTTAAAAACAAGCCGATTCGCAAAACTGAATGGTTAACTGAAGAAATTGTGTCTTTTAAGCGGATTGTGATGGAGGCCTACACCGAATGGAAGTCAACTAAATCTGAGGACCTACGTCTGAGGTACAATTCCCTCAAAAAAGAATATAGAAAATTGATTAAGAATACTAAGCATCAGCACTACTCAGGTGTCATCAACAACTCGCCAAACCCTGTAGTGGGGGCCTGGAAGGTTATAAATAGTAATAGGCCTAACTTGAAAAATTGTGCAGATACAAACATAGTTCTAGAAATCAACAACAAAGTAATTGAAAATCCGCAGACTATCTCTAATACTTTTAACAAATACTTTGTTGATGTACCGAATAATGTTGCTCTCGATTCTGACCCGAAGATCTGGTCTGGTTTCCCCAGTTGCGGCGAGGCATTATTGTCGTCCTTTGGCAAAGTGACTGTAAATGAGGTCAAAAAAATAGTTGGTAGACTCAAACCCAAGAACTCATCTGGACATGATGGAATTTCCACAAAAGTAATAAAAAAATGCATAAAGAAATAGCTGAACCAATAGTTGACATTATTAACCAATCTTTCGCCCAATCCGTTTTTCCAGAGGAAGGAAAATTGGCCATTGTGAAACCTTTGTACAAGAAAGGAAGCAAAAGAGAAATGAAAAATTATCTTCCAATATCTTTGTTACCTTCGATAACCAAAGTTATGGAAAAAGTGGTTTGTGATAAATTAGTCGTATTTCTTGAACATACAAATTATTTCTCTCCCAAACAATTTGGCTTCAGAAAAAACAAGTCCACCAAATTAGCCCTTGTAGAATTGGTCAATAATATCATAGATAAAATCGAAGGTGGTGAAACTTATGTTGGAACTTTAATTGACCTGACAAAAGCATTCGACTGTGTTGATACGCATGTCCTCACTGAAAAGCTTGCTGCTGCGGGAGTCTGTGGTGATGCCTTGAACTGGATTGTCTCTTATCTGACTGGAAGGAAACAGTCCACCTCAGTCCTTCACAAAAATTCATCCGGAGAGATCAAAGCATACTACTCAAATACTGATGCCGTCACTAGGGCTGATACCTTTTCACCTTCGCAGACGATACTACAATACTAACATCTAGCCCAAGTCTTGATGAACTTCAAATATCAACATTTTGTCACAATATTTCACCGACCTCAGGCTTTCAATAAACGAATCCAAGACCAAATTCATCCACTTCAAAACCTCACAACTGCAGACCAGGAGACCGTCTTACTATATCAACCTAATGATTGCCGATGAGGAAGTTGAAGAGGTGCCACAATCACAGTGTTTGGGAGTCACCTTAGATAGCAACCTCAACTGGAATGCACAAGTCGATACTCTAGTTTCAAAATTGTCAACCAACCTTTTCATAATTAGGAGCCTGGTCAACCTTTTGAGTGTAGATTTCCTGAAAATGGCCTACTTTGGTCTTTTTGAGAGCCACATTAGGTATTCTATCATATTGTGGGGCTCATCTAGTAAGAAGAACCTTACTAGAATTTTCAAACTGCAAAAGAAGGTCATAAGAACTATAGCCAGGAAGCCTTCACGTACTTCCTGCATTCCTTACTTTAAACAATTCCACATTTTGACAGTTCCATCAATTTACATTTTTGAAACCATAGTACTTGTTAAAAGTCACAATATTTTTCAAGCACCAACCCACAACTACAACACTAGACATAGAAACAGATTTGCTATCTCCCACAGACTTAGTCTCTCAGAAACAAAGCCGGAGTACATGGGTCAGAAGTTTTACCAGGATCTACCAGAAAACCTGAAGAACATCACGAGTTTACCAAAATTCAAGCAACACCTGAAGCATTACCTAATCGACAGATGCTACTACAGCCTGCCAACCTGAGTTAGCTAAAGTCCATTGGAAGAATGCCTGAACATTACTTAGTAGAATTAATCTAGATGAAATTGACTCGCCATATGCTCGCTCTCCGAGTCTACATGGTCCAAGGATAAGTAAGTAAGTAAGACAAATGATGGCTCATTTTTTTTGCCTAGGCCTAATTTGAACACATTAAAAGAATTAATTGTCAACCGAAGTTGTACGAGTATTGTTTAAAATTTTGCAAATAATATTATTAGTTTGTTTATTTTGAACTATTGATTGAACTCTAATATTGAACTTTAAAATAAAACTTTATTTTGTACATTAAAACTATGAAATATGCTACTATATGATAATTTAATTGAATACAATTAATCACAAATATATCAATAAATACATATATCTATATATACAGGGTGTCCCTGAACTCTCTACCGACCTCTTAAGGTATTATTCCTGACCCAAAGACAAGTCAGAATATCATATTCAAAATTTCCAAAACTCCATAGTTAACCATACAGCCGCCAAATTGTATTTTTTAAACAATGCTTTTTAATTTAATAACGTTTTACCAGTGTTGTATTAAGTTAAAACTTGGTTTACAACTTTTTGAGGCAAAGGTCTAATTGAAGAAAAATTTTAATTTTTTTACAGCTCATATTTTCAAAATGGCGGCTGTTCGAAATCTTTAACCTTAAATTGTATAAAAACAACACAGGGAACAAAGTTTATGTCCTCATTTACTTTTTATAACATTTAATTTAAAATTTAACGATGGAAAGATTGTGGAAATCGGTTCATAAATAAGCGAGATTGAGTGATTTTACAGAGGCTAGTCTCGGTCGTACCGATTCCCCGGGAACAGTTTTAGTTTGAGATCCATTGTTGAGCTGGCATCGCGGCCGCGCTTTTTGCGCTGCAACCCGCTCAGATGCTTGGCTATTTTTTAAAATCGCTCTATCTCACTTAAATATGAACCGAAGTACATAAGCACATAAACTTTGCTACCTTGTATAGTTTTTATAGAATTTAAGGCTAAAGATTTTAAACAGCAGCCATTATGAAAATATGAGCAGTAAAAAATTAATTATTTATCTTCAATTATACCTTTGCCTCAAAAAGTCGTATACCAAGTTTTAACTTATTACAACAAACTGTTCTTAAATTAAAAATTATTCTTTAAAAAACACAAAATGGCGGCTGTACGATCAACTATGGAGTTTTTGAAATTTTAAATATGATATTATGGCTTGCATTTATGTCACCCATAATACCTCAAGAGGTCAGTAGAGTTCAGCAGGGACACCCTATATATTAGCTGTTACCTGTTTTATTTGGAGCCAAGTTAACAAGTTTTTGGGTATACTCCTTGATTGTAACCTTACATGGGAAAGTTAAATAGACTCTTTCTGTAGAAAAGTTTCATGTGGCCTATTTGCCCTTTGTACACTGTCAAATTATTGTTCTGAAGACATACTACCTATGTCTTACTTGGGGCTGATTTATCCACATCGTTCCTATGGTTTAGTAGTGTGGGGTTCTTGTGCTAAAATAAAGTTTGAAAGGGTTTTCAAATTACATAAAACAGCGGTAAGAATTTAAAAAAATTTTGTTTCCAAGACCCACGTAGAAATTAGTTCAAGGATCTTGGTTTTTTAACTTTGTCTAGTCTCTACATTTTAAAACTACCCTTTATTGCATATTCAAAGGCCAACTTACTCAAGGATAAGATAGGCATATATCCCACTAGAGCTAGGCTGAATTTGGGCGTAGAAAGACATCGAACAATGGCTTTTAAGCACCTCCCTTCTCAGAAAAAAAAAACTTCCAGATATTTTGAAAACGTTAAACGACCCTAGAATTTTTAAATCTTGACTCAAAGTTATATTGACGTCATTGGTGGCATTTTACTCTGTCAAGGAGTTCATGGCCCATCGATTTGAGATATAACAAACGAAGTATATCCTTATTTTATTATGTTTGATTAATAGTCACTTTCGTGTGTTTTTGATCACATATTGTATCAGTGTGGTCCGCCAATATTTGTAGATTTGTGCCAAATGTATTGTTTTCCCAACATTTTATTTAGATTGGTAAAATTTAAGTAATATTTTATTTTTGTAGTGTAATTTTTTTTACCGCTGTATGTTTGCTTTTTGTATAAACTGCCTTTGATCGGTATTATTATAAAAGGCCATAACAAATATTAACAAAACATAACAATCTTACAAAACTTATACACAATAATCAAGGACTGGTATGTACATTTCTTATCATTGTCAGATGCTCCAACTTTTAATTCATCACATTACTTACAACAAACTTGGTTGCATATTATTATCCTCATGTAAACTATTCTTTATTAATTATCAATCTTTATGTAACTATTTGGTAGATAACTATTTTCAGGATGTGTTGCCCTATTTTTAAAATCTAACAATCTATTTCAATTCATGGTTTTAGCCCCTGAGCTGTGAGAATTAACGTATGTAGAGAACTTGTCAGTGATAAGACTAAATTACTTACAGATTCCGTCAAAACAGCACAACGATAATTTATAAACATGGTCAGTGCATGTTTCGATGTCAGCACATCATCCTCAGCTACCAACGTGAAATTCTTCGCCTTAGGCCACGTCATTTTGGTTAAAATAAATAAATAACACACATAAAGTTCACACGTACACACATTAAAATAAACACCGAACATAACCGACTGGAACCAGTCTGTCCCTGACCATCGGCGCGACGCGATCGTTCACACGCGCACAGGCTCACAGGCCTGTGTAGTTATGTGTTCTGACCATTTTATAAATTATCGTTGAGCTGTTTTGACCGAATCTGTAATTAATTTAGTCTTACGTCAATCTATTTAAAACTAAAATATTTGAAAACACATGTATTAAACACAATTTAAAAAACACACTATACTGTAATCCAAATACAAGTTATGAACAATGCCAATAGACTAATTGTAAAGGTTAAGATTAACAAGTATGGTATGTTAATACCCCCCGTCGCAGCAGACCTGCGTACTCAGCGAATTTCCAAATTAGTAATATTAATTTTGACCAGCTAAACTTGTAAACAAAATTTCATCACGTGCTCATAAATAGGGAAATAAATGTCTATTCTCCTTAAGATAAATATAGGGAAAGAGTATGCAGATATGCTGCCATGGGGGACACTAAAAGTAGGATTTTAGCATAGAAAAAATTTATTTCGACCATATAAAGCCAAATAGTAAGTTTCATCAATATCTGTCCATAAATAAAAGATTTTGCCTATTCTCCATATGATTAACATGGGAAAAGAGTATGCAGGTTTGCTGCCATGATAAGTACAAAAACCAAGATTTTTTATCTTAAATGGATGAATCTCAACCAAATGAAGCTAAATACCAAGTTTCATCCAAAAATATTGGTTAATAAGTGAAATATTAACACATACTTATTCTCCATAAGATTAACATTGGAGCCCCAAAAAACAATGTACTGTCTTTAGACTTTGTAATATCTCGGTAACCAATGGAGATAGAGCAAAGCTTCAAAATACTAAATTGTGTGTTTTTTTGAGCTAAATCCAATGGTCAAAATAAAAATTAAAAATTTTTAAAATTTACATATGAAAAATGCAAAAAACCCATTTTTGGGGTACAAAACCCCCCAAAACTACCCCTTCTGGTAGGTCGATATGTCTGGTTTTCGAACTCATCCGAATAAACGTAGGATTACACATCTCTACCAAATTTGGTGTCGATCGGACCATTTTTACGAGAGTTATCGTGTCTAGGGACACATATATATATACATATATATATACATAAGATACATATATATATATATAAAAATTTTAATGACTATTATTTTTGGTCTCTGGGCACCTCAAAACGAAAAAGTAACATGGTCCCGGGCTTAGGTCTTACCATGAGACCTACGGTAATAGCTTATTCCCTATGGGAAATTCGCTAAAAATTTGAAAAGTAGAGTAATATGTTATTCAAATGGTGACCAAGAAATGTGTCATGTGATTTGGGAATGAGTTGTGTGTCCCTAAACTAGTCATCTAACATATAACAGCTATAAATGATTTATAAGCATATAACTTTAGTTTGTCTCAAGTCGAAAATAAATCTAGGTTTCAAATGAATAGGTCTCAAAAAAGTTCCTGTACAGTGACCCGCCCTACCCCAATCTCCCAGTTAAAAAGACAAATTGATAATCTTTGAATAGCTAGTGAAAAACTCAAGTGTTATTAACGTTACTCGGAAAATTTAAGGAACTCAGAATACAATATTGAAATCTGAGTTATATTATGCTAGTAATTCAAGAGTTCAATGATCAAATCATCAACAAATATCATTACAAAAAATCTATTAAGAAAGCTTTAAGAGTAGACCTAGACCTAATACTGATTTACCGAATCATATGAGCCAGCTGAGCAAATCTCCAGAGAGCAGCCCGCAGAGAACGAACACTTCCATTCTTCTTAATCTCCTTGTGCAACTCAACGTGCACCTTTACAATATTGTTGTCCATCATGGCCTGCAAATAATAATAATGATAATAGGCCTAATAATAACAATAATAGTTGGCCATTGCTATAAAATTTAACAAGCTTTTAAGTTAAGCCTTCCTCCAACTACATATTTGGCATGTATGTGATCTTTTTATAGTTTGGATATTTAAAAAATAAATTAGTAACTTAAAAATAAACCAGACAAATAAACACATATTTGCCAATATACCAACACCTGTATTGGTATATTGATTATATACCAAGTATACCATAAGAACTATAATTTACTTGAGACACATATTATTATTATTATTATAACAACACAGAAGCTTTCAATTACATGTAAGGTACATGTAATTGGACCTTGCATTCTCCACCTTGGAACCAAATTGAATTTCTATGGCACCTAGTGCAAAACTTTCACCGTGCACTGGTTCACCTCGCCGGGTCGAACCACCCAAAATTCCGTTTAGTTTCAGCGGCATCATTTTTTATCAATGGATGCAAAAAAAAAAACCCCAGTTTTTTTTTTTTTTTTTTTTTTTTACCTACTTAACATCTGATTTTGTTCCTTGGCGTGGTTTACATTAGGAAACAAATCCCTAAATTATAAATATTTGTCAAAATTTTCAGTTTTTGGGTTCAAAAAGCATTATTAATGATCTTGCCTTGAAATGTTTATGAAAAATAAACTAGACCTACTAAATTCTTAAGAGACAAATATTTATGTAATAGCTTAGTTTTCACTATGCAATACATGCCACAGAGAACTAACAACCAAAATTCAAGGACTTTCGAAGGACCTTACATGATTGTCAAGGACCACATTAAGGGGAAGTATTTAGCTTCTTTCCATCAAGTTGGTAATATTACATATTTTTCAATTGTATTTTTTTATTAAATAAGTAGGCATATCCAGAACGGGTGACACTGGGCAGTATGTCTAACAGAAAGTAAACACTTGATGGTTCAACGATTAAAAATAATTAAATTTCCAGAGTCAAAAGAATGTATTGTGCCGTGCCGCACCACAGCTCACTCATTATACAATTTCGCGTCTTAAGTGCTGGCCATTCAAACAGCCAAAACCACCGGTCACGTGACCCGGGAATCCGAACTTTCAAAGACAACTGCCTTTTCTCTCTCTCCAACCACGCTCTGCTACCAATTTGTAGTGGGCTGGTGGAGGCTACATGTAAATGGAAGGGGTGATGTTCATCGCTAGTGCTTGTGGCCTTGGTTTGGTGATGGCCAGGCTCGTTGGCATTACCTTGCTTGGGTGCAAGAAAGGGTTTTGGATGAGATGCGGAACTTGTCGGAACGTGAACTAGCTACTGGCGATAGCTACCCTATGAATTGGCTATGGGGTTTAGTGGAAGCTTACACAACAGGATGTTGTGTTGTATAGAGTACCATATCGGCTTGCACCAAAGAGAGGACCCTGATCTTTTGAAAATAACAAACTAATCACGTAAGCCTCCAGGGTACTCTATACAACACAACATCCTCCTTTATCAGCTCCCAAACCAGAACAAACCCAGAGTAGTCGTTCCGAAAAAGCTCCTTGATCTACTGTTCCGTTATTATCAAGAGTCTCCCACTTCAGCTCATTTAGGCGTCAGCAAAACACTTGCTCGTATCAATCCCTTTTTCTGGGCACCAGACCTCAAACAACTTATAACGAGTAGGTGAAAGAGTGTGTGAAATGCCAGAGATGCAAGCAAGCCCCAAACACTCGCATCGGTCACTTGTCTTCCGAGGTGATCACAAGGCCTTGGGAGAAGATCTTTATTGACCACATAGGCCCTCTTCCCCGGTCAAATAGAGGCAACAAATATATCCTTACAGTCGTGGACTCATTCTCAAAATTTTGCATTTTATTGCCCACCAGAAACACTCAATCAGCCACAACCGAATATCTTCTGACAAGAAACATCTTTTCAATTTTTGGTCCTCCTAAGTTCTTGGTTTCCAACAATGTTTCTAACTTTCGTTCCAAGTCATTACAAGAGCTATGTTTGGGTCTGGGCATTCAACACATTTTTACCAGTCCCTACTACCCAAACCCCTCCCATGCAGAACGAGTGAACAAGCAGATAAAGGTAGCCATCCGAATTTTTCACCACCAGCATCAAAAGAATTGGGATCAGGAATTACATTGGTTCCAAATAGCATTCAATTCTGCACACCATGAAAGCACCCAAAATTCACCTTCCCGTCTTTTTCTTGGTAGAACACTGTATCACCCCCTGGAACTACAATGGAATCTAGATAGGCTTATGATGATCAAGCACAGGGTTTTTCAATTCAGCAGGAATGGGAAAATGCCGTAGAAAGTTTACGTAAGGCTAGGGAAAAAAGAGCCAAGAAGTACAATCTCGACAGGCTACCCAACCCTTTCAGGCCTGGAGATTGGTTAATGTTTAGGGACAATCCGATCAGTAAAAAAGTAGATAGCACCAACCAAAAATTACTCCCAATGTGGTCCAAACCCTGTGTAATTGAAACATTCACTTCCCCGGTCACAGTCCGTTTGCTGGACCCCACGACCGGAAAATTTGTTAGGAAGGCCCATGTCTCTCAATTAAAGAGATTTTTTCAACCCTCACTACCTTCAAAGCTTGTTAACAAGCGAGTACCACCACGCTAGGAAATACCTGGGCCAACGATCGTCTACCAAGTGAGCTACTACCTAGTGATATTAGATTTAAGTTATTCTCTTCGTTTCCTCTTCATTCTATTGCTCTTTCGCTTTCGCAATCTGGTTGTGAGGGGGGAATGTGAGTCTAAGGTACTGTCTTCCACGTGATGGGCATGCCTACACAATTACTCCCCTCTCACAATTGGATACCATGCTCTTCTTCCTTCAGCGGCATCTGTTGTGTTCTCCAACGGGGTTTCTTTTCCTCACTAGATTCATAAAAGTTACTTCACCTTGGATAAAAATTTTTATTTTTTATTTTTTTTTTATTTTTAATTTTTTTTTTTATTCTCTATCACAAGATGAAGGGCCTCTGAGGATTCACAACCGAGTCAATGGATCGTAGTACTGTACATGCTACGATTCATTTAGTCCTGCAAACCCCTTTACTACCTTCCTATTTTCTAGTTATCTACATTCTCTACTTATAATTTAAGTTTGCAATCTAGTCATTAGCGTAGGTTAGTTTAGGTGGACTTTCGTTTACTCAATAGCCAGATTTAAACAACACTATATTAGGAAACTAGCAAAATTAGAAATCAAAGGCAATCAAGGGGTAAACCAAATGGGGCAATCAATATGTTCACGCAACCAAATCATCAACAAATTTCCGGATTCATTATCGTTTGCGTTCAATATCAAGTTATTCGTTTTGTGGTCAAATGTGGCAAAAAAAAATAAATAAATAAATAAATTATATCATTTCCTACTAACCAACCTCCACCGATATATAGGGTTTCTTTTTTGCTCGACCTTACATTCTCCACCTTGGAACCAAATTGAATTTCTATGGCACCTAGTGCAAAACTTTCACCGTGCACTGGTTCACCTCGCCGGGTCGAACCACCCAAAATTCCGTATCGTCAGTCTCGGACCAACCTAAGAGACAACACTGTTCAGATACAAGACGTCTATCCTGGCTCCAATTAGTAAATAATGAATATGTTCAAGTTATATCTGCAAAACCTAAGTACCTGCACAATCAAAAAAATAAAAATAAAAAAATAAAAAACCAATATCTTGATTAAACGAAGCTGACCTCAAGATTGTCTTAACCAATGCCTGATTTATGGACTCCTCTCTACTGGCTACTCAAGCTTCATAATGGTACCACCCGCTGGCTGACATGCTCCCACCTGGAGAACTTGCATCGACCAGTCTACGGTTAATAGTACATTACAGACCTTCACAACCAGATCTTCGCAACCACCACTCAACTCCAGTTCCAGCTGCCTACTTCTGCAACCACCAGTATTCCCAGCTGCAATTCTCTTCAAACACCAGCAACTCCAACAACCACCAATAGTTAAACTAAATCTACAACAGATGTCACAGAGAACCTTCGTCAATCAACAGGATCAGAATCAACTCTTCCAGCATTCTACTAGCAGAGATGACACCCTGGCTAGTACCACCCAATATTGGATCTTCAACAACCTTGCAATATCTCCAATTTCACAATCTTCCAGCAGTCAAGCAATAACACAATTTATCTGGCATTGAGACATACTTCAGACAACTCACCGATACGTTCCAGCCACTAGTAGCCTTGACACTGTGAATTAAAGTGAATTCTACAGGCAACTCCAAAAAAAAAAAAAAAAAAAAAAAAATTGTGCGTGCAGGTACCGGCAAATTTTCAAAAACCTTCTCAACTCAACCAAACTTTTCAGCCAGATAGAAGTCTTTGAGGCCTCATTTTTTTTTCTTTTGAAAGGGGGGGAGGAGGCCGAGCACTGGCGATACCCAAGCAAGAAAACATCATCTCGGAGGTGCCAAGTTAGGGAACCGGTTTGAATTTGGGTTCCAGGTGAAGATGCGCCGGACCCACTGTTCGCTTCCTTATGGTGCCCTTACAGACCAACAAGGGTTACCATGGTAAAAGCGTAACTGTGTTGGACACATTTCGGGAACCCACTGTTCACTTCCTTATGGTGCCCTTACAGACCAACAAGGGTACCATGGTAAAGGGGTAACAGTGTTAGACACATTTCGGGAAGCAATAGGAGGGGGGAGCAACCTCAACCTCACCTGGTCCTTTACCTTCACCCAAATAGCGCAGGCGCAATTTTTTGCTCGAAAGGGAGTGTGGTTGTGCCGTGCCGCACCACAGCTCACTCATTATACAATTTCGCATCTTAAGTGCTGGCCATTCAAACAGCCAAAACCACCGGTCACGTGACCCGGGAATCCGAACTTTCAAAGACAACTGCCTTTTCTCTCTCTCCAACCTCCGATGTCGCAGCAGTAGCACACCCTGGGACTTAAAAATTCTTTGCTGGGCCGGATAAGTACAATTATGTGTAGATAAATTAGGAAATAAGGCCTAGGCTAGGGTAGGGTTAGGACTAGGGGTTATTCTCAAAATATTATACAAACCCAAAATGTAAAGACAGGAATAATTAATTATGTTATAATTGCAATAGTCAGGCCCTAGCATGAGAGATTGGTACAGGATTATTTAGTTTAGCAATTCATGTTACATACAATACCTAAAATTCAGTATTAACTAAACATTACCTTTATATGTAGTTCATTATTATGCCACATCAAAGCTCGCTTAGGGTAGGAGCTCATTCGGTAGACCGATCCTGGTTCTGGGTATCAACACCAAGTCAGTTTCACTTGAGTTAGTTTCCATGTGACCCAAGTCTCCATTGGTCCAACGCAAGCTTCCACTAAACCCCATAGCCAATTCATAGGGTAGCTATCGCCAGTAGCTAGTTCACGTTCCGACAAGTTCCGCATCTCATCCAAAACCCTTTCCTGCACCCAAGCAAGGTAATACCAACGAGCCTGACCATCACCAAACCAAGGCCACAAGCACTAGCGATGAACATCACTCCTTCCATTTACATGTAGCCTCCACCAGCCCACTACAGTATGAGAGGTTAATAACTTTGTTTCACTCATTGCTTACAGTTTATTATCACATGACACAAAATAAAGGATTTAGGTCCAGTTTATGAATGACTTTTTTTTCTTTTTTTTTAATCCACATATAATTAGAATTAATAAAATAAATATGCTAATAGCTTACCTTTTAACAGGAAAGAGAAATTCCCTAATACATTCTTTTATTGTATTATAAGTGGTAGGCCAACATTCATCAGAGTTTAAGAGGGCACGCTCTAACTTGGTAGCGTGTATTAATTAATTAAGACTAAAGGTCAGTCCTAGTGGACAATGCTGAAACTACCTGAATACGTTTCATATTGTTTACCAGCGTACTGAGGGCGAGAAACAATATCAGGGTGTCTACTGATATCTGATTTTGGAATTCCAGAATATTTCCAGTATTTCCAGTACGTTTTTCCAAAAATTCCAGTATCACTCGTTAACTATTAATCTGAATATGGAGTAACAATAACAACATTTATATACATATAAACAAATTTAACATAAAACTTTTGTAGGTATTAAGTTTGTAGGTAAATTTGGTCGAAATTCTACCAAAAATTCACTTGATTAGGACTCTAATTAATTTAATAAATTACCTTTCTTCCATAAGATTAACAATGAAACTTTGGAAGCCTGTAGGGTGTACCCCTATGTGAATTATAATGACATTCTGTTCATCTATTGGATGAACATTTCTAACAGTAGGCATGTGCGCGGATTTCTCTTATGATACCGCCCGCCCACTTTATTATTTTTTTTAATACAAAAAATTATTTAAAAGTAAAGTAAACTGCAAGAAAAGGGTTATATATGAAATATTAATAATGAAAAAATAATGAAAAATATAACAAAAATTAATGAAATAATACTAAAAGTAAAATAAATACTCACATCATGAATAAAACTTAAAAAAGGAAAAATTTTTTGTACAAAATCCATTTTCTAAGCTTAATCTTTACACAAATATTTAGATTTCTTATTTGCTAAATTAATTATTGGAACAGAACTACAAGTTTTCTGATTTTTGTTTTCAAACATTCGTGAACAACAATAATAATGACATGTGAAACATTTTATATTGGAATGTACGGATCAAATGACAAAATCTATATTAAATGCATTTTAAAAGCAAAAATTTCCGGATTTTATTAAAACTCAATTATTTCAGTATCTAATTATAAATTCCAGTATTTCCAGTATGGAAATAAAATTCCAGTATTTCCAGTAATTCCAGTGTATCAGTAGACACCCTTAATATCTAGTATTCGGTGTAAAACACTGTGGATAAAGAAACGCTGCTGCACTTCAGCACCTGTGAGACCCAAGACTCAGATAGATGATGGCGAGGAAGGAGATTTGGCCGCAGACAGAACCAAATTTAATTAATACAAGCTATTCCTCGGATACATTCATAGCCTGCGCGCCCAGAAGTTTCAGCGCGGCTGCTGTCAGAGGCTGTCAGAATCGGGGGTCTTTTGGGTCAAAAATTCATTGTGGAGTGTTTCACCTGCTCCAATTTTTCAGCTTTATTATAGGTCCAATAAAAGAGGGAGCGATTTTGAATGAAAGATAAAGACGGGCTATTTGTCCTAGTTTTTGATTTTTTTTTTTTTTTGTATTTTGAATCCATTATAGCTTGATTCAAAATATGAGAAAATAAAAAATTAGGTCAAATAGCCCAAGTTTTTATCTTTAATTTAAAACCTCTCCCACTTTTATCGGACTTAAAATAAACTCGGAAAATTGGAGCAGGTGAAGCACTCCATGACTTTCTGGGAGCCAATCTTTAGCCCCCTCTTAATGGGTGTTGAGTCGTTCGTCAAACCTTATCCGGTGTCCCCAGAGCTCTGGGAAATTGGGATGTTTCCAACCAGGTAAAAAATACCTGTTGCATTCAAATTAAGAAGAGAAGGTTAAACTTGACAATTTAAGTCATGTGGAATATAGTAGACTCTTGATTATCTGACATTATGTTTAGTCCAACACATTCTACAGTCTGATAAAGCCTCAGCAGCATTATCTCTTATGTTCACAATTTTTTTATTAGTGTAAAAAGTTCTTGGAAAACACTTTCAAGATAAAAATTGGATTTTGATGTTTATTTTACATATATAATAACATATAAATATACAAAGGCCTATGTGTTAAAGTACTTTGTTATTTGTAACCCATTAAAACAGTTTTTACCAAGTTTTAACCCTTACTGAAAGGTTGTTAAACAATTTTACAATGATACCTCCAGTAAATTCATAATCTTGTATAATCCAACAGGGTCCTGGTTCCATGTGTCGAATTATCGAGAGTCTACTGTACCCACTTAAAGGTTAAACAAACACACATTAGTTATTATACATTACACTCTAGATAATTAGTTTGATGGAGCACAATTTGGACGTCACTGAGCCAGATGAATAAGAGTGTACTATATTGATGAGTGAAATAAACGGTAATATCAGATAACTGACACATACTTTCTCCCAAAAATATAAAAAATTTGTTAAATGCCTCTAAAAATTAATGAATGGATGACCCAGTCAGATAGTTACCAGCTGAGCAGCATGAGTTTGACTCTACGCTCGTCTGAGACAATATGTACTGCGTTTACCGCAAAACAAAAAATTGAATTTTTTCCTTAACGACTTGACATAGAGCAATAATTTAAAATACTGGATTATTTAGTTTTTTGAGCTTGATTTAATTGTGATAAGCCAAATTTATTTTAAGCTAACAACTATTTTGAAAATCTAAATAATTGATTTTTTAAAACACTTTTTACCTAGGCCTATAACTTTTTGTTATACAAAATGAATGCACCTTTTCTCGGAGATGCGGTTTGGTTTTTATTCAACATTTTAATCTTAATAAACCAAAAAATTTTATTCAAAATCATTAGAGCCATTTTTGAGAAATTTAAATTTTTCATGTTTCTTGAGGGTTGTAACATGTAAAAAATCATCAAGTGATATTTATTTTACATGTTACATAAGATCTGTATTCTAATTTCAATATTCAATTACAAGAAACGGTTTGTCACAGCACTTAATTTCACAGTAGATAGAAAGAAACGTTTGTGTTGAATTGAATTACGGTGGAAAGCCGCATCCAGCAATTTCTTATCTCTCTTACCGCGCGACCGGAACGGGCCGGCCGCCGCGACCAGACAGGCACCGACCGGCGTACCCGCTAGTGCGCCGGCGCGGCCTCCCCTCCCCACGGATTCAGGAGAGTGTGGGAGCGTGGCGTGCATGCGCAAGAGGAAGGATGACCACGGGAGCTCCGGTGAGCAAAGAGTCAGGTCCGAATCGTTGTCGTGAGCGGTCACCAGCAGAAAGGTTACCAGCCACCGTACTTGTTCATTGTTCTTCACTGATTCACTAGTGTTGCAGAACATCGTATCAATTGATTTCATTATTTAGTGCCTTTCCGTTTCAAGCAAATTTAAGCAGAAGATTTTAATTTCGTTCTTATCTTATGTTGAAGAAATTTTTATTCAACAAACTTGATCATTTTCTTTTTTTCTATTATCAGACTAAATTAGTTTGTCGGGCCGTTAATTTCACGTATCACTATTGTCCGTCCGTCCCCGGTTGTGTTGGTCGATGATGAGTTGGACATAACCTTTGCTCTCAGTACCACTGATGAGACTGTTCTCCTGACTGAGATCAGCACAACCATTCAAGTCCGCAATTTTGGTCACCAGGCTTACAACGACCCCTGGAACGATCCCAGCGAAGACTGAACCATTCGGGCCGATACCAACACAAACGGTTTGTATCGCCACCCCCGAATTACGTCACAGGGTTTTTAAGGGTAAACTACCCTAAACAATAAAAAAAATTTTAAACGAAAAACGCTTCGTATTATTGTGGATTTGGACCTATATAGCCAATCAATAAAATCGGACCATTGGGGCATTCTCTGCTCTGTTTACATCCAGACACAGACAGACATCACTCTGAAAACCACTTTTTTTACTCAGGGGGCACCAAAACAAATAAATGCACCAACAACTCAAATTCAAAAATTTTGACAAAAACAATACTTTTTTGGTATTGGGTACACACAGTAAACCTGAGGGAGGGAAAGAGGGAAAAAGTAAAAATAAAAAATTGTTCCAAGCACTCACCCTGATAATGCGGTTCAGGCTCTCATCGGCAACCATGCGGATATTAGAGTCTGAATCATCACAGAGCTGCAATAGTGTCTCCATAGAAAATGACAGCAATGATCCAAAGTTTGGCGCCCCTTTCACACTCGAGGAACACATTGTATCTGCTACAAAACTGCATAACTCCACCTTCTTCTTTCTTCTGTAATAAATTAGTCTCAAGGTCAGAACAATTTATCAACAATTAATATGAAGTTAATATGAGGTTGACCAAAGGTCTTAAGAATGTATAATTAATATTCTAATAGCAAATACAAAACTTACTGAGCCCGATAGGGATTCTAGCTAGCTCAATCTAACAAATTTACGTCAAGATTGATGGCAAGAAACTGTTCAATGTAGGCTATTGCTTATACAAAGGAAAGATACTGGATCAAAATATCAATTGGCCGTCATATGCTGAACTTCAATATCCATCTCCAACACAAATTTAACAGTTTGTAGTACAGTATTTATGTTGATGTTGTAATTATTTATGTTAGAGATGTATTGATTAGTTATTTTTAGTAAAAACTAGGCCTAATGTATTCAGTTTGGTTTTGGTTAAAATTCAAATTTATTTAGCCTACCATTAGACTTAATTGTATGAGGTAGGCCTACTCTTAAGCTAACTTCCTAATAAATGTAATAGTATCAGAGAGGCTATTGTATACTACTTTTATTCATATAAATTTCCAACTTTTGCTCATTCTTCGTTTTTAAAGAATGTTCTGTTATTTGTTTTTTTTTCTTTTTTAAGAATAATTGGGAATAATTGGTTAGACCTATTTGACTTATGTCGACAGTAGGCTAATTTTATTCTCTCTTTTTGGTCAATAATTGAAAATGGTAACTGATAAGAGTAGGCTAACTTAATCTAATTTGATAAGCTGTAAGATCTAAACCTTGATCCGACACATTCTATAATTCGACACTGCATTGACATTGCATTGCGACAGTTTGTGCAAAATGAGTTTACATTTTCATGATAAAATTATTTCAATGCTAATTATATGCTATTAACTGGGCCCCTTAGAGTTTCTCTGTTACCTTAAACAAGTTAGGCCTACCAAACATGGTGGAGGCTGGAGGCTCTGTGTGCCTCGAGCTTGTGTTGCCATTATCACAATATAGATAAAATTATCAACCCAGAATGGAGTTAAAAATCATTCCTAAACCTATAAAAAAAGGGGTTGGCAGGCATATTTTTGCTTTACTTTGTCCTGTAAACAGACTATTGATCTGTGCGGGGATCGTATTAGACACAGTGGTGGCTATCCCATATAGACTCCCAGACACCGCAGCTCCAAAACAAATTGATAAAAAAATTAAAATATATATTTTTTTTACAATTATTTTTATGCATATAGTTAACAGTATAACACTATTGTACCGTATAGGTCATAAGATGAAGATAGAATCAGGTAGCACCAAAATAAATCCCAAATCGTCAACGATTATGTCTCTAATTATATCGCGGCAGGCTGGGGAAATCGACAATCGCGCATCTCACTCACACAGGCACACACAACGGCTTACTTATAAGTTAATATAAGACTATGTCCGGCACCCTAGGATGCATGCGCATATCGAGCCACTGCTACTAACAATTAGCGCCGATTGTTACCGTACTGACAATGCTCACTTGCGAGTCAGTCGTCCGTCTGCATTTGTCGTATATGATGGTATACATTGTGTTAGTGATTAATTTTGTGTATGAAATCGAAAGGGAAATAAATGAGTGATAGTGAGTGGTTGTGAAATAAGTGACGTTGAAGTGAGAGCTATTTAAGTAGGCCTAAACCAGGTAGATCATTTAAGCCTCTCTCTCATCATTGTACTTCTAGTGAATATTCATATATTCATTTAAGGGTTAAGAAACTCCTTTTTACTTTCGGAATTTGTCACAGGCATACACAGAATATGATTCGCAGAAGTAATGTTCGCATGTAATCATATGTTCCAATACAATGTCTTCCATAAGAATAAAATGGTAACTTTGAAGATGTGTGGGGCCAAGCACTGTGGAGTTTTCTTAATTTTTCTTTCGTAAGAACCTTCTGACAATAACCAACATGACAAAAAAAGAATTAGCGAAATCTGTAAAGCCGTTCGCTAACTAAATAAAGTGTTTAACATACCATTTACAGGAAAAGTGTTCCTAAATCAAGTAACTCAAATCTTTAGGACAGAGGAATAGACTAGGGCCTAAAGTCTATGTGTTTCGATTTGTTCCAAACACTGTAGGTTAGCCTATGTTTAAATAATGAAAGCAATATTACACATGATAAAGACGAGAAGTAAAGCATAGGCCTACCTTATAGCTGCCTCATCTTCTACTGTTGGAGCAATATCTTTGCTGATTTTTAGTGCTTCTAAGGCTTTAACCAGTTTGTCTAGTGTTCCCATTTCTATCTCTAATTTTTTTTAAGGGATTTTAACTTAGTTATTAATTAAATTAAGTAGATTTATAATAAGTCAATGATTTTCTCCACAGATCTCTGAACATTGTCCATAAAATTATCCTGGTCGTAAAAGTATGAATTCCTCCCTAATCAACTCATATTGATAACGTATTCTCTAAAAACGTCAATGCAATGCACACACTGCCATAAGGTTGACGTAACGTAAATAAACTGACTGGACTGGCCGACTGACACTGACTGGTGACTGCCAAAGTCAATGCTGAGCTGAGACTGAGACAGACAGACTGGTAGTATTCCGGGCGCCTCACCGGTGTTACCGGTGACTAAAAAAAACGATAATTGTTGTCTACTAACAAGGCATTTGGATTGTTTAGCAGACGACAATTATCTTTTTTTTTTGTCACCGGTAACACCGGTGAGGCGCCCGGAATACTACCAATGACTGAATCGGTGTGTTCACATTCATCTACCGAAAATCGGTTTGTTTATGTTTTTGCCATAGATATATACTAATACACCTGGATCGATAACTGAAATAGCGGAATAGCGGTAAAAACGAGCCGGCTTCCCCCACCACTAGCCAGTATTGCCGCCGCTGCGCCGCCGCCGCGCCGCGCTGAATAACAGCTGACATGATTGTTGTCGGTGCGTCAGCTGCATTCTTGTTTGTTTTACATTCTTTTAAATTTTCAATTATGATTATGATGATGAAAGATGGTTCTTACTGTGCAGCTTTTGGTTGTATTAGTACACATTCATAAGGCTGAAATTTATCATTTCATAGGTAAGGAAGACTAAAAAATACAGTATTACCGTAGTTTAATCAATTAATTAATTTATTTATTTAAATCACAGTACATAATTACTCACACAGGGTTGGCAACACTGACCACGAATACTGGCTAGTGGTGGGGGTAACGGCTCGTTTTCGCAACATGGAGTTACCGATCCAGGTGTATTAGTATGGATGACGTCGTTTTTGGCAAAACAGCCAATTGTCACAGTAAAATAACTTAGTATTAATATTGTCTGTATCGTTGGTGCAAGGCCTTCTCTAGTAACAGACAAGTTACCGTAATATTTAGATATAAGATAAAATGAAAGGTGTGACAATTGACTATAAATAGCATTAACTTAAAATGTTTGATCATTATCTTTAGATACTTACGTAGTATCTAAGTCAAAGCAATAACCGAAGCGGTAGCAACCCTGCAAACAGCTGTTCATCATCACCTGTTCAATTTTTTGTGTTGTTGTTAAAAAAAATATTCTCTGTGCTGTGCTTCTGCTCTAAAACATAATGGCTGCGTGGAAGTATTCCGAAGCCAAGCCTTTTTGGCGAAAAAAGAATAAAAAAAAACATAATGGCAATGCAATGGCGCAGGGTTTAGGGCTTAGGGTTAGTTTGTTTGTTTGAGGTGCTGTAGGCCTACTCAAAGTATAGAAAGTACATTTTAAAATGGATTTAATGACTTTAATTTGATTTCAAACGTGTAATCATTTTGAGTGAACAATGGCTGGTTTGCCGTTAATCGAAATTGTGAAACGACAAGCTCTGGCTACTTTTCCAAAACTGTCAAGTGGCATTTCAACAAATTTTGAAGAAAACCTGTCAAAGCTCAAAAGCGTAATGAATAAAATAACTAGAGCTGATGTCAATTTAGATACGGGTTTGTTTAATTCTGGTCCAAGTGACGGAAGTGACTCCAATCCTGAAGACTCAAACGCGCCAGTTGCTTATATAAATATATTTGAGGAATCTAACCTTACTATCGGTATATTTGTTTTGAAACAAGGAGCAAGACTCCCTCTTCATGACCATCCTTTAATGTATGGCATTTTAAAAGTAGTTTACGGTACTATACACATTCAGAGCTACTCTATTCTAACTGATTCTGACATCAACGAAACGGAAGAAAATTACAAAGAAGGAACAAGTGCAACCAAAGTTGATGTACATCCACTTGACATAGGGTTGACTAAAGACACTCTCTACAGACAAGTTGTTTTATTGGCAAGAAAGGAACCAGCTTCTCTACTTAGTGAGACAGACAATGCCTGTGCTTTATCGCCACTTACAGGTAATCTACATGAGATTCACAGTGTTAATGGCCCAGCTGCTTTCTTAGATGTTTTATCTCCATCTTATAACACTGACATTCCTGGTGTCGGACCTCGTCCATGCCGATATTTTAAAGAACTAGAAGATGATGTAACACTTGAAAATGATCTTGATAGAAGACCAGTAAAAAAGTTACTTCGTATTCCACCACCACCTGATTATTGGAGTCGCTCTGCACCTTATCAAGGACCATAATGTAGGCTAGTGTTTATTTAGGTTGAAAATTTTATTTTATATTCTTATTTATTTGTAAAGTATTGAGCCTAAATATAAATAAAGTCTTTTAGGGTACAGCACTGGCCGTCGTATAGTATATTTTCCTGTTAAGTCAAATACATTTGAAATTGGAAAAAAACTTGCAGATGTCGGTTATTTTACTTTGATTTTGAAAATGATAGTTTTTCCTGGAAAATCCCATTAAATTTGAAAAACCAGATATTACTTTTTATCTAAAATTTTTTGTATTCAAATTATCCGGGATGTTAAGCTGATCATGAGTATGTAAAAAAATATTTTGATCTAATGTGAAATAAGCTGAAAAATGCAGAATATGTGTTGTAAATTTTCTTACAGTAACCATATGGCGGTAAACCTACATACTCACCCCCAAGGGATTAAAAAAAAACAATAGCCTAATTCCTTCCCAGGGCAGGTACATGCTAAATCTATACTTATTTAATATGCGGCAAAATTTTCCTACTCTACCGTTATTATCGATGTTAAAAGTTCGATTTTGCGATGAAAACAATCGAATCAACAACGATAAATCTAACCGTAAACCTTCATCATTTTTAAGGACAGCGATGTTGATTTAGGAGAACAACAAAATCAATAGTATCGGAAAAATTTAAAATGCATATCCCCTCAATGTAGTTTAAAAAAAAATACCTTTCTGATTCATATTTGGCAGCATTTGTGTGACGCCATTTTAGGTCTAATGAAGTCTGCTTCTTCTCACAATTAAGATACACCAACAAACTTGAGTAGTTTATTTTGTGTTGTTCTTTGATAATGTTACAGGTTACAGTGCCGTACCTAGTTAAAATGTGTAATTTACTCATGTTTTTGTTATTTTCAGTTACTTGTTTGCAATATATCATTTTGTTGTCAAAATGTAGGCTATGTTTGATTACCTTAAAACCAAACTAAATCAGGTTTAATATCGTTATCGTATTGTGTTATTGTATCATCGATAGAATATCAATATTATTGCAAAATCGTAATTTTAACATCGTTAATAACGGTTGAGTAGGATAACGAAATTTAGCTTCAATACGCTAAGGCTTTTTTTGCTGAGTGAACTTCCTCCTACAATTCTCAACCAATTTTTAAGTTTTTTGTGTTGTTGGAGAGGGCTTGGTCTGTAACTTAGTTGTTTCCACCAAAATTGACGAGAATCGGCCTTAAAATAAGAGCGCTATTCACAAATTAAATTTGAAATTTTCTTATTAGAATAATATTGGGATTGGGTTAAGCATTTCAAACACCTATTAATGTACAGCTGTGTATAATAAGTGTAGTTTTTGTTTATTACTGATAGGTATTCACAATATTCGATTGGTTAGATGTCTTTGACTTACAACTAAATGTAACTTTTGTACTGTAACAAAATAAATTATGGTAGGCCTACACGATATTGAGCATCAAGTATGATAGGCCTAGTTGTATCAAATTCTGGTATTTATGATTTCCCCGTGTTTTCTTACAACACCCTGATGGAATCAAACCTTCTTCCTCATTCCCATGGTGAATAAAAATACCCCCATCACAGCATACCTGCGTACTCAGCGAATTTCCAAACGATCTTGAGATGTATTTACCTACCCCATAAACACCATAGGAATGGGTATTCAGGTTTGCTGCCTTGGGATGTCGTTAGAAAATGTTAGTTTTGTTAGGAAATGTAATAGTTACATTAGGAAAATGTAAAACTGTATCGATATTCGGCACTTTTTAATTTTCCCCATAAACCCCATGGGGGTTCGAGTATGTAGGTTTGCCGCCATATAGGTGTTGTAAGTAAATATCAGTTTAATCCTACCTAGTGAATGTACATACCAAATATTATCAAGTTATGGTGTTCTTTTCATTTTCCCCATAAACCCTATAGGGGTGAGTACGTAGGTTTGCCGCAATGTGGGTGTTATAAGGAAATATCAGTTGAACCCTACCAAGTGAATGTACATACCAAATTTTATCAAGTTATTCCAAAAAATAAGCGAGATGCAGGGTTTTGTTGATTTCCCTTAAGATTAACATGGAAAACCTATTTTTTGCTTTTCTCCGTAACCTGTTAAGCCAAGTTAAAAATTCAAAATACTAAATTGTTTTTTCTTTAAGCTCTTTTAAATGGTTTTAGTTAAAATTGTTGAATTTTGAAAATGATGCTCCAAAAATGCAAAAAAAAAACCCATTTTTGCCCCTTTTGAAACTCCATAAAACCCCGTTCCCATAACCCGATCATGCTGGTTCGCGAACTCATGAAAATAGGCCTAGTCTTACACCTTCATACCAACTTTCATCAAAATTGAGGTCCCCTTCAAAAGTTATCAGTACCATATACTTTTTATCAGTACCATATACTTTTTCATATCTAAATTATATACTCCCGAATGTGTAACTCACTCACTCATCGGGGTATCAGAAATTCGTCAAATGTCGGTAAAGTAGATCTCCTATATATCACTTACTACAGAGTGATTCCCAAGCGAGAACTAAACTTACCAACCTGTATTACTGAGAAAATTGCCAACATACTGGGAGTCGCGGATTACTGAAACACCCTTTTTAATTGTGCCTTTATAGGTAAAGCGGGCTATTCACCGAGAGTAATTTCAATGTACAGGGTGTATCTGAAATTACCTCTCCAGACCGGAAGTCACTGATGTCAAATACAAACTCTCACTTTAAATAATTTTTTTTAGTTTTACACGGTTTTTAAGAAAACTTTACAATTTTACTTGAAATTTTACTTGAAATGAAAACTTTACAACTTTACAATCTTGTACGCGTAATTTTAGCAGTTTATTGAATATTTGAGGTTGAAATTTAGATTTTCCTCATTCTTCTCTGAGCATTTTAGGTTAAGCAAAAATGTCTCGGCACAAAAATGTCTTAGACTCTTTTAAATACGTTTCCAACAAAAATTGTCAGTTTGGTCCAAAATGTTTTTTTATTAAATTTACAACATGACACAGATTAATTAACATGTATTTAAATGTTTAGTAAAACTAATCACGTGATAATTGATGTTTTATGATGGTATATTATTTTAAATGAGGTTCTTAGACATTTACATGTTTGGTAAGTTCTGTTATATGTAAAATGTTCAGACATAATATATGTTAAATTTTCCTCAGTTAAAAAAAATAATGTCATGCTATTTATTATTCTAAATCAGTATGATTAGGGTTTTTAAATATTAAATTTTAAAGTTGCTTCAAAATTACGTCTGGTCCCCTCTGTATTGAAATCAGTGTCAATCAACAGAGCAAAATATGTTTACCTACAATGGCACAATTTGTTTTTTTTTTTTTTTTTTTTTTTGTTTTTTGTACAATTTTAAAAGAGGTGCTTTCAAGGTTGGTATGGATCACCCGGTAAGACAGTATCATATTTGCACGATAGTCCTCCCAAAAATTGGTTCTTTATTTGGGATGGCACTTAATTTCTAACGAACTCATTAGGGAGTACATCATTGACTTTACCTGATAGCATGCTAATTTAAATTTTACAATTCAACAAAAATTTTAACTAAAATAGCAGATTACACAATTCATTTATCTTTTAGTGCGTACTTAGTTAATGTTTAATTTAAAAAGGTGGCAGTACAGTATTTTCATTTAAAATAAAAAAGCTTTTTTATTTCCTGCCCCAGAAAACTATCTGATTTCAAAATTTAGCGACCAAACATTTTTACCCAAAATAAATATGACATTATTTTTTTCTACTCTAGCGGCCAAATTATAACATCTGAGGCAATCCTCGCGAACATCTTTCAAGTTACTACAAGTTTGGTTCTATGAATTTTTGCCCCCCAGTCCACACAATTAAACATAATTAAATGTTTATTTATTTTTGCGGGGAATTTTACCCCATGTAGACGTTTACAACTACTATAATATTTTGCTCAGAACCTTCACTTTGCACATAGACATATCTTGCACAGTACCAATATCAATTAAATTATCAAACTTAAAGTTATCATGATGATTTTCAAAATCACGTATTCTTCTTTTGACTGTGAGTCGGAACGAATTGCTATATCAAGCAACTGATTGTTTTACTTTGATTGTTATTTACTGACCTGGTCCTACTGCTAAAACATACGTCCTTTGATGTGTATGGTAATTTTAATATTTTAACCATTATTTAACATACTTTTGTTAGTAACTACTGTATTATTGTATTTAGAAGCTTGAAGTTTTTTTTATTTGCCTTGACAGTAATTTTTTAGGAAATTAGGTAAATTTAAAAGTTTTACACCATTAAAAACTGAAATGAAGGAATTGTAATGAATGCCAATATTACATTATGTATTTATCATTGTATGTTCAATATTACTGGATCGTTATGTTATTCCCTGGAATTTCAACACAACTAATTGAAGGATAGTAACTGAATAGTATTTTTGTAAATAAAAGGGGTTTTTGGCAAGTTTTATCCACTTTGTTAAGATTTCCAATTATTTTGTTTTAATGGAATTTTTCATTGTTTTCGATGATCTACTGCACATTTTTATGCAGTTTATCCATTTAATTTTTTCATATATTTATTTATACGTATTTTATAATTTTAAGTAAATACTTATACAATACCTACATAATAAATTTATTCACAACTCCATTAACCTTTATAGAATTCGGCGGAATTAGGAAGGGGGTTTGGGGAAAGAGTCTCTGAAAACGAGCCATAGGCGAATATATTTTCATTCCTTAGATTGAGTTTGTTGCACAAGTTCAAATTTAGGTTATTTCTGCAGTCGTGGGAGTTAATTTATGTTATAAATAAATGACAAACTCATTTATTTTGCTATTTTGCTCATTTACAAACTCTTATATTTATATGTATTCTGTTCATTATATGCGACTTAAACAACAATTAACGAATTTCTGGGCAACCCCATCGAGCCGTAGGCGAGACATTTATAGGCTACACCAGACTCTTCACAGCTAACAGCTGTTAAAAAACTGCTTAAAATTTATGTTCCTTTATTTTTGTTTACTTTTAGTTGTTATTTCGTTACCAAAATAGCAACCTATAAGACCAATGTTAAAAATAACGATTTTTAAACTTAAATTTAGACCAACTTAGATTTTTCCTGGGACTGAGGCTGTTTCTAAACGTAATTTTGGGCCAAAACACTCTTAAGTGCAAAGTTTAAGCAAAATATAACAGCTACATTTCGAGATCATGGAACACACATCCCTTCAGACATAGCTCGTATTATATTATAGGATATTGTACATAAAATTTATAGAAATTTAAAACTTTATATTTAGCTACCGAACGGAGATATATTTGTTACCATAACTACTACTATTAAATATAATGATAGCAACAACAACAACTATAAGTCTTTTAATTGAAATTTCTTTTCATCTAACACAACAACAATCGTCTAATATTTTTACCAGCATAACACCTAAAATATTTACATAAATAATTATAAATTCACAGCTCAAAACTTTTAAACGAATTCTAATTACGAAGGGGTATTAAAAGCGATTCATATGAGTTTTTTAAAAGCTTTGTTTACTATTGATTGTGAATTTTGTGTATTTGACTGTGCAGTTCTTCCGTGGAACTAACGTATTTTAAACTCGACTGTTTATTAATTTACTAATTTAGGGCAACCCCTAGGAGGGGGGGGGGGTCTAGCCTGTTCGGTACTTGAGACTTAGAGCAATTAACAAATTTGGGGCCACCCTCTAAGGGGGCATGGGGGCGGAGCCCCCATCGAGCCGTAGGCGAGTATATATATATATATATATATATATATGAAAATGAAATAACGGTGTTTTGGCTTCTGGGGACCTCAAAATGAAAAAGTAACATGGTCCCGGGCTTAGGTCTTACCATGGCTACTACCGTAATAGTGTATTCCCTTTAGGGAAATTCGCTAAAATACCGAATTGCAATGGAAATTCGCTGAGTATGCAGGTCTGCTGCCACATGGGTATTCATATTATTTACTACTGTAACCATAAGAAATCCATTCACATAAAAATTTCCCTAGTCTGTTCAGTAGTTTTGTCTCTTAACCCTAAAATGCACTTTTTTTATTACATGATTGATATTCTACATAAAAATCCATGTAATTTGAGTACCCACATGACATACTTAAAAAATACCCCCTGTCGCAGCAGACCTGCGTCCTCAGCGAATTTCCACATTAGTAATATTAATTTTGACCACATAAAACTCTAAACCAAATAAAATCACATGCTCATAAATAGGGAAATAAATGTCTATTCTCCTTATGATAAATATAGGAAGAGTATGCAGGTATGCTGCCATTGGGAACACTAAATTTGAAATCTGGGGCAGAGCTTTACTTACCTTGAGCTTTAATCCAGTAAAGGTTTCTGAGTTAACAATTTTGGAGGTATCATCAGCAGGGGTGCCCATCCCCCCCCCCCCAAAAAAAGGCCGTATCGTGAATCCCCCCTCCCCAATTTTACCCCTCAAATTTAACCCTCACCCCTGTACAACGACGCACAAATTGGCGTTTGGCAAGTTCTCCATCCATTATACTGAATACTATATTTTACTTTAACTATATCAGTTTGTTGAATACAAACACATTTAAACATAAGGGCGGCATTGGAAAATATATTTAGAGCAATTTTGACTTCAATTAAATTTAAAAATAAATAATGTCGACTTAAATGATTACTTTTGAGAAATTGTGTCAAAAACCTCATTCAGTCAGGCTGCATATTACAGATACTTTTACTTAATTTAAAATTAAATAATTTTTGGCTTATAGAACTTTTTTAGGTTGATAGGTTTTATGAAATAATGTAAGTTAATTGTAAAACCAATGCCTAGGCCTATAGGCTGTAGAGTTTAATTTATTTCTCCTTTCCTAAAAAAATGAAAATAAATGGTACATCAGGCCACTTATAGGCCTAATGTACAAATGTTTTAAACTAATCACAACCAGATATTAATTTAGTTTTTTCAATATTTTTTATATATTTTTCAACTTAATTTAACTCAATATGCCTTAATCCTGACCTAAAAACATCAAATAGGCCTAGGTCAGATTTTATCAATATTTAATTTGATTTTTTTAAATGTAATTGCAAGATTTTTTCTATTATTTAGAGATTTTCTTCCCTTTCTCGTAACATTTGAGCTCCACAGGGATGAATTAAAAGGCATGATTGGGAAAAATAACTTTTGAGCAATAAAAGCATTTAGAGTTTGTTTCCCTTTCTCAATCAATAGAAAATACATCTACATGAAACTGGATGTTCAAAATTGATATCTTCAAGAACTTTATTATGCATTAGTAGGGGGGAGGGATGGAGATTGACAGGGACGTCAATTAACCAGGCTGCTAAAATGCCCTAAGTTGTCTTACTTTTATAAACAATATCTGGTAACCCTAGTTATCAGATTCTAATTTGCTTAAGAAAGAATGCACCAATGTCGCCAATGAACAAACGAGTGATCCCGCAACCTTATATACACGGCGCCAGAGTCGCTGCCATCGAAGTTGTGAATTTACAGTGCTGCAAAAACATTTCATCACAACATAAACAAAAACCTCCATTGTAAAATGTTTAATCCTTGATTGAGGAGAGTGGTAGTACTGATTTGCCTATCATATGACTCTTGTACTTTCATGTACACCGCACGAGATCGCATAACCGTCAATAGGTTCAAACATGCTATGAGAAGTCTACTCACGTTAGTGTACATAGTCAATGATTATAGTAACCAATTAAGTAATCAACTATTAAGTTTGAGAAAGCAAGAAACTGACAATAAATCATGTCTTTAGTATTTTTATTCAAATGAGACACTAAAGGTTTAATTTTAATGGTGGTCAGCCAAACCAATAATAGTGGCATCAGAGTTGGCAGCACTTAGAATTATGGCAGTTTTTTTTTATTATTTTAAATTAATGATCACAACACAGCCTCGCCGACCTCTACGACTTACTGATGGATTGCCCATGCCAACACCCACAAGCCTCCAACCCCACTCTTCCCTTCACCAGCTAAAAACAGAACATACTTTCTGTAGTGTATAGTCCTAAATTCTTACATTAGAATAATGGATATCATGGAGGAAATTTGATATTAATTGAATAAAAACAATACATGTTTTTGTAACAATGATGTATATTTTACAGTTAAATCAAATAAGTATTTACATAGGTACAAGGTACAAATTTAAAAAAAATCGTCTTCCGCTGCCCTTGTTTGTGATAGTTGAAGCAAGCACCAATCCTACCAGAAATGTTTCTGAAACAATTGAAGATTTTTATTTGTTAAAAAAACAATTGAAGATTTTTATTTGTTAAAAAAACAAGGGTTAGCATTAAAAAAAAACTTTCCTAGACCTATATATATTATTTATTAAATATTCAATTGATTTATTTGAAAATAATATTTTTTTGTAAAATTTGCATCTTTATCGTGATAAACAAAAAAAAAGTTAAGATGCTAAATACTGTACATTTTACGTACGCAATCAACTTTGCATGTTTTACTTAGAAACATATGCCTGAATGATATTTTTGGTAGGGAGTAAATGGATTGTTGACATGATATGTCTCTTGATTTAAATTTAGTACTTGTAAAAGTTTTTCCATGAAGATGTAAACCTTTCTTCAGCAACTTTTTTTAGAGAGTATCAAATTTTATACAGTATAATAGAAACTCTTTCAACCGCCCCTATGGGACCGGACTATAATAGTAGTTTATGTAACAATTGTATGAATTACACCTACAATTATGAAGGTTTTTAAGTAACGAGTGGGATGTAGGATAAGTTAAAACACGGGCGAAACAAGTGTTCTGAATATCTCATGAGTTTCTTAAAGGCTGAATACAATCGTTAGATACACAACTTGCAAACTCACCTGCCTTAAGCAAACCAATAAATAATACAATATTGATATTTACAATAAAAAACTTAGCCTTTTATTGAGTATTATTGTTTACCATATGCTGTAATCAAAATCTACAGAGACAAACAGTGTCTTGGTACAAATCTGGGGAGTATTCAATCTGACTTTGATTATTATAATTGTCTATTATATAATTGATATACCGTTCCTCTTTTCCCCGAGAAATGCTAAGCAACGATATATCGTGCTTAACCTTCCATCCGAAAAGTGCGAAGGAACAATATATAGGCACACCACCGATATCGATACGGTGGACCTAAACGGGAATATTGGTTGTCTAGATTGTTATTTTGAAACACCGATGATATCATTTTATTCTGCATATGTTCAAGATACGAAATATCGTTTTCTAGCACTTTTGGGTGGACAATTTTTTTCTTATATTTTTATCTCGTGCACTCATCTCAGCCCCTTAAGATATCCTAGCACTTTTCGGAACTTATTTGAAAAATTTTCCAGCACTTTTAAAAAATTATGTAATATTTTTTAGCACCGAGAGGGTTAATGTGGTATTTCACTTGGAAATGGGACTCAGATAGATTTTAGATGTTAGCACTGTGAGGCTGTCATTGCAAGAGAGGGAGTTGATGGTTGTTCTTCAACAAATGCTGTTAACACACTTTTTATTGTTCACATCTGTTCACAAGTTATGACAGACAATTGATTACAGCGTATAGGCTATCTGAGGCTTACAATTAAATATTGGAACTGAGATATTGGAATTATCCCATTCTTGATTTTTTATTATATCCGTTTGCTTGTAAACATAATTTATAAACTCTTGCATACTTTATCTGTCCAACTTAAATTTGGTAAATTACTGAAAAAAAACATGTCACAAATGTATAGGCTATAGAACGAAAACCCAACAATAGCCACACAGATGTCGCTAGACCAAATTGTCTGGCATTCTCACTCACATATGAACACACGTTTTGAGGTTATACGCATAAAGCAATTAAATAAAATCGTAATAGAACAATAAGCTGATATGCGAATTGCCTAATTTCTATGAAAACACTACTTTAGTCAAATTCTGAGCTCTCATTGGTCTAGAATTTGTATTTTAATATGAAAACTGTACGTAGAAAGACACCTTTAAGCGATGGGTTTAAATTTGGTTTAATAATGTACTGCTGTACATGGTAATATCATTATTGGCGATTACTACAACAATCGTAAATAACATCAACAATATAAAACAGGTAAAAAATGTTTATTATTGCAACGCAAAAAATTTTTAATGACACTATCAATTAGTTAATAAAATGAACACAGTTATGGTAACAAAAACTGTTAAATAATTGTTAAAGTTAGGAAACACAGTAAATACTGCCCGCACAAAATATTGAGAGCAACTGAATAAATTTGACTTGCTATGGTAAGTAACCTCTTGCTATGGTATGATCAACCTCTTATAACATGAAAGTTATGTTTTTATCATTATCCCAACATTGGCTCACACGGCGGTAGTTTGTATATTCTGTTGGTTCTGTAAAAGTAGTCAGTTCGGTTAATCCGAAGGGTGGGTGATCCAAGGTTAATAAAAAGAGCTTCCTCTGTGCCACAAATATGACTTATTTAATCATCACTTATTTATTAATCTCAGGTTTGATCCTTCCAGGGAAAAAATCAAAATCGTCAGTTTTCATCTGATTTTGAGAATTACCAATACTGTAATTATTGTGAACCATATTTTCTGTAAAGAATCAATGACTCTACCTCAGTATCTTACAAAAAAAATTATCAAGATTTAATTTTAAACCATTTTTAAAAGTGCATGCTGATAAATTTCACCCTTCAACTTACCATGAATGCCTCCACGAATGGCTCTACGTGCACCGACATTGAAAACCCTTTTGTCTCATATTCAAAAGGCCACCCTGAATATGTTGGCCTGTCATTTGCATCTGCGAACCTGTCCAATAACCTTTTCTTGGTTACCTAAATCCCTTAAGCATAGTTTTCTCATTGTTAGAAGAAGCAATTTCCTGAGAAAGACATTTAATTAAACTGAAAATGTCATTTAAGAGTTTGTAAGGATTATTACCAAGGTTTCCAGCTCAGCACATACTGTCGGCAGCCTGCTGTGATGCTTGAGAATTGTTCGAGGTTGGTTTATTCCTATGACTCTGGCTCGGTCCCTGATTCAGGTGCTCATGATAGTTCAATATTCGCCTTTGGCTTTGCTGAATATATGTCTTCTGCTTGTAGTACATTTTCAGAACTCCCTTTATGGCAATGAAAGAGAGGCCACCCTAGAAAGATATGTTAAAATGAAATATAATTTTAGTAAATTATTATTCAAAGTTGTCTTCTATGTAGGCTTACACTTTAACCCTACGTCGGTCGCACCTATTTATTAGATACTGCAACATGAAAACTTGCCACCATTTTTGTGTTCCCCCACCAGACTTGGCCTCGGCCACTGTGCTGCTTCCTCCTCCTCCCACACACCCCAGTATCGATCTTAGCATTGTCCAGTGCACACCTGCCTTGTTTTGCACTGTTGTATCTGATAGATATAGTGCGACCTCAACAGCTACCTGAATAAAATCAGCCAGTTCTTCAGCCTCAACAACTGCCGGACGAAAATCAGCCAGTTCTTCAGCTTCAACATCTGCCTAATGAAAATCAGCTAGTTCTTCAGCCACAACCTTTGCCTCAATGCCAGGTAAATGACGACGAAAACCTATTTGTTGAAACTAAGGTTGGTAAAGAAAAAAATTGTAAGGACAAAATTATATTTGCTGCCTCGTTCACAGAACCAACGGACACAGCCTCAAAATATACTAAGGCGCCTTCCAGGTGTTGTCGGGCCCACAAAACAGAGTAAAACCCGTTTTGAATGTTAGTCTAATTTTTTTACAGAGGCAATGTTGCAGAAAATTGTTTTGTGCACAAATTTGTACATCGAAAATGTCCAATCTAAATTTTGTAGGATGAGAGATACTAAAACCACTGATATCATTGAATTGAAAGCAGCCATGGGTCTTTTGTACCTTCTCGGGGTCAATCATTCAAACAGACGAAGTTTGGAAGAAATGTGGGCAACAAATGGCTCAGCCATAGAAAAGTTTTGTTTGACAATGAACCTCAGATGTTTCAAGTTTTTGATTCGTTGCCTTAGATTTGATAATGTTGATAATCTCGCAGCTGTACGAGAGCTGTTTACTGATTTTGTGGATAACTGCAAAAGATCATATTCCCTAGGAGAAAATGTCACAGTTTATGTAAAACTGGAGGCTTTCCGGGGCTGTTGTTGATTTTTTTTTAAGCGAATTTCCCTATAGGGAATACGCTATTACGATAGTAGCCATGGTAAGACCTAAGCCCGGGACCACTTTACTTTTTCATTTTGAGGTCCCCAGAAGCCAAAAACACCATTCGTTCATTTTCATATACAGTACACTCTCGTTCATCGGACTCGGCGACATCGGAACTCCGCTTCATCGGAACTGAAAATCTGGATATTATTAATTTTTTTCTTACGAAATAAATAATTTTTCCGTTTGAGCGCCTTCAATTTCCATTCGTTCTATCCGCACAACAGTGAAGTATCACATTTTGCATCAAAAGTCATCAGGCGTTTTCCATAATCTGTACCCATCGATGTGATTTACGAGGCCGTGGAGTATTCGCACAAAAAATAGAAAGAGGAAGGGGGCAGGAAGTGAACATCCGCGTCGGTCGCTTCCCAAACTGCCATTGCCATTCAGTCTGTCTCGCGCGTCACGACTGCACCTGTGTTACATGGAAGTCAGTTGACTGCTGGAATATGAATATGGATAATGAGAATAAAGATTTTGGATCTTTATTTCCTGCGTTGTTTTTATTCCTATAGGTTCATTGTTACCATGTTCAAAGTTTGAGTGCCTTATTTTCATAAAATCTCTTGTGTTATCTTAAAAACAAGAGTGAATACAATCACGATAGGTCAACGTTCGGGCGGAAATGATGACTCACGACGGACTCCGCTTCATCGGAATTTTTTGACATCGGAACCGGCCGTCCGCCACATTAGTTCCGATGAACGAGAGTGTACTGTATATGTATATATATATATATATATATATATGTGTGTGTGTGTGTGTGTGTGTCTGTGGTACTGATAACTTTTGAAGAGGACCTTCGATTTTGATGAAATTTGGTGTGAAGTTGTAAGACCAGGTCTATTTTCATGAGTTTGCGAACCAGCATTGTCGGGTTATGGGAAGGGGGTTTTAGGGGTTTTACTACTATAAACCAATTTAATGTTCATTAAAAACTCAGTTGAGGTTAGGTGAGCTGATTGAACTTTTACGTGAATGTAAATATTATGACGTCGACGGGGCAGGCAGTACGGCAGGACCTCCTCAATCAGCTGTTGGTGTCACCTACCGTTTGCCTATATATATTCTAGATACTGTGGCCAAACCTATGCTTTTATATTTGTTAAAAAATAACAGTTGTAAAGTAAACTGATTGAAAGGCAACGATTACATATAATATTGTAAAACTGATACAATATATTGTGATGTGAAATTCTGGCTCTCCTATGAAGGATCAAGTTTAAAAAAAGAGCTATAACACACAACTTTAAAAAGTAAATAAATAAATATTACTGCAACCAACATACTCATTTCAGAATAAAACTGTTTTAAAATGTACTTTACAAATTGTGATTCTATGTGGTTATTGGACATCCAAACAATAAAACAATCATAAAATAGCACTTAAAGAGTTTTACGAAAATACTTACCAAGATACACTTTTTCAAACAAGACCTTTCTGTGTGGAAGAAGACATCACCAAATATTTTAGCAATTGTAGGAAGAACAAGACCTCCCACAAATATGCGAGTTGAGCAGAAATCTGTTGGTTGCGGTACAAGGTCAACTCTCTGGCCCATGACTTCGTTGTACCTGTCAATATGTGAAATTGTGAGATTGTGCCTTATCAGTCAAATTTTATCTAATTTAACAGGTTTTCATGTGCCTTTTTGTACTCATTGACTATAAGATCCAAGTCGTATTTTTTCCCTTGACCTCCAATTCAAACTGTGATATTCTGGTAATTATAAGATGACGGACCACGGATAACTTTAGGTCAACATTCCAGTCGAGCGCTATGCATAGGCTGTTATTCATCGCAACCCAAATATCTCATCCGATGAAGCGTGAACATACTGAAGGTGACATTTTAATAATTGTATGTTGTGTTGTCAGAATAAACTGTTTATATTTGTGGATTTGTTTTGCAGTGAAGAGGGTTGCACAGTTTGAATTGAAAAACAAAATCGGTAATGGCTGGATGCGAAAATTAAAACAGTTAATAAATATTGTTTAGGGGTATTGTACATTCCACACAAAGGAGGTCGTCATTTCCCATTTTGAATCTTGTACAAATGAAACTCGCTATTGCCAGTTAAATATTCAAACATTGTCTATTCAGCACTAATTCAAATTATTTGTATCTTGTATCATTTTTACTGTGAAAATTATCACTTATAATTCATTCACAATTATAGATGTATCAGACAGATTTTCTAGTATAAAATTTATTTGACAAGTATCTGACTTATGATGTTTGCTATAAGGGATTTTATGAGTACATATAATTGATTACAATCAATATATAAAATATGTTTTATGCAAATTTATGTACCGTACACTATATATTGCTTAATGGCCGAAATTCGACCACAATTTTAGTTGATCTTGACCCAATTAGTGTATACCTCTGAAACATTCCTGATTTGCTAACATTGTTATTACAACAGCTGTCTAATGATTCAATCAATCACCATTCTTCCATAAGATTAAAGGCCGGCGCACACAGCAACAGACGGACGGAGCAAAAATCCCTCCCTAGATTATTAAATGTTGCAATGCACACAGACGTCCGTCTCTTAGACGTTCAGACAGATGGACGTCTGTGTGCGTTGCAATACTTAATAACGAGGGGAGGGATTTTTGCTCCATCCGTCTGTTGCTGTGTGCGCCGGCCTTAACATTGAAACTTTGAAAGTCGGTGGGGCGTCGTAGCCCTGGGTTCTGATAAGAATTAAAATGGGATTCTGCTCATCTACAACACACTACCTTTCTAAAAGTACGCTCAGATTTCTCCTACGATACACAAGAGCTGAGGAAAAAGGAGGAAAGAAACATGTTTGCCTATTAATATATCGGGTGAGTTTCCTAAAGTGATCCAATAGCTAACTTTCTTATTCTATATGTGACAGTATATACTTCTTATGGGGGATACCCTTTACTTTTTTATGTTGCTTTCAGGTATGTATTTCACTTTTCAAAATTTTCATCCATTTTTCCAATATGGCAGCCAACTTTAAAATTTCTTATGGAACACCCTACATTTTACGGTGTTTTTGGAAATTTTCATGTAATTTTAAGACTTTTTTATTCCTTGACATTTTTATTTAAACCTGGCGGTTAGGGTGCTAAAGGCAATTAAAGTTCATTTTTTGTTCCACAAGAATAACATTTCACAAACTTTATCTGCCCATATCTCCAAAACCATTCAGTAAAATAAAAAATACCGGTACTCAAGAATAAAAATGTCTTAGAATTATGTTTTGAGCACATTTCACTTATACAAATTATCATTCACGCATAAATTAAATTCTTTTCAATATGGCTCGCAAAACATAAAATTTCAAAAAATTTGATGTTTAAAAAAATTTCTTAAAACATCAATTTAAAGACTTTTTATTCTTGAGCACTTTTTATTTTATTTTAATCAGGCCAATTGTTTTGGAGATATGAGCAGATAAAGTTTGCCACATGTTATTCTTATGAAACTAAAATGAAATTTAATTGCTTCTAGCTCCCCAACCATTAGGTTTAAAGAAAAATGTCAAAGAATTAAAGTCTTAAAATTACATGAAAATTTCAAAAACACCATAAAATGTAGGGTGTTCCATAAGAAATTTTAAAGTTGGTCGCCATATTGGAAAAATGGCAATAAATTTAGTATGTATGAAATACATACCTGAACGCAACATAAAAAAGTAAAGGGGGTTTCCCACAAGTATACTGTTAGATATATAGAGTAAAAAAGTTAGCTATTGGATCACTTTAAGAAACTCACCTGGTATAACAGGGTGTTTCAGAATGTCCTACCAATATTTCAGGACATTGTTCCTGCGTTAGAAACATATCTGAATATCATATATAAATTGTCCGGAAGTCTTTAGTTACTCACACAGCCGACATTTTGTTTTTTCACATAGTAATTTTTATTTCCGTAACGGATAGTTGTATTCAATTAACAGGTGGTTGTATTCAATTCATATTTGGTATGAATCATACCAATGTGCAATTTCAGGAAGAAAATAAAATTTTTCCCACTGTATGTTTTCAAAATGGCGTCCATTTTAAATTTTATAAAAAATTTACAAGAAACAAAAAAGTTGAAAAATTAAATTATCTAACCAATGGTGCCAAGTTTGTAAATTAAGGCCATTTAAATGGCAAAATCAGTGTTTTTATGGGCAAAAATTGCAATAACTCCGTTATATGTAGTCAGATCCTTACAAACTTGGCAACATTGGTTAGATAATTATGTCATTGGTTAATTAATTTGTCAACTTTTTGTTGTCTTGTAAAATTTACTGATTTTGAGATATTTGAGTTTAAAAATTGTAAATGGCAGCCATTTTGAAAATATACAATGGAAACAATTCATTTTCTTCCTGGAAATGTACATTGGTATGATAAAGATTCATACCAAATATGAACTGAATACAACCATCCATTATGGAAATAAAAATTATTATGTGAAAAAAACAAAATGGCGGCTGCGTGAGTAACTAAAGACACCCGGACAATTTAAATATGATATTTATATTTGTTTCTAACCCATGAATGGAGTTCTGAAACACTCTGAAATACCCTGTAGGTGTCAGATTCTAGTAGGGGAAAGTGGGGTATAACCGGGTGGCTAAGCTTTAGTGACATGTAGATGCCATGTTTTTATACAGAAAATTTTAAATAATGTCTCAGTTTATCTTGTGTTTATTTGTTTTTGAATTGCTTCTTTTAAAAACTTGATAAGTCTTATAGTTTTTTTTCTGCGATTTTTTTTGTAAAAAAAGTGCAAGTACCCGGATTCACCCCACTAGTGGGGTGATACCGGGTACACATGTTAAGTATATGGGAAATAGAAAAAAAACGAAATTTTTAATAGGCCTAAAATTTTAATACTAAGTACACACAATTAAGTCAAAATAGTATCAAAGATAACATATTCAGTTAATTTATGAGCGAAAAATCAAATTTTAAATATTTAGATCATATAACATGTATAAATAGCATCCGGTTTTACCCCGCGCGTCATACCCGGTTTCACCCCACTGGTAGTAACTGACAAAAACTTAACATATTCAGAGTGCTTAAAACTAATTCGAGATATTGCTTATATCAGTGTAAAGATAAAGACATAGACTACACAACAGTGTAGTCACCTTCACTGAAACTCATGTAGTTTTTCCGTAGTAGGCGATCAAACTGTCCGTAACATTGGGAAACGAAATATCAAAAACAAAGAAACGCTCTTAATAGCCATAGTTCTGCTCAGAGACTAATGGCGCAATGTCCGCCACTTTCCCTCTACAACTACATGTTAATTTCGGCATTTATCGCCAGGTACCAGCACTTACTTGGTCAAAACCTGACCACCCGGTTTGTACCCAACCACCCGGTTATACCCACCTCTCCCCTAGTAGGCTAATATATTTATACAGGGTTAGGCAATTAAAATTAAATAGGAAAATCGCTATTTTAGAATTAGGAATTTTTAGAATTATTTTGGAATTGAACCTACTAGTTCATTTCTACTAGTAGGTTCAATTCTAAAATAATTCTTAAAATTCTCAATTCTAAAATAGCTATTTTCCGATTTTATTTTAACGAATATCAATCAACCCATCTCAAATATTAAAATGGCTGCCATTTTGGTTAGGGGCGAGATATCGACCTCCGGTTTGCGCCATTTAATTTTTCTTATTAAACTGTTTAAAATGGGGGGTTACTCGATAGGGGGTTACTTTTGAAAATTTTGGCTGCCCCAAAAATACCCCATTCTGGGTTCCAGGGCAAAGTTGTGACTGTGATGAAATCATGTATGTTGTAATCATGTACTGAGTTTGGTTTTCCTACTGCAACGCGTTAAAGAGTTAAATGGGTGTGTCCAGACTTTTTCCTAACCCTGTATATTACTGTAAAAGTTATTATTGTTATCTTTTACATTCAACAAAGGCATGATAGAATAAAATATAAAAGACTTTTAAAGTGATATTACTAATGGCCTCTAATTATTCAACTTCTAAAACAACTACACTGTTCACTGATTAAATTTTCTAACTGTTATCTTATAATGGCCATAACTGTTTGAGCTATTTTAAAATAAATTTTACATCTTGTACTCATAAAACTTTGGTAATAAGTTCTTAAATACTGTGTGGTTTTACCTAAAATATATCAGTTTTAGTTGTAACAAAAACAAAAATATTATATGAAAAATGACTTAAAGTAAAACTTCATAACGTTTGAAAGATAAATGACAAAACATTGAAAACCCTTGAAGGATCAGAAACATATATCTATATAACATCATACAAGATTAGAGCACTTACGCTACAGATGGCAAGATATGTTTGAGGACTGGATATTTAGAACCTCTCCGAAGGAAGGTCAGAAGGTAGTCTTCCCACCGAATCAATTTCATGAAGATCAAAGCAGTAGGAATCACAGGAAGAAACAACAAAAGAGCAAATGGATCTGCATGTTCCAACATGCTCAGACCTTCCTCTTCCCCAAATATCTGTACCAACAGAAATATCATAAATACCAAACAGAAGTATCATAAATACCCAGAAAATAGCATTTTGCAATGTTGAAGTTAATTGTAAACATGTTACATTTTAATGAATTTCCCCATAGTAGGAAAAATTCATTAAATAGGGAATAGTCTTACCATAATAGGGAATGCACTGTTAGGTAGTAGTCACAGTGAAAGACATTCAAAATATATCCCTTGTTACCTGATATTTTTGAGGCCATATCAGGGTCCTGCAGTTGGTGCTCCAAGGTCGGTCAGCACATTATGTGGGCTAATATTCATCCCGTGGATAAAGTAGCATGTTTCTAACAGTAAGTTATAAAATTGTTACATAAAGTAGTTATTTTCAGCTTCAAAATCAGATTATTAACTACATCAATCTTACAAAGAACACTTAAAACCACACATTTTATTTTGAAACTAAGTAAATATAATAACAATGTTGAATCCCTCCCCTCTTAGTCCCAGCTCTATTAGGGGAACCGAGCCTCAGGTACTCTCTGATGTAACACCAAGGGCACGACGGTTCCACATGTCAGTGGAGGTTTCCCGACAGCGTCTGATTCACATGTTAGTGGCGGCTGATTCATATCCTCTGTGGCTAACAACCATAGTTGTAACTCGAAGGTTGCTTCACCCGAAGTTTTAACTTCTGACAGTCAATCATGGAAAGGTCTTTTAGAAGAAAATTTCCACCGTCCAACCCCTTGGGGAAGGAGAAGGCTACATCGGATTCGGTGGGAAGCCAACTAAAAGGCTCACATGAAACAAAGTACTTGAAACCACTTGACTCTATCACAAAACATACAAACAAAGTAAAACATAAACAAGTAAACTACATTGCGACACATAACATAAACTCTCTACTGAAGACTGGTAAGCTCAAGAACTTCACAAATTAATTAGACAAACAAAAGATCATTATAGCAGGACTTCAAGAAATGAGGAACACAACAGAAGACCCATTTGAATCTCAAGGATATAGGATTTACAATGGAGAACCAGGAAATAAAGTAATGAAACAGTGCCCCCAATTTGGAACAGGATTCATAGTAAGTTTGAAAGTAATAGATTCAATAGTTGATTTTAATGCTGTTTCACCACGGATTGCAACCTTAACTTTAAAAACAACAAATAAAATTTACACTATTATTAATGCTCATGCCCCTACAAATGAGAAAAACTTTCATACAAAAACGATGGAAGAAGTGGAAGATTTCTGGGATCTTTTGGATCAGACAGTTAACCAAATTAACAAGAAACACGTTAAGATTTTAATTGGAGATTTCAACGCACAGTTGGGAAAAGACAAGAAATACAGGGATGTTATTGGAAAATATGCTCCACAAAAACAAACCAATAGAAATGGACAGAGACTAGTTGAAATCTGCAGAGCTCATGGACTTATCAATAAGTCTACATATTTTAAAAGAAAACCTAATAAATTAAAAACATGGAAACATCCTGATTGGACCAAAGGAGAATGGTCATACATGGCAGCTGGTCATACAGTATGGTCATACAGCTGCATACATGGCAGCTGGACCATGTATGCATGGACAAATCCTTTCATAAAGAAATTCAAAATGTTAAGGTGTTAAGAGGAGTTGATACAGGCTCAGATCATTATCTAGTGAAAATTAAAATTAAATTCACCCCATCAAGAAAAAAGATAAAAAATGTTAATGAGAATAAAAGAAAATACGACCCATGTAAATTAATAAAAAATGAACAATATAAGAAGATGACACAAAATATAAAGTTAACGGATAATTTAGAAGAATTAAAACCAATCTTAAAACAACATGCTGAAGAAGTAGCCCCAATAAATCGACGTAAGAAACATTCTTGGTGGATCACAGAATGTGATGAAGCCCTTGAAGAAAGGCATAAAGCCTGGGTAAGATTTCAAAATCACAAGTCAGAAGAAAATGCCACGAATCTCAAAAATATTAGGAAGAAATGCTCCCAAATTATCCGGAAAGTAAAACGACAATATCAGAAGAATCTTTTAAAATCAATAGAAGAAAACTACTTCAAAACAAATTCCAGAGATTATTTCAAATCATTCGATAAACAGTTAAGTTGTAACACCCCTCCTACATTGCTATTGAAAAATAAAGATGGAAAAATCGCCCATAATAACAAGGAAAATGCAGAAATTATGGCAGAAGCGTTTAATAAACTACTAAACTGTGACGAACCTAAAAATCTTCTAACAATAAATACAAACACTCCCATAAAGACAAAACCAGAATATTTAAACCCACCTACAGTACAAGAAGTAGAATTAGCACTAAAAGATATGAAAAATTATAAAGCATCTGGTGAAGATCAAATTTATGCAGAAATGTGGAAATATACTGGCAAATCAACAAAAACATCTCTACATATGATCTTACAAAAAATCTGGATAACCGAGAAATTCCCAGAAAATTGGACCACAGCCATAATCAATCCACTTCACAAGAAAGGAGATAAGAGCAACCCGGATAACTATAGTGGAATTTCACTTTTGGATTGCACATATAAGATTTTTTCAAAAATATTATACAATAGGATTAAGCAACAACTAGATAATGAACTAGGAGAATACCAAGGAGGCTTCAGACCTTGGAGGAGCTGTGCAGAACAAATAATTACGCTGAAATTGATTATGGATTACTACAGAAAACGAAACAAACTTCTTTCAATAACATTTGTAGATTTTAAGAAAGCTTACGATTCCATCCACAGACCATCATTGTTAAAGATTCTCAGACATTTCGGACTCCACCCAAAATTAATAAAACTTACCTTGACAAATACCTTTAATAAAATTAAATTTAGAGGAGAAATATCAGAACCTTTCCTGGTCAAAACTGGTTTAAGACAGGGAGACGGCCTTTCACCACTTCTTTTTAACTGTGCACTTGAATATATTATGAGGGAATGGCTTAAAACAAACCCAAAAAATGTTACTGTTGGAACAAAAAAAGATGACATAAAGTTAAACTGTTTAGGATTTGCTGACGATCTGGCTCTTCTAGCTAATAACATCCAAGAAACCAAGCAACAAATGAAATCACTTCAGGAAATAGCCCAGAGCATAGGCCTAAAAATTTCTTTTGAGAAAACAGAAATAATGTTAACAAAACCACCATTGGCTAACAAAATCAAAATTGGAGAACATTGCATCAAAATTGTAGAAATTTTTAAGTACTTAGGTGTAGTTATAACATACAATCTTAAAGAAAATCCATCATGGCAAAATAGAATTAATAAATTGATCAGAATGCAACATATTACTAAAAACACATACAACAAAAAATGTCTATCAATAGCAACAAAATTGAAACACTACAAAGCAGTCATACTTCCACAAATAACATACGCAAGTGAAACTATACTTAAAACAACCAACACTCTAGCAATAGATAAAATACTGAAAATAGAAAGAAGAATCATCAGAACATGTATAAACAAAAAGTATCAAAAAGATGGAGTTTGGAGACTGGCCTCAAATAAAACTGTATATAAGGAAATAGAGCCATTGACAAGTATAATTAAAAAGAAAAGAATTTCATTCATTGGACATCTTTTGAGGACACCGGAAAATAGGATAAGTAAGAAAATAATTGAAAAGTTGTGGAATAGCAAGAGTAACTTTAAGTGGATTACAGAGATTAAGGAGGACATGAGAAGATTGAAAATATCATTAGAAGATTTGGAAAATAAGTCAGAGGCGCTCGCAGTACTCAAAGACAAAAATATCATCCTGCCAATAGGAGCAAACAATCAGAGACAAGGAAGAGTGGTTTCGGAAGAAGAAAGAAAACAACGGTCGGAAAGAATGAAGAAGTATTGGGCGGACAAGAAGAAGAGACAGAATTTAAGAAGAACCTGACCATTATATTGACTTAAGTGGTCCAATGCTGGCCATAAAATAAAATAATAATAATAATAATCAATGTTGAATAATTAACTATACAGTAAAACAACCCTGAACAATTATTCATTGAATTCATTACAATTCATTGAATTTTTACAACAAAAGCTAGGGAGGGCATGGCTTGTTAGTGCTATGAAATGCAACACCTGACACCTGCTGCGCTAGCGTCGTAACTTGACATGTATCAGTGGTCATTACAATTACAAGCTTTGTAACAGTACTTTTGTTTTTGTAGTCCTTTACATTTCTAATTTTAAAAATGAATAGAACCATTGACTACTAAGCAATAATAAAATTATGGACTTGATGTTTCACAAAATTTACTGTTCATACTGCTCTTTTACTGTTTTAAATTATGAACTTACATAAAAATAAAGCTTTGGTGCAAAAACGACAATTTTTTTTTCTGACTCCTTTAAGCCACAAAAGTTATAATTGGATACTCCTATAGCACAGGACATTTGAATGTTCGGGAACGTCCATACTCTTGAAAGCGTTAAGTAAACTATGTGTTCATTCGAAAGAGAGAATTATACGCTTTTAATTTATAATGTATTAAATTTATTGCTCTTATAAAAAATAAAATAAAATAAAAAACAGATTTTGGGTTAATCAAAACTTACAAAAATATTTTCTCCAAATAGTCTTTTTATTTTAAACCTCCATCGGGCGCTTGAATTCTGAAACACCATCAGGCGCAAGCGGAGGTTGCCTCCGCAATTGAAAGCAATGAAAAAAATCATTCTTTTGTATATTTTTCATTGAACAAGATTACTTTTAATGTATTTTTCATCACTCTGTATTCTAAAGTAGCTAATTTCCATACATCTGAGGCCTTCGAAAGTCATCAATATCCAAAAATATAAAACTAGTCACCGTCAGCTGTTTTTTCTGTTCATAAACATTACTTTTGGTCCAAAGAAAACAATTCTTTACCGTACATCAACTTTTACTATACAACAACAATCAGCTCACTTCAAAACATATTAAATTTTGAATTCTGGCTTTGTTTACTTTGTCTACTGTCGTAAAAATTACAAATAATTCTCCTTTAAAACTTCCATATTTTTTTATTTATTGAATCGTGATGAAAGGTATCATTTAAAACTCGTCCAGAAAGCCCATTTTGGGGCTCGATAGTGTTTTCAATGCTTGGCTTCGCCTCGCGCGTATAACACTATCTTGCCCCGAAATGGGTCACTTTCCGGACTAGTGGTAAAATATATTCTATTAAAACATATAAAAATATTCGGGTTGCTATAATATATAGTGTAGGTAATATTTTAAAACAATATTAATACACAAAAAGTGTTCAAGAAATTAAGCTGCAGTGAAGTAGGAATAATAAAAAATAGTTCAATATAAATTAAATACCTCATGATTATCATTGTAAAACTATAAATTCCGTGTTAATTAGAATGATTTGTAACTTGAAATAATAATTTTGCATATCAATAATCTAGCCCTGTGTTATTTTTATACAAAGCACAAAGTCTTATTGCTTTTATTTTTTATTAAACATAGAATTCTTTCAATTACCCTTTATTCCTAATAATACACAATAAAATTTAAAATTTACACCGGTTCATTGATAAAAACACACTATATGTTTCGAGGGCAAAAAAGTATTCAATAATATCAGTTACAAAATAAAACTCCATCGAATGTGGTTTAAAAGCTTGAAAGAAACAATAGACAAACTAAATAAACAATTTAGGAAAAAACATTCGGGCTAAAATAATTATTTTTGGCAGCGCAAGCGGAAGAATCCTCCACACTGAGAGTTTGTGATCGGGTGCATGCGGAAGCAACCTACGCACACTCAAAAAAATTGACCCCCAGATCAATACTATAATTGTAAACAGATAAAGCGATGCAACACACAGTTCCTCTATAGAGTGATATTAAAGGAAACTTGAAGGCAAGGCTGCAAAACAAAAGCTTTCTATTTTGTACTTATTTTTTTTGCAGGTGTGGAGGTAACCTCCAATATGCGCCCGATGGAGGGTTAAGGAAGTTTAAATTCTCATGCTAAAAAAAATTTAAGATGAGATTTAATTGTTGAGAACTGAAGATAATTTTGAAAATATTAATAACTCAAAATCAAAAACTGCCGATAAGAGGACCCTACTTGCTTTCTGCATCACAGTTGTTAAATTGCAGAGGTTGGGATGAACTAAAATTGTATTTGTTTTCCCTGACACTTAAAATAACATGCAACACTGGACCGAAACCTCCATGTATACAATAGAGCTCATGTATCACCTGCATAATAGTGAATGCACCATAACTGGATGCCGCCCAGAATATTATTCCAACTGTGACCCCCGCAGCCACGACTGGGCATACCTTGTAGACAAAATCTTCCATTGTTTGGACAAATGACATTAAGGCATCTGAAACTCATTTAAATTAGTTTAACTGTTTTTAAACATATACAAACTGTAGAATGATATAAATTATATTACCATTATTAAGAAAAGTTTGTATCATGCCAAACATGCTAATCATGCCAAAACATAACAAAGAAATTTGGAAATACCCCCGTCCCGTCGCAGCAGAAGTGTGTTCTCAGCGAAATTCCGACTGAATTTGGTATTTTTTTATATTTTCAATAAACACCATGAGCATGAGGATGAAGGTTTTCTACCATGGAGGGGTATTGGAAACAAATATAGAGTAATATTTTCCCAGAGCAGATATATACTACATTCTATCAAATTGTGGTATTTTTTATATTTTCCACATAAATCTTATGAGGGTGAGTATGTAGGTTTGCCGCCATGGGTTTTGTAGGCAAATATAAGTTAAACCCTACATAGTGAGTGTACATACTAAATTTTATCAAGTTATGTCAATAAATAAGTGAGATGAGGGGTTTTTTATTTCCCCATAAGAATAACATGGGAAATATATTTTTGGACTTTCTCCATATACAGCTAAGTTAAATATTAAAAATACTGAATTGTTTGTCTTTTAGAGTTATTTAAAATAGTTTCAGTTAAAATTATTGATTTTTAAAAGTTGAGGTAAAAAATTGTGAAAAAAACACATTTTTGACCCTTTTATACCACTATAAAACCCTGTTAATATAATTTGATCATGATGGTTCGCAAGCTCATGGAAGTAGACCTGGTATGACACCTCCATACCAAATTTCATTAAAATCTGAGGTTCCTTTTAGCCTATTAATTTTTAACCTGTTGTCCTTTCCGAGCCTTACTAGGGGGTAAACATATTATGTGAATTTAGAATAAAAATTAGTCATCTATAGACAAGAATTGTGGACATTTTTTGTCACATGTTTTTTGTTTCAGATTTAACCTGCGTAGAGTGCCTGTAGCCAGATTTCAAGTTCCCGAATATGCCGCCATTTTTTTTTTTCTTTTTTGCTGGGGTTGACGCCATTACGTGCCTGGCATTCATTGGTGGCGTTTGGTTGGTTCCAGTGTGCTGTCTCCTGATTGGTGTAGTGTATTTTTCATTTCATGTGCTTTGTTTGACTGCTTTCACAGTTTTCTGTTTAAGCTTTGTGCATTCATTAATGTTTAATTTAATTTTTGTGACTGCCTTTTCTAATTTACGGTTTCGCTATGGACTTCTCTAGGTTCACCTGGTGTTATTTTACTAACTTTGTTAAGGTCTAGGTATTTCCTCCACCTGAAAACGGGATCAGATTCCAGATCCCGAAACGTCGTGAATTTGTTTTTTACTAATCAGTGATGGAAAATGTCCGTAATAATGTACCAAACAACAAAACCTTCAATCTTGTTTATTTATTAACTTATCTTGATCAAATTTGTTATGTACATTAATTATGAAGGTTTTAACTTATATTAGCTTACAAAGCCCAAATGGCAGCAAACCTATGTACTCACTCCCAAAGGGCTTATGGGGAAACTTAAGGCTACCAAAGCTTGATAAAATTTGATGTGTACATTTACTAGGTAGGGGTTAACTTATATTTACTTACAAAACCCATATTGTGGAAAATCTACACACTCAACCACGTGGTTTTATGGAGAAAAAGAAAAAAAATTCCATTGGAAATTAGATGAGTACGCAGGTCTGCCATAGGTGTGTCCAGGACTTCAGTAGTGGTGGTGCCAACTGAGAAGAATTCAATCTTTATAAATGACATACATGTATGTATGTATGGTATATATTAAATGAATGAGCAATAGATTCGTTATTTCTTATTGGTTGTTTCGAAGGGGAGAGAAAATTACCCTTCATTCAAGAACAAAGAGAGAAAACATCTAGTTGTACCCAAATCGGGATTGATTAACGACGATCCCAGGATCATTCCTGTTTATTCGTCTGTCATAGATACATAGAATATTCAGTTGTAATCTGAATATTATAGAAAAATGTTAAGAAAAAGATACCGTAATTTATCTAGCATCTGCTCAATTTTTTTTACTAAAGATATCTTTTGTTTATAAGATCAATACTTTATGAGTCTGAACTGAAGTTAGCAATTTCGTTGATGACATACCTCACGAACCCATGGTGTTGAAATCTACCAGTATCAAACTGTTGTTTAATAGCCCTCTCCTTTAACAATATTGTCTAAAACTACAAATAAATCCATATTGTAAAGTCTGCATTGTGAAATTGAGAAACAAGATTCGAAATTCATATGAAATCCCCTTTTAAATTAATTACAAGTATTCAAATAAAACTTAATGACCCGAAAAAAAAATAACCATAAAGATGAATAGACAACAGACAGGGTTTTCCAGTTCCAATCAATGGTTTACAAAAAATAATACAAAATTACTACAAGAGTCACGACATTCACACTGTCATTAATTTATTTACTCATTTACTGGGACGGTGGTATCGTCCTGTAATCCAGCTACTTGAAGGTCACAAATTGTGGATAGTTATAAGCGATGGTTTGTGGATGCGATATTCCCTAGTGGGGATTAACATCCGCACTAGTGAATACTAGTTCATCCATAAAAACCATCCTCATAATTAGACCATTTCGTATATCTGAGGTCGAAATTGTGGTTCGGATCCCACGTTAAACTGTAGGTCCCTAGATACCATTGGCTGTTGGGCTATTAATTAACAGTCCTGTCTAAGGAGAATGTCGGCCTTAGTCAGTAAGAAGACTACAAGATCGCGCCACAAACATCCTACACTCATCTCTCATTCATATTCAGATTAAAATATTCACCCACCATGTGAGGTCCCTGTCTCAAAAAAATTATATAGTGATAGTGATTTACAATATTTAAGACACTAGCGTTAAATAAATGAAAGTCGTAATCATAAATTTGGTTACAGTAACTGCTAAACATAATTTATTTTAATCGAATCATAAAATCCTTAAGTTTTCTCATAAAAGGCTGATGGAAACTAAATAATAATGTGACACAAACTAAAATAAATCTATTAAAAGTGAAGTCCACGTGGGTAGGGGCGCGCCGGAAGTATGGGGAGATAGGAATTTGTCAAGTACGAATGCGGATACGTCCAATGATGTAAGAAAATTCAAACTTTTGGAATAAATTGACATCTGGGCTCGCTTTCTCATTGACTTTGGTCTTCTCTTCTCTGAGTTATCGGTAGTTGAGCACTATAGTATAACATATTACTTGGCTTTTCGACATCGTGTACAGTATTTATACTTCCGCAAATACATGACATATGGAAAATCATCTCACCTTTTTGTTGTTATACTTCTTGATCGTTCAAATCCTCGACAGGCTTGGTTTTTTTTATAAACCATTTAGCCATAATAAAACAAGTTTTAATAATCTTCCCAAAATTAAATTAAAATTGTTTGCTTAATCAAAACAGAACCTGAACTGACATGTTACATACTGAATGCCAATGCCAGACTGAGTCTACCTAAGTCCTATGACATAGAACTCTATATAATACTGTACACCTGGAACGCTCACACAAGGCAAAACTCGAACCGAAACCCGCAACCCGTGTTCTGAAGGGCAGGCAAAAGCGCAAAATGAGCAGCCAAAGGTTTTGTGCGCTCGCTCACTTACACGCTTCTTTACCGGTCACTAACCATCCGAATTCTTTGAAACACATACGGTTTTAAAGAAAAGAGTTACTGGTTATAACTATGTAAATCTTTGCCATTATGTTTAACTACAAAATGCTATGATATAAAATCTAAGGTCAATACACAACTAGAACATGAAAAAGTTACTAAGCGTAAAAACTTTTTATTTATTGATCATGAAAAAACTTCAAGCGACAAAGTTGTAGATAATTAGATGAATTTAAATCTTTACATTGAACATTTTTTATAAAGTGAATAGTTTTCTAGGAAAACGGATGTAAAGATAAAAGTGACGCTGTAAATTTTGGAGAATTCTGATCGCGATACCAAAATTATCTAGTAGTCCAATTGTGTTTACATTTATGGAATATTTTTATTTCTCCTCATTTCTCTCATAACCTTCATAACGAGTAGACGTTTCATCACGTTTAATTTTATGATGTGAGTCTTTATTTTTTGTGTTTTAATAAAACATAATTGAACTGGCCCTTGTATTTATATCAGCCACTTCCATTGTAATGATTACAAATGTTTATTTAGTGATATTTTGTCTTTAAACAAAATTTTCATGAGAAAAATTAAAATATAAATAAGCATAAATAAAATGAAAATGTAAAAAAGTGAATTTCATAATTATTTTCTTATATTTTCGTAATATTTCCAAATCCCCAACGTCCTAATTTCAACTATTTCTCAGCATATAGGAAACTGTAGACTTACTACTAATTTTTAATTAGTACAGTATTTTACATGAGTGAACAAAGAACTTTTATGTAGATAGTACCATCATCATTAAGAAATAACTTTAAATATCAGTTAATTATTCTCAGTTCAATTTACCGTACATTGAAGAGGCATTATTAGAGGACGACCGAGCCACAGATGCGGCAGCTCGTCGATAACATTTAATGCTTGCTTTGTGCTCGATTAAATCCGAAACTAAAACTATTACGTAAAAATTTTAAATGTAAACATTTTATATCAACTCATAATTTGAAACTTTGCCACTTAAAGTTTGTTCCTTGCCCAAAAATAAAAAAACTTTCTCGCTTAATAACTTTTTGATGTCACGTTTTAAAAAGTATTTGTTTTAATAATTATCACACTTTAATTATATAAAAAAATTCAAATATTTGTATACCGTTGGAACCAGTAGTTTTTGCAGATTACAAAACTTATAAGGTTCATTCTTGTCATTTTTTGTGTGTCTGAGGAACAAGCGTCTGAATGAAAGCGCGCGCACTGCCAGAATTAGTCATTTGGTCGTTCTTCCCTGCCTTTTTTCTCCCAGGTTGCGGGTTTCGACAACGGTGTGAGCATTTCAGGTGTATGTAAAGAGTTCTATGTATGAGTCTCAACAATTTTACCCACAGTAACTGGCAGTCCGGCCACTGGCCCGCGGTCCAAGCCCTGCTTGTAACTGTGCACACTAAGCTGTTAGTGAGTTGATGGCTTATTTACATATATGCTACAAATTTATTTTAAATTGAAAGTTGGTTAAGTAAACTATGTTTGATTAATTACTAAATAAAAGCAAAATAATAAATATTATAGGGCTATATGAATTAGTTTTAAGAGTGTCTATTATAATCTGCTGTTTCCAGTTTTTACTACGTAAAAATCACATTTTACACAGACCTCAATCTAGTGGTGGTGCCGCGGTACTAGTGGCACCACCCGTGGACACGCCTATGAGGTCTGTAGAGACGGTAGTATTTTATAGTTATTATTGGCTTTCCTTCCTAAATTATCAACAACTAACTGACCCCTGGAATTACTTTTGGCTCCTTCTAAGCATATCTGAGGCATTTTCTCCGGTGGCGTGGTTCTGAAGTTGGGATGTCCATTTGAAGTGTTATTTGTTTTTCCCTCGTCCAGAATAACTTCACACAATACTTAATAAGAATTTTTTTCAAGCATATTTGTACTTTTGCCCTATTCACTGGTTTTAATTGGTTTTAATTACCAACAAGGATTCCCTGAAACAGGGGTTTTTTTTACCAGAGCTGCTACGTGGGGATTGTGTTTAGAGTGAACAATTTAAAGCTGTTGACAAATGCCAAATTAACCTTGAAAAAATTATTATTGAAATTGTTGTTAGGCTCAACTAGGATTGTGTATATGAGTTTTCAGTTTTAATCAGTAAAGATAATGCTGTCTCAAGATCTATATTTTTTACATGAAGGTTTTAAGCTGCAATCAAAATTTACCTGCAATAAGAATTACCTTACGGTTATGAGTTCAAAGACATAACCTAAATAATATTTACTTACCACATTTGGGGAAAATTATAATGTACTCCACTTTACACTGAGGGCATGAAATTTTTGCTGATCTATTTTCATTTTTCTTTTCATCAACCCAAAGCAGTAAACAAGTTTGATGAACCTGAAAATAAAATAATGAGTACATTCCAGTGATTAATAATTTCTGGCTTAAGATAGTATTGGTATTATTGAGTAGCGCGCTACTGTAGGGCCGCTACTTTTTATGTAGCGTCAGAGTCGTTCTGCTACCTCAGAAAATGAGTAGCTTGAAGCTGTAGCGAGCTGCATTTTTCAGAGTAGTTGTAGAGGATTATTTAGCTACTTTTCTTGCTATTTTGGTTGTGATACAATATAAGTGTGTTTACAATACATTACATCATTTATGGCTTCCAAATAACACAAGTAAAACCTTTGAATAATTAGTCAGCTGTTATGTTTTTTGCTCGTTAGAATCAAAGATTATTTTCAATCCGTTGCCACCACCAGGCACTCCAATTGAGTACCACAACATGACAACCAATCTCGTTCTCTTGTTGTGTTTACTAGCCACCAGATGCGCTCCTTGGATTCCATTGTCCTGTATTATAGAAACTTAACCACCCCGATATGCTTGCGCACCGTCAGGATCACTCAGGTCAGGGAAGGAATGTTTGCAATGAGAGACGACATGACGAGTCAACAAATTTTAGTAGGCCCTAGCCTAATTGTTATTATGGATAGTGGTTACTGACATAGAGACATAAAACCTCAACCATGTTGATGTAAACATTTACTTTCCGAACTGAATAAGTTCTAGGTTAATACTTTACAGGGTGCTTCATACTTTTACTTTTTACTGGACTGTATTCAGGGGCGCACCGATGGGGGGGGAAGAACGGGACTGGTCCCCCCCCCCCCCAGAAGCAGAAGGTTTAAAACAGCTTGTTTTAATAGACGAGGTATTATTTCGTAGTGGTCGATAATTTATTTAAAATATTGGTAAAGTTTGAACCTATGAAAATTAAGCGAATAAACTGCTAGCTAAAGAGACACTCGCAGAATTGCATAGTAACTTAAAGTTGGTGAGCGCCCGCTAGAGCAGGAGCACGTGTATGTTGCTTGCTGTCATCCCATTGGGCATCCCAAGGTCATCACTCCGCCAACTCCCTCCCCTTCTCCCCTCCCTACCCGCCCCCGCACAGATTCACCATTCGCCACGTCCACGACAGTTCTGTGTAAACTGTCACAGCGAGATTTCGTGCAACTTCTGGGAGAAATAAAAATATGGCAACGATGATTAAAACAAATTGACCTATTAAGACGAGAAAGTTTTAAGTTAAAGAACAAAAAAATACAAGGAAATCATTGCACTAGAATCCTTAAAAGCGTGCAAAAAATCGATGTATCCTTCTGTGCATAAACTCCTTAAAATTTTGGCAACTTTGCCAGTAACTTCTTGTACTGCAGAGAGATCATTTTCCACTTTAAAGTACTTGAAGTCTTATTTGAGGAACACAACTTCAGAAACTAGACTTGACTTAACGGACTGGCAATGTTGTATGTCCATAAGGACATTCCAGTTAATAGCGAAGAAGTGTTAAATGAACTTGCTGAAAAGACTCGTAACTCGCATGGACACCAAAATTTAGATTTAATTTTTAGTAATTTTACAATCAATGATTTATTTAACACATTTTGTATAAGCATATTTTGTTATAGTAAAACTAATTCTGGACTGTATTTTATTGTACTGAAGTTCTTATCTATTCCTTTATACGAATTATTGGTGGTAGGCGATAGGGTTGTAAAATGCAGTTAAATGGTGTAGTAGTTGTAAATAAATAAAAAGATTAATTTTCTCCGTCTATTAAAAAAATAACCTGAGGCAAGAAAACCCCTTTCTTTTTATTGTAAATACATTTTGTTTGCAAAAGTATTTTACAATAATTTATTGTATTTGAATAGTTTCTTAGTACTTGAAAACAGACAAGGATTCTGGATATTAATTGGAAAGCGAACCACCACCCGCCAAACGCGGGTCGCACACCCTCTCATTGCTGGTAACGCACGTTCCACTCCTGCTAATATCTGAACTGTCCCCCTCCATAGCAAAGTTCTGGGTGCGCCACTGCTTATATTCTGTTTCTGTAGTAGGCTTACCCACTTTCCAGAGCCAATGCAACGACAGGGCTGTACCCACGGAAGAGTAGGGTTGTCTTCGTTGTCATCATCTGTTCCAAAACAAATCCAGCATGTCCGTCTGAAAAGTAAAACAGGTGTAAATATTTCATTCACTTTGAAATTTAGGAGTTGAATGTTGACTTTTTGTAACACTATTCAACACAAATATCACATTTTTTCAGCTCTTTATATGAGATCTGAATTTGGTTTGCTACTCAGAATCAGAGTAGGGTAAGGTATGAAATGGAAAATTTAAATGTCACTGGCTAGTTAAAGATTTTTATATAATGCAATCTCTTAAACTGTAATTTTTATCTAAAATTAAAATTTTTTTAAGTATAAAACATAACGATATCAGATTTTGTTTAAGGCCTGCCTTATATCACTAGGCTAGTATAATTGCAAAACTAAAATACTTACATTTCTTCACTGTTTTCACCTTGGATTACATTCTCAGGATTTCCTACAGGGCTTACTGCCATTACTCAGTACCGGGTATTTCATAAATCACAAAATAGATTTGCTAAAAAAAGAATATTATGATTAATTCAACAATTATTTAGTAGATTTTAAAGAAGGCATAGGTACTGGGTAACAAAACCGAACAGGCCTAGGTACACAAAATCATAAGAGACAATTATTTAAAACATAGGTAATCGGTAGGCCTAGAGTAGAGTCCCACTATTCCGAAAATCCGCCTAATCCGAACACATTTTGTCCATAAAGTACATATTTGTTCGCTACCGTATTAAGATAGCTTTTCTATGGTTCAATTGTCACTGTCAAACTTTATTACTATGTTCCAATTAATCTTTCCCTTATTTAAGTGGTGACATCGCTAGCTAACACTTTCAGCTGTCAGATCGCCATTGAGAGCCGAGCTCATATGTTCCGTTTGAGCAAACGACAGGTGTAAAAAAATTGGAACGAGCGCCTTGGTGTGATAGGATGTAACCTTCATTAAGTGATTGTTTTTAAAATAGTAAAATCCTTGGATGATATGATCTTTGAAACCCATTTTATCTGTGCAGTTCAGGAAATAATTAAAGTTAATTATATATACCAGATTTTTTTTAACTTAGTTTACATAGGACTTTCATTGTGTGGTGCTTCTTATAAGAATATAGGTTTCAATTTATTCAATTTATGTATTATTTATGAACTCCATCTATTCAGTAAACGGAAGGGTCAGGTACGTTTAAATTTTTTTTTATAAACTGCTATCTTCATATAAAGACATTAATAATATTTCCAAATTTAATAAGTCCTTTAAAAATGGCTATTGGAGAAGGCATTTTATTCGGTGGAAGAATATTTTGAATTAGAATGATCTGTCTTAATCTGACTTTTATTTATCTCGAGAATTTTAGTGTAAGAATGACAAACCACCTGTCAATAATATTGATGTAATGTGATTATTGTAAATAAATAAAATAAATAAATAAATTAGTTCGGATTAGCAGGACTTCACAATAATAATTAACTTTGTAACATGCCAATCAACCAACTATTAATAACATTAAACCCCTGACCTAATCTACACACATAAAAATATTAAATCCAACAAAGATCAGAACCCTCTATAGTAAACCCCCACATAATGATTTCTCATACTTGACAACTGTGGCGAAGACTACAGGATAGAATTTTACTATCCTTACAGATTTATAATATAGGCCTTACTCTTTTGCATTTACAGTAGGCCTACTATTTATTTATTTAACAAAATGTTAATACATAGTACACAAAAGCCATTTTTAGCTTATTTGTAGCTCTTTTCAATATTTCATTGATAACACTTTTCTTTTAAAGTTAGTCCATCATCGGTTGTCCTTGAGTAATCATTAACCAAACAAAGTATACCAAACTAAAACAGCCATAGTATAACAAACTATAATAGGTAGCTGAAAAACAAAAATTCATACAAAAAATGTTAACAAGCTCTGTGAAATAAAAAACAATTTTTAAAACTACATGAATGTTTTTAACACTTTGGGTGCATCTTGATCGCCGAGGACCGGCCGCAAGACGCGCACACCTGCCAACCCAGTCACGGATCACCAGCCACGACCAGGCAAAATGAATCAGTTATTGTGGTTCGGCCTTGCGCAATAGATTGAAGTTGTTGCCGCATATGTAGCTAGGGCAACCTGACTTATTCTCTGTGTGTGTGTGTGTCGCCCGCCATTCTTGCGGTCCAGCGCCAGTCCCTTGATACTAGAAAATTACGAATTACTTTCCACATTTTTTGACATATTTCTTTTGTGTTGTGGCATGTTCTATGGCACAGTGATATATTTATTATTATTTTACTTTATCGGAATTATTTTAGTTAGGTTTGTATAGGAATTGTTATTTAGTTATATAGGAATTATTATTAGGTAATGAAGTTCACAGGTGAGGGCTACTATATATTGTATTTAAAAAATTAAACATGAGTACTCTTTTTTTAGTGGTTTTATTCACTTACACGTGTTTCGACAATTATGTCATGATCACAGTGAAGTATTATTTTTATTAAAACTTAGTATCTAATAACTTTAGAAATTTGTTTATCATTTTATCAAATAATTCATTAAAACAGATGTTTTTTATTTCTTTCAGATGGGGTAAGTGTGACTTTTTACTCTTCCTTATTTTCATAATTTGGTCAAAAATCGGGTTTTGTTTATGGACTTCTATAATGTTAAGAATATAATTTTGGTCTTCTTGGTAACTTTTATATGGTATGGTATTCTTCTTTAATATCCATTCTGCTGCCTTTGTTTTAAAAATTTAAAATTGTTAAGTTCTCTTTCACTGTCTGGTAGCTGTGATCTGATTGGAGTACGTGCTCTGCGAAGTTTGATTTCTGGGTCGTCATTTTATTTGATCTTATTGCTTGTATGTACTATGTATCTTTTCTTGAATGATTTCCCAGTTTGGTTGGTGTAGTATTTTTGGCAATCACTGCAATTGATTCTGTATATCCCACACTTTTCAAATTTGTCAACAATTGTATTTTCTGATTTAACAAATTTATTTATAAGTTGAAATGTTGTTTCTTGTTTTTTAACTTAAATTATAGTTACTGTTTGCAAATTTAATAATAATAAAAATAAAATAAAAAACATTTGCAAACAGTACTAACTATAATTTAAGTTTATAAAAAGAAACAACACATTTAAAATTATAAATAAATTAGTTAAATCAGAAAATACAATTGTTGACAAATTTGAAAAGTGTGGAATATAGAGAATCAATTGCAGTGATTGCCAAAAATACTACATCAACCAAACTGGGAGATCATTCAAGAAAAGATACAGAGCACATACAAGCAATAAGATCAAATAATATGACGACCCAGAAATCAAACTTTGCAGAGCACGTACTCCAATCAGATCACAGCTACCAGACAGTGAAAGAGAACTTAAGGCTGCGTTCACACGATACGACTTTTCGCCGTGTGCCGTGGACGGCACGGGGCCATGTAGGTTGAATTACATTGGAGTATATAGAAGTGTTCACACGTAACGATGACCGTCGAAAATGGAGCCGTGCCGTCCACGGCGGTCGCCACGGCAGCCGTGGACGGCGCTGAAATGGAGACGACGGCACGTTCTCGACCAGTTCAATTCAGTCAGCTGATAAATCCGGTTCGAATGCCAGTGTTTCCAAATAAATTTGGTCAACCAGCTCGCATACCACATTTACTAATGAATCAAATGGCAAGATAATGAAATATATAATGGAATAGATTTCATATAGTATCTTTCATTACTATATGAAAGATATTATATCTAAAAATTGTAATCTACAAAAATGGATACAGTGAATGAAACTTTCATTATTTAGCATCGCCACTCATTAAGTTTAACTATAATCGTAGTCTGTATTTAATTGTTGGGTTAAATTTTCAGTGTAGTGATTTGTCAGTTGGTGAGTTCACTTACACGCCAAATATTAATATCAAATTATAGATACACAACAAAGAATGTAATTGTTATGGTTTTTAATAATTAACAGTAATTAACAAATTACGGTAGTAGCCATGGTAAGATCTAAGCCCGGGACCACTTTACTTTTTCATTTTTAGGTCCCCAGAAGCCAAAAACACCATTCGTTCATTTTCATATATATGTATATATATATGTGTAGGTGGTACCGATAACTTTTGAAGGGAACCCCCGATTTTGATGAAATTTGGTATAAAGGTGTAAGACCAGGTCTATTTTCATGAGTTCGCGAACCAGCATTGTCGAGTTATGGGTACGGGGTTTTATGGGGTTTCAAAGGGGTCAAAAATGGGTTTTGGGCATTTTTGGACCTCAATTTTCAAAATTCATCAATTTTAACTGAAACCATTTAAAAGAGCTTAAAAAAACAAACAATTTGGTATTTTGAATTTTTATCTTAGCATAACTGGTTACGGGGAAAATCCAAAAATGTGTTTTCCATGTTATTCTTATGGGAAATCAAGAAAACCCTATATCTTGCTTATTTATTAACATAACTTAATCAAATTTGGTATGTACATTATCTAGATAGGGCTTAACTTATAATTGCTTACAAAACCCATATGGCGGCAAACCTACATACTCCCCCCCCCCCATGGGGTTTATGGGGAAAATAAAAAATTGCCAGAGCTTAATCCAATTTTGTGTTTACATTCACCAATTATTGATTAACTTAGATTTTCTAACAACACCCCATGGCAGCAAACCTACATACTCGATCCTATGGTGGTTTTATGGGGAAAGTAAATAATCTGAAATTCCACTGGAAATTCGCTGAGTACGCAGGTCTGCTGCGACGGGGGTATTTTAACTTTCGCATCCAGTCATTATGAATTTTTATAAGTATATTTACATTCACCATTGGCACAAACATGAACAAAAATGTATAAGTTTATTTATTTATAAAATTTCCACTTCCTTGAGTTTTTTATTTACATTTACTTACGGTAACTTTCTGTTTCTTATTTTATGTGTGTGTTTTTTAAGTTATGTGCTTAATTTTAACCATTAATAATTTCTGAATGAGTAAAGTGGGGTATAGCTTTTACAACAACAAATTGCCATTTTGAAATGGGATTTATAATGAAACACGATATAGATTGTACTTGTTGGCTACCAGTAATTGCTTAATTAAATATGGAGTAAAACTCACCGTCTTCAGCAATCCAGTTTATTGTTACGTGAAGTGAAGAATTGTTTCGCCCTTATATCCTAAGGGCATCATCAGCACTTTATAACGCCAGATGTTAAATCATTTTGAACGGTGGGTTCATGTCAAAGTTTAAAATCATAAGTATGTACAGTTTCTAGTCCCCTAGTATAATAGAATAGAATAGAATAGTTTTATTTTCCTCAGAAACAAAGATACAACAAAATACATACATAAATAAAATCCCTGTGAATAAATAATATGTGTGAAACTGTATATACTTATGATTTTAAACTTTGACATGAACCCACCGTTCAAAATGATTTAACCTCTGGCGTTATAAAATGCTGATGATGTCCTTAGGATATAAGGGCGAAAAAATTGTTCACTTCGAGTAACAATAAAACTGGATTGCTGAAGACGGTGAGTTTTACTGGGGACGCGACAAGGTCTGACAGGGACAAGGTCTGACAGGGACAAAGTCTGACGGTTTTTGTGGCAGGTTTTGTCCGAGACGGCCTGACGGCCTGCCGCCTATAATGACGCGGAATGGAATGTGTCAGACTTTGTCCTTGTCTGACCTTGTCCCGGGCGGGCCAAACTGAAAACTGTCAGACTTTGTCCGGACCGGTCCAGACAAAACCTGCCACCTCAGGATTGTGGATTGGAATGTGTCACATCTTGTCCTTGTCTGACTTTGTCTTTGTCAGACCTTGTCCCAACCGAGCCAGACGAAAGTGTCAGGTTTTGTCCCTGTCTGACTGGTAGCTTCCCAGTTTTACTCCATACAAGATATAGTTAGTAATTATTGTTATATTAGTTTAAAAATTAATAATTTTATTTCAAGGCATTACAATTACAATTAATTATTCTTAGCAAAGATTAAGGGATATTTTTAAATACTTTAATGAAGTATTTACAAAGAACGTTGTTTATAAAAAAATATACTGTTAATAATCGCGTTACATTTGAATTTTTTTATCTTGCTGTCTTAGAAAATTGTAATTTTTTCAATTTTGTTTTTGAAAATAAATCAAGTTACTTAAAAAAAAATCATCGAATGATGAAACTGACATTCTTAAGTAATTGAAAAACCTATATCCTCATCGTTCCTTAAATCATTAAAAAGAAGAACAAATGCTCCTGTAATCGGTCTTTAGATAATTAAACGGTGAACCCACCTACTCCTATTTCACCTTTTCTTTATTTGTGACCATAAAAGATAAAAAGAGAGAGCTTGCGTTTTTTCATCCATGTCTCAGAGGTTAAACTAACAACTGTTTATGTTTACAACTGAAGACTAGGCCGGAACGGCGCCGACGTGGGCCGTATAGTAAATACGGCGCTGGCCATGATGTAGACGGCTGAGGCCGAGGAATGCACGGCGCACGGCGATAAGTCGTCTCGTGTGAACGAAGCCAAACAATTCTAAATTTTCTAAACAAAGGCAGCAGAATGGATATTGAAGAAGAATACCACATATATATATATATATATATATATATATATATATATATATATATATATAGTATATGTATATATACTGTCAAGTATATGTATATATAAGTTACCAAGAAGACCAAAATAATATTCTAAACATAATGCAAGTCCATAAACAAAACCCGATTTTTGACCAAATTATGAAAATAAAGAAGAGTAAAAAGTAACACCCACCCCATCTGAAAGGAATAAAAACATCTGTTTTAATGAGTTATTTGATAAAATCTAACTTATTTAATACGCTAAGGGGGTTTTTTTTTGTGTTGAGAACTCCTCCTACAATTTTACACCGATATTCAAGTTTTTGTGTCGTTGAATAATGCTTGGTCTGTAGTTTTTTCCGCCAAAAATTTATGAAAATCGGACATAAAATAAGGTAAGCTATACTCAAATTTAATTTGAAATTTTCCCATTAGAATAACATTGAGATTGGATTGATCATTTTTAACATCTTTTAACGTTCAGCTCAATGGTGTTTTCAATGATCATTGATACTGTTCTCACAATAATGGATTGGTCGGATTTCATTGATTTAGAACTAAATGTAAATTTTGTTTTTTATCAAAATGAATTACTCGAGCAACACGTGCACAAGTGATAAACAAATTTCTAAAGTTATTAGGTAACTTAGGGGCCGTCCATAAAATACGTCATCGCTTTTTGGCTATTTTTGGACCCCCTCCCCCTAAAATCATCCTATCATCATAATTTCCCTGACCCCCCCCCCCCTTTCAGAAAAATTACACCATTTTTAACAAACCCCTGTTTTGAGTAAAAATAATGCTTTTTTTGTCAAAGCTATTTCAGTTTTTTATTTTATTTCATTTATTTTAAGTGTATCTATGCCAGTGGCATTTTTTAACGTTTTGACGGGGAACGGTCTAAACCCCCCCCCCCCTTCTGTTCATTATTGATTTATTAAGACTATCAATTGACTTTTGAACCCCATTTTTGGCGGGAGTTTGTTGAAAGAACTATTCAAACCGGATATTTACCTTCAGAAATAAAGCCTAAAAGACTTTCTCAATGGAAAAATAAACTAAAATTGACTACAAAACAACGCCTAAAAATAGTCTAATGTATTTTCTTAGAATAGTTGATTTGTGTAAGAATTTTAGTATTGTTTTACTGTCAAAATTTGATATAAAACATCATTTATATGTTGTTATCAATTCCTAACAAGAAATTGAAGTGTTCAGGATCCATGTTACTTGCTCCTGTAACACCAAAAGAGGTATTCTCTATTATTCAATCCATGAAAGGAAAGAAAACTGTAGATTCACAACATTTATCAACATGGCTAATCAAGCAATGTTCTGATTACATAATTGAACCACTAAATGCAAGCTTTTTTGAAGATGTCTTTCCAGAATTATTAAAAACTGCTCGAGTGGTCCCTGAAACAATTGATGCAATTGTTGATTTAATGAATTTTGTTGTAGACGGTTTGGAAAAACGTAACACAACTGTTGGAGTATTTATAGACCTATCGAAGGCGTTTGACTGTGTCGAGCATGACATACTTTTAGACTTATTAAATGATATAGGAATAAGAGGTATACCCTATAAGTGGCTTGACTCTTATCTCCACAATAGAAAGCAACAAGCTGATATAAATGGTGTATTATCAGATTCCATTGAACTTAAATATGGTGTCCCTCAAGGATCAATCCTTGGACCCATTTTATTTTTACTCTATGTTAATAGTTCCGAATCATAAATAAAATTTAGCCATTTAACACAATTTGCGGATGACACAACTTTAAGTATAACGCATAACAATAAAAACTGTTTAGAAATTGATTTATTTAACGATTTAAATACATGTGTTCAATTTTTCTCTGAAATTAATCTTAAGGTAAATCTTCAGAAATCAAAGTATGTAAATTTTTCGGCTTGCCTATCAGCTAATCATGGACCAAATGTATTTATAGATGATTATCAATTAGAGGAGGTTGATTGTGTTAAATTCTTGGGAATACATCTTGATAGAGGGTTAACTTGGATTTATCACATAGACCATGTATCCTCTAAAGTGGCATCCAGCATTTATGTTCTCAGACATCTGGCTAAATATTTTGATGACAAAATTCTATTAACGGCTTACTATGGTCTTATATATACTCACTTATCTTATGGAATTATAATATGGGGCAGTTGTGCTGAAATACATTTAAAAAGGTTATTCACTCTTCAAAAAAAAGCTTTACGGATCATCTTCAAATTAAAACAAAATCAATCCTTTAAAGACATTTTCAAAGGCATGCAACTACTCACACTTCCCTGCATTTATATTTTAGAAACAGTTTTTTTTTCTCTATATAAATGCAAGCTACAGAAAGGAAGTGAAATCCATAATTATAATACCAGATTTAATAATTTATTTAGGCCTGAACATCATAGGCTTAACATTCATAAAAATTTACCATCTCATGCCGGTGCTAAATTTTTTAATCTTTTACCGGAAAATATAAAACAAACAAAAAATTTACGCCCTTTCAAGAATAAATTAAAATCTTTTCTAATTTCTCAATCATTTTACAGTGTTAGTGAATTTATGGACCACGTTCAAAATTCCACCCAATCAAATGAAAATCATCTATGAAAAATAATTAAATAAAAATTAACCGCATTAAAGGTTAGACTAGGTTTGTACTGTTTATTTTTAATTGTTTTGATATACTTTTACTATTTTATAATTTATGTTTTGACAAAATTTTATGTGTTATATACATTGCTACCAACAATAACTTGTTGTATTGGCAATAAATTGAATTGAATTTTTAAATGACGCCATATCAAGGCCGCCCCCCCCCCCTTGCACATCACCCTACCGTTATTTTCAATCTAGACGCCTCCCCCCCCCCCATTTTCAGATGACGTAATTTATGGACGGCCCCTTACTAAGTTTTAATAAAAATAATACTTCACTGTGATCATGACATAATACGTGTAAGTGAATAAAACAAATAATAAAAAGGGTACTCATGTTTAATTTTTTTAATATAGGAATTATTATTTTATTTATATATTTGAAATCACTCTCAGCAATTCTATGTTGTACTGAGAGAGCAATAAACACTGGTTGTGGGGGGAGAAGGTGCTGTATATAATTGTAAACATTAGCTATAACACTATTGAAATTTTTTAATGTGATAATCAGTAGGCCTAATTGTGTAACAAAAAAAATATTATCTTTGTGACACCTACGGACTTTATTGCATGGGCCGGTTACAAGTGACCAGCGATTTAGGATGTAATTTTTTGTAAAAAATATTAGACCGTCAGTATTTTACTTTGATCCTGACTTATAAATATAAAATTAAAGACATTGCGTAAAACAAATTTTCAGGTCCTAGGGTAATACTACCGGCAGGTAAGTGATATTTTGATAGTCAATAGTTCTTTATTTACATGTAAGATTTGTTTACATAAACAATGAAACAAATATAATGTATCGTCATACTAAATAAGAACAAAATTAATATAAAATGAATGGGTCAAACTAAATACTAATTTGAAAAGAAAAACTAAATCAATGCTTTGGACAATAAAAACAAGGCACTATCTCGAAGTCTCGAAACAAGTCTTATGGGAGGAATTCTGAAACAGAATAAAAAGCTTTAGATAAGAGATAACTTTTTAAATGCTTTTTAAATGATGGAAAATTGCTCTGGGACCTCAAGTGAGCTGGTAAATTATTGAAAAATTGGATTCCCTTATAGAATGGACTTCTTTCGAACGCAGTGGTCCTATGAAGAGGGAAGGATAGAAGATCTCCGTTCCTGGTTTCATGGTTGTGAAAGTGCCCTAGTTTTGTATACTGGTGTTTGTTCTTAAAAGTTATAAGAAGAACTTCCTGAATATAAATGCAGTGTACTGTCATCAAGTCGTTGCACTTGAAAATTTCTTTACAAGGGTGACGGGGGCATAAGTCGAAAATTAGCCTTACTACCTTTTTTTGGGCCTTTAGAATTTTTTCCAAATCTGAAGATCCTCCCCAGACTGCAATACCGTAGCGCAAGATGCTTTCACAATACCCACGATATACATCAATGAGTACCTCCCTGCTGCAAGTTGATTTGAGGACGCGCATTGCAAACATAGAAGAACTGAGTTGTTTTTGAAGATTTTGGATATGTATATTCCATTTTACAGAGTTGTCAATTGTAACACCTAAAAACTTTGAATAAGTAGCTTTTTGAAGATTTGAGGAAAAGACATTTACTAAATCATTTTCATTATTTCTATTGGAGAGTCTGAACTGAAGGTAGTGAGTTTTTGCATGTTAAGAAGAAGGCCGTTGTCTATAAACCACTGATTTAGTTTTGACATTACTGTTGTACTGATGTTGTGCAACTCATTTGAATCTCGGGCCTTCAAAATGATGGATACATCATCCGCGAACATAGTGATGCGGCATTTTTCATCCTTGACGTGCAAATCATTGATGTATAATAGAAACAAGACCGGAGAGAGGACACAGCCCTGAGGTACGCCTCGCATTTGAAGTGGTTTGTACGAAGATGAATACTGCCCATTTAAACTATTTATAGAAACTTTTTGAAATCTGTTTGACAGGAAAGAAGAAACCCAGTCCAAAGCTTTTCCTCTTATCCCATAGTGAGACAGTTTTTTGAACAGTATTAGATGGTCAACACAGTCGAATGCCTTGGACAAGTCACAGAAGACACCTAACGTCTTCTGCGACTCATCCAAGGATTGAAGAATTTGATTTGTGAACTCGTACAATGCCGAAACCGTCGACCTCCCAGACTGGAAACCAAATTGATGTTTGTTGATGATATTAAACTTTGCAAGATGGTACACAAGCCGGGATGAAACAATTTTCTCATACACTTTAGATATTGTGGATACCAGAGCTACAGGTCGGTAGTTTGATATTGAAGAAAGATCTCCTTTTTTGTGCAAAGGATTGATGATGGCATATTTGAGTTTTTCTGGGAACTTTCCTTGTTCTAATGATTTGTTAATGATTAATGATCACACGTGTTAAATAATCCCAAATAAAATTTACAAAACTCAACGATATTTCTTTGATTAGGATGTTAAAAACAGTTAACAGTACATTTAGACTTTAAACTTAGTTTAACAAGAAGATTAACAGTAATAAAATAACAAGAGAATTAAAAAAAAATCTTAACAAAGGAAAAAACTTTTTTTACAATAGTTTGCCCTAAATACAGTGTATAGGCCCTAGTGCGACTGAAAGGCTAAAAAAATTTACATTGCATGTAGGCCTATAGGGTAAAACTTCATTATCCTCTCCACCGTTATTAACGATGTCAACATTTTGATTTTGCAATTAAAATTGTGTGCTGAAAACAATCATATCAACAACAATATTGAGGTAAAAAAATTTATTATAATAATAATCTAACTTAACAATCTAACCGTAAACCTCCATCACTTTTATGGGCAGCGATGTTTATAACAACAAAATCAATGGTTTTTGGAAACATTTAAAACGCATATTCCCTCAATACAATGGGGAAAAAATACCATTCTGATTCGTATTTGGCAGCATTTGTATGACAACATTTTAGGCCAAATGAAGTAAAGCATGTTCTCACAATTAAGACACACCTACAAAATAAACTTACCTGGGTAGTTTATATTTTGTTGTTCTGTGAAAATGTTATAGGCTACAATCCAGTTAAAATTTGTAGCCTAGGCCCTACTTGTTTTTGTTATTTTCAGTTACGTGTTTGCAATTTATTTGTTTGATTGTCAAAAGGTATTTTTAATCATCTAAACGAAACTAAATCAGGTGATAAAATTGTAATTTTATAGTGTAATTTTACCTATCATCAATAAAATAGCAATATAAATTATCACAAAATCAAAATTTGACATAGAAAATAAGGGTGTTCAACGGTGTTGAGCTAAATCATAATGACCACCCACAGTATTTGGGAGTTACTTTAGACCGGTCTCTCACGTTTAAAAGCCACTTACAAAAAAAGCAGCTAAGGTGAGAACCAGGACTAACATTGTCCATCACCTTGCTGGCTCCACATGGGGAGCTAACGCACAAGTTCTGCGAACCACTGCTCTGTCATTGGTATGTTCAACTGCTGAGTACTGTGCTCCTGTGTGGTTAAATAGTGTGCATGTTAGAGAGATCGACGTCCAACTAAACAGGACCATGAGATCCATTAGTGGTACACTCATGGCAACCCCTGTACCCTGGCTCCCGGTACTGTGTAATATCGCTCCTCCTGAAATAAGATGAAAGGATGCACTCATTACGAAATACACTAAGATCTTATCTGCTCCACAGCTGCCCATCCATGATTACCTAGACCCCAGAATGCGGGTCGATTGAGGTCCCAAAAACCACCTCTACGAACAGCCTCCCAGTTGATGGACACAAACTTCACCATCCATAAAAACTGGACTTCCTCCTGGGACGCTTTTCAAGGTCGGAACCACTTCTTGATAGCTGACCCGACCGTAGCGGTAGGTGGTATGAATCTTCCTTTGAAGCAGTGGACTATACTCAATCGTTTCCGGACACTGAAGTGGGAAGATGTAATTATTGGAAGTACAAATGGGGAATGACACAAGACCAGTCATGCGACTGTGGAGCAGAGTATCATTGACTATGTACACTGCCGTGAGTAGACTTCTCATAGCATAGGCGTGTTTGAAACATATTGACGGTGGTGCGATCTCGTGCGGGCGTACAGGGAAGTACAAGAGTCATATGATAGGTAAGTCAGTGCTACCACTCATCTCAATCAAGAATTAAACATTTTATAATGGAGGTTTTGTTTATGTTGTGATGAAATGTTTTTGCAGCACTGTAAATTCAGCTAAATAATAACAACATCGATGGCAGCGACTCTGGTGCCGGCGTACACCAAACTTCCAAATTTTTGCCTTAGACTAAATGCATTGGATGAGAGGTCTATTCACGGTAGTGTACATAGTCAATGAGAGTATCAAACTATGGGAGCACATAGTCGCAGAGTGACTACTGAGTGCTTTCCCCGAAGGATTGACCGGTCTGCATAGCTCAAGTGAAGCTGGTCTTCAATGGCTTAGCGCCCTGGATTTAGCTCTGTAAAGAGAGATCTAATTTTTATTTTAGTGTTTAGTTTTTTCCTTACTTTTACTGAATCAGGTACTCTGCACTGCAGAATGTATTTTCTTATTCTTGAACCTTGGTGGCTAGCTAAATGAGCCACACGATATATAATAAGGGTGGAGGAGGATAACGAATATTGGCCACCTACAGATTATATCGATACTTAGGCCTAATTTAGGTGATTTGTATTCCAATAGTGTTAGTTGCTTAGTTATCTACTGCCACATAGTCTAGCCTACAGCACACGAAATAAAATGGACACAACTACAAATCAATTATAAATTGTTATCATTTTGAGTTTACTGAGGCAATTTCTTACCCTGAAATTACAGCAACACATTTGCAAAATGAAAATGTGTGTAGCAAATATTCTTATTGTCCTATTCGTTTTAAGCCAACCTACAAGACTTACAACTTACAATTAATTAATTAATTAATCTTTCATTATCTACCCATGATGACTTGATAATCATAAGCTCATAGCTACATTGTCTAGTGTACAAAATATGATAAGTTACTAACTTACCTAGGTGTGAGTCTTGATCAATTCAACATTTGATTAACTTCACAATTTAATAGCAAAATTATTAAAAGTTTTTGGAGATTATTCAATGACGAAATTTAGATATACCGTACCATAAACACACAATAAAGCAGCTGATATTACGCATGTTTAGAAGACATAACTGTGACAGTCCACAATCGTCAACAGTGAGTGACAGACGAGGCAGGCAGTGTTTCCACTCGACAAAAATTAATATCCCGCTGGCCCATCAAAAAAATCCCGTTTTATCCCGCTAATATGCATCAAAATATCCCGTTTATCCGGAAAAAATCCCGTTTTCATTATACTGCACGTAGAACAGCCGTTTTCTGGCCTGTATTTAGTCCACAAAGTCAGCGTTTTCTGTAGAATTTAAAAAGTGCACAGAAAAAATAACTGTTAATTTTTTCCGTGCGCTAACCTCGAAAGTTGTTTTTTTTTTTTTCTTAAGCAAAAATCTTACTAATTCAAATCAAATATAGGGTCAATTGGGGTCAATGTAAAAAAAATAAAAAAATAAAATAAAAAACGACTTGCAGACTACAATTTTAATGCAAGATCTTGACATTTCTTTACTTCAATGTATATATCAGCTGTTTATAACGAATATATAAATTAAGATGGAAGTCAACTGATAAACGCGTAGGATCTAAACAGAAAATGAAATTTGAATTAAATTACTTTAAAATGAGCTATCCATTTTATTTTTTTGCAGTATGATGAAAATCGTTGTTTATCACTCGGATGGAAAGTGTTTTTCTGTGCTTATTGAGCACAGACAAAAGCCACTTTCCGTCCTAGTGATGAAAACTACTCTTTGCTTTTCCATTATAAAAACATTATAAAAAGAACACAAGTTTCATGATATAACGTTAATAATTGAAGAGTAATTCATGTTTACCAAAGTCATTGGTTGGCAAATAATCTCTATACTTTTAAACGTTATGCCGCTAACTACATAGATCATTTATGACTTCTCTTGAAATTGGTTAAATTTCTGAATATTTATATGATATATAACTAAGCCTCTGCAGTCATACATGAAATAATGACGGTTACCTATAGAACTCCTTTTAAAGAATTTTATATTATGTCAGCTATACTCTTTCTAAATATCTGCATTATCAATTTCATCAAACATAGGAGAAGAAAAATACATGGGCTCAAATAAAATTACTCAAATATATTTCAACTAAAATAGAATCCTTTGATTTTCCTGAAGAAAAACGTATTACTTCATTAAAATAAAATAACATAAATGTAAGTATTTAAATATGCTTTGTTAGAAATTTATTTGTCTATTAAATAAATAAATAAATATCGTCTTTATTTCAAGCGGTTTTCAACAACAGTTGATTTTCAAAACAACTCAGGTCAAACAATAATAATACAATATTAAAAACTAACAAAATAACACATTACATGGCATAACTAAAAAAAATCTATTTTAGTCTTCTAGTTGAATTTCTTTTCTTGCCTTTTATTATTGGCGAAAATAGTGGTCCTAATGAACAAGAACCACAAGCTAAACTTTTATGCCTAAAAACTCTAAAAGGCTTTTATCGTTAAAAATTATAAAGCATGAGTTTATATGAACAGAATTGGGAAGGTAAGGAAAGTAAGGAATTATTTATGGTTTTGTTCAATAGAAAAAATATGTAAAAAATATTTTAATACTTAGGTATAGAAAAAACTATCAAATGATACAATACATATACTGTATTAACCAGGATAAGCTTTATCCACAGAAAATTTGCCATTAATTTCCCTGACCATTTACTATCGATTTCCCTCAAAATCATTATAGGCTACAATATATACATACAACATTTAAATATTAGGTAATTTAATCCCCGGAAAAGAATGGAATATTTATTACGATTTGATTACAGTAAAGTGACTAATCTTTCAAAAGTATAATATTCAAAAACGTTTTTTATTTAAATTTCTTGCATCTGGTGTACTTGAATTGCTTGGGACAGGATGTACTTTACGGTACATCATGCTTTACATCTATTCAAGATTTTGGGACAAACAATTTTCTTGGAGACAGATAACAGATGCTATGATGCTAAGAACTTTTTTGAAACTTATTCGTAGATTCCATTCCATTGGTTCGTTGACCGACCGTCTCTCCCTGTCCAATCAGAAAGTTAAACTCTCCCACAGAGTACGAAATATGTATTCCACAATTTTTCAAAATAGTATAACAAGCACATTCTATTTGTTTGGGCATTTTTGCAGGAAATGGTGTAAGAAAAAAAATCAATGAATCATCAGCTGTAATTTTTTTGTTTGTGCTGCAGTTGTATTACGTAAAATAAAAGTTGTCTGTAAATTTGAAATATCCCGCTAAATCCCGTTTTCCTCTTCATAAAAATCCCGTTTTATCCCGCATCCCGTTTTCATCCCGCTCAGGGTCTAAATATCCCGTTAACGGGATAAAAATCCCGCGAATGGAAACACTGGAGGCAGGTCGAATGACGGACGAGTAGAAGTTTTCTTCATTTTTGACTAAGCAGGCTTTTGTGATTAAACCATGCAACTTCAACGTTCAATAATGTTGGTTGCTTCTACTGAAAAACTTAATTTTATTATATGTGGTCTTGGTTGTGTGACGGCCCGAAATCCCTAGGGCCTAGACCGATAAATAATACTCTCAGTTTTCACCACCCTTACCATAAAAATTTTCCCATTGACTTTTTTTACTGTCACTAAATATCATATATTTTAGGGGTTGGTGCTTTATTTGTATTGTCCGGAGATGACTTGTTGGCCACGGGGGTTGGGGGGCGAGGGAAAATTTACATCCAAAACCTACCTGTCATTTACCTACCTACCTACCTAAGGAATAAAAACAAACTTAGATTGTACTATTCTACAAGAAAAAGTTTTGCTAAAAAAAGTAAACAATTATCTTTGTTGACAAACCAGCTAGCCTAATTCAATGTGGAGGAAGACAGCTGACTGCAAAATAAAAGAAAACATCGTAGGGATGCTGTATGTTTTTGGTTTTGTTGATAGCTTAACATATGATGGAATAAAAAAAAGCAAATTGTATTGGCCAATGGCATGCTTCAGCCTCCCCCTCTCACCCCGCAACGCAACCCCTTCATTGGCCAACAAGTCATCTCCGGACAATAGTCTAGCCCATCTTGGCAAGACAGTAAGATAGCAAGACAGTAAGTAGCCTCTTGGATAATCCCACCAAGCTCATGCAGTGTTGTGGAATGTGCTGACGCGTCGTCTGTTGCCACCAAGCGGCGAAGACACCGTCAGCTCGTGGTTGAAGAGTAAATCCAAAGAGCGCTCCACTAACCATGAGGCACCAGCGTGAAGCAGCAGTGCTCTGATTGGCCGACGCTGCTTCAGCGTGCTGACCAACAATAATCGTCAGCTGGCCCCAGTCGGATATGTGTTGTTGAAGTATTAACGCCTGCGTCTGGCGTCACAACACTGCGGCACCGCCACCGAGACAATGGCCGGCCGCCCGGTTTGAGTGTCCTCTGTCCCAGTATTACCTATAGATATTTTGGTAGCGAACGGTTTTGTAGCGATAAACGATAAAGTGTTCATTTGATATGCTAGTAGTGTTATATTATTCTTGATTGTATTTCATTTCAGAAAGATTGCATTTCATCGGCTAACCCGAATTAAATAAATAAATTTGTTTTGTGTTTGTTAAAATTATTGGTGTTATTTTGCTCCCACGAAGACGCCCGGGTATTACAAAGAGGTGTCAGGTGTGGGGTACTTCTTTGATCAAAGTTGATCAATTTTGTTCAAATTTGCTCAAATCTGTTCAAGTCTGATTATCTTTTATCAAATCTGTTCAAATCATTTTCATGGGGGCTAAGCCCCACACATTGCTCGTGGAACAACAAGATGGTGAGTGTATTGTTCGTGACTATTGTTCCTGGTGGACGATGTTTTCTGTGTGTGTTTTTTTCCGTCCAGGTGCATCAAGGAGGAATTGCCGTGCTGCTGCGTGCCAGTACCTGGGTTGCAGACAAATGCAGAGGTGCTGCCCGGACATGCATGATGAGCAGATCTGCGTGGAGAGTGACGAGCCGGTGAAGATGTTTGGACGTCCAGGACGAGATTATCATCAGTAGCCTTCTCCAGAAGCTGGTGCTGTTGACCCTGAGGAGTCGTCGCGTGTAATCGATATATCGAGAGTTATAAGGGATCCCCGGCCGTGTGGTATACCGGTAGTGTGGAAAAATCCGGATCTGTGCATTGCTTTAAGTGCATGCTTCGATAGTTGGCCAACTTGTACAGTAATGAATTTCGGACTTCTGATATTTTTCAGATTATTAGTGTTGATTCCTCTTGAGGTTAAGCGAAGAAGGGACGTATAGACTGAGCGATACCGAGCTCCCGAGTATGCAGCAGCCACGTTGCGCTGTATGGACGTACCAACCTCAGTTGCGAAATAGGGAATTTCTCGCAGAAGAACTACGTGCGTTAAACGTGATTACCACGAATTCAGAGGACTGAAACCAATGATGTTTTGGACAAATCTCCGACCTTGATAGACTGTGCTGGGAATTTTGCAAACTGAACTGGAAGTGGCGAGGATGAATGTTATGTTAAGGATAACTGTTTTGTATTGATATATTGTTTTATAAACTAGGAATGCGCTCCGATGTCCGTCCCGTACGAGAATTTTTACTCACTTTTTAAGTTATTAGGTGACGCTTTTTATGATTCTTTTTTTAGGGAGAGGTGAGAAAAATGCATTACGCACACAGGTGGCAAGCCTGAAGTGTGGGGCTCCCCTAAAAAACGGGTTTACCTACTAAAAAACCTCCTCTACTCTTTAGGATTCTAACCTGGAATTGTTTATCACATTACGTGAGGCTAGGCCTAAATTTGGCTAACGCCCGTGGGGCTCACTCCTTATCCAGCCACTCGATCAAGGGATCTGGGCCACTTCGCGGTCCAGATCGGGTTTCTTTTCCAGGAGGGTGCCCCGGACGAACTGTGATAAACAATCCCAGTTGTCCTCATCCTCCAAGATCTTTTGGCAGACCGAGTCCACCGAACATGCACCAAAAATTTGTGTGGCCTTCAGGCGGGACCCTTCCCAACGGGGGCAGCGGAAGAGCGGAAGAATGTATGTTCCGCATCGTTGGGAACGCCCGGGCAATAAATGCAGTCCGGTGAACCGGTCTTGTCCATCCGGTTCAGGTACGACCGAAAATAGCCGTGAATTGTCAAGAATTGGCCGCCGTTCCACCCATGGTTGGACGTGCTTAATAAGTCACGCAGTCCATCGTCCTCGGTTTCGTGCTCCCAGCTGTGTTGCCACTGCTGGAAGGTTCGGGAGCGCTCTTCTGTTCTTGCCGTGTCCTTGCCAATCTCGCCTTGTCTCTGATAAATTGCGTTCCTCTCTCCTGCCAAGAGCTTGACAGGGATAACTCCGGCGACCACCAGGACGGCAGGCTCGGACACTGTCCGGTAGAAGGAACACACCCCGAGCGCCGCTCGACGTTGAACTCGGGCGAGTCGCAACCTGTACTACTCTTAATCGAGAGCGTCTGCCCACACCTCTGTTCCATAAAAAGAAGCACGAACTGAACCGCGGACATCAACAGACGTCTTCTTCTGGATCGTGGAACCCCGACATTGGCCATCAGCCTACTAAGGTAAGTGACTACCTTAGCGGCCTTGTCCGCCGTACGGAAGATCTGATCCCTCCAGCTTAACTTGGTGTCCACCATAATCGCGAAGTACTTAGCAGCACGAGTTGATTGGACCACCTCCCTTCCCACTCGGAACAGAACGACGGTGTCTATCCTCTTCTTCGTAAGGATCACAATCTCCGTCTTATGGAGAGCAAGCGAGAGACCGTGAACGAACATCCATGTGTTGACCACACGCATGACTCGGTTCAACTTTAGTTGGGCCAGCTCAACGTTGCGTGCGACAATGAGAGCTGCGACATCATCGGTGTACCCAACCAAAGTGGTTTCCTCATTCATCTCCGACCTCAGGAGGCTGTCATAGGCAACGTTCCAGAGATCCTGGCCGAGTATTGAATCTTGCGCGGCACCAGAAGTGACTTCCATCGTCCACTTTCTGTCCCTTGTGTCGTAAATAAGGCTTTGAGAGCGGAGATAATCCTCGATGAGTCGCAACAGATATGCAGGAACGTGAAAGGTGTTGCGAAGCGCATCCAACATATCGACCCACCTCGCCGAGTTAAAGGCATTCTTGACATAAGCGTAACAAGAAGCACTACTCAACGAGGGAAATGGTTGTGGCTCTCGGCTCTCTTCACAGCTCTCCATGGACTTCGGTGATAGCGTCAATCGTTGACCGTCCCTTTCTGAAGCCATACTGACGGGGGCATGAGTCCCCGGCAGCTTCCACGGCAGAGGTCAGGCGGGAACGGATCAGCTTCTCGAACAGCTTCCCAGCCGTGTCCAACGTGTAGAAAGGCCTGTGGAACGACGACAGCTCGGGATCACCTTTGCCCTTGCTGATCAGTACAAGTCTTGCGGTTTTCCATAGGGAGCCGGAAACACCCCTTCTACCAAACAGGCGTTGTACATTCTCAACAACAAGTCAGCATTAATTGAAAATACTTTCTTTAAAGCCTCGCTGGGATTGCTGGGAATCCCGTCCGGGTCAGGAGCCTTGTTGCTCTTTATGGAGAGAATGGAGGTTTCCATCTCCTCGAATGTGAAGAGTGGAACGTCATCTAACCGTCCAAAGTCAACCGGCGTACATCCTAGGCCTAGCCTACAAATAAATACATACAAAGAATGATTTTAGCTAAGACCTCAAAACAAGCAAGTAACTTAATAATAATTATGCTTACAATATTAAAGGTAAATAGAGTGTAGAGCGAAAAAACAATACAATTTAAAATCCATGATTGCAAATTAATAAAAATCAAGTAATGTAAGTATTGTAGAATTACGTTTACTTAACACAATGCATATTTTGTTACCTGAGACATAGGCTACAATGGCACAACACATTCTAATTAGTTGTTCAATTTAAATCTTTCTCCCAAATAGATATTAGTTGTATCCCATAAATTAGTTAATCGCATAATTCCGTACGACAGCAATTCATTCTACATCAACATGCCTATCTTTTGGTATAATTTATAACTTCAACAAGTAAACATCAGTGTTGATCTTTTTAATTTAACAAATAGGTCTGTCAAAATATCAATTAAATTTTATTTAAAAACGTAACATAACGGCGAGCAGATATAAACAAGAAAAGGTTATGTTATTTTCAGCATACACAGCGTCAACTCAGCTGCGATGGGGAAATATAAACTGATCATAGCAACTACATTAGTCAAATCATGTAGCCTAAACAACTAAAGTTCTGTAAAAAATTCCGGAAAATAAGCTTTTTTAATACTTGAAAGTAATTGCTCGTTTGTAGTTTATTACCTAGTTTAAAATACATAAAATCTAACCTGAGAATTTCATTGAAATCAAGTTAGTAATAAAAAAGCCTTTTGGGGGTCTAAAATTCGCCTAAGTGAAATTTAAAGTCGATCGTATAGAATTTTATACTCTATGTTCCATATAGTAAAAATTCAACTAGTAAAAATGTTTTAGTCGGGGTTTTGATTGAAAGCAAGAATACTGTGATTGAAAGCTGGTAATACAATTTTCTTTATTTTCTGTTTGCTTTGGCAGTATAAATTGGCTGTATTGAAGACAAGTAGGGGCGAGTCTTGTGTCCACAGGAAGGTAAGCGCTCAATCCTTTACTCCCAAAACATATCCCTCCCTTTCTTCTTAAGCTGGACTGTGAACATCTGAGCTCAACCCAAAATAAAATTTCCGTTACTTCGTTTGAGATTCATGACTAATGATACCGCGGTGGTGCCTTCCTGGAGGGTGTTCCGGAGCCTTCTAAGAAGACAAGGCGTTTGCACATTACCAGGCCTTCAAAACGTGTTATGATGTATCTTAGTGGTTTTAATTTTCATTTAAATACTGTGCCGTAAGTTTATTTGTTGTAAAATGAGTATTTTAAGAGTTGTGTGAGTTTCATTTATGTTTATCTGTATTTGGTTGTCAGATAGCGCAGTCATTCAATCAGCACACTAACTTAGTTGAGTTTTGCATTCAATACTTTGAAATAATTTTATTGATTTTTGTTAGTTACTTAAATATTTACAATTACAGTATGAGGTAACTGAGGCTGCCACAGCCTATGGTGGGCTGAAGAATGGGGTACAAACAGAGTCTTCAGTAGTTACGAGGTTTTGTGTCAGTATTGTGTGTGTGTGTGTTTTTTTTTTGTTTTTTTTAGCGAATTTCCCTACAGGGAATACGCTATTACGGTAGTAGCCATGGTAAGACCTAAGCCCGGGACCATGTTACTTTTTCGTTTTGAGGTCCCCAGAAGCCAAAAACACCATTCGCTCATGTGTGTGTGTGTGTGTGTGTGTGTGTGTGTGTGTGTGTGTGTGTGTGTGTGTGTGTGTGTGTGTGTGTGGGTGGGTGTGTGTCCGTGGTACTGATAACTTTTGACAGCGACCTCCGATTTTGATGAAATTTGGTATGAAGGTGTAAGACCAGATCTATTTTCATGAGTTCGCGAACCAGCATGATCGGGTTATGGGAACGGGGTTTTATGGGGTTTCAAAGGGGTCAAAAATGTTTTTTTTTGGCATTTTTTGACCTTAATTTTTAGAATTCAACCATTTTAACTGAAACCATTTAAAAGAGCTTAAAAACAAACAATTTAGTATTTTGAATTTTTAACTTGGCTTAACAGGTTACGGAGAAAAGCTAAAAGTAGGGGTGGGGTTCATAACTTCCAGGGATCACAACTACCAGGTCGCTATTTATTAATAAATTTTTACAATATCATAACTTCCAGGTGTCAGTTCTACCAGGTCTGTTTATTTTAATATAAATTATTTTCACTTCATAACTTCCAGCTATTTTAACTTCCAGTTTCACAACTACCAGGTCTGTAAAATCAAATAATAATGAGAGCGAAATAACTTCCAGGCCTCACAACTTCCAGGTATCGTCTCAACCAAAAGTTGTAGTGCGGTTTGCCGCATCCTGACTGAAGGCATTAGCCAGCTCCACAACGCACGGCTCGCCGATCATCACGAATAAATACAAGGAACCTGCTTTGTGCTTAGGTCATTTATTAATTGTCAAGGTGTATAAAAGTATATCAACACCATTCATAAATGTGAATGTGAGTTCACATGCCAATGTTTAGTAAGCTCACATAAAAAGAAATACTTGTTTCGTAATTTTCTTAACACGAAAAAGCTGAGATCATGGTGATTTCAAAGTGGGAAATGAAATAATGAACTATCCAAAAAAAATCTGTTTCTATAAAAACCAATGTTAAATACACTTCCGCTATCATTTATTTATTTTTGTTGTATATTTTTCGTTATCAAGCCGGGTTTACACTAGTCGAGTTACTTGATTCAAGTTGATTTAAATGTTACATAAACATTCAAGTAAAATTGGCTGTTTGTTTTCTATGTTGACTTGAATGAAGTAGGCCATAAATAAGTTATGATTTGCCTATATGATCATTTGAATATGAAACAAACAATGTAAAAAGACTATTTTTTTTAAACCAGTTTAAATGTAAATTCATAGTCTTTTAAAATCTAACTGTAAATTGTATACAGTAAAAACTATGCCTATTGTTTATTTTTTAGTTTATGAGCTTCCTTGTTACTAAGCCGGTTCATGATAAATATAATAGAACGCTAAAGAAAATATTAACACCCAAGAGTATATTTAATGTAAATTATGCCTACTCGTCTTATAATTTTGTAAGTAGGATTGAAGTGTAGAACATAAAGGGTTATTATGTTAATGGAATTTTTTAGTGGTTTAAGTTTTAAACTAGGTATGATAATAAAGTTTCGAATTCGTCTTATTTCATTTGTCAGCAAGAGGATACAATTTTAAAAAAATCACCACCAGATTACTTGTATTGTAAAGGGTGTTAGAGGACTATATTGGGCTAAGTCTAAACTTGATGGGAAAGATTGGAGTTACTAAACTACTTGACAGTTAAAGAAAAAACTAAAACAACCAAAAAATTAGGTAGAATTATGAAGTATATTTTTAAACTGTGAATATTGTGGGAACTTGGAACTTGCGCTTCGTAGTCCCAGAGAAGATAACTCCTTATATCCTTGTTTATTTAAAGATGTAGCTAGATATCCAAAATTAATTACCCTGTTTTATATAATTTTTTTTATTACGAAGAAGGAACGGATGAGCTATGTTTACAAAGTGTCCTTGTAAATCCATACAGTTCTTTAAGTACACTGTATATTACCCCTTCATTTTAAAATGTTGATCAACTTTCATCACCAGAGTTTTAAATGTTTTTTTAATCGTTTATTTTGGCTACATGACAAATATGTCCATGGCTAAATTATAGAGTTCTAAATGTGAATTGTAATTTATCAGCTGATTACCTGCATTAGTCTCTAACTAAAAACAAAAGACGAAACAGGTTAAAAAAAAATAATGTGAGGGGGTCGCTTTACTTAAAATATGTTGATCAACTTTCATCAAAAGGGTTTAAAATGTGCAGTTTGCGCATGTAACCCGTATTCTGCCCTGACATATTTTCTTGGAAACTTTGTCATTTATGAATCTAAGTTTAGATTCTTACTTAACTACATCAGATTCTAAAAACAAAACTCCCAAGTTCAAACAGAAAACCCTTGTAATTTTGTTATCTGTTTTATAATAGCCTATTAGCCTGTAAAAATGGCGATTTTTAATTAAGTTTAACATGTCATAAAATATATAAAGAAAGAAATTATATTTAGACGGCGTGTAACAGAGCATTGATTATTTTATGGGGAATGAGTTGCGTCTACCAGATATATCTCGGTGTACCGTATTAATAACTTCAAAGTTTGTGAAGCATGGATGCTTGTTTTTCAGCCATTTTTCTTAGGTTTAGAGCCTTATTCTTAAGACAAACTAGATGCTTTGCACCGGTGCAGCCTTGGTAGTCTGCAGACGATATTAATTTGTCCGAGCGCGCGCACCGATCCCAGTGGCACTGCCTACTCCCAGTCAGCTGCGTGGCGCGGCGGACACGACGTATTTCGTCAATGACGTCAATCGTCATTCTCAGTATCTCAGTATCTCAGTAGCTCATCATCCAAAGCGCAGTGCTTTGTGGGGGAAACTTTGAACCACACCACTAATGTCCGAATAGTATTTGCTCTCATATATCATTCTGACGGTAAGGATTAAGGATTGTCATTAAGGATTGGATTAAGGATTGTCAGTAAGGATACGTAATTCTGCCGGTAAGGATCAGATGGTAAGGATTAAGCTGATTGGTTGAATGGAACCAGATGATTAGAATAATTTTACAAAAGATTGTTATTGTTTTGATTTTTTGTAAACAAATATGATTATTTTGACATTTAAGAGGTAGAAAGAGGACAATAAGGAGAAGTAATCCTAGCATCAGCGATATATTTTCCTCTGGTTTTCGGGGGCAAAACTAAAATTTTTTTAACATGGGTTGTCTCTACGTATTCGGTTCTGTATACATTGACATTACTTTCGGTCCAAGGAAAACAATTCTTTTCATCACTCCGTATACGAAAGTGACAACTTGCCGTACAGCTGAGACCTTGGAAAGTAGTCATTTCCCAAACTGTCAAAGTCAGCTGATTTTACTGACCTGTACGGAAAGTAATGTTTGTAAACATTATTTTCCGTCCAAGGTAAACAAACTTTTCCGTACATCAACAATCAGCTGGGTTTAAAACAAATTAAATTTTGAATTCCAGCTTTGTTTACTTTGTCCAATGGCAAAGAATTTACAAAAATAATCCTCCTTTAAAACTTCCACATTTATTAATAATTGCGTCGTGATGAACGATGATGACTTTGGAATTAATATCCTAAGTAATAAAATTCCACCTTTACAAATGAAATAATTTTACTTAAGAAAATAGAATACAAATCTTGAATCACAATAAAACAAGAAGTGTAACATAAACAACAAAACAGCTGATTATATCAGATGTCACACAAATATACTTTATTCCAACAAAAGTATCGTTCACAACTCGTCCGGAAAGCCCATTTCCAGGCTCGATAGTGTTTTCCACGCTCGGCTTCGCCTCGCGCGTAAAACACTATCTCGCCCAGAAATGGGTCACTTTCCGGACTAGTGGTGAAATATAGATTACCGGACATCAACAAACTTTTCCCGTACAGCAACAACTTTACTAATAATCCGATTCTCAAACAGCTGACTTCAAAACCAATTAAATTTTGAATTCTGGCTTTGATTACTTTGTCTACTGGCGAAATAATTACGAATAATTCTCCTTTAAAACTTCCATAGTTTTTATTAATTGCATCATGATGAAAAGTATCGTTCACAACTCGTCCGGAATGTCCATTTAGGGCTGAGATAGTGTTTTACGTCCGAGACGAAGCCGCGAGCGTAGAAAATATATCGCCCCGAGATGGGTCACTTTCTGGACTAGTGGTGAGATATACTTCATACCTAAGCTAATGATGAACTTTTGGAAGCTATAATGTACAATTTTACTTGTTTGTATCGAAAAAAGACTTAACGGCAAACCACTAATTTAAGACATTTATTTCATGTCTTATTTCCAGCAATCTATTTAAAACAACATCGTAAGAAAACTGTTTAAAAAAGACAATACACCCTACAGTGGTAGAAATTCAAGTTTTTGTTTTACCTAAAGGGTAATTTTTGGGTTTTGCAAAGTTATTAGTATCGTTCAATTAGTAATTTAATGAGGATTAGAACAATATGGCAATACTTAAGACTTCACTGACTTAAAACTACACGTAAAAACTGACGCGAAGTCGGGCTATTGCCAATGCTTTTAAATGGAGTTGACAGCTGAAATTCCGCCGCTTCTGTTCACGTGGTCAAAAATGTATGCAGGCCTCGTTATCGTATAAATGTATAGTTATCGTATAGGCCCCGGTATGACTGAAGGGCGAGTGTAATGATTGTGATGGATCAAAGGAGGTGTGAACACAGGTAGGCCCTATCAGCTGTTTCGTTTGACAGGATCATTAATGAATAGCCAAATGATCAAAGGCATCGAAGGGCCCAGTATGGAATCATCAAAAAGCACTAAAATGTTAGTTAGTTATCCTTAAATAACCTAATTTACGGTTAATTTACCTTAAACACCATGAGAGTATGTTAAGTATCGTATGTATGTAGGTTTGCCAACTTAAAGGCGGTGACTCACCTCCGGACTTTCCACAGGACCATACATTAGACCGAGCAACTTTCCGAACATTAAACCGTACAGAGATGTAAATTTACTCCGGAAATTTCGCCGAACAAGACATCGGATCGAGCAACGTACCGGACAAATCCACCAAGGGAGGTGACGGAAGTTTGGAGAGAGCGGGAGAACGTGCGAGAGGGTGTGGTGGAGAGGGAATATGCTTTCCATTGCGAGCGTTCGGGGCGACGCTCTTTACGGCTTTCAGAGCAAAATTGACCCTGACACACTACCGCAGATCGGACCGATCTTTTCTCTGATGTTTTTCCAGAATCTACAAATCGTACTACAGAATTACAAATTCTACAGAATTACAAATTCTACAAATCGTTAAACGCTCACAATTTCAAGGAACAAGGATATTGAAAAGGTAAAACATTGTATTTCTATTAGTTTAGATTAAGTAAATAATATTGACTACATGTGAAATTACCTGATCATAGATTAAAGTTATCGTTTTAGCGTTCAGCAGCTGAAACAAATTATACTCGTTTCTATATTTCTATTTTGAAAAAAAAACTTTCTCATAAGATTTTGGTAAGGATAGATAAATAACATAATTTCTTCTCTCGGGTGTCCGCCGAGAGAGCAGAGAGAGAAAGAGTGAGAGAGGGGATTAGCCAGGGTACGATAGTGTCGTCACCGCGGCGGGATACGGGCGACGATACTCCGTCGTACCCCCGAAAATATATTTATTGCACCTTAACGGGAGCAGGTAAAAAAACCGGCCCGTTGTTGTACAATCACGCAGGTGGATGTCTCCTGGCGCCCATACAAAGTCCTTATCGCTCAGAACTTCCGGTGCCTCCCTCGGTTTATTCCGGTATTATGTACTTTTTCGTCTGGGTCACAATATTTTCAGTTGCTATAAGGTTATTTGTAGCGGATGATATGTAGCAATAAGTAATGTTGTTATAGGCCTACCAAATATCTACATTCATACCATCATTACCAAAACTGATTCACTATGTTAACCAAACATTATCAAATAAAAACAAACGAGGTGAAGTTTGTTTGTGTCACATTTAAACAGTGAAAATAGAGGATAAACGTTTTAGAATATGGATGATATATACATGATAACTTTCACGTCGCTCACTTTTCCCCATAAAACCATAGAATATAACGCTCCTTTGTCTCCAAACATTCCTTAACGTCGAATGCGAAAACTTGGGATTCGTTTTTACAAGGTAAATCAATTAATATAAGAACAATTATTACATTACCTAACGTGATATAAAGGAATCAATTATTAGAGTGCGGAATGTATCTGATAGATTACAAAGACGTGCCTTCCCGGGTGCGGATGTATTCGATCGGTTACATACATATAGAATTCTATAGTTACATATAACAATGTCAAGGTAATGCGACTGTTTCTCCTCTAGCGTTTGAGAAGGAAACATAGCCTATATTGTGCATTAGCGTGTAGGGTATTCCTACAACATTCAACATGTGTAGGGTATTTAAGGGTATTGAGTTTTTAATTTTGCGCTAGTTAAGATTTCTTGTGATTAGTATATATTCTACAGGTTTTTAAATTCCGTGTTATCGTTGGAGGATTGTAAATATAGTTCAGCATGGAGGTTGAGTTTTGGCATTTTATATGAAGTAGGTAGTGAACGTGTTAATGGAGGTAATTATTGAGTTATTATATGAGTAATTATTGTATTTACTATAAGAAAGAAAAATCCTATACTAATACGAGCAATGTCTGAAGGGATGTGTGTTCCACAATCTCTAAATCTAGCGGTTAGATTTTGCTTAAACTTTGCATTTAAAAGTGTTTCGGCCCAAAAAGAAGTTTAGAAACGCAGTCTCGATCAAAGGAAAAATCAAATTTGATCTAAATTTGAGTTTAAAAATTGTAATTTTAAACATTGGTCTTATGGGTTGCTATTGTGATAACGAAATAACAAATAAATGTATACAAAAATTAAGGAACATTAATGTTAAGCTGACTTTTTGAAACAGCTGTTAACTGTGAAGAGGTATAGTTTGTTGTTGGTGTAAATATTAAAATTGAATCAAAACCAACGAGCAAGGCTCGGTTAACCTGGTACTAAAATATAAAGTATAGGGTGTTAATTCTCAAAGTTACACTTACTAAACGTTACTGCAAGTGAAAAAAATACAGTAAGTTACAAGTAATCAATTTCCACAACAAAATACGACTTCAGTACTAAACAAAGGCCGAAATACGCATTTGCCCTCACCGATACAATGAAATGACTTAAAAGGGTGCGCCGCTCTATCTCGGCGTCAAAATCGTCGAGCAAGACTGTTAACTGTCGCTATACGCGGAATCTCACATTTTAGAAAATATATGACGAGTGATTTTTAAATTTTGTTACTTTAATGCTTTTTTGGTTTCAGTGCGAAATCGATCGGTGGTCTAATAACAATGTTTTTGAAATTGCAGACCTTTCGCATCTCCCTTCTTGCATCGTTATCTATAAACTTTTTACCAATCTTATTGCAGATTCTTGTTCTTAAGATTATATTGTACTCTCGTATCGTCTTATTTTTTCTCAAAAAATTGTTTTTAATACGTTAAAACTTGATACAAAAACGCTTATTTCAACATTATTAGCAAGCACCCTGCTTAGTAATTTAAATTAATATCAACATTTTAAGACGATAACAAAAAATTTTTTAAGACGACTACAAAATTTTATTACGAAAAGAATGACACCAAAATATTTTTAATCGGTTTACAACTGGGGCGACAAACACGGAGATTCTACCCTTGCATCCGCGGGCGGCAGATGGGTAGACCGCGATTCGGAAAGTCAGTTTGGCAGGTAGGCGCGGGGGGGGGGCGAGTACAATGACCTTGGGGATAATGTATATTTTTGTTACTCACTGCTAGTCGCTTTTGACATGTTTGATAATACACGCGCTAATAAGTGGAAGGGGTAATCATGTGACCACTAGCGCTAGCGAAATAGCGCGTTATTAGCGGTGTGTGGACGATCTATAGCGCTAGTCGCCACTCGCCATTGTTGTTTGTCAACCACGGTGGTAAGAATGTCTGAACTAAGTGAAACGTTGAAAGGGTTATACAGTTTTTATTGTTACAAATATAAACATTTAAAACTCATCCTTTTTTATGATACTTCGGATACAAATTATAACAAAAGGGTTAAGAGAAATAGCCATCATTCAAGAAATTATTAGAAGATTTACAAATAATTAACGATGAGCGCAAGTGGCCCGTGCGGCCCTTGTTCATATATACATAGCAAGTTATGGTATAGGAAGAATGACAAAAATTCTATTAATTTCTATTGCTATCACGCAAAGTTTTTGTGCGCAATTTGCCTAAGAATTTTTAATTAATTTGTCTAAGAATCTATAATTAAAATTTTTTAAAATTACCTTGTCACAATTAAAATACATTATCTAGTTAAAAGCAAAATAAGGAATTGAAGACTGAATATTGTGGACTTATTGATCGGACTAACGTGCGTTTTTATTGTCGTAACACAATGTATTCAAGCTTGACTTCTTGGAATCAGAACGTCTTCGTTGCCGGACGCGCGGTGTGGTTATCTACTCAGATAAAACTTTTCTCTCTGTCTACCCAGCTATATTGGAGATTCTCAAATTTTTACACATTCCTGATATTTTAATATTAATATTTGAAGACTTGAAGATAGTTTACAACGATATACCGTCAGTTTACAAACTGTCTTTCCAGGTACATATATATATATATATATATATATATATATATATATATATATATATAAACTGTTTGTTTTAAATAAATTTCTGATTTGACATGTCAAAAAATTAAGCTTTGAAAAATAGCAGGAACATAAAATGATTAGAAGAAAATAACCTTAGAAAATGATCTATCAAATAAATATTTTCCAAATCTGTTTGAACCACCGGTTCAAACAGTAAAACAGTAAAATTAAACCTAGGTGCGATTCAGTAGTTTTTCATTTTAAACACTAAGTTATCAGTACCGACCTCTTTATGGTCTACTACAGTTTAACACTAACGGTACCAACATCTTATGAGATTTGGTTTGAAATAAGAGGCGAAGCGCGAGTCACGTCGTGACATTAATTTTTATCATGAATTACCCGAATCTGAGCAACGGAGCCAGGTCTGATGAATGGGTGGGGGGGGGGGGGTCGGGGATAGCATCCTGTTGGAAGTTGGAAAGCGGGCGGGCGGCAAATTTGGTCTTTTATGCACGGGCGCTGAAAAAAAACTCACGAGCCGCTGCTGTTAATAATGATGGCAGTGTATAAAACATTAAATCACTAAAAGACTGCTATACAGGATTGAACTAATCAAAATTAAAAATATATATTCTTAAAATCTGTCTCAAAACAGAAATTTGCGATTTGAATTTACAGAAAACCTTTTCGTAAAAACTGCTCTAAGGGTACGAACAGAACGTGTGGGTCGCGGTAGAGGTGTAGGGCGCGGTCGCGGTAGCGGTCGACATCCATGTAAATCAAACACATTGTAGTTAACCTGGCATTTCATAACGAGTAAGTCGCGGAGGAGGCGAATCGCGATGTCATCCAGGAGGTCTACAGCGATGCTTCTAAAAATCAAAATCATTTGATTTACATGGATGCTTACCGCGCGGTTTACCTGGATGCTTCGTTGTGATTGGTTCGTTTGGGGGGTGGTGTTGTTCGCGTCCGCAGCATTCCATTAAAGCTGCACGTACTCCCCGGGTGGTGCTAAACGAAGAACAATATTTGGCAGCTGAACTACTACGCAAGTGATACATTAACAAAATGTATAACATCTACGTATAACAACGTAAATATCACCATTCATGTAGTGGTAATCGCAAGATATGACGATCTAAGGTACTTATAAGTCTACTTTTCAAAATAAAGGATTATTTATTTTATTTAATAAGCACGCTACACACATCACTCTCCAATGGTCTGAGCTGCACTGGCAGCGCGGGTGACCTCCGTGCTATGTGCGGTCAACATCGACCGCGACGACTCAACTTGACATTGTGGCATCCATCGCGCCCTACACCTCCACCGCTCCACTCGTTCTGTTCGTACCCTAACAACTGCGTCCACTGAATTTACTTCTGCAGCTTACTAGCGCTAAAATTAGCGCCAATACTACTAGCTACGTGTAGATTGGAACATTCGCGCTAATTGGCCTAGATTGTGCTAATAGCAAATATTAGCTGCTAGTATACTAGCCACGTGTACACGGGCCTTAAGTGTGAATGCAACTTAAGCGATACCCTTAAGAGTCTGCAGTACCTCCACATTTTGTATTTGGTATTTTGTCCCATACGAACAATGTTAAATAAAAAACACTACAGTGAGTTTGTTTTTCGTCCGAAAATTTCAAACTAGATGTCATTTTAAGTGTTACCATAGTATCTTTCATTTGAGGTGATATAAAATTAATAAAAAATATCGATTTAAATTACTGATAAAATATAAATATTTAATAACACCATTTTAAAACAATGTTAAACCATTTGTAGTAGGTTTATTGAAAATGTATCCACGTCATATGAACCGTCATACAAATATGGTGAACATATTTTTAATTCATGCGAATCCAAAGCAAGATTATCGAGATAAAGTAGACACCTAACAGTAATATTTTTAACTCAACATTTTTCTTATGGTACTAAAAATCCAAGATGGCTGGGGTACTGCAGACTCTTAATTTCTTATCAACTATTACACGAACGTTATTTTAATTTAATTGCCAATAAATTCACACACGCTCAACAAGAAAATGTCTGAAACTTGACATTCCTCAGCTCCGACTAACTAAAACTGTAACATCATACCTTGTAAATTGTATACATTTTTTTATATAAACTCAGTCAGTCAGTCCTGGACACTACACTTACCAATTTTAAAAATAAGGTAATAATATGGCTGTAACCAAATCCATTTTCTTCTTCTTCTGGATTTATGAACAGTAATTTAGATATAGCGGTTTGAGTTCTGTGCAATATTAATAAACGTATTTAAGTATTTCAATTTTGACGTATTTTTTTTGTATTACAATGCCCATTTCTTGTAAAGGATCAAAGGCAAATAAATTATATCAATTTACCTGACACCTCAAACGTTAAAATCCGTAAAAAAAAACTAATTATGGGGAACGAAAGAAACCCCGTCTATTTTTAAATAGCTAACTTGTTACTGCTCCGTATTTAAATTTAATTTAAAATATTTATTTTCTAAAAAAATAAAACAAAAAACAATCTAACAAATAATCTTATACCACAAAACCTACTCATAAACATTTTTATGAATATCGTAATACTTTCAACTATTAACGAAATCTAAGACAAAGTGATTACCCCAGTCAATAACTTCATAATGTATAATATTGCAATTAATTAAACTGTAATTGAACTTCAATTCAAGTTAATGTAATTAACTGATTTGTTTTAATGATCTAGAGATTTAAAGTTCAATCTAAAGTTGAAATATGATTAGAAGTGCGCGGCGGTGACGACTGCCGCGGAAGCGCCTGCAACGTGAGCGAGGCAACCTACGCGACGCGCATCATGCGGGTTTTGACTCAGACTGTACACCTGGTAGTTGTGAGACCTGGTAGTTGTGAGGCGCTCGCTTTATTTATATAAAAGACCTGGTAGTTGTGAACCCTGGAAGTTTTGATGCCTGGAAGTTATGATTTCTTATAATGTTGTATTGAAATAATTAGACCTGGGAGAAATGATACCTGGTAGTAGTGAGGTTGTTAATAATTATTAAATTTTAGCGACCTGGAAGTTATGAAACCTGGAAGTAATGAAACGCTCCCAAAAGTAGGTTTCCAATTTTAATCTTATGGGAAATCAACAAAATCCTGTATCTCGCTTATTTATTGGAATAACTTGATAAAATTTGGTATGTACATTCATTAGGTAGGGTTTAACTGATATTTGCTAACAACACCCATATGGCGGCAAACCTACATACTCACCCCCATGGGGATTATGGGGAAAATTTAAGTGTCGAATATTGATACAATTTGATATTTACCTTACCTAACTATTATATTTTCTAAAAAAAAAAAAACATATTCTAACAACATCCAATGGCAGCAAACCTACATACTCATTCCTGTGGTGTTTATGGGGAAAATACAAAATCTCAAAATCCTTTGGAAATTCGCTGAGTACGCAGGTCTGCTGCGACAGTGGGTATTTTTTTAGATTCTCTTATGGAACGGTGCCCGGTATGTGTTCCGGCCCTTCCTAGAAGTGTGAGCATGTCTCACAGTATGATATGTACTAGTTGAGTCAGAGGGGGGCTCTGCCAAGAACCTCTAAAGGTCAGGCATGGCGTGCTTCAGGAGTCTTTGTTGAACAAATTTTAACAGAGTTCTGTCGGGTAATGTTTAGAAGCATTTTGGTCGTGCCTACTGGCTGTTTGCTTACTCGAATATATTTTGTAAATTGATGGCTTGTTGGCTTGTGTGTATTTTCAGCTAAAAACGCACACAAGCTGAGTAGACTAAGTGCTTGAAAGTTTTAGTTTATGATGTTTGTTTCATGAATTTTAATTATAGTATTTTGTTTGTGAGACACACATGATGAAGCCTGTTGTGAGTGAGCCTCCCCGTGAAGCATATGTTGATGATAAGGTATTCAATGGATTTTATACAAATGTTGAGATAGGCTACTATGTTTGTGAGCTATCATAATTGTTTATGAAGTTTGTATTCTTTTTGTAATGTCTTAATTTTTTATGTGCGATGTTTAGCAATTTTATTGTTAATTTTTTTACAGTTGTTGATTTTTTGTAGATTAAGATGACGTAGGTTGTGAATTATGAGTGTACTAGGAATACGCTCCGGTGTCCGTCCCGTACAAGAATTTTTTACTCACTTTTTTAGTTATTAGGTGACGCTTTTTTATGTTATGTTTTTTTTTAGGGAGAGGTGAGAAAAATGCATTACGCACACAGGTGGCAAGCCTGTATTGTGGGGCTCCCCTAAAAACGGGTTTACCCACTAAAAAATCTCCTCTACTCTTTAGGATTCCAACCTGGAATTGTTTATCACATTACGTCAGGCTAGGCCTAAATTTGGCTTACGCCCGTGGGGCTCACTCCTTATCCAGCCACTCGATCAAGGGATCTGGGCCACTTCGCGATCCAGATAGGGTTTCTTTTCCAGGAGGATGCCCCGGACGAACTGTGATAAACAATCCCAGTTGCCCTCATCCTCCAAGATCTTTTGGCAGACCGACAAAGAAAATACACCAAAACTTTGTGTGGCCTCCAGGCGGGGCCCTTCCCAACGGAGGCAGCGGAGGAATGTGTGTTCCGCATCGTCGGGAACAACCGGGCAATAAATGCAGTCCGGTGAACCGGTCTTGCCCATCCAGTTCAGGTACGACCGAAAATAGCCTTGAATTGTCAAGAATTGGCCACCGTTCCCGCATGGTTGGACGTGCTTGATAAGTCACGCAGTCCATCGTCTTCGGGTGTCGTGCTCCCAGCTATGTTGCCACTGCTGGAAGATTCGGGAGCGCTCTTCTGTTCTTGCCGTGTCCTTGCCAATCTCGCCTTGTCTCTGATAAATTGCCTTCCTTTCTCCTGCCAAGAGCTTGACAGGGATAACTCCGGCGACCACCAGGACGGCAGGCTCGAACACTGTCCGGTAGGCGGAACACACCCCGAGCGCCGCTCGACGTTGAACCCGGGCGAGTCGCAACCTGTACTACTCTTTATCGAGAGCGTCTGCAAACACCTCTGCTCCATAAAAAAGCACGGACTGAACCGCGGACATCAACAGACGTCTTCTGCTGGATCGTGGAACCCCGACATTGGCCATCAGCCTACTAAGGTAAGTGACTACCTTAGCGGCCTTGTCCGCCGTATGGAATATCTGATCCCTCCACCTTAACTTTTGGTGTCCACCATAATCCCGAAGTACTTAGCAGCACGAGTTGATTGGACCACCTCCCTTCCCACTCGGAACGGAACGACGGTGTCCATCCTCTTCTTCATAAGGATCACAATCTCCGCCTTACGGAGAGCAAGCGAGAGACCGTGATCGGACATCCATGTGTTGACCACACGCATGACTCGGTTCAACTTTAGTTGGGCCAGCTCAACGTTGCGTGCGACAATGAGAGCTGCGACATCATCGGAGTACCCAACCAAAGTGGTTTCCTCAGGCATCTCCGACCTCAGGAGGCTGTCATAGGCAACGTTCCAGAGATCCTGGCCGAGTATTAAATCTTGCGTATCACCAGAAGTGACTTCCATCGTCCACGTTCCGTCCCTTGTGTCGTAAATCAGGCTTCGAGAGCGGAGATAATCCGCAACAAGATGAGTCGCAACAGATATGCAGGAACGCGAAAGGTGTTGCGAAGCGCATCCAGCATATCGACCCACCTCGCCGAGTTAAAGGCATTCTTGACATAAGCGTAACAAGAAGCACTGCTCAGCGAGAGAAATGGTTGTGGCTCTCGGCTCTCTTCACAGCTCTCTGGACTTCGGTGATAGCGTCAATCGTTGACCGTCCCTTTCTGAAGCCGTGCTGACAGGGACATAAGTACCCGGCAGCTTCCACGGCAGACGTCAGGCGGGAACGGATCAGCTTCTCGGACAGCTTCTCAGCCGTGTCCAACATGAAAAAAGGCCTGTGGGACGACGGCAACTCGGGATCACCTTTGCCCTTGCTGATGAGTACAAGTCTGGCGGTTTTCCAGGGAGCCGGAAACACCCCTTCTACCAAACAGGCGTTGTACATTCTCAACAACAAGTCAGAATTAATTGAAAATACTTTCTTTAAAGCCTCGCTGGGAATCTGTCCGGGTCAGGAGCCTTGTTGCTCTTTAGGGAGAGAACGGAGGTTTCCATCTCCTCGAATGTGAAGAGTGGAACGTCATCTAACCGTCCGAAGTCAACCGGCGTACATCCTAGGCCTAGCCTACAAATAAATACATACAAACAATGATTTTAGCTTAAACCTCAAAATAAGCAAGTAATATCTTATAGAATGGTGCTTTATTTGTAGTCTAGCCCATCTTGGCAAGACAGAGTAAGATTGCAAAACAGTGGCCTCTTGGATAATCCCACCAAGTCCTCGGCTCATGCAGTGTTGTGGAATGTGCTGACGCGTCGTCTGTTGCCATCAATCGGCGAAGACACCGTCAGCTCGTGGTTGAAGAGTAAATCCTAAGAGCGCTCCACTAACCAAGGCATCAGCGTGAAGCAGCATAGTGCTCTGATTGCAGCAGCTCTGACAACGCTGCTTCAGCGTGCTGACGAACAATCGTCAGCTCGCCCCAAACGGATACGTGTCGTTGAATTGTTAACGCCTCTGCGTCTGGCGTTGCACCGCTGCGGCGCAGCCGCCGCGACAATGGCCGGCGCCTCGGTTTGGGTGTCCTCTGTCCCAGTATTACAAACAGATATTTTGGTAGCGAACGGTTTAGTAGCGATAAACGTAAAGTGTTCATTTGATATGCTAGTAGTGTTATTATTATTGATTGTAAAGATTGTATTTCATCGGCTAACCTGGATTAAATAAATAAATTCGTTTGTGTTTGTTAAAATGATTTGGGTTATTTCGCTTCCACGAAGACGCGAGGGTGTTACTGTTGCGCCGTGTTTAAAAGTTGGCGAGCCACAAGATGACTGTAGTGCCACAGGTGAACTACATCCCATGCAATGGTGTCCGCAGTTTCTGCGACATCCACGGATGTCGCCACAGAATTTTTGTTGGTAAAAAAGTGTTTAAAAATCAACATTTTATTCTTTGCTACCAGCAAGGGTTGCCAACGCTTTGTATTGGAGATTGTTTGTCTCAACTATTGCTGAAATAAGGAGTTTCAAAGTAACCTAAGGTAAATTTTATCATTGTATATTTGCCTTGAATTATTATTTTTAATTTTACAACTATGTTTTATTTTATTTTTTTATATTTTTTGTGTGTATCCACACCAGTGGCATTTTTTAACGTTATGACGGGGAACGGTCTAAACTCCGGTCTTGTTACTATTTAACATCGACCAATTGTTAGAAAGCATCATTAATTAATAGCCCAATGACTAATGGCAACTAGGTCCGGAATCGAACCTTTAAAAAGCTAATAATTTTTCTTAGGATCGAACCGGCAACCTTTGGATTCAAAATCGAGCACTATAACCACTCAGCTACCCAGCCAGTTATGTAATGTTTTGTTATTGAAAAATAATTAAAATGTAAAATTGTGGTGTCATTACGATAAATATTGTAGCCATAGCATACACTGCGCTTTATCCGCTTATTCAGTCAGCTGTGCAAAGGTAAATATTATAACTTAATTGACTTCTTAACTTAATTGAGTTTTAGTTTCAACTCTTTATATCCGGAACAGAAAATAACAGCTATTCCGCAGACCTTAGGAAGCAGTTGTGCTTTTCCTCTACCGACCTTAGGCGAGCCAATGTATCTAGAACAAACCAAGGTAGGTGACACCAACAGCTGATTGAAGCGTTTTAAAGTATCTCCTGCACCTTTGACGTCATGTTGTTCACCTTGACACATGAGTGATTTGCTATGAATATTTTAAGTGCTCTGCACCTTTGACATCTTCGATTTTCTTATTGTTTTTGTTGATGTCACCTACCTCCTCCTAATTCTAGATTTCTTGGGGCTAGCCATGTTTGAAAGTTGAAAATAGCCTTGTCGTGTTTAGAGGTAGACGATCACCGTGAAAAATGGCCAGCATTTTGTTAAAGTAAATGAGTAAGCCGTAATATTTAAAAGGCATTGTTTTAGCGAAGACATTGTTTAAAAACATTGTTTAAAAACATTGTTTAAAGGCATTGTTTAAAAGGCATTGTTTTTCCTTTGTAATAAAGATATTACCGTCGTTTTCATGGGAGCTACCGTTTATACAGTTTAGGGACACCTCTGCGATTACATAATTTTATATATGAATTTGTAGCTTTTTATGTATACTTTCTGGATAAGTAGTGGGTTTTTGTTGGAAACACATTTAAAACTGCACAAATAACGATTTACTAAAAAATTTAACATGGGCTTATATGGGAAATAGAATTTTCAATTTTGAGTGTATGTGACCACGATAACTAAAGCAAAAATTGTCTGATCATCATGAAATTTGGTACAGACATGTAACGTTGGATTCTCTTGGATGAGTTCGTGAACCAGTAAGATCGGCCCAACTTCAGTAGGGAAAGTGGGGGATTTGACCCCCCTAAAGTGGGTTTTTGCCATTTTTCACATAGATATGTTTTATTAACTTTTCGTTTACACCATTAAATCCAGCTCGTAAAAACAAACAATTTAATATATATTCAATCATTGCTCTAAGTCCACTGGTTACCAAGATATTAGCGAATTTACTTTGGAATAAAGATATTACAGTCGTTTTCATGGGAGCTACCGTTTATACAGTTTAGGGACACCTCTGTGATTACATAATTTTATATATGAATTTGTAGCGTTATGTATACTTTCTGGATAAGTAGTGGGTTTTTGTCACTAGGTAGGGTTTAACTGATATTTACTTACAACACCCATATGGCGGCAAACCTCACCCCATGTGGTTTATGGGGAAAATTTAAAAGTGCCAAATATTGATACAATTTTATATTTACCTTACCTAATCATTATATTTCCTAACAACTAACATTTTAGAACAATATCTCATGGCAGCAAACCTACATACTCATTCCTATGGTGTTTATGTGGAAAATACAAAATCTCAAATTCCTTTGGAAATTCGCTGAGTACGCAGGTCTGCTGCGACGGGGGTATTTGGTTGATTCTAAAATATATGTAAACACAGACCTAAATGTACTGAATAACTTAGTAAGTAAAACACTGGAAGATGATCGGTATGGTTTAGTGCAAATGGTTTACTGCTAAATGACTAAAAAAACAAAGCAACTGATTTTTAGCTTAAGGATATTCCCCCTGAAGAAAATTCTATACAAATCAAAAGTTTTTAGGTATTTTTGTTGACAAACAGCTCACTTGGGCCCCTCATATTAATTTTATTTCGTCTAGGCTATAAAAAATTATATTTCTATTTCGTAGGCTAAGAGATTGTGTTACTATTAATTGTTTAAAATCAGCTTAATTTGCTTTTTCAATCTGTATTAAGCTAGGGCCTGGCTCTTAAGGAGTAACTCAAGTAATGTTACAGACATTCTTGTGCTGCAAAAGAGAGCCATTCGTGTTATCAAAAATTCAAATAGGCTAGAACATTGTTAACCCTTATTTATAAAATTAAAATTACTCATTGCTATAAATTTGTATATTTTTGAAATTCTTAAATATGTGTTGAATCAATTTCCTGACCCTAATACGAGGAATATGAATAATGTGGAATATGAGTATTGTAGATTGAGTAAAACTTTGAAAAGTCATCTCTGTCGGTTTCGAATCTTCAATAAAATTGGTCATAAACTGAATTTTCCTGATTATCATAAAAATCTGAGCAAATTTTATGATTGGCTACTGCTGAACCCATTTTATTTCTTAGACGAATTCATGTTACTTTCTGAGATGAATTTTTAACTAGCCTATGTGTTGTTAAATCTCATTTAGGCCTGTGTCATCTATGTTTGTCTGTCTTTCCTTTTTTGGTTCTTTTTCCTGTGAGTTATATATACATTTAATAGTTTTGTTAAAAATGTCATATTTATTGTTGTTTGACCATGTTATATAGTTTATTTATTTGTTTTAAGCCTATCTTATTTGTACAACTCATCAGCATCTCCAGTTCAAAATTGCTATTTTAAGCCCATTTTAATATTAGTGACTTGGTGCAAACGTACTAAATGTTGACTTGGCCTATTGTACTGATCTGCACCTAACGGAATAAAGTGAATTTATATTTGATTTGATTTTGAAAACTGGTTGTATTGATGTTTAATTTAACAATGTGGACAAGGGGTCGTTTTACAATCATTTCTGATTTTGTTACATCATAGTAATACATTTAATCATTTATCATTGTTCATTTAATCATTTGTCATTATTGTCAATTCAGTTAGAATAGGGCTATTGGATTTTTTAAAAAATAATTGGTATATTCTTTTATTGTGAGTAAAATGTTTTGCATTATTTTCTATGTTTTAACTGATAAAAGCTTTAAAATGCAAAAGATCGGCTTAAAAAAACTGTAAGAAATATGTGCAGGCTGCGGACAGAACCAACACCTGCTACAGAACGCAGTCAAGGCGGCCTAGTGGCGGAGGGAATTGCGACGTTGCCACATCGTATGCCGCGGCCTTGTATTAAAGTTGGCTATTCATTTATTTATTAACGGCAAGCAGCCAATTTACAAAGAATACATATATATAGATAATTTATTTATACAAAAATATAAACAAATTAACACCTTCTTCCATTGAAGCTGCTTGACAAAGGTTGCTTACTTTTAACAAACTGAAATACTTAAATAATTTGAATTAAACTGACATTTTTTCAACTTTGTATAGATGGTTCTTTAAAATTAAAACAGAATATTTTACTACACTTTCTGAAATTTTGTTTATATTCTTCTTTTTTAATTTAAACCGTGTTAAAAAATCATTCAAAAATTTTGAAATAATACAGAATTACATGCGAATATGAAGACAATTGTGCAAATTTGCGTGCAAACAAGATGGACAAGTATAATACAGAATAATATGCGAAAAACATGCAAGAAAATTGACTGGATAATAATAACCAGTGCAAAGCCAAAATAAATTAGACTTACGTGCAAAATAGGACTAGAGCAATAAATGGTACAGAGAGATTACAAAGGTATGTACAATAATATATACATACAAGTACAGCTTAAATATAAATATAAATGAAATACGATTTGATCGAGAATACATGCAGACTTAAAGCTATGATTATAAACAAAAATAGAGCGTCTGTCACTGTACAATCAAAATAAATGTTATTAAAACTGTCACATTTTAGTGAATTTACCAATAGGGAATATTTTGTTTTTACACGAAAATGTTCTCCTTGAGTCGTTTTAATGTGTTAATGCTATCATAGTATGAGTCCCGCCCATAGATATAAACAATTACATATGGATCGGTAACTGAGATGGCGGAATAGTGTTAAAAACGAGCCGGCTTCCCCCACCACTAGTCTGGGTTACCGCCGCCGCAAGGCCGCATCATGTCAGATGACATCGTTATTATTGGTGCTTGTGGTTTGTTTACATTCTTTTATTTCAGCTGAAATCGTCATTATTGGTGGATCGACTCCCTTTAATCCCAACTAGTGGTGGGGGTAACGGCTCGTTAACATTGTTTTACCGATCCAGATGTAACTGTTTATATATATATGGTCCCACCACGTAACTTGATGAATGAATTTGCACTACTATTCAGTTAAAATAATTATTGGATAATCAGCATAATTACCCTGAAAATTAGCATGTAACATTAGCTCGATGTTTTTGGTAAAGTACCCTATCTCTCCTATTTCAAATCCCCTTGTAACTAGTGCCATCGACCATGGAAACATAGTATCCATACTCAATGCTTGTGTGCTGTCTCCAATCAATCTCCAATCACCTTTGTGTATAAAAATCCAGGGAACAGATGAAAAAATGACTGAAAAAGCGGCTGATAGCATAGCATTAACGTCTACCTACGTCGTCGTCCGTTGTCCGTTGACAAGTTGACGGACGATCAGATGTCAGTCGTGTAAGCTCAGTTCAGTTTAGGTAGTACTAGATAAACAGATTAATTACTTTTTAAGGAAGGATTGTCAACGAAAGACCGAATAGTTATTCGATCTCGTCTGCTATTCATCTATTTTTATATGTAGTTTATTGCTACTGCGTTTACTGATTGAACTGTGAACTAAAACTAAATATTTCAGTAATTGAATCTCTTAGATCTGAGTTGGAGTGAGTGAGTTCGCTACATCATGGCCAGTCCAGAAATTAAAGATTTGTTTAATAAAACCAGGTAAGAACACAGTGTTTTTAACTTTTGTGGCAGGAGTTTATTAAAATAATTCAATCAACTTAGGTCTAGGCCTACAAAATCTTGTCTGTCACAAAAGTTGGACTGAGGAATGAAACCAAGTTAACATTACAGTACTGAGCATATGAACTGATTGAAATGTGCTAATACTTAATATTTCAGTAATTGAATCTGTAAGTTCTGAGTTGGTCAGAGTGAGTTCCTACATCATGGCCAGTCCAGAAATTAAATATTTAATTGATAAAACCAGGAAAGAACATAGGGCAAAACTTCATTTTCCTTCTCCAGGGTAGGCTTACAGTTTCATATAGCGCCTACACTATTATCGAATGAAGAGTAGTGATCAATATATCGATGGATAGGATCAAATTTTAATGTCAAATACAAAATTTTTCTAATCTAACCAGGCCCAACTAACATCTAGGCCTATATATTTCAAACGGCAAGGTAAAAAACACCTTTGGACAGTCGGTCTAAAACTTCTACCGGGCTTATATGGGAGTTGTACATCTAACATAGGCCTACATATCCTCTTTTCCGCGTCCTTCTAGACAAGGTGCTGGAGGTGTCAATTGTGTCCTTCGCAGCTTTCTACGGGTCCACGTTAGGGTGGGGAAGGTTAGGAAAAGACCGAAGATTGCATGGGGTTAGGCAAGGCCAAGCTAGGTCAGAGTATTGCAGGTTAGGCTGTTAGGAATTTAGGTCATTTCGAAAATCTTCCAGGTTATGGAAACACCGTTATAGAAACAGGTAGGGGCCTAGGCCTACCAAAATAAACGTTTTCAGTCTTACATTAGCAGGTTTTATTTGTAGGCCTATTTCAAAAATAGGCCTATGTTAAATTAGTAAAAAATGCAAAATAAACTTTTCTTATGGAGATTCAACATTGGTGAAAAAAATAAACTTTTTCAATCCTCTGGACAGTTTGTCTGAGACTTCGACTACTGTAGACTGATTTACATGCAGTTTGTACAACAAAAATAAAGCTAAAATCCTTTCTATATTAGCGCAGGTTATATTTAGCTACCTAAACGTTATCTTACGTATCCTTATAACTTATTACAAAATTTGAAATTTCCGAACCCTTGCAATGAATTTGTTTTACAACCTTTCAATCAGCTTATGTAAACACATGAGGTATTTTTCTAAACAGTAGAAGAGCAAACACTCAAGAAGGATTTGGTTTATTATGGCCAGTACCTCAAAACCGCAGTATCGTCATTTGGTGGAGATGTCTCTAGTCATCTCCAATAACCTAACCATCATGTGAGTCATATCAAGCAAAGTTTTACGGTATGTAGAATACGAATATATACATCTTTATGGAATAAAGTACCGTACACCAAGTTAGTACAGTACTCACATGAGTAGTTAGGTTAGGTTAGGTTGCAAATATCAGTTATGTTAGTGTTATTTTAGATTATATGTGATGTAAGTTAGTACCTAACTTATAGTACTGCCTATTATCTAATAGTTTAAAGGTAGTACATCAATAACAACCATTTGAAACATTGTTCATTTATGTAAGTTAAGTTTCAGTGTGGTTTTATTTATTTATAAGTGTGTGTGTGTGTGTGTTTTTTTTTATTTTTTGTTTTGTTTTTTTTTAATTTTTTATTCACTATTAGTTCTTGTTGTACTCAATTAACATATACATAAGTTATTTGTATTCTACATAAAATTCCACGTCTTTTGAGTAGGCCTACCCACATGACATACTTTTGAAAAAGTTCATCTGACGGTTTTTCCGATCTTTTATCTGCATTTTCCCTCTTATTTAATCGGATTGAAATAACTCATATATATCAGCTTAACATCCCGGTTAATTTTAATACCCACTCAACGTATTCCGGAATAAAAAAGTCATTTCCGCTCTTTCCGATTTCCCGGGGTTTCCCTCGGTAACTATCATTATTGGAATCAGCGTGAAAGTTTAGACATTTTGGAAAAAAAATTTCCAGTTTCCGATGGTCGTAGCTAAACTCAAGATTTACCTTGAAGACAAGTTTATTAACTTAGGCCTTAAAAGTTTTCACATTTACCTCCACGTTTGATATATCAAGGTTTTAAGACAAGTTTATTTAAAAGTTTTCACATTTCCCTTTGCGTTCGATATATCAAGGTTTTAAGGCAAGTTTATTTCAAAGTTTTCACATTTACCTTCACGTTAGATATCCTATCAGATTCTACTGTATACAAGTCCAGCTTAGGATAATTTTAAATTCTTTTTATGTTTACCAATGATCATGAGTCCTGTATTTAGACTCATTTAATTAAAATTAATATAATTAAGTTAGTAGGCCTACTCTATGTCTTTAGTATTGAATGATAAATGTACCTACCGTAATACTTTCAGGGTTGTTGGAAGATGGCGCCTTTTTGGAGTTGCCCTATACTTCCCTGTTGGCTTGATCTTGGCTCTCATTAGAGTTTTCATATCTCTTCAAGCTCTTCTGCTTGCGCTCTTGTTGCTGATACCAGAGTTATCTACAATTAGGAGGTAAAAAACTTGCTTACTTGTAGTCAACCCTTCAGTAAATTAATTATCATATCTGAATAACATTTTAACAGTGTAGGCCTACTTTAATTTGAATTTATTTAGGCTTGGCCTTTTATTAAATGGAAATTCTTTTAGGTATATATATCGGGAAATATTTACTTGATACTTTTATTTTACCCTGCAGACAGCTCGTTTATCACAAACTATTGAAAATTTAAATGGGGGTGACTTACGGCCTCAGTTTAATAAGGTTCCCTCAATAACGGTCATAGCTTGTTACTGGCAGTAAAAGTTAAAAACTATTTTTGAAAAATTTTCTGAATGCTGATAATTTTATTTTATTCATTTTTGGAGAATGAGGTGCCGTAATGCCATTCCACTGTGTTCTGTCTCAAATCGAGCCCCGAGTGCAATAATATTTCTTAAATTATGACTTCATAATTTAATATTTTAAAATATAGGTATTTATTTTTACAATTTCCAGCCTTGAACCGATAAGAGATAACTTCAATGTAAGATAAATCTTAGCTCATGTACAGTATTTTGAATTGAAAAACTATAGCTGTCATTAGACTTTGTAATACCGCAGATGAGTTTAGCTGCATACTTGCACTTTACATGGTATTTTAAGTGAAAAAGTATTTGGAATTTAATGTTTAAGATATAATTTAAAAAGTTTGTCATTTGTCTCAACGACTTTCTTTTAAATCGCTCTTTACAGTACCGTACCGTACTATTAAAATACCCATTGCTCAATTGAAATTGTTCCATTCCATCTAGGTCAAATTGTCAAAACTTATTTTGGTGTGCTAAACATAAGTTTTTGTAGGAATCATCGTTTTTCATCGTAATTCTTTTTTAGGTAACAATTTAACCCTTCACGGCCTGAAAATGACGCGTTTCTAAATTTTACAGTTTATGAGTTGTGCTTGCTTGTAGTGAGCCACCTCAACGATGATCGCGGCAAACGCATGTCCAACTGAGGCCATGACGCCAGGCCATCTACACACATTCAGCCAAGTTTACAGCGCGCTGCGGCGGAGAGGTTGCGAATGCTGTTAAAAATGTCAAAAATACTGATTCAAAAGTTATTCACAGTAAAAATAATTCTCATACAGTTAATCACTGGGCAAATCAACTGTGGCTACCAAGCGGCGGAAGGATGCTTCCTTCAACAAACTGACTTATTGCTACCAGGTGACTTGTTTTGAGTTATTGATAGTATTTCTGACATTTATAAATAACAAACTTAACCCATACGCCGCAGCACACTGTCAAAAATAGTGACTTATGTATAACAAACAAGTACCAAGTATGGTTTTATACTACATTTTTAAGCTGTAGTAAACACATGTAAAAGTAGCAAAATCAGTGTTGACTAAGGTCAGGGTTGCCACAGACATTAAACATCCCAGTCAGGATTTTTGGGTTTTGGCCAGGAAAAGCCAGAAAAAAGTTTGAAAAAATGCCGAAAGTCAGGAAAAAGTGTCAAAAGTCAGGAAAATTTGCAGTGACACAATCCGACCGCCTCGATTTTCGATCGTTTTCATAAATTAGAATTAAGCGGGTAAAATGTATTAATTTTATACATTAATTACCTATTAATAATGTACATTTCTATTATGTTTTTCATTGTAATAATGTTAGGTTTTACATTATTATTGGAACACTTTGTTTTATTTTTAGCCAATTTCTCTACAGGGAATATTAGCGAATTTCCCTATAGGGAATATGCTATTATGATAATACTCATGATAAGACCTAAGGCCGGGACCATATTATTACTTTTTTTTTTGAGGTCCATAGGAGCCAAAAACACCGTTTGTTCAAATTCATATATATGTATATATGTGTCCGTTTACACAATCAATTTTGAAAGACGCCTTTTATTTCGATGGAATTTGGTAAGGTGTAAGACAGTGTTCTTCAGGTTAAGTTCGAAAACCAGGTTGAGCGGACAGTTGGAACAGGGTTTTATGGGGTTTCAAAAAGATCAAAATAGGGGTTTGTAATAGGGGTTAAATGTAAGCTCAGGTTGATACGTACACATAAAATTAAAGGTCTCTGTTTGTAGAATTCAATGCCGAAAACCATAACTCAAAAGAATGAACGAGTCAAAAATGGCAGGCGATCAAACTTTGCTTTAAAATCATATTGCTGAAAACAAAAATCCAATAACTCCCGATACACTCGACCTTTTGAGGTCGGGTTTGTAGAAAATTACTCAGAATGCAAAGCCCTTTAAAATTATGTATGATATGAGGTAGGCCAATGAAGGTTTCCCAAGACCTCCTTTAAGGACGACCCTAATGGGAGTTGTCAGGGAAACTGCATTTGTCCACATCATATGATACATCATTTTAAAGGGCTTTGTATTCTAAGCAATTTGCCATAAACCTGACCTTAAAAAAGTGGAGTGTATCGGGAGTTATTGCATTTTTTGTTATCAGCAATATGATTTTAATGCAAAGTTTGATCGCCTGCCATTTTTGACTCGGCCATTCTTCTGAAGTCCGGTTTTTGGCGTTGTATTCTAACTAATTGAGACCTTTGATTTCATGTACATATTAACCTATAATAACATTTAAGAACTTCGCTTTATTCCTCGTGGACCGGCCCCCATTGGAGGTGAAGAGTCAATGAACCCATGAAAAACAAGCCATTTAGGTCTAACATAGATATGTGGAGTTTAAACTTTCTAACTTATACCGTGTAGAAAATAGATAGGGGGAACGGACTTAAAACTTACCCTGTACAGGGTAAATCACAACACCCGTGCACATACTTTTACAAGAGTTCGGCTTCACCTAGAAACGCGAAATAAAATTCTTCCCTCTAAATCACATGTGAAGAATCCATTTAAAATACTTAGAACATGATCCAATTTTCTAAAAATGAATATTACAGGTCCGAATCTCAAAATTTCCTTATATAAACCTGTATCACATTTTACATTTTTTTCAAAGGTCTTCCTTAGAGTACCATTTTGGTGAAAAACAGAACTCAATTATATCAATTCGTTTCAAAATGGCGGCCATTTTTGTGAATTTTGGGGTATTGACAGAATAACCTATATTTTCTAAACCGCTAAACATTTTTCCGTTCTGATTGAAAATTCGTAATCCTGATAAACACAGCTTTACAATGATGTGTCACATGTAATAATTTTTAAAATGACTAGTTTTTAGCATCATTTTTTTTGTAGGCCCTAATGTTGGTAGCCATGTAAATAAAAAAATCAATTGGCAACTAGCATATCATTTACTGTGTCTTGTAAAAATGAACAACTTTCCAATTTACACCTACTGTCTATTTCTTTTGGTATTTGAGTAACTAGGTATACAATGCAGTTGTCTGCTTGCAATAATGAGCGTAGCGACTATTTTTTAAATCAATAATAGCAAATATTTTATAGGTAATTCAAGTGAGCTCGTTCGCTACGCTCACTCGCCGTCAGGGTTTAGCTCTTTCGCTGCGCTCACTCGCCATTTGGGTCAGTTCATTCGCTGCACACACTCGTCGCCAGATTTAGGTTGTTCACTGCGCTTACACGCCATAAGTCTGTAATATATCTAATCATTTTTGAGTACGCAGGATTGCTGCGACGGGTATTATATGTTTACAAGATATTAAATGGTGCGTCGTCCAAGATTTACACCTCCTCTCCGTAAGTGTGGCATTTCATTCATGTACAAAGGTAAACAAACCACTAAAACAAACAAAACAACAATTTCACATAACACTACTGTATTCACAAACAGCTGATAGTAACAGTCTGCAGTTAAATTTGATCCTTATAACAGCTGTATAATCAACCTACAGTAAACAAACCAAATAAAATATTTCTCCTATCAAAATAACATGGTAACTTTAAAGGGCCGTAGGTCAGAACCCTTATGTCCGACTTGGACCATTTCAGATTTATACCTTCCCATAGATGGTTACTATGACCAAGCAAAATTTCGTGAGGATCACTCCAGCCGTTCAGGAGGAGTACTTGTAAATAAAAAGCCAGAGTGTAGTATAGGAGCTCCGCTCAATTAGGTATACAATGCAGTTGTCTGCTTGCAATATTGAGCGGAGCGACTATTTTTAAAATCAATAATAGCAAATATTTTATAGTTAATTCAAGTGAGCTCGTTCGCTACGCTCACTCGCCTTTTGGGTCAGCTTTCGCTACGCCCACTCGCCATTAGGGTTTAGCTCGTTCGCTGCGCTCACTCGCCATTTCAGTCAGCTCGTTCGCTATGCTCACTCGCCGTCAATTTAGTTTGTTCGCTGCGCTCACTCACCTTTTGGGTCAGCTCATTCGCTGCACACACTCGTCGCCAGATTTAGGTTGTTCACTGCGCTTACACGCCATAAGTCTGTAATATATCTAATCATTTTTGAGTACGCAGGATTGCTGCGACGGGGTATTATATGTTTACAAGATATTAAATGGTGCGTCGTCCAAGATTTACACCTCCTCTCCGTAAGTGTGGCATTTCATTCATGTACAAAGGTAAACAAACCACTAAAACAAACAAAACAACAATTTCACATAACACTACTGTATTCACAAACAGCTGATAGTAACAGTCTGCAGTTAAATTTGATCCTTATAATTGCTGTATAATCAACACACTGTAAACAAACCAAATAAAACATTTCTCCTATTAAAATAACATGGTAACTTTAAAGGGCCGTAGGGCAGAACCCTTATGTCCGACTTGGACCATTTCAGATTTATACCTTCCCATATATGGTTACTATGACCAAGCAAAATTTCACGAGGATCACTCCAGCCGTTCAGGAGGAGTACTTGTAAATAAAAAGCCAGAGCTGAGTTGTCGCTGTGTATGCTGAAAACAACATAACCTTTTCTTGTTTATATCTGCTCGCCGTTATGTTACGTTTTTAAATAAAATTTAATTGATATTTTGACAGACCTATTTGTTAAATTAAATAGATCAACACTGATGTTTACTTGTTGAAGTTATAAATTTTACCAAACGATAGGCATGTTGATGTGGAATGAATTGCTGTCGTACGGAATTATGCGATTAACTAATTTTTGGGATACAACTAATATCTATTTGGGAGAAAGATTTAAATTGAACAACTAATTAGAATGTGTTGTGCCATTGTAGCCTATGTCTCAGGTAACAAAATATGCATTAAGTGTTAAGTAAGCGTAATTCTACAATACTTACATTACTTGATTTTTATTAATTTGCAATCATGGATTTTAAATTGTATTGTTTTTTCGCTCTACAATCTATTTACCTTTAATATTGTAAGCATAATTATTATTAAGTTACTTGCTTGTTTTGAGGTCTTAGCTAAAATCATTCTTTGTATGTATTTATTTGTAGGCTAGGCCTAGGATGTACGCCGGTTGACTTCGGACGGTTAGATGACGTTCCACTCTTCACATTCGAGGAGATGGAAACCTCCGTTCTCTCCCTAAAGAGCAACAAGGCTCCTGGCCCGGATGGGATTCCCAGCGATGCTTTAAAGAAAGTATTTTCAATTAATGCTGACTTGTTGAGAATGTACAACGCCTGTTTGGTAGAAGGGGTGCTTTCCGGCTCCCTATGGAAAACCGCAAGACTTGTCCTGATCAGCAAGGGCAAAGGTGATCCCGAGCTGTCGTCGTCCCACAGGCCTTTCTATACGTTGGACACGGCTGGAAAGCTCTTCGAGAAGCTGATCCGTTCCCGCCTGACCTCTACCGTGGAAGCTGCCGGGGACTCATGCCCCCGTCAGTATGGCTTCAGAAAGGGACGGTCAACGATTGACGCTATCACCGAAGTCCATGAAGAGCTGTGAAGAGAGCCGAGAGCCACAACCATTTCCCTCGCTGAGTAGTGCTTCTTGTTACGCTTATGTCAAGAATGCCTTTAACTCGGCGAGGTGGGTCGATATGTTGGATGCGCTTCGCAACACCTTTCGGGTTCCTGCATATCTGTTGCGATTCATCGAGGATTATCCCCGCTCTCAAAGCCTTATTTACGACACAAGGGACAGAACGTGAACGATGGAAGTCACTTCTGGTGCCGCGCAAGATTCAATACTAGGCCAGGATCTCTGGAACGTTGCCTATGACAGCCTCCTGAGGTCGGAGATGCCTGAGGAAACCACTTTGGTTGGGTACGCCGATGATGTCGCAGCTCTCATTGTCGCACGTAACGTTGAGCTGGCCCAACTAAAGTTGAACCGAGTCATGCGTGTGGTCAACACATGGATGTCCGATCACGGCCTCTCGCTTGCTCTCCGTAAGACAGAGATTGTGATCCTTACAAAGAAGAGGATAGACACCGTCGTTCTGTTCCGAGTGGGAAGGGAGATGATCCAATCAACTCGTGCTGCTAAGTACTTCGGGATTATGGTGGACACCAAGTTAAGCTGGTGGGATCAGATCTTCCGTACGGTGGACAAGGCCGCTAAGGTAGTCACTTACCTTAGTAGGCTGATGGCCAATGTCGGGGTTCCACGATCCAGCAGAAGACGTCTGTTGATGTCCGCGGTTCAGTTCGTGCTTCTTTATGGAGCAGAGGTGTGGGCAGACACTCTCGATAAAGAGTAGTACAGGTTGCGACTCGCCCGAATTAAACGTCGAGCGGCGCTCGGGGTGTGTTCTACCTACCGGACAGTGTCTGAGCCTGCCGTCCTGGTGGTCGCCGGAGTTATCCCTGTCAAGCTCTTGGCAGGAGAGAGGAAGGCAATTTATCAGAGACAAGGCGAGATTGGCAAGGACACGGCAAGAACAGAAGAGCGCTCCCGAACCTTCCAGCAGTGGCAACAGAGCTGGGAGCACGACACCCGAGGACGATGGACTGCGCGACTTATCAAGCACGTCCCACCATGGGTGGAACGGCGGCCAATTCTTGACAATTCACGGCTATTTTCGGTCGTACCTGAACCGGTTGGGCAAGACCGGTTCACCGGACTGCATTTATTGCCTGGGCGTTCCCGACGATGCGGAACACACATTCTTCCACTGCCCCCGTTGGGAAGGGTCCCGCCTGAAGGCCACACAAATTTTTGGTGCATTTTCGGTGGACTCGGTCTGCCAAAAGATCTTGGAGGATGAAGGCAACTGGGATTGTTTATCACAGTTCGTCCGGGGCATCCTCCTGGAAAAGAAACCCGATCTGGACCGCGAAGTGGCCCAGATCGAGTGGCTGGATAAGGAGTGAGCCCCACTGGCGTTAGCCAAATTTAGGCCTAGCCTGACGTAACGTGATAAACAATTCCAGGTTAGAATCCTAAAGAGTAGAGGAGGTTTTTTAGTGGGTAAACCCGTTTTTTAGGGGAGCCCCACACTACAGGCTTGTCACCTGTGTGCTTAATGCATTTTTCTCACCTCTCCCTCAAAAAAAAAAAAGAAAAAAAAGAATCATAAAAAGCGTCACCTAATAACTTAAAAAGTGAGTAAAAATTCTCGTACGGGACGGACATCGGAGCGTATTCCTAGTTTTATAAAATATTACATTATTATTCACTATAATTACATAACTGTTTTCCTTGATCTCGTTGTAGGGATTGAAGCTAAAAATAAATATCGACGTGGATACTGATTACTTTTGTTTATACTTCTTTGACTGTTTCTTTTCTCCTGTGTTTGTCACTGTCAGCTGCAAGTTGTGTTGTCGGTACTAAACTAACCTCTATCAGTAGTGCATTGTTTTGTAAACACACTAGGTATAAGGCCTAGTTTATGATTGTTTATGAATGTTGTGGATAAACCCCTGTAAGTAACTTTTTTTTAAAAAAGCTAATTAATATTATTAGTTATAAAATAAAAGAACACTTGTATTACAAAGCTATAGTTTTAGAGTTTTTCATTCATTTTTCCTAATACCAGTAATTCAATAATGCAGTACAATAATGCCAATGAACCATGTTATCGGAAAATATAAGGTTTTACCACAAATGTGATAAAAAATTTATTTTTTTAAGAATAATTATTATATAGGATTTTTTATGCAGAAAATTAAATTGGCTACCTTTCTATTGCAAATAATAAACATATATTACATTTTTTTAATTTAGTGCACAATTTAATATACTTTCAGAAAAATATAATATATACTGTATACTTTTATTAATAAAAATAAATTATCTACAATTTTTTCCTAAAACCTTGCATTTATCACAATTTTAATAGGACGGCTTAGTGTTGGATTTAATAGGTGAATGGGTTAAATGATTTTATGTTATTTGACATATGCAGCCATTTGATTTTTATTGATTTACAGGGCTACCAATGGTACAAAAAAATAAATTTTGGAAAAAATTATAATTTAAAAAATGATTAAATTTGACACATTACGGTATTGTAAAGCTGTGTTTACCAGGATTACGAATTTTTAATCATAACGGAAAAATTGTTAGCTGTTTCGAAAATACAGTGTATTTCAACAATACATGCAAAATTCTTTAAAATGGCTGCCATTTTAAAACGAATTGATATGATTGAGTTCTGTTTTCACCAAAATGTGCACCGTTTTCACCTCAGCAAGACCTTTCAAAAAATGTACAATGTGATATAGGTTTATATGAGGAAATTTCAAGATTCGAACCTGTGACATTTATTTCTGGAACACCTTGTGCTTGGATCATGTTCTAAGAATTTTATATGGATTCTTCGTATGTAATTTAGGGGGGAATAATTTTATTTCACGTTTCTAAGTGAAACCGTACTCCCGTAAAAGTATGTGCATAGGTGGCCTGATTCACCCTGTATATGTGTAAAAATATATGTATGTGTCCGTGGTACTAATAACTTTTGAAGGTAATCTCCGATTTTGATAAAATTTGGTATGGACGTGTAAGACAAGATCGATTTTCATGAGTTCAAAAAATGGGTTTTTGGCATTTTTGGACATCAATTTAAAAAATTCAACAATTTAAACAAAAGCAAACAAAATAGTATTTTGATTTTTTAACTTGGCTAAACAGATTATGGAGAAAAGCCAAAAGTAGGTTTCCCATGTTAATATTATGGGAAATCAACAAAACCATATATCTAGCTTATTTATTAATATAACTTGGTAAAATTTGGTATGCACATTCACATAGTAGGGTTTAATTGATATTTTTCTTCACAACACCCATATGGCGGCAAACCTACATACTCACCCCTTATGGGGTCTACGGGGAGAATAAATACCCCCCGTTGCAGCAGACTTTTGTGCTCAGCGAGTTTCCAAATTAGTAATATTAATTTTGACAAGATGAACCTGTAAACAAAATTTCATCACATGCTCATAAATAGGGAAATAAATGTCTATTCTCCTTATGATAAATATAGGAAAGAGTAAGCAGGTATGCTGCCATGGAAAACACTAAAAGTACGGTAGGTTTTCAGCTTAAATAAATTATTTCGTCCATATGAAGCCATATACTAAGTTTTATCCGTCCATAAATAAAGGAGTTTGCCTATTCTCCATATGATTGACATGGGAAAAGTATATGGTAAAAGTGCAGGTTTTCTGCCATGATAAGTACAAAAATCAAGATTTTTTAACACAAATGGTTGAATCTCAACCAAATGAAGCTAAATACCAAGTTTCATCCAAAAATATTGGTTAATAAGTGAAATATTAACACACGAGGTGGCCCGTGCAGAAATTGCGTATTTTATGATTCTGTGAGAAACTCACCTAAAGTACATACATGTATGTTGGTTATGAAGTGACAGAAATCTATTTTTGTTTACTATCTGGCGTTAAAATACATCTCAAGGTAAGTTTAATCAGCTGTTAAATTACAATTCACATTAAAGATTTTGTAATAAATGTTGGTCTACATTCTAAAGCGCCCTCTAGAAATAAATCAAAGGCGAGGGGGGCGAAGACCGTAACGGTATGACCTTTTTAATTATGATTTTTTTTTCGTCACCGCACTATATCCTAAGCTTTAAAATGACACCTCAATCTTAAGAATTGGTTCAGTAGGTCGAGAGAAAAAGGGACGTAACAGACGAAACCCTTATAGAAATAAGAAGATAGATTCTTATTCTTCATAAAGTTAACATTGGAGCCCCAAAATACAATTTACTGTCTTTAGACTTTTTAATATCTCGGTAACCAATGCAGATAGAGCAAACTTCAAAATACTAAATTGTATGTTTTTTTTAAGTCAAATCCAGTTATGAAAATCAAAATTTTAAATTTAAAAAAATTATGTATGACAAATGCAAAAAACCAGTGTGTGTGTGTGTGTGTGTGTGTGTGTGTGTGTGTGTGTGTGTGTGTGTGTGTGTGTGTGTGTGTGTGTGTGTGTGTGTGTGTGTGTGTGTGTGTGTGTGTGTGTGTGTGTGTGTGTGTGTGTGTGTGTGTGTGTGTGTGTGTGTGTGTGTGTGTGTGTGTGTGTGTGTGTGTGTGTGTGTGTGTGTGTGTGTGTGTGTGTGTGTGTGTGTGTGTGTGTGTGTGTGTGTGTGTGTGTGTGTGTGTGTGTGTGTGTGTGTGTGTGTGTGTGTGTGTGTGTGTGTGTGTGTGTGTGTGTGTGTGTGTGTGTGTGTGTGTGTGTGTGTGTGTGTGTGTGTGTGTGTGTGTGTGTGTGTGTGTGTGTGTGTGTGTGTGTGTGTGTGTGTGTGTGTGTGTGTGTGTGTGTGTGTGTGTGTGTGTGTGTGTGTGTGTGTGTGTGTGTGTGTGTGTGTGTGTGTGTGTGTGTGTGTGTGTGTGTGTGTGTGTGTGTGTGTGTGTGTGTGTGTGTGTGTGTGTGTGTGTGTGTGTGTGTGTGTGTGTGTGTGTGTGTGTGTGTGTGTGTGTGTGTGTGTGTGTGTGTGTGTGTGTGTGTGTGTGTGTGTGTGTGTGTGTGTGTGTGTGTGTGTGTGTGTGTGTGTGTGTGTGTGTGTGTGTGTGTGTGTGTGTGTGTGTGTGTGTGTGTGTGTGTGTGTGTGTGTGTGTGTGTGTGTGTGTGTGTGTGTGTGTGTGTGTGTGTGTGTGTGTGTGTGGCGCGCGCGCACCTCAAAACGAAAGAGTAACTGGTCCCAGGCTTAGGTCTTACCGTGAGACCTACGGTAATAGCTTCCTCCCTATGGGAAATTCACTAAAAAGTGCTGATTATTGTTATAATTTGATTTTTAACTTACCAAACCATTACTTTTTGTAGCTATTGACATATTTCAACACATCCCATGGCAGTAAGCCTATATACTCATTCCTATGGGTTTATGGGAGAAATGCAAAATATCAAATTCCTTTGGAAATTCGCTGAGTACCCAGGACAGCTGCGATGGGGGTATTTTTTCTACTTTTTGCTGTTTTATAAATGTTTTACAACTGTAATTTTAGTGATTTTATCCTGATAACTGTTTCAGATATGTTCTTCGTGTAATGGGATTAGTTTTAGGCATTTTTGTGATAGAGGAAAATCCTGCACAAAGGGACAAGAATGCTCGAGTCTTAGCATCAAACCATATTTCCATCTTGGATCATATTCCAATTCACCTTGTCACTGGTTGCTTTTCGGTACGTCTCTTTTGTTATTTGATCTGTTTATAAATTTAAGTTCTTTTATTAGTTAGGATTTTAATATGACAAACAGTTTATTCTAACACGATTTTTTATAAATTTTTTGGTTTATGCCATTTAATGTCCTATCCAAAATTATTCTTTTGTGAGCAAACTTAAAATTTGAAAGTGATAAAAGTGACAAACATCAACACCAATAAGGCCTATAATGATACATGTTTAAACCACATGAGTATATTATTGTTCTCTTACGAGGTTAAACTTCAGTCATCAGTAATAAAATAATAATGTTTCAATATTCTTAGACTTAATTTACCTTACAAAATTTGCTTAGAGTTAAAATTTCCCTTTGACATTTCTGGGGTAGGTACCCTACCCTTTTTTACTAGAAAGTCACTGAATTTTGGCTTAGGATTGCCTTCAGTTCGATCTATTCGTTCATGGGGTGATTTTAAAAAACCCTAATTTTTGCAAGCAATCCAACATTTTTGTGTATATAATGCTCAATTACACTAGCCGTCATGAGAGAAGTCCGTTGAGGGCGGGGCTTAGCGGCCACATGATTTTCTGCCAACGGATAAGATTCAAGCGATGTTGACGTACTGTTTATGCCTCTATCCTACTTGCATTAATCACCTGTTTTAAATAATTAAATTTTCAAGTGTAAACATTAAAAAATAAATCATTGTATGTGGCAACACGGCGCTTAGTTTCTATTGGGTGCGGCTCAACGGACATCTCTCGTGGCGGGTGGTATAAGTGTGTATTTACTTATCCTGGAATTGAAAAATTAATTCTGAAGAGTCGTTCCCACAGCCTAGCCAGTGGGAGGTGTGGCCGCTGTGCCTCAAAGTGTTTGAGGGTTCCCCGGACAAGCAGACTTTGGCTTCCAACCTGAAACTCCACCTGCAGCAGAACTCGGCGGTGCCTCTGCTGTTGCTACCCGAGGAAGCCACCACCAGCGGTACCAAGGCTCTGCTCAGGTAAACAGCCCATTCAACATATACAGAGTGAGGCATAAACGGCACCATTTTGTAAAATCATCATAAATATAATTAAAAATATATAATAGTTGTTATAACATTAATCGTAGGTAAAAGAACGGAAATTAATGTTTTACCATAAAAACCAATATTTCTTTTAATGTGATGAAGATATTGTTATTGTTTTTTTGTGTTTATGGTCACAGTAAATTGTGATATCCTAAGGTTGATGAGATTGACATCTACTAACTTCTTTCTTCAGGGCCAAGTCTTCTAGGAAAATACGACAAGAACAAAGGAAGATCCAAAGGAGCGGATTTAGTAGGAAATAAACATAGCCTAATTCTGTTAAAGGTGGTACAGAACATCATGGCACATTTCATCACAAAGTCTGACAATGACGTAGGACACAGCCATACTGAAACCTTTGTGTCTTCACTCTTCAAATTCTTCCTAAATTCACATTTTTAGACCATCTTTTGTTATGGTTTAGTAAATAATTAGGACATTTTCCATCACTGATTAGTAAAAACAAATTCACGATGTTTCGGGTTCTGGAATCTGCTCCTGCCTTCTGGTGGAAGTATACCTAGAAAATATGTTAGTAGAACCCCACCAGGTGAACTTGGAGAAGTCCTTAGCATAAGGACTAAGTCGGTGCTGGTACCAATTCTTTTACTGGTTCGGTTCTCGGTACCTAGGACCAAATATTTCTTAAAGAGGTTAATCTAATAGGTAATATTAAATACCCCCCGTCGCAGCAGACCTGCGTACTCAGCGAATTTCCAAATTAATAATATTAAATTATATTACGTGCTCATAAATAGGAAAATAAATGTCTATTCTCCTTATGATATATATATCGTATGGCTCATTTAGCCAGCCACCATGGTTTAAGAATAATAAATAAATTCTGCGGTGCAGAGCACCTGAGTCAGTATAAGTAAAAATCTAAACACTAAAATAAAAATCTGATCTCTTTTTATAGAGCTAAATCCAGGGCGCTCAGCCATTGCAGCCCAGCTTCACTTGAGCTATGCAGACCGGCCAATCATTCGGGGAAGGCACTCAGTGGGCACTCTTCGACTATGTGTTCCATAGTTTGATACTCTGCTCCGCAGTCGCATGACTGGTCTTGTGTCATTCCCCATTTGTACTTCCAATAATTACATCTTCCCACTCCAGTGCGGAAACGATTGAGTATAGTCCACTGCTTCCGAGGAAGATTCATACCACTTACCGCTACGGTCGGGTCAGCTATCAAGAAGTGATTACGACCTTGAAAAGCGTCCCAGGAGGAAGTCCAGTTAGTATGGATGGTGAAGTTCGTGTCCATCAACTGGGAGGCTGTTCGTAGCGGTGGTTTTCGGGACCTCAATCGTCCCGCATTCTGGGGTAGGTAATCATGGATGGGCAGCTGTGGAGCAGATAAGATCTTTGTGTATTCCCTAATGAGTGCATCCCTTCGTCTTATTTCAGGAGAAGCGATATTACACAGCACGGGGAGCCAGGGTACAGGGGTTGCCATGAGGGTACCACTAATAGCTCTCATGGTCCTGTTTAGCTGGACGTCGATCTCTCTAACGTGCACACTATTTAACCACACGGGAGCACAGTACTCAGCAGTTGAATATACCAATGACAGAGCAGTGTTTCGCAGAACTTGTGCGTTAGCTCCCCATGTGGAGCCAGCAAGGTGATGGACAATGTTAGTCCTGGTTCTCACCTTAGCTGCCGCTTTTTGTAAGTGGCTTTTAAACGTGAGAGACCGATCTAAAGTGACTCCGAGATACTGTGGGTGGTCATTATGTTTTAGCTCAACACCGTTGAATACGATTTTAAGTTTTTGGTTGGCCAGTCTATTATTCAAGTGGAAGCAAGCAACCTCAGTTTTTGTTGGGTTTGGATTTAGCTTCCAGACTTCAAAGTATTCACCGAGGGTCGTGAGGTCATTTGTTAGTGTTTCCTCTGCTTGTCGAAAATGCTGGTGTTGATATGCCAATGCAATATCGTCTGCATACATAAACTTCAAGGACCGAGTTACGGGAATGTCGGCAGTATACACATTAAAGAGCAGTGGGGCGAGCACTGACCCTTGTGGCAGGCCATCCTTTAGTTGCCTAAACGTACTTTCTCTGCGTCCCAGATATACTTTTATCATCCTATTGGAGAGCATTGAGTTGAGGAGACGCAACAAGAAAGGGCAAGGAATAAGGTCGTAAAATTTAACTAGGAGGCCTTTTCTCCAGACAGTGTCATATGCTGCAGTTAGATCTAAATACCCCCCGTCGCAGCAGACCTGCGTACTCAGCGAATTTCCAAATTAGTAATATTAATTTTGACCAGCTAAACTTGTAAACAAGATTTCATCACGTGCTCATAAATAGGGAAATAAATGTCTATTCTCCTTAAGATAAATATAGGGAAAGAGTATGCAGGTATGCTGCCATGGGGGACACTAAAAGTAGGTTTTTAGCATAGAAAAAATTTATTTCGACCATATTAGGCCATATAGTAAATTTCATCAATATCTGTCCATAAATAAAAGAGTTTGCCTATCCTCCATATGATTAACATGGGAAAAGAGTATGCAGGTTTGCTGCCATGATAAGTACACAAACCAAGATTTTTTTACCTTAAATGGATGAATCTCAACCAAATGAAGCTAAATACTAAGTTTCATCAAAAAATATTGGTTAATAAGTGAAATATTAACACATCCTTATTCTCCATAAGATTAACATTGGAGCCCCAAAAGACAATGTACTGTTGTAATGGGCTAAAAATAGGGGAAGCAAAAATATTCTTTTAGCACCGCTTATCTGTACCCAGCTCAGTACGCGAGGACCAGGGTTTTAAATATAACATTTTTCTCGCCAAAATTATTTACATTTATTTTACATCAGAAACTTAATAACAACTTGCTAAAAAAGAATTATACATGCAAAATGGATAGTCATGGTGCTCAGATTAGGCCTAACATAGGACCAATGTCTTAAAATGAGTTTCGCACCCTCTTGATGCACTGCACGGCACTTTAACCACACAAACGAGATTCAATAAAATAAAACTTAACTTCCGTTACCCAACAGGTGTGGTTTAATCTGATAATTTAGGTTCGAGGAGAAAATTTCCTCACTCGAACTGCCTGACTGATATTTAAATTATTCCTTGATATGCCTATTTACTCTTATGCTATCACCAACCAACCCGGAAGAAACTTTCCTTCTCAGGCAATTAATAAAATTTTGACATACTCGTTTTAAGTTAATTTGTTTAGTTTAGAGCCGAGACACTTGCCTCAAGCACTCTAAATATAACAGGAGGCCCGAAAAACACAGGATCTTGGCTCAAATAAGCCCGCTGAGACACTTGCCCCAAACGGCTAATAAAATCAAGTAAATTGAGGTGCTACTAAATTTTTCGATCCGATGAGACACTTGTCCCAAACGAATCCCAGAATGAACTTTATTCTAACCAATTTGTTGACAAAAAAAGAATAGCAGGACTTTAAAAATAAATCCGATGAGACACCTGTCCCAAGCGAATTATTAAATTTAAATTCTTTAATCTTAAACCAATAAATTTAATTTTAACTTCAGGTAACTATTGGAATTTTTAGGAAATAAACTTTAATTTTAAACTCTACGATAATTGGACTGAACAGATATTTTATTTTTTTTAACCAAACTCAAAACACTCACGGTAATCCAGCGGTAAATCCTGGCGTGCACTCACGACGATACATCCTTCCTCCCAGCACTACGGAAAAACTCTGTAAGACCATGTCACCACTTCCTGATATAACCTCTGACCTGGAGGGGAAATGAGGGGAAATTGACCCCACCAAGCTGGGCAACAATCCTTTAACCGCCGCGCGGCTTATCTCGACGGTAACGGCAAAGTTCACCGGTTACACTCCCCGGAAAACTCATAAAAATTTTATTTTCCACAAAAAAAAATTTATTTCCAAACGAAATATATCTTGCCCACACTCGCTAGGCACACATAGTACGCACTTAAAATGGTCTCATTACACCGCTAACATAAAGTATCATCTTCTAAATACACTTTAACCCAAAATCTACTAAAATAGTCTTATAAACAAAATTTAGATGTCCAAATCCCTCCCAGGTGTGACCGGTACCCACACACATAGGTCCTCAAAAGGCGGTGTCTCGCACCTAAACATTCTCCTGTCGCTCACGCCATGCCGAGGTGTCGTGGCCAACGCGGCCCTTCTCTCTATGTCTCTGCCGGGAGTTACGGGAAACGGCTCTGCAAACTGTACAGGAGGATCATCCTCCACCACGCTCTGCAGCAGCTCCGCCATATCGTGTTCTAAACACAACTCCTCAAACGAGGGAGCATCTAATAACAGCATGTCGTCGACACTAATCAACTCCTCCGAGTCCGCATTCAACTCCGCCGTCCGAGGTGCAGTACCGGGCTCTAGAGGAACTATACCCGCTGATACTGGAGACCGTGGCCGTGGTGACCTCCGCTGTGAGGCCTCGTTCAGCAAAGGCCAGCAGGTCACAGCTGCCAGAGAGCTGGAAACAAATTCTACCCGCCTCTCACCCGAGTGTTCATCTTGCACGGGAGTTCCTGGAGTCCCTAGCGCCGCGATCCCCGCGCACGAACTTCCGGACTTAGGCGTGCTTAATTTCTCCACCGGAGCGACAGGAGCCGACACTTCCCCGACTTCCTCCTGGAACCGGAGCGGTAAAAACGGTATGCGGCCCTCGACAACTGACTTCATTAGTCTGAAGCGGTTGCGGCGCCTCCTAGACCTTCTACCGGGTTTCCTGGCCGATCTCTGGGAGAGTGGGCGATCCGACTCGGACTTACAACTACAACCATATGCAACAATTATTTAGAAATGCACGAACATAATCATTAAATCAACTCTTTAAAGGTAAAAATCAAAATACATGTTTTTTTTTTCTTTCTAAGCTTTTAATCTTTAAAAGCTTTCAAATCTTTTATATGCCAAGATCCTGCCGGCCCGCCGTTATCATCAACTAAATTATACACTCGAGGGGACTTTACTTCAGCGATAACAAACGGTCCCACGAACCTTGGAGCCAATCCCGCTGAATAATGTTGTAGAGCGGACGACAACTTATAATTGCGGCGGTATACTCTATCCCCAACCTGAAAACATACATTTCTACGACGGCGGTCGTAATAAACTTTTTGCTTTGTAGCCGCCTTTTCCAAGTTTTCACGCACTAACTTTACTAAGTTGCCAACTCTGGTAGACAATGTATCGGCATACTTATCAACTGGTGTTTTGCTACACTTCCGGTACCGGCCTGTTTTATTAGCCCTCAAAGAATTTGGAGGCGCTAACTCCCGACCGCAATTTAACATCGCGGGACTGTACCCCGTGGATGTATGTTGCGCTGTGTTCCACGCAAAAACTAATTCTGGCAATAAAATGTCCCACTTACGTTGTTTTTCATCACAAAATTGCCTGATCATTGTTTTTAACGTGCGATTCGTACGCTCGATCGCATTGCATTGGGGAGAATACCGCGGCGTAAACTCATGTTTAAACCCAAAAGATTTCGCTAAGTCATCAAATATCTTACTATCATATTGAACTCCATTATCCGATAAGAGAACCAGCGGGACGCCATGCCGATAAAGTACAGTGTTTTTAAATACCTCGCTAACTGTCTGAGCCGTTGCACTTCTCAAAACCCCAAACTCTAACCACTTAGAAAATGTATCTTGAAAGAAAATTACGTAACAGTTTCCTTTAGATGATCTAGGGAAGGGGCCTATTATATCAGTTGTAACAATTTCCCATGGACCCCCAACTGGTTTTAAACCCATAGTGCCGGCAGTTAACTTCTGTTCAACTTTATGTTCCTGACAGCTTTTACACTTTTGCACAAATTCTGATACCTCTTTATACATACCCGGCCAGAAGTATAAATTTGATACCCGTTTAAATGTCTTCTCTCTCCCACCATGACCAGCTACCGGAGATGAGTGACATTCCTCCAGCACCCGTAGACGGTCCGCCGGCTTCACACACAACTTCCAGTTGAGTTCAGCGTTTTCCGGTTGCTCTGACTCACGACGAGACATATTTTCCGACATCTTAAATAGCTCTCCATTTTCCACCTTAAAATTCTTTAATTCCTCCGGATTCTCGAGCACACGCTGTTTTGTACTCTCGTACCACTCGTCACTGACATTAAACACACCTCCGCGCGTCACTACTGCCACCGGGTGCGCACACGCCCGTGATAACGCGTCCGGTACCACATTTAACTTGCCTTTTCGATATTGTACATCAAAATCGAATTGTTGCAATTCTAAAGCCCAACGCGCTAACCTGCCCGACGGATTTTTAAGAGAATGCAGCCACTTAAGTGCCTGACAATCTGTTACGACCGTAAACTTATGACCTTCAATATAAGGCCGAAATTTTCTCACAGACTGTACCACCGCTAAGCACTCTTTTTCCGACGCCGAATAACGTTTTTCAACATCCGAAAATCTTTGGCTGTGGTACGCAATAACACACTCCGCACCATTTTCCATCTGAGATAACGTGCTACCAGATGAATGCGCTGAGGCATCTGTGTAAATAACAAAGGGCTTCGAAAAATCCGGACACTTTAAAATCGGTGTTTCACTTAACTTTTGTTTCAAAATTTTAAAAGCTTTCTCCTGAGCCTCGGACCAGTTCCACTTAACTGATTTCTTTAATAACTCGGTGAGAGGAGCAGAAATTTCTGAAAACTGTGGCACGTACTTTCTGTACCATGATGAAAGCCCTATAAACGCCCTTAACTGACGTGGCGTACGCGGAGTAGGATAGTCTGTTATCGCTTTTATTTTATCGGGATCGGTACTGATACCTTTTTCACTAACTAAGTGACCCAGGTAACGCAACTCTTTCTGACAGAATTTACACTTCTCCAAGTTTAATCTTAAACCGGCCTTTCTTATTCGATTAAACACCTCCTCCAATATTACCAAATGTTCATCAAAAGTAGCAGAAATCACAATAATATCGTCCAGGTATGCAAACACTTTATTCTCTAAATCCAGTCCGATAACCTTATCTAATAAACGCTGAAATGTCGCAGGCGCGGAATGCAGGCCGAACGGAAGTACTTTAAATTGAAAGAGCCCTCTATTTTGAATAGAAAACGCAGTGTACTGTTTACTATCGGGATGCAATGGCACTTGCCAGTAACCATTTTTCATATCTAGTGTTGAAATGTACACTGCGGCACGTAATTTATCCAAAATAGCTGACACGAACGGAATTGGATATGCGTCTTTGATTGTGCAGTCATTAACCTTTTTTAAATTCAACGCAAATCGATATTTTCCTGACGGTTTTTTCACCAACACTACCTCACTGGACCACGAACTATGAGAGGGTTCTATAACGTCATCTTTTAACATTTGATCCACCTCACCATTTAAAATTTTTAACATTGCTGGAGACCGGGGAAAGTGACGTTGTTTTATAGGTACAATACCGGGTTTGGGCCTAATTTCGTGGTAAACCAAATTTGTTCTGCCCGGAACATTTTCAAATAACCGTAACTGGGTTTTTAAAAACTCATCTAACCGCTCTTTTTCGCTTTCGGCGAGGGGTTTTATTTCCGCTAAAGTTTTTTCGGAATTACCATTTAATCCACCAGTTAATTCACTGCAGGTCTCCCCCTCCCCCAAAGGTAGCGATTGATACGTCTCCCTCAGAATGTCCAAGCCTAACAATACATCTACTGTCAAATCCGGCATCACATAAAACACTCCCGGCACTACCCTGTTATTACATTCTATGTTGACTACAAAATATTTATTAATGGGTGCTAACGATCCGTTAGCCAATTTCACTTCTTGATTTAAATAAGTCGCTGGAAAACCCTCATTTTCTAACGTGTCGCCAATTTTAACACTAATGTAGGAATCGGCCGCCCCTGTGTCCAATAATGCCTTATATTTACAACTTGACAAAATAATGTCCGTGAACAATCGTTTATCTCTATTTCCCGACATAGCATTATTTGACATTGATGTTAAATTTTGACACCTTGATGATGGCACAACAGATCTGGGGGTTTCGTTAAACGGCCTAGTGTCCCCCTTCCCTTCTAGGCCTTCCTGGCGTTTCCCTCCTTACACCTATCACATGTGTGAACCGTCACATTAGGTTCCCCACACTTATAACAAAAACGTTTCCGACTCTTATGACATTGAGAGTACCTATGACCCGGTATGTTACAATTCCAACACTTCTCGCCCTCTTGGGATTTCTTAACAGCATTTATTTTTACCTGAGGTGTTACGGCACTCACTTTTCGATCTGAAGACTGAGGTTTGGCGTTCGACTTATAGGCTGTGTCCGAAAAATGAGCTTGTGCGACATTTGGCGGCGGCCTGTACAGTTTAGCCTGTTTAACTGAGAGCTCGTATTCTGTACCTAACGCTAATAATTCTGCCAAGGTAGTGAAATCGCGGCGCCTAATATATGTTCGGTATTCTGGCCTTAAGTTTTTGTAAATAATTCTAAGCTGCTCGTCACCTGACACTTGCCCGTGACGTCTAAATAGGGTTCTGATTGCTATTTCAAAGTCCCTTATCGGCTCATCCGGCCCCTGAGTGCGCCTACGATATTCATCTTCCAAATTTAAAAGATAATCTGGAGGCAAAAACTGTAATTTCAACTCCTCGACAAACTGCGACCAGCTCTGCCAAACTTGACTATTATTACGATACCACAGAATCGCTTTTCCTTTCAATAATTCCGGCACGGCTGCAAGTAAATGTTTATCAGAAAAACCGTAAGCAGAACGTAATTCATCTACTCTTTCAATAAATGCCACTACGCCCTCCCCACCGTCAAATTTTATCGCCCATTTTCGCACCAAATCACAAATTTTTCCCGAATCTGTCGTAGGAATGTTATTCATTGTAGCCTGATTATCCGGCAAAGGTGAACTCTGTTGATTTGGGCCGATAAAATCGTTATCTAACGGCCGTCGCGGGGAAAAATTATCTTGCCTGCCCTGACTACTGCTCGTTTTAGATTTATCTTGCTCGGTACGCAAAAATTCACACAACCTATCTTTTAATTCTGACACACCACCACTCGCATTTAACCCACGAGCCAATAATTCACCCCTAAGTTGACGTTTACGCAATTTGTAGACCCAATTAAGAGATTGAGTCGAGTTCTCTTTTCGTTCAATATCTTCGTCAGACATATTAAAATCTAAGCACCATGCTAAAATTGAATAATTATGCCATTCGTTCGGGCGCCATTGTAATGGGCTAAAAATAGGGGAAGCAAAAATATTCTTTTAGCACCGCTTATCTGTACCCAGCTCAGTACGCGAGGACCAGGGTTTTAAATATAACATTTTTCTCGCCAAAATTATTTACATTTATTTTACATCAGAAACTTAATAACAACTTGCTAAAAAAGAATTATACATGCAAAATGGATAGTCATGGTGCTCAGATTAGGCCTAACATAGGACCAATGTCTTAAAATGAGTTTCGCACCCTCTTGATGCACTGCACGGCACTTTAACCACACAAACGAGATTCAATAAAATAAAACTTAACTTCCGTTACCCAACAGGTGTGGTTTAATCTGATAATTTAGGTTCGAGGAGAAAATTTCCTCACTCGAACTGCCTGACTGATATTTAAATTATTCCTTGATATGCCTATTTACTCTTATGCTATCACCAACCAACCCGGAAGAAACTTTCCTTCTCAGGCAATTAATAAAATTTTGACATACTCGTTTTAAGTTAATTTGTTTAGTTTAGAGCCGAGACACTTGCCTCAAGCACTCTAAATATAACAGGAGGCCCGAAAAACACAGGATCTTGGCTCAAATAAGCCCGCTGAGACACTTGCCCCAAACGGCTAATAAAATCAAGTAAATTGAGGTGCTACTAAATTTTTCGATCCGATGAGACACTTGTCCCAAACGAATCCCAGAATGAACTTTATTCTAACCAATTTGTTGACAAAAAAAGAATAGCAGGACTTTAAAAATAAATCCGATGAGACACCTGTCCCAAGCGAATTATTAAATTTAAATTCTTTAATCTTAAACCAATAAATTTAATTTTAACTTCAGGTAACTATTGGAATTTTTAGGAAATAAACTTTAATTTTAAACTCTACGATAATTGGACTGAACAGATATTTTATTTTTTTTAACCAAACTCAAAACACTCACGGTAATCCAGCGGTAAATCCTGGCGTGCACTCACGACGATACATCCTTCCTCCCAGCACTACGGAAAAACTCTGTAAGACCATGTCACCACTTCCTGATATAACCTCTGACCTGGAGGGGAAATGAGGGGAAATTGACCCCACCAAGCTGGGCAACAATCCTTTAACCGCCGCGCGGCTTATCTCGACGGTAACGGCAAAGTTCACCGGTTACACTGTCTTTAGAATTTGTAATATCTCGGTAACCAATGGAGATAGAGCAAAGCTTCAAATTACTAAATTGTGTGTTTTTTTGAGCTAAATCCAATGGTCAAAATAAATATTTAAAATTTTTAAAATTTACATATGAAAAATGCAAAAAACCCATTTTTGGGGTACAAAACCCCCCAAAACTACCCCTTCCGGTAGGTCGATATGTCTGGTTTTCGAACTCATCCGAATAAACGTAGGATTACACATCTCTACCAAATTTGGTGTCGATCGGACCGTTTTTACGAGAGTTATCGTGTCTAGGGACACATACATATATATACATATATATATATATACATATATACATATATATATATATATATATATATATATATATATATATATATATATATATATATATATATATATAAATTTTAATGACTATTATTTTTGGTCTCTGGGCACCTCAAAACGAAAAAGTAACATGGTCCCGGGCTTAGGTCTTTCCATGAGACCTACGGTAATAGCTTATTCCCTATGGGAAATTCGCTAAAATGCCACAGAGGTTTTCAGTCTTCGCTCAAACCCATCCTCAATGAAAGAAGTCAGAGCCAGAACCTGGTCACAACAGTTGCGACCAGGCCTAAATCCAGCTTGTTCAACAGGGATGCTGGCATTGAGAATAGGGAGGATTCTGTTATAAATCAACCTCTCTAGCAGCTTATAACAAACACTTAAAAGAGCTATTGGCCGATAACTTTCAGGCAGTTTTGGATATTTTCCGGGCTTCAGGATACCGGTAGCTATGATTTTGGATTTTCTAAATATCCCAGGCATGTCGCCGGTTTTCAGAGTGGTGTTAAAAACTTCAAGAAGCCACTGTCTAGCCTTGTTACCTGAGTGTTTTATAAACTCCGGGAAAATGTCATCCAAGCCTGCTGCTTTGCCAATTGGCATCGCATCAATCGCCACTTCCAGCTCGTCGTAAGTGAAGGGTCTAGAGACTTCCAAGGGTGCTTGCCGACTCTCCTTTATTTCATTAAGCCTGAAATTAATTTTTCTGTCTGCAGACGAACGCACAGGTTTTGAAAGTACGGAGAGGCGTTTTGCAATTTCACGAGGGCTAGGCTGTGAGGCATCGTGTTTTTCACTTGATTTACCAGTGGAGGGTTTCCTGAGCAGAGACCAAGCTTTCCGACTACTTTTGGTGAAGTTCAGGTTCTCGACAGTTTTCACCCACTTCTCTCTCCTGGAGTTTTCGAGAGAGTTAAGTAGTTGGTCAGCTACATCTCTGTCAGCAGTGTCTGTAAACTCACTGTAAAGATCTTCGCACTCTCTGCTCCATCCTCGGACTAAGTATAACTGGACCGAGCCCTGCCATGCAAAACTGAACTAAAAAACGTGGAAGTCTGGAGCCCGACTGGTGGCAAAAGGGTCCGATGTCGCGGGACCCGAGCAAAAAACATCCAAACAACGCTTCATGTAACCTGACATTTAAGCCATTCGGAATGAAAATAAAAAGGTTAAATTTATATTAAAATTTTCATTACGAAATTGTGAATCTAATGGTATGCTTTTCAACTTTAATTGGTCTGCTATTAATTTTTATTATTAGTTAAACTAAAATTCTTTTTAGTTCGTCTTAATTAGTGACACTACAAAAGTAGTATGCGAGAAACTTTTTTATTTTTGGGTCAGGTAAAAAGTGTCCGCGGAGAAGTTGTAGACGACATTCTAAATAATTTTTTTTATCTCAAGTAATCTTTTCTAACATTAGCCGTTTCCTCTACAGATAATATTTTATTTCAGTGGATTCGGCGCGAGCGCTGATTCTTGAAAACCCGCGAGCTCGACGCGCGAACCATACAACAGACACAATACCGTGCTATAAATAAATCCTATCGCGTGGTCAAAATATATTAAAAATCAGTCAGTATTTATGACACCGTGAAGAGAGAATGTATTTGCTGTTATGTTTGTAATCAGTTTTTAGTTTTGGCTATATAGTTTTTAGTTATAGTTTTTTTAGCTATAGTAAAATCTTGTGCATTTAATTGCACTAACCAAGCTGACGGACAGAACAAAGACCTGTCATTTTTCATATGAGCTATTATATAAGTTTAGTTCTAAATAACATCGTAATATTTTTAAAAGAAAATTTTTTACATTAAATAATGTGGATTTACTACCAGGAAATTGCAATCGTGCGATTGTCATGTCAACATTGTTTAATGTAATTTTGTTAAGAGATTATAATAAAAATTAAAGGTACGTTGACTTTGCAAATGTGGTTACTCTTAGTAAAAGTAAGTAAAGATGTATTTGCTCATCGTCAAAGCTTTGTTAACAATTGTAACCAAACGCAAATATCTATGAATTTTGTAAACAAGATATTGCTTGCATGCAATGAACTGGGGACAAGGGTTTTTTTTCAAAATATCCATCAGTCGAGGAATGTGGGGTTGACCCTCATTGTATAAAATTAATTAAGATGATAAGTATTATGTTTTTGAAAATTCGTCTCCATGATTTGGCTAAGACAGCAACTGCCGCAGCAAATGTATCTCCAGGAACTTGACAAAATTGAAAAAAAGTTCATTTGATTTAGTCATGTTTAACAGGGATTGTAAATAAACAGTGTATGAGTGTTTAAAGTCTTTTATTCTAAAACCCATTTATCTCTTCAAACACCAATTTGTAGCATCATGAAATATGTTACTTCCTGTTGTATAAAAACTGCACTGTAATATCAGCTCATATCATAACAAAGAGATGCGAGATACTCGCGCGCGCTTCCGCGAAATCCTCAGACGCTCTAGAAAATAATTTGTACAACGATATCTGCTAGTCCCACAAAGAAATGTTTGAGATAAAAAATAAAATTCAGAATCTTAGCTACAATACTCCCTCTGACAGTTTTTATTTGGCCAAAACATAAAAAACTTTCCTGCATCTTACTTTTTTCATGTCATTACTGAATTGAATTAAAAGTAAGTTTGATTAAACTATGTGTTATTATTATTTACCAAACCTTTTCTTAATCTATTAAATACTGTAAGAATCACCATTTCAAGCAGAAAATTTTAATATTAAGTTAACGTATTTATGTAATTGTTTAGTAGGTAAAAATACAGGTTTATTGAAGCGCTGTTTTGGTTTCCGTCGCTCGGTTCCGCTGCTTTTTGCCACCCAATGGTCGTGAGACGTCCACGATTTTCGCCCATTGAATGAGCGGTCCAGTTATACTTAGTCCGAGGCTCCATCCTGGTATGTATTCTTTTCTAAAACCTCTTGGGATTGTCGCCTTAGCGGAAGACAGGACAAGGCGTGTGAACCGATCATAGTTTTTTATTTTAGAGGGGATGAACCTGATGCCGCTATCAAGCCTTGATGAGAAGGCCTCCCACTCAGCTTTATTAAAGTTCCATCTAGGCCGAGGAAAAGATCTTACTAGTGGAATTTGCATTCCTACTGATATTATTAAAGGCCTGTGCTGAGAGTGGGGGAATGCACCCAGGACCATCCTGGAAGTACGCACGGGTGTTGCTGATGGTTCACGGGAGCCAAAACACAAGTCTGGAGAGTACCCACGCCGCCATCGGGCTGAAAGGAAGGTGTGTGGGTCCTTGGCATTATATAAAAAGAAAAGGTTGTTATTTTCAGCCCAGCTTGAAAGACGAGTGCCATTGTCATCATCGGACGAGTATCCCCACTGGGTATGATGACTGTTGAAGTCACCTACATATACCACAGGATGTTCAAAAGTTGGGAGAACTGTGTCTGACCACTGGGTGTTCGGTGGTTTGTAGACATTTACAATAGTAGTCGCAGACACCTTAACAGCAACAACAAATATGTTGTTATCACAACTTTTGTGGGAGACTGATACGTCGTCTATGTCGTGTCTAACGTACGTCGCCACTCCGTAGACCCTGTGACCTATTTCTTCCACCAGCCTATATCCTGGGATGTTGCCCCTCGCACTGTTTTCTAAGTCTTCTGCGTGTGTTTCTTGCAGTGCGAGGACATCGACCTCATTTTCAAGCAGCACCTTGCTGAGGCAGTTACTTTTAGATTTGCTCAGACCCTCTACATTAAAATGACAAACATTTAAAACACAGCCTAAATTTCTAAATTGGCCCTGGAAAGGGCCGTTTGGATTTTGTCTGGCAGCTGGCATAGCTGAGAGATCACTGTATGTGACAGTTCAGCTGCCAAAGTTGTTGTTCGTTTAGCACCACCCGGGGAGTACGTGCAACTTTAATGGGATGCTGCGGACGCGAACAACATCACCCCCCCTCCTTATGATAAATATAGGGAAAAGGCCCTATGATAAATATAGGGAAAGAGTATGCAGGTATGCTGCCATGGAGAACACTAAAAGTAGATTTTAAGCATAAAAAAATTATTTGGACCATATGAAGCCATATACTAAGTTTCATCATGTATGTCCATAAACAAAAGAGTTTGCCTATTCTCATAAGATTAACATGGGAAAAGAGTATGCAGGTTTGCTGCCATGACGATTAAAAATACCCCCCGTCGCAGCAGACCTGCGTACTCAGCGAATTTCCAAAGGATCTTGAGATTTTGTATTTTCCCCATAAAGACCATAGGAATGAGTATGTAGGTTTGCTGCCCTGGGATGTTGTTAGAAAATGTTAGTTTTGTTAGAAAATGGGATAGTTAGGTAAGATAAATATCAAATTGTACCAATATTCGACACTTTAAAATTTTCCACATAAACCCCATGGGGGTGAGTATGTAGGATTGCTGCCATATGAGTGTTGTAAGCAAATATCAGTTAAACACTACCTAGTGAATGTACAGACCAAATTTTATCCAGTTATTCCAATAAATAAGCGAGATGTTTTGTTGATTTCCCATAAGATTAACATTGAGTGATTAATGTTGATGTGATTAAATTTCTCTCCTTTACTTAAAATATTTTGTAATCTTGAAGTTTGTAAGATGAGATGTTATCTTTCTATTTACTAAGCATCAACTTAAAAGTTTCAATTATGAATAGCTAAAGTACCAACTATATTGATTTTAAATCAAATAAAATCATCATAACCTACAAATCTAAAACACACTGTGGTAAACAAAACAGAGGAGATAGGAAAAATGTCAACCACAACTAAAAGAAAGACTATAAAAGAAGAAGTACCATGCCAAAGAGTTAATACAAAAAGAAACAAAGAAGTAGAGGTCAACTCTCTGAAGAAAGGAACTATAGCCTACATACTTCAGCTACCATTGGGTGCCAAACCACTAAAAGAATGGAAGTATCGAAACCCAGACTGACATTAGTTATAATGGTACTGATAATGTATTATGGGACAGAGTTAATTTTTTAACATACCAGAAAGATAGTTTGTTGGATAAAGTAGAAGAACTAACGGCTGAACTCGAAGAAAAAGAAAAAGTTATAGATCAGCTAAAACATTGTTTAGACCAAGAATATGAGATGGAAAAAGCTTTCAAATTGCAGACCGAATGGAAAGGTTTGATAATATACATGGTGTATTGAATGCTTCAGACAGTGACAACAAATCTAAGAATGAAACATATAAAGATGTTATAACCAGTAAGAAAAATGTTGTAAAAAATGACCAAGACTTACATAAGTGCAAAGACAAATGTGATAATGATGATTTTTTTCTGAATTTAATGAACAGATTTGATGTCCTTCGAGAGATAGATGAAAACAACATATCTAAGCCTACTGATAATGTGGGTCTAACACCATTGCACACAGCTCAAACCAACGTAGAACTTCAAGCTCTCCAAAAAAGTCCAATAGTTCGAAAAGCCAAAACAAAGAACAAAAACCTACAAGAAAAAAGAATTTGTATGTATTTGGAGACAGTCATGCTGCTAATATACAACACATTTTAGATGCATGCATGAAAAATCCTAGTAACATATTTGTGAATGCAACATCAGGTGCTACTACAGACTATGTTATTGAAAATGCACTACGCACTGCAAAAACGGACAACCTAAATAAAAATGACATTGCTGTAATAATAGCTGGAGCTAATGATGTTACTAGTGATACAGTACACTCTCGTTCATCGGACTCGGCGACATCGGAACTCCGCTTCATCGGAACTGAAAATCTGGATATTATTAATTTTTTTTCTTACGAAATAAATAATTTTTTCCGTTTTAGCGCCTTCAATTTCCATTCGTTCTATCCGCACAACAGTGAAGTATCACATTTTGCATCAAAAGTCATCAGGCGTTTTCCATAATCTGTACCCATCGATGTGATTTACGAGGCCGTGGAGTATTCGCACAAAAATAGAAAGAGGAAGGGGGCAGGAAGTGAACATCCGCGTCGACCGCTTCACAAACTATCATTCACTCTGTCTCGCGTCGCGACTGCACCTGTGTTACATGGAAGTCAGTTGACTGCTGGAATATGAATATGGAATATGAGAATAAAGATTTTGGATCTTTATTTCCTGCGTTGTTTTTATTCCTATAGGTTCATTATTACCGTGTTCAAAGTTTGAGTGCCTTATTTGCATAAAATCTCTTGTGTTATCTTAAAAACAAGAGTGAATACAATAACGATAGGTCACCGTACGGGCGGAAATGATGACTCACGACGGACTCCGCTTTATCGGAATTTTTTGACATCCGAACCGGCCGTCCGCCACATTAGTTCCGATGAACGAGAGTGTACTGTAGACGACAAAACAACCAAGTTTCAAACGATCTTCCTAATAAACTTCTGGACTTTATAAAGTCCAATCAGCAAACTAATTGGTTGATAACGCTCATCCCTCACCGGCATGACCGGCACTGGAAAAGCAATGCCAACATAACTATCATGGAGATCAATAAAAGATTACTTAAGATGAAAACTGAGGGGATGAATGTGTTAGACATAAGAAGTTTTGGAAGAAAACACTTCACAGCACATGGCCAACACCTTAATGGGAGAGGCAAATCTCTTCTGTGCGAAAAAATTATAGAAGAAGCATTGAAACTATTATCAGATGAAGCTCCCAAACGACCATTAGACCATAAGAAGAATCGATCCAGATTGTGGAAATCGAAACGAAGAGACTCTTTCTTAGTCAGTCCGATGAGAGTAGTCACACAAACGCCGGCTTATACTACATTTGACCTGTCACCAGTGCCACCAGACTCAATGATGAAAGCTCTTAGAATGGACAATCGTCCAATGCAAAGACCACCGGCCATAAACTCTCTAAGGGACTTTCCCATGTTACCAGTACCAAAGAAAATATTCAGATTCCAAGAGAATAATTTCAGTAGAGGAGGCCTACAAAATGTTTATGAATTCAAAACACCAGTTCATTCAAGTTGTCTACATAAACGTTTTGATCCTAACTATAATATAAGTGCCTCACATGGAAGATATGTCAATAATGGCGAGGACTATCAAATCTACAATTGGAGAAATCATTGTGTACAAAGAGAAATGGGAACTGCACTTGCCAGTACAACAGATCCAATGAGAAACATTTACAATTCGGTTTTTTACAACGACCTAGTCTAACTTCTAATGCTAAAGATTTAAAATCAGGTAATATGCAAGGTTAAAAATTACTAATTGTTCACCAAAATGCTCAGATAGCAACAAATAAGGTTGATGAGCTACAAATAATGTGTGATGAGCTCAAGCCTGACGTATTTGTTATATCAGAGCACGGTTTTACAAATGAGTAAATTAATCTTTTCAAAATTCAAAACTATACACTGGGTAATTCGTATCAACGAAAACTTTTAAAATGGGGAGGGGTTGCCATATTTATTAAAAATAAAATAAAATTCATACCATATAAAAATATAAATAAATTTGAAAATGACTTTGAGCTAACGGGCATAACTATTTTTAGTAAAAATAAAGAAAAAATACTTATTTTGGGCATATACAGATCGGGCGATTTTAAATCATTCTTTTTAAATTTAGAAAAAACGCTTAAGAAAATTATTTCAAAACATCTTTATTTCGTTTTGATTGGGGACTTTAATATTGATGTTTTACAATCTTGGAAGCCAGAAACAAAACAATTAAAAGACCTCTTAAGCTCATTTAACCTCAAGTGGTCCATAAATACACCAACTCGTGTAACAACCACTTCAGCCACTGCGATTGACAACGTCATATCTAATTTGCCGAATTTTGACGTATCTGTTATGTCAATGGCACTTTCGGATCACGATGCTCAATCTGTTACAATTAATGATTGGAAAGCAGACATAAATGCTCAAGAAATCAAATTCATTCGACAAACAAACAAAATAAATATTTCACGTTTACTAATCAATCTCTCGAATCAAAATTAGACTTTTTTAGAAAAGTCCAGCGACTCCAACGAAATGTAAAGTCAAAGTCAAAGTCAAAGATCCTTTATTCATAATAATGTAACAAGTACATCGAATAGCGTCATAGCCAAAATATAGATATTTACAACTGTACTTAAACTAATAATAACATTTTAAAAATAAAGTAGAAATAAAAGAAATAAGACCCTTATGTTCATTCAGCGTTCCAATAATCGTCAAAGGAGTAAGGTGAGAGCTGCAAAATATATTTTTTTAATTGTTTCCTAAATTTAACTAAATTGTTTTCTTCTAAAAAGTGTCTAGGCAAGTGAAATAAAAATTTTTTCCCCATGAAGTGAGTTTTGTTTTCGTAAAAATTTAATCTGTGCTGTTCCACCCTCCTGTTAGCTCTGGTGTTGTACTGATGATTAAATCAATATTACATGTGGATTTTGCCTTACTTGTTATTTCAGAACGTACAATCGACCAAGTTGCCTTAGATTTATTTGTTGAGCTGGAAATCTTATTATCATAAAACATCTTTTTTTCACTGTTCATCTGGCCATTAAGATCTTTTTTTAACTTTTTAATTTTCATTTTCAAGCAATCATTTTTTGAAATTCTAAAATTACGTTCTAATTCTACTATATTCCTCTTTTTCAATTTAACATCTCTAGAAATCCAATGGTTGGCAGTATTACAATTCTCCACAATACTAACTTTAGGAAAACATATTTCAAAATAATACATAAAAAGGGAATGAAAAACATCATATTTTGTATTAACAGTTGCTTGAAAAACTTCAGACCATTGCTCATAAGATAAATAGTACAAAAACAATTCCATGTTCTCCTTTGTAAATTTTCTAGTTTGTTTTTTTACTATGTGACTGTGCACAGTTTCTAAATCTAAAATTTCCATAATTTGTGCATCATGATCTGAGACTTGAGTTATTATACCAGTTATTTGTAATTTTTCCTTTGTAATATTTGTAACAAAATTGTCTATTGCAGTTTTTGAGCCTGATGCAACCCTTGTGGGAAAATCAACTTTGTAACATAGATTGTGTGATTTTAAAATACTGACAAATTTGTTATATGTTGCATCCTTTTTAAGCACATTAATATTAAAATCCCCTGCTATTACTACATTTCTAAATTTTTTACCCAAAACACTACATAATACATCAAATTTATCCAAGAAAGATTCCAGAAAACACTGAAGAGGAGATCTATAGATACATCCAAAAACAAATGAAAAACCATCAATGGATACTTCAGCCAAACAACATTCAAAAATTTTCTCTGATAACAAATCCTCTACAGCAGGAAAATAAACCTTTTTTATTTTTAAATTTTTTAAATTATTTTTAGCCAAAATAATAACACCCCCACCCTTAAATTTAGATCTGGAATAATAGGAAATTACAGAAAAATTTGGAATATTTAAAAGTTGTATTTCTTCTACTGTCATTTTGTGTTCCGATAGAGCTAGTATGTGTGATTGAATTTCCTCTAAATTTACTGTCAAAATATTTAATCGTGTTTCCAAATATTGTACATTTTGATGCAAAATTGATAAGCCTGATTTTGTTTTGTTATCCATTGTATTTAAGTTGTAGGTGTTATTATTTGGGTTTTTGAGTTTAAAGTCAAAGGAGATGCCTGTGCTATTGTACAATTATTGACACATAAATTAGAACTTACATCTGTAATACACACACCGTCATCACTATCACTGCTCTGCTTTTTTAGCGCCTCACTGTAAGTGAGGTCGCCAGGGACCACTGAAACACTTTCACATGACACTTCCTTTTGTTCTTCTGTTGCTACCACCGTGGTAGTTGCAGAAGTACATCTGTGTTGGTGCAGTGGGTGATGTTCTCCCTCCGTGTCTGCCAGGATTGTCACCGGATCGGCCATTGTTAGTTGACTGCTACATTTACTAAATGATGGACATGAAAGGTTTCCTGAACTGCAGGAAATGAGGTTTCCCAATTGTTTGTTAAAATCATCATGAGACGGTCCATTTCTTAATAACCTGGAAGATTCTTGAAAATACGAGACAATAGTAACTTTTGCTTTTGTAATTTTTTGGAATTGAACTATATTGTTTAAAAAAGTATTCAGTCCAATCTTGTCTCGTACACAGCCTATCGGCGAACATATTACATGATTCAACCCCCTCTTTTTAAAATGTATAGTAAGGTCTTTAAAAGCAGTGTCATAGTCCTTTTTGATTGGTTTGCTGTGGTATGTCGGTTTCGTTATTAAACTAAAGACGGTTGCTCTGCTCTGATAGTCTTGTACTGCTAGATGATGCGTCACTCGATCTGTAATTTTTGGTTTCCCATAACGACGTTTGAAAACAACTGCCACCCCTGCTGACATGTGGCGAGGATCGTAGAAGTCGGCAGAGATGCTGTGCGCAAAACCCACTGATGTATTATTTTGGTTAAGCTTAATCATATCTATCATGTGGTTTTCTGTAAGGGATATGGTGTTACGGCTATCTTCATGTTTTCGACAATTCTTTTCAAATATTTTTTCCACAAAGTTAATGATTTCATAGGCAAGTTTCTTTTTCCCTTTGTTATTTAAATGCATGCCATGGTTTGTAAAATGATTTCTTTTGAAAAGGTCAAAATCAATAAGACTTATGTTGTTCATTCTTGATACCAGTTCCCTGATGTAATTATTGGCCAGTGCAATGTTGTCATGCAAAGTATTATTTAGTGCTACATCATATCGGGGGGCAATGGTTGTAAGACAAATTGGCCTGGTTTGACTCAGTTTTTTTAGTTCAGTTTCCATTTTACTATAAATGATATTTGGATGTCCTTCCTTCATGTCATTGGTTCCAGCAATTAAAATAAGTGGTCTTTGCCCAGACTTTGCAGCCTGACTGTAAACGTACTGGATCCCAGCACCCGGTTTAACAAGCCCATTCATTAAAACTTGCCCATGACTGCACTTTCGTACGAGCTCTGGAACTCCTTTGCCTTGGCTGTCTGTGAACAGTTCAACTCTTATATTGCTTGCTTCCTCTGTTACTTTGTGACCAGCTTCTTCATTTACTCTATCCTTTTCAGATGCTGTAATTTTCGTAATTTTAACGTTACTATTAGTTTTTCTTTTTGGTTGTCTTTGATCCTCCTCCACTGTCAGTTGTTCCTCATGATTTAATGGATTTTCTTCATTAAATAGTAAGTTAAAACGGTTATGGGTACTTATATTAAATTCCGCACTCGTTGGTTTTGTTTGTATGGGCTTACCTCCCTTAGATTTTTCCACTTCTTGCCATACCTTTGTAGGTGAAATGCCATCCTGAGCGAAATTACTTTTGTTTGTTTCCACTGTGCTTGCGTGATCAATGATGTTTTTTCAATGATGTATACAAAAATTTGTATACAAATTTTAAGGAATGTTTCATGAGTCATTTAGACTCATGTTGTCCCGTTAAACGTATCAAATTATGTAACAAAAACATAAAATCCACTTGGATAACAAAAGGTATTAAGGTATCAAGGGAAATCTTAAAATATTACATAGAAAATTTAAATTTACGTTTGATGAAGCGTTTAAAAACTACTTCAGAAGATACAGGCAAACTTATAGAAAGGTTATCAAAGCTGCTAAAGCTTATGACATCAGAAAGAAAATTTCTGAAAGTGATAATATCTCGAAAACAGTATGGAGCATTATTAATAGTCAAAAGAATTCACCTGTAAAGAATGGTATATCTCTTAAATTCAACGATGAAAATATTAGTGAACCATCAAAAATATGTAATATTTTTAACAATTTTTTCTCTAAAGTAGCTGTAAATAATACCACAACTAAACATAATAAACTTAGGCCTAACAAGAAATTGAAGTGTTCAGGATCTATGTTACAGGAGTAACACCAAAAGAGGTATTCTCTATTATTCAATCCATGAAAGGAAAGAAAACTGTCGATTCACAACATTTATCAACATGGCTAATCAAGCAATGTTCTGATTACATAATTGAACCACTATCAAAATTAATAAATGCAAGCTTTTTTGAAGGTGTCTTTCCAGAATTATTAAAAACTGCTCGAGTGGTCCCTGTGTTCAAAAAAGGGGATCCACTTGCAGCAACCAATTACAGACCAGTATCAATTTTACCAGCCTTCAGTAAAATTTACGAAAAACTTTTTTTCAATAGATTACTAGATTTTCTAATGAACAAAAATATAATATCCGACAAACAGTTTGGCTTTTTACAAGGAAAATCAACAATTGATGCTATTGTTGATTTAATGAATTTTGTTGTAGACGGTTTGGAAAAACGTAACACAACTGTTGGAGTATTTTTAGACCTATCGAAGGCGTTTGACTGTGTTGAGCATGACATACTTTTAGACTTATTAAATGATATAGGAATAAGAGGTATACCCTATAAGTGGCTTGACTCTTATCTCCACAATAGAAAGCAACAAGTTGATATAAATGGCGTATTATCAGATTCCATTGAACTTAAATATGGTGTCCCTCAAGGATCAATCCTTGGACCCATTTTATTTTTACTCTATGTTAATAGTTGCGAATCATCAATAAAATTTAGCCATTTAACACAATTTGCGGATGACACAACTTTAAGTATAACGCATAACAATAAAAACTGTTTAGAAATTGATTTATTTAACGATTTAAATACATGTGTTCAATTTTTCTCTGAAATTAATCTTAAGGTAAATCTTCAGAAATCAAAGTATGTAAATTTTTCGGCTTGCCTATCAGCTAATCATGGACCAAATGTATTTATAGATGATTATCAATTAGAGGAGGTTGATTGTGTTAAATTCTTGGGAATACATCTTGATAGACGGTTAACTTGGATTTATCACATAGACCATGTATCCTCTAAAGTGGCATCCAGCATTTATGTTCTCAGACATCTGGCTAAATATTTTGATGACAAAATTCTATTAACAGCTTACTATGGTCTTATATATACTCACTTATCTTATGGAATTATAATATGGGGCAGTTGTGCTGAAATACATTTAAAAAGGTTATTCACTCTTCAAAAAAAGCTTTACGGATCATCTTCAAATTAAAACAAAATCAATCCTGTAAAGACATTTTCAAAGGCATGCAACTACTCACACTTCCCTGCATTTATATTTTAGAAACAGTTCTTTTTTCTCTATATAAATGCAAGCTACAGAAAGGAAGTGAAATCCATAATTATAATACCAGATTTAATTATTTATTTAGGCCTGAACATCATAGACTTAACATTCATCAAAATTTACCATCTCATACCGGTGCTAAATTTTTTAATCTTTTACCGGAAAATATAAAACAAACAAAAAATTTACGCCCTTTCAAGAATAAATTAAAATCTTTTCTAATTTCTCAATCATTTTACAGTGTTAGTGAATTTATGGACCACGTTCAAAATTCCACCCAATCAAATGAAAATCATCTATGAAAATTAATTAAATAAAAATTAACCGCATTAAAGGTTAGACTAGGTTTGTACTGTTTATTTTTAATTGTTTTTATATACTTCTACTATTTTATAATTTACTAGCTGTTGCCCGTCACGGCTTCGCCCGTGATTGAATTTATTTTATAGGTAATACAATCGTTTTGAAGAGCAACGAAATCTACTTCCTTGAGAATGACATTGGAACAATGAAGTAGTGTGAGTGGAGCTCTGAAGGAATTTCGCAAAACCTGTTCTTAGAGAGAAAAGGTTTCTTAAATAGAAAAGGCCCTAACCTATGAGCAAATAGGAACGACCATGTCAAATTTCAACCCCGTAGGCTCTACAGTCATATTGAAGACATGTGGGTCGGAGCCCTAAAGAACATTAAACAAACTGCAAAACTGTTTCTTAGTGAACACCTATTAGCAAACCGGAACCTTTACGTTAAATTTCAACCCGTAGGATCTATAGTAGATTTGAGAATTTGTGGGGAGAAGCCCTAAAAAAATTTGCAAAATTGTTTCTTATTGATCACCCATGAACAAAAAGGAACGTCCATGTCAAATTTAAAACACGTTGGCCCTTGATTAATTTTGAAGTCAGGTGAGGTGGAGCCCTAAAGAACTACAAAAACTATATTTACAAAACCATTTCGTAGTGAGCACCTGTTAGCAAAACGGAACATCCACGTTAAATATATACCCCTAGAATCCATGGTAATCTTGAGGTTCTATGGGGTGGAGCCCTAAACGAAATTTTTCAAAATTATTTCTTAGTAAGTAACTATGAGCAAAGAGGAACGTTTGATTCAAATTTAAACCCCGGAGGCCCAACAGTAATTTTGAAGTCCTGTGGGGCGGAGCCCTAAAGAACTTGGAAAACTGTATTTGAAAAACTGTTTCTTAGTGAGCGAGCACCCGTGAGCAAAGAGAAACGTCCATGTTAAATATCGACCCCGGAGGCCCAAAAGTAATTTTGAAGTCCTGTGGGGCGGAGCCCTAAAGAACTTCGAAAACTGTGTTTGCAAAACCGTTTTCTTAGCACCCATGAGCAAAGAGAAACGTCCATGTCAAATAACGACCCCGGAAGCCCTAAAGTAATTTAAAGTCCTGTAGGGCGGAGTCCTAAAGAACTTCGAAAACTGTATTTGAAAACCGTTTTTTAGTGAGCACCCATGAGCAAAGAGAAACGTCCATGTCAAATATCGACCCCGGAGGCCCTAAAGTAATTCTGAAGTCCTGTGGGGCGGAGCCCTAAAAGGGATGTTTAAAGCACTTTTTTGGCACCTAAGAAAAAAAAGATCACTCCAAATTTCAACCGTGCAGGTTTCCTAATTCGTATTTAAAATTGGCCATGCGGATAGCGTTATATTAAAATTTCGAAGGCCTGTGGGGCAGAGCCCTGAAGGAATTTTGTTAAATCATTTCTTAGTGAGCACCTAAGAGGCAAGACGAACCTGTGTTTAATGTTTCAAGTAAATACGTTTGGTAGTTCCTGAGATTTCATGATGAGTCAGTCAGTAATCACTCCCCGTCAGGTTTAGCTTGGTCGCTAAGCTCACTCGCCGCAACTATCCTCTCGTTTCTTATTACCAATCTCCCCTCAATAATTTGAATCAGAACAGCTGTTTACAAAATTAATATTCCTTAATGTAATCATATGTTCCAATACAAAAATGTTGCTTCCATAAGAATAACATGGTAACTTTGAAGACGTGTGGGGCGGAGCCCTGAAGGAATTTTCAAAAACCGTTTCTTAGTGGATGCCTACACCCTAAAAGGAACGTCCATACAAAATTTCAAGGTTCTAGGTCTAGTAGTTTAGGCTGTGCGTTGATACGTGAGTCAGTGGTATTTGACAAATATATAGTAGAAGAAGAAGATACTTTGACAAAATTTTATGTGTTATATACATTGCTACCAACAATAACTTGTTGTATTGGCAATAAATTGAATTGAATTGAATTGGAAACCTATTTTTAGCTTTTCTCTGTAACCGGTCAAGGCAAGTTAAAAATTCAAAATACTAAACTGTTTGTTTTTTAAGCTTTTTTAAATGGTTTTAGTTAAAAATGTTGAATTTTAAAAAATAAGGTTAAAAAATGCCAAAAACCCATTTTTAACTCCTTTGAAACCCCGTTCCCAAGGTCCCATCATGCTGGTTCCCGAACTCATACCAAATACCAAATTTCATCAAAATCGGAAGTCCCCTTCAAAAGTTATCAGTAGGCCTATCACGGACATATATATATATATATATATATATATATATATATATATATATATATATATATATATATATATATATATATATATATATATATATATGTATATATATACATATACATATAAGAAAATGAACGAATATTGTGTTTGGCCTCTGGGGACCTTAAAATGAAAAAGCATTCTGTTAAAATGGCCTTAATTTGCATTGATTTTAATGCAAAATCAATGTTTTCCATAGATAAAATCGCAATAACTCCATTATTTGTTGTCATATCCTTAAAAACTTGGTACCATTGGTTAGATAATTTAGTTTGTCAACTTTTATCTGTCTTGTAAAATTTTTATAAAATTTACCGATTTTGAGATATTTCAGTTTGAAAATTTAAAATGGCCCCCATTTTGAAAATATACAGTGGAAAAAATAAATTTTTTTCTTTAAAATGTACATTGGTATGATAAAAATTCATACCAAATATGAACTGAATCAATGAATACAGAGTCTTATAAGAAGAACAGACCTTATGGCTTTAATTCTGCCGTTTTTTTTTTAATTGGGCAACTCAACACCAGGCTGCGCGCGCTGTACTCCTGTGCCGTTTCTTTACGTGAAATACCCCCCCTTCAACCTAGCATCTACGGCGAAATCAGTGTTAATTTAAGGATAGCGCATCGCCGTTTACACGCCCCTGGACCTAACCAAACTGGTTGATATGCTATAAAACGTATATATTCGGCTTCTGTATGAAATGCAGAATCTAACAATATGAATATTTTTTAATTTGTGAAATATATGTAATTTACAAGTTGGAAACTTTTAATTTTTTATTTAGTCTGACATTAAAAAGTTACTAATCGAGGAATTTTTTTATTTTTGGGTCAGAAACAAACTTTCAGCGGGAAAGTTGTTGACATTTAGATGAATTTCATCATGTAATTGAGTAATTTACGATTAAATGTTTTGATCGTTGGCAATTGAATTAATAGTGCCTTGAAGAAATTCACTTTGAGTCTCGCGCTCTCTTACTTCATCGTTTGGTCTATGATTTCATAAGAATGACAAGGTGTATTGACTATCTATTTTTTACTTAATATTTGTTAATATTAAGTAAGTACTAAAAAAATTAGTTCATTCCAATATGGATTCAAGATGGCGGCCAAAAAAGTGAACCATATCAAAAATAGTATAAACTAATCAATGATGTTTGGTGGTGGTTGGGAGTCAATATCTTAAGAAATGCGGAAAAATTTAGGGGGGGGGACATTAAAAACTCACCCTTTTAGCGAATTTCCCTATAGGGAACACGCTATTACGGTAGTAGCCATGGTAAGACCTAAGCCCGGGACGACTTTACTTTTTTATTTTAAGGTCCCCAGAAGCCAAAAACACCATTCGTTCATTTTCATATATATGTATATATGTATATCTATATATCTATCTATCTATCTATCTATGTGTCCGTGGTACTGATAACTTTTGAAGGGGACCTCCGATTTTGATGAAATTTGGTATGGAGGTGTAAGACCAGGTCTATTTTCATGAGTTTGTGAACCAGCATTGTCGGGTTATGGGAACAGGGTTTTATAGGGTTTCAAAGGGGTCAAAAATGGGTTTTTGGCATTTTTGGACCTCAATTTTTAAAATTCATCAATTTTAACTGAAACCATTTAAAAGAACTTAAAAAAACAAACAATTTGGTATTTTGAAATTTTATCATAGCATAACTGGTTACGGGGCAAATCTAAAAATGTGTTTTCCATGTTATCCTTATGGGAGATCAAGAAAACCCTATATCTTGCTTATTTATTGACATAACTTAATCAAATTTGGTATGTACATTATCTAAATAAGGTTTAACTTATACTTGCTTACAAAACCCATATGGCGGCAAACCTACATACTCACCCCCATGGGGTTTATGTGGAAAATAAAAAATTGCCAGAGTTTGATACAATTTTGTGTTTACATTCACTAATTATTGATTAACTTAAATTTTCTAACAACACCCAATGGCAGAAAACCTACATACTCGATCCTATGGTGTTTTTTATGGGGAAAGTAAATAATCTGAAATTCCATTGGAAATTCGCTGAGTACGCAGATCTGCTGCGACGGGGGTATTTGTATTATCTGGATTAAAAACTGTTCCAATGTTATGTTTGGTATTGATACGCCACACCTTCTTAATATAGGGAATACACACCGTCGTGATTGGTTTCTCATGCTTTAATATACTTGGTCGCTTCATTAAAAACCAGATTCATAAAAACCAGACTTCATTAAAAACAAAATTCGGGTAGCAACTTTTTTTCAATAATTTTGGAATATATTCTAGTTCTTTTTTATATATTCTCTTAGGAGGCTACCTCCTATGAACTTGGCACGTTTAATTAATTCTATAGCCAAGCTCATTTTCACATACGCTGGATGATTGGAGGAATAGGAAAGATACTGTCCAGTTGCTGTAGGCTTTCTGTACATGTTGGTTTCTCAAGAACCTAATAAGTTGTGAACCAAGACATCTACGAAGGGCAACCTATTATCTTCCTTTAGTTCGATATAAACCTTTTAGTTCCTTAATGGGGGGAAAACCGGACTACATCATCATATTCTGGAGGTGGGAGAGCCCAATTAAGATAGAATACCCCCGTCACAGTAGACCTGCGTACTCAGCGAATTTCCAAAGGAATTTAGGATTTTGTATTTTCCCATAAATGGGGTGTTGTTAGAAAATGTTACTTATTAAGAAATGTAATGGTTAGATAAGGTAAATATAAAACCGTATCAATATTCGGCACTATTTAATTTTCCCCAAAAATCCCGTGGGGGTGAGTATGTAGGTTTGCCACTACGGGTGTTGTAAGCAAATATCAGTTAAACCCTACCTACTGAGTGTTCATACCAAATTTTACCAAGCGATGGGGAGACAGGGTTTTGTTGATTTCTGGGAAACCTATTTTGGCTTTTTATTGTAGTCTCTGTCTGTTAAGCCAAGTTAAAAACTCAAAATACTAAATGTTTGTTCTTTAAGCTTTTTTAAATGGTTTCAGTTAAAGTTAATAATTTTGAAAATTGAGGTATAAAAATGCAGAAAACCCATTTTTGACCCATTTGAAACCCCATAAAACCCTGTTCTCTACGCCCAATCATGCTGGTTTGCGAACTTATGAAAATAGTGTCTTACACCTCCATACCAAATTTCATCAAAATCGGAAGTCCCCTTTAAAAGTTATCAGTACCACGGACACACACACCACATATACATATCAAATTAATTCTCATCTTGTTACAAGTTTGACAAACAATATTTATTAATTTTTGTTTATCCAGTGGACTTCTTCAGATAAAGTATAAAATAAAATAAGGTGTAAATAAGTACAATACAATTAATGAATATACATATACCGGGAGTCTCAAATCGTGTCTCAAATCGATTATAGATCAATTGTTAGTCTTACAATCTTGAAATAAAATCATTTCCCACTAAATTGACCCCATGGAGTTATTTAAAAATATTTTTAACGTTCTATAAATACAGGGTGTCCCAAAAACTGGGTGTCGCATGTTCGAATCTCGGAAATTTAAAATACAAACATATGTCACATTAGAAAGGTCTATTTAATACAAAAATTTTGGTAAAACAGAATTTTGTTATCTTTAATCGTTTCAAAATGGCGTCCATTTTTGCAGCCAGAATCAAAATTTACGGAATCTATACTTATTTAATACGCTAAGGGTTTTTTTGTCTTGAGAACTCCTCCTACAACTTTCAACCGATTTTCAAGTTTTTGGTGTCGTTGGATAGGGCTTGGTCTGTAGTTGTTTCCGCCAAAAATTGATGAGAATCGGACTGAAAATAAAGGCGCTATCCAACATTGAAATCTCAAAATTTCCCATTTAAATAACATTGGGGACTGAATAAAGCATTTGAAACATCTGTTAATAATCAGCTGTAAATACGTGTAGTTATTGGCGATTAAAGATATTCACATTATTGGATTGGTCGGATGCCATTGATTTAGAGCTAAAGTAACATTTGTACTGTATTTAAATAAATTGCTCGATTTCGAGCAACACGTATACTAGTACCCTATAATTCTTTCATTATTTGTCATAAATGACTTCTGATTCAAAATACTTATTTGAAATAAGCTTAGCTTTACAATGATATATCACAAGACCACATTTATTAAAAAACTAAGATTTTAAAAGTTTAATATTTTGGAAAATTTTTACATAAACAAAACTCAAAAATTTTAAATACAAACACATGTCTTTTTGTGCATCATATTAAAGCTCTCGTTAAACTGAGCAACTGTGTAATTTACACTAATGCCATATCTCTTTTGGTTTTGTAGTAATACCGTGAAAATGTCATTTTCCCTTTAACTTGCATGTTAATTAATCAGGACATGATAGTATGGCAGTCCTTCTTCCATTGTTGCCATACCATTAAATTAAAAATTTTATGTAAAAATTTTCCCAAATATTAAATTTTTGAAATTTTAGTTTTTTTAATAAATTATGTGGTCTTGTGACACATCATTGTAAAGCTTAGCTTATTTCAAATAGGTATTTTGAATCAGAAGTCATTTATGACAAATAATGAAAGAATTACAGGGAATTCCTTTAATTTTGATTTTGGCTACAAAAATAAAAGCCATTTTGAAACGATTAAAGATAACAAAATTCTGTTTTTACCAAAATGTTTGTATTAAATAGACCTTTCTAAAGATGTAAAATATGACATATGTTTGTATTTTAAATTTCCGAGATTCAAACCTGCGACCCCCAGTTTTTGGGACACCCTGTATTTATAGAACGTTAAAAATATTTTTATATTATTCCTTAGGGTCAATTTAGTGGAAATGATTTTATTCCAAGATTGTAGGACAAACTGTCGATCAATAATCGATTTGAGACACCTTACATGAGGCACCCGGTATATATATATGAATTTGAACAGTGTTTTAGGCTTCGAAAAAGTATCATGGTCCCTGGTGGCGAGACTACTACCGTAATAGCGTATCCCCTATAGGGAAATTCGCAAAGAATTTAGCTTGCCTAGAAACATGTCTTTTACAGAAGTTCCAAAATAAAATATTTTAAATAAAACAATTTTAAAAAACTTAATGAAGGCGTTTGTATTTTTACTATGCTGTTTTACATTGTAGAAGCTTGAAAGAAGCATTGCTTTGAGTTGGTTTTTAAAGGTAGCACGGTTTGAATTGACCTGTAGATTTGGCAGGACATAATAAAGACAGATACAAGGTAGCCCACTCATATTAAAGTATAAGGATCTAATGTAATTTTAAGAGGGTAATGTCGTCCATTTTGAGATATATAACCAAATCAATAACATGTTACATTTTTATGTTTTACTAAGACTTTTTATAACATATACAATCTTTTAAACTACTAAACAAATTCTTTGTGGAAAGTAAAATTTACAGGGAATGTTGACAGATGTCATTTCTACAGTGCATGAAACGTGAGCAGCAGGGTTATCCTCTCCCGAGACAAACTTTCGCTCCTCTCCTGTTATTAAATCACATGGAGTTCCCTGAAAAAGATCTCTGGGTTAAATCTATAGATTGATTTACTATAATACGAGCAATGTCTGAAGGGACAATCCGCAATCTCAAAATCTAGCAGAAAGATTTTGCTTAAACTTTGCAGAAATAAGTTTAGAAACAGCCTCAATCCCAGGAAAAATAAAATTTGGTCTAAATTTAAGTTTAAAAATCGTAATTTTTTTAACATTGGTCTTATGGGTTGCTATTTTGGTAACAAAATAACAATGAAAGGTATAAAAAAAATAAAGTAACAGTAATGTTAACCAGACTTTTTGAAACAGCTGTTAACTGTGAAGAGGTATAATAGGTTGGTGTAAATTTAATAGCATTATTACCATGACACTACAGTAAACTTCCTCTAATCCGGCAAGTCCGGGACTTGACGTGTGCCGGATTACAAGATGAATATCAGGAATAATGTAAATTTAAAGAAAAATGACTATAAAACACTTATTTTATTTAAAAAAACTGCTTTCAAAGAACAAAACCATGGAATAACATACTCCACTGTAATGAAAAATACAGTACAGTATATGATTATGAAACTTAAAAAAATTACAGTAGACGCCTGATTATCGGAGTAGTATTGTTCTGCGAGCAGGTGCACGGGACGGCCGGACGGAAGTTCATTGTCCGCCGACCACTGACTTGAAGACAGAGTTATAAAAATAGACCATCCCCCCCGCACCCCATACCTTTCATCTCTCCCTTTCCGTATTCCAAATATGAGTCATTGGATCATTGGACATTGGACTTAGCACTGTATGCTGACAATCAGTGTTTTGAATTAGGCCATGATTGCAGAATTCAATTTTTAAGACGTGCCGGCAAGCGATTTATAGAATTAGCTGAAATAATATTTCCGAAATCAACTGCGCAATCTAACAATAGCCAGTAAAATAAACTTCTTGTTTTAATTTTAGAAATTTTATGAGTTTTATTCAGACCTCGGATGATCGGGCGTTCACTTTACATTCAAACTATAAACTTCAAATTAATCAAATTAATTAAGGAATCAAATTAAAACTAAAGGCTTACAACAAGTTTACTTTGACGATGAGCAAGACGGTTGATCCCGGCCTATCCCGAAATTACACGATGTCACCCGATGTCGGCTGAAGACGACTCGTCTCCCCTCCACGCATGCCAATACGGAATACGCTTTGGACGACGCAGTGTCGCTCCGCAGCGACTTCCGATCCCAAACAAATTCGAACGCTCAATTGTTATTGTTGTTTCTGTAAATACAATAATTTTTCTGAAAGTCGTGCCGGATTATCGAGCGTGCCGGACCATAGGATGCCGGATTAGAGGAAGTTTATTGTATATGATAACTGAATTAAAACCAACAAGCAAGGCTCGGTTAACCTGGTACAATATATAATACTTGAAGCCTTTTTTGTAAACACTACTCCTCCCTTATTTCTCGACGAAATTCAATGTTTGAGATGTCATATGATTCGTCTTAGTTCATAGTTTTGCAAGTTTTGCAATAAGGATTTAGATTGTTGATAATTGTACTCTGAAAGGCATGGGAGTCCTTAAAGTTTGTTTTTTTCCATAAGATTAACATGGGGAATAATTTGTATTGAATTGCAAAATAAAACAGCTGTTGATTAAAACAGACAAACACATGTTAATAGCTAAATTCCCCCCGTCGCAGCAGACCTGCATACTCAGCGAATTTCCAAATTAGTAATATTAATTTTTACCAGATAAACCTGAAAACAAAATTTCATCACATGCTCATAAATAGGGAAATAAATGTCTATTCTACCCATGATACATACATAGGGAAAGAGCATGCAGTTATGCTGCCATGGGGAACACTAAAAGTAGGTTTTAAGCATAAAAAAATTTATTTAGACCATATGAAGCCACATACTAAGTTGCATCTATATCTGTCCATAAATAAAGGAGTTTGCCTATTCTCCATATGATTAACATGGGAAAAGATTATGCAGGTTTGCTGCCATGATAAGCACAAAAACCAAGATTTTTTTACCATTAATGGATGAATCTCAACCAAATGAGGCTAAATACCAAGTTTCATCCAAAAATAATGGTTAATAAGTGAAATATTAACACATCCTTATTCTCCATATGATTAACAATGGAGTCCCAAAATACAATGTACTGTCTTTAGACTTTTTAATATCACGGTAATGGAGATAGATAGAGCAAAGCTTCAAAATACTAAATTGTGTGTGTGTGTTTTTTTAGCTAAATCCAGTGGTGAAAATAAAAATTTTAATTAAAAAAAATTACATATGAAAAATGCAAAAACCCCATTTTTGGGGTACAAAACCCCCCAAAACTACCCTTTCCGGTAGATCAATATGTCTGGTTTATAAACTCATCCGAATAAAAGTAGGATTACATATCTCTACCAAATTTGGTGTCGATCGGACCGTTTTTACAAGAGTTATCGTGTCTAGGGACACATACATATATATATATATACATACAAATACATACAAATCCATATATTTATTTTATGTATGTATACATACATACAGTGCTCGATTTCTCAAAAAAGAGGTAAGGGAACTGTAAAGGAACTGGCTCACCACGAGCCCTCCCCCGGAAGATTTTTTAAAATTACTCTTAAGTTGCATAGCGTTTTTAACTTACCTGAGAATATTTTGGCAGCTTTTTTATGACACTCATAATACAGTTTGAAGATTTAATAAAAATCATAAAGCGTTTCGGGAGCAGGCATGTTTCATACTGACTAACTTAACAATGTAAAATCCAGATAAGGCCTAATTTTTCTAATTTATTAGCGAATTTCCCTATAGGGAATACGCTATTACGGTAGTAGCCATGGTAAGACCTAAGCCCGGGACCATGATACTTTTTCGTTTTAAGGTCCCAGAAGCCAAAAACACCATTCATTCATTTTCATATATATGTATATATATATATATATATATATATATATATATATATATATATATCTATGTGTCCGTGGTACTGATAACTTTTGACAGCGACCTCCGATTTTGATGAAATTTGGTATGAAGGTGTAAGACCAGGTCTATTTTCATGAGTTCGCGAACCAGTGTGATCGGGTTATAGGAACGGGGTTTTATGGGGTTTCAAAGGGGTCAAAAATGGGTTTTTGGCATTTTTGGACCTCATTTTTCAAAATTTATCAATTTTAACTAAAAGCATTTAAAAGAGCTCAAAAAAACATACAATTTGGTATTTTGAATTTTTATCTTAGCGTAACTGGTTACGGGGAAAATCCAAAAATATGTTTTCCATGTTATCCTTATGGGAAATCAAGAAAACCCTATACCTTGCTTATTTATTGACATAACTTAATCAAATTTGGTATGTACATTATCTAGATAGGGTTTAACTTATACTTGCTTTGAAAACCCATATGGCGGCAAACCTACATACTCACCCCCATGGGGTTTATGGGGAAAATAAAAAATTGCCATAGCTTGATACAATTTTGTGTTTACATTCACCAATTATTGATTAACTTAGATTTTCTAACAACACCCCACGGTAGCAAACCTACATACTCGATCCTATGGTGTTTTTATGGGGAAAGTAAATAATCTGAAATTCCATTGGAAATTCGCTGAGTACGCAGGTCTGCTGCGACGGGGGTATATATATATATATATATATATATATGTGTGTGTCTGTGGTACTGATAACTTTTGAAGGGGACCTCCGATTTTGATGAAATTTGGTATAAAGGTGTAAGGCTAGGTCTATTCTCATGAGTTCGCGAACCAGCATGATCGGGTTATGGGAACGGGGTTTTATGGGGTTTCAAAGGGGTCAAAAATGGGTTTTTTGCATTTTTGGAGCATAATTTTCAAAAGTCAACAATTTTAACTAAAACCATTTAAAAGAGCTTAAAAAACAAACAATTTAATATTTTGAATTTTTAACTTGGCTTAACAGGTTACGGAGAAAAGCCAAAAATAGGTTTTCCATGTTAATCTTATGGGAAATAAACAATACCCTCTATCTCCCTTATTTATTGGAATAACTTGATAAAATTTGGTATTTACATTCACTTGGTAGGGTTCAACTGATATTTGCTTACAACACCCACATGGTGGCAAACCTACGTACTCACCCCTATGGGGTTTATGGGGAAAATGAAAAGAACACCATAACTTGATAATATTTGGTATGTTCATTCACTAGGTAGGATTTAACTGATATTTGCTTACAACACCCATATGGCGGCAAACCTATTTACTCACCCCCATGGGGTTTATGGGGAAAATTAAAAAGTGCCAAAAATTAATACAGTTTGACAATTACCTAACGTAACTATTACATTTCCTAAGAAAACTAACATTTTCTAACAACATCCCAAATCAGCCAACCTACATACCCATTCCTATGGTGTTAATGGGGAAAATACAATATCTCAAGATCGTTTGGAAATTCGCTGAGTACGCAGGTCTGCTGCGACGGGGGTATTATAAAGAATAATAATCCATTGCTGTACTAAGTGGTAAACCACGGTTACAAGCATATACACAAAACTAAACCTTTACTAAATTCAATTTTTATTTAAAAACAAAATTTAATATGAAAGTTTAAAGTTACTAAGTTGACAAACTGTGATTGGTGTCCGACTTAAAGCCATAGCCAATCAGTTTAAAAGATGAGACCACTTTCAATTCCATCCACTTGAATCACTAGTAAAACCCAGTTTGATTCTGTAACCACTTGTTATTTGACAACACTAGTTTCTAGGACAACTCAAATACACATAGGTTATTTACGCATATTATGACTATGTATAGATGATGACACTCATGGGCGCCGACTTTCGAAAAGTATTGGGGGAACCCAAGGGCGGGAACGGGTAGGATTCAGAATTTGATAATGTCCTTTGAAGAAATGCATTAATATTATCAAAAGTTACGTTTTGAGACAGAGTCAAGAAAAGTTTGGAACTCAAGAATAAGTTTGGAATTTTGTGGGATCATGAACAGTCAGGGCCGGATTTAGACATGGGCCCTGGCCCAGGGCGGCAGATTTTTTTTAGAGATAAATTAAAAATTTATTATAAAACATCAAGAGCAGTCCATGCAGATTATTTGGTTTTACTCAGGTTTCTACACTGAGTAAAAGCTTGAGAAAACTTTCAATGAGCTTTTTAAACAAATAATTTATCAGATTCCTCATTGTGTTAGCGTCATTAAGAAGGGGCTGCATCCAATGTACAGGCAACTGAAGGCGCGAACCACGACTCCATAGCTAATTTTGACATATTGCCCCTTCAGTGTATCCACTCTGGTCAAAATTAAAATCCCGGTGGTCGCAAGCTGACTCTACTTTAAAACAAAGAGCCACTGATGGTCATGACACCATATTTTTCCAATTCATTTGTAGGCTTCATTTATAAAGCAACTAACGAAGCTTAGGCTGCTATGTTACGAAACTTGTGTTGTAATTTCTCACATTTTAATATCGACTATTCAACAATGGCCGTGTTCAGGCGCACTCTACTCTTACCAGGATCAGGATTCTGTTTTTTTTCTTTGTAGCTGATTTTGGTGATTTCATTTTGTCGTCTGCTTATGAACCAATCTACCGGGTTTTTAAGATAAGCGTTTAGCCACAGTATGAATTAAGTTGTTAAGTAGTTTTATTGTTTGTATGGAAATATTATTGTATGTACTAGCAGACCTAGTAGACAAAAACACAACCGAGAAAAAATTTTAACATGGAGAGTTTCAACTTTCGATATCAATCAAGTAGGTAGCAAAAACAATTTTAACTTAATTTTGCAACTTTTAATTTAGTGTAATCGTCTATTTTTCTTCACTTTCATCATACTATGTTATTAAAATTTACCTGGACCATTAAACAGATTAATATAATAAAAGCGATATCCTGAAAAAGTATCAAAAGAAATTATAATGTCTCTTTTCATCTACCAAATAACATGCAGTCCATATTTGCATTCGAGCTAGACCCAGATTAGTGAGGTTAGGGCCTATGCTATGAAACAATGAAACAATGTCATTTTAGTTAATTTTTGAGAATATGGTTCTACAGTATGTGCTAAAATAAACACTACATTACTGAAATTATAAGATATTATACACTTGGTTTCACCAACATAAGTAAAAGTAAGCACCATGGGTGCTTAATAAATAACATGTTCAATATGACCTCCATCCAGTAGAGGCAACACTCATACCGCTTTTGAAGGTTTTGTATCATTTTGTTGAAGATGGCTGATTCAGTTTCAGTACTGTTTATTTTGGCGCATACCTATGCTTGCCATAATTTTACAGAGCCAAACCGGGAGGGCCAGGGGGGATGTAACCTCCCCCCCCCTCAAGAACCACCAGTTTGTTAATGCAGGTTGGTTATGATACGTTGGTCTCAATTATGCAAAATTTAAGCATGGGTTATTTTTTTTTTTACATTGTAGCTTATTACTTACAAAATTTTATTGTCTGGAAAAGTTAAAATGTTAAGCTAGGATTAATAATTGATTAAAACCAAAAAGTAAATGAAATCAGTTGTATATTTTTTATTAGCATATTAAATCTAACATGTGGTCAAGATATAGGGCCTACATATTCTTGAAACAAAATAAAGTTGCAACAATAAAATTAATCGTCTCTTCTTGTCATTTAGGAACTTTTTTTTTTTTTTTTTTTTTTTTTTTGAGGGAGAGGCGGAAAAATGCATTACGCACACAGGTGGCCAGCCTGTAGTGTGGGGCTCCCCTAAAAACGGGTTTACCCACTAAAAAACCTCCTCTACTCTTTAGGAATCTAACCTGGAATTGTTTGTCACATTACGTCAGGCTAGGCCTAAATTTGGCTTACGCCCGTGGGGCTCGCTCCTTATCCAGCCACTCGATCAAGGGATCTGGGCCACTTCGCGGTCCAGATCGGTTTTCTTTTCCAGGAGGATGCCCCGGACGAACTGTGACAAACAATCCCAGTTGCCCTCATCCTCCAAAATCTTTTGGCAGACCGAGTCCACCGAAAATACACCAAAGATTTGTGTGGCCTCCAGGCGGGGCCCTTCCCAACGGGGACAGCGGAAGAATGTGTGTTCCGCATCGTCGGGAACACCCGGGCAATAAATGCAGTCCGGTGAACCGGTCTTTCCCATCCGGTTCAGGTACGACCGAAAATAGCCGTGACCTGTCAAAAATTGGGTCAGGTAGTAGTCCACCTCCCCATGCCGCCGTTCCACCCCTGGTTGGACCTGCTTGATAAGTCGCGCAGTCCATCGTCCTCGGGTGTCGTGCTCCCAGCTGTGTTGCCACTGCTGGAAGGTTCGGGAGCGCTCTTCTGTTCTTGCCGTGTCCTTGCCGATCTCGCCTTGTCTCTGATAAATCGCTTTCCTCTCCCCTGCCAAGAGCTTGACAGGGATGACTCCGGCGACCACCAGGACGGCAGGCTCGGACACTGTCCGGTAGGCGGAACACACCCGGAGTGCAGCTTGACGCTGAACCCGGGCGAGTCGCAACCTGTAGCACTCCTTATCTAGAGCGCCTGCCCACACCTCTGCCCCGTAAAGAAGCACAGACTGGACCGCGGACATCAACAGACGTCTTCTGCTGGATCGGGGACCCCCGACATTGGCCATCAGCCTACTAAGGTAAGTCACTACCTTAGCGGCCTTGTCCGCCGTACGGAAGATCTGATCCCTCCAGCTTAACTTGGTGTCCACCATAACCCCGAGGTATTTGGCGGCACGAGTTGATGTGACCACCTCCCTTCCCACTCGAAACGGGACGACGGTGTCGATCCTCTTCTTCGTGAGAATCACGATCTCCGTCTTACTGAGAGCAAGTGAGAGACCGTGATCGGACATCCAGTTGTTGACCACCCGCATAACTCGGTTCAACTTCAGTTGAGCCAGCTCAACGTTGCGTGCAGCAATGAGAGCTGCGACGTCATCGGCGTACCCAACCAAAGTGGTTTCCTCAGGCATCTCGGACCTCAGGAGGCTGTCATAGGCAACGTTCCAGAGATCCGGGCCGAGTATTGAACCTTGTGCGGCACCAGAAGTGACTTCCATCGTCCGCGTTCCGTCCCTCGTGTCATAAATCAGGCTTCGAGAGCGTAGATAATCCTCGATGAGCCGCAACAGATATGCAGGAATACGAAAGGTGTTGCGAAGCGCATCCAGCATATCGACCCACCTCGCCGAGTTGAAGGCATTCTTGACATCAAGCGTAACAAGAAGCACTACTCGGCGGGAGAAATGGTTGTGGCTCTCGGCTCTCTCCACAGCTCTCTGAACTTCGGTGACAGCGTCGATCGTTGACCGTCCCTTTCTGAAGCCGTACTGACGGGGGCATAAGTCCCCGGCAGCTTCCACGGCAGAAGTCAGGCGGGAACGGATCAGCTTCTCGAACAGCTTTCCAGCCGTGTCCAACATGCAGAGAGGCCTGTGGGACGACGGCAGCTCGGGATCACCTTTGCCCTTGCTGATCAGTACAAGCCTGGCTGTTTTCCAGGGAGCCGGAAACACCCCTTCTACCAAACAGGCATTGTACATTCTCAACAACAAGTCAGCGTTGATTAAAAATACTTTCTTTAAAGCCTCACTGGGAATCCCGTCCGGGCCAGGAGCCTTGTTGCTCTTCAGGGAGAGAACGGAGGTTTCTAGCTCCTCGAAAGTGAAGAGTGGAACGTCCTCTACCCGTCCGAAGTCAACCGGCGGTCGCTGTGGATGTTCAGGAAACAACGCAGCGACGATCCTCCCCATGGTGGCGCCCTCCATGATGGAAGGTGGAGAGCGGGCGCCGAGTTTCTGTGTTACAAGTTTGTAACCCAGGCCCCAGGGGTCGGAATCAACGTCGTCACGAAGTCTCCTCCAGCTATTCGCCTTGCTCCTGTTGATCGCCTGGCGGAGAGATTTTCTCGCAGCTTTATAGGCCTCAGACTTACGAACTCTGTCTGCGGGGATTCTCGCTCTTGTGGCGGCTCGTCTAGTTCTTAAACATGTTCTTCTGAGTTCCGCAATCTCTTCAGTCCACCAGTAAACGGGTTGTTTGTCGCGTCGGGGTTTCCTTCGCGGCATAGACTGGTCGCAGGCCGAGACGATCAGTTCCATCGTGGATGTTACTAGTGCCTCGGCCCCAGCCTCACCAGGATTCCCCTGCGCTCCCCGAGAGATGACTTCGGTGAACTTGACCACGTCCAGTTTGTTGGTGTTCCACCGGCGTGGCCCTTCCCGAGATGCGGAAACTCGACGATTTGCCTGATCATGCAGGTCAAACACGACGTATTGGTGGTCGCTACCCGTGTAGTCCTCCACAACCCTCCAGCCAGAGATCCTCGGAAGGAGCGACTCAGACGCAAAGGTGACATCGGGGATCGTGCCTCTCTGCCCGGGGCGCCGAAAAGTAGGTGTGTCGCCCTGGTTGAGGACGACAAGACCGGCCCTGGCGATGAAATCCAGGATGTATTTCCCCCGGGAGCTGGTAGAGGGCATTCCCCACTCGACGGCCCTGGCGTTGAAATCGCCACCAACGACGACATGCCCGGTGGTGCCGAGAACGCACTCCTCTAGGCTATCTATCTTGTCGCGGAAGTCCTGGACGGCCTCGTTGGGTGTGAGGTAGCAACTGAAGATAGTCACGTCCCCACACCGAACCCAGACGAATCCTCGGCCGCGCCCGTGACTCCGCACCAAGACATCTCGTGTATTACGTGCCCAAAATGCAGCAGTACCGAGGCTGTCCGAGATCCAAATGTTTGGGTCTCTGTCCCGATACTGTTCGCTGATAAGGAGCGCGTCAGCACCAAGTTCTCGGGCGAGCTGATCTAGAAGGTTATCAGCTCCCCAGGATCTATGAAGGTTGGCCTGGAGGATGCGAATTACCGGCCGCTGCCTTTTGCCTGTTCAAGTGCGGCTCTGAAGGCACCGCACTGACCAGACCCGGGTAAGTGACCGAGGGCACTGGAGCCTGAATCCTTGCAGAGGAAGCAGGAGGGGCTCGAGGAACATTCCTTGCGTTTGTGGCCCTGGCTTCCACACTGGAAGCAGTTGGCACTCCTGTCGGGCCCTTTACAGTTTCGGGAGGAGTGGCCGAAACCGAGACAGCGGAAGCATCTCGAAACTACCACCCTCCGTTTGAGCCTGCAACTGACCCAACCGACTCTGAGGTGCTGAAGGCTAAGCAGCTTATTGGCGTGCTTTTCGCCCATCTCAGCAACAGCCATCCGGAGTTGACTTCGGTTGGGCTTTGTCAGCCATACCCTCACTCCATCAGCTGGTATCTCCGGGAGTGCCACCTGGATCGCACGGGTCACCTCCTCTTCGGTGGAGAGGGCATCAAGGTCCCGAATCTCGACCGAACACTTCGGTTCTAGGGCCTTGATTGAGCCTTTGTCCCCAAGTGCAGTCTTGAGGGAAGCGGCAAAACCGATCTTGTCACTCGACTTCCCTAGTTCGAGGAGGACATCCCCGTTCTGGGTTCGCCGAATAGACTTGATAACGGTGTCGGTCTCCTCCGGTTTGGCCTGCGATCTAATCTGACCCAGAACATCGGCAAAAGATCGCCCCCCTAAAGGCTTGATCAAGATTGCCTCCGTCCTGGGCTTCTTAGGCCTGGGTTGTTTAGGCTTTCTGGCAGACTTGCCAGAGGCCTCCCCAACCGGTTTCGAGACTTGCGTCCGCTCCACCCTCGACGCACTTTTCGAAGCCGCCTCCGCTTGCTTCTGCCTCCTCCTTTCTTTCTTAGACAGGCGCGTCTTCCAGCCCCCCAAAGGTGTTGAGGTAGAGTTTGCTGCCAAGGCAGGATTAGCCGCCGGAGCAGGAACCTCTGCAGGAGTAGCCGCTGGAATCACGGCAGCGCCCGGGGCGGATTCAGTAGCCTGGACAGGAGATGTCTGCGATGCCGCAGTGACAAAAACCGGTCTCGGCACTGAGTCCACCTCAACAAGCTCAGGGCTTCCAGGCGAAGAACCGCTCTGCCTCTTCTTTCGCTTTCTGGCTTGAGTCTGGGACTCAGCTAGGTGAGCTTGAGGCGAAGCAGAGATGACTCGGTTCGTGACATCGCGCTCCTGCTTCACTGCCTTTAGCCTGATTTTCCGGCATTCCTCGATTTCTTCTAGAGCATCTTCGAGTTTCGGGATCCCCTCTTTTATCGCCTTGTTCACGTTCTTTTGAATTAAGAGGGCCTTGGCCATCTCCTTCAAAAGAGCTTTCATCTTCTTCAGAAGTGAGTCTTCCTCCTCGTGGGCGTCGTCCTGCTGCTGCCGAAGCATTTGCAGCTCGAATGCCGCACGAAGAGGGCTCTTCCTGGGAGGAATCCCTTGGATATTGGCTAATGGTGTTGCCGGCTCGGCCACCTCCATCGCCATACCGATCTCCTCCTTCTTCTGTCCGGTTTTGGACGACGATCCGTCACCACCAAGAGCCTTGAATGGCACCGGCGGGGGGGTGGTTTTAATACCCTTCGTCGGCGTTCCAGTGTTCAAGGTCGGAGACCTCTGCAGTCTTGAGCTGCGCTTAAAGGCGGCCTGCTCTATTTCATCATCGTTCGTGTTTTGCATTTTTAAATCCATACTTTTGTTTCACCAGCGCATCGTGCGGCAAGAGGCGGCCCTTCATCGGCCGAGAGCGGGTACACCCTCGGAGGTCTACCCCCCGTAGGAGATAAGACACCCCTACCCCGGTACTCCGGGGCCCGAACCTCCGTTTGCCCAGCACCGATACACAAAATGTGCCGGACGTGCTGGGGGTCGCACCGTGGCAATGCAGAGTCCGATCCCTGCATCCATGCCGCACTCCCTGACTAAGGTCCGAAGCGGCTGGCTTCTGACGACACACTGGAGGAGACCATCGGCAGTGCGAGGCACACATCAGTCCCTGCAACACAACAGGGACACTCCCAGGACCCCCCAGCATGCGCCGGTCGAAAGAAGGTGGAAAGACACCCTTGATTCGGGGTCGAAAACAAGAAGGTGAGCAAGGTTAGCTCAGGAAAGAATAAAGACGGTGAGCTAAGACCTGAAAGATGAGAAGAAAGGCCCTAGCTCGGGAAGAACTGTGAGGAGGGTCTCACAGCTTGGCTCAGGTACCCCGGGGTCGCCAAGAAACACCCGTACAGTGGAAAGCCCACTGCCCCTGAGGGAATTTAGGAACTTTTAAATCATTTGTCTTTTACTACATCACAAGTGCACTGGACTTGCCTAGCACTCTTGTCCACCACCATCATACGTACGTCAAATTTCACCTTGATTTTAATTTTGATTGCCATCTGAAAATTGGATTGTACCCTAAATGCTAGTTTAGTAGCCTAATAATGTTAATTGTTGTCTTTATAACAAAATTTATTGTAAGACATAAAATAAAACAAATTGTTTAGTTTGTTGTTAATAATTCTCTGTTTTCTCAATGTTTACAAAAACCCGGGACAAAGGCAAAACCGGCCGGGACACCGGGACAAGAGCGTAAAACCGGGACTGTCCCGGTCAAACCGGGACGTATGGCAAGCCTACGCATACCGGTATTGTACAAAGATTATTGTTTTGGATTTAAGACATTGTTTCGTAGATGTGTGGGGGGGGGGGGAGGAGGTCGGAAATGTTTTGGGCCCATGGGCGGCAAATTCATAAAGCCGGCTTATTATAACAAAAATGTGAGAATTTCACAGTACCACAAATTATTTTACAGAATTTTACAGGGTTGTGGTAAGGCTAGTTTTTCTGTTGGGAATTTTCAGATAAGTGGTCGGGAACAAGTTGGAGAAAACAGCTTTAAGCTCTTGTTGCATTATCTTTCAGCTGTCACCTGATTAAGTTAATTTCTTTGTCAGGTTTTCACCGTTGTGTGCCAGTGTGGCGACGACAGTGCAGCCTGTGTGCCTAAAAGCATGGAGACCCTTCAACATCACCACCAATACTCTGGCTGCAACATTCTCCACCGACCTCTTTTGGTTTTTGTTTACTCCAATCACAGTCTTCAGAGTTAGGTAAGCAAAAGGAAACAGTGAAGGGGGTGATATATTTAGTTCTACATTCTTATGTATCTAGCCCTTTCAAACCCAAGTCTATAATTTACTCAGAATAGATTATTTTTGGTGTAATTAGTTGTTATAAGCCACATAAACAACTGAATTTTTTTTATGGCCTTCTTGGATTTTTTATGACCCACAAAATTTTGTAATTTTCTAATTAAATCCTTACTGTGTTATTCTTAAGTATCGACAGTAACAAAAACTTATGATATGTAAAAACAGATAAATATATAAAGGCTAATTATGAATGAATTTAGGGTATATTAAACAAAAAACAAGAAATTTTTTTTTTTAAGATATAAAATTTATTTTTAAAATTTAAGCTGTCTAAAGAACAGTTAAAACCATAAAAAACTGGCCGTAAGGTATAGAGCCTACAATGTTTTAAAAACCATTAGAATGCTATGATATTATATACCTACGTTATCTATATATTTAAAATACAAAGTTAAAAAACCTTTGGACACTTCGTCTGTGACTTCTACTGGACCGATTTACATGCGGGTTGTACCAAAATAAACGTTTTTGGTTCTATATTAGCAGGTTTTATTCGTATTTCAAAAATATTTACGTTAAATCGGTCAAAAATTAAAAATAAACTTTTCTTATGGGGATTTAACATGGAGAAAAAAGCCAACATTTTCAATCCTTTGGACAGTTCGTCTGAGACTTCCACTGGACCAATTTACACGCAGTTTTTACCAAATAATACGTAAACCTTTGTATATTAGCAGATTTTATTTACTTTAACGTTATCTTACTTCCTTAAATTAAAAATATCGACATTTTCAAACCTTTACAATTTATCTATTTTCCACGCTTTCAATCAGCTGATTGTAAACACACGAGGTATTTAGTCTAAATACAGTGGATGAGCAAAAGCTCATGAAGGATTTGGTTTATTATGGCCAGTACCTAAAAACGTTTCCAATTATTATGATGTATTGTCATTTATGAAAAGAAAGTTGCTTAATCATATAATTAACGTTATCTTACTCCCTTAAATTAAAAATGACGACATTTTCAAACCTTAACAATTTATTTATTTTACACGATTTCAATCAGCTGATTGTAAACACACGAGGTATTTTGTCTAAATACAGAGTGGATGAACAAATGTTCATGAAGGATTTGGTTTATTTTATGGTCAGTACCTAAAAACGTTTACAATTATTATGATGTATTATCCTTTAAATTGAAAGAAAGTTGTTTAATTATGTAAAATAGCTGATTGCTTTAAAATTAAAACTAAATTGTAAAGGTTTAGTTTAAATAAATTGCACACATTTGTATTAAAAGAAACGGATGTATCGGGAATTCTTTGTGCAATCAATTTGTCGTTTGCAACGTTGTAATGCTTTACATTTACTTCGCTTAACGATAGTATTTGTGGCGCAGTCGGTAGCGTGACTCACTCCAAATCAGACGGCCCGGGTTCCAGACCGAAATCACAATTATACTTTTTGTAATGTGTCCAATAACGGCGTCACTAATAAATGTTTTACTGATGGTACCGATATTTATTTTAAGCAAAATAGATACATTAAAATATTTATAGGCCTGTTCAAACTCTCAACAAACTTATTTATTAAACTAACAAGTTTACAAATTGATAGTTTAGGCTTGCTTATTTTTTGATGTTTTTAACTAATATAACGCTTTGATTAGGCTACTAAGGTTTAGGCCTAAGTAAACAATCGATTTTTTATGTTTATAAAATACTAAAGAGTGTCTGTGTTACATAGTAAGGGTGCAGCATTATTGTTTTTAAGGAATATGCCCATAGGGCTACTTTGACAGACACTCCAACTAAAATTATGCAATTTTCTGTTAAATAAATTTGTATTCTTTAAATTTGGATAGTTATTGAAACTTGAACACTTCAGCATAAATATTGCGATATGAAAGTGGTTATAAATGGTTTCTCTACGTTCTATACCCTAATACACCAATATTTGTTAAAGCCAACCATCATAAGTTACAACACTCTAGGCCTTTCCTAATTCTTGAAAAAAAACTGTTAAGAATTTATCCAATAGTCCAATTTATCCAATAGGCCTACAAGTGGATATTGGTCTACTTATTTCTGATGTTGTTGAACCTAATAGAACGGTTTCCTTAGGCTAATTAGGTTTGCGCCTACCTAAACAATCAAATTGACATGTTTATAAAATACTAAAGAGTAGGGCCTATAAGTACAAGGGTGCAACATTATTGGTTTTACGGAATATTCCTACTTTTCCGACGCTCCAACTAAAATCGTAGTATTTTCTGTAAAATATATTTTTGTTCTTGGTATGGCAGTTCAAAGAAGTACATTTTATGGACTACCTTACATGTTTGTACTATTATAGCGTTTCATTTACCACTAATGGAGCTAACTTATATCCGTCGAGTATCGACGGGCAACAACTAGTATTTTATATATATACCGGGTGTCCCAGACCACCCGTACACTATTTTTAAAATCTACAAAATTATTTATTCACAAAAACATTTATGCCTTTATGGGTAAACCGGTTGCGCTCTATCCATTGATGATGATTTCAATGTACAGGGTGTACCAGAAATAGCCTACCCAGGCCAGAAAGTCTTTAATTTTAAATACGAACCCCCACTTTTTATGGTATTTATGGATTCTAAGACATAATTTTAAGACTACTTTACAATTTAATGTGTATCCCTAATCCTAACGGTTTGGGAGATAATGAAGGTCGAAGTTTGATTTTTTCCCATAAGAATAACATGGGGCTAAATTTCACATCCATTATCTCTGTAAATTTCCCGCTAAACTAAAAAGGCCTAGCATAAAAATGCCTTAGATTCTTCTTTTAAACACTTTAGCATCATAAATTATTAGTTTTGTCATAAATTATTTTATTTTTCATATTTTTTCAATATGGCGGAGATTATTTAAAATGTGCAAAAAAATTGAAATTAATTACCATACATGAAAATTGGTATTTTTTATGAATTATTATCTAAATTGAGGTTATAAGATATTTTTATGCTTGGACAGTATGTTAAAGGTAAAGGTTTCAGTGTTAATGGATATGACAATTTGCTCCATGTTAATCTAATGGGAAAAAAATCAAACTTCTACCTCCATTATCTCCCAAACCGTTATGATTAGGAATACACATTAAATTGTAAAGTACTCTTAAAATTATGTGTAGAATCCAAAAATACCATAAAAAGTGGGGGTTCGTATTTAAAATTATTGATTTCCAGTCTGGGTACCAGTGGTACCACCTCCTGAGAGCGAAGGTAGTCTGCCACCTTCTCCCCAACGAGATTGACCACGGACCCAGTGTCTAATAGAGCAGGGAAAACTCACCCCATCAACTCTACCTCGACAAAGGGCCGTACATCCCGCGGCGGCACACTTCCATCCGCCTCCAACCAAAGTGTTTATTTTGTCGAGCCACTCGTTTCAGTCCGCGGAGGTCGTTCTTCTTGGGATCCTGCACTCAGGTGACCTTCCGAGCCCTGAGCCGGTGATCCGTTTCTAGTCGGGTTTTCAGGGTCTCGCCACGTGGTTCCCGGTCCGCCTGTGGGCTCCTGTCCGCACCACCAGGCCTCTGTACCTCAGCTACTGTCTCGTGATGTCCTCCAAAAATATTCATGAAGACGGTAATAGAATTAATAAATTCGATATTAATTATTAATAACACACAAACAATATCAATTGCTTCGATATTAATTAATAAATTAAATATCACACACGCCTAGGCGGTGCCGAACCAATCGGCAGGAAGTAACCGGCAGGAACCGTAATATATTTAATTTTATAAATCTCAGATATTAATTAATCAACTTAATATTGGTTTATTTTACCGTAAATTAATAAACAGTAACGGTACTCACCAATTGCGGGTCACTACCCAACAAATCCAACACCGTACGAACTCGTACACTACGCGTACTACACCGTACTCATACCGGAGACGCGAACTACGGAAAACAACCACTCCAACGTTCACGCTACGGGTCTCGGGACGAACTGCCTGGAGCGGCCAACCTGTGGCCGCAGCCGAGCACCCAGTGCTGATAAGGCGGGTCAAACTCCAACCGGCCACTGCCGCTCACCTGGCGCGGACACGGTTGCACCGTCTTTCACCCCGCAAAAAAATGGCTCGTTAAAAATGTTTAATAAAACTTTGAAATGCAATAACTTCCAACATATTTGACCTGTTGAGGTCTAATTTTCGACTATGTACTCTCTTTACTAAGACATTTAAAATTATGTATAGCATGGCTATGGACCAAGAAACATTTCTTAGAACTTTCCCATTTTGACATCCATGTAGAGTGGTTAAAGGGTAACACGATAGGCATATGTCAAGCTATCCGAATGTTCAAAGCCAATTGTAAAAACAAACGTTTGCCGCAAACCGCACCTCAAAAGGTCAAGAATTTCAAATATTATTACATTTTTAAGCGCTTAGGTTAAAATTTTATTTTTATTCAAAGTTTGAGAGGCTACCATTTTTTACTTAGGCAACCTTTTTGAGACCTTGGGGTTTGCGGCATTAAATTCTATTACTTAAGAGCTTTAATTTGATATACATAAACCTATTGGTCAAAGAAAGATTTATTTCTGACTCCACGTTGGCCATCCCATCATTTTTAGGCATGTTGGCCACTGGGGATTTTGGGTAACTTTTCTGGGGGAGGTCATGGGATGAAATAGAACACATTTCAGCAAAAATTGGCTTTCCACTTTTTTCATTTCCTAGCCATATTTTGGTTTAATTTTACTTGTTTAATTTGTTTGGCCAAATTGGTATGTACATTATACATGAAGCCATTTATTGTGAACACTACTCCTCTCTTGTTTTTAAACCCATGTAAAATTTGAGGTTTCAACAAATTTGTTATCAGTTCGTATGTTTACAATAAGGTTTTTGATTTTTTATATTTTTATTCTCAAGGGCAGGGGAAGACTTAGTTTTTTTAGAAGAAGTTAGTTTAGTTATTTAGAAGTTAGTAGTTTTTGTTCCTAAGATTAACATGGGGAACAATTTTTATTAAATTGCAAAATAAAACAGTTATTGATAGTAAATAAGATAAACACATGTTAAAGTTGAAAGGTAGCCAATGAACTATTAGTACTGAAATTTCAACCCAATTTCAAACGATATGAGGAGTGTCTGTAGTGATATGTTACATTTTTCGTAAAAAATAGCAGAGATATGTTTTGCTTAAACTTGAGATTTATGTGTATTTAGGAACAAAAATATGTTTTAACAAGGGATGGGTTGGTTGTTAAGGTCGGTTATCGGTTTTTTACAAAAAAAAAAAAAAAACCAATAACCGAGAATTGATAACACATGTCGGTTTTCGGTTTATCGGTTTATTTTTGACTAAAGAAAAAAAGTTGAACAGAAATTAATTATAAAGGAAAGGACGTCTGGTTCCAGGAAGATGGCAATACAATTGTAATATGAGACGATAGATGAAATGTGGAACACCTGCCGCTAATCCATGTCTAAATTATTGTTTGGCATCCGGCCAGCAATCGCTACATCCATATCAGTTCCGTAGTACATTTGGTTTCTGACCTAATTGTCGTACAAAAACAAATTATAGCTTATTTTTTCGTCTGATTTTCACAAATTGAATAAAACTTTAATCAAAGTTTGACGACCTATAGTTCAACCTGTATAGGTAAAATAATGTTATTATTATGTTGTTTTTAATATTGAACTCAAAATTACTACAACAATCCTTATTTTTAATAAATATATAGAATTATTATTTGACTGAATTAAAACTAAAAATTATTATCTTAACAAAATGCATTTCTATAACACATAATAGCTAATGATTCTTAAAAAATTTGACATGAAATAACAAAACATTTCTTAAGCCATAATTTGAAGGTTTTTCTAAACTTTTTTAAATGGTTGGATTTTATTCTATACTTCCACATATTTAATCAAGTACCAGGCTAACCGAGCCTTGCTCGTTGGTTTTAATTCATTTTTGCTATAGTGTTATGGTGGTAAAGGTATTAAATTTCCACCAACAACCAACTATACCTCTTCACAGTTAACAGCTGTTTCAAAAAGACTGCTTAACATTAATGTTCCTTTATTTTTGTATACCTTTCGTTGTTATTTCGTTACCAAAATAGCAACCCATAAGACCAATGTTAAAAATTAAGATTTTTAAACTTAAATTTAGACCAAATTCGATTTTTCCTGTGATTGAGGCTGTTTCCAAACTTATTTTTGGGCCAAAACATCTTAAATGCAAAGTGTATGCAAAATCTAACCGCTAGATTTCGAGATCGTGGAACACACATCCCTTCAGACATTGCTCGTGTTATAGTATAAGGATTCCTACAAAAATACAATAGTCAAAGTTTTTATCTTTTAGTTTTAGTTTTTTATTAAAATTCCAAATTTGCCCACTTAAAAGATTGTATTGCTTTGTGACTACTTTCAGATAAAATATAAGGCCAATTATATAGTAGGATAAACATTTAATATTTATCTATATTTTTTTTTTATTTGCAATAACTAACTGGTCTTATTAAAAAGCATAAATGTGTAAAAGGGAGAAAATAGGCATCAGCCTGATTATAGATGGTAACCTTGAGTTGTTTTATGTTTACATCTAAAATAAATCAAAAACCTAAAAACCGACAACTGGTGCCAGTGAAAAACCGAACCGATAAATTTTGCAACCAACCCATCACTAGTTTTAACAGCCTCAACCTAGGAAAATTCCTCTTTAGTAAAAAAACAAGCTTGAAAACTGCAATATTAACATTAATCTTATTTATGGGTTGCCATGTTGGTAACGGAAAAACAATGGTAAGTAAACAAGTATTAAAGAAAAACTCTATAATTTAGACATGGATTTAAAACAGCTGTGATGGGGTATAGGCCTAGTAGGTTATTAGTGTAAATTTACTGACCTTTTTACTGTGATATATAAAAAGTGAATACAAAATTTTGTCACAAATAGTTTATTAGGTGTTGAAAAGAGAGACCATTTAAAAGTTCATTAGCCATCAGCATAGGTAACAAAAGTTTATTGCAAACCATGTTTTGTATGAAAAACAGTTTAAACCAAAATGCAAATAAAATAAACCACATTAATAAAGATGAATTTCCCCTTTCTTTCTAATAATATGGTTAGTATCAAAATTCTGATCTTTTTTATTGAAAGTTTTGTGGAAAAACGTAAAAATTTAATTGCTGTAATAGAATCGAAGGTTTATTTCCAAAAATATATACTCTACATAGAGTCCCAACACATCTAAAAAAATATTTTTGGGTGCTTTTTTGGTAATAGACTTGAATAAACACTAGTGCGAGCTTATTCTCGCGCTGAATTACGTTGTACAGGTGTATGTAATATTTATTTTTTCTCAGAGTTCCTTTACGGTTTCCATGTGATGCATTATCTAGATCAAACATCTGTTAATGTATTTATTCTAATTATTTTAAAAGTTTTTAGGCAGAACCTCTAATACAGATCGGCGTGAGAACCATCGCACAGTCATAATTTAGACCTTCTATAAAAGAAATACACCAAATGTCTTCACTTACATTGTGACGTTCTAGAAAGAGTGAAAAAATTGTTTTGATCAAATAAATACTAAAGAGGTGTAATTTCATTGGCATTTTGATTTAATATTTATGCAAAATAACTAATCAAACTGAGCAAGGTTTGATCTCCCCGGCCTCTCATAAATGCAGCCAGGGCTTTTGCGCTGCACAGGTTTCCTTGTGTATTTTTGATTGTTTGTTCACTAGTTTTAATGACTGTTGTATGGTGGAATGTTCTTGAGGCACTTTTAATTATTAGTTTAGGCCCAGTTGTGATGTGTATTTGTTTGAAGACAACAAATTTACATTTTGCATAGCTGAAAGCATTGTACAAAACAAAGCAAAATGAAAATATTTTAGAGCAATGAATTGCTTTATAGGACTCTTAAATCGTCTTTAAGAGCGACTCTACTAAAATTGTGATTGTTTGTTCAGTAGCTTAAATAACTGTGTAAATAAATCTATAATGGAAGAGTTTGTTACTGAGGGACTTTTAATAACTCATTTAGGCCCAGTTTCGCTGTGTGTGTGTATGAAAACAAAAAATATGTATTTTGCATAGCAGAAATCATCTTTCAAAGCAAAGTAAAGTGAAAATATTTTAGACCAATAAAATACTTTATAGGACTCTTTAATAGTCTTTTAGAGCGACTCTACTTACAATCAGACAATATAAAGGTCGGCCATAGTTCCAAACTTATGTAGTAAATCCGTAGGCCTGTACATTCATAATAAAAGTAACAAAGAGCCCTCATACCGTCCCTACCCACCATCCGCCACTGTGCCAAAGCTAGGTCAAAAACAGCCTAGTGTATTCAACTGATTGACAATCATGTTCTAGCAAGGTGGGGTCATACATTTTTAGAATAAAAAATTTGATTGATATTTTGTTCATGCTGATAAATAAATATGACACTTATTAGGAGCCAATCAAAACTAAATACATGGTTTGCAAATTGTTTACAGATATTTACCTGTTATTCAGCGTCTTGAAAATGAGACTGATGAAGAAATGGCTGACAGAATTGCTCAAGCCATAGCCAATGAGCTGGGTATAAAGTCAACCAAGTTTACTGCCAAAGATAAAGTAAGAAAATAAATAACTGTAGATTAACTCAAATATTACTTTGAACAAAAAACTAACTAATATATTTGATTTTCTCCTTCTAGAATGAAATTAGAATCTTTCCTAGACATTTTCATTAACTCATTTAGCTGTAAGTTTCCATAGTACCGGCACTCCTGTATCAAAGAATGCCAGATTGAGGGCACCACTGGTGAATTAATTAAGAAAATGTTTAAGTGAATCTGAGACTGGTGGCCAAGTCTATAACTTACTGGATGCAGTTCCTCTGCCCTCTCAAGCCCTAGAATCCTAAGGTCTATCATTACAGGCTCATATTAGCAAACATGCTCGGACAGTCGGTCACTTCTGTCTTGTGTTTCATTAAATTTTACTATGGTCATTTGCTGTCATTAGATGACCACCATAAATTAGAATTTTTGGCTCCTGGTAATGGACAGTGAAAGTATGTTTTTATTAGTTCACAGTTTTAATATACTAGTAAAAATTTCAAAATTAACATACACCCGGACTAATCAGCCAGTCGGATTTTTTCAGCAAGACTATGAGAAGCGCTATCTACTGGAAGTGAGCAGAAGCAAGACAAGTCACAATCCGCAGCAGCCGGCGCGCGTTAGTTACGAGCTGCAGCGCATGGCCGCGCAGGTGGCTGAAGTCCTGCCTTATGTACCCTACGAGGCCATCATCCGCGACTTGAGTGAGTTTCAACAATGGTGACTGTATCATTTTTTAAGAATTGAGTTTGTGTTAAATTTTCATAGTCTATATAGTAAAATCTCTATAACTAAAAGATTATCTACGGTATCAGAAATAATAAGATTTTTTATACGAAAGTACACATTTATAAATATGTTCTGTAGGTACCACGTCGGTCATATCTAACCGGCTACTGACTATGCCTTATGTGCCACAGCCTTACTACCTCCAATGCTCGTAATTGCCAAGTTTTGAAAAGCAATATTTTTAAGTATATTCTTTAATTTCAGTATCTGTGGACTACGTTTCACCAATTTATGATGAAATATTTATGACGGTGTCCCACAAGGGTTGGTACTCGGATCTCTTCTGTTTAGTCTCATGATTAACAATCTTCCATACTTTCTGAATTGTAAAACGATACTGTACGCAGATGATACAACTTTTATTCATAGTAGCAATGATCTAACCTATCTGAACAAAATTAACTGAAAGTACATTAACTCAAGCATTATTATGGTTTAGAGCAAACAGTTTTCTTATGAACGAAAGTAAAACTCAACAATGATATTTTAGTTTAAGAAACAGAAGACACATTGAAAATGATTGTAATAATAGTGTTAAATGTCTTGGTATTTTTATTTATAGTAAATTGTCATGGGAACCTCATATAAGGTTTATATCTAGTAAAATTTTAGAGTAATTTTCGTATTAGAAAGTTTGAAAAGTCATGTTTTAGATAACTATGTAAGATCAGCATATTTTGCATTTTTTCAGAGTATTATTTCCCATGGCATTTTACTTTAGGATAAAAGTAATCACATCGGTGATATTCTTTTAATTAAAAAAAAAAAGGCTGTTAGAATAATTACAGATTCCCACAAACCGGAACATTGTAAACCCCTATTTATTAGGCTCAAATTCTTAATGGTCCTCAATCTGTACATTTACCATGTTTTACAGTATACTAGATGCAATATCTCAAAATACACGCAAATACACTTACTTACTTACTTAATACTGTGCATCTTTCCCGTTGACTCGGCATAGTTTTGGGAGCAGCAGGTTTCCTAAAAGAGAAGACTCGGCTGTTTTCTAGGAATTAGGCCAGGGTAGGAAAAGTCAGGCAGTATGGAAACATACCATGGAAATTACAAGGTGGTTGCATGGCTAAGTAATCTATTTTTATTTAAATGCAACAGTTCACATAAATTATGTTATTAACTAAACTTTTTTAAATAAACTAATAAATAAACAATTCAACCCAGATCCACATGGAAATATTGATTATAACATTCCAGATAGCCTGTATATTGCATTTAACTTACCTGTCATAGATATTAATTAGGCCTAATATAGTAATGATGTTAGATATTCATATTGATCAATTAATTCATCACTCACCTAATAATAATTATAGCCTAGTCTCAATAACTATTTATTTAAACATAGCCTAATTTAAGATATCTTACAATGCAAACCAAACTACTTCAAACACACACCAAATTTAATACTCCAAATAACCGTGGTAATTCAAATTTTATGTAGTGTGATTTCAAACTAGTGAAATAAATTTAGTGAAGTGTCAGGTGTTTCCAAAGCAAGAATGAAGACCTGAAGACCAAACATGTGATAACTACATTGTTGCTGAGCATCAACCCCAAATTCTCTCTCTTACAATTATGGCCTCATTGTGTTAACATCACTTTTGAACCGGGTCCCAATCCCAAGTAAAATTTGTCCCATAAAATCAGTATTTGGGTCTAATTAATCCCAAAAATTTTATTTGGAAGAAGAGCAAATACCACTAGTATTTATTTCCTTTGTTATTTGGCCAAAGAAGAAGTGTTTTTTTTGTTTTTTTTTGAAGAACTGAATATTGGTAATCGCCATCCATACAACAAACTAAGCCTATCAGGTGAATTTCGTAGCTCGATAAACTGACTAGAACACCATCAAGAAACTAAATTTATTCAATCAATAGACTTTCCAGTATTTTTAAGAAGATTAAATTATAATTTCCATTCAAAATAGTGATAGGCCCTAGACTACAATTTAGTAACTGAACCTAGACTGAATGACTAAATTTTAACCATTTTAATCTCATTAAAGATCAATCAAAATCTAATTTCAAAGTGACCAAGAATCAAAATCAGTATCAACAATTATTATTTCATATTCAGTATTTTTGGAAATTTTAAAAGAGAATGTCCCCATCCAGCACCCCCTGACATTAAGAGTCGACATATCTATCAATAGTCCGGGACATTTAGCCAATTACCTAGACAAAATTGGCCGGGTAACAAGACCTAGTGGAATGAGTTTGGTATGTGTTCCTGATCATTCGGTAAAAATTCCCAACTTTTCCCACAACAGGAACATCTGCCATTTTGGAAAATGGCGGAAAAAGTTTATTACAGTGTAAGTGATTACTAAAATGGGATTTTCATAAAGCCCACACCACTTAGATTCACCCAAAAACGTTTATATTGTTCACAATTTAAATACCGCACAAGGAAATACCATATTTATTGGCATAAATCATGTTTTAAGGTTCAATTTGTACACTTAAATTTAATATTTCGTCAAAATTTTGGGAAGTTATTTTGGTTTTTTGGAATTAACGGCGTTAATATCACAGTTATGATATTTTTAGTCCTTACAAGAATTGTAGCCCTTAAAATTGTGCATCGATTGCATATATAATATTCTTTGTGAAAGTGAAAATGGCGCTGATACGGTGCCTTAAAGTCTGAAATATTCATGGCTTTCAAAGGGGTAAAAATGGGTTTTTTGCATTTTTGGACCTCCATTTTCAAAATTCAACAATTTTAACTGAAACCATTTGAAAGAGCTTAAAAAAAAAAAAAACAATTTAGTATTTTGAAATTTTAACTTGGCTTGAACGGGTTACGAAGAAAAGCCAAAAATAGGTTTCCCATGTTAATCTTATGGGAAATCAACTAAACCCTTTATCTCGCTTATTTATTGGCATAACTTGATAAAATTTGTTATGTACATTCACTAGGTAGGGTTTAACTGATATTTGCTTACAACACCCATATTTCGGCAAACCTACATATCACCCCCATGGGGTTTATGGGGAAAATTAAAAGTGCCGAATATTGATACAATTTGATATTTACCTTAACTAACCATTACACTTCCTAACAACTAACATTTTATAACAACATTCCATGGCAGCAAATCTACATACTCATTCCTATGGTGATTATGAGGAAAATAAATACCCCCGTCGCAGCAGACCTGCGTACTCAGCGAATTTCCAAAGAATCTTGAGATTTTGTATTTTCCCCATAAACACCATAGGAATGAGTATGTAGGTTTGTTGCCATATGGGTGTTGTAAGCAAATATCAGTTAAACCCTACTTAGTGAATGTACATACCAAATATTATCAAGTTATGGTGTTCTTTTCATTTTCCCCATAAACCCCATAGGGGTGAGTACCTAGGTTTGCCGCCATATGGGTGTTGTAAGAAAATATCAGTTAAACCCTCCCAAGTTAATGTAAATACCAAATTTTATCAAGTTATTCCAATAAATGTGCGAGATACTGGGTTTTATTGATTTCCCATAAGATTAACATGGAAAACCTATTTTTGGCTTTTCTCCGTAACCTGTAAAGCCAAGTTAAAAATTCAAAATACTAAATTGTTTGTTTTTTTAAGCTCTTTTAAATGGTTTTAGTTAAAATTGATGAATTTTAAAAATTAAGGTCCAAAAATGCCGAAAACCCATTTTTGAACCCTTTGAAACCCCATAAAACCCCGTTCCCATAACCCGATTATGCTGGTTCGCGAACTCATGAAAATAGACCTGGTCTTACACCTTCATGCCAAATTTCATCAAAATCGGAGGTCCCCTTCAAAAGTTATCAGTACCACGGACACATAGATATATAGATATATAGATAGATATATATATAGATATATATATATATACATATATATGAAAATGAACGAACGGTGTTTTTGGCTTCTGGGGACCTCAAAATGAAAAAGTAACATGGTCCCGGGCTTAAGTCTTACCATGGCTACTACCGTAATAGCGTATTCCCTATAGGGAAATTCGCTAAAAATCTCAAATTCCTTTGGAAATTCGCTGAGTACGCAGGTTTGCTGCGACATTGGCATTTGATAATATGACAAGAAAACTATATTACAATTAATTTAATCAAAATAAATATTATTTTTATAGATTGCATGATATTCAGTGAAAAGAATATTTTGATTTAAATATGTAGTTTAATTAATTAATACTTTGTGTATTGTGTATCAAGAACTCATTACAAGAAAGTTTAAATAAAGAAAATTAAGTACCAATCAAATTATAAGTATCTAGTCAGGCATTTCAGATTATAAAACTAATATTGATGTTAGTTTTTTAATATAGATCAATATCTTATATCTTAATAGATCACCTGAACCTTCCAGTAAAAATGGAACAACTAAGCTTAAAAGGGAAACAAAGACATTGTTATTCTTAAAACATTTGCCATTATTTTATAAAATTTTGAAAAAAACTTAGTAAAATTAGTTTAACAAAATTAAATAGCGTTTTTTACAGATTGCATACTATTCTGTTGAAAGAGTATTTGATATTTTGATCATTGAGTCATTAGATGCAGGTGTATATGATATCATATACGGTAAGTAATGGGGCCTAATGAAATTATAACATAACTAGCTGTTTCCCATCACGGCTTTGCCCGTGATTGTATTTATTTTTTAGATAATAAAATCTTTAAAAGAGCAACAAAATCTTCTTCATTAAGAAATACATTGAAACAATAAAGTAGTGTGAGTTTAGCTCTGAAATAATTTTGCAAAACCTTTTCTTAATGAGAACCAATGAGCAAATAGGAACGACCAAGTCAAATTTCAATCCCGTAGTCCCTAGTCATTTTGAAATCATGTGGGGTGGAGCCCTGAAGAACACGAAAAACTATATTTACAAAAGTCTTTCTTAGTAAACACCTATTAGCAAAACGGAACATAAACGTTAAATTTCAATACCGTAGGATCTATGGTAATTTTGAGGATTTGTGGGAAGGAGCCCCTGGATTAATTTTTAAGTCCTATGGGCCGGAGCCATAAAGAACTTCGAAAACTATGTTTGCAAAACCGTTTCTAAGTGAGCACCAATCAGTAAAACAGAGCATTCACGTTAAATTTTAATCCCTTAGGATCTATGGTAATTTTGAGGTTCTGTGGGGTGGAGCCCTAAAGTAAATTTGCTAAATTGTTTCTTAGTGAGCAAATATGAGCAAAGAGGAACGTCCATGTCAAATTTCAACCCCGTTGGGGCCAAGAGTAATTTTCAATACCTGTGGGACGGAGCCCAAAAGAATTTCAAAATATATATTTGACAAACCTTTTCATAGTAAGGAACCTACCTATGAGCTAAGAGGAACGTCCATGTCAAATTTCAACCTCGGAGGGCCTAAAGTAATTTTCAAGTCCTGTGGGGCAGAGCCCTAAAGAACTTCTAATACTATGTTTGGAAAACCGTTTCACATGAGCAAAGAGGAACGTCCATGTAAAATTCCAACCCCACGAATTCCTTAAAGTAATTTTGAAATCCAGTGAGGCGGAGAACTAAAGTGCTTCAAAAACGACGAAATAAAGTAAACTGCACTTAATACAACCAAAGTATACCACACTAAAAAAATTGTACATCACTCTATCAAAACATAAATCTCTATCAAAACATAAAGATTTATTTCATAAATAATTATTATATCTCACAGCTGGTTACTTCTATGGTTTTAAGAATTTTCTTTGATGAATCATCATGTGGCAGATGTAAACAAACCTACTGTAATTTAATTTCCATAATCATATGTTAGAATACAAAAATGTTGCTTCCATAAGAATAACATGGTAACTTTGAGGACGTCTAGGGCGTAGCCCTTTGTGAATATTAATATGAAAATAGTCAGACTTTCCTATTTCAAGCCTAAAGAATGAGTATACCAAATTTCAGCACTCTAGCTAGTCGGGAAGTTGGAGAATTAGTGATGAGTGAGTCAGTGAGTGAGGGCTTTGCCTTTTATAGATATAGATAATAGTTGGAAATTACCGGTAGTTAAAATTAAAAGAAATCGTTTCAGGTAGTTTAATGAAATCGACCAATGGTTTTAAGCTTTAAGTGGTATGAGCTTTACGAAAATATCATTTTAGTAAACACTTACGCTATAGGTAATTAATTTTTCCGCCATTTTCTAAGATGGCGGACCACACCAAAATTAGGAAACTACCAAATGATTATTAAAAGTTAAGCACACTATATGTATTGTATCTATTAAAAAAAACACCCATTTTTTTTGTGAGTCGTCTGATAATGTTACAGAGATAATGGCCTCACGAATCTAAATTTAAAAAAATATTGGTACCTGTGTATTAATTTTAAGTTTTTATACCCATCTATTGTAGACTATACAAGCGGAATAAATGGCATATCGAATTTTGAGTTGTTTATATCTTGGTTTGATTATCAAAATTAAATTGGTTTATTATAGTTTTCTCGACATATTATCAAATACCCCCGTCGCAACAAACCTGCGTACTTAGCGAATTTCCAAAGAAATTTGAGATTTTTTATTTTCCCCATAAACACAATAGGAATGAGTATGTAGATTTGCTGCCATGGAATGTTGTTATAAAATGTTAGTTGTTAGGAAGTGTAATGGTTAGTTAAGGTAAATATCAAATTGTATCAATATTCGGCACTTTTAATTTTCCCCATAAACCCCATGGGGGTGATATGTAGGTTTGCCGAAATATGGGTGTTGTAAGCAAATATCAGTTAAACCCTACCTAGTGAATGTACATAACAAATTTTATCAAGTTATGCCTATAAATAAGCGAGATACAGGGTTTAGTTGATTTCCCATAAGATTAACATGGGAAACCTATTTTTGGCTTTTCTTCGTAACCCGTTCAAGCCAAGTTAAAATTTCAAAATACTAAATTGTTTGTTTTTTTTAAGCTCTTTCAAATGGTTTCAGTTAAAATTGTTGAATTTTGAAAATGGAGGTCCAAAAATGCAAAAAACCCATTTTTACCCCTTTGAAAGCCATGAATATTTCAGACTTTAAGGCACCGTATCAGCGTTATTATTATTTCAACAAAGAATATTATATATGCAATCGATGCACAATTTTAAGGGACGTCCCTAAAGGAAGTCTTGAGAAACTTCATTGACCTACTTCATATGATACATCGTTTTAAAGGGTTTTGCGTCCCCCCTTGGAGGTCCAACGACAATAAGTACTTTAGGAAGTAGTCTTAAACACTATAAATAAATTTGTGAAGTTTTAGCTTTGTTATTTAAACACTTTAAAAAATATCAAATCTTTTCCAGACTTTTTCCATCCTGTATATGATTATCAACAAATTCATATACTGTACATCTTGAATGTAAATATGCCGTAAAACCATTCAATATACAAAAATGATTATTTTTACATAACAAATATGTTTTATAGCACTGATTTTTACATTCATCTCTCACGCAAAGGTAGCAGTGATGATCATGTAACCAATTTTGTTTAAACAACACCATCTGAAGTCATTATCTATCTCCCTCACATCGATTAAGTAGCTAATGTGATGATAAAAACACTATTCATTTCATTTCGAACAACGTACATCTTATAAGTTGATTATAATAACAAAATTTCATGATTTTCTTCAACAAATGAAAGAAAAGAATTTCAATCTGGTTGTGGGTGGCATTTCTTCGTTGTGTACAAGTACAAACCAGTTTATAATTTTCACTTCATAAGCCAGCTAAAATTTTTAATCAACCTTATGAATTTTCTAAAACTTCGAGTTGAGTCGAGTTGTACAAACTTGGCTTGGAAAATACTTGAAACTCGAGTACTTCACACCTCTAGTTATAGGTTAACCCATTGGCCTACCTCTTTCCTAGTGCACAAAGACCCCCAGGAAATCCACTTTTTCTGGCACTTTTTTAGACTTACAAAAACTGCTATATCTTTGGTGTTTATTGTTAGATTGACCTAAAATTATTGGTGATTGTAGCTTATAGAATATAATTATTAGATAAATATATATTACATATATATTTATATAATATACATATACATATATATATTTATTTATCTATAGACCTATTTATTTATTTATTTACATATTTAAATAAACATAAAAATAGTTAACTTATTTTTGTTTTAACATATTAATATTATCAATAGTTCCTTGAAGTAGTTCATTATTGTCAACTTCCATATAATAGTCATCGAGATCTCCCCATGGCCTAGTAGGCCTAGCGTTTTTGTCTGATGTTTGAAGTGGGCATGTTTCAAAAATAAATAAATTAACAAACAGGTAAATCAATTTCCCCTGTACTTACTTTATTTAGAGTTTAAATGATAGGCTATACCTGTATTTGAAGAGAATGTCATCACTATCGTCAATTTGCTATGTGGTAGCCTAGGTAACAACACGTTTGAATCATGAATATTACTTTCAGGATCGGATATTTCTCCTTACTGACACCGTTCAAGTGTTACTCGGTCCACAAATTCATCTTCAGTACCTTCTTCATTTGAAGATAAGTCATAATTATCAACAAATCTATCAATTTTACTTGAGTGCAAGCCAAAACTATGCGACATCACGATGTAAACACAACCTCAAAACTTGCACTAGTTTGTTTACATTATTAATTATTTTCTGAAGATCAGGATTGCCAACCAATAGATTAAAATTGTGGTAAAACTAATGCAGTTTATCGTGAAACCAAAAAGTGACCCAGTACGTGCTGCTACCTATTGGAAACAGCCATAACTGCTTGCAATGTTGGGCGACGAGAGTATCTTGTCGAAGTATTCTGGAGCGCCTGAGCGGCCGGACGAGATAGACTTGTCAAAGTAGGCCAATGGGTTAATAGGCATTGTTATAGGTAAGTAGGTATTGGTTCCTAGGCCAAACTTTAAATAAAACTGTCCTGCTGAACAAGTCCCCCCTTAAGGTGTTAAAAATTAGATTACAGAAATATTTTTCTGTTCTCCTCCTTTCAATTTTTCTCATCTCTTATTGCTATTGTAAATGTATGTGTATAGGCCCAATGTGAGTCTGTCTTATTTCTTTTACAGGTAGAACCCGAAGTGTGGACCTGACCATATCCAACATTCTAGAGGGCTCAGTCAGGTTCACTCCGGTGCCCCCAGAACAGAGAGCTAGTACGAGCAGAACAGCTACTGTATGTATCACATATCACATACATTACTTTATTTGATTAAATTTTTACAAATTGTGACTCTTCTAAAAGCTATAAAATATTTACAGTATAGAGTCGATTAACCAAACTAATCGGGATTGTTATATAATAATCAATACTTTAATAATAAAATTGTTCAGAAGATCAACAGAAAAATTATTTAGGCCTCCTACCATTTATAAACTTTTGCAGTTCATTGACTATTTTTCATCAGAATTTTTCCAAATAATCCATAGGTTTTTATAAAAAAAGAGGTCAAAATGCAAGTCGTATACTTTTCTTTATTCTTGTAGACACTTGTGCTATGTTTGCTACTTTGCATTAGGTTTTTTTTTCTTTTTGATACTGTACACTGAAAGTAAGCCTTTCAGGGGTCTGGCCAATTGACTGTTTAAATGATAATAAAAGTTCGGATAATCGAGTATCTACTGTAATTTGAAAACGTGTTAAGGTTTTTATTATTTCTGAATGACATGTTGTTTTTTTCTTATTGTGAGTGTCTTCAATTGTTACTGTATTTTTTGGGTGTCACTCATCTATTTTGATGGTCGTCAGCACGGGACTTGTAATGTTTTGTTGTTTTACAACACAAATAACCACACAAAACACGACCCATGAAAAACACTTATCGTCCCGAGGTTGACAGAAAACCGATTGTTCGCGGGACTAATAAAAACTTCCTCAGGGTCTACTAAAAAATTTATTTTTCTCCCGCACGCGGGACACGGGTTTGCCGTAGGGGAGGGTGTGGGAGAGGGGGTCCTGTTAACCATCCACCTTCCGGTCCTTATCTCGCATGTAATCCACTTCACTCCTCTCAATTGTGATGTAAACAGGACTGATGTCGACAGATGGTCACGACAATGGCTCGTTGTCAATAGCCATAAAAAGCGACTTTCCAAAATATCTTTTTCTTTAGTCAGGCTTCTTTAGTAAAATTTTACATATCCCATTTTATTGATTGATTACATGTTCGTATATTCGTGAGCCTTATTAATTCAAACCTTTACCAGTCTCGAAGTTTAACCTATATAATTGCTACCGCAATAACAAAAAAATTATAAAAGTTACCATTATCAGACTGGTACACACGGATAAAACCACTACATTGTACTCAGGGAGCCTTACTCCCGTTACTTCGAAATCAAATTCACTGCAAAACACGGAAAGATCTAATACTTCAGTTTTTATGTTTTTTTTTTGTTTTTTTTTTTTTTTTTTGAGTAAACAGCGACACCACCATTTTTGTGTACATTTCTACACCAAGAGTTAACTAAAGTTAGATTGCCTATCACCTGATAAAATTCAGTTTCCTCTGTCCTCAACCAGTGTTCACACACACAGAGTAGGTCTATATCACATGAGTTAACAAACAGTGTAGCTAAATTAAGTTTTGTTCTCAAACACTGAACGTTTAGGCTAACTATTTTGAGATTAGATTGTGCCGGTGTGTTACTGGAGTTAGGCCTAACCACTAGTCCCTCTTTATTTTGTTCACTCTTTGACCTAAAAAATGATTTCTAGTTTGGTGGCGTTTAGATGGAAGCGATTGGGGCTTGTAGTCACTTATCAATATTCCTTCAGGCCACATGTCTGCCTTCAACACATTTTCTTTGTCATCACAGTTGACCGCAATTTTAAATGACTTGTAGCCAGGGAATCTCGTTTTAACTTCTTCACGGTGAACTCCAGTGATGCTGTTCTGTTTAAGATGTTCCTTAATATGTTCTGCTTTGGTTTCCATGGCTAGCCTAGTTACAAACAACTGGGATTTTTTGGAGGCTAGTTCCAGTATTGAGGATTTTTGACCAGTTCCAATGATACATCTGTTTTGAGCTAAGCCTTGGGTTTTCTGTGTTGAGACATCTTTATTTATCAAAGGAGTACTTTTACTTTTCCCATTTGCTTTGGGACTGTCAATGTTCATAGGTTGTGTACCTCGGTCTATCTTTAACTCTTCACTGCATGTTAGCTTTTGTTTAGCCTGATCACTTTATGGAGTTTATACCATACAATTGACTTCTGCCAGATGAAGGTTATTATTTTCACAGTGATCACTTGAGTCATTAATTAATTCTGAGTGTGTTTCATGCGTATCAGAAGATAGTCCGGTGATGTTTGTACTCATATCATCATTTTCATTCCCGTTGCAGACGGCCTCGACATCGGATGATTTAACAGAGTCGCTATCCGTAGACCTAGCGGAGCACAAGTTTTTGACATCTTTTACTCTTTTATCCAGTGTTAAAAAATTTTCTTTTACTTTGAGTAGTTCATCCAAAACCGTTTTAAGGTTAATTTCATTACCAATAGCGCTGTCTGGTCCCGCTTTACAACGGGCAATGATGAGTTTCTTAACCTCAATGTCACACTTGTTGCAATACCACTTTGCCTTTTCCCCTCATTCTTCAAACATATTATAGGTATTCATTTCGTGAAATACTTGAACACTTTAAATGATACCAATTTGACAGATTCCATGACATTTTAATTCTCCAGGTCGGGGTGTTACACTATTTCCACATTCACCACATTGAGAGCTTGCCTTGCGACCGCCCGCCATTTTACCCAATCAAATATCATGTAAGATTAATTATTGTATCATTGAAGCATGTAGAGTTACTCAGCTAATTATTTTATTTTACTTGGTGTCATTTTAATATTAATTACAATCCAACTTTGTATTAATTACAGTATTAATATTAATTACAGTACTAATATTAATTACAGTATTTCCTCTGCCTCCAGACCTACGACTCCTAAAAATATTTCTTTGGTAGGAAGTGTAGGCAAGGGGTTTCCTAGACCAAAGTCTTGTTAACTTCAAGATATCCGTCCAAACTGTGGGAACTGTGCATGAGAAAGTTGATAAGTTCTATTCTGTAATGGAAAAGTGCTACTGAGGTTAGATTTATGTTAAATAATTATTCATTTACCGTATTGAAAGAATCGTGTCACCGAGGGCGAATTCGTGCTATAGAGGCCCAGACGTGTTGAAATACAACTTGTAGAGGTTGGTTGTGCAGTAATTTCAACTGGTAAAAATATTTGCTATTGAAGCATTTATATGAAGGGTATTCGTCTTATAGTGGTATTATTAACATTGTGTGTTATGGGCAATTTACAGGGACAAAAATTATTACTTGTTATCAATTAGTTGTGTTATCGAGAGTCATGGGTGTGAGGCTCTGCTGTATAAAATTACAACAGATCTTTTCTAGTCACAGTGTATGTGGTTGAAATTAATGCCAAAACTGTCAATCCCCTCCCCTCCCCCCCCCCCCGCCAAAATCATTCCTAATTCTACTTTAATGACTAGCAAGTACTTTTTTTACTTTTAACTTTGCCAAGTCTCTACATTTTTGAAACTACCCTTCATTGCAAATTCAAAGGCCAACTTACTCAAGGACAAGACATCCATCAATATCCTACTAGAGCTAGACTACATTTTCACGTAGAAAGACATCGAACAGCTTTTGAGGACCTCCCTTCACAGATGGGTGTTAAGTTTTTAAACAAACTTCCAGATAATTTGAAAGTGTTAAACGACCCTCAAATTTTTATATCCCGACTCAAAGCAATACTGACGTCATTGGCATTTTACTCTGCAGAGGAGTTCATGCCCCATGGCTTTGAGATATAGGCTAAGCAACAAAGTTTGTCTGTATTCTGTTTTTATTAATGGCCACTTTTGTGTGTGTATGTGTGTTTTTTATTTTATAAAATGTTGTATCAGTGTGTTCAGCCATTATATTTGTATATTTTTAGATTTGTGCCATTTTATTTGTATATTTGAAACAAATGTATTATTTTCCCAAAATTTGAGTTGAACTGATGAAATTTTAGTACACTGAATATATATATTTTTTTAATGTAATTTTCATATTTTAGGCCGCCGTATTTTTTCTTTTTGTATAACCACTCGACCTACATTACAGTTTTATTTTCTTATTTATACTATGACATGACGTGTATTTTTTCATACGAGGACATATATATTTATTATTATTTATAACATGACGCTTGCTACACAATGTAACAATTGTATATTTTTACGGCAATAAAGATATTTATTATTATTATTTACTTTACCCACTAGGGCTGTGGTGCCCTTGAGATCTAAACAGATAATGAACTTTTTCTCTCTGCTTTTGCTAGACGGCTGGCTCATGGAGTGAAGGAAGTAGTTCATCATTTCCACGCTCAGCACAGGACCGTATGATGTCTTTTGTGGAACGCAAAGCTCGACTTATCGAAGAGGCCCGCAAGCGGTATATGGAAAAACATGGACTGGTCGACTCACAATAGACGGTTAGTATTATTTGTAATTAATGACATTTTTATCTACAAGTTAAGTACATGTTGTTTTTATAAAAACTACTAAATTTCAAATGTAAATTGCATAAAAAAAATTACTTACAAATTTATATATTCCGATAGGGTGACATCTCAAGGTTTTTGTTATAGTTTAATATGAGCACTCTTCAATGTCCTAAAAATGTTTAAGGGGCCATTTGCCCAAAAGTAAAAATATTACTACAGTACACTCTCGTTCATCGGAACTAATGTGGCGGACGGCCGGTTCGGATGTTAAAAAATTCCGATGAAGTGGAGTCCTTCTTGAGTCATCATTTCCGCCCGTACAGTGAACTATCATGATTGTATTCACTCTTGTTTTTAAGATAACACAAGAGGTTTTATGAAAATAAGGCACTAAAACTTTAAACATGGTAACAATGAACAGATAGGAATAAAAACAACGCAGGAAATAAAGATCCAAAATCTCTATTCTCATATTCCACTCATATTCCAGCAGTCAACTGACTTCCACGTACAGGTGCAGTCGCGACGCGAGACAGACTGAAGGACAGTTTGGGAAGCGGTCGAACCGGATGTTCACTTCCTGCCCCTTCCTCTTTCTATTTTGTTGCGAATACTCCACGGCCTCGTAAATCACATCGATGGGTACAGATTATGGAAAACGCCTGATGACGTTTGATGCAAAATGTGATACTTCACTGTTGTGCCGATAGAACGAATCTAAATTGAAGGCGCTAAAACCAAAAAATTATTTATTTTGTAAGAAAAAAAATTAATAACATCCAGATTTTCAGTTCCGATGAAGCGGAGTTCCGATGTCGCTGAGTCCGATGAACGAGAGTGTACTTTATATTGCTTTTATATTAATAATTTTATATCTAAAAGTCGTTATAGGCTTATGCAATTGAAAAAAGTCACTACCCTCTAACCCCCCCTCCCCCTCCAAGGGGGGCATGGAAATAGAAAAAATACTTTTTTTTATTTTCAGTGTAACTTTTCTTCTATTAAATGTTAGTTTTTTAACAGGGCTAAATGCCTAGGCAGTGAGGATTCTTAGTGGCATTTTGGTCCTGGCTTTCACTTATAGGCCTAGGCTGATTTACTTGTACTAGCCTAGTTTTACTTGGCTTGGCATAATTTAACGGGACCAAACCGAGATGACCAGTATGTAACCCCATTAGGTATAAATGAAGATTTAAAATATTTTATAAAACATTTTAGCCCATACATACAATATTTTATTTTAGTCAGGAAATCTTTATACTATGTAAAAAGAATAAATTAATTTAATAAAATAAAATGAGACCAGTTTAGTGGTTTTTTTTTTTTTTTTTTTTTTTTTTAGCTCATTATTTAGGTGCCTAAAAGTTTGGGCCTACACTTTCTAATCCAAATAAAGTTTCACCTCAATAACAACCTCAGATTTTCATTGAGATTTTACTGGAATATAGACCTTAACCAATAATATACCTATTTCTTCCACGTCACAAAGTGCTCTAGACTTGGCCAGCCAACCCTTATCCCCTACCTTAACGGAGTTAAAATTTTACTTCATTGTGTGTTGTTTATTCTGAATCACGTGGACTTATATTGCTAAAAGGTTAAAATACCTCATACAGCCAGTGATCCTATTACTCCAAGACTGGACTACGCGTTTCGATGTTGAATTACATCATCAGGTCACACAAAAACTTGGTTTCAACACATAGCCATGATGGTCATGTCACAGTTTAAAAGACAAACATAACACTTACTCAGACAACTAACACGGACGAATAAAAACTGTAGGCCTACTTTTACTAAAACGAGAGTGCTCATGACGGGTGCCGAGTCTCGACTGGCTGGTCTGGGTGGCCAGACGTTTTTGTGTGACCTGAAGATGATGTAATTCAACATCGAAACGCGTAGTCCAGTCTTGGAGTAACAGGATCACTGGCTGTATCAGGTATTTTAACCCTTTAGCAATATTTAAAATTTTACTTCAACCCTAAATTTGATTGACATCTGAAAATTGAAACGTCACGCTAAATTAGAAAGAGAAAACAAAAGATGTCAACTGACCATGCATATATGTTGTGAAAAAACGACAAAGTGTGTCAAATATATGTCTAATTTTAAATATTTTTACAAATTTTGTATAGAATAGAAAATTTTTTAATTTTATCAATGTAGGTATATGCATGATAAGTTAACTTTCTTTTTTTGTTGAAAATATAAATTTACAGTGAATTTTGGTTAAAAACATGATTCTTAAGAATTTGAACTGAACTTTTCAGAACACTTAAAACTATAATTTTGTTCATTTATTTTGGTAGTTTGAACGTCCTTCGAAATTTCAAATAGTTTTTGTTGAGTGTTCCTCTGGAGCCGAAAGAAGTCCAATAACAGATATATTTTGGATTTTGTATTTTTCTTGAAAATATGGTATGGTTGGGTCGTAAATAGTCTTTTTTATTTATCAACTTCCTCGGGTTGTTTAAGATTAGTTTCAAAACGGATAGTGGGGTCAATGATAAATCCCTTACTATCTCTTCTGTTGATCGCTAGCATATATATTCTTCTTGTACTCCCACTATCCGAAATGCAGTTTACTTCTTCATAAACTTCCCAGTTTTCTTTCTTTAGTCCTTTGGCGATTATACTTCTTACTTCATTATGCCTTTTATTTACAAGGAGTTCACTGTGCCTGCAGGAACCCAACACATGAGCAAGGGATTCATATTTGTTGCAATGCATGCAACGGTTTGTGTTGGGTCCTCTGTCAGTGATATTTATTTTATATTTATTTTAATAAAACAAAACTAATTGTTTATTTTTTATTAATAATTGATTGTTTTCTCAATTTTTACAAAATTTCAGCTTATCTATGGTTTGACATCCGGTAGAGTACTGTTTGACATTCAAGGGGGGGATGTTTACTCCTGGTACCAATTGCATTTCCTACACTGTCATAAAAAATAAGCTATATTAATTCTCATTACCAAAAATGCCACTGGCGTTGACAGTTAAAAAAGTTATTAAAAAATATCTTAAAACACACAAATGATTTCAAATTTTTTTCAATTTCTTACAAATTAAACATAAACCAAAGTTGTGTTGTAGTTTGAAGTAGAAAAGTATTGCTAAGTAAATCAATATTTAATTAAATTAATGTTTTATAATGTTAAAAGCATCATATTATATTATATATATATAAGAGAGTTGTGTTAGTTACACTATTTATAACTCAAGAATGGCTTAACCGATTTGGCTGAAAATTGGTGGGGAGGAAGGTTAGGACCGCAAAAAACAATTGATAGTGCGGTTTGCGCTATCGGGTCAAAATTTGGGGGAGATTTTTGTGATTTAGCGGGGATTTTTCGGATTTGGGGGAGGGTTGTTATTCTTTTCCCTATGGGAGTCCTAAACAGACGTTTTGGCCATACACTTTTCAGGCAACGACAAATTGCACACGCCGCCTGAGCCGCCGCCCTTGCGGACTAAAAACAGGACAAAAACCTCTTTTTTAAATGCAGCATGATGAAATATTATTTTTAACATCATAGACAGACAGGAAAACCAAGCCAAATATAGAACCAATTGTTATAATTTATTACAACCTATATGCGAATTGCAGTGTGAAAATATGTAGACGTATTGACGTATATTTTAAAACCTATAATAATGTAATCTGAACGAGTTTTTTTTGACATGATACTCCCAAGATAGGGACCGGACACCTTATGAGTCGGATTTACCCATGATTTCACTCGTAGATCATATTGAAGGTCTCCATTTGTTGAGAAAAATGTTACAAGTCCCATCATTAATAAATCTAGTTGAAAATGAAAATGGCAGATTTGAATGTTAAAGTTCCAATCACATTTTTAGAAAATTTGAAATCTTAATAAAATCTTACATATCCTAATTAACATTTTGAGTTCAGGGTTAAGGAACATTTCTATAGGAGAATGAACAATTTTAGAATCCCGCACTTTGTGCTATAAAGCCTACAGTACCAATTTTTTATTTTTGAAAATTCTCCATAAAGGCCTTTGTAATTTCAGGAACTTAACATACATAATTCCAGTCCTAATGTCCCTACCCTTTTGTGTTCTGGTCAATTTGCTATACTCGATTAAAAAATTAAGTAAAAATTTAAAAAAAAAATAAGTAATAGATTAATCCACCACAATTAATTAATGTCTAGCTTGCCATCGTTGTCGGGTATTTGCTTATAAAATCCTAAATGCAGCAAACCTACCAACAGAATCCCATATAATGTTTATGATTAAAATTATGAAATCGCCAAATTTTGTTACAATAAACCTTATTAACATGCTATAGTGAGATGCACGAAAATAGTCCGATGGAAATTTTAACAGCTGTGTTCCCCCTCACCCCCTCTCGCCCTGCAATGTTGTCATTTGTGGTTATGTTTACAAGTTGTAATACAGTATAAAAATGTGTTTCAGAATAAATTTGGCAACAATGTATTGACTCTCATCGGACTATTTTCGTGAATCCTACTATAGTTATACAGTTATGCTAACAATACAACGATTTATACAAAAATATCTCTCCTCATTATTTATACATACCATTAAAAACGAAAAAAAACCAAAATACCTTATGTCATTTGAGTCACTTTTGAATAATATTTTCCCATTCATCTTTTGGATGGAGAGTCACACAACTTCAATTGATGTATTATTTAATTTTTGAAAATCATAAACAAAATTAGTTATAATTTGCTTTAACTGACCTCTTAATAACTTAATCATGGCCTTAATCACTGGAATAAATTAATGCAACCCTCCTACCACTGGTCGGCCCCATGTGTTCTCCTCAATGGTGATTGGTCGGGGGGATAATCCACAGTAACAAATTCAGTTTGGTTGCTATATATATACTTTTTTTTTTTTTTTTTTTTTTTTTTTTTGCCAGCCTGTAGTATAGGACTCCCCTAAAACAGGTATACCCACTAAAAAACCTCCTCTACTCTATAGGAATATAGCCTGGAATTGTTTGTCACATTACATCAGGTTAGGCCTAAATTAGCCTAAGCCCATTGGGCTCACTCCTTGACCAGCCAAGATGGTCAGGGGGGTCTGAGCCGCTTAGCGGTCCAGATCAGTCTTTTTCCTAAAAAGGATGCCCCGGACACACTGTGAAAAACAATCCCAGCAGCTCTCATCGTCCAAGATCTTTTGGCAGACCAAGTCCATCGAAATCGCCCATCGCGTAAAAGTATGACCCCATGCCGCCGTTCCCCCCATGATTGGACCTGCTTTATAAGTCGCGCAGTCCATCGTCCTCGGGTGTCGTGCTCCCAGCTGTGTTGCCAATGCTGGAAGGTTCAGGAGCGCTCTTCTGTCCTTGCCGATCTTGCCTTGTCTCTGATAAATCGCCTTCCTCTCTCCTGCCAAGAGCTTGACAGGGATGACTCCGGCGACCATCAGGACGGCAGGCTCGGACACTGTTCGGTAGGTGGAACACACCCGGAGTGCTGCTTGACGCTGAACCTGGGCGAGTCGCAACCTGTATAACTCTTTATCTAGAGCGTCTGCCCACACCTCTGCTCCATAAAAAAGCACGAACTGGACCGCAGACATCAACAGACGTCTTCTGCTGGATCGGGGACCCCCGACATTGGCCATCAGCCTACTAAGGTAAGTGACTAGCTTAGCGGCCTTGCTCGCCGTACGGATGATCTGATCCCTCCAGCTTAACTTGGTGTCCACCATAACCCCGAGGTATTTGGCAGCACGGGTTGATTGGACCTCCGGTCAACGTCGTCACGAAGTCTCCTCCAGCTATTCGCCTTGCTCCCCTTGATGGCCTGGTGGAGAGATTTTCTCGCAGCTTTATAGTCCTCCGACTTACGAACTCTGTCTGTGGGAATTCTCACTTTTGTGGCGGCTCTTCTAGTTCTCAAACATGTTCTTCTGAGTTCCGCAATCTCTTCAGTCCACCAGTAAACGGGTTGGTTGTCGCGTCGTGGTTTCCTTCACGGGATAGACTGCTCGCAGGTCGTGACGATCAGTTCCATCGTGGATGTTACTAGTGCCTCGGCCCCAGCCTCGCCAGGATTCCCTTGCGCTCCCCGAGAGATAACTTTGGTGAACTTGACCACGTCCAGTTTGTTGGTGTTCAACCTTCGTGGCCCTTCCCGAGGTGTGGAAACTCTACGATTTGCCTGATCATGCAGGTCAAAGACAATGTATTGGTGGTCACTACCCGTGTAGTCCTCCACAACCCTCCAGCCAGAGATCCTCGGAAGAAGCGACTCAGACGAAAAGGTGCGTCTGGGATCGTGCCTCTCTGCCCGGGGCGCTGAAAAGTAGGTGTGTCGCCCTGGTGGAGAACGACAAGACCGGCCCTGGCGATGAAGTCCAGTATGTATTTCCAACGGGAGTTGGTAGAGGGCAGTCCCCACTCGACGGCCCTGGCGTTGAAATCGCCACCAACAATGACACCGTGCCGAGAACACACTCCTCTAGGCTGTCTATCTTGTCGCGGAAGTCCTGGATGGCCTGGTTGGAGGTGAGGTAGCAACTGAAGATAGTCACGTCCCTACATCTAACCCAGACGAATCCTCGGCCACATCCGTGACTCCACACCAAGACATCCTGCATGTTACGCGCCCAAAATGCAGTACCGAGGCTGTCGGAGATCCAAGTGTTTGGGTCTCTGACCCGATACTGTTCGCTGACAATGAGCGCGTCAGTTCAAGTGCGGCTCTGAAGACACCGCACTGACCAGACCGGGGTAAGTGACCGAAGGCACTTTAGCCTGAATCCTTGCACAATTTGTTACTGTGGATTATCCCCCCGACCAATCACCATTGAGGTAAACACGATAATATTGTGAGAATGGGACCGACCTGTGGTAAGGAGGGTCGCATTAATTTATTCCAGTGATTAAGGCCATGATTAAGTTTGCTACTACCATTGACTATGTAAACTAACGTGAGTAGACTTCTATATAGCATAGGCGTGTGTGAAACCTATTGACAGTGGTGCAATCTCGTGCAGCGCACATTGAAGTACACGTAACATATGATAGATAAATCAGTATTACCACTCTTCTCAACCAAGGATGAAACATTTTATTACTGAAAGTTATGTTTATGTTTTGGTAAAATGTTTTTGCAGCACTGTAAATTCAGCTGAATTACAACATCGATGGCAGCGACACTGACGCCGCATACACCAAACTTCCAAATTTATGCCTTAAACTAAATGCATTGGATGAGAGGTCTATTCACATTAGTGTACATAGTCAATGCTACTACGTAAAAGCTAGAATCCAAAAGAATTAACATAGAAAAGCAAATTGTAGCTAATTTTGTTTTTTATTTTCACAAATTGAATAAAACATCAACCGAAGTTGTGTGACACTCCGTACAAAAGATCAATGGAAAAATATTATTCAAAAGTGACTCAAATTACATAAGGTATTTTCGTAATGATTTTTTTTTCGTTTGAATGTTATGTATAAATAATGAGGAAAGATATTTTTATATGAATTGTTGTATTGTTCTGTAAAACTAGAATGTTAACAAAGTTTATTGTAACTTATTTCGAGTAAGAACCCAACTGTTCGGTTAATCTGATCATCCATTAATCGGAACCAGTCCCTGTCCCAATTAATTCGAGCTAGCGAGGTTCTAATGTAATTGAAGATGATGTTCCCAGTGGTGGAAAATTGTCTTCACCCACAGCAGTACTGTAAAATAATGGACCTGTGATATTGGAAAGTATGAGTTCAAACTTAAACTTCCGCTGCAAAGTTTTAGGTTGGATGTTACATTGTTCATCGAGTCTTACTTAGGGATTCTCAAGTATTAGTAGGCCTATTTTTATAAGGTTATTTTCATAACATCATTTTCGGACCAAAATTATCACCATTAGGTCTAGTTATTTTTTATCTCTGGAGATTTTTGCAATTGAGATGAGAAAATTTATAATTTATGAAGACAATGTTTAGTCAGTTCTTAATAGTTACTTACCACTAAATAATTTTGAATATTTAGAATTTGGTTCCTTTGCAATAATTTTTTAATAAAAATAAAATCTTTCTTGTTCTAGGTTTTAAAAGAAATTCGTCTCCGACTGAAAGAGAATGGTCCACCAAATTCAGACCGCTGCTTAGTACAAGGAGAGAATCATGAATTCACTGCAGACCGTTTAACTTATAACAAGAATTAAGTATCAATACAGTAATTAGGCTTCATATAAGAAGGTCCTCTTTTTGGTTGTTTAATACCCTTCACAACTGTTTAGATTTAGATACATGCAGCCCAATAAATAAAATAGTTTGTTAATTTGCTCATTATAGTTTGGTTCACTTAATATAACTCAGACAATCATTTGGGTATAATAGGTTTTACTTGTATAAAATTATTTTATTTGATGATTGGTATTTGAATAAAACAAATGTTAGTGTATGTACCGTACATATTTAGGAGTCCAGGAGCTTATTATAATATGATTGTTGGTTTTTTAAGTAATATTACTTTAATATAAGAATAAAATTCATTATCATAACAATTATGTTTTGAAAAAGCTATTTATCCAAATCTTAATAACGTTTCTCTCACATTCACTGTTAAAAAACGCTCAATAGATGTTCCCCAGAGTCAATCTATGCTTTCCAGGGCTCACCCATGCCGATATTATAAATAGTCTTAGACATATGAAACATCCATGTTTTGTGTATAAAATAATTAGGAAATATACTAACACTATTATGTATCTCTAAAAGGCAGAGAAAAAATAACAACACTGTAAAGATGACTCATCCAACACAACAGTGGAAGGGAAACCTCACCATCTTCTAGAGTGGATATTTGAACATTATCAGCTGCAAAAATGTGTAATGAAAGTGTTCCTAATCCGTAATCCAAAATCATATCTTGTATTAATGTTTTGACTTAATTGAATCAGTTGTTTGAAGCCAACATTCTTGAACAGGTTACAGATAGATCCTACATTTAATTTAAACTCCTAATCTAGTGAATGTAACTTCAACCGCACTTAAATAATATTTATAACTTTTTTTTAACACAACAATTCTTAACAATTATAGTTGTTGGAACTATAAGAAGAAATATTGATAAGAAATAAATAATTATTTCTTTATTGATAAGAAGTAAATAATTAAGTTTTTAAAAAGGAAATCAATTTTACTAGTGACAAATAGTAGTGGTGAGTATTGACTTTTGAACTTTGAGATTATTACTCATTACTAGTTAATTACTAAGTGTGAGTCATAAATTGGAACAGTTTATAAACCCGCAAGAGGTATAATAGCGTGGTAAAATTTGTCAAATATGGTCACGCATACAGAAATAATTTAACATATTTCATCCTTTACCAATTGTTTGCAAACATCTATGAGTAATTATAACTTACTTAACACTTTGTTTGTGTTTTTAAGAATTGTTACTTTGGAAAACACCTCAAACTTATCAAAGAGATAACAAAATGTTTATTATGATTTAGTAAAAATTTTGTAAAACTAACATTTTTACTAAATCATAATAATAATATAATTTTAAAAGACATTTTATCTCAAGATAACATTAATTAAATGAGAACCTGACCTTGTTTACAATAATAACCTATATTTTTATGATAACAACAAAGTTATGAGCTTTGTTTCTGTCACGGATGCTGTGGATCATCTTTTCGTTCAAATTCTAATTTCAACTACTTAGGAAAAAATCATATATAGATGACAAGACCATGTAAAAAAACAAATATTTCACTAGACTATAATGATATTAATAATTTAAAATACTAACAAAAAGTAATAACCCTTAATAACACAAAAGGTCTTGTTGTTAGAAAAAAATGTTAACGATACATACATGTACATCCATGGTCTGGTCGCGCTGTAGATTTTGTAACCACGCACCTCAAGTCAAGGTCAATTCCAACCCTTTTGGCAGAATGAGTCAAAGGACAATCACATGGCGCCTCACATAGTTGGTGACATAATAACTATGGGCTTAAAGCCGGAAAATAAAAAAATTTTCTGCAAAACAATTATTTTTGTTAGAAAAAAATCTAATGGCGTGACCTCTCTCAGGTTAAATGACTTCTGGTTTAGTGAATCTTCTAATATAAAAAGTTTTTCAGATTTAAAAAAATGATTTAAATTTTCTGTTGTATTGATAAATAAATATGAGATTATGTGGAATAGAAAAAGAGTAGTCACCGTAAATTAATATAAACAACAACAAAACTAATATCAACTATTAATAGTTAGTGTCATATAGTCGTTTTCTGGCTTGTAGTCAATAATATCCATTTTTAATAAACAGGCATTGAGACCTCAGGATGCAAATTTTCTATGTACTTTGTATCCTCTTTGCTGTAGCTTTTACTTTCATGTTTACCTAAGTTTTATAGTTTATTTTAGTCCGTTGCTAAACATTTTGCCACCTTTTTACTATTGATACAATTGAATCCAATATGGGCGTGTGAGGGGGTTGGAGCGTGTTTGATAGCTTACATTATCCATTATCATAAAGATTTCTTATAATTGTAGTTCCTAATACTGCTGATAGACTGATCTGGAGAGTAGAAGTGTGTGGGCCTGGCCCTCAAACCAAGTATAACTGGACCGCGCATCCAATTGGCGAAAATTGTGGCAGTACCGGGACCATTGGGTAGCAAAAAGCTGTGAAACCGTGCAACGGGGACAGCGCTTCAATAAACCTGTGTGGCTTTAGCCTACTAAACCAATAAACAAATAATTGAACTTTATAATATTAAAATTTTCTGCTTTAAATTGTGATCCTTACTGTTGAATTACATTAGGAAAAGGTTTTGTAAATAATAATCATATCTAGTTATATGACTTAAAACTTACTTTTAATTCAATTCAATAATGACATGAAAAAAGTCCGATGCAGAAAAGTTTTTTTTTACATTTTGGCCAAGTAAAGTCTGTCAGCAAGAATGTTGTAGCTAAGATTCAAAATTTAATTTTTTTATTTCGAGAATTTATGTATAAAGCCAGCGTATATATCGTATGTACATATACCGTGATGGTAAAAATGATTTAAAAGAGTGTCCATGAATTTTGTGGAAGATTCCCGCAGCTAAAAATGCTATTGTATGGACTGATGGTGCAGTACATTGCAGCTGCAGATACATCAGGAAGTAGCCTACAGTACGGTTATAAAGAATATTACATAATGATTTTTGAAAACACACATGGGTAGTTGATTAATACGCTTTATACAAATAAATTATGTTGCTTCAAACATTTACATCAGTTGCTGTATGCCACTTTAAAAGAAGTAAACCCTTAACATATGACATTAATTTTAAACACTTCATTCCATTGATATTCAAAATAAGTTAAAATATGTCCTTCTATGAGATTTTAAGAATTGTGTTTGTAAAGTATAACATTAATTCAGGGTTCTCAAGATTTAATTTCTTAAACTGTATAGCGGTAATATAATACATTACGTGTTTAAGTTACTTTTTAGTGAAATGTATTAAAAATATGTTAGCTTAGATTATAATGGCTTAGTTGAAAAACAACAGCTTACTTTGAAACCTTTCTTGCTTTAGTAGTGGTGAAATTATTTACAAATAATTCAAGCTTAACTAAAAAAAAACTATTTTTTAAAACTGCCCATAAGCCAGTCCACTCCCATTTGTTTTTGCTACAAACTATTGTGATGAACCTGTACACTCCCATTTGTTTTTGCTACGACCTTTTTACTTTTGTGATGAATCTATACACTCCCATTTGTTTTTGCTACAACCTTTTTACTTTTATGATGAACCTGTACTCCCCCATTTGTTATTGCTACAACCTTTTTACTTTTATGATGAACCTGTACTCTCCCATTTGTTATTACTACAACTTTTTACAATGAACCTGTACACTTCCATTTGTTATTGCTACAACATTTTACGATGAACGTGTACACTTCCATTTTATAGTTATTTTTACACTGGATGTAATAAAACTCGATTTTTTGTTGTAACCGTTGTTGAATATTGATCTAAACCACATAACTTTAAAAGTTAACCGCTTACGATATTTCATTTGCAAACTTTAGTTTGATTCTATTCGAAAATTAATTAAAAAAAATATATAACCTATAGTAAGGATTACGAAAATAGTCTGATGAAAATTTTAGCAGCTGTGTCCCCCTCTTGCTCTGCAATGTTGTCATTTGTGGTTACGTTTGCCATTTGTAATATCGTATAAAAATATGATTCTGGATACAATTGGCATAAAATACAATTATCAACTCTCATCTTACTATTTTCATGAACTGTACTATAGAACCATAGAGTATACTATTTACTACATGAATAGACTTCTTCTTCGAATAATAGCCATGTTTGAAGCCTTTTTACAATGGCAGGAAATACGCTCCGTGAGTGACATACGACAACTAAGTCACTGCTACCATTCTTTGAACCACGCATGGATCATTTTAATATTGAGAATATAGTTTATATATATATAACATTGTATTTCCTTATTTTTATTATTGTGACTCGGTTTACTATGATTTACTTTAGAACTGTCAAAAATTACAACATGCACAAAATTATTGTATTCAATTTATTTTTAATTTGAAGTGGCATGATCATGTTACTGAATATTATGAAGCACTTGTTCAGATGAAATTGATAGAACTCAGAAAATATCATATTTTAATGATACTCTACAAAGTAGGCTACTATCAAATGGTCAACCAAGCTATCTGGGGAAATAACTTTAATTTTTCGGACAATATTAGTATAAGAGAAACTCGCCATGGTGGCCTTTTACTAAATATACCTGCACCAGGATCATAATTTAACAGCAAATCGTTCATTTAAAAAGCATCTTGGTTGTGAAATGCATTGCCAGCTGATCTGAGAAATATTGACGGTCATCCTTGTTTTGGATCATTGTTGAAGTAAGTTGCTTTTGGTTGATTCGTGGGGGACATAACACAATTTAATACTTTTATACTAAAATTATTCCTGAGATAAATTGTTTGGTACATATAAAAATGTATTTATTATTTAATGTTTTAACTTAATAATTGTATTTAACAAAATCCTATTGTATTTTTATCAACAATTTTCTTTAGTCATATAAATTTATATCTTTTATATCTTTATGCCTTTTATAGTTTAAGTTCTTTTAATTTTTATTATCATTTGTTTTACTAAATTCTTGTTTTTTTTATACTGAGGTTGAGTAGTAGAGAGGACAGTACTAACTGTGCCTAAAAAATTAATCATTTGTTATTTTTTATTTGTGAAAACATAGATCACAGAGACTGTGGTGTACGTGAACCTGGTCCAAATGTCACTATCAAACAAATTCTATGGTTGAGAAGTTTATTCATATAGTTAATAATATTGTGTTGGTTCAAACTAATATTGATTTTCAAAGTTCAGTTTTGTATATAATTATTTTAGTGCTAGCCTTAGTTGTAGTTTTTGTTAGTTTTCATTAGTTGTCATGTTCAAAAATTTTAATTAATTTATTTTTTGTCATTTTATGTATGCTGAAATCAGTTTTATGTTGTATTATTTATCAATAAGTTAATCATTTTAAAAGCATAAAAATAATAATATACAGTTTTTGCTCCTACATGCATATTGGTTCTGTTCTATTGTACTTGATAAATTTCAATCTAATCATTTTAGACCTTTTCACAAATTGAAGTGATTCTTAAATCAAAGTTGTTGCTGTAGTTTTTTTCTTGTTTTAAATGTTTGGCTTAGTCTGATTGTGTTATTTTATTTAAATTAATTGTTGTGTCTTGCTATTGAAGACACATAAGATCATGTGCTGTGTGTTATAATTTTTTTATTGGTTTCAACACAAGTCACTTTAAAATTACCTTGATTCCTTCTTGTTCACTTTGGTGATTCCTCTTGTTTTAGCGAACACATTTAATTTTACTCTTCACTAAACTTCCTTAGAAAGTACGAAATTTTTTAAATTTAAACAGTTGATCCATTGGGGCTGTTGTAGTCATATCCTCTTTTTGATCATCCTATATTCATGCGTAAACAAGCTTTATTTGAGAATCACTGTTTGACTAATGATAAATTATTTTTTTGATTGATCGCCATTGATTATATTGGGGTTTGTAATAATCAATTTCAAATTTTTAGAGTCTCTTTTGGAATTTGTAAAACTGTCTTTAACATACAAGAGCAAAGAAAAGTAAAAATGTATTTTATTTTTAGTGTTTTTTTTTCTTTTGTGTGGAAAATATGTTTTAGCTTCACTAAATGTGCCTTTGATATTCATTTTTTGTTATTTTAAAATAAATGGTATCCGTAACAGATCTAATGGTTTCCAAAACCAAATTCAGTGTACTCCTTTTTAACTGGCCATTAAATAAATAAATAGCGCCTCAAAAATCATTACATCACTGCTTTCTGTACGCCTAATGTGATACTGAGTTAAAAACTCAAACAAATTACACAATATATGGTATAACTCACTGTCTCCAGAAATCCAGAATTGTTTCAAATAGTGAACAATTGTTTCTCCCTTATTTCCCAAGGGCATCAACAGCACTGAATACTTGAGGTTAAATCATGTTCTTGAACTTGTTGTTCATGTCGAAAGTAAAAACAACATTAAAAATACATAACACATTGAATAAAACACGGCACATTTTAAACAAAAATGTCTATGTTTTTTATATACATTTTCGTTTATAATGTGTCATGTTTTAGGTATTTTAAATGTTGTTTTAACTTTTGACATGAACAAAAAGTTCAAGAACATGATGCTCAAGTATCCAGTGCTGATGATGCCCTTGGGAAATAAGGGTGAAACAATTGTTCACTATTTGAAACAATTCTGGATTGCTAGCTGGAGATGGTGAGTTATACTATATATTTATCAAAGCAATTCCTGGTGGCCAACAATTACAAATTACACAATTTACATCTCATCTTCAGTAAGATCTTTTTGTCAAGTACTGCTGGTATTCATTTCCTTTCAAGGCATATCTTCTTTAAAATGTGTAGATAAGAGCAAGTCTATTCCCTAACAGTAAATGCTAGTTAAACTCTATGCATTAAGGAAAATTCCAAGGGGACTTGTTAAATGGGTTAGACCACTCTTTTTAAACAAGCTCAATCACATTTTACTTTTGAGGGTTCTGTCTTCTGAAGTAAAGGAGACCCTTGACATATTAGGTTCCCCCTTATTGAAGGACAGATCCTAACAGTTATAGCTACATTATTTACCCTTGTACTTGGTATAATAATCTGTCTAGCCAATCTAAAGTCAATGATTTCAATTGATAGATTGAGAATAATAATTGATCACAATTATGATCACAGTTTAGACATTTTGATGATTGACAAATATTTTGAGAACTATTAATGATTACCTTTCAAATGTTTTCTTTTTTGCCTCAAGTCTGATGATATTGATGGAAACATCGACAAAATTTATGAATAAGAATATTTCAACAGATTTGTTTGCTTTAGGGTCTCCCAAATTTGTAAAAGTAGGTGCCAAAAGTAATAATTTGTTGTATGAATATTCAAAATGTTTAACTAGACAACTAGCGGTGGGCCAAGCTTAATTATTCAATGAAGCCTTAACTTAAAAACTGGACTTGTTATTAAACTGACAACTATTTTTCACCTTGTAACAAACTTAAATAAAGTAAAATTCAGATCCAAGATCGATCCACTTGGTAATAGATCAATAAAAATAAATATCTAGTAACTGCATGTAGTTGATAAGTCTTTTTCAAGAGTTCAGTCTGACCTCATCATATATTTGTAAAGTCTTAATATTTTTTGCTGTATCATATAGCTTTTAGTAAATATAAGATTGTTACTGTACATAAATAATTTATAAAAAATTAAAAACTCTTAATTAGTTAAAGAATGTATTATTTATGCCTGAACCTTATTTGATGATTTTATTTTATTCATAACTTTACTGCCTTCTTCAATCTCTGTACTCCTTTTCAGGTCGAGTTGTAACATGGTGTCAGTCATCATCGTTTTTTGCACTGAATCCCTACTACCCCTTTTCGCAAAGATCGGGGTTTAGTGAGATCCCTGCAGTGGACATAAGCTGCATCCACTCTCCAGTCTATCAATCCAAGTGGGGGGTTTTATAGTTTTCGACCAAGTTGGGTTTTGAATGTTGGATGTATTAGCTGTATTGTGGTGGCCTGTATGTTTTAGGCGTATGCGAGTCTAAAATACAAGGTGTTTGGTGGTCAGTGTAAAAAATTTAAGGGTTTATCAATTATTATTGTGGTAAAATGCAACAAAAATACGCAATTTAGGCAGTAACATCTCGCTCCACCTTCCAGCAAGAGTTATTTTTATTTTTTTCTGATTTCTTGAAATTTTTCATAAAACTCGTTTTTCTCACCTTTTACCAACCTTATTGTCACTTTTAATGACATTTTCAGAAAGTACACATAATTGTGTATTAGAATAAGTACATTTGTTTGAGCATTCCCATAAGTAAAAACCCATACAACCATATACTTGATTGAAAGCTCTTGACGTGGAAACTCCAAAGAAATTGATGATATCTTCCCAACCTCCATAGGACTCCGTACCACACGTATTCAAAGTTACCATGTCATTAATATTGAAGCAACATTTTAATGATGAATACTTGATTACATTTACTTACTTACTCTTACTCTTACTCCCATGGCCATTGATACCCGAGTAGGGTTTTGGCCTCGCCAACAACTGCTCGCCATCTGTCCCTGTCCTGTGCCTCTTCAATATCTGCTCCTGCTCTTCTAATATCTTTTTTCACACTGTCCCACCATCTTCTCTTGGGCCTTCCTGGTGGTCTTCTCCCATTCAGCTGCCCTTCTCCTACTTCTCTCAGCAATGAACCTCTGTCCCTTCTCAAGACATGCCCAACCCATCTCAAACGTCTAGTTCTAGCAAGACCACGATATCAAAATTTCCGTACAGATTCCTTAACTCTTCATTATGCCTAATTCTCCATTCTCCATTTTCACATGCTGTTCCAAAAATCTTTCTTAAAATTTTATTTTCAAAAACAATGAGCTTTCTTTCTTCTTTTTTATTTAATATCCATGTTTCTGCTCCATATAACAAGACTGGGCGGATAATTGAGTGGTACACTTTGATTTTGGTTTCACGTGATAGAATTTTTGAGGTTAGAATGTTGTTACATGCAAACATACTTTTATTGGCCTGGTTAATTCTATGGTTTATTTCCGGTTCTTCACTGTTCTTGCTTTTATATGTCCATTTTTACGACTCCAAGGTATTTAAAAAGGTCAACTTTTTCAAAAATGTGTCCTTCAATATTTATTTCATTTAATTGGTCTTCTTGTTTTGAAAAATGCATATATTTAGTTTTTTCATCATTAATTTTTAAGCCCATTTTACTAGTCTCTTGAATGAATATTTTTGTTAAATTTTTAAGGTCATCTTTCGTCTCACATATAATTGTTACATCGTCTGCAAAAGCATGAATATTTAAATTTGTTCCTATTTTTAAACCTTTATTTGTCCTTTTAACTGTCTGAAGTGCATCTTCAATGGCAATATTGAACAGAATTGGGGGTATTCCATCTCCTTGCCTTACTCCGGTTCTTACTTCTTACTTGATTACATTTAGGAATATTAATTTATATAAACAGCTGTTCTCATTTCAAATTTTGAGGCAAGATCGGTTATAAAAACCTACAGGATATTATTGACTTTAGGTGAGTGAGGGTGGCGAACGAGCTAAACCTGACAGCGATTGAGCATAGTGAACAAGCTCACCTGAAGGGCAAAAAATTCCTGCGGCAGGGAGCTCCCAACTAGCCTGTTCAGCACTTGAGACTTTTACAGTAATGAACAATCTAGGGGAGCCAGCTAGAGGCATGGGGGCGGAATCCCAACTAGCCGTATGCGAGTCTAAAATATACAGGGTGTTTGGTAGTCAGTGCAAAAAATTTAAGGGCTTGGTAAAAATTATTATGCTAGTAAAATGCAGCAAAAATACGCAATGTAGGCAGTAACATCTCGCTCCACCTTCCAGTAACAGTTGTTGTTTTTTTTTCTAATGTCTTGGCAATCTTCATAAAACACATTTTTCTCACCTTTTACCAACCTTATTCTCACTTTTAATGACATTTTCAGAAAGTACACAAAATTGTGTATTAGAATAAGTATAGTTTATCCCACTTTAAATTCACTGCGGCTAATAGTGAGAGAAAATCGAAACCTCATGCTAAACAATTTTATCGCACCAAAACATGCCTTTATATGACATAATTAAGGAGCAGAGGTCAAAAATGTTATCCGTTGTGTTTATGACATATTATGACGTCATATTTATGGCCCAGTACTGTGGCATGATCAAGTAGAGGGGATCCCAAGTAGATGCCGGTCAAGCCACACCTACCAACCACCCTAACATGGTATACAACCAATTCCACCACGAGCTAACCTAACAAAATATAAAAGATGAGCGCATTGTAGCATGGCACAGTACTGCGCCATCAGCGTGAGCGTTCAAATTTTCATGGCACAGTACTGTGCCATTAGCAGTGAATGTGTTAAGCTCTTGAAAAGCTTTGTAAAATCTAAGTACATGAAAACAAATTTTTGAAAAGGATACAATAACTTACTAAAGAAATTTTTTTATCGTCAAGGTACAAACTGTCAAATATCACTAAAACTTCCCCACATTCTAAGCTTTAAAATAATATACTATGAGTGACCTTACAAATTTCCCTAAGGGGCGGGAATTGGTAATAAAACATAATTATTAACCTGTTTTTCATTATCATTACCTATCATAGAACCTGATAACCACAGTTTAACTATGGGAAATAAATAAATAGCTTCCTAAAACTTCCTTGAAGGTTCGTCCCTAAGGAAGTTATAACTCTCCAGAAAAGAGAGGTCGCTTAAAATTTAAAACACCGTCTCTCGCTCAAGGAGATTTTTCGGGTTTTAAATCAATGCACAAAATGTATTCTAAATACTTCTATTGTTTGAAATAAAAACAGAAAATGATTATAAAATAGATTTCACGCTATATCCCTGCAAAACAGAGCAAGAATTGCTAAGTTAATTTAACAAATGTAAATATAATAACTATTATGGATTATACAAAACATGTTTCACTTTTTTTACTTAAAACTTAATATTTTTTAATACAGTTTTGTAAAATAGTATAAAAAAAAACGGTATCAGATAACTGACACATACTTTCTCCCAACAATATAAAAAAATGTGTTAAAAGCTTTAAACATTAATGTCTAGATGACTCTGTCGGATAGCTACCAGCTGAGCAGCGCGAGCTTGACCCTACGCGCATCTGTGACTTTTAACAACGTACTGCGTTTACCGCTAAACGAAAAATTGTATTTTCTCCTCAACCACTTGACGAAGAGCAATAATTTAAAATACTGGATTATTTAGTTTTTTGAGCTTGATTTAATGGTGATAAGTAAAATTTATTTCGAGACAACAGCTATTTTGAAAATCCAAAAAATTGATTTTTTAAACACTTTTTACTCCATAACTTTTGAACGCGCATTTTCTCGGAGATGCGGGTGGTGTCATTTTATCCACCATTTTAACCTTAATAAACCACAAAATTTTAATCAAAATTGTTAGAGCCGTTTTTGATCAATTTTGATTTTTGACGATTTTTGAGGGTTTTGGGGGGTAAAATACCCTTAAAAATCCAAAATTCAAAAAAATGGAAAAAAACGCCTGGAATTATCGTGGATTTGGACCTATATACCAAATTTCATTATAATCGGACCATTAGGGCATTCTCTAGCGCTGTTTACATCCTGACACACACACACACACACACACACACACACACACACACACACACACAGACACACATACATCACTCCGAAAACCACTTTTTTGGACTTAGGGGGAACCAAAATGGATAAATCCACCAACAACTCAAATTTGAAAATTTTGACGAAAACAATACTTTCTCCATAGACTATGGTATAAGGGGAGAAAGTAATAGTAAAAATAACGTTTTGGAGTACAAATAAGAAAACTTTTGTTTAAAACTCAACTATTAGAATATTGAAAATTAACTATGAGGTTCTCAGCATAAACCATAAATTAAACATTATAACAATGATACTATCAATTAATTCAAACAGTTATACATGGAAAAATAAAAAGTTACTTCAAATAAAAACAAATCTAAGATGGCAACTGTAGCCTAAACAATTATAAATAACCAAATAAAAAACAATCGCACACAGACTCTTCCTCCGGGTTCACAAAACACACAAGAACGCTCACGGAGTAATCGTCCAGCACCTCAGGACAGTGTTCGCCAAACTGACCAAGGTCGCTGAAAGCGGGATAAGGGTACGTCAAATTATAGGGGTAAGGAGGGGGGTAACAGCTACACAAAAGTTCAGTGCTGTCAACCCCAAGATAAATATTTCCCACAACATATACAAAAATATTGAGGATTTATTTAAGATTTTTGACTGACTCAAGTGGCCTGTCTTTCAGAAGGGCCTCCGTAGGTTGTAGCAAAGATAAGTAGATTACTATCACTAGTAATGATTTGTGGAAGTTGGTATTTTTATCCGTTGTGGTGTAAAAGTTATTAAATGAGTTCCATTCTTAATTGTCACCCAATATTGTGTGTGATAAAATAATTTCATGTAAAACCGGTCAATAATTATGTTTAACGCCAATTCTTGCCCCTTAGGCAAATAGGGAAAGTCTTTTATAGTATATCATTTTAAAGCGTAGAATGTTGGGAGGTTTTGGTGATATTGTAGAATGGCAAATTAAAAAAAATTCTTCAGCAAGTTATAGTGTCCTTTTTTAAATTTAAACAAAAAATTGTTTATTTTACAATTAGATTTTACAAGGATTTGCGAGAGCTTAATAGGGACAAACTGTACATATTATAATAGACAATTTTGTGTTGGTACTTTCTGAAAATGTCATTAAAAGTTTGAATAAGTTAGGTAAAAGGTGAGAAAAACAAGATTTTTATGAAAATGTCAAGAAATTTGAAAAAAATAAATCCGTAGCAGCAGACCTGCTTAGGCCTACTCAGCGAATTTCCAATGGAATTTCAGATTATTTACTTTCCCCATAAAAACACCATAGGTTCAAGTATGTAGGTTTGCTGCTATGAGGTGTTGTTAGAAAATCTAAGTTAATCAATAATTGGTAAAGGTAAACACAAAATTGTATGAAGCTCTGGCAATTTTTTATTCTCCCCATAACTTGGGGGTGAGTATGTAGGTTTGCCGCCATATGGGTTTTGTAAGCAAGTTTTTAAACTCTATCTAGATAATGTACTCAGGGAGCCCAGTTGTCCTACTTTTCCTACTAAAAAGTAGGAAAGTAGGAATTGTCCTACTTTTGTAAAATTTGTTAATTACTTTCCTACTTATTCAGGTCTGTTAAAAAAAATATTATTTTGTTTTACAGAAAGCGCGTTATTTGTTATTTGAGAGCCCGTGAAATTTTTTGAGGTTCTAAATACAAAGCTGTAAATTAAATTTTTAATCAGACTTTTATAATATAGGGTACCACAAATTCCTTAGTAAATGTGTCTAATATTTTTTTTTTATTTTGGCTTGTTTAGCCGCTTTTCACTATTGTGTTTACCCATAAGTTTTTAGTAGGCCTATTGTAATAGATTGTTGAAGCCTACTAAATTCAAGTTCGTCATGGAGAATCATAATTGTCTATTTCAAGACATGTAGGTATTTTAAAAAAGGAGTCTTTTTTAAAGACGCTTAAATTATAAAAACAGGTTAGCTCAATTTTACAAAACTCAAAAAATTATCAAAATTGATTTCCTAACTTCTATACCAATATTGTAAACACACAAAAACAATATGTAATGAATTAAATTTTCTTCTCATTTTTAATGGGTGAAAAAATTAGTTTTCTTAAAACTGTATTTACTAAATATTTTTGTCTCAAGGGCTACAATCTGCTGACAAAACAAGCAGCACAACTCAAAGCACTTGCGAAGCCTTTTGAAACAATTTTAAATTATTAGACTAACTGTGAATTAACAGTAGGCCTACTTCCAGTGCTGCCGTACCTCACGCGCCTCTGGTGTTGGAATCTACCAGTATCAACCTGTCGTTTGATATTATCTACTTTAAAAACTACAAATAAATCCACATCGTATAAAGTTTTCGTTTTGAAATTGAGATATTCGTAATTCACAAGAAATCCCCTCCTACATTAATTCCATGAATTTAAATAAGCTTTGATAACTTAAATACTCCCCGTCGCAGCAGACCTGCGTACTCAGCGAATTTCCAAATTAGTAATATTGATTTTGACCACATAAAACTGTAAACCAAATAAAATCACATGCTCATAAATAGGGAAATAAATGGCTATTCTCCTTATGATAAATATAGGGAGAGTATGCAGGTATGCTGCCATGGGGAACACTAAAAGTAGGTTTTTATCATAAAAAAAAATTATTTCGACCATATGAAGCCATGTACTAAGTTTTATCCTATTCTCCTTCCTAAAGGAGTTTTCCTATTCTCCATATAATTAACATGGGAAAAGAGTATGCAGGTTTGCTGCCATGATAAGCGCAAAAACCAAGATTTTTTACCATAAACGGATGAATCTCAACCAAATGAAGCTGAATACCAAGTTTCATTCAAAAATATTGGTAATGGAAATATTAACACATCCCTAGTCTCCATAAGATTAACATTGGAGCCCCAAAATACAATGTACTGTCCTTAGACTTTGTAATATCTTGGTAACCAATGGAGATAGAGCAAAGCTTCAAAACACTAAATTGTGTGTTTTTTTGAGCTAAATCCAATGGTCAAAATAAAAATTTAAAATTTTTAAAATTAACATATGAAAAATGCAAAAACCCCAATTTTGGAGTACAAAACCCCCCAAAACTACCCCTTCCGGTAGATCAATATGTCTGGTTTACGAACTCATCCGAATAAACGTAGGATTACACATCTCTACCAAATTTGGTGTCGATTGGACCGTTTTTACGAGAGTTATCGTGTCTAGGGACACATACATATATATATATATATATATATACATATACTATATATATAAAATTTTAAATGACTATTATTTTTGGTCTCTGGGCACCTAAAAACGAAAAAGTAACATGGTCCCGGGCTTAGGTCTTACCATGAAACCTACGGTAATAGCTTATTCCCTATGGGAAATTCGCTAATAAAAAAAGATACCGTAACCATAAAGCAAAATTTGATAACACAGGGTTTTCCGCTTACTATAATTTAGGAGAAAATAATACAAAACTAACTACTACAAGATTCACGACGTTTACACTGTCATTTAATAAATTATGTTGATGGCGTTAAATAAATTAGAGTTAAATCCATACATTTGGTTACAGTAACAACTAAACATAATTTATTTTACTTATGTTAAAAATGGTAAAAATGACCATTACTTATGACCATTTTACTTATGTTATGGTAAAAATGAATTAAATGAAAAAATGAACTAAAAGAAAATGGAGGCAAAAATGAATAATTTATTTTAATCAAATCATAAAATCATTAAGTTTTTTCACGGAAGCCTGATGAAAATTGATATTGCGACATAAACTAAAATAAATCTATACTTATTTAATACGCTAAGGGTTTTTTTTTTTGTCTTGAGAACTCCTCCTACAATTTTCAACTGATTTTCAAGTTTTTTGTGTCATTGGATAGGGCTTGGTCTGTAGTTGTTTCCGCCAAAAATTTATGAGAATCGAACTGAAAATAAAGGCGCTATCCACCATTGAAATCTCAAAGTTTCCCATTTAAATAACATTGGGATTGAATAAAACATTTTAAACATATGTTAATAATCAGCTGTAAGTACGTGTAGTTTTGGTGATTAAAGAGATTCACAATATTGGATTGGTCGGATGTCATTGATTTAGAGCTAAAAGTAACTTTTGTATTGTATTAAAATAAATTGCTTGATTTCAAGCAACACGTATACTAGTCTATTAAAATGGTGTCCACCATGGAAGGAGCTCGCCTGAAATATGGAGCGATAAGAAATTGTTAGCTTGATCTCGATCGGAATCCGTCAGGTCGTCAGGTGTAGGCCTACGAATGCGGATCCGGACGATGATGCGAGCAAATTCAAACTTTTGGAATAAATTGACACATGGCCTCGCTTTATCCCTGACAGGTATTTTCTTGTCTAAGTTACAGGTAATTGAACAACATAACATATTACTTGGCCTTTCAACATCGTTTTGTTCGGTATTTTTTACTTCCGCAAATACATGATATTAGAAAAATTATCTCACCTTTTTGTTGTTGTTCCTCTTGAGTGTTCAAATCCCCCACAAGCTTTGCTTTTTTATCAACCATTTATTATTTATAAAAAAAAATCTTCTCAAAATTAAATTAATAATTTTAATAAGGCCTCCTTGTCTTTGTTGACAACAGGAGCTGAACTGACATGTTTACACACTGAACACCAAAGCCAGACTGAGTCTCTACCTATGATCCATGATAAATTTTTTATGTTTTCAAAGTTGTATTTTTTGTTACTAAAAATATTTTGGGACTCGCTAGCAAAAATATCTATTGATTGGAATTTATGTTCTAATATTTCAAATGAGATAAACAAAACATCAGCTGAATCACAATCCATATTTAAGAGATTGATAGTGAAATTTTACCTACATAAACTGCAATTCCGCCTGATCTGTAGTTATCATTACACTTTAAAAATAAATTATAATTCGGAATCTGATAAAATTCTGCTTCAGAAGAATATATCCATATTTCAGATAATATTAGGATATCAGGCATTAAATTATTTACAGTTAATTCTGACATAAACAAATCAAAAATTTTTTTAAACTTCTAATGTTTTGCTGAATAATTGAAATTTTCTCAACCATTTCTAAATAAAAATAATACAAATTTTAAGACTTACATAACAAAATTATTTGTAATATTAAACTATTTGGAATATTAATATTTATTGTTGACAACTGAACGTGACACAAATTTAAAAAAATCAAATTTTCTTAAAACATTTGTGTTAACGACTTACAGATTGTCCAAGTCAGTCTGACGTTTCATGTGGATCACAGGCGCAGATTCTTCTTTTCGTAGGAAAATCTTTGCTCCCCTCACCCACAGATACTTGTAGCCTTTGTCGGTCTTCACCCTCCGCGCCGCCGCAAACAGCCTCCGCTTCGCAGGTGATTGTGACTCGTTTAGGCCTATATAAACTGGCTGGTCCATCGTCAGGTTGAGGTGTCGGGTGGAGAAATCCCTCTTTACACGTCGTTTGTTTATAATTTCACATTCGTAAAAAATTATAAAAACTAGAAATTTTTCACTTTTAATCTATAAAAAAGGTAAAAAATATAGATTTGTCGGTAATGTAGTTCAGCCCTGTCACCGTTTATCATTGCGTCGGTATCGAAGATCACTTTGCAGGTTTAGTTCTCGCTCGTGTTTAAATGATCTCTTTCAACTACACCCTTGTTTGTAATTAACACCATTACGTCAATTGATTCGCAACTTGTCCAATCTTGATGATTATGATGGTGTCTTACTGTATTGTAAGTGGATCTTTCCACCTGGGTGATTCCCGCTTTGATTCTTTCAGTAGCTAACGCCCAGTGCATGCAGATTATTCGTACATGCAGCTAATGCTGCATGTGCGCTAGCTTGGAAGTTCATTAATGATGAATTTTCTTCTCCTATCATTGACTGACTAAGAAAATAAATTTACACCTTTAAATTTGGATTTCAGTTTACTTTGATATTTAACAGCTAAGTTACATTAGTTGTGTCTTCGTCATGACAAAATTGCTAATACCCCTTTTATAATATACAAAACTCATTTTAAACAATAACACTGGCGGTTTAAATTTAGATTTTCCCTATAAGAATAACTTGGAAAACATTTTTAAATCTTCTCTGATTATTTTTGGTTAAACAAACATGTCTCAGCTCAAAATCTTCTAAATGCACACAATCAATTTAAAATATCTCTTGTTTCTTTATTAATAGTTGTAATTATAAGTTAGGTAGACTATTTCATTTTATGTAATTATTACAACCCTAAAATTGATCCAAGAATCCTTCTTTTGGCTACTATTTCGCTATTATTGGTTATTTTGATATTATTTGTATTTTACTTTTAGTTCATATGGTATTTTTAATCTATTTAATTTATTTTTTGTAGTTCCTTGATTGATTTTGCGCCAAGTAACTCCTCTGAACTAATTTAATGACAGGTTTCTTATCTAGAAACCAAAATATTTATCTTAAACAATGGAATTGCATCATATTGATTTTGTCACACCAGTTAAAACTCCAGTGTTACTATGATTTATTTTCTAAAAACAGCCTCAATTAACAATGTTTTGACACATAATTTGAATAACTACTACTTCTAACTATGACAATAAAACAACTACAACTCTTATAATTGAAACTTTTACAATTTTACAACTTCTTAAAATTAACTATAATACCGACAATTTAAAAATCAAAATTTTATATTATTTTTGTTTCTACAACTTATACCAAAATAAACCTCTACAACATACAAATATAATACATTTGATTAACATTTATTTCAAACATCATAATGGCAACTATATTTAATCTTATTAGTAATTTAGAATATTTTTTGTAATCTATAAAAGGTTGAGTTTGATTAAACGTTTGGCCCTTTACTTTCTTTCTGTGCCGTACCTAAACTCTTTGACGTCCCAGACCAAGTGTAGAGGCGGAGGTATAGAGGAGACTGCCCGGTGAGTATTTATTTTAAGGATTTGTAATTATGTACATACACAGGGTTCCTGCGTTTCCCGGCCTCCCCGTGGGGGAACTGAATACGCCAGATGCAACTCTTAAGAGAAGGCTTAACTTTTGTTTCTTTAACTACTACTCCTAACTAAAACTATAACAAAAACCACAAATATAACTCCTTTAATTGAAACTTCTTTCCATCTAACACTACAGCATAAATACAACTAGATTAACGTAAAGTATATATTTATTAAACTACAAATATCGTTCTTTTGCCTTCCTGTTTTGTGGTACAACCTACTTCAATCAAAACAGATATTTTTCCCCACTTCCATTCTTTCTGAAATACACTCCAATCATAAGTTTTCATAATAGTATCTCCAAATTTTTTTACACAAACAATTCTGATCGTAATACCTAAAATAATACATAGTTAAGTATTACTTCACGACTCTCAATTTTTTTAATTTGTTTTATATATATATTGAAATGAGGGGAACTAAGAAGGGGATTTAAACAAAGAGCCGTAGGTTATTCAGCGAACACAATGAGTGGTGTTGGAGTGGAGCCCTCAACTAGCCTCATTGCATGAGAGTTTTATAGTAATTTTTATAGTAATTACGGAATTGGGGTAACCAATTAGAGTGTGGACCCTACATCCAGCATAACCTAGAAATATTTACCTAGAATATTTACATATATTACGTAAATTATTATCATTTCGCAGTTCTAATCTTGTTAACGAATTTTAATTACGAAGGGGTACTATAACCGATTCATAGGAGTTTTTCAAAGCTTTTTTTACTATTGATTGTGAATTTTGTGTATTAAACCGTTTTGTTGCTGTCTTCAACGTATAGCTCTTCCGTGGAACTAACTTATTACATACTTGACTTTTAATTATTCTACAAATTTAGGGCAACCCCTAAGGGGGCATGGGGGCGGAGCCCCCATCGAGCCGTAGGCGAGTTTTACTATATTCCTGGCGGTTTTGTAACGGATCCTGTGTCTCTTCCAAGTCGATGGCAAGCATCTATCATTGCATCAGTTATATTCATGTTAAGGGCCGTTCCTACTCCTTTTACAACATTTAATACATTTTCATTTTCCTGACAATAAATGCCGTGAATTTCAACTGTATTTACGCGTGAATACTGCTCAATATCTTCCACTCGATTTTCCAGATCAACAATCTTTTTATTTAATCTTTTGTTTTCTTAGACAAGATCGTTTATTAATTTTAAGCTATTTTCAAGTTAGAATTTTTGTTCAACAGTAATTTTAGTATTTTCTTCCAGTTTTTCATATAAAGCTTCGTAAGATTTATTAAAACTAGCTTCCTGTTCTTTTTGATTCTCAACAATTTCATTAATTTTTTTCATTAGGTCGTCTAAGGTTACCTTACCGTCTTGCGCATCTGCATCGAATCTCATGTTTTTCCTCCTGGATTCTCCACATAGGCGTCATTTGGGGGGGGGGCAAGGGGGGGCAGTTGCCCCCCCCCAATAATTTCTGTGATTAAAAAAAAATTGGAAATTTAAATGTTAGGTTATGTGGTGAAATATTTTGATTTTAACAAAATGTCTATTTTGAATTATTTATGTAAAACTCTAAAATTGACTCATTCTGCAATCGTTATCTTTGGCAGGAAGTCCCATCTTACATCTGTTGATTTGTTAAGCATTATAACCATAGTTCATTAGAGTTCCCGCTACAGAAAGAGCGCCAATGTGTCAGGTAGCGCAGCTTAGCGGTAGACATCAGTTTAATCCAAAAGGCGCATGCGCGGGTCTGGAAGCTGGACAACAACAACGTCAAGTGAATGAGACAGTTGTGTTGATTGTATGTATATCTGTGTGTCATGAAGTTTAAAATTTTTTTAAATGTATTGTAGAAACACCATCGATCATGAAAGGTTGTGTTCTCTGGGGCTTTAGAAATATATGTATATTGGCAATAGAAAGATATGTAGAAATCAACATTACAAAAGTAATAAATGACTTTGATTCGCGGCGATGTAGACGGCTTGATTTGGCATGGTCAGTTAACTGAACTAACATGTTCTTGTGCTTTACCAAGACATACAGTGAATTAATTAAATAACTAGTGTAAGCTACATGTTGGCCGAAATCGAGCATTTTAGTTACTACACTGATAAAACATTTCATTTCCTACAGCAGAGAAATTTACATTTTCTAAAACAACTCTTGGTTAACATTTTTTGTAGGCCTACATACACTTTGCCATCGTTACCAAGATACCTTGGTCATTTGCATAGCATAAATACTTAATACGGTACCTACCTATACCTAGTGGCTTACGGGCTTTGGAGTCGGGTCAGCTGCATTTACAAATTATTCAAATATAAGAATTAGAACATATAGCTGAATGCCATGTTTCGCCCAATAATTCCAATGTTTAATGAAATCATTGTCCTCAACCACTTACCTCCAAATCTCTAAGTCAAAGCATAAATTTAAAAAAGTAAAAACCATCGAATCATAATTTGAATGAGACTAATTTATTAATATAACAATTATAATGAAAATGAGATAGATAACGTGTCCGGCAACCAGTACCAAAGTCACAATTAAACTTCTTTTAATATACAATTCAGAGCCGTTTACACTATACGGATTATAAACCATTCAATTTTCTTGATTAGCCAATCATGGATATAAACAATCAATTATAAGTTGAAGAAATAGTGGCGTTTCTAGCGTTTTCTTATCAACAGCAAAAACAATTTTAACATAGTAGGTTATAATTAATTAAAAGATAGTCTTCAATCATTGGCGTCATGGTCATCGTTTTAAAATCAAAGTAAAACAGACAATGGGATGTTAAGGTGATGTTCTTTATCTCCATGATTTTCTTCTGGAGGACGTTATATACGTTATTTATAACTTACTCATAGCTTTTTGGACATTCCGTTATTTTTCTCTAGTCCCTCGGCCAAAACCTTTCATTTGAGGCCACTCAGTGTTAATTCTACAATTTGTGAAACGCCCACAACTTTGTTCTAAATATCTCCCTTATGCTTACTTAAGGCTCCTTTCTATCTGAGCCCGAATGCTGCCTCGAGGCCGCGTACGTAGCGCTAGGCGAGTTTTGGCTGCAGAGGTTTACGGGAATCGTTTTTAAAAATTAACTCATTAAGATAGAGATTGGCTCCTAAATTTTTCTAAAAGTTAAAAGACGGATCTCGCCTTCTCTGGTTTTAGTATTTTTAATAAAATTTCTAATTTCAGCTATAATTGTCTAAAATCATCTGCGTTTTTCTCGATGCAAATGCATGGGTTTTTTATAATCGTGTTATCTCTTGCTAAATGCAGTCTAGAGCTATAACTAAGGTGTCATATTAAAGAACAATGACGGTGCTAAATTTCCTCTGTTAGGCCTACACTTTGGAAATCATTTCATCAACACTAGTTAGAAATCGAGAAAAACATATGATTTTAGACGGTTATAGCTGAAATTAGAAATTTTATTTAAAAATTCTAAAACCAGAGAAGACAAGATATGTCTTTCTTCTTTTGGAAAAAGTTAAGAGTCAATCTCTATCTTAATTAGTTAATTTTAAAACACGATTCCCTAAACCTCTGCAGCCATCAAACTCACCTAGCGCTTCGGCCGCGAGGCGGCATTCGGTAACATCCCAGTGTGGTAACATCGTTCGGGCTCGGGTAGAGCGGAGCCTTGCCTTGGTTAAACCTTAACATAACCTCTTTTGTGTGAAAAGGTAGAAATAGTACTTTCGCTGATGTCCGATGTTTACACTTTACAGCTATTTACTTGAAAACCAAGATGGGTAATCAAATGGGAAAATTACGAACTTTAAGGACTTGTAGGTCCTCTCTTTTTAAATGGATAATTTACCAATCTACTTTAGAAACAACTTCACGCCGAGCTCTATCCAATGGCACTAAAATCAAAGTTACCTGTTGAAAACTGTGAGAGGAGTTCTTGTACAAAAACCCATATCACGTATGAAATATGTATAGATGTTTTTGTAAATCATTACTTATCTTTGACCTGACTTTTCTTGTCCTCAATAGCAATTTAGGTAATGTAATGGGCAATGTATACCGTGGCTGTACTAACCAGCATGAAATTTTTGTGCATTATAAGGCAGACTGCAAAGGCGCTTTGTCAAAAATTAATTTTTTATAAAGATTTAACAATCTGTTTTACCATATGTAGGCCTATGGAGTTTTAGTCTATATATATATGACTGTAAAATTTTTGGAGTTGTAAATAATATACTGTACAATAAAAATAACTAAATAGTTATAAAAACAATATTTTTTGTATTTTTATTTCAACGATGGCATCCATTAACCAATTAAATCCATTGAATTTCTTGAGGTGTTTTTCATCACAATAAATACTGGCAGTTTCCGGAGAATAATTAGCTTCTACATATAGAAACATGTTTTATAGTAAAATTGTACATGATTAGGGGTTGTTTTCATGGGTTCACTTAATTAGTTTTTACTGGCAGTTTTTAGGGAAATTTAAGATGTTTGGCCTATTTATAGGAAGGGGGAGGGGGTATGACATTATGAAAATCTTGCCCCCCCAATCAGAATGCTGAAATGACGCCTATGATTCTCCACAAGGTGCACACCTCCACGGCATCGCTTCCGAAACAAGGCACTTCACTTCAGACTTACTCATTTTAACGCACGCGGGGTGAAAATCGCGTTTGCAGTCGCTACAACTAACTTTAAGTTGATTCTTTTTTATTGTTTTAGCACAAATACCACAGTTCACCATTGTATTGTAGTTTAATAAATCCAAAACTATAAAACAAAAGAGTCGCGAAATTAAAACTCCGCGAAATTCTGTTGCTAAAATCGAACTCTGCACACGTTTCAACGTAACAAAATGATGTTATGGTTTTTTGAACTTAATATGTTCTATTAATTAGTTTCATTCTTTCGTTATAGAAGGCTGTAGGCCTAGGTGTTTTCTTATCTGTTACTTTATATTTTTCCAGATGCAGGACAAAAACTGAAAGGAACTTAGGTCTATATTTTTAAATACATCATCTAACGTACCGTACCGCTCACGAACATTTACATTTTTTCACAAATTACCTAAAAAAATAAATACTTACCATTTATTTATTTGTAAGTAAATAATTATTATCTCAGTAAGTTATCTGTATTTTACTCCGTACAGATCGCGTGCCATTAACAAATGGGTAACAGAACCACACGAACCTACTGACCACACGGCCCTTCCAAGGGTCGGCAGTAATCCATAGAAAAATGTAAAAATCATCGATGGAGCTGAATCCTGCCCTGAACTAAAGGAAGTGATGTGAGAGTTTGCAGGGGGCAAAAGACAAGAGAAATAGGGGTAAGACGGCGCTGAGGAAGGGAGACTACCTGAGGCCACTGCAAAACCTTCCTGGTGCGGACTTTCATTGTGACATTAATAACGCTTCGATTATTTTTGCCGATGGACAAAAATCATCGCAGGTTTTGGTGCGGACTTTCATGGTCGCCTCGACGATACGCGTTGCTCTGCTTAGTCGGCAATTGAAAATCCTCTCATCTGCTTCCAATTTCCCAGGATATGATTTCATTAAGTACGGCTTGAGTGTGAAAGCGTCATCAGCTACGAAAAATCCATCTGTAGCATTCGCTCTTCCAAACGTACCCATAATGGGCTGTTTTGAAGCACCCCACCATCATTTTCTGACCCGTTATGGCCTACTTCGAAGTATGAGAAGTAATAATCATGGTCAACAATTGCCACTAACACAACGCTATGTGTGCCCTTGTAATTGAAATATTCACTTCCACTGTATGTTGGTGCTTTCAACTCTACTTCCACTATCAACTCATGCTTTGCATCCAGGGCACTGGAAATTTCCATAACTGGTTGAAGCCATTAGCCATTACTTGCCACTCTTGGTGTGTTTGTGGTATCTGAAAAAAATATATAGTTAGTTGCAAATTACTCATTTACATGAGTTTTTACAGGCAGATGAAGATATCGATGATGTCGTGGCGATGGAGCAGCAGATTCCGGAAAATGATGATGCATCAATTTTGTCGGAGTCAATTTTGTGTTCAAACAACACAAATCTCGAAACGGCATCACCGACGCCGGTTCCAACTCCAAGCCAAGCCAACTGTATTGTGTTCGGGTTCCATTAACAACACGCGGCCGAACAAGACAAAAAGGAAATTTCAAGACCTCTCAAATGCTGCCAAAGACTTAAAAGCCATGAGTGTAAGTTTAAACACTCCAGCAGAGCAAGCCCTCTCTGGACATGAGATCTTTGGAAAGTATGTAGCAAAGTGGCAGCGTTAGGACCACTGCAGGCTACTCTAGCCCAACAAGACATACAAAATACCCTTACGAAATATAAAGTACAAATGATCCAACAAGAGGCAGAACACGGACCCATGAAAAAATCGAAACCATTGACGTTTCCCCTCTCAATTGCTACGTCAAGTGCCAGTGGAAGCTTTTTCATAAGTGACGACAATGATGTTGAAAAATTTATTGTTATTAAAAACGGCACGAACGGAGAATTAATAACTCTGGCTAATGTGGGGCAAACTAATGAAGACGTTGTCGATGGCACATCAAGTATTGATAATTAAAATACAACCGAAGCAAATAGTGTGTAGCAGAAATGAAACGAGATTTGACCTAAATAAAGGTTTAATTCAACACAATTGAGCATAAGTAAAACAAATAACAAATCAGAGTTTTTAACAAGATACAATGAAGTAAACATAAATACAAAGAAATAAAACATGTGATATTTTTGTCATATGATCTATGACATTCTCCCCACCTATCTTTTAAAGTTCAAATCATAATCTGAGAGATGAGCCGGGAGGCGCTTGACTCGAGAGCTCTGTCGCACAATTAAGGGAGGGGAAGAAGAGCTTTGCCGATAAGGGCTTCTGCAATACTGTATGTCTTGAGGAGTGGGTGCTGGATCTATAATTTCTGATGTTACACTCAAATCAGGAGCTGTTTGTTCTATATCATTACCATTATCAATTGGACAGTTTGGTTGATTGGTAGGTTCTTCATTGCAGTCCATTGGTGTATTAATATCTTTTGCGGGTGCAGGTGCTAAATGTCTTGTTGAAATTGTGGTTTCCCGACCATCTGGAAGACGAATATGGGCATACTCTGCATTCCCATCTATTAGGGTAACATCTTCCACCAGCGGGTCATACTTTGATTGACGAATATGTCGTTTCATCAGTACTGGTCCTGGTTTCATAAGCCAACTGGGTGTGGAGACTCCATTGGTTGATCTTCTTGGATGATTAAACATCCGCTCATGGGGTGTGCAGTTTATAGATGTGCATAATAATGATCTCACCGCATGGAGAGCTTCATCTAATACTGTTTCCCATTTTGTAATATTCAAGTTTTTATTCTTCAGCGCCAGCTCAACAGTTTTCCACACGACACCATTGTAACGCTCCACTTGTCCGTTGCCTTGCGGATTGTAAGGAGTAGTACGACTCGTTGCGATTCCGTTACTAAACAAATACTCCTTTATTTCTTGAGACATAAACGACGTTCCTCTATCTGTGTGAATGAAGGAAGGTACACCAAAGACTGAGAATAACTGTTTGAATTTAGAAACAACAGTTTCAGAAGAAAGGTCAGGGCAAGGGAAAGCGAATGGAAATCTTGAGTATTCGTCAACGATAGTTAATATGTATCGGTTTCTTGTAGATGAAGGCAGAGGACCTTTGAAATCAACATTGAGTCGTTCAAAAGGAGTTGTTGATTTTATGAGTTTTCCTTCACTTTTGCAAAATCTTGGTTTTATCTCAGCGCATATTCTGCATGAAGATGTTATTCTTCTGATTTCTTCCAATGTATAGGGTAAGTTCTTACTCCTAACCCAATGATACATGCGGGTTTCTCCTGGATGACATAACGAATCGTGTAGACTTCTTAGTTTCTCCAGTTTTTCAGAGACAGAGTTGCATATACCAGTACGCGTCAGTGTGTCTGCAATCACATTTTCTCTCCCAGGCCTGTAAACAATATCATAACTGTAACAAGAAAGTTCAAGTCGCCATCTCAAGATTTTCTCATTTTTTATCTTTCCAGAGTGTTTTGAGTGGAACATAAAAGAGACTGATTTCTGGTCCGTGACCAACTTAAAATGACGTCCAAGCAAATAATGTCGCCATTTTCTTATCGCCTCTATAATTGCATAGGCTTCTTTCTCAATTGAACTATGCTTCAATTCACTGGTGTTAAGACCTCTTGAAAAGAATGCTACTGGCCGACCATCTTGAGTGAGTGTGGCAGCTATGATCGTATCAGAGGCATCTGTCTCGACAGTAAATGGCAGTTCAGGGCTAATAGGAAACATAGATGCGTTTTCTATTTCTCTTTTCAGATTTTCAAAAGCAGAAGTAGCTTCTGAGGATAATGGAAAATTGCTTTTAGTAAGTGGCTGAATCTTCTCCGAAAATTTTGGTATAAATTTAGAGAAATGAGAAAACATTCCTATAGTTCTTCTGAGAGAAGCGACATCGATGGGAAGCGGAAGATTCTTTAGGGGAAGAAGACGATCCAAATCTGGTTTAATCACCCCTTTACTGATTGTATACCCCAAAAGATTAATAGTGGAGAGTGAAAATGAGCTTTTGTCCTTGTTTACGGTTAGGCCGTATTTGGCTACAGCTTTCATAAATCTATCTAAGTTTAGATCATGCTCTTTTTGTGTCTTGCCACAGACAGTAACATCATCTAAATATGCAAAAGTGTCATTAAGGTTTTCTAACTGAATAATTTCATCTATGACACGCTGAAATGCAGCCACACCGTTGGTCACACCAAACGGTATTCTTTTAAACTGGTACAATCTACCACATGCCTCAAAGGCTGTGTAGTGTTTGTCTTCATCTCTAATAGGTATCTGATGGTACGCGCTTTTCAAGTCAATGGTACTGAACACAGAGAAGTTAGCAACTTTATTGACCAAATCTTCAATCTTAGGGAGTGGATACGCATCTAAGAGTGTAAACTTATTAATAGTCAGAGAATAATCGATAACCATTCTACGTTTATGATTGCTAGATGATGTGACGAGGGCCTGAGCCCGCCAAGGAGATATACTAGGTTCAATAACACCTTCCTTTAATAGATTAGATACTTCTTCAGAAATAAATTTAGCATCTGATTCAGAATATGAACGTGACTTGATTGAAATAGGCTTACATTCCGGGGTGAGATGTGTAAACAATGACGCAGGCTTAACTTTGGCCGCGGCTAAACAACTAACAGCAAGTGGATTAGCAGATCCACCAAGATCCATTTCTAGCTTAGAGTGGCGTGCAAGTAAATCATGTCCAATTATTATGTCCGTACATAAGTTAGGAAGTATAGAGAGAGATACATTTTCATATACATTATTTAGTAGCTTTAATCTTACTGTACAGGCACCTAGTGTTTGAGAACTAAGAGAGTTTGATGCCATAGTTACCGACCCGATCTGAGAAGGGTAAGTTTTTAATTTTAGTTTGCGAGCTAACGTATCATTGATGAAACTTGCTGAGCTCCCGGTGTCAATTAAAGCAGATGTGTGCAAGTGATTTACCACAATAGGTACAGTAGCTTTAGAAAGGCCAGGATGAACAGCAGATATTATTTCTTCAAGTGATTGAGAAATAACAGAACAAGATGACGAAGACTCCCTACCATACGATTTGGAATGAGTTTCTACTTTAGAAGTGCTTCGACATACCTTAATAAAATGACCTTTCTTACCACAGGCCTTACATATGGCGTTTCTGGCCGGACAAACGTTCCTTGTGTGTTTATCATATCCGCAGAATATACATTTCAGAGCTGCAACAGCGACTGTAGAGGGTTGATGAGGTTCAGCATTGTCGTCGATGACTGATGGCTTTTCATCAGATAACTTGTTTAGATTCGCTTGAGTTTGATACATCGAAGCATTTTGCTGTGCAATTTCTAAACATCTTGCTTGTTCATATGCTTCATTTAAGGGTAGATCAGAGTTTTCCAAGAGTCGTAGTCGTATTTGGGGCGATATGAGTCCGTTAACGAACGCGTCTCGAATGCAGTCGTCCCTATTTCTTTCAGCCGAGACCGACTTGAAATTACATTCTTTACTTATTATTCTCAATTCTTCAAGATACCGGTCTATGCTTTCACCGAGTTGTTGTTTTCTAGTTGACAATTTGTGTCGTGCAAACACTTCATTTACTGGTTTGCAATAGAGTTTTCGTAGTTTGGTTAATGCGTCATCAAACTGAACACATTCGCTGATATGCGCATATATTGAAGGTGAGACAAGATTTATGAGCAGTTTAAGCTTATCGACTTCTTCAACTTTTGAGACTTCAATGAAGTTCTGGAATGTTCTATACCAGTGGTCCCAGTCTTGTGCTGCTGTAGGACTATTAGAGTCAACATTCAATCTATCAGGTTTTAAGAGTTTTTCCATTTGTTGTGTTGAATTAATTGTAGCAGAAATGAAACGAGATTTGACTTAAATAAAGGTTTAATTCAACACAATTGAGCATAAGTAAAACAAATAACAAATCAGAGTTTTTAACAAGATACAATGAAGTAAACATAAATACAAAGAAATAAAACATGTGATATTTTTGTCATATGATCTATGACATGGTGTTATCCATAACAAGTTATTTCTTCCTATCAGTATCTTATTGTAAAATATATGTAATCTTTTTTATAACATATAGTCTACAGCATACATAAGTATGATGAGTGTTTGTAAAAATAACAGAATAACATTTTTTGTTTATATTACAGCCTTCCTCAAGATTTTTAAGAAATAAACAATTAATTATTTATTAGTCCTGGTTCTCACCTTGGCTGCAGTCTTGTGTAGGTGGATTTTGAATGTCAGGGAGCGATCTAAAGTGACCCCCAGGTACTGTGGGTGTTCTTTGTGCTTTAGTTCAACACCGTCAAATACAATTGTAAGCTTTTGGTGAGCCATTCTATTGTTCAAGTGGAAGCAAAAACCCTCGGTTTTTGTTGGGTTTGGATTTAGCTTCCAGGCTTTAAAGTGTTCACCGAGGGTCGTGAGGTCATTTGTTAGTGTTTTCTCAGCTTGTTGAAATTCCTGGTGCTGATAAGCCAGAGCTATATCATTGCGTAAACGAACTTTGAGGAGCGAGTGTCAGGAATGTCGGCTGTATACACATTAAACAGCAGTTGTGCGAGCATTGACCCCTATGGCAGGCCATCCTTTAGTTATCTAAAACTAAAAGTACTTTCCTTGCGTCCCAAATATACTTTAATCATCCAGTTGGAGAGCATTGAGTTTAGGAGACGCAACAGGAAAGGGCAAGGAATCAGGTTATAAAATTTAATTAGAAGCCCTTTTCTCCAGACAGTGTCATAACCTGTAGTAAGATCTAAGAAAGCAACGGAGGTTTTCCGTCTTCCCTCAAACCCATCCTCGATGAAAGAAAGAAAGAGCTAGAACCTGGTCACAACAGTTGCGCCCAGGTCTAAACCCAGCTTGTTCGACGGGGATTTATTTATTTATTTATTTGTAAATATACATGTACAAGTAAAATTAACACAAAACAATCACATTCTGTGATAGCTACGGGCATAACCCAAAACAGCTATCTTGAGTAAAATAAAAATAGTAAAATATACAATTGTAAAACTTAAATGCTAAAATAAATGCACAATATCAGTAGGCATAACTTAAAAAATCTAAATTAAAGTCGCAAAATTGAAAACAATTAGAAAAAATGCCAGATTAAATTAATTTTTCACAAAATAATTCATTACAGCGCTTTGTAAATGAGTTAAAAGTGTCACTGAAAACGTCTAAATGAGCACTATTATTATTGTATTTTCTTAACATTCTAAAAAATGGAAAATTAAAGTGGTTTACTGTATGACGGGATGCTGGAATCGAGAACAGAGAGGATTCTGTTGTATACCTCTCAAGCAGCTTATAACAGACACTAGAAGGGCTGTGGGTCGGTAACTTTCGGGCAGTTTTGGATCTTTACCGGGCTTCAAGACAGCTATTATTTAGGATTTTCTAAATTTACCAGGCAAATTGCCGAATTCCATTATGGTGTCAATAACTGCTAGAAGCCACTGTCTAGGCTTTTTACCCGAGTGTTTTATAAACTCCGAGAAGATTCCATCCAAGCCTGCTGCTTTGCCAAATGTCATCGCATCAATCGCCGCATCCAGCTCATCCATGTCTGTAAATTCCAACTGTAAATATGTTTTCACAGTTCATGTTATAAAGCATTTCTGATTTCCTTCAAACCTCTTTTTTAAATGACTACCATCCCCATTATATTAATTCAAGCTCCCAGTTGAGGATATAATTGCAAAATCCGTTTCAAAGCAAAGTAAATATAGTAACATGATTGAAAGTATAATTAAGGAAAAATGAGGAAGCCAAGTAATATAAAATAGTTTATTCGGCTATGCGGTGAGAAGGTGGGTGCAGCACAGGGTGAGGGCTCGGCCCTTCTTGGGCGCTCGAAGTTGCAGCCATTGCTCCTGGTTGGGAACATACATCTCCGCTGGCATCATCTCCGGTGTGCGCGCTGGACTGTTGTCAGACTCTGTGGCATCAACAAATACAACTTCAATAAAAATAAATATCTGTGTTACTAAAAATGATTTACTGTGTGTGGTTTTGACTCTGGGGTATTTTCTGAAGTGTGCAACCTGAGAGGGCAATCTTGAATTTTACACTTGGTATTTTATAACATTTAAGCACTGGAAGCTACAGAATTTAAGTTCCAGAAAAAGCAATGGTCGGTTGTATGTGGAAAGAAAACGATGATATTTCTCTGCTTTGTTGTAAGAATTTCCCCTAGAAAAATAATCTTATAAAGCATAATTTATCAAGTAAGCTATTGAAACAATCATTGTGGATGACAGCTAGAATATAGACCATTTTAAAATCATAGAACTCCCTCCAAGAGTTCTCTATGAGTCATAGGGGTTTGCACTCACACTGTATTCACACTAGTGATCGTCTTAAGTCACTGAAAATTGTTGGGAGTAACAGGTCAACCACGGTTCTAATGGTTATTAAAGAATAGTGAGGAAAAATAAGATTCTGTGATTTCGTTCCATTCACTACAGGCTATTTACCATGTTTCTTGCGTGTGGGCGCGGTGGTCATGGGTATTCGTTCGCCCGGTCTCCGCAACAACAACCGGCCGACCCCTTCACAGCGTCGCAGTACCTCAGTGTTGAGCAGATGTTTCCGTAGCTCGCCCGACAGACTAACTCTCTCTAGCAGCCAGGTCGGCACTGCACCAAAGTCCGTCAGTAACTGCAGAGCTCCCCACTCACTATCAACATCAACAATAACAATGAGTCAAAGTCAGTGTCACATAATTTTCCTGCTTCAATCAGATTCTACGGGCCTAAGTTGTTTATATGTTACGGGCCCGCTAATTATATGGCGTATTCAATGGTAGGCTACTCAGTTCGGTTGGTGGCTTGCTTCAGCACTCCAGGTGTTGTTCTAAATCTTGGCACAGCATTCGGCCATTACAATGTGAGTCAGCTCAGGATATTTCCAGCTTCAGTGAGGTTATCTTAAACCTTGGCTAGCCAAAAATTTTAACTGTCCATGTTGGTACATAATCCAACCGTTCTAAACCACTAATACTGGAAAATTTCATACAATCTATATTAGAAGTTTTATTTCATTAAACCCTAAGAATTACTCACGTTTAGATTAAACTAGAGATCCCCCACTGTTTGAAATTTGGCCGAAATGTCAGTTGATGTGGACCCAACTATTTTTAGCGAATTTCCCTATAGGGAATACCCCCGTCGCATCAGACCTGCGTACTCAGCGAATTTCCAAAGGATCTTGAGATTTTGTATTTTCCGCATAAACACCATAGGAATGAGTATGTAGGTTTGCTGCCATTGGATATTGTTAGAAAATGTTAGTTTTGTTAGAAAATGTAATAGTTAGGTAAGGTAAATATCATTGTATCAATATTCGACACTTTTAAATTTTCCCCATAAACCCCATGGGGGTGAGTAAGTAGGTTTGCCGCTATATGGATTTTGTTAGCAAATATCAGTTAAACCCTATCTAGTGAATGTACGTACCAAATTTTATCAAGTTATTCCGATAAATAAGCGAAATACAGGGTTTTGTTGATTTCCCATAAGATTAACATTGGAAACCTATTTTTAGCTTTTCTCCGTAACCTGTTAAGCCAAGTTAAAAATTCAAAATACTAAATTGTTTGTTTTTTTAAGATCTTTTAAATGGGTTTAGTTAAAAATGTTGAATTTTAAAAATTAAGGTCCAAAAATGCCAAAAACTCATTTTTGACCCCTTTGAAACCCCATAAAACCCCGTTCCCATAACCCGATCATGTTGGTTCGCGAACTCATGAAAATAGATCTGGTCTTACACCTTCATACCAAATTTCATCAAAATCGGAGGTCTTCTTCAAAAGTTATCAGTACCACGGACACATAAATATATATATATATATATATATATATATATATATATATATATATATATATATATATATATATATATATATATATATATATAGATATATACATATATATGAAAATGAACGAACGGTATTTTCAGCCTCTGGGGACCTCAAAATGAAAAAGTAACATGGTCCCGGGCTTAGGTCTTACCATGGCTAATATTACGGTAGTTTGAAATTACTATTACACTGTTTGAAATTTGGCCGAAATGTCAGTTGATGTGGACCCAACTATTTTTTTAATGTTTTATAACTGAAACAGCTGCTCTTCCCGATTTGGTAGAATTTGTTATTACAACAGCTGTCTAATGATTCAACCAATTACCCTTCTTCCATGAGATTAACATTGAAACTTTGAAAGCCTGTAGGGTGTAGCCTGGGCCTAAGGAAACAAACGGGCCTGCATACTTCCCCCCACTATAAGTCTCGCCTCATACTGATGTGAAAGGCACACACATGACGAATGATCAAAAACACCTGGAATGGGCGAGGGGGGAAAGGGAGTACTTTTGTTTGTAAGAACATTGAGCTTACAATCAACACCACCTAGAGCACAAAGCCAGAGCGCAGCCATTTTAGTTAGTCTTTTAGCATCAGCTGATAAGGAAAACAAAAACATTTTTCTGCTCAACTTTACAAGTACAGTTCGCGCATTATTTCTCCGACTGCTAAGAAGAATCTGGCAAAATAGCAGAGATCCACGTGACAAAACAAATTTCAATAGAGCCACACGAAATTTGAAAAGATCACTAAATACTTTGAAGAATCAGTGGTTTGAATATTATACTCAGTCTCTGACACCTCATGACGATACAGATTATGCCCTCTGGAAAGTTACGAAAAGAATGAAACGAAAAACTGTTTGTATTACACCAATTTTGAAATCCGATGGCAGCTGGGCAAAAAGTCACGAAGAAAAATGTGAAGCATTTGCCGAATATTTCTGTGATGTTTTTAAACCAAACGATGCAGTGGTCAACAATGGCGAGGAAATACAAGATTATTTGGACTCTCCGATGCAACTAGACTTCCCGATACAAAATTTCACTCCATCTGAAGTTCGTTTGGTGATAAATAATAACATTAATCTGAAAAAATCTCCTGGGTTTGATTTAATTACAGGGAAAATGCTGAAAGAGCTGCCAAGAAAAGGTATATTTTTTTTAGCTTTATTATTTAATTCAATTATTAGACTTGGTTACGTACCTTCACAGTTTAAGCTAGCTCAACTAATTGTCATACCTAAACCTGGCAAACCCCTTAATCAACTTACCTCATACAGACCAATTAGCTTATTGCCAATAATTTCGAAATTATTTGAAAAACTTTTGCTGAACAAAATATATGATTTAACTGATGAAGACCAGATAGTGCCAAGCCATCAGTTTGGATTTAGGCAAAAACATGGCACAGTTGAACAAGCTCACAGAGTAGTTGACACTGTACGACAATGCTTGGAGAATAAAAAATATTGCTCTGCTGCATTTCTAGATGTAAGTCAAGCTTTCGACAAAGTATGGCATTCTGGCTTACTATACAAAATTAAAAAAATGTTGCCCCATTCACTATTTCCAGTTTTAAAATCATACCTTTCAAACAGGACCTTTCAAATTAAATTTGAAGGTATTTTCAGTGATCTGCAACCAATTGACTCAGGCATTCCTCAAGGAAGTGTCCTTGGACCGTTTCTCTACGTTTTGTACACTGCTGATATCCCAGGCAATGATCATACAACTATTGCTACATTTGCAGACGACACGGCGGTTTTATCGGTCCATACTGACCCACTTCAAGCCTCAGTAAATCTTCAGCTAAGCTTAGCTTTAATGATGGACTGGTTTAAAACATGGAGAATCAAAATTAATGAAAATAAGTCTACTCATATTACTTTTACTCTGAATAAAAGTCATTGTCCTCCAGTACTTATTAATAACACCCAATTGCCTCAGGTAACTGAAGTTAAATATTTAGGCTTACATTTAGACAGCAAATTAACTTGGAAAACACATATTTGGTCAAAAAGGCAGCAATTAAATTTAAAAACAATCAAACTGAATTGGCTTCTAGGATCTAAATCAAAACTTAGCATAAACAATAAATTACTTTTGTATAAGGCAATTTTAAAACCAGTTTGGACATATGGCGCTCAGCTTTGGGGCTCTGCAAGCAACTCCAACTTGGAAATTCTACAAAGATACCAATCAAAATTACTCAGAAAAATTGTCAATGCACCTTGGTTTGTATCCAACAGAACTCTACATAAAGACTTAAAAATCCCGACAGTGAAAGAAGAAATCGTCAAAATTAGTACAAATTACATAATTCGACTTGAAAACCACCCAAATCACTTAGCCCTCAACTTGTTGGACAATTCAGAAAGTGTCTACAGGCTGAAACGAGCTACAATTCTGGACTTACAAAATAGGTTTATATAACTATTTTTTATAATGTTTAATTAGTGTTGGCATAGGTCAACATCTAATTCATGTTTTCATGTTCAGTTTCATAATTTTCAACATATTCTTTACTTATTGTTCAAATTTTATTGTAACAGATTGTAAAGTAAATAAATTTGTTAGAAAAAAAAAAAAAAAATTCTCCGACTATGGCCAGTCCGCTACTATTCGTTTGAAAAACATAATTCTACTCCAGAATTACTTACGGCCAGCTGACTTGGCCATAGTCGGAGAAATAATGCGCGAACTGTAACCTAGAGATGTATTCTTTACAATCGAATGTATTTATCTAATATATATGTGTAAAATACCACTCACTCATGTATCAGAGGGTTGAAATTTTGAAAGGGCGTTCCACTTTGCTAAAAAAATGCTCACTAAGAAACGGTTTTTCCAAATTCCTTCAGGTGTCCGCCTCACTGGACTTCAAAATGGGGTAGGCGTTCTTCTTTGCTCATAGATGCTCACTAAGAAACGGTTTTGCAAAATTCCATCAGGGCTGTGCCACAGAGGACTTCAAACTTTTATCTAATGTTATTCTTATGGCCAATTTTTATACGAATCTAGGAAACAACGAATATGGAAAACTAGGACATACGATGTTGAAATTTGTCACGGACGTTCTGCTTTGCTCATATAGTATAGATGCTCAATAAGAAACGGTTTTGTAAAATTCCATCAGAGCTCTGCCACACAGGACGTCAAAATTTGCGTCTAATTTTATTCTTGTGGCCAATTTCAATATGAATCTAGGAAACAACTAATCTGAAAACCAGGTGACCCATGGGAATTATTTGGAACATTTGGAATGTGGGAGCCACCTCGCCCATCGGTGCTCAATAAGAATCGCTCTAGAAAAGCACCTTCAAGGCTCCGCCCTACAGGACTATTAAATTACTCTATGGCCAACGGGGTTCAAATTTGGCATGGACGTTCCTATTTGCTCATAGGTATTCGCTAAGAAACGGCTTTGCAAATATAGTTTTTGAAGTCCTTAGTGCCGCCCCACTGGACTTCAAAATTACTCTAACTCCATTAATTAATTTAATCACTAATGTTACATTTCAATATTCGGGCACTAAGCGCTGACTCGCTGAGGTAGCGACTATTCGATTGTTGTTATCGGTATCGACATCGTTATTGCAGTATTCCTCGCGTGAGTTGGGGCGTTGTCGTCGCCGCTCGGTATCCCCACCCATCGATATATACTACATCGATGTCCCCACCACGCCACATCGCCGACGATTCGTTGCATCTGCATCCTACTTTAGGGATATTGACTTCAGCAGACACTTGTAGAGTTTTCACTTAGGCAGGATGTGACTGACTGCCCGTCCGTTGGTATACAATTCATAATCAGTCCTTCGTTTCAAAGGACTTTCGAATTACGAAAATTATAATTACTATCTAATACAACAATGTGTGTGAAGCAAGTTTATATATGTCTTTAAAGTAATATAACAATGTGTGAGAACCAACGTTTTATACATTTCAAATTTAAAAAAACAAAATGACTTGGTTTTCTTATTTTAATTTTATATAAATGAATATAAGATCAAATTGATTCATAAATAGTTTTATTGCGAATAACATAAAAATTTATAGTTTAATGACAATGGTAAATAGTTTAAACGTATTGCAGTCAACCGTGCTGCTCTCATGCGGAGGTCAATCAAACTACGGCGAGAGGTCGATACAGCAGTTCAATTGAGGTAGAACTACTACTCTATCTTTAACTTTTTTAACCTGTTGCCTTCTCATGCAGCGTTTTTTTATTAAATAACATTATAACTTAAGTAGAAGTTCCGCCGCTATAGCCCACCAATCAGAATGCAGCATTTCATCCCCAACCCTCCCCCTAGGCCCCGCCCACCGACCAATCAGAGAGCAGCATTTCATTCCACCCCCTCCTAGGCCCCGCCCACCGACCAATCAGAGAGCAGCATTTCATTCCACCCCCTCCTAGGCCACGCCCACCGACCAATCAGAGAACAGCGATGGCGGCTAGGCCCCGCCCCCATTTAGTTAGAGAGTAATGTGTCCACGTGTTTAATAAACCGCCACGTGGGATGACGTAATCACCCACGTGCTCTAGATGGTGTACATAACCTTACTTTTGGCACCGATATGCCATGTGTAAAAATCAATGTTATGTTATGCTGTAAAAGAGAACATCTGGATGGTTATATAGTAGATACAATAAAGTGTTATACTATATAAAGTGTTTAATACCTAAAAATGTTAAAGATTTTGGATAAAAAACTAAAAAATCGCTAATATCTTGAAAACGGTGCGTTCTAGGGGTCTGAGGACCTCAAAAAACCACCTACTACGTAGTGTAGGTGCCCCCAGGGGGTAGGTACCTATAATTAAAAAATTAACAATAATGTTGCGGGTTGCATTCAGAAAAATGAAGGGGCAAAACTTTGAAATTCCATATCTTGGGAACGGCTGGGCCGATTGTCTTTATACTTGGTATATGTATACAAGTAATTAGTGTCTAAAAATGCATGGCGGGAGGTATCCAAAAATTGAAGGCGCAAAAAAGTTTAATTTTATATCTTAGGAATGGCTGGCTCGATTAACTTTAAACTTGGTATATGTATATATGTTATGTTGGCCTATTGATGTAATGCGTGGTGCATCCAAAAAAATGAAGGAGCAAAATGTTAATATTGATATCTTGGAAATTAACATAACTAGAGGTTTAAGATGATATTAATTAATAATACAACCATTGTGCACCCTCTAGTTCACGGTTTGGGAATGCCCGAGTGTTTCTTTACCACCCCCAGGTTAAGTATTATACAAGACAGACTTTTAATTAGGTAAATCTAATTAAGTATTGTTCAATTGTATAATACCCCCTCCCTTATTTTTTAGATGGTAAAGAATAGTTTTTCCTTGGTGTCTGGGCTGAAATTAATGCATAAATATTAGACAGCTACTTTATTCCAACTCCTGACACCACAACTATTACAAACCATTAACTACTAATAATGTTTAAAAAATAACACATTTGGGAATTGAGCCCCCATTCTTGTGAACTTTACATTTTATTGTTTAGTTGATGTGATACTTTAAGTCTTCATCTATCAGGTGATTGGTAACCCTTGCTGGCAGAAATGTAACCCTCTTCTTACCTTGTGCCAATTTTTGTGGCGTGATCAAGGTGGCTGCTGTCCGTTTTCCAGCTAATTTTGTCACTTGATTAAAATGGCTGCGACCATGTCCCCGTTTTTACACCAATTTTGGGTTATGTGATTAAGATGGCTGCCAATTGACCACGTTGTATTGTGTTGATGGCTGCTGCTTGGTGATAACCTTGACTATGTGGTAACCTAACTTATATTTTTGACCATGTGAATAGATGGGAAAAATGAAGTGTATGTTTGGAGCATTGAACCCCCTTAGATGGTGTACTACATTGCTAAATACTAGACCATCAGATCGTTGAGCTAGCATCATAATGTATTATATGATATTGTCACCAGAGCGCTTTGCCACTTCCCTACCAGAGTGTAGCACGTGTTATTGCTGTACCTAGTTTGCTTTCTCTCCACTAGAGTGTAGCACCCTATATGGCTCATGGCAGCGCCACGTGGGATGACATCACCTACAGCCTGTTTTACTTTGGGACGGTATGAGATGGTGCAATTAGCCACACTTTTCTTTTATGATAACTTTTGGCTATTTTTGCTACCAGTTAGCAGAAATAGGAGTTAAAATGGATGTATAATATTATGAGTATATATAATTTTGATTATACTATATGAAATGTATGTATCTAATATTTGTGATCAACCCTTACAATTGCGAAAGTTATGACATAATTAAAACATTAAATACGCAATAATGCTATTTAACATATTATGACCCAAATATTACGGTTAGACTATACAAAATGCCATCAATAATTAAAGGATGTAATGCTATCTTGAAGGTATAACCAATGGCCAACGTTAATGCCGAATTTAACTTCCCATATGCACTATATATGGTCAATTGCCGTTATAAGTACTGTTAAACTATATAACGTTATCATATTATATAAAATGATTAAACCTCATTTACTATATAAAATGTTATTATTTTGGCTTAAAAATTAAAATTGTTAACATTTTTAAAAAAAGGTGCATTGTAGGGGACTTAAAAAATTACCTACTGTGTAGTGTAGGTATTCCCAGGGGATGAGTATCCATGTCCAAAAAATTGAGCAAAATGTTGTGGGTTTTATCTGAAAATAAAAGGGTAACCTTTAAAATTTAATATCTTATGAGTGGCTAAGCCGATTGACTTTAGATGGGGAATGTGTGTATATATAATTTTTGTGTACCATTGCATGATGGGTTGCACCTAAAATGATGTGGTAAAAATATTTATTTGATATCTTAAGAACGTCTGGACCGATAAAATTTAGACTTGGTATTTGTAAACATGTAATTATCGTATACTATTATGTGGCAAGGTGTATTTTAAAACTAAGGGAATTTTTTATATTTAATATCTTAGTAACAGCTAAACTGGTTAACCCAAAACTTGGTATGTAGGTACATATAATTATTCTGTACCATCTCCCCGTTTTTGTGACAATTTTTGGGTCATGTGACTAAGATGGCTGCCAATTTATTATGGTGTATTGTGTTTATGGCTGTCGCTTACGTTTCGTTTTTTTGTATGATTACGTGACGGGTTGCATCTAAAAATGAAGGGGTAAAAATATTTATTTTATATCTTAAGAACAGCTGGACTATCGGTTAAATTTTATTAAATTTATTATTAAATTTATTTATTAAATTTTGACTTGGTGTGTGTGTAAACATATAATTATTGTATACTATTATTTGGTGAGTTGTATTTAAAAATGAAGGGCAACATTTTTGTATTTAATATTTTAGGAACAGCGAAACTGGTTAACTCCAAACTTTTTATGTATATATGTGTAATTATTATGAACCATTTTGTAGTGGGGTCCCAAACCTCAAACCTTAGCACCTAAGGCTTTACAAATATGACCTATGAATAGGAACTATTAGCCGTGGTCTTAGTTATAAACCCAATGCTGTATACCTTGTCCAAAGACTAAATATATTGGTCATAGGGTCTAACACTTTAGACCCAAGTTTTAAGACCTCAGGTATTATAGTTAAGAGACAAGATTTGAAACCAAAGATTTTAGATTTAAGGTCTTAGACTTATGATCTAATACCATAGCCTTAGATTTAAAAACAAGACCTAGTGTTTTAGCAATAGGAATAAACATATATGGCTTATGCACTGTAACCTACACATAATACCTTAACCCCATGACCTAATGCCTAAGGCTTGGGTATCATATTTAGGACTTTAAGCCTTAAGCCTTAGATGTGTGACCTAAGAACTAACACATTAGACCTCAAACATAAGGATTTAAATTAAAGCTCTATTAATTAGTAATTAGGGCTTCAAATGTATGACCTAACACTAAAGACATTAGACCAAAGACAAGCTTTTTGACTGTAGACTTAGAGCTTATGGTATTGGTATTACCCTTGTAACCTAAGACCCAAGATTTTAAAAATTAAAGCTTACATTTATGACATAAGACCTAAACATTTAACTATAAGATGTAATACGTATATGCAGGTTTAGACCTATGTCCTTAGATTTAAGGCATTAGAAATAAGCCCTAGTTATGAGGATATGAAAAACGAAGAGATTTAAATCAACAAACATTACACATTTTATTGTAAGACCTAAGATGTGTTTCTTGCTTATTTATAAGCCATGATCTTATACCTAATGTGTTAGATTTAGGATCTAAACCTAAGGCTGTTTACATAAGTCTAAAGACCAAATATAATAGACCTAGGGCCTAACTTATTAAACCCGAGATTTAAGACCCAAAGTATTATAGTTAAGAGACGAGATCTGAAACAAAAAACTTAAGACAAGGTCTTAGACCTATCATCTAATACCATATCTTTAAATCTAATCTTTGAGACCTGGTACCTTATCAATATGAATTAACATAAAAGAGCTCAGCGCTAAAACTTAACACATAGGGTCTTAGCCCCATAACCAACACTTAATTCGTTGGACATGGTATTTAAGACCTTAAGCCTTAGACCTTAGATTTATGACCGAAGACCTAAGGCTTCGCATTTAAGTGTATAACTTAAGACTTAAAAGCTAAGACTTTAAATTTTAAGCCTTACACTTATGACATATGATCTAAGCATTTAACTATAAGATGTAATACCTATACCTGGATTTAGACCTAAACTTTTAGATTTAAAACTTTATAAATAAGCCCTAAATATTAGGATATGAAAAAACCAAGAGATGTTAATCAACAAACATGTGAGGTAAAAACATAAGATGACGCATGGAAACCCAGCCATCTAAGGGAGTTGCCATTTACTGCCCACCCCCTTCAAATGAGCAAAACCATGTTGTTAGGTATCAGGGAACTAGGTCTTTTTAAATAATGAAATTATGATTAGCTACATTAATATATTAATTTAATATTGGGTATTGGAAGACATTTTTTTATCCACCATAGATCTAACACAAAAGATCTTACTATTTTGTACTACGATATAACACCCAAGTCATGTGAAATAATAATCTAGATCTATTGCTTTAGCCCTATGGCCCAAGGACAAAGGCCTTAGACCAAAAATCTAAATCTTAGACTTAAACTATGGTTTTAAGACGTAAAGCTAAGTAATTATATCGAAGAAATAATTAGATTACTGACTTTATTTTATGCACTTATGACTTAAAGCCTTACATACAATATTTTTATACCATATACCTTTGATCTAATACCTATGGCTTTTAACCTGAAATAAGGCCTTAACGCTACAATTTTATGTTCTTAGATTTATAACCTAAGGTCTTAAACAAATGATGTAAGATCACTGGCCTTGTAAATAAAACCTTAGACCTCATATAATAACCAAGGAATTGATATTAGGACCTAAGGCACAAGACCTAAATACCTGAGGTCTTAGACTTATTATTTAATGACTTATTTTAGGTCTATAGCCATATACTTAACCTCATTACCTAAGCTTGGTGTTTTATTCCCATTACCTAAGGTTGTTATAACTTAAAAAAACACAAGTTCTTAGACCTATACTAAAGACTGAAGGCTTCAATTAAACCTGTTAGCTAAGATGTTAAGCTCAAGATTAAAGAACTAAGAGCTTAGAGCTAAAACTTAAGATTTAAAGCCTTAGACTTAAGTTATAAGGGCACTATTACATAGTGCTATATATTTAATATTATAAACTCTAGATTTAAAACCCAATACCAAAGGCTTTAGATGTTTATTTAATACCATATCCATATACCTAAGGTTTTAGTCCTTTGACACCAATACTTAAATTCCTAGGATTATGACCTAAGACCTTAAAAGCATAGATATGACCTAAGATCTAAGGAATTAGAAGTAAGTTATAAGATCTGATGATGTATAAATAAGATCTAAAGTCTTTGACCTAACGTGATATACAAGGACCTAATAATTGAGAACTAAGATTTTATATTTAAGGCTATAAATATATAATGTGTGAATGTATAATGTATACCAATAATCTAATACCTTTTCCTTAATCCTAGTATCTTAGACTTAAGGAGTTAACCTTATTATCTAAAGCTTGGTCCTTATTCCTATTAAATCAGATATACCCAAGGCCATATACAAGGCAAAGATATTTAAAGACATGATAACCAATATACCTTTTTATAACACCTAACTTAACCATACTCCTAAGACATATAAGATGACCTAAACCTTAGCTCTATGATTTAAGAAGGTTAGGCCTTAGACCTTATATTTAATGTCTTAGAATTTTGATTTACAACGTGAGGCTTTTTATCTAATTTTAAACCTTAGACCTACAATATAATGTCCAAGTTTATAGACCTAAAGTCTTAAACATAAGCCCTGCGTGCCTGAGTAATAAGGTTTTAACATTTAAGTCATAAGGATTTAGACCTATTAAACGAAACATAACCCTTTGGACTCAATTCCTATGGCCTTAAACTTAAGAAATAAGGTATTTTAACGATGGCTTGCATCTAAAAACCTAAAAGACTTTACCAAAGACCTATGGCCTTTTAAACTAAGACCAAAATTTTTATGCCTAAGACTTAATGTAGAAGTTTTTAGACGTTAGGTTTTAGACGTAAACCCTATTATTTTAGACCTCACCTAATACGGTAGACCTGAACCCTATAACCTCAGATCAACTGGTTTAAGACCTAGTGCCTTGGACCTTAAACTTAAGATATTAAACATAATATTGAGCGCAAAGTTTTAGACTTAAAATTAAATACCTTTTCTTTAGACCAAATAATTAAGACCATACCCCTATGGTCTAGCTCTTAAGACCTTGGACCTATGACTTTATAACTTAAAACCGAAAGACATTATAAAAAGCATAGGACGTTACAACTATCCTTGGATTTGCAAACCCTGGATATGCAATTGGCAGAAATGTGAGGCAAAAACAAAAGAGAAAATATTGAAACTTTGATAACCAAGGGTGCCATGATTAAGGCCTGCCCCCTCAAGTTAGCCAAAAACAATTAGAACTTTAACATAAGTTATAAGAAATAAGGGCCTTTAATCTATGCAATAAATCTTAAACCCTAAAGCATTAGAGCTTATATTTTAGATCTAACAAGTAAGACCTATTGCCTTAGACCTAAAATTTAATATATAAAACCTAATACCTTAAGCCTTAGATTTATTATTTAATACCTTTCCCTTGGACCTGAGACCAAATGTTTTAAATTTAAGACTTAATATTTTCCCCTACGACCTAATACCTAAGACCTTTATTATACTATCTAAAACCTAAAACCTGTGTTATTAGGCCTGTTTACACATTTAAGTGGCACATCTGTTATGCGGCAGCACGCTGCACGTTATTGTTACGCCACGCAAAAACCAACCAATGCTTTTAAATGGAAGCTTACACACTACAGTAGCTCCTATTATGTGTATTAGCCTCTGTTACTATAATGTATAAGCACCCATTTAAAAGCATTGGTTGGTTTTCGCGTGGCATAGCAGTAACGTGCAACGTGCCGCCACATAGCAGGTGCGCCACTTAAGGATGCGCCACATTACCAAGTAAAGCGCCACATATGTTTGCACACATTAATGTGTGCTTTGCCACCGTCCTTAGATATGAAAACCCAATTTATCTAAATAAACAAACATGTGATGCAAAGATATATGATGACAAATGAAAACCTAACCATGCAAGGGAGTCGTGATTTTTGGCCCCTTAGATGAGAAAACACTGATTTTTTCAATGAACCGTTCCTTATTCTGTAATTATATTTGAAATTAATATCAAACAGCGGTAGATAAAGCACCGTGGTAAATAAACCTTGGTGGTAAAGCAAAGGACTTCGACACTATCTTAAGATATAAAACTAAAAAATGTAATCAATGCACATGTGAGGCAAAATCACATTGTAACATATGAAAAACCATTACTAACCAACGGAGCCCTGTTTTTTGAGCTTCACCACTCCGAATAATAAAAAAACACAAGATAACATGTGAAAACCGGAAGGCGTAAATCGCGACCCCAGTAATATAAACAAAGTACATTGTTTTTATCAAAAACACAAATTTATAATTTAATTATATTAGATGGTAAGAACTATCCATGGTTTAAAGCGAAGGGCATGGCCACCATCCTTGGATATGAAATACCAAGAGTTGCAACAAACATGTGTGGCAAAAACATAAGACGATGTAAGAAATAAGGCTTAATCATATTAAGACCTATTCATCCAAGAAAGTCGCGAAATGTGACCCCCTTAAATGAGCAAAAACACCTTGTTTTTATTTGGGAACCGGGATTTTTTTAACTGTGGAAAAAACATAAGGCGATGTTAGAAATAAGGCTTAATTATATTAAGACCTATTCATCCAAGAAAGTCGCGAAATGTGACCCCCTTAAATGAGCAAAAACACCTTGTTTTTATTTGGGAACCGGGATTTTTTAAAATTATGAGATCATTATCGGACTAGTGTTATAGCAGTTTAAGATTTGGTATTTTAAGACATCTTTCCTTCTATTTTTACAAATGGTGAGTATAAACTTAAAAATTAAATATGTGGCTTTACACAAACTATCAAATAACAGAATGTAATAATCCATTAACAGAATATAATAATCAAATTCAAAGAAAACTCAATGCGTTAGACCCGGCACCTAGATATTTAGACCTGAGACCAAAGCCTTTAGACTTTAGACCTAAGTTCTAAGACTGATGGAATACCGAATTCCTAATAAATGACCTAAGACCTAAAGATCTTATACTTAACATCTAATGCCTTCGACCTAAAATGTATGGCCTTAGACCTAACGCTTTAGACTTAAAGACAAAGATCTTATACCTGAGACCTATGACACTTATCCATATTTACCTTATGCCTAAAACCTAAGGATTTAGAATTTTGACTTAAAGCCTTTACAAAAACATAAGGCTTTAGACCTAAGACTTATATCTTAGACCAAAGATCTTTAATATATGACATAGGGTCTAAAACCTTAGACCAAAGACCTAATGTGTTAGGCCTAAGACATAAGGGCTTATAAAATTGAGACCTAAGATATGAGACATAAAGCCTCATAATTAAGAGGAAACGCCTTAAACTTAATACATAAGTGATAAGGAAGCTTTAAAACTCAATACCTGAGGCATTAGTTCCTATACCTATATAAGACCTTTAACTAAAAACCTAATATGTAAAGCCTTAACCTAAAACTGAAGATCAACGTTCTTAGTCACAAGATCTAAAGCCATTCACCTTTTGCACTTATTTTTGAGACCACGCTCTAGTAGTTTGGCATTTTCCCACCAGAGTGTAGCACGTGTTATGGCTGTGCCTAGTTTGCCGTTTCTTCCGCAGAGTGTAGCATGTGTACCAATGTAGCCTTTGTGGTTAGAGCCCCACGTGGAATGACTATCGGACTTGTCAGTCAAGACCCCCGTGGGTTCTTTGGGTTATATTAAAAGGAGATTCTATATAAGTGTTGCCTTGTTGACGATTGAACAAAAGCTGAATCATTGAGTTAAGCTCTTATACCTTTTGTGCGCAGTGTACAGTGCACATCTGTCAAAGCCCTCAGCGGCCTAGAGGGGAAAATGATGCAGCATATTTAGACACTACCTTACAAAGAAATAAAAAACGATACCATGAGTCAAAGCTGACTGGGCTATTCAGGATATTGCACAACATGCAGATGACATCAAATAAAGCAGTGTTTTCAGGTAATCACAGAACGTGCGTAATGTATGGGGCACGAAATCCAAGATGGCTACACATATGTCCCGTTTTCTCGAAAATCTTTGCTAACTTAATCAAGATGGCTACGCCAATGTCCCGTTTTAACGCCAATTTTCGGTCACGTTATCAAGATAGTCGCCATTTAGTGGCCATGTAACCAGGAGCAAAAGTTAGGTCAGATACATTGGTTAAAATATTTTTAAAGGATTTCCTGAAAAACGATCATCATGGTGATCACGTGACCACCAAACGGCAGCCATTTTGATCACGTGACCGAAAATTGGCAATGAAACGGGATATGTGCGCAGCCATCTTGGATTTTGTGCTCTATACATTACGCAGTTTCTATGATTAACAAAGAACACTGCTACATTTGACGTCATCTTGTAATTGTAAATGACTTTCAAAATGTTGGAACTTTACCTTCGACTTTCCATGTATAAGGACGTTGTTAGATACCTAGTCAAAATACGATTTAGTACTTAAGGCAGTTAAAAAATGAAAGACAAGACCAAAATACATTAAAAACCAGAAAAAACAGAATAAAAATCTGAAAAAAAAACAGAATATACATGACCAAACATACAAAAAAGGCCAAAACCTAAAAATACAAAATAAAAAATTTGGAAAATTAAAAAAAAAACATACGGGTCAAAATATACAAAAAATAAATAATATTATTATCACAAAAGAGATGGAACAAGTAAATTTTGCGCGCAAAATTTACTTGTTCCATCTCTTTTGTGATAATAATATTATTTATTTTTTTGTATATTTTGACCCGTATGTTTTTTTTAATTTTCCAAATTTTTTATTTTGTATTTTTAGGTTTTGGCCTTTTTTGTATGTTTGGTCATGTATATTCTGTTTTTTTTTTCAGATTTTTATTCTGTTTTTTCTGGTTTTTAATGTATTTTGGTCTTGTCTTTCATTTTTTAACTGCCTTAAGTACTAAATCGTATTTTGACTAGGTATCTAACAACGTCCTTATACATGGAAAGTCGAAGGTAAAGTTCCAACATTTTGAAAGTCATTTACAATTACAAGATGACGTCAAATGTAGCAGTGTTCTTTGTTAATCATAGAAACTGCGTAATGTATAGAGCACAAAATCCAAGATGGCTGCGCACATATCCCGTTTCATTGCCAATTTTCGGTCACGTGATCAAAATGGCTGCCGTTTGGTGGTCACGTGATCACCATGATGATCGTTTTTCAGGAAATCCTTTAAAAATATTTTAACCAATGTATCTGACCTAACTTTTGCTCCTGGTTACATGGCCACTAAATGGCGACTATCTTGATAACGTGACCGAAAATTGGCGTTAAAACGGGACATTGGCGTAGCCATCTTGATTAAGTTAGCAAAGATTTTCGAGAAAACGGGACATATGTGCAGCCATCTTGGATTTCGTGCCCCATACATTACGCACGTTCTGTGATTACCTGAAAACACTGCTTTATTTGATGTCATCTGCATGTTGTGCAATATCCTGAATAGCCCAGTCAGCTTTGACTCATGGTATCGTTTTTTATTTCTTTGTAAGGTAGTGTCTAAATATGCTGCATCATTTTCCCCTCTAGGCCGCTGAGGGCTTTGACAGATGTGCACTGTACACTGCGCACAAAAGGTATAAGAGCTTAACTCAATGATTCAGCTTTTGTTCAATCGTCAACAAGGCAACACTTATATAGAATCTCCTTTTAATATAACCCAAAGAACCCACGGGGGTCTTGACTGACAAGTCCGATAGTCATTCCACGTGGGGCTCTAACCACAAAGGCTACATTGGTACACATGCTACACTCTGCGGAAGAAACGGCAAACTAGGCACAGCCATAACACGTGCTACACTCTGGTGGGAAAATGCCAAACTACTAGAGCGTGGTCTCAAAAATAAGTGCAAAAGGTGAATGGCTTTAGATCTTGTGACTAAGAACGTTGATCTTCAGTTTTAGGTTAAGGCTTTACATATTAGGTTTTTAGTTAAAGGTCTTATATAGGTATAGGAACTAATGCCTCAGGTATTGAGTTTTAAAGCTTCCTTATCACTTATGTATTAAGTTTAAGGCGTTTCCTCTTAATTATGAGGCTTTATGTCTCATATCTTAGGTCTCAATTTTATAAGCCCTTATGTCTTAGGCCTAACACATTAGGTCTTTGGTCTAAGGTTTTAGACCCTATGTCATATATTAAAGATCTTTGGTCTAAGATATAAGTCTTAGGTCTAAAGCCTTATGTTTTTGTAAAGGCTTTAAGTCAAAATTCTAAATCCTTAGGTTTTAGGCATAAGGTAAATATGGATAAGTGTCATAGGTCTCAGGTATAAGATCTTTGTCTTTAAGTCTAAAGCGTTAGGTCTAAGGCCATAAATTTTAGGTCGAAGGCATTAGATGTTAAGTATAAGATCTTTAGGTCTTAGGTCATTTATTAGGAATTCGGTATTCCATCAGTCTTAGAACTTAGGTCTAAAGTCTAAAGGCTTTGGTCTCAGGTCTAAATATCTAGGTGCCGGGTCTAACGCATTGAGTTTTCTTTGAATTTGATTATTATATTCTGTTAATGGATTATTACATTCTGTTATTTGATAGTTTGTGTAAAGCCACATATTTAATTTTTAAGTTTATACTCACCATTTGTAAAAATAGAAGGAAAGATGTCTTAAAATACCAAATCTTAAACTGCTATAACACTAGTCCGATAATGATCTCATAATTTTAAAAAATCCCGGTTCCCAAATAAAAACAAGGTGTTTTTGCTCATTTAAGGGGGTCACATTTCGCGACTTTCTTGGATGAATAGGTCTTAATATAATTAAGCCTTATTTCTAACATCGCCTTATGTTTTTTCCACAGTTAAAAAAATCCCGGTTCCCAAATAAAAACAAGGTGTTTTTGCTCATTTAAGGGGGTCACATTTCGCGACTTTCTTGGATGAATAGGTCTTAATATGATTAAGCCTTATTTCTTACATCGTCTTATGTTTTTGCCACACATGTTTGTTGCAACTCTTGGTATTTCATATCCAAGGATGGTGGCCATGCCCTTCGCTTTAAACCATGGATAGTTCTTACCATCTAATATAATTAAATTATAAATTTGTGTTTTTGATAAAAACAATGTACTTTGTTTATATTACTGGGGTCGCGATTTACGCCTTCCGGTTTTCACATGTTATCTTGTGTTTTTTTATTATTCGGAGTGGTGAAGCTCAAAAAACAGGGCTCCGTTGGTTAGTAATGGTTTTTCATATGTTACAATGTGATTTTGCCTCACATGTGCATTGATTACATTTTTTAGTTTTATATCTTAAGATAGTGTCGAAGTCCTTTGCTTTACCACCAAGGTTTATTTACCACGGTGCTTTATCTACCGCTGTTTGATATTAATTTCAAATATAATTACAGAATAAGGAACGGTTCATTGAAAAAATCAGTGTTTTCTCATCTAAGGGGCCAAAAATCACGACTCCCTTGCATGGTTAGGTTTTCATTTGTCATCATATATCTTTGCATCACATGTTTGTTTATTTAGATAAATTGGGTTTTCATATCTAAGGACGGTGGCAAAGCACACATTAATGTGTGCAAACATATGTGGCGCTTTACTTGGTAATGTGGCGCATCCTTAAGTGGCGCACCTGCTATGTGGCGGCACGTTGCACGTTACTGCTATGCCACGCGAAAACCAACCAATGCTTTTAAATGGGTGCTTATACATTATAGTAACAGAGGCTAATACACATAATAGGAGCTACTGTAGTGTGTAAGCTTCCATTTAAAAGCATTGGTTGGTTTTTGCGTGGCGTAACAATAACGTGCAGCGTGCTGCCGCATAACAGATGTGCCACTTAAATGTGTAAACAGGCCTAATAACACAGGTTTTAGGTTTTAGATAGTATAATAAAGGTCTTAGGTATTAGGTCGTAGGGGAAAATATTAAGTCTTAAATTTAAAACATTTGGTCTCAGGTCCAAGGGAAAGGTATTAAATAATAAATCTAAGGCTTAAGGTATTAGGTTTTATATATTAAATTTTAGGTCTAAGGCAATAGGTCTTACTTGTTAGATCTAAAATATAAGCTCTAATGCTTTAGGGTTTAAGATTTATTGCATAGATTAAAGGCCCTTATTTCTTATAACTTATGTTAAAGTTCTAATTGTTTTTGGCTAACTTGAGGGGGCAGGCCTTAATCATGGCACCCTTGGTTATCAAAGTTTCAATATTTTCTCTTTTGTTTTTGCCTCACATTTCTGCCAATTGCATATCCAGGGTTTGCAAATCCAAGGATAGTTGTAACGTCCTATGCTTTTTATAATGTCTTTCGGTTTTAAGTTATAAAGTCATAGGTCCAAGGTCTTAAGAGCTAGACCATAGGGGTATGGTCTTAATTATTTGGTCTAAAGAAAAGGTATTTAATTTTAAGTCTAAAACTTTGCGCTCAATATTATGTTTAATATCTTAAGTTTAAGGTCCAAGGCACTAGGTCTTAAACCAGTTGATCTGAGGTTATAGGGTTCAGGTCTACCGTATTAGGTGAGGTCTAAAATAATAGGGTTTACGTCTAAAACCTAACGTCTAAAAACTTCTACATTAAGTCTTAGGCATAAAAATTTTGGTCCTTAGTTTGAAAAGGCCATAGGTCTTTGGTAAAGTCTTTTAGGTTTTTAGATGCAAGCCATCGTTAAAATACCTTATTTCTTAAGTTTAAGGCCATAGGAATTGAGTCCAAAGGGTTATGTTTCGTTT